>PCDM01000018.1:4800000-6000000 GCA_002778215.1 Esteya vermicola | reverse complement strand
GTCTGCGTGGCCACCCATCACAGCCTGCATCAGGGTCGTGCTCGAGATGCTGTGTCGCTCTTTGTCGAACATCCGCAGCTCCGAGACGACATCCGCATGCAGCTTCTGCTGCTCCTCTGGTGTGGCCCACTTGGAAGGGTCTGGACTCCAATACCGGCGTACAGGATCTTTCACTATTGCCTGGACGTTGGCGAGGGCATCGAATAGCCCCCGGTGGCGATAGTTTTCATTGCGTGGCCAGTTGGGCAGGGCATCCTTCCACTCGTCTAGAGCAAGCTTCACTTGGCTGGGGAGCGCGTTGAGAAGCAATTGGACAATATCGAGATGCCCCTTCTCTGCAGCTAGATGGATAGCCAAGTATCCATCCTTGTCACTTCGGTATACGGGAGACCCTGAGCGGATGAGCTGCCTCACAACAGTGAGATGGCCGTTCTCGGACGCCAGGAAAAGAGCCGACTGGCCCTGATCGTCTAGCCCGTCAACCATGGCGAGGCCCTGGGTGTCACTGAGCAGCTCCTCCACAACTCCACTATATCCTCGCTCCGCCGCCAGGTGAATCGCCGTCTGATTGTAGGAATTCCGCTCAGAGATATGCTTCGCCCCACTCCCGTGCTTGAGAAACGCCTGGACGGTCGGCACAGAGCCCCCGAGAGCTGCGGCGTGCAAAGGAGTGAGTTTATCTCCACTCGCTTCACATTCTGCTCCGGCAGCGAGAAGGCACCTGACTACTGCATCGTTCCCAGCCTTGGCAGCGAGGTAGAGTGGCACCCTCCCCAGCGCATCTTTGACATTAACTTCGGCGCCTGCCGCGATGAGAGCCTCGGCCATGGCCGGATCTACCCGCTGGGCTGCACAGTGGAGCGGAGTCTGGCCTATATTGTCCCTTATATTGGCGTCGGCCTGGGCTTCGAATAGCTGCGGCAGTAAATCCATGCGGCCGAGTAAGACGGCGGTGTGTAGTAGTGACCTGCCGAGAGTATCCTGAACGTCTGCCTCCGACCTATCAAAGCTCGCCAGGCGGGTCTCGAGATTTCTTCCGAGATTCGGATCCGCATTTCGGAGCAGAGCCACCGTGGTTGTGTGTTGGGCATTTTCTGCTGCTTCTCTGGGGGTATGCCGGTCTGCGTTGAGGCAGTTTGTCGGAGCCCCGGCCTGAAGTAAAGCGGCAACGATTTCATCGTAGCCCCGGGCGGCGGCGACGTGAAGTGGAGTATCCATGCGCCAGTCACGCTCGGCCAGACCCGGCTTGGGTATGTAATTGAGGAAGGGGCAGACGAGGGTCACGTCACCAGAGCGGATGGCGGCATGGAGAGACTGACATCCCGGTGAAGCGCCAGAGACGAGAAGAAAATCTACAGCGGATAGGTTCCGACTAGTGGCAGCCAAACCAAGCGCCGTTCTCCCGTACTTGTCCTGCGCATCCATCGAGACTTTGTGTCGGATCAACCGGGAGAGCAGGGCGACGGTAGGAGGCGGCTGGTCAGGGGGCCGCCATACAGCCGCATGAAGGGCTGTTCCTTCTGTATCGTCTTGCGCCCCTGGATTCGCGCCGTGCTCAAACAGGGCGTCAATGACACCCTCCTGGTTCTCGCGCAACCATGCAGCTGCATTGTGAAGAACAGTTCGGCCTGTCCAGTCGGGGAGGTCCTGCTTGATTTGAGTCCGCTCGAGCAACATGCGCACAATTTCCAAGTGGCCCTTCATAGCCGCAAATCGCAGCGGCGTCCTCTTCCACTCGTCCAGCTTGGTAGCATCCGTACCGGCCCTCAGCAGACGGTCCACCACGGCCGCATGGCCATTCCCGGCCGGCTTGAAGAGGGCAGTCTCTTTGCGTCGGTCGAGGCTATTCTTGTCTGCGCCGTGGTGGAGGAGGGTGTTGACGACATCAAGGTGGCCCCCCTCGGCAGCAAAGTACAGCGCTGTCCGCATGGACTTGTCATGGTCGTCAACGGACGCACCGTCCTTGTCGAGCAGATACTCAACGAGGTCCGTCCTGCCGAAAATGCAAGCCTTGTGCAGCGCCGTCTGGCCGAGCAAATCTTTAAATGACGTGTCGACGCCGGCCTCACAGAGGAAGGAGATCATCTCGGTCGAGCCACGGCGAGCAGCCTGGACCAAGGGCCGACTACAGTGCTCGATCAGGGACGGGTCGTGTTTCAGGAGGACTCGGACAGTGTTGATGTGGCCGTTTTCGATGGCGAGGCCGATGGGAGTCTCGATGGCCCCGCTTTTGTTGGCCAGGCTCCCATGATGCTGAAGTAGAATTTCGACGCAGCGTGTCCATCCAAGCTGGCAAGCCACGTGCATGGGGGTAAACTTGTATTTGTCGGGGATATTGGCCGCGTCGCAGGTGTCGGCCGAGAGCAGCTGGCCGAGCGCCTCGTGGTTTCCCCTCCGCACCGCCCTGTGGACGGGGTATGCCCCGCTAGCATCCGCTATATCCATGTGGGCGCCCCGTTCCAGCAGCTCCATCACGATCTCCGGGTAGTCCAGTCCTGCAGCAATATGCAACGCAGTACTGCCGGTAGCATCGCGGGCATTGACATCGGTGGAATCGTCCGTTAGGATTAGCTTTCCGAATTCCCAAATGTGGAAGAAGACAGCCACATGCAACGGAGGCGCTGCGGGGTTACTCGTATCCAGCCCAAAGTGGACCTTAAACAAGCTGTCCAGCTTAGCACGTGCTCCCAGCCAGGCGGGGAAAGCCGTTTGGCTGCGGAGGAAGGCCACGAGGACCCCCTTTTCCTCTTCACTGTCCATAATCCTGTCCTGGGATTTCTCGCAGTGGCCCGGCTATTCCAGTACGGCATACTCACGGAGGTCATTGATGTCCAGGAAGGCGAGTGTTTCGGAGCTGCGGGTGCGTGTGCCGTCCGAGTCGGCGTTAAAGTATGGAGTTGACCTCCACTGCAGAAACGTTACGCAAGTCATGGCAAGGCGCTCGTGGCTGACGTCGAGCTTGACTCGAAAATCGGCAGGACACTGCACGCCCTTTTCATCCACCTCCTCCCCCAGCAGGAATTGCGAAACGGTCGTGTGGACCAGGCGGACTGATTTATCGTCGAGAATCTCAACAAGCGGCAGCAGGTCTCGCAGCAGGTACACCTCGAAAAGGTCTCTTCCAAAGTGGTCCGTGCCCAGTCCTTTCGGCGGGTTCTCCTTATCCAGTTTGAAGCGATATTTCGGCCATACCGTCCTGCCAATTATCTCGGCCCCGCGAAGACTGTCAACTGTCAAAGGTCGTCGGCTGGTGACCAACCATTGTAGCATGCTGCTCGCGAATTTCTTATCTCGCACGTTATTCAACCGATCGGCGTAGAGGGCGGTGAGCGTACCGGGCAGCTGCTTCATCTCAGCTAGCAAATCCTCTTCGGTGCCGACTTTCGCCTCGAGAATTTCTAGCATGAGTCGAGCGTACAGGATCATACCCTAGCGGCCGCGCGATTCATATAATTAGAAGGGCTATGGGTTGCGGGTAAGACAGATTGGTAGACGTACTTTTGAGCGAGATTTCAACTCCTCCACCACTCTAGGTATATTCGCGGGGAGTGTACAGTCCTCCTTGCTGATGCGATTGCGGATGAATTTCTCAATGTCCGCGTCCAGTTTATTCGCTACACTGCTCAGATGAAGGCGGATGCAGCAGTCATTGCCGGAGAGCTTATTGATGGTCACCCGCGGGCGACTCGTGATGACAATTTTCAGTTTGGGAAATCTCCCAATCTTTGCCAGAAACTCTTTTAGTGTGTCCGAGTCTTCATCCCGACACTCATCCAGGGCATCTATGACCAGAAAGCTCGGCGATGCCAGGGAGAGCAGTTTCCGCAATGCTTCAACGTAAGTCGTCTCGTCGGTCCCTTCTTGGCGGATCTTCTTGCGCACTAGTTTGAAGCACTGTGCCTTTAACTGTGGACGCGACTTTCGGATTCTCTCGAGCAGCTGGTGCAGGATCGTCTGGTAGAATTTGCGCAGAGAGCGGAGGTCCTTGGCGTCTTCGTTCTTGGCGTCAAAGAAAAAGTACATCAGGTTGTTCTGCCGTATTCTGTCGAAATAGTCACATATCCACTGTGCTGTGTCAGCCAGATATTTCACCTCAATGAAAGTGTTGGTGTTTTTGAAAGTGGTTGATGGCGGCTACTGACCTGGGCAATATACGTCTTGCCTGAGCCAGGATTCCCCAAAATCCAGAGGAGGTTGGACTTCTCAATCCACGTCAAAAATGCCTGTTCTTGAATAATCCACTCGCAAGTGCCAGGGGAGATATCTCGCTTTCGTTTGCCGACGGTGGCAGCAAAGCTGTACGGCTCGAGGTCCTTGAGCAATTCTAGCTCGCCGGCATCTAATTGTCTCGGCTCGTTTCATTCTTCTACAGCGAGTGCCTTACAAATATATGTAGGCGTGGGAAGGGCGTACGAACCTAATTTGTCTCTTTCCTTTTCCATCTTGCCTGTTCGCCCCAGTTAATAATTCCGGTCAGGCCTCAGTGAGGAAACAAGAAGACAGTAAAAAAAGAAGGGGAATGACCTACTCGTCCAGGACCGGAGCATTTCGGCCATCTTGTCTTTGACAGCAATATAACTCGCATCTTCTCTGCTGTGGTACTTGTTCAAACCAAAGTGATCCGTATCCAGCGGTCCCGCTTCTTGGCCGCGGCGGGTGCCTGATTCTCGCGTGACGACCTGAGAAACGCCAAAGTTTAGCCACAAGCTCGGTAGGTAACGAGGTGTAACGAGGTGTAAGTAATTAGTCCAACCAGCGTTCCCGGGCATTCCTACCATCTGAAACTTCACACCAAACAGAACATTCCGCCTCGTCTCATAGTAATCAAACGAGAGGTCGCGGGCGTAGTATTTCGAAAAGTCGTCCTCGAGTTTCACCGTTTCTGTTGACCCGGGGTCGATATACCCAAGCAGAAGGGGATTCCCGCCTTCCCAGTAGTGGAAGAGACAATACAGCTTCCCCAAGAAGGAGTAGGAGGAGCCTGCGTGGGGTGTGCCCAGGAAGATGGCGCCGGCGAGGCTGTTCGCGAGGCTATCGTGTCGTGTTTTGGTGCTGAGGTCGGCCGTGGCTCCTTTCGCGAGGACGAGCGCCTGTAGAGAACGGATTTAGCAAACGCAACTTGTTCAGGCTGTGCCTGGATGAGACAGGGCGCGAGTGGGAGGAGAGAAGCACTAACCTGCTCGATCAGCAGTCCACCAAAACTATGGCCGACTAAGATCAAAGGACGATCTCTCAACTATTATTTGACGACAGAGCATTAGCATGTTCAATTCCCATGACAGATCCGCTCTCTGGTAATTGGATTACCTCATCTGTCGCTCGTCGACCTTCAAGAGTGCTGAGGAATTGTCTTCCGTGATCAGCCAGGTCTTTAACCAAGGCCTCAGCTTTCCAGCTAGAGTTGTGGCGATATGTCATGATGCGGGCCCTGGGAAAATCCAGGTGAAGAAAATCTCGGAGCCAGATCTTGCCGGATGTTTTATGCGTCCAGGTTGTCTCGACGGACGAGCCCAACCCATGGACCGCAACGATGCTACCAAGAAGCCTGTTAGCAGCCAGAGGTGACGGTCAGCGAAGAAGAAATTCGTAAAATCCTACTCTACAGCGGCGTCTGGTGGGTTATGTAGGATGTTAATGGGGTCGGGGTTGGTGAGGACTCGGATCAGTCTGGATGGCTTCGACGCGGCAGCCTCTTTAGTGCTCGGTCGCAGGTTCTTGACAGCTCTAACCAGGGGCAGTCCAAGAGGTGACATGACAACGGCCAAGGCCACAAGTCCAAGCGAGATGGCTTTTCCCCATGGTGAGTGTGCCGGGGAACCGAACCATACTGTTAAAACACCGACAGTTACAGAAAGAAAGTTCCAGAATGAGGCTCTCTCCAGGCGAATAGAGAGGCAAACAAAAATGAGGACGGCAAACGGTAGGTATTCCTGCGTTGTCAGCGACATGGTTGACTTGGTACCTTATTGCTGTGGGATCATGGATGGATCTTGGTGTGGTCATAGTCCGAGGTCAAGGGGGGAAAACAACATGTCATCACGAGTATATTTCTGTTCTCAGGATGCGTTTGATTGAGGGGGGCAGACATTTAGTTTGGCAGTACTTTTTCATAACGTTTCTTCCAGAGGCAGCCCGGTCTCCTTGGGTGGCGTGGTATATGTCAGACCAACACACACATTTCTCCTTGGCATCACTGGAAACAGTTGGTTATTGGCCGATGATTCTTCCTATTGGTGCGCAGCAGTCACAAGTACATAGTATTCGAGAGCTCTGCCGGGTTCTGTAAGGGGGGGCCAGCCCAGTCTACTCCGTACAATGAACAAGACCTCTATCAAATTCGCCCTTTTGCTTGCCCTGCCCCCGTAGATAGAAAGGTTGAATTCACAAACAAAACCCCCGCCACCACGAGACTTCTTCTTCCGGAATACGGCCAATCCCAGACCAAGTTCGCTCGGAAATGGCACATGTATAGCTGTGAGATGCACACGCTATGGTCTTGTTGAATAAGGGGTTCCTACCAACAGCGCGTTGCATTACGGAGCACAAAAGTCTACCTTAATCTCCGAAATACTGTTGCTTACTACGGAGTATGAAGAGGTTTCATAATGAAATTTACTCTGGTTACCACTGAAATGAACACAAGTGACTATGTATCTACTGCCGTTCGCCTCCGAGTCCCCTGATAATGTTTGTGGCTTGCGCTTATCTTTGGGGGGTGGTTGTGATACAACCTGGACCACCAATAGACAGACAGGCAACCCTAGGCGCTGTGATTGGGGTTGGTCCAAGCAGTGGACCGCGGTCCAGCCAGAAAAATCAAGAAATTCTAGCCTTCTTTTCTGATCACTCTGGCAGTGCCCACAGCAAGTGGTGCAGCGTTTCTGACAGTATACACCCACAAGTTTCTGGGCAGCCCTTGTGGTATGGTGGGGTAGATACTGAGCAGGCAGATGTAAGATGCCGTGCCCCTCAGTTCTGTTTTCTTCAATAAACACCTTCCTCCTCGCATCAACAATCATCAGACTCTGGACCAAGAGCTTTGGCCAAGTTTCCATTTACAACATCAAAACAGTTTATTTTCTACGCAACAAAGTCAAGAAGAAGCTCGGGTATCGAGACATGGACCAACCCCCGTTTAGCATAGAGGACCAGCTTTGTGCAAGACTAGTGATAGGTAATCAAGACGGGGTCAGAATAATCCAGAGAACCGTCGAACCAACTCAAGGGGAGCTGCCGCCTGTCCAGCCAAAGGCCTACTTGCCCGGTGACCCAACCATCCCGCTAGACAGCCAAACTATCGGTACACATCTGGAGGAAGAGTTGGTATCCGGAGATCTCGACCGCCTCTCCCCGCACTTATGGCTCGTTGCCAAACAAGACAGTTCTCACATCTCGTCTCTCACACACCAGATTGTCCGAGGCCGCGAGATCGTCATCACGGAGAAGCCGGGACTACACCTTGTCTGGCATTACAATCGCATCTTCATCAAGCCACTTCCAAAGTACCTCCTATCCCACGCGTTCTGGGACTTTTACCTAACCTCCCGAAACTCGCCGATTGCAGACCCTCCTCGAACCAACTTGAGAAAGGCCGCCCTAGGTTTTCTCCGATCCTACGCCTATCTCATCCGGCGGCGATCTGACTTCAGCCTTGCCATGGGTGAAGATCACCGTCTGCTGCCAAAAAACACGAAATATTCCGACTTTGTCAGACTGATCAAGTCACTGGATACCGTCGACGACACCATGGTCTCGCCACGCTACAGCTATGGGGAACTGCGGCTTTCGCGGCTGAACTTTTGGATCAAGATTTTTCTCTTCCGCTTTGCCTACCACAAGGCCGAAGGCCAGTATGGCCCCTACTTTGCTCGCTTTTACGGGCCTATCATCTTCTTCTTTGCGGTCTTCTCCGTGCAGCTAAGTGCGATGCAGGTAATTTTGGCCGTGCTGCCTGTCACAGGTGACTCGGGCGTGTCGTGGAAAAACTTTGCGAGGGTGTCAAGGGGGGTTTCAATTTTTACGCTCTGTGTTGTCGCCGTTACCTTGCTTTTCTTCCTTGTGGCTTTTCTAGGACTCGTGTCTCGGGAGGTTACATATGCAGTAAAAGATCTGTATCGCAAGAGGCGTCTGAGACGGCGTGAGGTTGGAGCAGAGGGCCAGTGAAGGGCTTTGCGAACTACCTAGGCGAGCTTAATTGAGACATGGAATGTGTGTGAAACGCAATGCAAAAAGGTTGCCGGACATAAGCATCCCAGTGAATACGTAGAAATACCGAAATCAGGTAGTTAATTACATGTCTAAAGGTAGAGGGTACGTATACTATTAGGGCCATGCTCAGATATATATACCGCTAGGAGATGTATCTAATACATGTTATGCCTGTCCTATAGGTCATGCTGGGACGGACGTCCGACCAGGCAGGGTACGCCTATACATCGATGTCGTCTAGGCTGTCACCCGCTTGATTACTAGACAAGCTGTCAATACTAGTGCTCTTGTCGGAGCGTTATCATGTGCGATAGGACTTGTCATGACTAATCTGTATTGTGCTAGTTACCGTTCCCTGTCTTCCCGTTAGCCTTGGTCTCCTCGCGGCACGTGCCCTCCTTACGTGCCCCGTGCATGTACTTGTCACCTAGCATCCGACGTCTAGATCGTGGCAGAGAAAAAAGTTCCAGAACTTAAAGTTAATAAAATTTATACGGATCCGTATTGAAATATTTGGTCTCCACGTTTCTGTGTAAAAAATCATCCAATAGGGAAATTATATTTATCCAATAGGGTTTCCCAAAAAAACTATTGGGGACTGCATGAATTATTCCACTTTCCTTAAGTCCCCTGTAACGTGAATACGCGTCGTAGCAGTCGCCGTGCAGCTGTCTACTGGCGTGCTTGATGACACAATCTACCCCCCCACGAAGCGTTGCCATGATCACATAGATAAAATTCATTCGTCATCCCGCAACAGATGCCCATGCTTCCCAGCTATCCGAGGCATTTCATCAGTGAATGCCATATTGCGTAATGGAGAGAAGAGCAGTTCTGCATGGATAAATATGATTTGCTTGAGATATATATGCCCTCCGTCGGGCTGCTACATTCGTGTATTTCGTCCAATAGTACCACACGAACACGCCCTTTACTCGTATACAATCCCGCAACATGGAACGTATTACGAGCAAAAAATGGAGACCCCAGTGGTTTTCCAAAGAAGATACGGATGAGGACAAGAAGCTTCTGACGAAGCTCGATGCCGTGGTTATACCGTATCTTCTTCTTTCTTACTGGGTTAAAAATCTGGACCAGAATAATCTGAGTATGTATCTCGGACTTGGGGATGGATGGAACGGGAACATTATGACGCGATCATGTTAACAAATCGGCCAGACAATGCCTACGTTGCTGGATTAAAGGAAGATCTCGGCTTCTATGGAAACCAGCTCGTCCGATTGCAGACCATGTACACGGTCGGAGCCGTGTTGGGCCAGATACCGTTCCTGTTTCTCTTCACGTACATTCCCATGCATTGGCTTCTGCCAGGCATGGACATTTGCTGGGGCATCTTCACGCTCCTCCAGTACCGCGTGAACTCTTATGCCGAGCTCATGGCCTATCGCTTCATGGTTGGCTGGTTTGAGGTGAGGCCGTGTTTATCATGCAGTATGAGCAAGTCGCTAATTATTCCGTTCATAGGCTGCGTACTTCCCCGCCGTTCACTACGTCCTCGGTAGGTCTCTTGTCAATGCTTCGATTTGATCATAGTCCAGATATGTTTATTCATTCTTTTTGCTGAAATGCTGACAGAGCAGGTTCCTGGTATAGACCGCACGAAATCAGTCGTCGTGGAGGCATCTGGTACCTCGGAGTGCCCATAGGAACACTCACTGCAGGTCTCGTGCAGTCTGGGGCAACGACACGGCTGGACGGCGTTCACGGGCTGGCTGGTTGGCGGTATGTTGATGTCCTATTTCCCCCCTTGATCCCACTTCCTATTGTCACCGAGATCTGACAGAATGCAGCTGGATGTACATTATCTGTGCCATCATCACCATTCCTGTCGGCATCATTGGCATCTTTGTCGTGCCCGGGACCGTGTCCATGCCGAACCGCTGGATATTGAATGACAAAGACATAAGGGTCTCAAAAAAGCGACTGGAGCGAGGCGGTCACGTTTTACAGGGAAAGCTCAAACTTCGTCACATAAAGGACATCTTTTCCAGCAAATACTTTTACATTGTCATCATGGCAGACATTCTTTTCTGGAACCACAGTGCAAATACGAGCGCCTTTTTGCTGTGGCTCAAATCGCTGCAGCGGTACCCATCGGCCAAGGTGACCCAGTTCGGCACGCTGCCGTCTGCTCTAGGCATATTCTACACGCTCTTTATCAACTTCTCATCCGACTTGCTCTGGGGCCCGGCATGGGGCATCACGTTTGCAGCCGTCATGAACTCTGTTGCTCTGACTATTCTTGTACGTTGTTGACACGATGGACGGAGCATGAGGCTCATGCTTACAATGGCAGGTTACATGGAATGTTCCAGAAAATGCAAAATGGTTTGCCTTTTGTAGCACATCATGGAGCTACGCACTTTCCAGCTCGCTGTATGGCTGGGTGAACTCCATATTGCGGGACTCACCCGAGTCTCGCTCGTTCACACTCGTGTTTATCAACATTATGGCACAGTCATCGACAGCATGGTATGCCTTCACGTTCCTGCAAGACTACCCTTTAACGTTAACCATCTGCTAAATGCATGACTAGGATCTCTCTCCTTACGTATCCTACGGTCGAGGCGCCCCGGTATCTCAAGGGCTATTCGTATAGCTTGTCCTGTTCCATCTCCCTGATTATTTTTACTCATATCCTCAAAGTCGTGATCAATCTTCGAGAGAAGAAGAAACGAGAAGACCTTCAGGAGCCACATGAGGATGTCGTAGCCAGCGGTGTAGATGAGCCTCCGACCACTGGCAAGCAGGCTCGTGAACATGTGCGAGAAACAGACGAGGATTAGATGGAGGCAGTGGATAGAGAGACTCTTTGAACATAGTATTAACACGGTACATAAGGCAATGAGTCTGGGAAACACAGACTGGATGTATTTGCTTTCTTTAACCACGTATATAAGACATGAAGTATGATGTCTCGCCATATATTCCTCTTTTACCCGGTGTTCATCTGTGCCTATCTGTCTTATTTTTGTGACATTAATGCGCATTGTAATACAAAAGCTGTAATTATATGTGGCTTAATAATGATCCATTGAACGTCTGCTAATTTCATTCTTGTCAGACTACCATAATGAAGTTGACCCAGCATTAGCACCCTGATGATTTGATCATGAGTCACTGTAGTCGCCCTCACACGCCTGCCAGAATGCGTCAAAATCCATGTCTCCAGCGCCGACTTGAGTCTCATCCGTTCCTGGACAATAGGCATAGGTATAGAATGGAGAGTAGTCGCTCGTGTCTGCGCTGCCGTCGGTATTGACATAGCTGCACTCTGAAACGACCTGGCTGGCCACGGTATTCAGAAAGACGCCGCTGGCAGAATAGGTATATCCATTACCATCCTTGAAGACGAGCTCCAGATCACACGTATAATCTAAGCTGACAGAGCTCTGGATAGCAGTCAGGGTGCATTCCACCGTCCGCCCAGCCGGGACACTCGGTTTCAGAATCGTGATCCAGTTGTACTGTCCTGTTAGCCAGTGTCGCGAAATGGAAGAGGGCAGTATGATGTAGGTAGAGAACGTACAGTGTCAAGCTCCGTATCCGTTTCGCTGTCAATCTTTTTATAAACATCCTTGTAGACGAACTTTCCAGAGACCTCGCCTTTCGCCTTGCCTTGCAGCACAGTCGGGATGCCCACCTTCCACTCCATCTCGCCGCCTATAGTGGCACCAACCTCACCGCCGATCTCATGGCCCTTTTCTGAGCCAAATGTGATGGCCGTCTGCTTCTGCAGACCTACCCAGAGCTCGACATCCATTTCATATTCCTGGTCCAGGTTGTTTGTGGTCTGGGCAGTCGATGACACGACGGACATTTTGCGCTCCCTGTCTGTTAGCAGATGGAAAGACGCAGCTGAAAACCCGGATACTCACGAGAATGGGAGAGAGTTGAGAGCCTCATAACTGGGATCAAATGTCGAATTCGTCAGCACCACCTTTTGTGGCTGGTACGACGAGAAGATTGGTTCGAGTGAGTCGATGCGGTCACCTGCCGACCCATAGAAACCCATCAGCAGTCCTTTGCCGTCATAGCCGCGCGGAATTGGGTACTCTGTCGGCGGATCGGCCCAGTAGGCACCGGCATCAATGGTACTGCCGCCCGTGATGCCCGCCACGAGTCGACCGACACCCCCGTTGTAGCCGCCGGCCCAGAGCGAGAACTCACTAAAGGTGTCGACAAAGGGGGTCCAGGTCAGCGTGCCGTAGCGATTGTGGGTGTCCGTGCCACACCCCGTCAGCGAGCCCACCTCCATCTCCGAGTTGTCGGTAAAGGTGATCTTGAGATAGCAGAGCGAGTTTTCGTTGGCCCGCGCGTACATCTGCTTGGGAAAGATGCCGTCCACCCACTTGGCTATGCAGAACGAATCGCCACCCTGGTCGTTGCCCACATAGTAGGTGTGGTCAAAAAAGGGCTTCTGACTCGCGCAGTTGGGATCGCTGCCGCCATAGCGCTGGGGAAAATCAGTGTTGGTGTCATTTCCGGTCCCGCCACCGCCAGCGTCCACATTGCACAGGTCAGACGGGCAGTAGCCATACTCGCAGGCAAAGGTGCAGAGGTCCTTCATGTAGCTATTGTCTGCATATGCCTCGGCAATGCTGGACGTTGCTGAGCTATCCTTGGCTGGCAGGTCATGCAGCGCTCCCGTGCTCGTGCAGGTACACACATGGATAGGACACCAGCCATAGTTGCAGCTAAAATCACACAGCGCATTCACATCGTCGCCGCCGTAATTGCCGTTCGACCTGCCGGCCGTACAGGCATCTGGCAAGAACGGGGAGGTCGACGGCGTACCAAGCGTGATCTCTGTATCCGAGCAATATGCTGTCACGGCACCGTTGTCCTTGAAGCCATAAGTGTAGGCCCAGCTGCAGAGGCCAATGTAGTTGGTGTCGATCTTTGAATAGCCCAACTCACCTGTGGCTTCTGGCAGCGTTTTCTGTGCACCAATCTGTTGACAGACACAGGCTGCAGGTGGCAGTATCCTGGTCAGTACAGAGACCAGATAAGGAGCACGGAAGCGGAAACATACCTCCAATTGGGCAGTAGCCGTACTTGCATGTAAGGCCGCAAATGTCCGCAAACCCGGAAGCACCAGTGCCTTGGGTGCACACCATGTCGTCTACGCTTGCCGTCGTGCCAGATACGCTGCCGCCGAGATATGTCATGACGGACACGGGGTTCATGTTGGCGTAGCCGTTGGTGCAGCCGCCAATAGACGGCTCAGCGGCGCCATACAAAGTCCCGATCGTGCTGCCACCACGCGTCAGGGATACGGTGACATCGCCCGTCTGCGTGCCAATGTAGGCATAGCCTCGGTAGGCGCCAACGCCATTCATGGGCTTGTATATCCAGGTGGCCTTATGTCACACCGCGTCAGAACTCGTCCGAGAACGGGATTCAGTGAACTCACCTCGATAGCGGTACCGCCCACGGACAGTGATACATCAGCCTCTGAGCTCAGCATTGCCGTGTAGGCCACATAATATGAGCCCCCGAGGACGTCTCCGGGGAGGTACTCGTTCTGCAGCTGTGATGCCGTGTTGACAGTCGTACTGCCGTCACTGCAGTCCTCGATGTGGTTGATGAGATATGTGGCCGACAGCATCTCGTTCTCGATCGTGGCCGAGCAGCTCTTATACATGGCCGCCCATACAGATAACTGGCGCAGCCAGCCCTCGTGAGACACGCCCGTGACATAGTCAAAGGTGGCCTTGCCGCTGGTAAAGGGCGGCGAGTCCTTGGCTGGGCCGACGTAATGCGACTCGCCAAAGTCGTTCCAACTGATGATCTCGACGAATTCCGGCTGAGTGTAGATGATTTCCGTCCACCGCTGCTCCCAGAGGTCCATGGTCAGGACGGGCCACATCCAGTTCTTGTCGTAGCCAGGCAGGTTGGTGTAGAACCATCCGGCCGCCGGCATCATATACGGTTTGCCTATGTGTGTTAGCCTCTTTGTGTATGCTCTGGGCCGTCTTAGCTGTACGCACCAGACAGATACTGCTCGTAAGATGCATCGGTGTATGTGTTCATATTCTCGCCGCCCCAAGACCAGGCAGCCCAACTGAACAATCCGTCAGCAACACCGTTGGACAGCTCCATGGCAGCCTTGGCACCGAGTGAAGACCAGTCGGGCATGAAGAAGCAGCCGGTAGACGATTTAATGTCCACCCAGTCATCTGAGCTTCCTGGGCCTTCAAATGTAGACACAAATGGGCCGCCATTCTGGAAGTAGGCGCCATTTCCCCCATATTGGGTAAGGAGGCTGATGACATCTGCCTTATCCCATGCTCCGTTTCCGGCGTAGTCAAAGGAAAAGAAGAGCTTGAAGCCGGCGTCATTGGCTGCCGTGAATGCATTGGCAATCTGGGCATTGTTGATGGAACTCCCAGCAGCAATATTCAGAGCAAAGGCGTCGATGCCAACGGTCTGGGCAATAACCATGTCCGTCTTCCAGTCTGTCGCCGAGAATCCATTGGTGTTGTCCACCTGTAATGTCAGACAAGGGAGATATTGGCCATCAGGTGCATCTTATGGTCTTACCATGTAATGGGCGAAGACAGACTTGGCAGAGACATTGTATGCATGTAGCAAGATCACCAAGGCCTCGGGCACGGAAAACAGCCTCATTGTCACAGAAATGTCACGAGTAACGGACAGATTGAATTTCACTTTCCATTTCAATTCTCTACTCTGGCTGTCTTTATACTCTCGGATATATGAGATACATGAAAATCGTGGATATAAGACACGGAGTCATTGCACTCATGGAAAAAAATGAATGTCAGCACTAACACGAATAGAATAATTCTCTGGACGTCGGAAATGATGAAATTTTCAGTCAGTGCTTGAAAGCGTACATTGAGGATCCAGAATGACTCTTCTCCGCAATGCCAAAAAGGTTACCGAGCGAAGGAGTTCTAGGTCATAAGGCTTGTTGCTGTATACGACTTCATGAGACCCATTAAATGGAACACTACGTCGTTCATAATAGTAAACAATGTAGAAAAACTATCGTCTCATCAGGCGAAAGGGCTGTCGTTTTTATACTTTGTGGCATGGTTGCTGCAGCTTTGCTACACTGTACGAGTACGAGTAGTACTCGTAGAAACGGCTCGTAGGATCGTATATGTATACATAATATATAATATTAGACATGGTTTCCGCTATACTTTGATTATTGACCATGCTTAGTGATAATGTGATAATACAAGCTCTGTTGCATATGGAGTAGGAAGGATCATGGACTCCGTTTTTAATCTTAATAAAGGCTATGCCCTAGGTAGTCTGTGAGCACTAAGAAGGCACGCGTCACCCTTGATTCCTATTCTGTCTTCGCCTTGCAACTGCCATCCACCCGCTGACACCCTATGGGGCATGGGTAGTCTGGGTTGTATTGCCACAGGAAGAATGGATCGGTCTCGTTGGTCAGAAGCTCACCGATGAGCCGCGACTGGGTCGGCAGGTCGAAGCTCTGGCGATAAATCTCCATCGAACTTATGCGAATCTGGCCCCAGCCCTGGTCGATGAGCGTGTCGATCGAGGTGCCGTAGACGTACTCCCGGAAGCCGGACCACCGAATGGCCGATGCACACATTGGGCAACTCTCCGCGTTCGTGTACAGTGTCAGGTCCGCAAAGGCTGCCTGGGCCTCTGTAGCCGTCAGGTTGTAAGGACCATTGGTGTCTGTGAGAATGGCACTGCAGTTGGAAATGGCCGCCATCTCACCGTGCATTGTCGGGTTTCCGGTAATGCTGTTGGAGTTGGCTCCGGTGCAGATGAGCTTACCCAGTCCGTCCGCCGTTTCGGCCGTGTGGTTCACAATCACTGTCCCAAAAGGCGCGAATTGGCAGGGGGAGTGGAGCGCCAGGTTTGCCTGCCGCATCCAATGGACGCGCACAGAAAAAGGCACTCCGTTGATGGAGAGCTTTGAATTGGCCAGTGGGGTCGAAGAGTCGCTGCGCCGAGCGTGACCTCCATGACCCAAAACGGTCGGCAGGACTGCCAGTGCAAGCAGCAGCAGCGAGGAGAGATGAAGGAACATGCTGGGGTTGGCTGTGTTGTAAAACAGAGAGTTTGGAGTTCCAATGGCTCTACAAGTGCAGCTTGCCTGTTACTTGGGAAAAGAAGAGCTTTAGCATTGTCGAATTAGAGTCCATATTGATAAGACAGAGTTTCGGTTGAGCTATTATGTACTCCGTAAATCGATAACAGCAAGCCATTTTCCTATCTACAAGTTGGCGGAGGTGGCCGGACGCTTTCAAAGCTTTTATCTCTCTGTACTGCTTATACTATGAGTTACGATGCTGTAATAGCTATTGTCATAGCGCCTGTGGTTTCTGTTCATGGGAATGGCACGCTAGAGCATATTGCCTCTTATTCCCTGGAGGATTTTTCTTTGTATGAAAAAATGGCATTCTCCTGCATTGTAGACCCGTGAAATAATCATAAACGCGCAACGCCACACACCATTTAGAAACTGCTCTATCATTGTCCAATCAACAATTTGCATGCGTCTGGGTAAAACAATGCTTTGCTTTAGGGCACAGTTGAAGCTTACCCATGTGCCACAACACCTGTATCATAGGAAGCTAACTTATTCCCGTTGATGCAAGATATAGATGGAGCTGCAACTAGAAAAGTCTACCAAGCAGACTCTCTCTCCCCTACGAAATCATATATAAGCAAAGCCCTAGGAGCTTCACTATCTAACTACCGTTTGATCCCTAGCAGTTTCTAAATTGGATGATCTGATTTCTTGTTGCCCTTGTAGAAAGAGTTCGATTTTGCTTTCTGCTGCCACCAAGCCTAGTCGCGGCTTCAAAAGTGGCTATAGCATCAAGGTTAAATTGGCGCCTTGTGTACAGGGTCTCACAGTGGCAATACTTATGCGGGCTGGTCAAACTTCACCTTTTTGGTTCCAAAACACTCTGCGATGGCGAGAATGAGTAGCAATGCTTATAAGAATATGCTAGAACTGTATTCTTCCACGTACGGCCATAGATACTGGAAAGCACGGGATCCCGTCCGCTCTCCCCTAGTTAAACCAGTAATCGGCGGATTAGTAGTTGGGTCGGTGACGACCAGCGAATACCCGCTGCTGTACGTTTTTGTTCATTTTTTTTTCGTTCTCTTACAGTATCTATTCTCGCAGTGTCACTTAAGGACTCTCTAGTCAAAGTGTTAGACATCTTCTTGATGTTAGTCTGGCGCAGAATAATAATAAAAAGGAATAGCTAGGCCTACGGCCCTCGTGATGTTCTAGACTTCATTAACGTGTAGAAATTCTTAATCCAAGAGCCGCTCGTCTGACATTAGTTGTCCTCTTAAACATGGAAGATTCCCTACTCCCGTGTCTTTATGTTGACCGTTAAGAAAAGCCAGCGGCATGCTACCTCTGTAATAGCCAGGATAGCGGACTCAAGGATTATTGTCTCCTACCGACACCTCTATTTTCACATGTCACTACACTCAAATTACAGATTTAATTTGTAACATTCATATTATATTCATTAAAACAAAGACAGTCTTCCGACCGTCAAGTCCAACTTTAGCTGTAGTTGTTGCCAGTGGCTACGCCCCAGAAGAACCCGCACCAGGCTCCCAGAATGAGCAAGACGACGGCGCCAAAATTGACGTAGCTAAACTTGCGATTCCAGCTGGCGTAGCGGTTCGTCTCAAAGGCCTCCTTGAGCGCCGTCAGAACGTGACCGCTGGCGATGCGCTTCTTGCGGCTCCATTGCAGGTGACCGAGGACGGGCTGGTAGCTGCCGAGGACCATGAGGAAGGCGGCCACGAAGACGGATGCGGCGGCCAGAAAGACGTAGAAGACGGTAACGTTCTTGTAGCTGTTGTCATCCTGGTCTTGGATGGCACCAGCCACGATCTGGCAGATGATGTTCATGGCGTTGTTGATAGCAATCTTGATGGCATAGCCGCTGCCAAAGACGTCCTGATACCACATGCTCGTCCGGATGCTGTCGATGATGACAGTCGGGCCCAGCGACACCGCAAAGGCGTAGATTCCAAAGCTGGCGGCCGTTCCTGCGACGGAGGGGCCCCAGGCGGCCAGGCACATGCTGAGCAGCATGCCCGTGCCGCAGACGAGCATGACGGTGATGCGCTGGCCGAGCAGGTCTGTAAAGATGCCGACAAGGGGCACGAGGAAGAAGCCAAGGTAGCGTGATAGGGCCGAGTACCAGCCGGCCTTGACGGCAGAGATATTGAAGCGCTGCTCGGCGAGCTCGGTAGCATTGGAGCTGTAGATGTTGGCCGTGGACGTCTGGAAGAGGGAGAAGAGGCAGACGGCCCAGAAAGACCAGGGCAGGCGCAGCATCTTTGTGATTTCAAACTTCTTGTTGCTCTCTGTGAGCTTCTCGCCCGTGGCCGGGTCGCGAGTACCGCCGTAGTGCTTGGCACACCACTTGGTGAAGAACCAGAAGAAGAGGGTGGCCACGTTGGTAAAGAGGTTCATGAATACGGCCATCCAGTAGGCCCAGCTAAAGTCGCCCAGATTCTGGCTGATGACGTTGGCCGTGGCCTGGCCCACAAAGGAGCCGATCTTGCCGATGCTCAGCTCAAAGGCCAGAGTGGAGGCGAAGCCGGACGAGGGCGGGAACCAGGAGGAGAAAATCTTGTACTGGGCAACTTGGGTGGCAGTGTCGCCCAGGGCCTGGACGATGATCCCAAAGATCATGAAGCGGTAGTTGCGCACGGTCGTGGCCGCAGCGACGAGGATGGAGCCGATGCTGAAGACGCCATTGCCCCATAGCATGATGCTGGCACCGCCGTAGCGGTCGGTGATGATGCCGCTGGCTAGGATGAGGGCGGTCTTGATGAAATCCTCGCTCGAACCGAGAACGGCATATTGCGTGTTGGAGATGCCCAGTTTCTGTATTGTTAGAGAGGGTGGGACGGTGAGGGAGTGTGAGATTTGGATGTAGAGCTCACCTTTTTCAGCGTGCTTTTGAGGGCTCCTGTGACGCCACTGCTCCAGTGGCCACCAAAGCCGATCATGCTGACGATGACGACCGAAAAGATCTTGAGGGACAGAGGAATCGGCTTGTCCTCTTTATTCTCGGGGCCATCCTCGTGCTGAGAGTTGGAGTTGGCATCTTGATCCACGACGACGCGCTCAATGTCCCGAGCTTCCTTGGAGTAGTCCATGGTGATGAGAAGTTGTAATTGCAAATGGCAGAGGGCCAAGTCCTTGAGTGAAGTGATTCAATGGAATAGAGTGATGAAGGGCTCATCACAGCACGCAGAGATATATTTATCTGATGTGATATACGAGGAGCTAAGATGCCAAGGCCATAGCTTTTCACGCTCATGGCCAGGCTCTGCAAGAATCCTAGGCAAAAGAGGTGAAGCCCCACTCAGTGATGTTGCAGAGCACTTACCAGGAAGTCGGAACGATGAGATTTGTAGTCTCTCACTGTGAGAAGGACCAGAGTGGAGTACTTCTGGTGTGGCCGAAAAGCGTAGTCATTGGCTGGATTTGGGGACCTGAGGCTATTTTTTGAAAAATTTGGACCTTTACGCGGCCGTCTCCGTTCTCTCACAGTGAGATGGATAAAAAGTACTACCACGCGTACGTAGGTAGGGTAGGGGCAAATGACAGAGAAGAAGAGGAAAATAGAAAAAATACTAGTACAAAAAGAAACAATGCAGAGAAGTGGAAAACCCCGCACTAATTTCATCTTCTCACTGTGAGAGCGAAGATCGGATGCTTCATCTTGCCATGTGCAGTTCATCTGATTAGATGATCTGATTAGATTGCAGATGTCAGACACCATGTCCTCTATGCCATCGATGTCTCCATTGCCGTCCACCGGAGCCTGTCTCTGCAGGACCATCGCCGAACTTGCAGAGTCGTTCGATCAGGAGAGGGTGGCAGGTGTGGCTCCCGAGCTGAGCAGACACCTCCAGGCAATCCGCAGCATCTTGGCACAGTCCAAGTCGCTGGCGCGTGATGTGGGCTTCCAGGTGGTGGCCAACAACCAGCGCACAGGCAAGATCTGGACAGCACGACCCAATGACGCTCAGCGTACGGCCGAGATTCGGCATTGCTACGCAGACGACGCCCGGGCGTTTTGGGCCACGCCCGTCTCTTCGCCCGGCGAGGGTGATCTAATACCAGGCGATCTTCGTCGGCGGCTGGCCTGCATCGTGGTGGATGTGCGGTCGACTCTGGCTCCTGATGACAGTCGTGCATGGGTGCCTCCAGACTTGGCAAGCCTGGCGCAGAATCACAAGCTCTCCGAGTTGCGGTATGCGGGAAAAAAGTACATCAAGATGGCGAGGAAGCTGGGGGGGATCGGATCGATGTTGTGGCTTCCCCTAGACGTGCCTTCCTCAACGTGAGACTTTTCCTCCATGGTACGATTCTGCTACATGCTTACTCGATGCAGATATGAGCGATACCTCAACATTGACGACGAAAAGGTGTTTGATCACCTGCGGTCTCTTGGATCTAGCGGCCCAGACGATGACGAATTCGCCTCGAGCTTGATACGAAGCCAGATCAGCGGTCAGTGCCATGATGATGAGGCCAAGACACCCGACTGACAATGCCATGGTAGACCCAGGAGCCAAGTATGAACAGTGCAATCTCTACGCCGACTTCCCAGACCTCTTCCCTCGCGGCGACCAGCTGCTGCTGCTCCTCGTGGCTCTCGGAGGAACCCGGATTCCTGTCGATCTGCTACGGCGCCTTTGCCAGCCGATTCGACGATGGGGTGCCGACGCCGAGCTACACACCCTCACACCGGCCGCGTTTGGTATTCCCGAGCAGGTGGTGGAGATGCTCGGGGATGAGGACATGTTTGCCAGAGGCCACCCGGACATTGAAGTGGGCACGCTCGACGGGGGGTCAACGGTGGTGTGGAGTGTCCGCAGCGAGGCGCTCACGGCCCTCTCCGAGGCGGCGACCCCGGCCACGCGGGATGGCTGGTCGGCGACGGCTCTGCGGCTGCTCTGCTATGCCTGTCCGCCGCCTTACGAGGGAAAGTTCAACTGGCCACGCGAGATGAAGCAGGCCATCTGGGCGATGCTGGAGCGGGCGACCGAGGACCTCGGCAGAGTGCCGGCAGCACAGCGGGCCCAGGTCATTGACGCGCTGCTGTTTTTTGCCGAGCGGGACTTTTATGCGATCCGGCGGGTGGCCGTGGAGAGGGCGCGGGGCTTGCTCCAGCAGCAGCGGTCCATGGCGTTCTACTACCAGGCGTCTGTGACGCTGTTTGAGAGCATCATGCTGCGGCTCGAGAGCCACTTTGCCGAATCGAGCGCACACATTCAAAAATTTCTCGGTGAGCATAAGCAGAGCCCGGGACAGAGCCCCCGACAGCCAGAACAGGCAGCACAGACACACCTCGACAACGCCCTCCGGGGCCGGCTACACGTGTCCTGGATCGAGAACAAGATCCACGTCTATGATTCGGACGTGGGCGCGTTTATGTACGCGTGGGAGGGCGTCTTTCCGCTGTCGACCTTTGAGATCGAGGTCAGTCGCCGTCTGCAGGGCACGGCAGCCAAGTACTTTCATGCCATTGGGGACTTTGTGCAGGCGCGTGCGTCCCTCGAGCAGCACCTCTCGCTGTTTGCAACGCATCCCATCCGCGAGAATACGCGGATCCTGATCACGACGAAACTGGCCGAGATCCACTGCGAGCTGGGCGAGTTTGCGAGGGCCGAGGCGCTGATTGAGGGACTCGTCATCTTGGGGCCCGCGTCACCCCGGACGCGACCTCGCCGAAGACTGACCATGGTTCTGGTGGAGGTGGACCTGGGCTTGGGATCGACGGTGCCCGAGCGACTGCTGGCTGCCCAGGCCAAGCTCGAGCAGCTGGCTGCCAACGAGCCGCCAGAGCTGGACGACCTCAACGACCAGGTGCTGCATATGCGGCGGCTCATCCTCCAGGCAAGGCTGGCCCACCAGCAGCAGAGGTGGACAGAAGCGGCGGCGTTCTGGGGAGAGGCTCTAGCCGAGGTGGAGGCTGAGCCTCTGACCGCCCAGATCGCCCAGACCGCCCAGTCCACCCAGTCCACCCCCCGACTCTCCATATTTTCGGCTCGCCACCCGTGGATCAAGGCGGTCCTCTACGTCTCCCTATCTCACGCTAGACTGCGCCTCGGTGACGTCGAGAGTGCTCGTGACGCCTGGGACAGGGCGCTGGCCGTCCTGCAAGTCGAGCACTGTGAGTTCGTGCAGCCGTGCCTGGCCACCTCTTGGGTTCCCCGTATCGTGACCGAGGTGCAGCGTGAGCAGCCGAGCTGGACATTTCGCATGGCTTTCCCATTGCTGCAACGTCCAAAGCGTTGAGCATGGCAGATCACGTGAACTACATGAGGGCAGAAAAGAGAGTGGATATAGCACAGTGAATATTTGGCAGAGAAATACATGATCAAGTTACTGCCTTGGAGCCCTCCTCACAATAGGCTTGCGCTTTCTATCTCGAATCCATTCCGCCCGTGTCCCCATCCGCAGGCTGCATGGGTTGTCGCAATTCACTGCCAGGTCTGTCTCTGGTGGCAGCGGCCCATTGCCCGTGTACATGCCCATGGCGCCGAGAATCTCAGGTCGCATGTCCAGCAGCCAGGGATGCACCGTAGTGAGGTAATCATGGACGGTGACAAATCCGCCGTCCTCTCCATCCATCTTGGCCGGCCGCACTACCACGGTGACGTCCTTCATCCGCGGCCTGTCGTCACCGCAGCACCTGACGAGCTGGGGGCGACTGCTGCCGTCCACCGTGGCCCACTTGATAAAGTCGAAATCGTCTGGGACATCCCTGTCGGCATGCTCATAGTGCATAGCGCACCACGCGTCCTCCCAGTCTTGCAGATCGTAGACGTGCACTGTCATGGAGGAAACCTTGGGCTCGGTGATGGGCAGCTTCGAGACGGGGTGCAGGGTGTTGGTAGACTGGTCGTAGTAGGGCTCTCGCTCGTCTGGGTCGGCAGGGTTGGTCAGGACCCAGACCGCTGTCTCCACATGGCCGTTGAGGGGCCAAAAGAGGAGCTGGCCGCTGTTGGGGGCAGACCTGACCACCGTGTGAGCAGCCTTGAGGTCTTCAAAGGTGGGATAGGGCGGCATGTCTTCGGGGGTGGCCATTTGGAGAGCCAAAAGGTGTGATTGTCAAGGGGAAGATGGCGGGGAGACCTCTTCAGACTCTTTCTCTCACGAGACTCCACCGTTATACATAGTTACTCGTTCGCTGTAGGAATTTTCTCGTGTCACATTTGCGCTATTTAATGGAAAACAGTTAAGCTTAAAATGGTAAATAGAAACGTGGCAAAATGAAAGGGAAAAGTACACCAAAATAATAGTGGAATAAAAGAAGAAACATTACAAAATTCATCATTTCAGCTGTACGTCACTCGTAACACAATTCCCCAGCCTGTCAAACTCTCATAGATGCCAAACTCATTCTGTCCTCGAAAGGTCAGCTGTTCTGCCCGTGCAGCGACGGTGATCCGAGACCCTGGTGGACCAGCACCTTTGCCCCTGTCCACCGGCGGAACTGCCACTGGAACGGCTGCCACTGCCGATCGTCGCCTGCTAGCCCAAGGTCGCCAAGACCCCGTCTTCCCTTGGCTTTCCGTCACCTGGATGGCAGCCTCATAGCGCGGAGGCTCAGCCCTCGGCGGCTGCGGTTGCGGCTGCCACTGCTCGAGCCTCGGCGACAAATGCCCAGCCAGACGACGGGCCAATCTCTCGTCGCGCCACCAGCCACGAGCACCAGCACTCGCAGCCATTGGCTGCTCGTCGGTCCATCTGCCCCACTCGTCAAACTCGTCAATCTCGTCGCGTTGCTCCGTGGACATGCCGCTCTCGTGTTGGCCCTTTTCCTTCTTTGACTGCATTTTCTTTGTGGCTTCTGTGGCTTGTGTGGCTTCTGTGACTTCTGTAACATGGGCGACGCGCACAATGTCGCCTTCCTTTCGTTGCTCCTCGATGCCGCTCAGCGTCCACCTGGCGGGGACGACCCCGTCCGGGACCATGACGAGCTCTGCACGGCGCGGCTGCTGGGGCAGAGACGCGACATGGACAAGAAAATTGCCGACTTCGGGAATGAGCCGCGACATGTGGTCGAGGTCCTCTTCTTCGCGCCTCGACTGGTCTTCGCGCTGTCGCTGTCGCGCGGCACCGGGCAGCATAGAAATGAACTGGAGCAGCTGTGAGCGCTGCTCCGATATGCCCAGCTGCATGAGCGACTCAATGTACGGCGGCGGGAGGTCGTCCTCGTACGAGAGCTCAAACTCGGTCTTTTCGGCCATGGCTGTGAGGAGAGGGTGTTGGTGTTTGAGGTGTTTGGTGGGGGGGGAAGAGAGAGAGAGAGAGAGAAAGACGAGACAATGGGAACGGGAATTGTGAGAATGCGACCAAAAACCAAATGGATACCAGTTGCCAAGGGGGAATGAGTCTGTGGATATTGGCTTGGATTTTCGTGATCGCCATGAAATCTGCCTTGGAAGTCAGTCGAAGAAAGGATTCATTGTCGGTTGTGGCTGTGCCGTCAGATGACTGATGATGTAGTTAGGCGCGGCCCACGTGATTCCTTCGGTCAACGAAAGCAGGGCACGGTAGGACGGGTAGGACGGACATTAAGGCAGACTTGCAGGAGGTGGCATGTTGAGTGCGGAGAAAGACTATGCCAAGTTGCCTAGTCCGTCAATAATGTTTGAGACGGGGCACACTGTATGACGGAAGCGAGGAATACGATCTCCCAGTCAGCCGCAGGGAACCTATCACAGCCACCGAACACTGTCGAACACGGTTATAAAGCCCACACGTCCCCGACATTTTTTAATTGATTGACAAATCCATCAAGCAGCCCAACCTGTCCTCTGCTCTGCTCTCACTCTTTTATCCTTTCCTTTTCACCCATCGCTTACCCTTCTCTCATACCTCATCTCAAACTTGTCATTCTTTGCCTGCACCTTTTTGTTCCACTGCCATCACCATGTCGTACAGAATCGCAGACCCCGACGAGTACCTTGCCATTACTGGCATGGGAATCAACAATATCAAAATCACAAAGGCAGCATGGGTCTTCCCCTTCCAAAAGTGCATGCGCTTCAGCATCCGCCCCCGCGACTATCCCATGAACCTCCAGGCCATGACCAAGGAGAAGCTCCAGTTCCTCCTGCCCGTCGTCTTCACCATTGGCCCCGATGTCTCGCACCGCACCAAAGACGGCAAGCACTCGGCCCCGGCCATGGGGCTCCTCGCCGAGGAGGACGGCCAGCAGCCGCCCCTGCACCCGCCCTCCACCGAGGTCACCCTCATGAAGTACGCCATGCTGCTCGCCGAGAACTCGGCCACCCGCAAGAAGTCCGACGGCCCCGTCTTCCTCGAGAACATTGTCAAGGGCATCATCGAAGGCGAGACCCGCGTGCTCGTGTCCAGCATGACCATGGAGGAGATCTTTACCGAGCGCGAGGTCTTTAAGCGGCGCATCTTTCGCAACATTCAGGGCGAGCTGGGACAGCTCGGCCTCACCATTCTCAATGCCAACGTCAAGGAGTAAGTTTCGCTGTCCGCCCCGTTCTGTCTGCGTCTTGTCGCTAACGCTCTGCAGGCTCAAGGATGCTCCCGACTCCGTCTACTTTGCTTCGCTGTCGCGAAAGGCCCACGAGGGCGCCGTGAACTCGGCCAGAATCGATGTATGCTCACTACCCGTCCCCCCCTCCGGGCCCGCTCCCCAGCAGCTCCAGCAGCAGCTAACAGAATTTCCCAGGTCGCCGAAGCGCAGCTGCGCGGTAACGTCGGTGAGGCCAAGCGCAAGGGCGAGCAGGAGCGCGAGCTGGCCAAGATCCACGCCGATACGGCCGTGCAAAAGGTCGACCGCGACCTCGAGCGCGCCCAGGCCGAGGCCACGCTGGCCACGCGCAAGGCCGTCCTCGACCGCGACGTGGACATTGCCCGCATCGAGGCCAGCCGCGCTACCGAGTCCAAGGACGAGGCCCTCAAGCGCGAGGTCGAGATCAAGCGCGCCGCCGCCGAGCTCGAGCGTCTGCGTGCCGTCGATGTCGTCAAGGCCAGCATCCAGCGCGAGTCCCAGCAGCAGTCGGCCGACGCCAAGGCCTACGAGATCTCTGCCAACGCGCGCGCCAACCTCGAAAAGGGCCAGCGCGAGGCCGAGGCCGCCGCCTACCGTCTCAAGACCGAGGCCGACGCCTACTCGTACGCCATTACCAAAAAGGCCGAGGCCCACCAGAAGGAGAAGATGCTCGAGGCCGACGGTCTCAAGGCCATGGCCGGCGCCTACCAGGACATGGCCGTCGCCTTTGGCGGCCCGGCCGGCCTGCTGCAGTACATGATGCTCGAGAAGGGCACGTACGTCCAGCTGGCCAAGGCCAATGCCGACGGCATCCGCGGTCTGCAGCCCAAGATCAGCGTCTGGAACACGGGTGCCCAGGCGGGCATTGGCGCCGGCGATGCCTCGGGCTCCATGGCCGTCAACGGTGCCAGCGTCGACACGCTGCGCAACGTCTACCAGATGCTGCCGCCGCTCATGACGACGATCCACGAGCAGACAGGCATGACGCTGCCCGAGTGGCAGTTTGGCCGTCTGGCCGGAGAGATGAGCAAGGGTGACCGCACTGTTGCCAAGGCCAATGGCAAATGAGATGGTGACACGGGTGGGGGTCAATAGGTACACTGTCGTTTATTTTTTTATTTTTTTTCCTTTGTCGTTGCCGGTTTACCGGATGCTTTTTTTCCTTTTCAATTTTTTTTTGTGTGTGTGATTTATCGAGATATCCAATTTGAAAGAGTTTATTTTCAGAAACAAGGAGACTTTGTAGCTTGCCGTCCGAGAGAAGTGGCCTACTTGAATATGTAGGCCAGGTCTGCCCGTCAGTCACGTGGGATGGAACTTGTCCGTGTCGGGAATGAGGGGATTCGGTATCGGGTCAGTAGAGACCGGTTGCGGTGAGTGGGATCAGGTAGTTGTCGCATGGTTATGGTTACCCGCAAAGGTGCAGGGCTACTAGAGGCTGCTTTTCCGGGAGAGGCTGGGATCCGCACTCTGGGGCTGTCTTCTCCACACCACTGGACAATCCGCCGAATAGGCTCTCTAGTATTGGAAAGTACAAAAGTATATGAAGTAGCTTAGCTCTCCCCCTTCGTCCGCCCTTTCATGCGACTGTCTCTTCTCTTGCATCTCGACCATTGTAGTAGCCCTCACGCGCCTCAGAGATATGCCAGACGAGGTCACCATATCCGTCGCCGAGCTCAGCAAGCACAACAGCAGAAACGACTGCTGGGTTGCCGTGCATTCATCTGTCTGGGACCTCACAGACTTTGTCGACGAACATCCGGGCGGCGCCGAAGGTAGACCTCTCATGCCCTCCTTCACCGCTCACTCTCTGTCCGCCTTCACTAACGATGCAGTCCTCATCAGAGTAGCCGGTCGCAACGCCACGGCCGAGTTCGACGAAGTTCACGCTCCAGGACTCCTCGAAGAGAACCTACCCGCCGACAAGCTCAAGGGCAAGTTTACCGACGCCATGGCCCAGAACGACGACAAGCCACCCCCACCAGCGCCGGCGCCTGTCCCACAGGCTGCACCGCCCGCCGAGTCCAAGGCGGAGTCCGTGTCTCTGTCTCTCGTGCCCTCGCAGCCCCCTCCCCTCTTGTCGGTGATCAGCGGCGCCGATTTCGAGCAGGTGGCTTCGCGCGTCCTCACAGCCAAGACCTGGGCCTTTTACTCCTCGGCCGCCACCGACCTCAACAGCCACCAGCAGAACAAGTCGTATCTGCGGCGCATCAAGGTCCAGCCTCGCGTCCTGCGCAATGTCAGCTCCATCCAGCACCGGCGGTCCATTCTCGGCCACGATATGAGTGCCCCCATCTTCATCAGCCCGGCCGCCATGGCTCGACTGGCCCACCCGGATGGTGAGCTAGCTCTCGCTCGTGCCGCCAAATCCGAAAACATTATCCAATGTGTAGGTCTTGTCTCCGCTGTCCTTTTCCTGTTTGTTTGTTTTTTTTGGTTTTTGTTTTTTTTTCACTCCTTTAACAAGTCAGATCTCGAGCAATGCTGCATTCCCTCTGAGCAAGATTGTCGAGGCCGGCGGGCCCGGGCAGCCCGTTTTCCTCCAGCTCTACGTTAACAAGGATCGGCCCAAGACGGAAGAACTCTTGCGCAAGGCGCGCAGCATGGACAATGTGCGGGCCGTCTTTGTCACCGTGGACGCGCCCGTGGCCGGCAAGCGAGAGGCAGACGAGCGCGTGGCCGTGCAGGGCCAGGTGCAGGCCGCCATCAGCGGAGCTGCCGCGGCAACCAACGACAAGCGCGGCGGTGGGCTCGGCCGCCTAATGGGCGGCTACATCGACAGCGCGCTGACATGGGCGGACCTCGCGTGGATCCGCCAGTGCGTCACCGACGAGTCGGGCAAGCGGATACCGATTGTCATCAAGGGCGTCCAGAGCGTCGAGGACGCCAGGCTGGCCGTCGAGTATGGCGCAGACGGCATTCTCGTGTCGAATCACGGCGGCCGCTCTCTCGACACATCCCAGCCCTCGATCCTGACCCTGCTCGAGCTTCGGCAGCGCTGCCCCCAAGTGTTTGGCCAGCTCGAGGTCTACATTGACGGTGGCTTCGACCGCGGCCTCGACATCCTCAAGGCACTGGCACTCGGTGCGACGGCTGTCGGCATTGGCCGACCCTATCTCTACTCACTCGTCTACGGCCAGGAAGGCGCCGAGCACCTGACTCAGAGTAAGTCGCGTCCTCTTCTCCACCTCTTCTCATTTCTCATCCGATATAGTTCTGAAAGACGAAATCGACGTGTCGATGCGCATGCTCGGCGTCACGAGCCTCGACCAACTGACGCCAGAGTTCCTCAACACGGCCGAGCTCGATCCACTCCTCCGCGACCTCTCCAAGTTCCCTCCGCTCCCAACGGGCCGTTTAGTGGCAGCCAAGCTGTGATCAGACCAACTGCAGAGAGAGACGGATGACTCTGCCCGAGTCTCTCGGGAGAGCTTTTTCTTGCAGGGTGGCCAGGAGGAAATACATCATGCATAATTGTCAATGGGGAACAGGGTCGTCCTCCCGCACAGCTTTACATTCTTGTCTCCCAGGTTCACGTATGAGTCAGACGCTTTTCTTGTTTGGAGAATCATAGAAGGCACAGTATCACAGATTGTTGGGTATCTTGATGGTTATTTCATAGAGACCGTCTTTTAGACTAGACGAATACGGTACACTCTCTAGATGAATCACTAAAATGTTTTTGTGATGGCTGCCTAGCGCCATGTAACCCTGCAAGTTCAGTGGAATGAACGAGTTTGTCTCCAAATCTCCGACTTCATTCCTTTTCATTTCATCCTTCTGCTTCTGTCCGATATAGGCATGTCGTCTCGCCATCCGGCCTACTTCTCCTGGATCCTTTTCCTAGGTATCCACCTCATCCGATGTGATGATGCCGCCACAACTCCCATAATCTGTGAAGACTCCCTCAATGGCGTCACGCCCCCATTCCGCGCCAACGCTGTCCCTTGCCTGCTAGGCTGTGGCGTCCCCATAGCCCAGGCCACCGGCTCCCTGCTGCCCGGAAGTGTGAACACGACCGATATTCCATACTGCCAGCTAAATTGTGTTGTATCTGGCATATCTCCGGCTACTCCGGAGCAGTCTGCCGCTGCACCGGGGTGCTATGACACCTGCCACAATCTAAACCAGGCCACGCCAGAGAATGTCGGCTGGTGCATGTACTGGTGCGTCGCGGGCTACAGTGACGTTGTCGCTAGCACGGCCTGTGTGCCCAGCTTGGTCTACGGAGCCACGATAACGACAATCATTGGTGACAATACGGTGACATATCAGCGTGAGTATCGTGAGATTGTGTGGCGTCTGTTTCTCTAATCATGCTAATGACCTGACATTGCAGCATTCACTCAGCCGGCCGCTTGGCAGAGTTGGTATGCTACTCAGACGATTCTGCCCAAGACGACAACAACCACTGTATCCACACCATCTACGACGCTGACGCCGACTACGATATCAACAAGTACAACATCGACAGGCTCGAGGCGGCAACTATTTACGTCGTTGCCCACCGGAACACCATCGGACACAAGAGCCGCGGCTAGCAGTAGCAGCGTACCGGTCCTCGCGGAAAGCCCATCACAAACCGGCGTTGTGGCCAATACTTCTGGTAGTTCTGGCAAAACAATGGTTACACTGTGGAACATTATCGTCAATGTTTGTGTGTTGATACTATTATACATCATCTAAAAGAGACAAGAAAAGAAATGGAATATTAGAATCATGTGCAGATCATGAACTCGGGTTTCCACTGCCTATCCCACAATAATTCATAATTCCTCCCTCATCATAGGCCCATTTCTCGAGCGCCAAAGTATCTCCAAGTCATCAAGCATGCGTTGGGCTTCCCCGTATCCAATGCGTCGATAGATACCGGACAAGAGCTTGCGTACAAGAGCAACGTCGTCTGGGACTCGTGAAACGGCGTAACCGAGGACCATAATGGGCCACAGTGTGAGGTAGAAGCCAGTGCAGCGGTCTGCAGTCTCGGCTTGGCGCAGCAGTTCGAGTGCACGTTGAACTTGCCACGGTCGGTGAAAAGAAGCACAGCACTCTACCACGTAGTCCTGGACAGTCACGTTAGAGGGTGGGATTCGATCCTGCGAGGTACTAGCAGCCGAGACAACTGCCGAGACAGCGTCCAGAAGAAGAGAGGCCATGAGAACAATGAGAACAGCAGCGTCGTTTTCTCTAATGGCATGTTGGTCGCGCTGGGGTAGAAAATAATTGGTACTGGATCGATCAGCTTCTGTCCTGCACGCAGATTCCCATACGCTCAGAGAGGCCCGGATTTCAGCCAGGTTGCCCGGTTGAAGACGACCGGGTGCGTGGCAGTAGGAGACAATAGCCAGCGTGATGCGGAACAAGGAGACTGGGGCTCCTAGGATGGGGCTTTCCGACGTAGAAAGGGTGCCTTGAGGTATAGGGCGAGTGGGAAAGGTGGTGTCGAGCATACGCTCTATCCGAATGAGCATCTGAAAATCAAACGGGAAAGACGTAGCAAACGGATGGCGAACGGCCAGCATGAAGGCTTGATAAAGGATGCTCTCGACAGCGACACGGTCGTAGGGGCGGGTGTCAGAGTTGCTGTCGGAGCCACTCGCGTGGCCCAACTCGGCATTCCTATGGAGTGGATGAGCCACGTAAAAATCAAGGAGCTGCATGGCACCCTTCAAATGCGGCAGGGTGTGCGTGGCGTTGTCCAGACCAAATGAGCCGTCCAGATAGAGGAAGATCACGGCCAGGAGAAGGGGAAATACAGCTCCACTATGCACAGGCTTCGTGGGGTCGCTGCCAATCTGCCGTATCCGAGCATATACTTGGCTGACGGCACGCGAGTAATAGCAGCGGGCAACCTGACGCAGGGCTCCTCGTCCGGTTCGAGCAAATAGGTTAGATGCGGACGAGGCAAGAACGGCGTCTTGCAGTCCCGCCGAGCCATCGTCGCGCATGAACTCGAAAATACGCAAGCGCAAGCAGTCCACAAATCGGCCCTTGGCGGCCGGCACCAGCAGCACAGGAGCAAAGGCGCTGGCATAGTGATGGATCAGCATACCCTCGTTAGGTGAGTAGACTGGCACAGGAGCAGGCGACGGTAGGGAAGACAGAGGCACTAATTGCTGAGACGAACGGGACGAACGGGACGCTCTGAAATTCCAATGATTCCGGTGTCGCCGGTCAATCAAATCTTCTGGCTGGGGCCAGCGGCATGGGCGGTTACTGCGCAGGCAGGGCATGCAACAGGGACGCTCCTCTCCACACTTTATCTTTCTCGCCCGACCTGTGTCCGATGTCAGTTCATCATGAGATGTAACCCGAAATGTTGCAAAAAATGCCTACACGTGAGGCAGCCAGTCTTGGCTCGTAATCGTGGCCGTGACATTGCAGCTGTAGGTAATGCTTTGTGAGGACTTTTTTGCCCTCCCTTGCTCCGTACCTTCGAATATAGGATACGAAGAACACAAAGAGGTGCAAGCTAGAGATTCGTGCTGATATTGTCACGTGCGACCCTGAGCCACTTTGAACAGATCATGACTTGCTCTGGCGATGCAATGAGGAGCTGCAAGTCTTCAATCGTCGCAGTAAGTATTTCGCTGCTGGTGGTTTCTCTCGCATCTATTGAGGACAGTTTTCCGTTGCTCCATAATGGTCCCAAAGAAGTACTACGTAGTCACATGGCAGTAATGTGATACACCGCTTACTTTACTAACTATAAGTAGCTCAATACAGGACCGTCATTCCACAACAGAACCCGATTGGCACAATTGGCTAGCGCGTTGGACTTTTAATCCAAAGGTTATGGGTTCGACCCCCATATCGGGTGACATCGTTTTTTTTGGACTGTTTTACTTTTTTAGTCTTCATTTTCAATTGAAGTTTTTACGTGACAATAATCAGATTAAAATTACGCCGCCAGTTCGGATCTCAAGTTTGAGAAAGGTCTGATACCCTGACTAATCACATCGCGTATTTGTAGCGCCGTTACACAGACGCAGATCATACATTGGGATAGATTGTCATGTACATTTTTAAGGTCGTCTCAATCAATACGGACTCAAACATGCGTTTCGTATGGGAGTTCTAAGGATGGGGATCGACTGTCTGTGATCAAGTGGAAAAAATGAATATATAAAAAAGCCAGGCTAATTAGCCCCTAATTATTGGAAAATACGTGGCCACTACAGAACCAATTACTGCTCTATCTGGACCGTCTTATCTATTACATAGTTTGTCGGTTAGCCGGCTAGTAATTAGTATCAAAGTGCACTTGTGAAGTCACCTGTGACCTAGTACGTCCGTAGGTGGTGCCTACGGGAGGTGTACAATGGTCTTTCTTATCGGTTAGCCGGCTAGAAATAAGTTAGTACGCAGGCACTGCGTACTATGCACACAGTAGTCACGAATTGACCGGGGCCCTATACGTCTGCAACTGGTCCTGCGGTAGGTGTACTGGTCTAGTGGTGATAATTCGTTAATTGTTGTCTAAGTCTAAGTCTACGTCTATAGGACAGTCTAATTAAGTACGGAGTCGACGTAGAGACTTCTATGCGGTGGAGCTTCATTTAAAACCTAAAGGGGGCCCTTGCCAGTCACACTACGTATCACGTGTCCTCCGCCTTTGTCTGGTCGTCTAGTCTCTATTCGTATACCGACAAAGCATGAATAATATCAGTTTAAAGCAACGTACCTCCATCCAAATACTGAAACCGACCCAGGATTATCTCACCGGTCATCTCCACTCAAGTGGCCGTGAACATAAGGGATTCCACTTCCCATATAAAAGAAATCATTCCACTTCCAACCCGCCCTCTCTATTTACTTGTAATTGAACTAATACAATAATCGAGCTTTGTGATCCAATTGGTTTTGTTACAGCTTTCCTAATGACGAAGGCTAGCCCTCACCACGTGACAGTCCTAATACCTAACCATCTCCTTTTCAAGTGTGTGTGAGGTTCAGATCTGTGAGACGTGGGCATCAGACCCGTTAACCACCCCGATGGTACCACCAGAGAATACTAAAGCGTTGCAGAGCATTACTTCGGTCTTGGTATATTTGTATCACTGAGCACCGTAAAGTAGTGTAATGTAAGAATGAAAGATGAGTTGGCTAGTTCCCAATGCAGCGATCCTGGGATGCCTCTGACCCCACTCATCTGACATGTTATAATTACCAGATATATGAGTGTCGTCCAGTTCATTTTCAGAAACGTCGACATCTCGGCGTGATCTACTTGATTTATAGTATAGAATCCCACATACCCGTAAATCATTATGAAAATGTCACTTATAAAGTGTAAACCACCAGAAGCGTTCTACTGCAGGGCACTTATTCTAGGGGCTTCTGGGCCCAGACGATGTTGCCACGATAGTACGCATGTGCCTTTCCGGCTCGCAGCTCTTTGCGAATTTGGGCGGCATAGACAGCAGTGACCTCCTTTGACCAGCCAAGCTGGGCAGCCATTAAGCCTACAGCACCTTCTGTGTCGTTCTCAATGGCAGCACGCGAGTAGAGGCCGACGTCGCGTAAGTTGGAGTCCTGGGACCACTCCGAAATTGGGATCTAGAGACACGCTTGCGTGAGCGGGAGACAAATGGTAAAGTCACGGCGAATATATAAGTGCAGTATTACCTTGACAGGATGTTCGTCGATATTGACAAAGCCTGCAGCTGTGGCCGCCTGCATCTGCAGCTGATCTCGCACGACGCTGAAGCTGGCGGCTGAGCCGAGCTTCCGGGCGCCCTCACGGAAGATGACACCCCATTGGGCAATAGCGCTCCTGTCGTCGACAGTATCGTCGTCAGATTCAAAGAAACCATTGACATCAAAGGACTCCAACCAGCCTCCGGGTTTCAACGTGCGGTAGGCCTGTCTAAACAAGGCCGTCCAGTCGGTTACGCTGCCGATCAGCCAGCGCATATGCACGTAGTCGAGCGAGTTTTCGGTAAAGGTCCACTCCTGGAGAAAGTCGTCGATTTGGCTGACATCGGTTAGCCCACCGCAGACCAAGGCCAATCCGAAGCTGACCTCCATCCTTGTTTTCCGAGTGACAGAGAGTCTTCATCACTCACAATTGCAGGTTCGGCGGGACCCATGGGGTCTGTATAACCGAGATGTCGGTGCCAATAACCTTACAATCCGGGTACTCATCGGCAAAGTCACTGGCCGTCAGAATAGGGGGTAGAGGGGGGTACCAAAAAAAAAAGCTTACATGGCCCACTGCCCGGTTCCGGTGCCAATATCAACTGCTTTCTGGGATTATCAGTAATATGTCATGCACGATCCTCGGCCGTGCCCTGGAGCCCATCCTAACACACCTCAATGTTCTTGGAGAGTGGCGCAAAATGCAGCTTGCCATCCATGACTAACGTATAGGCATGGTGTCTGCGTGGTTAGCCGGGTTCTCAGTAACCTGGTTCTTGACAATTTGCAGCCTTCTTGACTCACAGAATATCTAGGGTGTCGTTCTGCTTGTCATCGTTGGCACCCCAGTACTGCTGCTGGGCAGCACTATCGCTGTGGTACGTGCGACCATTTACCATGCGGTAGTGCAAGATGCTGGACGAGATGGATGCCGTCGAGACGGAGGCGTCCTCGCCAAGGGTCGAGTCATTGTCATCCTATCTTATCAGCGAGACGCCTGGGTACTCGAGATTCAGCAAGGACAAATCCACTCACATTGGCTGCCTGGTCTATCCAGTGATGCGCCGGCTGTAGCTCAGGATCGTTGGTGGAGGTAGGGACATCTGTAGCGGGTGCTTCCGTAGCGGGAGCTTCCGTGGCCTGTGTGACGGTGGCCTGTGTCTCCGGGATCGGAGCCTCCGTAGCCGACGTGGCCGCAGGCGTTTCCTTCGTCGTGGTGGTGTCAGCCATGATAGGTGGTGTAGGTTAAGATGAAGTAAAACGGATAAAAGGTAAACCTTGAGGTTAAGAGAGAGGAGGGGTCTGTCTCTGAAGTTTGACTGTGGTTAATTACTCCATAATAAAATGACTGTGATGGGTGATGGATATACCCCTCATCCAATGTAGGGAAGAGATGGGACATATTTTAGCACGTGATAGAACTATGCAAAAGTTCAGGTGCTCTAGGATCAGACTAAGATTGATTGTATCGATTATATCTGGCACATAGTGTCACCGTGATGGGGTCTATGGATCGATGGAGATGAATGTGTCTCTTCTTTCAATCCAGCTTGTCTGCTCAAGCTCTTGGTTGGCTTACGTGTCCTCGGCACGTGCCACGGCACGTGCCTAGGTCCACTATCAGGCGATTCCTGACACATTGTCTGTATTCGAGCAGCAGACTGATAAATGGGACCATGTGCCCTAGTCCGACTGGGGTTGGACGCACAAAATGGGTTCCACAGGGGCGTATAAATAATTAGACTGGCGTAGCCAATCGTAGACTAGATACTTCCTGAATACATTCTCGTTTATCAGAGTACACGCCCCCCCCGAGCTGACTTCTTTTTCACCATCACCAGTAACTATCATCTACTTTCTTCCCGTTCTATCCCCATTTTCCCCCAAGCACGCTCCCATCACGTCTCGCTATTTCCGATATGGCGATAAATGTGAAATTTATTGGAAACAAACCGCTGTCTTGGTCGGCTGTTGACGGTGCGGATACTCCTGCCACAGACGACATCCACCGGCTAGAGTTTCGAGAATACCTGCAAAAGGTTCTGCACGACAATGCCATCCAAAATGATCCACATGCCTCCACTTACAGCCTGGATCGGAAGAAGTGCCGTGCCGCCAACGTCAAAAAATACCATCGGGCCCTGCTCTCGATGACCTACGATTCGTCCACGTTGTTTTCTTTTCCGTTCTCGACGGAGTCTCTGGGCAAACACCCAGATACTTTCGAGGCATTTACGTTACTATTTGTATCCCGGCTCGGCAAAATTCTGCCCTTGTGGGAACGACAATTGGATGTAACGGACGAAGATGACGATGGTAGTGACGATGGCAAGGAAGCAACCACGGAGGGCAAGGGGAAAGCACCTGCCACCACGCGCGGGAAGAAGAGATCTCACTCTGAAGTGGGACGCCTGCCTGCAGATAAGCGGGCACAAAGTACCGTGCCCACCTGGTATAGGCAGGGTTGTGTTTTAACGGGCTTTCCTCTTCCGCAAGGCGCCCACATTCTTCCCGTCCGGGCTCTGCATAAGAGCGACACCAAGCCATCCGACTTTGAGGGGATTTTGAGGTCATTCTGGCCTCTGAAAGACAATGAGGACCCGTTGGTCGTTCGTGGGCAGGAAACTCGCAACATTCTTCCTCTCAGCCCAAATGCCCATCTGCTATGGGATAGATACTATTTTACCCTTCGCCCGATTGCCCACCCAACGGAGCCAGCACACCATCTGTACCTACAGATGGTGTGGCTGAAGGATATTGACGAAGAAGGAAACCTGGAGCGCGGTGGCAAGGATGATACAGGTGACTACCCTGAGCGGCACGGAGTTGCCGATGGACGACGCCGAGACAGTAAGAACAACTCCATTCCTCTTGTCCAGCACGGAGATGTGCTTCTACTCAGCACGGAGGATTCCGTCAACTGTCCCCTTCCCAATATCCGCTTCCTTGAAATCCAATTTGCCGTGCACAAGATCATGGCTGGCATTTTCGCTGCAGGTTCTCTGGCTGCTATTTTCAGCGGCGACCCCCCCGACGGCGGCGGTCCCACGTCATATGCTATTGATACACCATGCGAGTGGCAAAGCTTGATTGACGCAGCCGTCGACGCCGGCATCATGGATAAGGGTGTCGCAGAGCGGTGGTCACGCGCCTTCACCCGCCAGCGTATTCGTGTGTCCCATCGCAATGGCATCTCATTGCCACGTCGGCCGGGCATGGAAGACGCCGAAACAGAAGACGAAACGGATGACGAGCAAGAAACGCTCGCACGTTGGAATGGAAAGGAGACTGATTAGAAGTCAGTTCCACATCCTAATATCTCTACTAAAGCCGGCATTTCCCCATCACCACCATGCCATATCCATTCTTCTCCTCTCCCTTCTCCACCGCCCTTTCCCTCTTCCACGGCCCTGCATACGACAATGACTTTCCGACCCGCCGATAACAACCTATCCGATGTGCCATTTGAGAAGAGAAAGTCATCGTCTACGCGTCTGCTTCTGGCTCACACTGCAGATGACGTTGCGGAAGGCTCCTCGGAAGTTGTTGTCATGCCTACTAGGGGGAAGCATGGACAGCAAGAAGCTAGCAAGCCCGTCTTGAACACGCTACAACTTCGTGTAGAAGATACAGCGGTTGCAAGCGAGACCCATCTACTGGCCACACAAGCTTCTACCGAAGACGTGCTAGGTAGTGTAGTAGGCCATTCTAGCCGGACCGGGACTTTAAAGGGGTATTTTAAAGGAACAAAGGATGATTTGAAGAGGAGTTTTAAGAGTGGCGTGTCGAAGATGCGGAGAGATATTCGCACAGTCTTCAATGAACCTCCAAATTGAGATCGGCACCGGTAGCTAAGCTGGAAGAGTTTTTAAGGGGGATGTTGCGTCAACGGCTACACGTGCAACGTAGGGGGGGGGGATGAACGGCGACTTGCTATTTGAACCCGATTGCTTTTAGTTGCTTTACGACTCTTTACTATGGTTACGCGAAAAAGAACAAGTCGCTTTCTGTACTCTAGAGGTCATATGGTCTCTAGACAGTGCCCTTTCTTTTTTTCTCGTTGCTGTATCTGCTTTCATTACAACAATAGCCATAGACCAAGTGCATAAAGAATACGGGTTACTGTTTCAAGGGTGCAGCCACACAAAAAGCCTTTACCTAGAATATGTGATAAGCCCCAGAAGATACTTACCAGTCAGACAGGAAGCCACTGATCAATATGGAGTCTTGGTTTCCACAGACTCTTGTCTATGTAGCCGGATGGGGATGCAATATTTACCAATTAGTACTAGATACTACTGGTGGTAACAACGTAAAAAAGGCAATACAGCCGACTTCTTGGCGTCTAATGAACAACTCGAAGTGGTCCCCAGCTCAGCTGCAGCTTGCATATCAGGTGACCACGGTCCCACGGGCGAGCCCTGGACTTCGCCCACTTCGACGAATTCATTCTGGCCCCTCCACAACCACAAGCATTTGAATTTGTGCTCGTAACTCTGACTCGAAGAAGACAGCCCTACTCCAGGTCTGTCCGTCTTCAGAAAATGGGTCTTAATCCCAGTTTCGTCTATCCGCCCATCGTGACGCCAACTGGCATCCGGGCTTTTCATATTACACCGAGGTCGGTAGACGATGATGGTGAGAATGTCGGTGACGGTGACAGCGACAACGACATGATACAATGCTCGCTGGCGGCTCTGGATCTCGACAAATGCACGCCACTGCCACTCGGCGACGTCGAGGCGCCCCCAGACCGCGTGCCGGGATATGTAGCCCTCTCGTACGTCTGGGGCAGTATGGACGACCCCGCGACGATCCTACTGGACGGCCGTCCCTTCCGCATAGGCCGCTCGCTGCATACCGCGCTGCGACACATGCGACGCCTGCTTTTCCGTGGCGGCTTGACGGGGCAACTTCTCTGGGTCGACTCCATCTGCATCAACCAGGAGGACCTCGAGGAGCGCGTCGTACAGGTGCGCATGATGGACAGCATCTACAAGAAAGCAGACTTTGTCATTGTTGAGTTGGGCCTCGCACCGTTCCACTCCGCCAACATACCAGAGTTTCTCGACTTTATGTCGCGCGTCCAAGAAAGACGTCTAGAAGAGCGTATAAAGAATCGCCAGGCCCTGGCTCCTGCCGCCAATACTGGCGAGGTAGGAGAGATAAGTCAGATGGGGGAAGCAGAAGAAGCAGCCACGGTGCAGGCACAGCTGGCCGATGAGCCAGAAGATGCCCTCTTCCAGTCGACCTTTTCTCTCGAGGATCTCGGTATGGAACCACCGCCCGACGACGTTGCCCGCGCAGGCTATGCCATTCTCAGTGTGCCCTACTACTCTCGCGCGTGGATCCGGCAAGAATTCATATTACCGGTTGTCGTCATGGTGATGCTAGGCGACATCTGCATAGAAGTCGGCGACCTCTACCGCATCATCATCTTCCTCATGGCGTGGAAGAATGACTTGCGTTTCGCCGAAGACGAAGCCGCCGCTGCCGCCGCCGCCACAGCTGCAGGCGGGTCCGTGTTCCTGTCCGGCGCATCCATGGCGACACTCCTCAGCATGCGCTATCATGACAGCAGCACGGTGATGCCAGCTGGGGCCACGACACTACTGAATCGCTTGAGCTGGTCGCGGGCATCAGTCGCAAGCGACGCCCGTGATAAGATTTATAGCTTCCTCGGGCTTGCCTCGGACCGCGAACTCTACTTGCCTCATGTCACATACGACCTGAGCACGGAGGAGGTGTACTACAAATTTGCCCGGCTCTTTATCGAGAATGGACAGGCCGTTGAGATGTTGTACCAGCTTAGCAGCCGAGAGACTGCGCTGGACCGCTCTCTGCCGTCCTGGGTTCCGGTAAGCTTTTACCGCAGTGGCAGAAAATAAGTGAAATAGCACAGGAGAGGAGTCGCTGACGCAATTGCACGTTCTTTTCTTTCTTTTCGTCTTTCTTCTAGGACTGGTCAAGTGATAGCCTGGAGCCTTCATTCGCCGACATATGGGAAGAGTCCTTCCACTTTGCCGCGTCCGGCAGCAAGCCTGCGGCTGCCAGTCTGGAAAGAGACGACACGTGGCTCTGTGTGCAGGGCATCATCTTCGATACTATAGTGTCCTTGACACATCCCGCAGCGCAGTCGGAGCGTCTGGACCACCTCTGTCTGGACGCATTCGTCGCAGCTGGCTTCACCCTCGCCCGGTCGCACCTCCAGGGCGAGTATGTGACAGGCGAGAGCCCAGCTGAGGTTGTCTATCGAACAGCCGTGCGGGGGCCACCTTACAAAAAGCTGCTAGGAAACGATGACACTGTGCGCCAGGCCTTTCTGGCCCTTGCGCGCCGGGTGCAGAAAGAGACGGCGACGCCACTGCTCGCTGACGGAGACTTGGCCCTCCATGATTCAGATCCTGCAGACTCAGTGGACCCAGTGGACGAGTCTCCCGTCAGAGATGGTCTGGCTATTTTTGGCGGCGCACAGGAACGCTCCTTCTGTGTCACGGAGCGGGGGTATCTGGGCATGTGCCCAGGCTGCGCGCGGCCAGGAGACCGCGTCGCCGTGCTCCTGGGCGGACCAATCCCGTTTGTGTTACGGCCGCAGTGCCATGGTGAGGAGACCGTGTACACGGTTGTTGGAAACGGCTACTTTCACGGTCTTATGAATGGCGAAGTATTTGAGCTCAGTGGCGTGGGAGAAGAAAAAATCGTGCTCGTTTAAATCTGATTTATTTCTTACCATTTGAATCGTCTAACAGTGAACCTTTTTCGGAGTATTTGAGCTTGTGTAGACATTGTAGCCGGCGTTCGTCAAGAAGACCTCTCGTCTAGGCATATAAAAAGAGCAGTATTTTATTGAAGGAGACACCCCCCCCCCCCTTTAAACTGACAACCTTTCTGATTTATTATGGGCTCTAGATATCTCCGTCGAAAAACTGAGCAAGCTTATCACGACATCTTGTGATGGTTAATAGTGGAGGCTGGGCGGTGAAGAAAATGCCCCCCTCCTAGAGATGGTAGCTAACCGTGCGTACAACCTTGGGCTTTTCGTCAGGCTCTGCCTTGCTATCTACTGCTTTGATTTCTATCGGAGTCTCCTCCTCCAGGTCAACCAACTTCTGGCTTGGTCTCGCTTGCCATTTCGGACCCAACCACGAGCGTGGCTGTGCGTAATACTTTAGAGTCAGCTGCCGCGTAGGTCTTGATTTCTAGCAGTGTAAGAATAGAGAGGATTGGCGAAAGAATAAGAGAGAGAATGAGACCGACAGTGGGAGAATAAGAAGGGTCATAATAAGTGGGTGAAAAGGATCTGAAACGTCCCTTGCCCTTGCTTGACTGCCTCGGACGTCTCTACGGTTTAGCCGCACCACGACCACCTTATTCCATTGCTTGTCCCATTCCACCTCTGAATCGGTGATCATCCATTGGCCCAGCGCTAGGTATACGGTGGACGGTTTTGTCAGTATGTATATGTTGTGCTGCCTCCTAGGCACAGTGGCTGTTGTCCTGGACGAAGAAGACTATGATGCATGGGCACTGCGCCTTTAGTTGAGGTCGTCTTTATGTTGTATCGGTGTTTATTTTGCTGTAATGCATCTACCGCGCAACCATACCAACATCGGAGGACAGCATGCAGTCACGTCTCAGATTACCCGTTTTCTTTTACGTCTGTTCAGCAAAATTAGGAGTCATATATTATATCTATTTTATGACATTGAGCGCCGTCAAGGACGTCTTGGAGGATTTCCAAATCTATCTGAGTTAGCATTAAACTACCCCGTACTTCGATACTCCACTTTATAGGACATGTATAAGTAGTGTAGCTAGTTTTTAGAGAGAACTTGGAAGTAAGAAACAAAATCGCTATCAACAAACGCACAAGTCTGGCTGCCAGACAGTCACTAGCGGCACAGATTTATCAGGCAATGGCCCCCTGCGCCACTCTGCATGAATGTGCCTGTTGTTAGTAGTTGTAGGTGTTTTAGGTGTGGTAGGTAGTTCCGCTAGTATCTGAGTCGATTGAATTTCGCCACACGACGAAGACAAAGAACTCAAAACGCGCTGATGCATCTCTTTCCTAACATGTAGCTCTTTTGTGACAGTAGGATACTTTATGAAGGGATTTACACGGTGTGGTTTAATTTTTATTCATGCTTCTTTCTGTACACCCAAATAGAGAATGGCAGCTGTAGTTAATAATGACAAAGGGATATTAAGAAAACAGATAGATACTCTTTCTGAAAAAAAAAAGGACATATAACACTTCCCTCCCCCTTTACTTTTGTTACACGTCTATACCTACCATTACAAACCATATAATAGACAGTATGCGTATACATTCGCTTCTAATTGTATTTTTGGGAGTCGCTGAAGCGACGCAGCTTGCCGTTAACCTATCAGAAAAAACTCCAGCAGACCCATGGGCGGAAACACTTGCCCAGGGAGCAGAATCTATACCACCGGAACACGCCGCTACAGAAACACTCTGGAACCGTGACTTTGATTTTACAAATGATGTCGGCGAAGAGAGTGATGATGACGACATGAACGCGAAGGAGAACGAGGGTATGGGCCTCCAGCGAAGCGGCGCCATCAGGATACCTAATAAGAACAAGCAGAAAAAGCCAGAGGCCAAGGCATCACCAGCCACGACCACCGAAACCGGCCGCTTCGTCTGCCGAAACGATCCTCAGAAACCCGGCTATGCCGTCAGTGCCAAGTCCATTAGCGAGAAGCTTCCCGCCCCAGTCGGCTGCTTTCATGAAGAAGAAGCGGCACATCCTCTTCCGCGGCGATACACGGCCGCCCAAGGAGATCTTTGCCACCGGTTTCAGGCCGCAGGGTGAGAACAAAGATATGACGGCCCACTTGAGCCACGCTACCGACTTCAAGTCCTTTTACATCTCAACGACAACTGCCTTTGACACTGCGTTGAAGTATGCCTTCCCGCCATCCTCCTCTCAGGCGAGCGACTCGAAGAGCTACATCTACATCCTCTCCGCTCAACACCTCCAAGACGGCTGCTGGATGCCCAGCCTCTACAACGCCGTCAAGAACCCCTCGATAGGGTCCAACCAGGAGTTTGCCGTCCCGGGTGATATTGTGCCAGGGGCTATCATCGGCGTGCTGAAGATCAAAAAGTCCCAGTACGACAAGTATCGGAAGCGCGCCGGGACCACGATCGGCAAGCTGAAGAGCAAAGTTTGCTTTATGCCTGGCCAATTCAAGTACAACCCTGACCGGGCCAAGCGGTCTGTGGAGGACGAGGAGTCGGGGTGGCTCGAGCTCAGTAATATCTTTACCACTGATCTGATTTCTGATGACGATAATCATGATGCTGGGGTAGACAAGATCGACGAGACACAGTATACAAACGATATGCTTCAGGAACCCACGGGGAGTGATTTTGAGCATGAGGAAGAGCTTCCTAAGGACGGCGAAGTGACAGACGAGTCGGACCAAAGTTTAAAGAGACGACGGCTTTTGGCGCAGCGACGGAAAAGGTCCAGAAGGGCAACAATACAGATGGAAAAGCGAAACTACGAGTCCTACCATGTACAGCGACAAAGAGATTTATAAAGATGTGTAGTGTTGAACTCTTCAAATTTCGAATGAGACTGGTAGATTGTTAGATTGAAATTCACAATGGCTTTTTCAACTGACGTTCAGGTCTAGGCTGAGGCTGTCCAGGCTAACTAGGTGATGGGTCATGATGCAGACTGTATGCTTAGCATGCTTTCGATAGTACACCCCCAAGCAGTTGACCCAAGCAAATTGTCCTTTGCTCATAATTCAGGACCATTTAGAATTATGTAGATAGGGATGTTTGTGCACGAGTTCCAAGGCGTGCTGGATCCTAGTTGCGATATGTACAGTTAAAACACGGAGGGAATACAAGTCAATCAATATCTGAGATAGAGAAAGGAAGCCGCACACAAATGGCGAGTCAGGCCGGGGTTTGTGTCTACTTATAAACTGCTCAGGCGAAGCCCTACGCACACACCAGTCTACTCCTACCACCATGATACCTGCTTGCTATTCTTGCCATGTAGAAGTCCGACGCATAAGCATGGGCGTTGGAGGCGGTTTCTCCGCATATGTGTTAGCCTCTGCGTACTGGAATGGCTTCCTGCCAAAATTGACTAGGAGTGAGAGCTGGCCATCGCATGTTATGGCCGGGTACATCTTTCTGTAGACGATGTATGCCGAGGAACGAGCTAGTTATGGGGAAGGTTGAGAATGTGTGAGAATTTTCCCCCATTCAAATAGAAAAACGGAAATGAAAACGGCGACTCACCGACAACATTGCCATCCAGGGTGAAAAAGTAGCTGCCCTGGCGCCCACGGTAGTCCAGTCCACACCCGATCGTATCGCCAGGGCCATATTTCCTCTCCATACTGGGACTTAAGCCTGTGTATGTTGTGCACTCATAGATCAGTCCGTCATCAGAGTGTAAGCCTACTGTGCCCGGATCCCATCCTACATGCCTGTCGTTCATGTATGCGAATTCATTGACAAGTCCGACGCTAATTACCGGTACATCAGACTGTGTTGGCTTAGTTTCAGTGGTAGAATGATTAATTGTAACCTCAAAGTAGGACACATCAGCCATGGATCTTGGTGGCAGAGGGTGGTTGGCCCGGATACAGAAGCTAATATCAGGATGTTCTGCTTGGGGGGGGGATGCGTTAGCGAGCCACACAACTTTTTCGAGCATAGGGTTTGCAAGTCAAAAGACAAAAGACAGCATAAACCAGACGAAAACACCGTTTACCTCTTGGGCCAAATGTGACCAGGCTCATTCCTGCTTTGTCTTCTATCGTTACGCCACTTCCGTTTTGCTCGTCTTCGATCCACTCAGGGATGACCACCATGGCCGATGGCTGCTTGGTGGCTTTTCTGTACATGGATTCTGATGGCTGCGTGCGGATGCTGATTTCGAGAGGCCCTGGAAGGCATTGATACAGAAAATGGTGGAGATTCCAGCCATCTTCATCACACTTATCATCAAAGTCGCGTAGTTGTGAAAGAAGCGATATTGCCGCTTGCCACTGCGCAGGGTCGTTGGATTCCATGGCGACTCGCCGACCACGGAAGCCAAAGCATTCTTGGACATCCATCATAGAGAAAACTTTGAAGCACAGTTCCACAAATTTCACGACCCCGCCTCTGGCAGTAGAGCGCATCTTCAGACCCAGATCAAAGACGTTTTCTTGTTCCGGGTTGCTGCGTTCCCGGGCGTCGGCTCCATAGCCCAGGAGCACCTCAACAAATTGCCCGGAAAAGTCGCCTTGGCCGACTCTGGAGCGCAAGTATGCCTGGAGTCCATTGTCCCGATTTATATTCTTCAGCTGGATCAAGGCTGAGTTTTGCTTATGGAGGGAGCGGAGGCAGTCAAGGGACCCGCTGTCGATGGAGACCCAGTAGGCTTCTTTGAGGTCCGACTGTTCCCATAGATGCCTCCCGCGGTGTTGGTGTTTAAGCAGACAATCAAGATTGTCCAATTTCCCATCACGCACAGCGAGGGACAGATAGGTGCCTATCTGAGAAAACTCGGCATCTATCACCTCTTCGATAGCTAATAGCTTCTCTAGGATTTTCTTCTCACAAGTTTTAATAGCATACGCGAGAACGCTAGACTTATCGGCCATGCGTTTCTGGAAATCAATCTGGTGTACTTTTTGGTGTCCCAGAATAGCTTCCAACACAGGCGAATTATCCATTTCTAAAGCTTTCTGGAAAGGGGTCTGGCCGCATGAGTCTTGAATGTTTAGGTCGGCGTCGTGATCGAGGAGAACTTGAATTGTTTTCGGATATCCCCACGCAACTGCAAAATGCAACGGGGTCAACCCGTCGTCGTCCTTTTGAAAATTGGCATCGGCATCATGTTCGAGTAAGACTCTAGTGATTTCATCATGATCAGCAGCGGCGTGAAGGCAGCTCCATTTACGATGATCAACTGCATGGATATCGAAGTCCTCCCGCAGCAGCCTCTGAACTGATTCCAAGGATCCACTGTATGCTGCCTGGAAGAGTGGTGTCCTCCCAAAATCATCTACCGAATCAACACGGGCCCCGGCAGCAAGGAGTCGGTCGATAATGGCATAGTCATTAGCACTAGCCGCTATATGCAATGTTGTTCTATTTTCCGTGTCCAAGGCTGCTACATCGGCATGGCGTTCAAGCAGAAGGTCTGCGTTCTCTGTGCACTTCGCATATATGGCCGTCATGAGGGGTGTCTCCTGCTGACCATTTCGCGAGTCTACAGGCAGATCCGCGTCCAAGACCAGACACAAATTCTTTAGTGATTTCTGTCGCGCAGCGGCATGGAGCAACTCTGCTTGCAGTTTAGGCAGATCGTCACCATTTTTTTCTTCTCGATGAGTCACGATATCCGGTACCTTTTTGACGAGGAATTGAGCAACACTCTCGGCCGACCACTGGACAGCCATGAGCAGCGTGTTAATTGTTGCCCACGTCTTGGGATCCATTCCAGAAACAAACTCTTTCACGCAATTGATATGGTCTTCTTGTATAGCAATCTGGAGCGCGGTGAGGCCATTGCATTCCTTCATGTCCCTTTCGGCTTCGTGCTGGAGGAGGAGATGAACAGACTGACAATTGTCCACGCGAGCCGCCAGGTGAAGAGGTGTGCGATCTGACAGGTCCGTGCAGTTAATGTCCGCTTCGTGATCGTCCAGGAGGACCTCGAGAACATCTGGACTCGTCACTGCCTTATGAAAAGGGCTTTGCCACTGGGTCGTGTATACGTTTGTGGAGGCGCCTCTTTCTATGAGGAGCTTGGCAGTGGAGGCATCTTGGACTAGGTGCAGGGGCGCCTGGCGCAGCATGTCCAGCGCGTCAACGTCGATGGTCTCTGCGTTGCGAGTGGACAGCAACATCTCGGCGACTGCATGTCTCCTATGCTTGACGGCGAGGTGCAGAGCGTTCTCTCGGCTCTCGTTGCTGGCGTTGATGCTAGCGCCATGCTCCAGCAAGACGCGTATGACTTGCACATGACCACCAACAGCCGCCAAACAAATGGGTCGATATGCCTCTGAACCGTCCGGTGAGTCGTCTTTTGCCAGTAGATGCAGCACGGCCGCAAGTTGGCCATTACGGGCGGCCGTTGCCAGAAGAAGCTCTGGACAATCCAAGCATCGGAGTGAGTCTATCGCATCATCTGTTGGATCATCTGCTGGATCATCTGCTGGATCGACTGAATCTATGAAGCCATGTGCGATAGCCTTGACTTGTGCCGTGGCAAGAGCCAGAGAGGGGTGGTGACGGTACAAGAGGTCTCTGAGAGCAAGGTCGTTGGCCGTTAACCCATACATGGCGGCGTAGTCGAGCGCCGTGTGGCCCCATTCATCTTGATGAGAGCACATTAATTCGAGTGTTTCATCTTTAACTGGCTCCTGTGTGAGGAATATATTGATTGCCAATGTATTCCCGCACAGTGCGGCATAATGCAAGGGCATCCGCCCCGACCGGTCTTGCAAGAGGCGGATCTTGTGGTCAGCTTCCACAAGCTTACAGATAACAGCTGGGGTGGAAGCAGTGACAGCATAGTGAAGGGCAGATTGGCTGTGCGCATCTTGAAGCATAACGTTAACTTCATGTTTCAGAAGAAGAAGGGCAGCATCAATGCTTCCATAGCGAATAGCTTCAATGAGAGCTGAGCGGCCATATGTGTCTTGGTGGTTGGCGACTTCGCGTTTCAGAATGGGGAGGCAATCTGGATCTGCTTGTTCTTGCTCTTTGGCGTCGCTCTTGTTGATGTCCGTGGATGGAGGCTCACCGAGCAGTAGCTGGAGGGCGTCCCGGCGGTTACACGTGGCGGCCACATGCAAAGCTGTGGCACCCACAGCGTTGCGCTGCGCAGGATCAGATACCAGCCCAGACACTAGCTGTATTGTCTTCAGGTTGCTGACCAGTATCGCGTGGTGGAGGGGAAAGAATTCTGGGACCAGGATGTCGCTAGAGGCAACAGACGCCAAAAGCATTTTAATGTGGTCGTGGTCGTTCTGGGAAATGGCGTGAGAGAGATCATCGCTGGAGAGAATCAGGCTGTCCCACCAAAGTCGGCTATCCCAGTGGGTAGTGCGAGTCTGGCTTTTGCTGCCGAGCTTGACGAGTTCATTGATGAAACTTTTCGCATCACGTACGAGTTTTGACCAGTGACCATCCTGCGCTGGCACATGGGAATAGCCGCGAAATGAAGCGTAGAGTAAATGCCATCTCTGATATATATTGGGAGATTCAAAGACCCTCTGGGCAAAACCAACGAGCGTTTTGGAAGATTCGCCGTCTACTTCTGAGATGCCATGCAGAAAATGGGCAGGCCAGAAATGGCAGGCATACCGGAGGAATTTGAATTCAGGTCCCTCAGCTGTCGACCGGCTGTTCATTTCAATAGATACATGATCCGCGTGTTGGCAACGTGTCTCGGATACGTCATCATTCAAGACGAGGTAGAGGTAGTGGAGGCATTGCATGGCGAGCTGGCCATGATGCATGGCACAGAAACCATGGCCGAGTTCTACGCTTAGTAAGCAGTCCCGCATCACAGCCGAGACGATGCGAGCGTAGTCGTTCTTCACTGTGACGACGCCATCGAGAAACATGTGTAGATCATGCCGAGGATCGCTGGAAATGTTCTCTCGAATGTCGGATAAGCTTTTGTGTTCCAGCGAAATGGCGGCTGCCGTGGCAAGCTCCTCGATGCGCAGATCGTGAAAGGCAAACAGAATCCAGGAGAGTACAGCTTCGGTCCAGGCAGCACTCTTTCCAGTAGAAGACATATGTCCGTTTTTAACAGAGAAGGTAGCTGAAATGCGCTTCTGGCAGAGACTGGGGGCGTCACGGGGAGCCTCACCAACGACGTCGGACATGCTCTTGGCTGAGCTGAGACCTTGGGATTCATAGAGGTAGGATATGTAGCTTCCTAAGGAGAAGATTGGTCCGCTAAATAGACGGGCAGCCTTGGAGATGGTAGACTGCATTTCCTGAGCTAGGAGGGGGCTGATGGATTTCGCCTGGAGACGGCGGTTAAGCAACCGGCTTGTCTTATACTCAATCCAGCTGCGCCGTTGCTGGTCATCTTGGCCATCAATGGAAATTATAGCTGTATTCATGCTGAGTCCGAGGGGGGTGGACAAAGCGGTGTCGTTGCTCACCAGAAAGGTGAACCGGGACAGCGTGTTGGCCGGGGTCTTTTGGTCGCCTAGATTCTTCCACCAGCGCTGCACGTTGTCTGGCCATTTGTCAAAGGCGTAGATAACAACGAGGAAATTTATATCTGCAGCATGATGGAAAACAGCAGAGAGCACAGCATCCAGTGAGTCCTCGGACCAGACGTATCTATCGCTGAATACGTCCGCTATGCGGTAGATTTTGCTGAACAAGGCCGGCCGCTGGGATAGGATTTGGTGCAGTGTGGAGACCTGGATACTAAAGAGGCTACAGTTCTGGCGGGCAAGGGGACCTGGGAGGTTCTCAATGGTCACGACTGATGCCTCAGTGCGGTAGAGACGAGAGAGGTGCCTTACGAGGATGGACTCTCCCCAACCGGCTGGATCCGATATCTCAACGGAATGGCCTTGCACCTTATCCCAGGACAGGGAGGGAAGGTGCGAGCGGTAGAGGTACGCTACATCGTCGTAGTCGTCGTCTGTATCGATCATGCCGTGCATGCGCGTCTCGTAAAGAACGTGGCGTGACTGATCGAGGTTCCGCAGTGTGCGCCAGTAGAGCTTCTTTTGTTCATCGGCGAGGATGCCCAGCTGGAGACTCGGGTCGATAAGGCCAAGTCCTGGATCGATAGATATGATTTGCTGCGACAGCATGGCTCGCGGAGCGAAATGCTTGCGGAGAATAGCCATCTCCTGGGGTGTGTAGGCACGACAATTGGCGGAGCCTTCCGTGATGTACGATTCCACCAGCGTCTTGCTGTCTCTATCCCAGACACAGTCCACAGTAACGTATTTGATGGCACACGGGGCAAAATCACTCGAGAGATATACCACGTCATCGACAAGCTCCGTTACGAGGGCGGAGAGGCTCCCTTGGTGTTGGGCGTGTGCAGTTTTCAACATGTTCAGAAAGGCGCGCTCCAGCAGCTCGTCTTGCTCAAGATCTGCACCAGTCTTTTCATGCTGGAAGCATGGTACAGCATGAGGTGTGTCGAAAACAATGAGGCTCGAAACGGAAAGTGAGACGTCATAAAACTCGGGATCTGTGTTGGCCAGCATGATGGCTTTCTTGACAATGAGGCCGCCAAATCCGTAGCCGGCGAGCAGGACGGGACGTGACCCCTTTCTTTCCCCGTCATCTTGGATTCGATGCAGTAGGACATGGGCCTGTGCATTCATCCACGCAGGAGAAAAGAGCGGAGCGAAGCCATAGGCGGGCGAGGCAGCAGCGGCTACCTCGTCGTTTTTGCTGATCGGATAATCCGCTGGGTTGCCAGTCGTCGTAGATGATTTGTACGTGACAAAAATGTCATGCGGGTGGACGCTTGCCTCGGGAACAAGACTGGTGATGGTGTCCGCGATGGCTGGAAGTGATGAATCATCAATACCCTGCTTGTTTGGTGAAAATCCGACGAGGTATATCCTGCCGATGACCATAAATCAGCGATATTCAAGGCATACACAGACAAGCACCAGAGAGGGAATGGCATCTCACCTGAACTTTCGGTCCTCCGCAACATCAAACTCGGGGATGCTCATTTCTGTCATGGTTTTAGACAATGAGAATCACATGTGAAGCTACTGTGCAGCATCAAAAAAGCTTCATGGATGTTCATGAAAGGTAGAGGCGATTCACAGGCCCCGACGCGTTTAGTGATTCAGTTTCGAGCACCAGGTATCCTCACAAAGTACATGGTATACATACAAGTAGTACGCGTAAAGTAGTACATGATCCCCGTCTCAATGCATCCCGCCTGGCCTTGGAAATTCACGCAAGTACCAGTGACTTGCGGCTCATTATGCATTACCGCACGGGTCGGTTCTCATCACATTTGTGGCGCCATGTGATAAGGAAGAGGGATTCTTCATTCGACAGAGGCTGAGAGCCTGGTCAGCATTCTGCCTTGCCATTATTCGTTCAGCTTGCATGTGCATGTGCAGATATCTTCCTAAGATGGAAGGAGTTGTTGTAAATCCCGGTCAATTTACTCCGTAGTAAGAAAATGAGTCACTTTTGTCTGTTATAACTGTGCAAAAAGAGGCTCATATCTGATTTCCTGTCCATATGATTTTGTCCACACCGACCCCCCAATACTCCGTAGTCACCCACCCCGTCACCCACGAACGACTGTCGTCACAAGAGAATTAGCCAGCTGGTTCAAGGCCTCCTTATTCAGATTATCGCAATTCACCTCCTCCATAGGCTCTCGTGAAAACGGCTGTGTAGGCTCGAACACGACAGGATCCGTTTTCGGAGACAGACCTACAAGATTTCGCAATTCCGTGACCGTATTGTAAGCAAAATCAGCTTTTCCTGACATCTTGACGTTGGCGGTAAATTGGTCGGTCTCGGAGAAGCGATGTAGTAGCACGGCCACGCGGAAATCCGTAGCAAGACCTGATCCTGTCGTGCTGTTCTCTGTTGTCGTCAGACAGACACAGTTGTTGAGGCCATACTCGCGCACACTGGTGTCGAGAATGATGGTACCTGTCAGTCGCGTATGGTCGCTCGTCGCATAGGTCTGTCGCTTCTCCCACTTCCAATTCACATGCCCCCCCGCCTGCACCACACCTGCGCCCACACTGGCATCTGGACTGATCTCGACGCCCCTCGCATCCTCCACTTGAATATTTGTAGGAGTGTCCAGTGCTAAGTCGCCGTCCGGCCACAGTGCAATCACCTCGGGATCATCGACATCGGGTTCTGGCGTCTGGTATGTGTTCTTATTGCTAAACGTGATCTTGATTACTGCTTCCTTGAAGCGTCGCTTCCTGCCAAATCCATGGAAGCGGAACCCAAAAACCACAAACGTAGAATATCCCCTGCCGTCCTTCTCGTGCCCGTGTAGAATCTGGTCAATGCGCGAATTCATTATCAGCCCGAGGCAGCTATCATCCACCACACCTGCCCTCTGAATTTCCTTTCCCTTATTCATGCGGTGATACCCATGGCCATCATCCTCGAGGTCAAAATGGACGTCAAAGCTGTACGGATCGGGCTCACTGGTCTCGTTGGTCGCCATTTGTCAAGAAAGAGATGAAGAGAAGAAGGACTGCAAGACAATGAATTACTAGAACCAGATACTCGTCGAGAAGTCGTCTTATTATACAAATCCTCACACCATATGAGCGTTATTCAGAAAGTACTTTGTAGAACCCTACCAGTAGCTGTTGCCAATAACTCTGGACCATGCTTCGCATTCCGCCTCGCCCCACTTATAGAAACGCAAAATCGCGCACCTACAAAATTATCAAAAATATATCACTAAAATGCTTGGATTTTTATTTTTCTCAGGAAAATTTCACCTTTTAATTCAATATTTTTACATCGTTGGTTTCTACCACAGAAACAATAGGGGGGACCTCGTTTCGTTATTAACTATTAGTAAGCACATATTTAAGTGGGACATATGCCGGTTACTTATTTCGTCACATTAATGCAATCCGATGGGGTATGTTGCTCCGCTTTGTATCCGATACTTGTCCGTCGTGTACTCCATAAAATAGGAACTGCCCGCAGCCATCAGCCCCATCCCTCACCAACAACAACAAGCCGTCCCTCTTACTCATGTTGCATCTTCCTTTCCCGCGAGTTACTCATTTCCATAGCCTTCATCAGCACCTACTATCGTCTGTTGACACTTCATAACTGCCGCCATAAAAATATCCAAAATGGGTCCACCCATAGAAGACATCAAGAATGCCACTATATCGAAGCGCTTGGCCAGTTCGACGGAGGCGTCAGCAAATGTCAAAGAACCGACAAATTTCAAGAACGACCTACAACGAAAGACTCTGCCCATGATATTCGATGAAAGTGATAGCGGAACTAAAATAGATGTGTCCTCTTGTCATGATAAACTGGTCAATAAAATTTTAAAAAAAAAGCCAGACGCTCGAGCTTTATTTTCTGAAGCTACAAATGGGTTTACCAAGGACCAAATCTTTGGGAAAGACAGAGATTCCCAGAATTTGATTCACGCGATTATAAAAGGGATCAGAAGGATGTCATCAGACGGGAAGACTAAAGGGCCATTCCATGCACAAGCCTTCGTTGAATTGCTCACTATTGAGAAGCCGGAATTGTGTGTCAGCGAGTGTTTAGATGGCAAAATTCCCTTTATTTGGGCCATCGACATCGATATCTCCATTTTCTATAAGATAACGAATCTACTCATCCCCGACGACTTGCACGAGGTCATGATCAGACATCGCCACTGTGGCAGCAGCTCGGTGAATTGCCCCTTGCATCAGATCGCCCCGGGTCTTCGACAGCATTTTGCGATACCAAATGATAGCAGCCACGATATACACAATTCAAGTAGCGGTGAATTCCCTGATAGTTTGCCTTGTCTAGTGAAATTTATCAACGTCATAGATATCATAAAAAGCATCCAGAGCTTGAAGGAAAAACTCAAAGACCTCTTGCAGAGCAAACACAACAAAGTAGCACTCCAGCTCCTGAGCTCCTTTCTTGTCAGTCAAAATTTCGACACCCAGAAGAATAGCAAAGAAGAGACCCTCAACATGCAGAGCTTCAGGGCCCTGCTTGATCTCTGCCACGATGATGTCTTCGTACACAGGTATCCGCCCAACGACATACCTCTACATACAGCCTTGTGCCTGTACCGTGACAAAACGGTCGACCACCAGTTCTTACTATCTGTTGTAAAGTGCTTGGTCCAGCGCTGTCCGGCGACTATTTTTGAGAAGCGCGATGATAAAAAAAGGACACTCTGTCTACCACATGAGGTTGAGGATGAAAAGGGAACGAAAGATACCGAAAAGAAAGAGGCTGAGAAGAAGGAGGATGAAAAAAATAAGGAGCGCCTCCAGCCCGTCCTGGATTTTTTGAAATGGACTTGCATTGGGTTTCCCACCGATAGTAGTAAAACAGATACTGAGTGGGCAAAGCTAAAAATCGACTTTCTCTACGGGAATATTGCCTCGGGTACGTGTCCCCCTCCCCCCTTTTATTTTTTTTTCCCCATGGCCTTTGTTTTTGGCTCTATCCTATGTAATTAGTTCCGACAAAATCGACAAGCTAATAGGGCAGCTAAAAAAATTTCTCTCAATTTGACTAGCAACGATGAGGACAAGACCGCCGTTCTCGACAAGGCGTATATAGACAAAGTCAAACGATATGCCGCCATGGACTTTGAATCGGTCATGGCACATGTCACCTTGCCATACTGGGACCCAAGGGACTGTAAGGCATTAGTGAACGTCCCATCTGAAAGCCAAAAAATCCAGAACGCTGCGATCGCCAGTGGTGATGACAGGACTAATAACAATGGTAACGTTAACAAGGAAAGAAATCCGTACATTCACATCTTCCAGTGGTTGAAAGACTCCCGCGTTACCAAGATATTTACCATCGACGTCACTGACGACGGGCCGCGGCCGCATACGGACCTTGCTATCTGCCGCTCCTTTACTACTGCCGAAGGTCGTCCTGGCCTCTTTGGCGTAGAAGTATGGAAGTGGAAGAAATTTGATCTTTGCGCCCAAACTATTGCATTCGCCGCTCCCATGGTTCGCGAGCTCCACTTGTACAACCGAGGAAATGTGGCTGTCCTCTACCACTGGGCTTCAAGCAAAGCCCTGGCGGAATTACCAAACGTTTGTAAAGCACTGACCTAATGGGCACTTGGCTCTTTCTTCTTTTCTTTCTTCTGATATGCTGTTGCCAATAGCTCGAAAAAGTGGTTGTGCACATATATCCAGAGGTATGAACATTCCGCCTTTCATATTCAAAGCGCCTTTGCATCATGTCTAATCAATACCAGCACGATGACGATTCTGAGTACTGCAAATTACACGGGCAAGAGTTCAGGGCGGATCTTGCGAATACATGCCGGCGGCTGCAGAGTATCAATTTAGATGCCAAATGGGAAGAAAACACGCTGGGCTCTTCCGAAAGTATTGTTGTCCATATCAATCCGGTAGATAAGGGACAACCCCAGCTGCAGCGTGATACGTCAGTTGCCGACAAAAACACGTCAAAAGATTCAACAGAGTAAGAATTAACAGCCTTCTCTCCCCCTCTCCGCCCCTCTCTATTTTTTCATCTTTCTATTTTCCCCTTGATATCCAAAGTACTTAACTCACATCCCATTCCGCTTAAAGACGCAAAAACACAGTGTGGATAAAAAGGCTCGCTGGCTTCAGAGATTTTCTTAGAAACTTCCCGGGCACTTCCATCGTGCCAATCAAGGTCGCTATTTTAGATGATGGCGTAAATGTTGAGTGCTTCAAGCGCAAGTTTGAAGGACGCTCGTTTCCAGAAACTGGATGCGAATTTTTTCAGAGACCTTGCTCCCACGGGACGGATATGGCTCAATGCGTCATTGACGTCTACCCCCTTGCCCAAATGTGCGTTGGGCGTCTAGAACGCAGGGGAGACAAGATGTTCAATATATCAGCATGTTGTGATGTAAGAAACTTTATCTGAAACTTCTTCCTGGGGGAGAAACCAGCGACGTCAAACCGCATTTTTTTCAATTTGCTTGGTGCTAATTACATCATACATATACATAGGCACTGGAATGGGCCATCGATATAGGCGCAAACGTCATTTCAATGAGCTGGTCATTTCCATTTCCAGATAACCCGACGAAATTACCCGATGACGACGACAAGAAACGCTTTGCCGCGTTGATAGAAAATAACAAAGATAGGGTGCTCTTTTTCGGATCCCTCGCAGACATTCCTCTCGATACAGCAACAGGGAAGGCACGTTACGCACCGTTTAGCCTCAAAAACGTTATGAGAATTGGTGCAGCCACTGAATTTGGTAGGGCTTTGTCGGAGAATATCCACGCATGTCTAGACTTCTTGTTACCTGGAGTTGATCTGCCCGACTTCAGAAATCATAGCGGCAGTTCATACGCGACAGCATATGCGGCAGGGTTGGCAGCTGCTATGCTGCACTGCATCCGACTTCTGCACAAGATCAGACTGGAGGAGAAACCGAATAGTGAAAAAGATCCTATATGTCGGTATACGAGTAGAGACTAGACGAATACGTCGAAGGGGGAGGACACGTGATACGTAGTGTGACCGGCAGAGGCCCCCTATAGGTCCAGAAGGACTGAAATAAGGCTCCACCGCACAGAAGTCTCTGCGCCTACTCAATCAGACTGTCCCATAGACGTAGACTTAGACTTAGACAAGAATCAACAGAAGTATCACTAATAGACCATTGTACACCTCCTGTAGGCACCACCTGCGGACGTACAGGGTCTTAGGTGGCTTTACAAGTGCACCTTGTTACTTATTCTAGCCGGTTAACCAACACTAATTAGTCTGTCGGTACTGTCTGTTAGTACTAATTAACTAACGCTTATTCTAATTAGCTAGGTACACGAAGATAACAACTTCTAATAAGTCTAACAGCCTTGTAATGGATAGAGAAGACAAGGCTGTGGCACCGATTAAGACAGGCCTTCGAGCCTTTAAGAGGGACCCTGTCCTAGATAAAAAGAAACGCTTTATTAACAAGGCACTAGAATAGATAGTTAAGTATAGTATTTATAATAAGGACCTATAAGACTTAATAGCTAGTACTATTAAAGACTAAACGGAGAAAGACTTTAAGGCTATACGCCTATAGGTAATCCAACTAAAAAAGGAGCTACTAAGACACAGTGTCTTTATATCTTTGTATACAACGGAAGGGAGCTTTTTAATAAAATTAGTATAGTAGGCCCTTCTAGAAGAAGACTTACTCTTGTAGACTCTTAGCACCGTTGTTAATGTTGTTTAAAAGTATAGCAAGATTATAACAACTAACCCTACAATATAAAAAATAACAGGCTTATATAATATTAAGAAGGGACCTAGTTAAACGGGCTTAAACGTGTTAAGACTACTATTACTAGGTATTGTTTAATTAGACTATTCCTCTTCTTAAATTAAGTTCTAGTCCTTAACGTCCTCTCTACTACAACTACTAATTAAATTAGACCTTCTACCTTAATAAACTAGTAAGAATAACGGACTATACTAGGTGTATTAATACAACAGACTAATAAAGAAGACTCTATTTAATTAAGACTACTAAAAGCTTATTACAACTCTTAATAAAAACTATTTAAAAGAGAGTAGATATACTAGTATTAGAGACCTTATAAGCTTTTAGTATAAGGTCTATACCTTCTTTAACACTTATTATATTGCTAGACTTTATAAAAGCTTTCTAGTAAACGCCTTACTAGTTATAAATACTAGTAAGGCTTAACACTACTACAACTAGCTTGTAAGGGCGGCTTAAGAAGACTAGAAGGCTGTTGTACAAGGTATAGAGATATAGTATAAAAGCAAGAACTAGTAAATTGCTAGATTAATTAAATAGTACAATATGTCCTTTGTTAGGTTTGTTAATAGTAATAAGGGTAAAGGGCTATTATCGTTTAAAGCCTTGCAAGCCTTCTTTAAAAAGCTCTAGACTATATAATAATTACTTAAAGCCTAACTATCTAACCTTACAACCTTTAAGAAGCGATATATAATAGTCTGTATAACGTACCTAGCCTTTATAAACTATATAGATACTAAAGCGTATAGAACGTATAGCGCTAACAAACTCTATACATTGCTGTATAGTATACTAGTAATACGTAAGCAAAGCAAATTTCTATTAAGACAGATATAAGGGCAAGCACGTTAAAGACGGACTATAATAGTTAAAGACTCCCCTTAAGTAAATATCTTAGACTAAGTCTACTATAGAGTCCTATATTATTAGAAAAGACTTTAAGGTAGACAACTATAGCCTAATTAAGTAAAGGTTACTATAACTAGACACAAAAACAATAGTAGGTGCTTTATTTATAAAAAGCTAGACTATTAATTATAAAAGTATATAGACGCTAAAAGACAGGCTTATAAGGCTGTGTAAAAAGGAAGGATAAGTAATTAAAAGTATAAGTAATTTGTACAAGACTTTAAAGGCGTTACATCCTTAATTATATTAGACAACAACAACGTTAACAATATAAACAACGAATTATAGATAGTTGTACGTACTTTCTAGATATAACTAAACGTAATATAAGCTGTATAGCATCTTACTAATTAGCGTACTACCTACAGTCTTTAAATTTACAATACCCTTACTAACAACAGCCTTGTACTACTAGTACTATTAACTAATCTACTACTAATTATATAGTCCTTATACGCCTTCTAGTAATTTTTAAGTATTATTGTTAATATAGACGCCGTTAAGTACTCTATAACAGGCAAGGGACAATTTACTATATTAAAGATAGTACTCTTAAACGTTGTCCTTAATACAACTATAGTAGAAGGTACGTCTATACGCTTTAAAGTAGGTAACTATACGTCTATTAGTTTAATTACTATTACAACACTTATTAACAAGGCTACGTTTTATATAATACCTATTAATACGCCTTTTTTACTATTACTTAAGGACATAGACTATCTACACGTATATTTTAATAATACATATAATAAGTGTAGAGTACGTACTACAACTAATGTTACGGCACCCGTACTTAAAATAGGGGGCAAATTAGGTCGAGGCTTTGCCTCGACACCCTCTACTTTAAAAGGTATAAGTAGACAAGACGTAGCCACTAGAAAAACAGACAGATAGCAAGGAATTTAATAGACAGAATCAGCTACACAAGTTTTACGTGTAACGCCTACAAGTGCGTCTCCCTCCGTCCCTGCCTACTAGCAAGCCGCTTATAGAGCATGGCATAGGAGGAGGGACTATTAACTAATTAGTCAATAGTCCCTCCCTATACTATTCTACGTACTATAACAGTTGTTAGTAGTGTATGTAGTTATATATGTGTAGTAGGTAGTTCCACACTTACTAGTAATAAGAGTAGGACTTAAAATACACTAGTTGTAAGACTAGTTGCTTAGGTTCTACTTAAAAAGCTACGATACTTACAAGACACTATTACTTTATCTATCTAGACTCTTACAATAACCTCCTTTAGTTGAAGACACAAAGAGCGATTAGTTAATAGCTGTACTACAAACAATTGCTAAGGTAGGTCTTTAATTCTTGTTTACACTCTTGATAAGTGGAAAAAGGGGTAAGATTACTACTTTACCTATTTTCTAACAGTTTTAAATTACGAAGTTATAAGAAATAAAAACTAGGTACTAAAACACGAATTTAACATAAAGGAAGTCCTGTAGAGGGAGTTACTTGTAACGGCTTCTAGGGATATGTTGTTAGCCACTATGCTAGATAACTAAATACATGTTGCTGTAATTGGCTGTGGTAAATAGTTACTATTAACTAATTATGTAAAAACGGCTTAACTGTGAAAGTGGTAAGGGTTAGTATAGAGCTAACTTTAACCTATAACAAGCAAATTAGTAGTTAGGCAAGGCCTTAGAAGGTGGCCTATACAGCTTCTAACTTAATTACGCTAGTAAAGGATAAATACACTTTTAATAGTAAGGGAAAGAGGTAATCCTTTTATCCGTTTAAAAGCGGCTAAGATGTACGTTACTGTATTTAGTATTATAAAGAAGTAGTAGTGAATAGGTATTAGTCCTGTAGATAGACGGCTAATTAGTAAAGGTTAAACACTGTTTTAACAATACTAATACAAGGTTTAGGAAACGTTAAGGGCAACCTTACAATAATAGTTAAGGTTGAATACTAAAATACTATAAACTACCCCTCTTTTAACCCTTATTCTAACTATAAATATATTAATAAGTACTAATTTAGTAATAGTATTCTAGAGATAGATAAAAATAAATCTAGTGGTAAGTTAGTAAGCGGCTACTTAATAGTAGATTAAGGCTATAGCGGCTACTAGTAGAACTAATCTAATATAACAACTCTTAGTTACTGCCTACTTTAAAAGGGCTTATACATAGGTTACTAAAGTAAAGGTAGTAGTAGTAAGACTAAATATACTTATAAAATGTAGAGTAAAAGGGCTTAAAATGTTAATAAAGAGAGGCTAAGTTAAAAAGTAGTAAAAAGCTTTATTACCTTGTAGTATAACTTAGTAAATAAAGGAATAATATACTTTTATAAAAACTAAACATACTAACCTCTCCTCTTAGTAAAAAGAATAATTATAGTTTTCTTTTCTTATAAATATAAGTTATCTAAAGTCTTATACATAGAATTAGTTGTTATATGTTTTCTTTTTTATTATACTTTTACTTTAAAAAATTACTTTCTTTCTTGTTAGAAAGACTAATAAGCAATTAAGTAAGTAGCTTAGTATTTAAATCTTACATTCTACACATAATACGTAAGACTATTAAAACAAACGCCTACTTTATTAACATATCTTCTCTAACTTCTAAAGTTCTGCCTTTATTAACTAGCGCCTTTACAAACACGTTAACTTATCTAACACCTAAAAGGACGCCGTAATTCTAAGGCTAAGCCTTTCCTTGCCTTAGAACTCTTACTACTCTTACCTTTAACAGCAATAACGTTACACGCTTTCTCTATCACTATAAAGCCCTAGCAAAGGCAGCCTTGCTTCTAAATAAAGACAAAGTCTATTAACTACTAATGTATTACACGATTAGTGAAATAAGTTTTGTGAAAGGACTAGTGGAGACTGCTCTAACTATAGAATAAGGAGGAAAGTTTGTAAATCTAAAAGAGGTTATATAGTAAAACTATAGTACTTAGGATAAGGAATAGTATTACACCCCTTAGGCTTAGGTCTTTACGTAGTTTTACACCGTTTATAGCGAAAACCTATAGATTTTGCTTTAAGAATTAGCTAAACTTAACACAAATATAAGGCGAGCAAAATACAATCTATAATTAACTAATTAGTTAATAGCACTGTACTATAGCCTTCCTGTTACAGTTATACGCTAGCTGTTACTTTAAGTAAATTGCTTGTACTATAATTTTTAGACTATGCTTTTTTAAGAATTCTATAATTAAATTGTTAAGTACCTTAAAGACAACGTTTACTTAATAAATAATTATTATTATTAAAGGTTTTAAGGGTCCTTTTAAGTTCTACCTCTTGTTTATTAGATTAAAGCACCTTCTTATTAGTACGCCTTACTACCTCCTATTGTACCTGTCCTAGTCGCTTTAACCACACTACAACCTTAAGCCGCCTAGTTGAAAGACGTGTTTAAATTAATTACTAAGGGCATGGCAAACCTTACTATTAACTAAAACTGTGTAGTAATAGAATACTTAAAGAAACATAGTTTTCCTATGTCCTTAGCCTAGAACCTGTATAACACTAGGGCGATCTAGCAACTACCGCTTACAACTAACGTTAGAGAAGTCTTATAGGTAAATAATAACGCTATCTTTAGCGTGTTTACTTAATAGGTGCTATAGAAACGCCTTCGTTGCTTTTACTACAACAGTGAAGACTATTTAATAGCTAAATATGCCAAGTCTTACAAAGACCACTAAGCTAGACTATTACACTATAATATAAAGAAAAGCTGTTTCTTTATAAGGTTAACGAAAGAGTACTAGCTACCTACTATGTTAATAAGGCACTTCTACAACAAAGGCTAGATAAGAAATTTAATCTAGAGCTATTTAACAAGGTATTACAACCTCCTAAGCGTAAAGGAAATACGGTAAATGTAGTCTTAAGGAGAAGTAGTAGAAACAGGTAGGTAATTCTTATCTTTAAACAATACTAATAGCCTAATTACGCTATTAGATAAGATACCTCTTAGTCCTAACCTAAGCGTTAACGTAGTTAAGCTTATTAAAGACGACGATCTTACATTTACTAACCGCCTCCTTCTAGTAGAACTAGTAGACAAGAGTTATAACCTGTTTACTACCTTTGTATTAGCTAAAAAGTGTAAACAAGTTGACAATAACACGTGTCCTTACGTGCTAGTTATAGACGTGTAGGAAGTGTAAGAATCTATTAATATTGCCTTGCCTAGGGAGGACCTATTACCTTATTAGCCAACTGCTTAGGTCCTACTAAAAGTAAATACTAAGTTTATTCTAGACGTTAAACGCCAACTACTAGAGACAACTCTTAACTTTAAGGTTAAAGTCTTAATACACTAGCTCTTGCAACTTAGCCTAGCGTACGTAGTATAGGTTATATTTAGTATCTAGGACTTTGTAACACCTAGCATTAAGACAGTTTACATTAATAGCAAGATGTTAACGGTTTTAGACAAGGCTTCTAACCTTGCCTAGGCAACGTTTTACATAGTTAGTATAAACAAGCCTTTCTAGGTTCTAGAACCTTTAAGCGATTAGACAATACAAATAGCGCTAGAATCCTATTAAGTAACTAGTCTTTAAACTAACTTTACACCTACAAGGGTAGTTAACCTTCCAAGAATATACGTTTAAATTTACAATAGCCCCTTTTAGGGAAGCCTACAGCCTGCTCTTATTAATACTAGATTATAGGTTTCTTTAATTTCTAACCAACTTGTAAGAAAGCTAGGTATTCTGTTGTTTAAAACTAAAGCTTCCTTTACTAGTATTTACAATATAAGTATTTAGTTTACTAACGAATCTATAACTACCTTATAGCTAGGAGGGTATAGACTACTAGTCCACCTATATGTTATGCCTAGTAGAATAACTAGCAAGGACCTGTTGCTAGGAATACTATATATTCTTAATACAAAGCTGTATTTTCTACATAACTCTATTACTAAGGCAATATATATTAATATAACTGTTGGCAATATTTACCTTGTTGTTAATATAGACGACCTTTTAGCGTTAACGGATTAGTTAAAGGTGTATATTAACGCTTTAAAATAGACTACGGCGAGCACTTAGGACTGCTTACTGTGACAGCACCTATCCCAACACTATTGTTGGATTTAGAGAATAAGCTTTTAAGTGTTATTTATAAAGACTACTTATAGCTAATACTAGAGCTTATCCAACCCTTTAGCCCGTCCTTGCTAGAGGATACTAAATCCTATTAATTATTACAATAGGTCTACTATAGCAACACTTTATATAAAAGGAAAGGTTTAAAGGTTTAACCACTAAATAACATTGTGTTTAATAGCTCTACTTCTAAGGGGAGTGTAAATTAGAAGGTGGAAAAATAGGAAGAAGCCTAGAAGAACTTCTAGCCTACTACACAAAACTTTACTATATTTATTACTTTAAAGTTTAGTCTAGTAGAACAGGGGTATAGGCTAACACCTAATTAGCTTGTAGTAATAATTAACTGATTAGGTAATAGTTTATAGGAAAAAGAGAAGGAAATTTTAGCGTAGATCCTCTCTAATAGGGAATTTGCGTTAGTATAGACTTTCAATTACGTTGGCAAGCTTGACCTGTTAGTGGCACCTCCGTAGGTTATTAAGACTGTACCACACACAGCCTTTTAGGCTTGTACAATCCTAATACCTTGCCTACTAGTTAAGCAAGTTATTAACCTTTTATACTAGCGCTTTAGTAGGGGGACAATTAAAGAAAGCTATAGATCTTATAGAAATCCTTAGTTTTTAGTAAGAAAGAAGGATAAAGGAGTACGGCTAATAAATAATGTAGTTGGGTACAATTAGTACATAGTACGTAATGTATTTACTCCTTTAATAGTGGAGACTTTTTTAAAAGAATTTAGGATGTGTAAAAGGATCTCCTTGCTTAATCTCTTTTTAGGTTATAATTAGATTGAACTTGCTAAGGAAAGTAGAGACATAACTACGTTTTTAACTCCGATTAGGCTATTTAGAATGTATACTCTTCTATAGGGAGGTACTAACTTAGTGGCTTAATTTCAACGTATTATAGTCCGACTGCTACATGGGCTTATGCCTAATTAGACATTGCCCTTCCTTGACAATATTACAATTAAAGGCCCTACAACCACCTACAACGACGAGGAAATACTGCTAAGAGTTAGGTACTACGTTCTAGAGCATTTTTAAAATGTAGACCTTGTCCTTGTGAATTACGAGCTGGCCGGTGCTATAATTACGGCTAAAAAATTGTAATAGTGCTAGCTTACGGCTATTGTTGTTGGATATATGTGTGGCGGCTCTAGCCGTACGCCTAAGAAGTCCAAGATTATTAAAATTATTAAATGGCCTTAACTAATTAATCTAAAGGACCTTTGTGGCTTCCTTAGTATTTTCACGTTTTATAAGACTTGGGTATAGGATAGAGCTATAGTAGCCGTCCCTTTTTATATTCTTTTACAAAAGGGCGCTTATTGGTAGTAGGGAGACGTGGAAGAGTTGGCCTTTAACCTGTTAAAAGAACAACTTTCTACTACTCTTGTTCTAATAACAATTAATTACTCTAAGAAAGGTGGACTAATAATACTTATAATTAATGTGAGTATTCTAGGATAGGGAGTAGCGCTTTTATAAGAAATTAATAGAGAAAGACGTCCTACACAATATGAATTAGGACAATAGGATATAAAAGCAGTAGCCAACAATGCTACAAGAAGAGAATATAGAGGACTAGTTACTGCCTTAAGAAAACTATACAACTACGTTTATAGTATATATTTTTGAATTAAGACTAACTTACAGGTTTTAACGGATTAGTTAAATAGAGCTATTAGTAAACTTCCTAGGGCACTGCTTATACAATAGGTAGTATAGGTCTAAAATTTTGATTTTACTATTAAGTATATTCCTAGCACAAAGAATGTACTTGCTAATACACTCTTACGTTGTCTAGAGACTAACAAAGACAAGCTTAAAGCTATAGAGGATAATCTTAATAAGTTTATTAATGTGTATATTAATACCTAAGAGGTGTTAGTTAACAATAAACCTTTATCTAATTACTTAATAGTATCTTAGATTTAAGACTTAGACGATTATTACAGGAACATTCTTAATCTTATTAAAGATTACCTTCTCCCGCCTAAGACTTTAAGTGTAGGGAAAAGAAAGCTTTTACGTTAAGCATAGTTTTACTTCTATTAGGTAGGAATCTTATAGCGTAAGAATATTAAGAATCCAAGCTGCCCTTTAAGGGTGGTTTGTAACCCTAACGACTAAGTACGGCTTATACAGGAATGCTATATTACAACTAGACATTAAGGGATTAAACTATTGTACACGGCACTTTATAAAAGATATTAGTGGTATAAAATGTATAATTATATAAAAAAGGCAGTTTTAACCTGCCTAGATTGCTTAAAATAGAAGCCTTATTAGCTAGTCAACTTAGCTATAGCCTAGCAGCTACTAGTTATCTTATTTTAGAAAATCTATCTAGACGTTATATACATACCACTATGTAATAGCAAGCACTATATTGTTAAGGCTTAGTGTGCTTTTACAGGATACGTTAAAGCTGTAGCTATTCCTAATACTAAAGCTAAAACTATCTTTAAGTTCCTATAGAACTATGTAATAGCTAACTATAGCCTGTTAGTTGTTATTGTAGTAAATAAAGGACCTAAATTTAAGGGCAACTTTAAGAAAGTCTATAACAACCTAGAAGTAGCACGTATTTCAACGTCTACGTATAATCTACAAGTAAATAGTCTTGTTAAGAGAGGGCACTTCTTGCTTGCCAAAACACTCGCTAAGCTAACCTCTAAAGGAACAAAAGACTAGACAAAGTACCTTTCTACAGCGCTCTTAGTAGATTAAACAATAGTACGCCGGTCCTATAGCTAAACGCTATTCTTTCTCCTTTACAGTATAGAAGCTTTACTCCCTATTAACGTCCACGTTCCCACCTAGCAAGTGCTTAACTAAAGGGTAGGCATGTCCTTTAAAGAGCTCCTTAAAGAAAGAACTAAGATGCTACAACGCCTCCTAGCGGATTAAGAGAAAGCTACTATTATAGTTAGCAAGTTCTAAGAAAAGCTTGCTAAATTAAGGAACTTTGTAAACGCTAGTAGAATACAACGGCTAGATTAGTTAATGGCCTAAGGTAATATAGTACTTGTTTAGGACAATAGAAAGGAAATTAATAAGTTAGTTAAGAGCAAGTTAAAGTATAGATAGTAGGGCCCCTTCTATATAAACACAGTCTATAACAATAATGTGTATACACTTGTACATTTAAATAGAGTCCCTTTGCTAGGTATATTTACTAGTTAACAACTTAAGAAATTTAAACAAGATACTATAGGAATCTAGGAGCTAGATATTTATAATTTAACAACTATAGACTAGCTACAACTTACTAATAAGGTTTAAAATAACAACGATTACACTGTAAGTTAGTATTCTAACAGTAAAAGCCTTGCTAGTAATAATAACATAGACTAGATCCTTCTATAGTAGCACGAACTGCCTACTATCTACACAAATTTTAAAATCCCTATTCTAGTACAACTAAAGGCTCCTCCACTTCTTTGTTATTATCCTTTTTATAACTAAGAGCTTTATTAACGGTAGTACTAGCTATATATAGGATAATAACACGGCTTATTAACCTCTCTAACGCTGTATTAACTAGATTGCCGTGTAGCTAATGCTAAATATACGCCTGCTCTTAGGAAATAGTATTGTAATTCTAGGCTAAATTTACTAAAGGCCTGTACTCTAGCGTCTCCTACACTCTACTCTAGATAACTACTAATAGATTACCCTCTACTATAGTTTCTACTATAGTAGTGAAATAAGAATTGTTGTAACTATAAATCTTTTTATTTATATAGAAGAAGTAGTTTCTACACATGTTACTATACCCTAGAAGTATAAAGTAGCTAAAAAAGGGCTAAAATATATTAATATACAAGTCTCTATACTAGACAATTAATAATAGGTAATAAGTACAACACTACTTGTATAGTATTAAACGTGTAGCACTAAATAAATAAATAAACAGGCCCTACCTCTAGCGCTTGTCCTTTATTATTTATACTATAATATTGCTTAAGGGTCTACTGTTTATAGCCTTTACTAAGACTTTGTTTATTAACCTGCCCTTTAGCTATATAGCCTAGTAATTTTAAATAGCTATGTTAAACTAAAGGTTTAACTACAAATTAAACAGCTCTTACACATTGTCTAGAAACTACTAGGATAAATACACCCTTGTATAATCTAACAAAAGCACAGGGCAAATTAACACGCTTGTAAGTACTACCTTGTAGTAAGTTAAGTATAGACAATAGTACTTGGATAGAACGTTGTTAAGCAACTAAGCTACAATCCCCTTGTCCTTAACAAGCTACAACAACGCCGTTCCCTTTTAAACGTAGACGCGGCGCTTTGTCTTCTCCTTATGTTAAGCTAGTTTAAAGCGAATCCGCTCCTTGTTAGCGTTAGGGAGGCCGGACATCTGTTTAGATAGTATATAAGAAGCTTAAGAGGAATTAACGACAACAACTGCCTAATCTGGCAACCCCTTAGAGCTCTTACAACTAGCACCTGCCTCCTTGTTAGGCTTGTCCCTGTTTTACTACTAGCCCTTTACTACTAAACGTAGTACTGTGTACTCTACCTCTTTTAACAAGCTGTAAGTAATATAAATACCTGCCTTAGTAGCTATTTGCTCTGCTGTTGCTTACATAGCTGTTAAAGTTTTAGCCCTAACTATCTCCTTTATAGCAACGTGCACTGCCTTTACTTGCTTTTACACCTCCTCTTCTTTCTTCTTCTCTTGCTTGCCTCCTTTTACCTAATTAATCTTCCCCCCCTTCTTTTTCTTCTTCTGCCCTCTTTTGCCTTTTACTTTGTCTCCTTCCTGTTTCTTCCCCTTTACTTCCTCCTTTTCCTTTACTTCCTTTATCTTCTTGTCCTCCCCCTTTTTCCCTTCCTCCTTCTTCTTTTCCTCCACCTTCTTTACCCCCTCTGTCTCCTTCTTTGTACCCTTCTTTTCCTTCTTCTTCTCCTTATCTTTAGCCACTTCCCCCTTCTTTTGTACAGCCTCCTTTTAGCGCTTTAGTGTAGCTAACGCCCTTTCCACCCCCTTAGCCTCCATCCTCTTCATCACCTCTTTTATAGTCTCCTTTTTCCCCTTCCCTGTTTTCTTTTCCTTTTCTTTTTTAACTTTCTTCTTTTTAGCCTTTTACTAAGCGCTTTGCTTGCCCTTAGGCTTGCCCGCCTTTGTGGCTGCTCTAACTCCTATCTTAGTGTTAATATTTATAGGATCTCCGTCGTTAGATTAGACGTTGGTCTAGCTATTCTAAGGCCCTGTCTTGTCTAGGTCCGTGTCTATTACGTTGCTAAACAGCTTCTTCTAGACTGCTGCCCTTGCCCTAGCGTAGACCTTGGTAGAGAACGTCTACTTGCCTTTCTTTACACCGCCTGTAAAAGGACGTAGAGGATTCTTCTTTTAAGCTATAAGGATAGTGGTGTTTTAGCTGTGTAATAATAATGTAAAGGCGTTTAATTTAACAATAGGCGCTTTAACGTGCTTGCTAAAGGTATTGTAGGAAGAGAATACAATGTATTAAGAATAAATAAATAGTCTACTTTAAGAATATATCTTTATTTATTTAAAAACTGCTTGTTGCCTAGAGTACTAACAGTGAAGATAGGATTAACGCGTCTTTGTTTATTAAATTATTACAATAAACGAAAATGTTAAAAACGTTTATTGCTGCTCTTTTCTTCTACTGTAATAACTATAACCTTTACTCTTACTACTTACGTCTACTTTACTACAAGCTCTCTTTACTATATTTAACTACCTACGTTTTATTGCTAGATTACCTTATTTACACGTACTAAGTGCTCTTAAACTACTATGTCTAGTGTGACATCCCGTGCCTAGAGCGTTATTATCTTGCAAGACAATTAGCTAGACTCCGTCTTGTAGGAGGACGGCGTACAAGGTAGATGGAACCTTAGAACCGTTTTTCTAGAACCGCCGTACACTCTAGATGTTATTGTAGGCCAACCGGCATACATTAACCTTTTTGTTATAAAAGAAACGAAGCTTATAGAAGGACGGACAACGTTTAATTTAATAAAGGACTACTATCTTAACCTGCCTTACTGTCTAATAGACATAGATGTTAAGCGGCACGGCTTTAACATAGACGATTACTATGCTAGTCTGTATAATATAGCCGGTTGCTTAATCTAGCAACAGCGTATATTAACAACTAGTATGGCGGCTAGACTAGTGTTTGCCGTTGCTAAACTTGGAGATGTTGTTTAACTCTAGTCTCTTGTGCTATAGACACTAAATACGCTAAAGGGTACGCGGCTATATAGGGACATAACTGCCTGCTAATTCTTAATAGACTACTGTTTTTAGAAGGAGCATTTTTTTACGTTTATTTTTAATACTTAAACAAGGATCCTGTACTATCTTAACTCTTTACTACACTTGTATAAGGACCTAGGAGGGTAGTATAAGAAGTGGCTATCTAACAATATATATATAGTTATCCCTTACTAGCTACTAGTAAAGGTAAGCTAGGTCTAGTAGAAAGATAACTAGAGCTGTGGCGTTATAACAAGTAAGCTAGTACAACTATTCTTCTAAGAGCTATAGATACTATTAACAGACCACTTTATATACCTGTATTAGTCTACTAGTAGGCTTATGTAGGATTAGACAAAGACTACCTACTTAGAAGTTTTCTATTAGTAGGTAGACGCGCTTCACCTAAAGCTTGGCTATGTAGATATATTGTCTATACACTTTCTACTAGAAGGACTACTGTTCTAATGTAACCTAGACTTTTATACTAGAAACGTTTAGGCCTGCCTAAATATATTAGAAGGACTGTATATAGACAACTAGGGTCTAGCAGACTAAGCAACATTCCTTAAATAGTTTAAGTTAGAGCTAGTATTTACTACTATTTATATACCCTATAGACTACGTAAAGAGCTGTCTAGGCTAATTAGACAAGGTTACTAAGATTTCTAGTGCACTATATTATTACTACTAAACTAGCTACTAGATACTATTTAATGCACTTAGCAACCTAGTAGAAATAACTATAGGACACTTAGCGCGCCCCTACTACCTAATCACCTAGTAAGACTACTACTCCAAGCAGTATTTACAAAATAGTACTAGCAGTTTATAATAGAAAATAAGGCGGATAACCTAGCAAAGCCGTTAAAGACTTCGCTAGATTAGACCACCTTTTCTTCTAAACTACTATAGCCGCCTCTATAAGCGGATTGCCAGCCTACAACGCTCGCTTATACTAGTTAACTAAGAGCGGCCTAGATCCTTAACATGTTCTACACCTAGTAAGTTAACCTAGTTAAAGTATATAACCTTATAGGCGCCTTAACAGGGTATAATCTAAGCGTTAACTAGTAAAAACTTTTTAACAAAATTTTAAGTATTTACTTTGTACTAGGCTATAAGGAGAAGTAAAAGGAGCTAGACACTATAGAAAAGTTAAACAGCAAGAACCAGACTCCTACAGCGTTGTCTTTAGAGTTATTACTAAATTGCAATATAAACCTACCTCCTCCCCCTTCCTCTTTACCGTTAAACGCTGCCAAGTCCCTAGAGTTATTGCTAGATTATAACACAGACCCTCCTTCTTCTCCTTCCTTATTATTAAGCCCTAGCCCTAAGCCAACAAGCCTGTCTACTCCGTTAGTATATAGCAACCTTAGGTCTAAGAGTGCTGTGAACACTGTTAGATCTAACAACAAGCGGAAGGACCTACCGTAGACGTAGCTTGTGCTTCTTTAACGTAAAAAGACAAAGCACGGCTAGGACTACGTTATACTATTAACTTAGGCCTACGCCAAGCCTAGGCGCCACAGCTTCCCGCTTTAGCGTGTAGGACCCTACCGCCTAGCACCTAGGCGTAGTCTACTACTACCGTACCCTAAAGGGTGGCCTAGATGGCCAGCCACCCTAGCCGCCGCCTGTAAATGCCACAATAGAGCCTAAACAAGTCTTAAGGACCTTAAGAACCAGCGCTAGAGCCAGCTCTAGTATTAGTAAATAGTAGCAAGGCGTTGTCTGCTCAATATACCTAAGGACAAAGTAGAGGACGCGGACAAGTAATTAGGCGATTAGCCCTACTATTCTTTTCTTTTCTTTCTTATGTTTCTTTAGTTACTCTTTTCCTTTCCTATGTCTTTGTTCTTTCTTTCTTTCCAACTATTTTTATTCTTTTCTTGTAAAAATTTTTTTTTTTTACTATCTTTCTTTAATTTTCTTTTGTCTAATCTACTTTTCTTTCTTTCTTTACCTCCCTTTAACTATACTTTTAAAGTAAAGTGTAGGGAGAAGTAAGTGTAGAGTACGTACTACAACTAATATTACAGCACCTATACTTAAAATAAAGGGCAAATTAGGTTAAGGCTTTGCCTTAACACCCTCTACTTTAAAAGGTATAAGTAGACAAGACGTAGCTACTAGAAAGACAGACAGATAGCAAGGAATTTAATAGACAGAATTAACTACACAAGTTTTACATGTAACGCCCACAAGTACGTCTCCCTCCGTCCCTACCTGCTAGCAAGCCGCTTATAAAGCATGGTATAGGAGGAGGGACTATTAACTAATTAGTTAATAGTCCCTCTCTATGCTATTCTACGTACTATAATAGTTGTTAGTAGTGTATGTGGTTATATATATGTGGTAGGTAGTTCTACACTTAATAACGTTTTAGTTAGTAATAATAGTAGAAAGACTCTTATAATACGTTAGTACAGCCACGCCTTCTTAACACTACTAAAGTCGTCTAAGGTACTATTTACAAGCTTCTTTATAAAGACTAAGTTAAAAAAACTACACTGTTAATTTAGTTACCTCTTTGTTAATTAACTACACAGACTATTACTACAAGCAGGCTACAACAACGTAACTTAAGACAAGCTAGCAAGGCTTTAGAAGTACTACTACTAGTACTAACTTAACTATAGTCTACTAAAACAATTTAAATTTAACCTATATAAAGGCAATAATGTCGTCTTTAACAAGACAATTATAGTAGACGTAGTATATATTAATAAATAGCCTTACCTCTATATAGTTAATTAGGCAATAGGCTTTTTAACTACTAGATAGCTTAAAAATATAACTATACAGTATATATAGAACGCCTTATATACCTACTAGCTTAACACCTACCTTAAACCGCTTAACGTTATTATTTACAACGTTAGCACTAATTTCGCTAGTAAAGAATTTAAAAATAACGCAGTCTTATTTAGCTCTACTACAAAGCAAGTCTTAACTAAGGCTTATAATAGTATTAAATAGATTAAACAATATTACGCCTTAGTTAAAAAGAAGTATAGAATTATTATAAAGAAGATACTATAACTACTACAAGACATAGCGTTGTAGATAGCTATTAAGACTATTAACAATATAGTAGGCCCTTATAAGCTAGTCTTAACTCTTCTTGTCTTTAAAGCCTACCTCTATCTATTACTAGTAGGCGCTCTATCTATTTTTATAAGCTAAAGGGCGGTAGCACTACGTCTAGCTATAAAAGTAGTAAAGAAAGAGAGAGCTAAGTACAACGTAATAGGAGCCTTACACGCTTGTAATAGTCCTAATATTACTATAGTACATACAATATTACTAAGTAATAAAGTAACTATCTACTATACGTTAACAGGCTCTAAGGGCAAGTAGGATAGTCCTTTTTATATAACAGCCGTCTAAGACGAAGATATTACTATTAACCTTAGTAACAACGTTATAGCAACCTTCTATAGTACTATTATTTACCTGTACTATTATAACCCTACTAACGCTGTCCTAGACGTAGGTATAATTATTGTGTTCACTTAGCCTTGTTAATGTATACGTAGTAGGCTGCCTATAAACGCTTTTACTAGTATTAGTATTAGTGCTAGTACAATAATTTAAATAACTTCTTCTATTCTAACATCTACCTTTAAAACCTCCTACTAAAAAGAGCTATTTAGACTATTAAAAAAGAGTGTCTTTAACGTAATTAGGCAAGAGAACGTCTTAAACGGCGCCTACGTATTTAACAGACGCTTTATAAATAAAATTAAGTACGTAGAGACGCTGTAGGCTATAAAGAAGTCTAGACTTGTTGTCTAGGCCTATAATAACCCTAGTAAGACAATAGTACTAACATAGTCTCTTACAATTTAACATATAAGCTAGCGTCTAATTTTATACGTAACAGCCTTGTAGCTAAAGCGAAGAGGGACAGGCCTATACCTTTATAATATTTTATAGGCCTATATATAGTCCTAAACAAGGCTATAGCATGAAATTTTTATTAACCTTAACGTAACGATTTATAAGCTTCTATATTTATAGACTAACTATCTTCTAAAAGTTGTACAGCCTTTATATAGTATATTAAAAGTAGGTAACTACTAGTACAATACATACAGCCGTTACTATACAAAGACACTAAAGCTACGCCCGTCTCTATACAATACGTGTTTACTCCTCTAGCCCCTAGCAAAAGGACTAGTAATTATAGGCCTTTAAACTAACAATACACTAATTCTAGTAAACAACGCTTTTACTAATTAAAAAAAGACAGCCTTATAAAAGGCTAGGTTCCTTACTAAACTATAAAAGCGTCTATCTTGTAATTATTTACTTAAATTTAACAGCAGCGTTGTTATATAGTAAAAGGACACTCTATTACTTTTATAAAAGCGCTAGGTAGTAAATATTAGCCTTATAACATTAAAGCCTTAAGTAAGTAAAAGGATAAAAGGTAAAGTTAGTCCACCGCTTAGTTAAAAGGAGTAGTATATTACTTAACACGCCTATAGCGCTTACATAGCCTTAGTCTATTAACTAAAGGTAGTGTACAATCTATTAACTACTATATAGTATATAAAGCCTAACGTAAACAACATAAAGCTCCTAAACAACCGCCTTTACTAGTAGTACAACTATATATAAAGAGGACTTACTTTTATAGCCTTAAACAAAGCTACGTTAAAGGTAATTATCTTTATAAACGTAGTGTTTACTAACAACAAAAACTTAACGTTATAGATTAACTATATAATTACTATCTACAACAATATAAGACGTATAAATATTGTCTATTAGTTATTAACTAAGTATAAGCAAGTTATAAAGAGCGTCCTTACTATAAAGTTATACGCCTTAGTAGAAGGTTTTAATATAGCCTTGTATATTAAAGTAACGTTAGACAACGTATATAGTAAATAAATACCGCTTATTGTTTATACTAATTTAAAGTCTATCTTTAACGCTATTATACAACTAAAAACAACGGCTAAAAAGCGTCTAATAATTAATATTTAAATACTCTATTAGTTGTACAAAAGATATAAAATTGCTAAGCTAAAATAGATCCTAGGTGCTAACAACCCTACCAATAGTTTAACAAAGCACTAAGGCAAGGCTAAAGACGTATTAACCCGTTTAATCAACGACAACGCAATTTATTTTACAAAGACAACGTAGATTAAAAGGGTAGACAAGGCTGTAGTGTCTTACAACGTTGCCAGAACAAACGCCGACGTTAGTACAACAGACGCCGTTAGTACGTTAGTCGACTAATCAGACAATAGCACCATTAACAATAACAATAGGCAAGGTTAGGAGGACAGGTAGAACGTACTAGTACTAGTCAACACTGGCATTACAATCTTAAAAGGTTGCTAGTGTTAGTATACGAGTAGAGACTAGACGAATACGTTAAAGGGGAAGGACACGTAATACGTAGTGTAACCGGCAAGGGCCCCCTATAGGTCTAGAAGGACTAAAATAAGGCTCCACCGCACAGAAGTCTCTGCGCCTACTTAATCAGACTGTCCTATAGACGTAGACTTAGACTTAGACAAGAATCAACAGAAGTATCACCAATAGACCATTGTACACCTCCCGTAGGCACCACCTGCGGACGTACAGGGTCTTAGGTGGCTTCACAAGTGCACCTTGTTACTTATTCTAGCCGGCTGACCGACACTATAGGAGAAGTCTGGGAAAAAGCAACGAGAAAAGAAGGCATGATGACCATTTTCGATGAGCTCTGCAAAGCCAATGCCAATGAAAAGAAAGGAGAAATAGGTCAATTTGTACTCGCGCACCCTACGCTGACGCCACGCAGTCCTTGCATTTCAAGAGATGACTACAAAGTGAATCTCACCAGGATGGTAGACACGGTTTATCCCACGTCATTGCGGGAATAATCGGGATAGATACGACAACCTTTTGGCATGTAGAATCTGCTTCAACGACTTTAACAGACAGTTTATCTACATATGTGTTGGTACACGAGTAGGGACTAGACGAATAGTACGACGAAGGGGAAGACACTGCAGGTGTCCGTCTTGAGCGCTCACGTCATTAGGTTCGTTTCCAAGAACGACGACAGGTCCATGGGCAGAGTTGGTTTTACGTAGGGTTTGCTGATGTTGTTAGTTGTTACTGTTCTTGCTATTACTTATCTCGTATTTCCCCCATACTGCGTTGGTCTACTGGCTAGAAAAGATGGATAGATGGCAGTCTAGAAACAGTGAGTGTAAGTAGTGGATGTGGCTGTCATCCTTGGCGACGACTTTAAGGTGGGGGACCGACTGGCGGATGAGTGCCGGGGCGGCCTGGAAGTGGTGTCTAGGAAAAAGTTTGACGATAGGGGCTCTATTGACAATGAAGGCTACTAATACAGGAGTATGTGTTGTATTGAAGACTGGTGTACATTATACTGCGTAGCACTAGCTAAACATTGGGAGGGGTGTAGACTACAAAGAAATCTAATAAACTTGATATAAACAATTCATTCACCTATACGCTATGCATTTTCTTCTGCTAGCCCAAAGAGCCGCATACGTTCAACCTGTTAGGGACCAAGTCGAATTCAACTCTCCCCAGCGGACATTGGACACGGAGAGGTAGGCCACGTACGGCGGGTGCTGGCCCTGTCCCGTGTCCTGGCCTTTTGTACACAGCTGCAACGTCTCAAACGGGAAAAGACTGAAGACGAGAGACATGCCGAGTGCCATGACTTTCGTAACCTGCTGGAAGCCGCCAACATAGCGCTCGCCACTGCGACCGTAGTTTATCTCATCGGCCACACAGATCGGGTCATTGACCATATTGTCTGGCGGCACAAGCAGCTTTCCATTCTGTAGATACCATTTACGGACAGCCACGATGTTCTCTTCTTGGCCAGCCGGTGCTGTTTGGCCCAGGTTAGCGTAGGAGAGGAACTGCGTAATAACGGTCATAGGGAGTAACGTGTTTGCCGTATAGCCGACCCCGTAAAACGTATCCCTTGGTACTCCAGAGTAAATGTTGCATCCATAGTGCGAGCAGACGCCTCCTTTGGGAGAATGATCACACTCTTCCTTGGTCATGCAAGCATATGGACCTAGATTTTTGCATGTATGGGGTGCAGTGTTGGCATAATAGCGATGTCCTTCAAGAAAGTCAAACTCGGAACAGCATACTCCTGCTTTGGTTATTAAATTCACCTGAAACTAATGTTAGATGTTTTTTTATCTCTTAGAATAAAAAGAAAGAGATGAGAAAAAAGAGGAAAGAGAGAGGGGAAAAAAGCACTGTTGCCTACCGTGCCGTTAAAAAAATTTTTAAATGCGCACTGCGCATCGCAGTATCCTGTCCCCATAGTTGCCCCCCCAGGATTGTACTTGTTTCTGCCTCCTGAAGGGTCCATCTGGACAAGATACACCGCAGCAAAGGAGCCACACAGCACAGATGCAACATTGGTAGTATAGGTGAACTCCGTCCCCCCCTTCAATTTAACCTGCTCATACCGCTCCCCCGTTTCGTCCAGGAGATAAAGACGCGCAGAATCGGTCGTTGTCTTAAACGCCATAATAAGCTCACTGTTATCAGCATCTTTGTTTATAGTCGTGACACCGGCCGCCGTGTAGTTCAGGCCTTCGTAGACGCAGTTGTTGTGACAATTCTCAGAATCGTAACAGTACGTAGTGTTTATATTCCAGTCTTTGGTCTTGCAAGATGCAGGAGTCCCATCAAGGTGAATCCAACGTTGCTTCTCGTCCATCACAAGACTCGTGTTCTGCGATTTGCATCCACCTGCCCGGGTGCACTGCCATGTCTTCAAAATGGGGCGGACCTCCTTGTACCAGCTGCCTACCTGCTGTGCCATTGTCATTTCTAAAAGGCCAGCCATCAAAATGGCCAGACATGTAGTTAGTTGATGCATCATCTCGAGCTCGTCTATGGATGCAGAGTCGTATGGCACGAGCACGTTGGCTCTCTGCCGTATATATCGAGTGCAGGGTACGTAGTATAATGTAGGAGACACTACTACTCGTGCCTATGAAAGGAGCAAGTAGGGTGAAGGCATATATAAGTTGACAAAAGGTAGCGACTAGTTTTAGACAGAGGATAGAATACCGGACCAACAATTCTAACCACAAGCCTAAGGAGACGCTCCTTCCGTCTTCCTGCCTACTCCTACCAGCAAGTCGGCCACAGAACGTGGCATAGGAGGGGGCGTTGAGTGATCTACTACTTGACTATGACAGTTGTTAGCGATAGTGAACGTGTTTTGGGTGTGGCAGGTAGTTCCGCACTCAATGTGTACTTGAAGGATTTATAGTTGGTATATATCTCCACTAGTAGTTCCTACAGCTAAAAAAGTACTCCGTTGGCGGGTCTTAGCTTGGACTACGCAGGTGCAGGAATGTGTGATTCGTCTCAGTTTCGATCACATGAGATACTGATCTAGCCATTCCTGCTTTCTGTTTGTGCATGGTAGTTGGACGACGCAAGACAAAAATCCTATGATAAAAACAGGACTCCTGCGAAGAAAAATTTTCACCTGCGGTAACGTCGTTGTCAATTTCCATGTCGAACGTTGCTTGTCACAAACTGAATCAGACAATGGTGCTAGTGGGCAGCCAAGGTCAGTCGGACTGATGTCTGTTCTATCCTTGGATTTCTGAACATGGGCTTGTGGCGGAATAGCGCCGTAGGAAGAAAATAGTCAGACAATAAACGCATAACGGCCGCGGACGAACACCTACGCAGCCGATGCCGAAATAAGGATATCGAATCGACGCTCTATGCCGAGACAGATGCATGTCATACTGTACATGATTCGATGTAGAATTTTGGGGGGATCACTTTTCAGCCTAATGTGATTTACAATTGCGTCATCACAACCATCGCAACGGTTTACGGGCCTGTTTAGGTGCATTTCATACAACGGTGAAAGTAGCTCTTTTCTAATATACCATGGCGCGAGGACGAGATTTCCAGATCCTTCCACAAGATCACATTTTAATTTTCATTAGCTGTCTTCGTTGGCGTATCTTCTTTATTCTCTCTTTCCATTCCAGATGTTATTCGGTTGTCTAAATTACCACCCCCTCCCCCCCCCCCCCCCCCCTTTCGCAGGGAAGACGTCGAGCGTCGTAGAAAAGTAAATAAGTATGCGCGGCGTGGTCTTTGTCGAAAGAGTCGAAGTGGTGTTTATTGGGAAAGATTGGGCCTCCCCGTTGGTCGGTGGATGTGCTACAAAGTTCCCTCATCGGAGCGGATGGTAATGACCTCTTTGAAATTTTCCAGTATTCATTTCCATCGGCCGTAGAGGCACGCATAACTACCGTTACTGGAAGATAGACAAATATAAGGCCGTAGCATTCCCATGGTCATGATACTTTCGAATTATAAAGCACGGACGTGGATGAGAAAATACAGCATAACATAGACAATGGGAGGAAGAGCATTCTGAAGGGTTGTCGCAGGAAGGAGAAAGTGCGTCGGATGAAACTGAATTTATATGCGCGGGGGAATCACAAAGAATGGCTTTTTAAGTCCCATCAGAAGCAAAGCTCCTTAGCTGTGCTACAGGAGCAGTGCAGGAATATGTTCGATGGGGAAACTCTCATTGACATGATTCATATTTATATTGGTCTGCATTTGTATATTAGACGAGTGGTACCGTAAAACATTACCATAGGTAATCAAACACGGAAATAATGACGAGCCATGAATGATTGATATGGAATTGGAGATGGGTAATAATATATTGCAATTCTGAAATCATATCCTGCAGAAAAGGCTTACCATCTGCTAAAACTCCATTGCTACTCAACATGGACACCAGCCACAATTACCCCCTGAAACAACAGAACGTCACCACCCATCCAGAAATATGCTACTATGAGCCTCCCCCATCACTCCTTCCACAGTAATGTTTAGAACCCATAAAAGGCGATAGGCAGAACGGCCAGACCAGCAGCGATACCAAGATTGACTACCTTTTCATCGCCACCGCTAGTCACGGACGAGGACGAGGTCGAGGCCGAGCCACTGCTCGAGCCGGTCGTCGTAGCGGTGGAGCCGGAGCCAGAGCCTGTGCCTTTGTCAGAAGTGGTCGTCGTAGCGTGGGCAGAGGTGGTAGTAGTGGCAAAGGACACCAGCCCAGTCAGAGACAAGGCCGACGAGGCCAGCGACAGCGCAGACGAGGCTGCAGAGGGAATTGTAAGATCAGCAGTTTCCGTACCAGAGGCAGAGGTGGTGGAAGAGCCGCTGGAAGAGCCGCTGGATCCAGATCCAGACTCGGCGGCCTGGACTTTGCTGTCGTAGTCCGGGTCGTCAATGTAGACCTTGGCCTTGCAGTCGTCGGCACACACGAGCTGGCCGCAGTCGGTGCCAATGTCGACACAGCAGTACATGTTGTCGCCGTCCTGGATGCCTGTGCCGGGACAGCACTGGAAGACCTGGTTGTAGCCGATGAGGGTCTCGCCCGTAGCGCAGGACTTTGTGACCTAAAGATGATCAGTATAAGTTTTGAAGAGTTCTATGAGGCAATCACCAAGAAGCGTACCGTGACAGCCAAGGCCGTAGAAGCGGCGGCAGCAATAGCAAGTATCTTGAAGTTGGCAACCATTTTGAAGTATAGCAAGATGATGATGGGAAGGAAGTGTATGAGAATGTCTTGATGAATTGAATGTTTGTTCTCCTAAAAAGTCCACGGGAGAGAATGTGGCCTTTATATATCTCGAGGGCTAGGCAGAAACGCTTCTCGTATGCCAAAGTGAGCAATCCAATCGTGCTGACGGCTCTGCGCGACCAATTTCCAGAAGCGGTCAAGAAGAGCCATCAAAGCGAGGGCCCCTGGATGAGATGGTTATGGGAGCTGTCTGTGAGCAAAGAGTTAAATTAAGGAACAGCCTGGATTATTTTCTTTTTTTGACCTGTTCTCGTTTGCTAATCTTATGGAACGAGTAGAATGGTGATGTTTTTCTCGTATTAGCCCACCTCGTCTGCATGCTGTCAGACGCAAAACTTCGTATTTTATTCGAGTCCCGGAGACACCGTTGACAAGAGTCATTCTACAGATATTTTAAGATGGTTCACGGATCCAAAACTCGCATAAATAACCCAAAAGGGACAGTTCTCTTCATCGGTGGGTCTAACCTGTCATCCTTATTTCATCTCATGGTCAGGGACCCGCCGACCGGTTTCCCCACACGAAATAAGCTTCAGTGAGATCGACAGGTGCCTGGTCGAGTAGCATCCACTGTAAGCTTAAGACGCGCTCCCTTACTCGATTAGGAAATCCACGGACATTGCGTATACACTGTACTCCGTAAGCTTGAGCGAGAAGCTGGGGCTGAGCTTCATCGGACGAGGCGACACGGTCACCAGTCTTACGAATGCTGTGAAGAGTGAACAAATTTAACACTTGCGGTGAGCATTGCAGATGATCGTCATCTGGCTAAAAGCTTCATCAAATACCTTGGCAATGACAAAAATAGATCAGATGTTCAATGTAGAGACTCGCTAGAGAGTGTATATAAACTCTACTGTTTCTGCATAAGATTCGTTCTATCCTCATCCCTCTTCCATTCATTCGCAGCACATCACTCATTTTCTCCAATCTCCATCATGAAGTCGTTTACGCTTGCCTCTGCAACTATTCTCGTCAGCGGCGTGAAAGCCTTTACGCTTGACGTCACCAATAGGACCGTGACATGGGGAGACTGCCCCCCGTACCTTTCCAGTTATGGCAAGGTAGCACGATGTGGAAGTGTTTCGTTGCCTATCGACTGGCAGTATCCCGAGAAGGGTGACTTTTCTTTGGGGTTTGGAAAGTATCCAGCTCGAAAGCCAGAGGTAAGGTCTCGATCTAATGCGGGTGATGTGGCCAGACTAACACGGAAAAGGAACGCAAAGGCACCATATTTTGGCAGCCTGGTGGTCCGGGAGAGCCGGCCACTCAGCATATTGCTCTCATCGAGCCCGGCTTGTTCTATCTAGGCAGCGACCTGCTCGACCACTATGACATTATCGGCATCGATATTCGCGGCACGGGCATCAGCACTCCCATCAACTGTGACGCGGACATTTACAACACGCGCACGCCTTGGCCCATTGACACTCCCGAGAAATGGAGGGGCCTCGTGGAGAGCAACAAGGCCTTTCGCAACAGCTGCCTGGAAAAGTCGGGAAACTTTCTGATCGACTACATGGACTCGGTCAGCATTGCACGTGACTACGAGGCCGTCCGCCTCCTCCTGGGTGGCGAGCCCATGAACTGGCTGTCCATGTCCTATGGAACCATGCTGGGGTCCATCTATGCCGAGAACTTTCCCTACAACATCCGCAGCATGGTCCTCGATGGCTCCATCGCCCAGCCGACGGACAAGATAGAGTTCTTCTCGGCGTCGGCCGTCGGCAACGAGCGAACCTTTGAGGCTGCTCTTCAGTGGTGTCCCAGCCACCCGGACGACCCGCTCTGCCCCAAGGTGGACTATGCAAACATGCCCAAGTCGCTGACAGAGATGTGGACGGACCTCGTGGCCGAGACGGAAAAGGAGCCGTTGCCGTGCTCCGACACAAAGCTGTGCCTCTACCCCAACGTGACGGCCTTTGATCTGCGCAACGCCGCACAGCAGCATCTCTATGTCAACAGCAACTGGGGCCTGCTCGCCTCTGCCATTGTCAATGCCACGGAACAGCAGGACGTGTCGTCCTTTTACTACCAGCTGGCAAATGCCAACAACACCGACGACATGACTTCTGCCCAGGCCTACACGAACTCGTACAAGTTCTCCAACCGTGCCGTGATCTGTCAGGACATGGGCCATGACTATAATGCCGTCGACCTCTCGATCCTTGACGTTATCGGCAGCACGGTCAGTCCACTCCTGCGTGGCATGTCGCCGGCGTTTCTGTTCCAGCTCTACTGCATTGGCTGGCCTGGCAACGACCGGGACCCTCCGCACAAGGTCAATATCCCGCGCACGGAGCGGCTGCCCAAGATCTTGATGAGCCAGGTCGTGCATGACCCGGCTACGGCGCTCTCGGTAGGCCAGAAGCTGCGGGAGAATATTGGCACGGACCGCGTCGTCAGCATCTTTCGGAATAGCGGTGGCCACGGCTGTATCCAGCAGACGGATGCCCCGACGTCTGGATGTGTGGGTGCGATTGAGAGCTACGTGTACAATCTGACGCTTCCCGAGGATGGTGCCGTGTTTTCTTCTTAGTGAAGTTTTTGATTTTGAAAACTGGTGGGAGTGGGATGCCGTTCGTTTACCTTTTTTTTCATCACTCTCTATCAGACTAGGTAAAGGCCTATTCTTGCTCGTCTAGAAGAGGATACGTTCTCTCTTGGCTAGTTAGTCTAGTAGTTTTGATACTCTTTAATTTTTCATGTATTTATTCGGTACTTGTTGAAATCACTTTTGCCTCATCTGGCATTCCCTGCCTTTGATTCTTTAGGAGGCAAGCTATTCAAACTGTTCTGTTTTATCTTGTTAATAAAGTGTAGTTCTAGTTCAACTACAAGGCAGATTAGTTATCAAAGAATTGTATACCAGATCGTAAATGGTATTCACCACACGGTGCAACATTACCAGTGCTATTTAGACGGGGGAACTTACCACGTGACTACCAAGTGAGACTAGGGGGACGGCACGTTGCACTGGCCCCACTATACTAAACTGGGGAACAATGCTGGGAGTTTTCCCTTTTAGGAAGCACTTGCGCTCTCTGATTATGCCGTCAGCAATCAGCTGCCTTGCCCTGCGAGGACGAACTCCCGATGCCTCCATGGCTGCCAACGCGCAGTGGTTTCCATATCTAGACATTCCCACGCACTGCATCGAGGAATTTGACGGCCGAATCAAGCAGAATCATCTAGAGACGGAGAGAAATGGTGTGCAGCCATGCCAAGCGTGCCAACTTCCAAGAGGTGCCAGCGTTGCAAAAAACGCAAAATTAAGGTGAGGCGGGCCGCTTCCAGAACGGCAGGGCTGCGTAGAGCAAGAAACGGGACTGACATGTTTGATTTCTGCTGGCAGTGCGACGAAAACTGGCCTACCTGTGGCCCTTGCCAGCGATCTCAGGTCCCCTGCTCAGGTCCCCCAGCGCTGTCCGTCTTTCTCTGTGCTCAGCAGTTCCAGCCATCTGGATCGTCTTCCAGAGAAAGGCGGGAGGCACGTGCTGCCAAGAGCCAGAATGACCATGATGTGCAGGACCACCACCAGAGTAGCAGCAGCAGCAGCAGCAGCAGCAGCAGCGACAAAAGCCGCTCCTCGACCCCTGCCCCCAACGTGCAGGCTGAGCCACTCATCAAGCGAGCCCTCGGCGATCTCGAACCTGACGCTCTCCAGCTGTCTCATCCACTGCAGGGTGGTGGCTCCTTTGGCCGCCAGCGCCTCTACTACGACAAGCTCGGCCGCAACCCCACCACCGTCGCCGACCGTGTCGCTTCCCGTCTAGTGCGCTTCCTCGTCCACAAGGACGCTCCCTGGAGCTTTCTGACGACCGTGGGCTACGTGCGCTTTCTGCCCTCGCGGCTCGGCCAGAGCGCGGCTCTGCGGGACTGCGTCGCCCTGGCCTGCTCGACCTGGGCCAACTACTACAAAAAGGTTCCGGCCAGCGAGGTGGTCGACTTCAAGACGTACGGCAAGGCACTGCGCAGCATGCAGCAGGCACTCAATGCGGGCACGGCGGAGATGGCCCGCTGGGAGACGCTGGCCGCCATTACCATACTGGAGCGTATCGAGACCCTCTTTGATGCCACGCGGCCGGTGCTGACCATGAACCACGCCAACGGCATCGAGTGTCTCTTGCAGCAGCTGGGTCCGCCCAGCACAGAGGACGACCTAGCCACGCAGCTCGCTTTTGAGAACCATGCCACTCTGGTGTGTCCTTGCTTATCTGCCCGTGTGTGATTTGTGTGAATTGTATTATGAATTTTTCGAATTGTAGGGCTGACTCTGCAGCTCTCCCTCTGGGTTCTCAAGGGCGGAAACAACTTTTTTCTCAACCCCGAGTGGCAGCAATTCATGGGTCCCGCCATTCGAAACTGCACGTCGGTCAGCCTCGAGCGGAGGCAGGGCTATGATATCGGCGTCCTCTTTGGACACTTGCCGGGACTCATCCAGGCCATCCGCAGCTCTGCCCTGACCAATGCTGCCGTCGTGCGCAACCAAGTCTATGCTGTCGACGAGCTGACCCAGACCATTGGCAGGCCCATTGTCCAGAACCTGCTGGATAAGAACTTCGTTACCAGGGTGATCGACGAGTCGCTGCCCGTGGGTGAAAAGTATGAATTTGCCACGCTGGACACGCTGGCGACTTTTTCCTCGTATTACCTGATGCGGTGTCTCCTCCTCCGCATGATGAGTCATCTGGACGCGCTGCAGCTCTTTGCCAGTGACCACGTGCTGGTGCAGCACCGGGATGCCAGCCACCACATTTGCATGTGCCTTCCAGTGATTCGTCGGCTGGGGCTGACGGCCGGCATGATCTTTCTTCTGCCCCTCTACATGGCCTACGATGCCAGCAGTGAGGCCGTAAAGACGTACATTCTGGACTACATTGTAGAGGTCCTCGAATACAAGAAGCTTGTTGCCATTGATAGGCACTCGGTGGAGAGGCATATATATACAGTAGAGAAGATTTGGACGGGTTCAATTTAGAATGATTTACTAAACGTCTCAGATTCTTCTCGCTTTCATTTCACCCCTCTCTCACCTATTTCTGACATTTTTCTCTCACATCTCTCTCACATCTCTCTCTACTACAACTGTTTCCCCCCCACCTCTGCTTGTCTAGGGAAATTGCCGATAAAAATTCCATCACCCACAATGTGCATCAGTATCATGGATCATTAGGATTACCAATTGTATATTAGAATATATCAAGATCCTTAATGGATCTAATGTACACTTCAAAATGTAATGGTCACAAATAGCATTCCCATAGCAACATCCACTAGAGGATCTGCCATGTGACAGCCAACAAATCGCCATGCTTTTCCAACCAAGCACGCTTACAAAATACAGTCGCTTTGAACTACTTTCACTCCGTCATTTCATCCTCCATATCGTCGTGCTCCCGCAGGTGGTCCTCAAACGTAGCCACCGTGAAGCGCCGTCTATAGTGGAAGGGGCGGTCGCCGAACTTGCCCTTGCACAGCCCGCAGTGCGCGCCCCGATCGAGTAGTCCCGTTCGTATGTCCAGCGCCGGGATACTGACAATGGCGATGAAGCGGTGGGGATTCCACGTCAGCTCGTCGAACAGAGTATCCACCGGAGGTCGGCGGATGCGGCGAATGCTGCTGGAAGACTGCCCAGCCCGTTCTGCTTCTTGCACTCGCTCATGGTAGGTCAAGTATCTCTGTGCTCTCTCGTGTGTCACAAATTCAGACATGGCCCGGACAGAGCCGTGTGTGGCAATGCCTGCTTTGTATGCAGACTCGTAATCGACCATTTTGCACGCATTCACTTTCTCATGGCTGGGTGCGTAATAGCCCGGCACGGCCTTCATGCAGGGAAGCGCTTTGATGTCACGGAGCTTGAGGCCAAATCTCCGGCTTGCAAATCGGAGCGGGAGGGGTAGATATGTCTCTCGCATCGTAAAACAGAGGTAGCAGACTCGTCTGCAGGTGAGGAGGTAGAGGTAGGCGCCAAAATCACCACAATCGTCACACTTTGACGAACACAGTTTCTCGTACAACATACCGCAAGTGATTAAATTTCCCGTTCCGATTTTTAGAATACCGAGCAGGGCATTCGATGCACACAAGTTGATCGTCTTGAACTGATAATAGTCATCTACCAATTCTCTCAGATATCGACTCGTGTGACGCAGTCTCGTGAGGCTCTGTAGGTCGAGGAAAGAGATCACCCGTTGAAACATCTCGAGAGGCAACGTGTCGAAAGGGCCGACACTCGATAACGGGGAAATTCTTCCCAGGTTGGGCGGAGGGTGGTCGAGATCATACATTCGCGTGTCGAGGTTATTATCAATGCTCAAGGGGAGGTTGTACGTCAGACTCTTGTAGATCCGAAGGTTGTAGAAGGGATCGTCGTCTTCCTCCATTTTGTCTATTCTGCAAGCGATTAAGAAGAATAATGAAACAGAAATGGTACAAAGAAAGAATGGAAAGGATGGAAAGAAAAATGATGCAGAAAGAGTCTGGTCTTTCCCTTTTTTTTTGGTTTTTCTATTTTCTGTTTTTCTGTTTTTCTGTTGTTTTCTGTTTTCTGTTTTTTTTTTCTTGGTGCGACGTGAGCAGTTTACGAATTCATCTGATGTATTTGTTATTCGACTCACAAACAACTCAACATAACCTGACCGGAGACTCCGCACCCAGCAGAGACTGCCATCAGCCGAATTTAAAAAAAAATTTATATATATTATTGTTCTGCTAAAAAACCTTTATGGAACGCACGATGTTGGTTGGCGGTAATTTTTCTCTTACCTTCATCCAGATTCCACACATAATTTTCAAGCAGATTTTTCATGGTTGGCGTCGTGGTTGGCAGGGTGAAGTCGTTGTGTCGTCTAGTTGTCGAGGAACGGCTTCTGCTCGACATCCTCTACTTGGACGTTGTTGACGTGGAGGTAAGCTCGGTGGCTGCGCTGTCGATTCCAAAGAGCGTGGCCGGCCACGGCCAGCAGCACCAGACCAGAGACGACAGACTCGATGATGAGAAAAATGACCCATCCAGCCACGTTCGGGTGTGCCGGTGCAAGAGATTTGGACAAGCACATTGATTCGGTGACGAAACTGTACTGGGGGTTGTGTTGGATCATCCCCTGCTCTGTCGATCCAAAAAAGTCAGCAGTCAGCAGTCAGAAGCAGCTTTTTCCAACACTCGCACCGTCTTCACAGCATCCACACTAGGTCAGACGTACTAATAAGATTGCCCTGCTCGTCCTCCCAGTCGGCCATTTCATATCCACTCTCCAGCCGAGCCAAGGCCGCATGGGTGAGTGTCTGCACAGACTCCCTGTAGTCATCCAGCTTGCTCGAGTAGATCTTGATGAGGGCAATACAGTGCACGACATGTGCCAGCCAAAAGTCGTTGATGTTGTCCTTGCCTAGGTCGATGGCATCTGCTAGGACGTTGGCACAGTGGTGTTGGTGCTGGCTGCCGAGCGCATAGCCATAGCCCACTTCGTCATTCTCCAGCAGCGTTGGCTCGTCCAACGTCCGATTCCAGCCGAGTTCGCTTGCCGGCCGAGGCTCTCGGCCAGTCACCTGCAGGTAATAGTTGAGCAAAGACACGCGCTCCTGGTCATTGATGGCATTCTCAATCATCTCCACGAGATGCTCTGGCACATGCTCGCGGTCGACTCGGTCCGTGGCCGCGGAGACGTCAAACTCCAAAAGCTTGCGGCCACGATCCGACGTCTCTCGCAGCGTATCTTTGCGCATCGTCCCAAAGACCCAGTCCTTGAGCTTGTCAGACTGGGCCTTGTGCTCCTGGAGGGACAGGGACCGCTTCGAGAGGGAGCCGGCATCCACGCCACCAACTTGCAGGTACCGTGCAAGGATCGCCGGCACAGGAAGGGATGCAGAGGAAGCCCGTTTTGCCACTGCCACGTAAGATCTCTTTGTCATTCCGTGGCGGTGTTTCGTACCCACGTCTCTGGCAGCGAGTTGAGCATCTGACTCAGCGACGCTATACCAAGGCTGTGGCTCCCGTTTTCGGGGAAGAGCGTCTGACTCAGCAAGGCTGTACCACGGCTGGGGCTCCCGCTTGCGAGGACCGGCGTCGGATTCGGCAATGCTGTACCAAGGTTGCGGCTCTCGCTTTTCAGGGACTGCGTCGGACTCGGCAAGACTGTACCACGGTTGTGGCTCTCGCTTACGGGATGTGGCATCAGATTCAGCAATGCTGTACCAGGGCTGGGGTTCGCGTTTCACGGGAGCAGCGTCTGCCTCTGCCAGGCTGTACCAGGGCTGGGGTTCGCGTTTCTCGGGAACAGCGTCTGCCTCGGCCAGGCTGTACCACGGCTGTGGCTCACGCTTTTGCGGAAGAGCATCGGATTCGGCGAGACTATACCACGGTTGGGGCTCCCGCTTCACAGGTGCGGCGTCTGCCTCTGCCAGGCTGTACCAGGGCTGGGGTTCACGTTTCTCGGGTACAGCGTCTGCCTCGGCCAAGCTATACCACGGCTGGGGTTCGCGCTTCTCGGGTACAGCGTCTGCCTCGGCCAAGCTATACCACGGCTGGGGTTCGCGCTTCGCAGGTGCAGCATCTGCCTCGGCCAAGCTATACCACGGCTGGGGTTCACGCTTCTCAGACGCGGCGGCTTGTAGAGCCAGACCGGAGACGATGACGGTTTTCAGTCCCCTCATTATTGATATACTATCAAAATCAGTTAGCAAAGGTTGAGAGGTCTCTGTTAGATATGAATTGGGTTGAAGCAGAGAAATGCTAGTTGGAATCTGCTGTAACACTTGTCTTTTATACCCTGAGCCTCTTGAATTTCCGAATCTAGTTGTCAATACAAACGTTGCATGCCATCCATACCTATGACACAATATGCAGAGTGGTCAACTCCATGCAGCCTATGATAAGGGTGCCACTGAGCTGACCTTGCAGATCTAGAGTGGTGACAGTACTCTTGCGAACCTCTGGTATGTGCCTTTGTAGAAGTAGGGCATATGCAATGTCCCCAGGATTTCTGACACTGCATTGTAAACTTTTTATATCTGGTTCGGCCATGCGGACAACCGGATGTTGCCATGCAAGTGTAGTTCCTCGGTGTTCATTGTGACTTATAGTTCATTGTCATGTTGGACCTCACCCGTTCTACTCCGACTTCAACTTTTCATCTACAGCACTTCAGTGGTATTCAACGCCTTTGACGACCTCTAAACTTGCACGAGGTAAGAACGCCATCGTATTGCGTGAAAGCTGTGTTGTGCCGACTAAAAGGCAACTTTTTCACGGATTCCTATTGGGGACAACTTGGACAGCTATGGCACTAGATCATGGCGATGGCTATGACACCGTCGACACGGAGTCCCTCCACAACGAGACTCTCTATGAAGGTCGGAGAGGCACCTCCAAGTATCATCCGAGGTGGCAGTTGACGCACTGGAACTGGCGGTCTATCCTGTGGAGATTTCTCCGGTATAGTCTCTTTCTCGGGCTCTTCATTGCCCTCGTCGCTCTCGGCCATTGGATCTACGTTACCGTCTTCCTTTCCGGCCATGGCTATTCTTCGCCCACCGAGATGGCCCATCCCGTGTACTCTTCCGACATTGTGCACCAGCAGATCGAGAGCATGAAGAGCGGGCAGCGTCTGTCGTGCAACTGTGGTGAATCCATTTCCGAGGCCAGAGCACATGGCTGCAAGTATGATAGTATCTCGGTGGCATGGCTTCCGCCGTACTGTCGGGACGACGAGCTCGCCGAGGAGTTTAACCGGGCAGGACCTGGCAAGGATGGCGAATGGGACTACTACGCGAATCAGAATGGGACGCAGAGACTGAGCCTAGAACAAGTCAGCATGCTAGCAGATGTAGGCGGACTCTTTTACATGTCGCAACTGTGGCATATTCGCCACTGCCACTTTGTCTGGAGACAGCAGTTTCGTTCTCGGTGGACAAAGATCAGCGTCAGTCTGCGAGATGACAACGAGAAGCACATCATGCACTGCATGGACATTGCCGAGAAGAGGGACCGACTGGATCGCATTTCGACAGGAGCTGGCGTTGCTCTCCACGCAGATATTAGTAGTTCACATTGATTTCATAATTTGATGTAGTGAAGAATCAAAAAATTCCATCATCTGTTTTATTCTACCATCAACACTCTGGATAGGCTATCGAAAGATTTCTGTAGTCATTCTCGCTCCATGTCTTTTGGGAAAACAAGTCCATGCACGACTGGAGAAGGTCTTGACTGATCACGTATGCATCAGCTACCCTTGCCCCTGAACCATCGAGAGTCCTCTGAGATTTTCTCCAGAGGAACTCGCATCGTGTCGCCATGTAGAGGCTTGACACAAACACATCAGCCACGGTGCCGTGTTCCACCAACGTAGCGGGCACAACATCCCCATCATTGGTAGGAAAGGGGGTAGAGTACCACGTCCAGTTGTGCCGATATAGGAACTCTATGGCGAGTGCTTCATCGTAGCATGCGGGAGGCATCCAGGAGAACGACAAAATATCAAACTGACAGCCCTGAGAATAAGCGTACGCCGCTGTTCGGCCGCACTGGTGGATGCCATCCTTGTGGTGGAGAGACCGGCGATTGTTGGCCAGCGCAGCTACAGGAGAGAGTATAAGAAGAAGGGCAATGGCAATAGAGCAAGCTATAGTGAGAGAGTTTAGACGATGTTTGTTGATGGCTTGCCAAGCATTCTGAAGACGCCAGCTATAATGGCGTATGGAAAGGACTGGCTTGTCGTCATTGTCATTCCATGATTGGTCCAGGGAATCGGGGAGAAGTCGGTATGCCTCGTCTGACATTCTGCGCTGTGAATGGGCTCGCAATCTTCCTCTGCTGGCGCGAGTCTATGTCATCTTCCATGTTTGTACTATGTACCATATGTACCTCATCAGCATGCGTACCGGTAAGCATCTCGACATCTAGACCTCGATTCTTCAGTTTATCAGCAGGTGGCGTGATGCGGATGACTCTGCAGAAGCCAAGGCTCTACTTTCTCCACAATCACGAAGGCAACCTTGCAGAATCCCTTGGCAAGTGACAAGAGTCGAAATGCAATGTGTATTCATAACTGATAAGAGAATCAAATGTAGCCTTCTAATCCCAGCCAGTCAGCTGCTAGAGTCGTTATAAGCCTTCCCCAGTCTCTCGTAACCTTCTGGTCAAGGTGATATGCATCGTCATTCATTGTATGCCACACATTCGGATACGGCGCGCTGATAATGTGAAGTACATGTACCCCTCGCTTCCAAAACGGCAGGTGATCGTCTTCTAGCCACCCTCCCTGCCAAGGATGCTTGTCTTGTGCCCGTCTGCCCTGGTCAGGGAAGAATGAGACGGTCGGTCCTGGCGCGGACTCTCTGGACTCTCCGGACTCTGTGGATTGCCGAGCCTGAGACTCCAGGAGACCCAAGTCTCGCAGCCGCGTTTCCATCCTCGCCAGTTTCTGGTAGACCCAATGGGTGTCTTGGAAGAATGACGGCACCCTCGGACCAGCGGAACCGAGAAGATCTAGCAACATCAGGAGATCGATGCGGTCCAGGGCGTTTCTCATTCTGCTTCCGTCAGTCAGTGGTTTGCCTTTGTTGGTGTCTTCCGGCTGCCCCCATTCTGCCGCCAACGCACGGCTTCCGTGAAGGCTATCCGTCTCGGACCAGAGTCCAAACGACTCTTCGCCATCGAGCAGCAGAATCTGCATGCCGCGCTCGCCAAGCGTGCCCAGTCCAGCGTCTTGCAGCTCCGTCCAGCGACGCGTCAGAGCGCCATCAATGGCCTTGGCCACATGAAGGATCAATGCGCATGGCACAGCAGAATCCGTGGCACCAATAAAGCCGTGAGACAAGTTTTGCCGATGTGTGTGTGCATCAGGTGGTGCTCCATATTTAGAGTCGTAATGTGCAGCCAAGACCAGCCGTCGAGGCGCGTATGCGCCAAGAATAGACTCTTGTCTTTGCTTACTCGACTGATCGAGCTGTGCTGGTGGCGGCTCCCGAGTCGCAATAATGTTGACAATAGGCACGGCCACGTCCCTGGCCGGATCGAGAATGGGTGGTGGGATGACAGCTGTTGAATTCTGCAGAGTGACAGACCAGAGAGGAAGTTCTGCTTGGAAAAAAGTCAGAAAGTGCTCCCGAACTGCGGCCGATCCAGGGGTGCCTGGTACTCTTGGCCGCAGAATGGGCGCTAGAATACGGCCTGTGTGAGGGTCCAGGTCCTGCCCTGTAAACGACGCAAGAGTGGAGAGTGACGGGTCAGACAAGAGTCCTGCTGCATATGCAGAAAGATAACAAACCCCCACCGAGAGAATGATAAGGTGCCGCAGACAGGTCTCCATGATCTGACTGAGAAACGAGGTCCTTAGTTTGCCTCGGACTCGTACAGAAAGAGTCAGGCCATATATAGTTACCAACATGCAAGATGGAAGTCATTGGCCATCCAGAGATACGACACTCATGCTGACTTTGCAGCTTGCATTTGCAGATCAGTCTTCTCGTACGATACCATTTCTCCGAATCAGTGCTGTCACAAAATGTACTATTTCGGATGCTACCAGATCACAGGTCATGTAATCCAATGATTGCGTCAACGTTGGATCCCGCCTCAAGCAGCAGCTTCGCAATCTCTACGTTCTTGTTCATCACGGCGTAATGCAATGGCGTCAGTCCCTGTATGTTTGCAATGTCCACATCACAGCCTAGCCTCTGCCCGCTCTCCGAAAGCATCCTGGCTAGAATCACATTGCCCTTCTGGACAGCGAGATGCAGCGGTGTCATTCCGCTTGCATTCTGCTTTGTCAAATTCGGACCATAATCCAAGAGAAGGCCTACCATTTCCACGCTTCCACTCAGTACGGCTTCATGCAGTGCAGTGTTTCCCATGAGACTCTGTGTATCCGTGTTCATGGCCAGCTTGTCCGCACTGGACGAGTAGGCCGTGCCAAAAGACTGCAGTGGATCTGAGCTGGAGGAGGCATGGGTGCCATCGGCCAAAATACTGTGGCGGTGGGTGCCGTGCTTCACTCCCATCTCCTCGAGTATCTGGTCGAGGTCTTTGCTAAACGCTTCTGCTTGACCTTTATGCTCGCCATACTGGCATCGTACTTCCTGAGAGCACACACTGCTCCATTCGCTTCTATTCGGCAAAACATCTGGGTTCAGCGGGGATGTCTCAAACAGCAAGCTCAGCGCCTCGTCCTTGGAGGATGGCCGACCGGTCTCACTTGTAGTAGACGGCGTATGATAGCTCCGAGACTTTCCTGGGCAACACCTGGCGTTAGAAGTTTCTAGAATATCCGGGTGGCATGCTTGTGAAACTGAGACATACTGCGTGCTCGCTGTGCAACCCGGTTTTGAGCCCGTCTCCGCTCTACTGGGCTGTCTATTTTCCTCCAGTCGTCGCTGTAGACAGTTAGCGGACTGGATTCGGGGGCCAATAAATTTATATCTGGAGACGACAGCTCGTGACTCGTCATGGTGAAGAGTCGCGAGACTCTTCAATCCAGATATGATGGGAGGGATTTGGATTTTCTTATTTATCTACGTCTCCATCGTCTACAGCGTCTGAGCCTTTTGATTGTACCAAATACTGAGATGTTTCTGAAGGATCAGTGTGACCCACCGATGCGTATGGTACCTACTCGTATGTATTACTCCGTAGACTTTTTAAATTTGATATCGGCCGCTACAACAGGTTCCGTTTTTAGCACTAAAGCTAAACTTTAAGGGGCATGTAGTAAAGCTGTACCAAGTACGAGTACTTGTAAACGGGACACTTCGGATATTCTACACTTGCAGAAACAGGACGCAGCATTGATCCTTTCAGCTGCAGCTTGGATGAGGTGACATGGACCAGCTTTGACACCTTTGCCAGTAACGGTGTAGCAGAAGTCCATGTCCTCCAACCGACTTGCGTAATCAAATACCAATCACGTCGAGTCTCAGTCTCACTATCATGAAATAAACATATATGCATCTTACTAAGCAACGGAAGCTTTAGGAACGTCCTCCGTGCCGTCCTTCTTCGGAGCAGTACGATAAGCTTTCTCGATCATAGGTAAACCTTGAATCTGGAATCTCGTACATGAAACTAGAAAAATAAGAACAGACACAAATAAAAAACAAGAGGAGAGACCGGACATATGGCGTGTTCGCTCGACTACTCCTTTGGTGCTGTACTTCCCTCTAGCAGCGAGACCGGGTGCCGAGATTTTGACTTTCGAGTCATCTTTGAGGATGCCTTCTTTGTGCTGACGCCCAGCTTGGTGATTCTTCCACTGGTTGCTGGCCGCATTACCAGTATCTTTCGATGCCCCAAGATTGTCATTGAGACAAGAATTCGGAATTCAAAACTGGTCAGTCTGCCCTCTCTCCCTCGACTGCATTCACTAATGGCCATCTTTCAAGCAAATCTAGGCTACCTATGCAGTCTTGGGTGCTCTGCAACTCGCCACTCTGGCTCTATTCGCTTCAAGAGACGCTTCCATCTCCTCTCGCGTCACGCTGCCCGCCTATGCTTTCCAGCTCATCTCCACCATTGGCATCCTGATTCTGTCTGCCCTCGACCATACATCCACTCCTGGACCTTCCGTCCTCCTGCAGATATACCTGCTTCTGACGCTCTTTTTCGATGCTGCCCTTGTACGAACGCGTTGGCTGCTTGCTGGCGAGCGAACCATGGCCTCGCTCCAAAGCGCAGCTCTAGTCGTCAAGCTTGTCCTCCTCCTTCTAGAGTCCCTCTCGAAGGACAAGTACATTACTGTCTCTCCCGGAATGGCAGATATGTCTCCCGAAGAAAAGGCCGGCTTCTTCAGCAAGAGCCTGCTGCTCTGGCTGAACCCATTGTTTATCAAGGGTTACCGAGACAAGCTATCCGAACCCGATTTCTTTCCATTGGGCATAGACCTATCTGCCTCCAACCTGACGGAGCAGCTGAATACGACATGGGAAAAGACGGGAAAATCGTCGGAAGAATACCGGCTGGCCCTTGCACTGACAAGAGCATTCTGGAAGCAGCTTCTGCTCTTGAATCTGCCACGGCTCGCCCTCGTCGGCTTTTCCATTGCCCAGCCAGTGCTGGTCCAGGTAACTCTTGTTTACGTGACCAGAAGGAGCACGGCGGAGTCTTCCATCAAGATTGGCTGTGGCTTGATTGGGGCGTTTGCTCTCAACTACCTCGGTGTAGCAGTATCCACGGTATGGTTCCAGCACCAGACATTTCGTCTCATGGTCATGATCCGTGGATCTCTCATCGGCATGATTTTCCGGCACAGTCTCCGTCTGCCTGCATCCGAGTCAGACGGGGGTGACCGCAGCAGCAACGGAGGCTCAGATGCTGTGAGCCTCGCCAGCACCGAGATTGAGAGAATCGTGCAGACGTTGCAGTGGTCTCTGAATATCATTCCCAATATGATCCAAGTGGGCATCGGATTATGGATCCTAGAAACTCATTTGGGAGGTGTCTGTGTCGCTCCTGTCATTGTAGCTATGGGTAAGTACAGCCACAACTCCAGTACTCCAAAACTCCAATCTTTTATTCTCTAATTTTCGTCATTCCTCTACTTATGTTTCATGCCTTCGTCTCATACATAGTTTGCGGTGTGATTGCCGCTCTCGTCGGGAAGCAATTCCCTCCACGCCAGAGACGCTGGATGCAAGCCATCCAGAAGCGCATCAGAGTGACGTCCAAAGATATTGGTGCCATGAAGAGCATCAAGATGTCTGGGCTCGCAGGCATTGTGGCCAGACAAATCCAGGAAATGAGAGAGTCTGAAATCAACGACCAAAAGGCTTTTCGGCGCGTACAAATCTCCAAAATTGCGCTGGGAAATGCCCCAGCCATGCTGACAGCGGCCGTCACATTTACGGCTTTCTCAATTGCTCAGCTTGTCCAGTCGTCGGACCAGTTTGACGTGATCCGAGCCTATGCGTCTCTGTCCCTCTTGTCCATCTTGATCAACCCCGTGGCCGAGCTCGTGTCGGCCACTACAAATCTCGCTTCCTCTCTGAGCAGTCTGGATCATATCCAGGAATTTCTGAACAAGGCCGGCCAAAAAGACAGTCGCACTTTTACCGCGTTACTGCCTGATTCTAGTGACACTAGTGACTCTGGTGACTCTACTGGACTGGAGTTACAGCACGTCGGCAACCAGTCACTTCAGGTAGTTTCTGCCACAGCAAAAGACTCGTCCACAGCACCACCGTCGTCGGCAGTTATCCGTATCGTCGACGGTACGTTTGGATGGTCTCTAGACAAGGCTGTTCTGAATGGTATCAACTTCTGTATTTCAACCTCGACGTTTACCATTATCACAGGACCGACAGCGTCAGGCAAGACAGCCCTGCTGCGGTCCATTCTAGGTGAGACCTACACTCTCAGTGGCGCTGTCGAATGTGCCTCGCCCAAGCAGATTGCCTACTGCAATCACGAGCCGTGGATCTTGAATATTAGCCTTTGTGAGAACATCCTGGGCGTCTCGGACTTTGATGAGGAGCGGTATCAGACCGTCATTGACGCCTGCCAGTTGGCGGATGATTTTGCCCAGCTTCCCGATGGGGACCAGACGCTGGCTGGAAATAAAGGCATGTCTCTGTCTGGGGGACAAAAACAAAGAATCGTGAGTGCATGCGGAAATGGTATACGTACAGGCGGAATCAATGCTCATTCATTTCTCAGTCTCTCGCCAGGGCAGCCTACAGTGGAAAGACGCTCATCGTCATGGACGACACGCTTCAGGGCCTGGACGCAACCACGTCCTACAAGTGCTTCCAAGCCTTGCTCGGACCATCTGGGCTGTTTCGTCAAGCAGGCAGGACTGTAGTGTTTGCTACACATAACGGTACAGTTTTTTTTTTCCTTTATTAAGGACTGTCAAGTTGGTGTAAATGAATACTGATTGATTTTCCAGTGCACTGGTTTCCATTTGCAGATGAGATTCTCGTTCTCGGAGACGAGGGTCGGATAACTGGCTGTGGGAGTTTCCAGACTCTCAAAGAGACAAACGATTATGTTCGGCAGCTTCACGACGATAACCCGAAACTGCAAGGACTGAGGAATGGCGAGACGGCACTTGCCATATCAGACTCAACCTCCAGCAATACGGGCAGTGAAGCTCGGAAAGAGACCAAAAAGAGGGCTTCAGAGAGCAGTTCCGAGGACGATACTCTGGGCAGCCAAGACTCCACGAGAGCCCGCCCAAAGAAAGTCGGCGCATTCCGTTACTACATCCAATCTCTTGGTTCCAAAGCCATGATTGGTTTTGCTCTTCTCGTGTGTTGCCTCGTTGGGTGTAATACTGCACAGCGTAAGATTGTGATTCTGTTCAGCATCTGTAGGTGTCACGCCAATCTAACATGCAGACAGCTCTTTGGCTCAAGTACTGGGTCCAGTACAATGAGAATCATCCCCGAGAGAATGTCGGAAAATGGGCCGGCGTCTACATGGTCTTCGCCATCGGGGCCGTATTTTTCATTGCGGTCGAGACTGCGTAAGTCGGCAGAGTTCGAAATCAAAATCACTCAAATATGCCTACTAACTCTCCCCAGATACTTGCTCTTGATTCTCGTCCCACGGTCTGCCAAGAATCTCCACCAGCGTCTACTCTACACCACATTCAAGTAAGATGGCATTGGCACCTTAGACACTATCCTGTCATTAACATGTATCACTACAGTGCACCACTCTCATTCATTGCAGCCCACAATACTGGGACGATTGTGAATTAGTAGGCATTCCATCAACGCTGCTGCTCTCGCTGCTCTCTTCCACTAACTGTTCAGTCTCGCTGGAGATTTGAATCTTACAGACATGGCACTGCCCCTCAGCTTCATTCTAGGATCGGAGCGGCTTGTCTCGTCCGTGGCCGACATCATCCTGACCTGTATTGTCTCGGGCTACTTGGCCATTACGATCCCGGCGTTGGCTGTGATGCTGTATTTCCTTCAGCGAGTCTACCTCAAGACATCACGTCAGCTTCGCCGGCTCGAGCTCGAGCTCAAGGCACCGCTGTTTAGCAACATTCTCGACACGTTTTCTGGACTGATCACGATTCGCGCCTTTTCCTGGACATCGGCCGTGGAGCAGGAGCACATGAAACTGCTCGATCGATCTCAGCGGCCATACTACCTTTTATTCTGCCTCCAGCGCTGGCTGACCCTCGTCCTGGACCTGACCACGGCAGCCTTGGCAACCTTGCTGATGGGACTGGCCGTGGCATTGCGGAATACCATTGACCCAGGCTTCTTGGGTGTGGCTCTGGTCAGTGTCATGGGGCTAGGTGGGACTCTGTCTGCCCTGATTGTCAACTGGACCAATTTCGAGACATCCCTGGGAGCGATTACACGCATCCGGAATTATGTGAATACGACCCCCAGCGAATCAGGAGGGGAGTCTGATCAGACGGACAGCAGCGACAATGGAACAAAGGAGACAGATGAGAATTGGCCGTCAAAAGGAGCCATTGCTTTCCATGGTATATCTGCTTCATATGACAGCACAAAAGGCAACGAAAAGACGAGAGTTCTGGACAATATTGACCTGACCATCTCGGCCGGGTCCAAGGTGGCCATCTGCGGACGCACAGGTAGTGGCAAATCCACTCTCTTGGCGGTCCTCCTCCGACTGCTGGAGCCTGATGCTGGGACGATTACGATTGACGGAGTGGACTTGTCTACAGTGTCAATAGACCGCCTTCGCACTTCCGTGGTGACCCTCCCACAGGATCCCTTTTTCTTTAGCGGATGCACAGTCCGAATGAATCTCGATGTGTTTGCCAGGTATGGAAGCGGAGACGAAAACGATATGAAGCTATGGCATGCACTCGAGAAAACAGGACTCCGAGAATGGGTAGCAGAGCGAGGCGGATTAGACGAAGAGTTGAAGCCAGAATCCCTCAGCACTGGACAGCGCCAGCTCTTTTGCATGGCCCGGGCCATGCTCCAACCGGGTCGCATACTGCTTCTGGACGAGGCCACAAGCCAGTAAGTATCAAAAGATGGTCAAAAAGAGTCTGGGGGACACTTACTAAGTAACAGTCTTGACTTGAAAATAGAAAAGGCAATCAACCGACTTATTCAGACCGAGTTCACGGACTGGACTGTCCTTGTCGTGACCCACCACGTCGCTTCTGTCGCCGAGAGAGACGCCGGGTTCGATGACGTCATTGTCATGCAGAACGGCCTCGTCGTAGAGCATGGCAGTCCTGCGTCGCTGTTGCAATATGTCAACGGAGCCTTTCGAGAACTGGAGATGCATGAATCGAAGGGCAAGCAAATTCATAAACCGTGATATCAGTTTGTCATCCTCTAGAAGCAAAAGGGAAGAGAGTCGAAGAGTGTGAATATTTTTGGAGGGTTATTTTTTTATTTTTCTAATGACCTAACACTGAAACAAAATGCAAGACAACAGTAGACTATGATAGCCCAATATCCATGCCTCGAATAACAAGGCATATTAGCCTTCAAAAAATCAGAGATGCAGAAACAAGGCCACGATAAATGAGTATTCTAGCCACTGTTTACCAGTGAACACGCTATACTGCGTAGAGACGCGTTATCAACCAGATGACTAATATTTCATAATATCACGTGATTGTCTACTTCACCTGGCTATGGTCAACCGCAAAGGCACTATGAAGACAGCCCCTCTTCACCTAGGAAAAGCTTAGGCGAAACGATGGTCTTGGGCAGAAACGATGGGAACCAAAGAGTATGCAGGGGCGGAAGAACGGAAGCCGACTGGAGAGGCAGATCTCCCGGATAGCTGCCACACTCTCCACAGAGATGCCTACCAAACGCTCTTTGGAGAAAGAGCCCTTTCCTCAGAAAATCTCAATCTCCATGGCTCACAATGACCACTGGGCAGAGTCTGTTCTTGGCAATGTGAACTTGGTTGGCCTGCAGACGATTCCACAGATATCTCGCAAGGTCAAAGCATGTGCAATATGCAGGAAACTCAAGGTGAGAGCAAGACGAGGCTACCGTTTTCAGGAGAAATTGCTGACGCAAGATTCAGATCAAATGCATCATGGAAGGGTCGGGGCCACCGTGCAAGCGATGTGCCGAGAAGAACCTGGTCTGTGCGCTGAACAAGAGCCTGCAGACGCTCATAAGCGAGCGGACCGAGTGAGTTGCATCGAAGAAGAGTCAGGAGTCCGGCGGTGCACCATGCTGACAAAGCATCAAGGCTATCAGAGGCCATGGCTCAGGACATGGATACGATGCACGCTGGGCTTCAACGCGTCCTCAAGGTTCTCAGCTTTCCCCCGCTGCCAGCCTTGCAGAGTGCTCGAGAGTGGGGGGATGGCGAGCGAGAGACGAAGCGGCAGTGCAGAGAGGCAGTCGAGGCAGCAAAGAAGACTGATCATGAAGCAGCCAAAGAATGGGCCAAAGAATCAGCCAAAGAGGACAGCACAGAAACGTCTGACTGGGTGGACCAGACTCGTGACAGGTCGCCCATGCTGGCGGCAGACTTGAACACCCAGGCACCCCTCTCGTTCCAGACAGGACACCCACCGCTCTCGGACAAGGACGATGGCCGTGCCGCTCTGCTCGACGACGTCGTTGCGCGGGGTGAGCTGGCACTGGCAGACGCTGAGCGTCTCTTTCGGCTGTACATGGACCGTCTAGACTCGTTCATCTATGGCATTGGTGGCGTCTACGGCACGCTATCAGCCTTGCGGCAAGCCAGCCGCGTCCTCGCAGCGTCCATCTTTACCGTAGCAGCACTGCACGAGGCCGACCTAGACGACAAGGACGACAGACAAGACAGCGGCAGCCCTCTCTACACGGTCTGCATGGCCGAGCTACAGCAGTTGTTAGCCGCGTCGTTCTTAAGCCAGCATGCTGACCGAGATCTCCTGAGGGCCATGTGCATTGCCTCCTTCTGGCTGTCGGATATGAGCTGGACTCTGACGGGACACGCCATCCGCCGTGCCGTGCAGCTCGACTTGGCTAGGCAATATGAGCGGGCCATCTATCACGGTGCCAGTGACGCTGTCGACACACTGCGTCTGTGGTACTTGCTGCACATTTCTGATCAGCACCTCTCGACGCTGCACGGGAGGCAGCCGATGATCCGTGCTCGGGACGACGTGGCTCTGCGAGGCTGGGAGGCTTTTGTGAGCATGTCTGCATCGTCGTCGTCGTCGTCGTCGTCGTCGTCGTCCTTGTCGTCCTTGTCGTCCTTGTCATCATCGCCACCCCCCTCGTCTTGTCCGCCTCATGCTCATACCGCCACCTACGAGGATCGCCATCTTGTGAGCCAGGTTGCTCTTGTCGACATTGTCCGTGAGATCCGCGAGCTTTTTGACGGCCTCGAGAGCGTGCCGCCTGTACAGTACACCACCCAAATTTCTGCCTGGGAACACCAGCTCGGCTGCTGGCTGGCACGCTGGTCTGTTCCTCTCGCCCCGGACCCCATGAGCAACACTAGTGAGGCCGGCAACACTCACAACACCGGTGAGACTCACGGCTTCCCGCCGGGCAAGGATCTCCTGCTGCATTACCGCTTTGCCAAGGTCTTCCTGCACTCGCAAGTCTTTCGCGGCTCGCACGACGGCTCTGTCCCAGTGGCCTTTCAGCAGTCTGCCGCTTCCGCCGTCGAGTCTGCTCTCGCCATCCTCGGCTTCCTCGCTACGGACTCCGATATGCAGAGCGCCCTCCTAAGCATGCCCTGCTACCATCACTCCATGATCAGCTATGCCTGCATGTTTATCGCAAAGCTGGCAATGCTGTCTCCTCTGAACGCTCTCTGTGCTCTGGATGGTCAGAATCAAAGAGGCATGTCACAGCCCATCCTCGTTGATGGAGCCGTCGTCCTCGACTTGATCACTCGTCTTCTCTCCGTCTACAGGGCCAGGCCCGTCGGTCAGTCTCACCTCAGCCATCGCATGGCTAGCGGACTCAACAAGGTCGTCCTTGCCCTCCGCAAACGGCAGGAAGCCGCCTCCACATCCACGGGTCCTTCCAGAGACAGCAGCAGCGTCGTTTCCGTAGCGACTCCTCCATCAAGCTCCATGGCCACTGCAAGCAAGAGTGCCACTGCCCGTTACGAGTCCAGCTTTCTAGATTCCTTTGATTTCAGTCACACGCCTGCTGACCACCAGCCCATGTCGCCGTTTATCTATCTAGACAGCGGGTCGCCCGTCCTCGGCATGATGGACATGGGTCCGTCGTTTGTATAGCACGGATCACATGGAACATAACAAAGAATGATAGAGCCTGATTAGATTGAATAGACCTTGGCTAGACAATAGACTATAGATTTCTGTATCTCGACTACAAGCACTGTCAAAATAAATAGTACGTCTTCATATTTTGTATGTCGCCAGCGTTTCTGTCCTCAAGATATCGTCTGAATGCTAATAATACAGTAAAAGACCTGACCTGAAAAATGACCCAGAGCGAAAGAATGTAGAAAATAAAAAAATAGAAAATCCAAAAGACGGTCATAAAACGCAAAAAGAAAAAAAAACTGCAAATCCCGTAATTCACGCAAAACCCTCAAATACATCATCATCGTCCCTACGTCTCAAATTTCATGTATCTCTTGTACGTCTCACAACAGCTTCTCGTTGGTCAGACAGCGGAATAGCCCGCTGGCAATGGCCAGCATCGCACGAACGACCATGGCCACACACCAGAAGCAGCACTTGAACACCCAGGCGATGAGACGCAGACAGCCAGGCATCTTTTCGTCGTCGTCGTCGCGGGTGCGGCGCTTGCTTTTACTTTTATTCTTGCCGCTCTTGCTCTTCTTGCGGTGGCCTTCGTCGAGCATCTTGCCCGACATCTCAAAGCTGTTCTGGCTCTCAATGTCGAGATCAAACTCTTGCATGCGACTGGGCTTGGACGAGAAGTAGTACGACGGCGAGTTCTTCTTGTCCCGCTTGCTCTTTTGCCACCTCTTGTTCTTGTCGAGACCGCCACTGCCGCCCACACCCGCACCAGAGCCAGAGCCAGAACCAACGCCGGCACCACCGCCGGCCGAGCTGAGTCGGCTCGCACTGCGGCCCACGGCGCCGCCAATGACGAGGTCCACGAGACTGCCGCGGGCGCTGCCGTTGACGCCGAGCCCGAGACCACCGGCACCGCTCCCGTCACCGAGGCCGGGCAGGTCCGAGACGGCCGGTGGTGGGGCAAATGTCTCGACGCGCGAAAAGTAGGCGTCAGTGTGGGCGACGAGAAGCAGGGCGGTGACGGCAACGTCGACGAGGTAGGCGGCGTCAATCTTGCTGGCAATGGCCGTGTCGATCTCGAGCCAGCCGGCACCGGTGGCGTCGCGGGTGAGGCGGGCGAGGTGCTGGGGCGACTCGATGTGCTCGAGGGTGTAGGCCGTACGGCTCCAGGCAGCGCTGCGCTCGATACCGACAGAAAAGGGCAGGGCGAGGACGGGGTGGACGAGAAAGAAGCGGGCCGAGTCGTCGTCCCAGACGAGGCGAGCACACTCCCGCTCTGCCGTAGCCACAGTGACGGCATTCTCGGGCTGGTTGAGGGCCATGCGTGCCGCCTGCTGGGGGTAGAGCAGGGCAACGAGGCCGTCCTGAGGCTGGTGCCGACGGGCCTCTTCCTCGAGGGTCGTCGTCAGCGCCGTCTGCCAGTTCTTGCTGGCATCATAGCGCGCATTCGCCTGTGCCTCGGCGGTCATGGGAACGGCCGGCGACAGGGAGGTGCCACCGCCGGCACTGCGGCTGCCCGAGTCGTTGTCGTCCATGCCAGATCCCATCCCGGCCATTGCTGCTCCTCCAGCTCCAGAGCCCCCCAATCCGGCGCCGCCGGCGCCGCCAACGCCTCCAGCACCGCCTACACCGCCATCTCGGTCCCGGTTGCGGTCCCGGCCTTTCTTAAAGGGCCGTGACGGGTCGTGCCGTGACAGGGTCACATAGGCAGACACGGACGTGGGATCGAGACGCATGCGGTACAGCGGCTGCTGGCTGGCCGAGGACAGCCGGTAGACGGGGGCGTCCTTGTCACAGGTCATGTGCATGCAGTACACTCGTCCTTCCGAGGGCCCGGCTCGCCAGCCGTTGGACGCCTTCCACAGGCCACGGAGCTCTTCGGTCGTCGAGGGGACGGGCAGAGATGGCGGCTCGCGCGAGCCGGGAAATCCCCGTTGCGGTGGCCATGCCGGCTGAACCTGGGGGACGACGGGAACGGTGTAGTGTGGGTAGGGGTATGAGTAGGGGTTCATGGTATCGGTGTTGGCAGCAGGAGCAACGACCGCGGGTGCTGGTGCTGGTACGGGTGCGGTTGCTGGGGCGCCTCCGCCTAGACCGCTGGTCTGTAGGGCGGGCAGCTGGGCGCGTGCGGCGGCGAACTGCTGCTGGCGCTGCAGCTGCAGCTGGTGTTCTGCCTCGGCGGCTTCGGCAGCCTCTGCTAGTCTCTGTTGCTGCTGTTCCTGCTCGGTGGGCGAGTACATGGGCCGGCTGATGACGCCTCGGGGGATGCGGGTTGGGCTCGTCTGGGTTGGAAAGTACTCTTGCTGGTCGGGGGGGAGGTCAGGGTTGTATTCGGGAAAGATGGAGCGAAGAGGCGGAGGGCGTGACTGCTGGGCTGCGGCTGTGGTTGCTGTTGCTGTTGTTGTCGTGGCAGTGGCCGAGGAGCCGGGCATGGGCGGCGGTGCGTCGTCTAGGGGTGGGATGTTGTCGTAGGCAGACAGGCGGACCTTTGCAATCGAACTACGGGACCGGGCGCTGTTGTGCCGAGCAGGCGTTGGGGATGTGTCTGCCACCGGGGCAGGACGTTCTATGCGGACCTCGGCTGTGACCGCTTCTCCAATGGCTTGGGCGTGGGCGTGGGCGTGGGCAGGAGAGACGGGAGAGACGGTCTGGTGAGGTGGCGGTGGCCGCAGTTGTTGGGTCCTTGAGGGTGGACGGCCAGTATTTGGGAAGAGAGAGAAGCCTCCCTGGGGCAGCTGGGAGGACATGACGGAGGCAGTGAGAGGGGAGAGGGGGGGGAGGCAAAGGACCAAAGACGCAAGACACAAGACGCAAGACGCGGAATGACTGGTGGGATGGACTGACGCTTCCTCACCAGTGCATGATGGCCAGCACCTCGAGTCTGTCAGATGGTGTGAGGTCTACAGTGTATGACATGGACTGACGTGACGAGGAAATATAAGAAGAAAGAGACTGAAAGAACGAGACTGAGAAAGAAAAAGAAAAAGGCCGGCTGAGAAGCGGGAGACCGGCTGTCTATATTTTGCTCGAGATATCCATCGCGGCTAGAAGAACCGGGGTGTTCTTTTTTTGTTCCTTCTTTTTCTGTCCCTGTCCAAAGAGGAAAGGAGGATATACGCAGGATGTACTCGTAGTGCGTACTCCGTACGTCTCTCTTAGTACGTCTCTCCACCTCTCTACTGCGTCTCCTCTCTTACTAGTCGTCCTCTGGCAACATGGGGGAGTCCCTATGCCGCATGGCTGGGCCGACCAATGGACAAACCTGGACGGTGGACAAGTGGTTGTGTGGGTTCTGGTTCCTCCAGTCTGTCCAAGATCGGCCACTTCTTGAGGGCCTCATCACTCATGGAAGGAGCACAGGTGCTGGTTCCAGCCACCACTTCACCATTTCCCTTCACTATTGTTCCCAGTCACCAACCGCCAGCCATCAGCAGAAGACACCAGACAGCCAACGGCTAGTGAGAAGCCCATCCACGGACGCTGAAGGCTGGGCACTGGACACGGACAATGGAGGCATCGACAGCTCATACGCTCCTCGTTGCCGTCTGTGTGGACACCCGCCATGAATGTATTTTTATTCTTATTTTATTTTTATTTTTATTTATATATTCTTATATATTCTCATGTATTCTCATGTATTCTTATTCTATTTGATTGCTTGTCTCACGCTTCTAAGCGCTGGGCTAGGCTGGGGGGGTCCAACGTCGTGCAAGGTGGTTGGGCGATGCGACCTTGGCTGCCCAGTCGAAGAGGCCAGTGAGAAGAGGCCATTCAGAATCTCCACTCACAGCGAGGAAGAAGGTCGGTTGCTGGTTGGACAAGAGGGGGGGCAGGAAGAGGGTCCACTGTGCAGCAGCCAAAATTAGACACTGAAAAGGCGGTTGTCTTCTCGCAGTCACAGGCGAAGAGGGACGGACGCGGGCGGCTCAGCCAATGACAGCGTTGATCACGCCGTGCCTTGGTGCCTAAGAGTACGGAGTATGTACTAGAGCGCCCGTGCAGGCCACTGTCAGCAGTGCTCCACTGCGTAGTAACTCGTAGTGCCCGCACACTCTAGTCATAGCGTGCACCACTGGACAACTAGAGGCTGGCCGTCCAAGAGCATTTGTGCAACAGACGCCGCACGTCGACCAGGGTTGCGCTGAAGGAGGGTAGGGGGGAAACGAAAAAAAAGACCGTCAGCCAACCACAGTGTAGACACCGCTTGGTTCTTGCCGCCCTGCCTTGCATTTGTGCTCTGACGAGAGGAGGGGAAAGCAGAGGTGCTGATCCAGAGGATCCATGGGGTCCATGGGGTCCATGATCCATGAGATCCAATAGGATCCTGGGACAACGGGATATGGACAGTCCATCTGCGGAAATGTACGAGTTCTTTACGGAGCTTGACGGAGCACCAAAGAGGCGTGTGCAGACATCCCAGCCGCCGTCTTTTTGTTTGATTTTGCGTATTTTATTTCGTGTCTGTCCACGATAACTCTATCCTCCGTCTTTCCATAGAGGCGGTGACGAGATCCTGTCAGCCGGGATCAGCATTGTGTGTCCGTGGAGATGGTGAATGCTCGAAAAATAACGACAACTAGAGGCGCTTCCGTCAGACACGCCAGATGGTTAGACTGTAGTCTCGCTGCTTACGTACACAGATGAGATGTCAAGTGACTCGAATCACGACCTCTTGGCTGTGATCCCCCGGCGAGCCGCCGTCTGCTCACAGCCGCATCGGTCTTGGCGGGAGAGACCGTCTAAGCGAAGCAGAAACCTCAACTAGTCAGACACTCAAACACGTAAACACGTACACACTCCATCACGCAAACACTCAAACACTCAAACACTCCATGCGGCGGTTCTATTGTATGCTTCTATATGCGTCCGGCAACTGCCAGTCCAAACAGGTTTCCCCCCCCCCCTCCCCCTCTCACGCTCCCCTCCAGAAGCCCTCTATCCACTGTGAGCTGTGCAAATCAAATGTCGAGAAATACGAAAATCAAAGACAAGGACAGTCAGAAGAATGCTACCCTCTCTGAAAGGCATGAGGCAGATCTTCCACCAACACATCATCAGAGAGTACGAATACTCGGTGGCGTCTCGCTCAGGTCGACATCCTTGTTCCTCTCTTCTCCCCCCTCCCTTCTACTCCTCATCAATGTCGCTCTCGCCAATCTCCTCCTCGTTCTGCTGAAAAATCACCTTTTCGGCCAGCTGCAGCACCTTGCGTACCGGCAGCCCAATCACATTGTCAAAGCTGCCCTCGATCCGCTCCACGAGCACGAGCCCGCCCGTCCCCTGCAGCGCGTACCCGCCGGCCTTGTCCGCACCCTCGCGCGTCCGCACGTAGCTATCGATGACGGCGTCCGAGAGCCCGTCCAGCTCCGAGGCAAAGACCACCTTGGTCTCCTCCGTGTGTGCCTCCACCGCGTATCCCGGGTGGGCCGCGTCCTGTCTCGGGCTCAGCACGCACACCGCCGTCAGCACCGTGTGTGTGCGCGTGTCCCGCAGGTGCCGCAGCATCTGCCCGTGCTCCGCCTCCGACCGCGGCTTCTCAATAATCTTGCCTCCCCGCGACACAATGACTGTGTCGGCTGCAATGACGAGCTCCGGGTCCCGCAAGTCTGTCGCCGCCGCCACGCCGCCCTTTCTCTGTCCCTCCTCGTCTTCCCCCTTCCGCTGGCTCACCGCCTCTTCCTGTGCGGCCAGGGCCTCCTGGTAGACGTGCAGGCACTTTTGCCGCGCCGTCGCCGCCACATACTCGTAGGGCCCGTAGAGTGACTTGGGCACGTCCTCCGGCAGCGTCGACGGCCAGATCTCGAGCCGCGGCAGGCCCACCTGGGCGAGCAGCGCGCGGCGGCGCGGCGAGGCCGAGGCCAGGATGACGCGGTGGGCACGCAGGTGGTCGAGGATCGGTACCTTGAGCGGCGGCGGCGGCCGGCGCTGAGTCGGCTGCTGGGTCGGGGACTTTGGGGACTTGGGTGGCTGCAGCTTCTGCTGCTGCTGCTGCTGATTCTGCTGGCTGCCAGACGAGGGGGACGGTCGACGGACGGCAGTGGTGTAGTCGGGGGGCGGGTCGGACGGGGTCTGTGCGGCTACCTCGGAGAGCAGTGCACTCGAGCTTTTCTCGTCCATCGTTGCCGTGTGCTGTTCGTATATTTATATGACTATTGCGGTTTTGCTTCTGCGCCGTGCGAAAAGAGTGCGGGAGAGGACGTGAACTGTGGGAGGGCTTCTACAGCAACTGCGACTTTTCCACCTCAAACCATTACGTAAGGGAACATTCCGTTTAGTGGGGCCATCCCCAGACTCTGTAGTCCCACAATAATGTTGTTCATCATCACATGCCAACTTTCTCATCCTGTCTGATCCGCACCAACACGACAGACACAAGACTCAGATGCCGAGACGCAGACGCAGACGCGGGCGCACACTGTCTCGGACCGGGTTTTCTCTCATCGTCTGTAAATATTTTATAAAGGTTTTTTTCCCTTACTCTTTGTCGACCGCCTCTGCACGCACCGAGCAAATGTCCTCGCCGCGACATTCATCGCAAGACGCCGACTCGAGCGCCAATGGTGCCAGCCTCGACGACAAGCCCCGGCTGACAGAAGAGGAAAAGAAGCAGAATCACATTGCTTCGGGTGGGTGGCTTTCTTTTTGGCTTTTTTTTGTTTTTGTTTTTTAGTTTTTTTTGCATGTGAATGCGCCCCCGTCGCTAACCGTTGCAGAACAAAAAAGACGACAGGCGATCCGAGACGGCTTCGATCGGCTGACGGAACTCGTGCCCGGCCTCGAAGGCCAGGGCCGGTCAGAAGGTCTCGTGCTCAAGCGCACCGTCGAACATATGCGATCCTGCATGGCCGAGCGCAAACGCTTAATACGACTGATTGAAGAAAAGGGTGGCAAGGTCGACGATCAATTTCGCATATGAGTTTGAGCTGCTTGGTTTTCCTTTGCATCTTGCATCTAGTGGATGGCGAGCCTCTTTTGGGTTTTGTTTTTTTTTCTTCTCTTCTTCTTCTTCTTCTTCTTCTTTGGATGGACTGGCGCTGTGGTCATTGGAAACAAAAAGGTGCATGGAACGGGGCAAAAACATAGAGGGAGGATATTTGAATTACAATTGGTTCTAGGTTTTTCTTCCTTGTCTTATCAGGGCATTCTTCTACTGCGTCTGACAGGATCGCATCCCTCTACGTCTACTGGTATGCTTGTACCTTTTCCAACAGATGCTGCAACAGATCGTTTGGTGTCATGTGGACATTCCGGCTGGGCTTCTGAGCATCCTTGTCGGTGCCACTCCTGTTGTCACGGCTGGTGGCACGCTGTGGAATGCCACCAAGATCAACAGCGACCGTGCCCTGCTGCACATCTTTTGGTCCAATCACGACAATGGCGCCGTAGCCCTTGGACTTGGCCTCGCGCACCTTGAGCGGCAGCGTCCGCGCGCTGCTGTCTACGTCGACAGACGCGAGCGGCGTCGGAGACGAGAGGGGAGATGTCGTGCCAGTCAGGACAGACTGCACGTGTCTCGCGTAGTCGAGGACAGGCGCGCTGTCGTTGACGGTCAGGAGAGCCACCTGGCGCGGGTTCAGCCAGAACGGCCACCGGCCATTGTAGTGCTCAATGAGCAGGGCCATGAGCCGCTCAACCGATCCCAGGACGGCACGGTGGATCAGGACAGGTCGGCCATGGTCAGCATCCAGCACCTCCTCGCCAGCTTGCCCACCACCGGCGTCCTCCGCCCTTTTCGCCTCCTCGCCCCCGCTGCTGCCTTGTTCTCCCTGGTACTCCAGCTCAAACCGCCGCGGCAGCTGAAAGTCTAGCTGCACAGTTGCCGTCTGGTGCTCTTTGCCGTCCGAGTCGCGCAGGATAATGTCAATCTTGGGTCCGTAAAAGGCGCCGTCGCCCGGATTGACCGTCCAGTGGCCCGTCTTGTTTTCCGACTGATTTCCTGTCTTGCTCTGGCTCTGGCTCTGGCTCTGCTCGTCGTGATCGAGGGCCCGGCGCAGTGCATCTTCGGCGGCGTCCCAGTCGGCGTCGGTGCCAATGAGGTGGTCATCAGTCGGCCGCGTCGAGAGGACGAGGCGGTAGGGACCGAGGCCGAGGATACCGTAGACGTGGCGCACAAAGTCGAGAGTAGAGCGGATCTCGGCCTCGACCTGGCTCGGGCGGCAGAAGATGTGGCCGTCGTCCTGGTGGAAGCGACGCACGCGTGTGAGTCCGCTGAGGGCGCCCGAGACCTCGTCGCGGTGCAGCGGGCTAAAGTCGGCGTAGCGGATGGGTAGGTCGCGGTAGCTGTGGCGCTGGGAGGCGAAGAGGAGGCAGTGGCCGGGGCAGTTCATGGGCTTGAGGCCGAACTCGTGCTCGAGGGCATCGTCTGGCTGCCCGTCTCCGTGGCCCGTCTCCTGGCGAGCCTTGCCGCTGGTGACGGTAAACATGTCGTCGGCGTAGTTCTCGAGGTGGCCCGACTTGGCCCAGAGGGCCTTTTTGTAGATGGTGGGCGTGATGACTTCTTGGAAGCCGTAGCGGACATACTGCTTGCGGAGAAAGTCGACGAGCCGGTTGAAGATGCGGGCTCCATTTGGCAGAAAGAGGGGCGAGCCGGGGCTATAGACGGATGTCGTGAAGAGTTCTTGCTTGACGCCGAGATCGCGATGGTCAGGCGGGGCAGAAGAGGTAGGGGGTGTCGGAGTCTGTGTCGAGTAGGAGAGTCGGGGGGAGGAGGGGAGGGTAGATCGAGAGCAGAGGAGGGACCGAGACGGGAGGGAGGAGACGGAAAGAGGACAAAGACGGAGAGGAGACAGCAGGCGCTGCTGCGTCCGCAAGGCTGCCGCCCAGGGTCGAGGGGTGCGCATGGCACGGATGCCTGAGATTCAGAGAGGGGAGAAAAATGTGCAAGTTATATGACAGCAGAGGCCATCCCATCCAAGTGCGCAGTCCAGACGAAAGTCGTGAAGTTCTTCATTTTTTTCAGTTTGTGCTACTCGTACTATTGCTACAGTTCTACTATGTACCATGGCGGTCAATCATTGGCTGGGCAAAAAGAGCTCTTAGCTGATGGCGCTGCTAGTGGGACCTTCTGACCTGATCTGTCTGCTATTAGTGGAGTGCTGCTCGGGAGGGGTCACGCGGCGTCCGCTCCGAACGGGTCGCCTTGTCAGCTACGAATATATGGGCAAGTAGCACACAACACGCTGTGGTCAGGTCCGCGTAGTCGTAGTCGCCCGGAGGCAAAAGGAAGGAACGAGTCCTGTGACCCGCGTCGGTGTGCGTCAAAAGACCATGCACGCTCCGTGCCTTCCTTCACGGTGACGGGCACCGCCATGAGTCACGCTGATCGTTCTTTCCGTCACTCTGTCTCTATCCTCTCCGTTCTTTCCCTTTTTAGGCAGCAAGGACTCCCGTTCACAGCGAATCTGACCCAAAAGAGGCGTCAACAATAAACAACAAACAAAAACGACCGCGTCAACCAACCGCATCGCAAAAGACGCGTCCTCCTTATTTCATTCGGTTTCTCCCTTCCAAGCACACTTGTAACATAAAGAACTGTCTTGGTCTCTCGATTTTGGAGTTTTGGGGGGTTTGGAGTTTCTAAACTTCTGGACATTCAATCTTTCGACTCTTTATTATTCGCATTCTTTACCATTTGGGATCGCAGAGTCCAACAGTACAACCAATGAGATCCATCTGAGTCAATCTAGCATAACTCTCATTCCTTTTGCTTATCGCTGTCCCTCATACCTTTTTTTCACAATGGCCCATATCCCCGTCGAGGGATCATGGCGCATGGTCGACGGCGAGCACGAGAGTTTTGATACAACGGTCCTGGCCAGCGAAGATATTGCAGACAACCCGTTCTCCATCGGACAAGTGCCACTTCGATCTCCCCGGAGGCCGGCAGCGGGGGAAGTGAATTCACAAGACTCGCAGAACTCGCAAAAATCGCAAGACTCGCAAGACTCGCAGGAAACACAGGGCTACTCGCAGAGCTATTCACAGGAAGAAGACATCCACACATTTCTGCGCAAAGCCGAGGATGACGACCGCGTTCTGCTGCGATCGCCGTTCCAGCCATCCCTCCCGTCGTCCGTGCGCCAGAGCCCGCTGAGCAGCGCTCCGAGCAACAGCAACAGCGTCGTTCGGCTGACGCGGCATACATCCGATGCCGAGCTCCTCATGCCTCTTGTCGATGCCGACGAGAATGCCTTTGCGGGCCGCGCCACTGCCCAGCATGACGGCTATCGGGATTCGCACCACCCGTGGCAGACGTTTCATGGCGCCACTAACACGGGCAGCCCACTGCCCCGAAACCGGCGTCGACTGCCTAAGAGCAGCAGTCCGGCTCTGGAGGCTCCGGGAGAACACATTGAGCTGAGGGAGATGGGCGGGCCAGGTGCCGAGGCGGACGGAGATCAAGGACGAGAATTGGAAGCTAGGAGACCAAGAAGGCCGTGGAGACCCAGGGGACTGGGGATGATGCTGGCAGGGGCCCGAGGCTTGTCCGTCTTTCGGCCGGTATGCTCGCTGTGGCTGGTACTTCCGGCTCTGATAGTATTCGCGCTGGTGTTGTTCCAGGTCAAGAACAAGGACTTTGTCGCCGTCAACAAGGCGCTCTGTTCGGCTCTTGCGTGGAGGGGCGACATTACCGTTCCCTGGGTCTTTTCGGCCGACGATCCGGGCGACAACTCGGTAGCCGTATGCTCTTGTTCAGCCGTTCACTGCACCATGGCTTTGCCGACGACGACCCCCTCGGAGCCAGCTCCACGCCCGCCTACTTGGCAGCAGCAGAATGCCCTCAGCCTCGCGCACGACGCCGAAGAGCTGATGCTCCTGCAGGCAGAGCTGGCCAGTGCGGTCCACGACCGGGTGACGCTTGTGGCGACGCCACAGGCTGCCAAGGACGCCTGGATGATTCCGCGTGCCGACACCAAGGATATCCATCTGACTCTGCAGATGGAGCGGCGGTCGTCTCGAGCAGGTAACGCTACGTCCGAAGATCTGTTGGAGATGGAATTAGCCCTCGATTCCTATCTCTTGGCCTGCAAGGACGTGTCGACGGAAATCACTCGACAATACACGAGATCGAGCACCACATCCCCGGAGAGTCTGGCGCTCGCGACTAGGCGCATCGTGACACAGCTCGAACGAATGGACCAGAGCCACGGCGGCGCAAATGGCGAGGCACAGGGCGGCCACGAGGGACGAGAAGAACCACATGAACTCCAAGGAGACCCGCTTGAAGAAAAAGGCACGGCCTTGAGAACACGGAATGTCAAGAGCTGGCTGTCTCGGGTGCTCCGGGCCACATCAGCAGACTCGGCCGAACCAGTTAGCAAGTCTGTCGTGGCGCTCGTGGAAGCAGCCTACCGAAAGCACGCAGAAGCGCTGATGTGTAGGGCGACGGATCGCTTGGACGAGACACGGGGGCTGACGGCAGCGCTGACACAAGTAGCCAAGCATCTCGAAACGTTGCAGGTGGCTGTGCGGGCGCGTGCTCTGATTACGAATACGGCCGAAGAGGCAGACAAGACAGAAAAGGAAAAGGCAGGCAACCAGGAGGACCACAAGGGCGACGAGAAGAAAGAGCAAGGAGAGATGAAGAGGGACGATGAAAATAACAGCAGCCCCGGTAGCGTCAGGGCGTGGCTGCGCGAGCTGGTCACGGGAGAGAACATACTGCGACGCCGCAACCGAGTGCAGGCATGGAAGGCTCACCACATGAAGCTAGAGCAGCTGCGGGCGAAGCACGAGGACATGTACACCTACACCTACATTACGCGCAAGATGCTGGAGCATCTAGAGCAGGAGCTCGAGATGATGCACAACCGGTTCAAGGATCGCCTGGCCGAAGCAGAGCATGACGCAGCCGATCCGAACAGTGAGGGGGAAGGCCTCGACATTCGACAGCATCTAAACATTCTGAAAAAGGGCATCCAGGACCTCATCTTCTGAAGACTATGCGTTTCTCTGAATTCTTCAGTCTTTTGTGTTCTGTCTTTTGTCTTTTTGTCTTTTTGTCTTTCTGTCTTTTTGTCTATTTTTAATTTCCCATCGATACCAATTTGTTATTTCAAGTCTCTTCAGATAGAATTGCAGTAATACAAGTACTTTGTATTTTTATTGGCGAGCTCGTTGGACGACCTCTCAGAGAGAGCTCTGGTGGGGCAATCTGTGACAGCGTGCAATCACACAAGCCAGAGTCGCTATCTCTTGGCTTATCTTGCGACTGCGGGGTGGTTCGGCAAGTGGTGCGAGCCTATCGCCAGCTAGAGAAGTCCTTTTGTGAGGCTCTTTTGTGATCTCGAGAGGCTTGATAAACCTCTTTCTGGACGATCTGCGAGAACCCATCGTCAAGCGACGACAGCAAGACCAGACCAGAGCCCCGTCTCCGAGAACGCGCTTACTCTTGGACACTGGCTGCAGGAAAACCCCGAGACCGCCAAGACTTTTGATACTCGACGAATCAGAACGATGCATCTCGTGCCAAGAGAGGTTCGCATTACGCAATCGCTGCTACCCTTTTTTTCATATTTTTCATATTTTTCACATTTTTCTTATTCTTCCAGTTCTTTCTGTTCTTTCTGTTCTTCTGGTTCACTGACACCTCAATACAGCTCGACAAGCTCCTCATCTCCCAGCTGGGCTCTCTGGCCCAGAGACGACTGGCGCGCGGCGTCCGGCTGAACCACAGCGAAGCAGCCGCCCTCATCGCCAGCAACCTGCAAGAGCTCATCCGCGATGGCCGCCACACCGTCGCCGACCTCATGAGCATCGGCGCCACCATGCTCGGTCGTCGTCACGTGCTGCCCTCGGTCGTCTCCACGCTGCGTGAGATCCAGGTCGAGGGCACCTTTCCCAGCGGCACCTACCTTGTCACCGTCCACGACCCCATCAAGACCGACGACGGCGACCTCGCCCAAGCCCTCTACGGCAGCTTTCTGCCCGTGCCCGACATCAGCCTCTTCCCCCCGCACCCTCCCGAGGCCTATATGCACCAGGCCCAACCGGGCGCCGTCGTCGTTGTGCGCCAAAGCAGCGCCATCAGCAGCGCCACCAGCAGCGACGACGACGGCCGAATCCACCTCAACAAGGGCCGCGCCCGCGTCCGTCTGCAGGTGACAAACCACGGCGACCGGCCCGTGCAGGTCGGCAGCCACTACCACTTTGTCGAGACAAATGCGCAGCTCGTCTTTGATCGCCGTCGGGCCTACGGTTTCCGCCTCGACATCCCGGCCGGCACTTCGGTGCGCTTCGAGCCGGGCGACACGCGCACCGTGACGCTCGTTGCCATTGGCGGCCTGCGCGTGATCCGCGGCGGCAACAACCTCGCCTCGGGACCCGTCGATGACGGCAGCGGCAGCGGGTCACGTGCTGCCGATATTGTGGCGCGGCTCGTGGCTGCCGGATTCGGACACACCGACGAGGCTGAGGCGGCGGCGCCGGTGGGTGGCGATCTGGCGACCGGCCTCCTGGACGGCTTCAAGATGGCGCGGGCGGCGTACGTGGGCATGTTTGGGCCGACGACGGGCGATCTCGTGCGGCTGGGCGCGACGGCGCTGTGGGTGCAGGTGGAGCAGGATCTGACGACGACGGCGCGGACGGCCGAGGGCGAGCCGGTGCCCGGCCATTACGGCGACGAGTGCAAGTTTGGCGGCGGCAAGACGCTGCGCGAGGGCATGGGCCAGGCGTCGGGGCGCGCCGACGCCGACTGCCTCGACCTCGTGGTGACCAACGCGCTCGTCCTCGACTGGACGGGCGTCTACAAGGCCGACATTGGCGTCAAGGGCGGCATGATTGTCGGCGTGGGCAAGGCCGGCAATCCCGACGTCATGGACGGCGTGTGGCCGGCCAGCATGGTTGTCGGCAGCTGCACAGACGTCGTGGCCGGCGAAGGCAAGATTGTGACCGCCGGCGCCATCGACACGCACATCCACCTCATCTGCCCGCAGCAGGCCGATGAGGCTCTGGCGGCCGGCGTGACGACGCTGCTCGGCGGCGGGACGGGGCCGAGCGCCGGCACGTCGGCGACCACATGCACGCCGGGCGCCCACTACATGCGGCAGATGCTGCGGGGCTGCGACACGCTGCCGGTCAACGTCGGCATCACGGGCAAGGGCAACGACTGCGGCGAGCAGGGACTGCGCGACCAGGTGGCGGCGGGGGCCTGCGGGCTCAAGCTGCACGAGGACTGGGGCTCGACGCCGGCGGCCATTGACGCCTGCCTGCGCGTGTGCGACGACCTCGACGTGCAGTGCCTCATCCACACCGACACCCTCAACGAGAGCGGCTTCGTCGAGACGACGCTCGCCGCCATTGCCGGCCGCACCATCCACACGTACCACACCGAGGGTGCCGGCGGCGGCCACGCGCCAGACATTTTGACGGCCGTCGGCCACCCCAACGTGCTGCCCTCGAGCACGAACCCCACGCGGCCGTACACGCTCAACACGCTCGACGAGCACCTCGACATGCTCATGGTCTGCCACCACCTGTCTCGCGACATTCCCGAGGACGTCGCCTTTGCCGAGTCGCGCATCCGGGCCGAGACCATTGCGGCCGAGGACGTGCTGCACGACCTCGGCGCCATCAGCATGATCAGCTCCGACTCGCAGGCCATGGGCCGCTGCGGCGAGGTCGTGCTGCGCACCTGGAACACGGCGCACAAGAACCGCGTGCAGCGCGGCCGGCTGCCGGAAGACGCGGCGGCCTCGGTGGCCTCGGCGTCGTATGCGGCCCTCGCCGACAACTGGCGCGCCCGCCGCTACGTTGCCAAGTACACCATCAATGCGGCCGTGGCCCAGGGCATGAGCCACCTCATTGGCAGCGTCGAGGTCGGCAAGCTCGCCGATCTCGTCCTCTGGGACCCGGCTTGGTTCGGCACCAAGCCCTCTCTCGTGCTCAAGAGTGGCCTCATTGCGTTTGCCCACATGGTGAGCTTGTTTCTTTTTTTCTCTGTTTCTCTGTCCTTTGTCTCTCTCCTCCGTCCTCCTAACTTGTCAGGGCGACCCGAATGCTTCCATCCCGACGGTCCAGCCCGTCATTGGACGGCCCATGTTCGCTCCCCTCGTCCCCGAGACGTCTGTCCTGTTTGTCAGCCAGGCCAGCATCGACAGCGGCCTGGTGCAGACCTACGGCCTGCAGAAGCGCATCGAGCCCGTCCGCGGCTGCCGCTCCATCTCCAAGAAGGATATGCGGCTCAACGACGCCACCCCCGACGTCAAGATCGACCCCGAAGCCTACACGGTCGAGGCCGACGGACAGCCATGCGTGGCTGCGCCTAGCGACAGCCTGCCGCTCACCCAGCCCTATTTTGTATACTAGGTGACTGGCAGTTCTTGTTACGTATTTCCAATATTTCCAGTTTAGCAATAGCAAAACAGAATGAACAGCTTTTTTTCGTGAATAGAGACAAGAAAAGTAAAATCATACAACGAAACTCGCTCGAGTATCAGAACCATAATTTCCATGAGACGATACCCTTTGCAGTCAGGCAGGGCCCGCCTCCCCTTCTCCTTTCCCATCCAGACACAATAGACACAATGGAGCAAAAGAGAGACATGAGATTCTTGATTGCAGAAAGAAGGAAATGCCAAAGCCAGTGACCAACCCACAACATGGTCCCCATCGTAACCTTCCACGCCTCCCCTTCCATCCTCCAAACCAGACAGAATGATGCCCACAAATAACGAATAATTAAGAAATTGAGTCTGCAGACGTCCGTCTGCCAGCTCGTTGTGTCTAGCTGCTGTCCATTTATCGAATGATCTGGCTCTGCTTTGGACATCTCCATGGCCGTCCTTTTTCTTCAACTTCGCTCCGCTTTCCGGTTCTCTCTGTTGCTGGCAAGCCTCTTGCCCTGCCTCGACTGAAATGGAAAAAGAATCATCTAGTTCATGAAGATCATTCAAATCACTCTCGAATCATCCAGATGGCAAAAGGGGTCCAAGACATGTTCCTCTATATAGGAAAAAAGACAGGCTGTGATCGCGTATGCATTGTTGAGGGTATATGAAAAATGAGCGCAAGAGCAAAAAGAGAATACAAAACGGACAGTGAGCGGACAGCCGCTCACCGTCCTGTTTTTCTTCTCCTCTTCATGCAAAGAGAGCAGGATCAATATTTGGATCAGCAACCAGAACATCCGAGAACGCCTAACCGCTCTTAGCCTTCTTGCGTCCGGACTTCTTGGGCTCTGGCTCTTTCTCCTCAGTTACCTTGGAAGGCCGCTTGCGCTTCTTGTCCGGGCTGCCGGGTGTGGCGGCGCCTTCAGCCTCTGCTGCTGGCGTTGCCGTCTTGCGCTTGCCCGTGGCCTTTTTTGCCGACTTGGGCGTCTTGGCTGCTGCGGGCTGCTCCTCTTCCTCCTCCTCCTCGGCCTCCTCGACGGGGTTCTGCTGCAGCTGCTCGGCAATGGCTTCCTGGTCGTTGCTGGTGTCGACCACCTCCTTGCTGGTGGGCATGGGGATGCTGTACTCATCGGCATACCGCAGCGCCTCGTCATCTGTCATCAGCTTAGCGGTCTGGTTGCCGCTCTTGTACGAGTGCACACGAGCATTATACAGCCGCAGGTTGTACTGGTAAGCACGGTCCCAGCCCTATCATGCCTGTCAGAATCATTGTGTCTTGCGCGCGCAAGACTGCACAGACAAGCAAAAAAGGAAAAGAAAAGGTGAGCAGATGGAAAATCAGCGACTTACACCCTTGTCATGTGCGTTCATGGTGCCCCAGCGCCGCTGGCCCTCCTCCTGGACGGCACCCTTGGGGGCATTCTCGCCGAGATCGCTGGCAATGATGGGCCGGGCGGTCTGCATGTAGAGGAAGTAGGGCGTCAGTGGCCGCTTGGGAGCATTGGGATCATGGGTCCGCTTCTTGCGCTCCTTCTTCTCCTCGACCACCGGGACAGGGGCCACGGGAGCGAGGGCCTGCAGCATGCCTGGCTGCGGCAGGAGCTGTGCAACATTGTCAAAGACGGGCATCTGCACGGGCTGTCCAGGAAGGACGCCTTCACTCAGAAGGACGTCGGTCTGTGTCTGGTAGGTTACAATATAGGTGTTGAGGAGCTCCTGGATGGACTTCAGGTTGGACATTGTCTGCTCTGTTAATATTCATCCCGAGTTTCTTGAAAACGAGTCAAGAGATTTTGATCCATTCCCAGTCACTCGACTGCCAGACGATACTGGGAGTGCAGCTTTATTTTGAGGCATCTCTTTCTATGCACGGCCAGTCACTGGACGAAAAGGAGGAATGGAAATGGGAAGGGTGTTTGAAGAGTCGCGAATGTCGCGTGATCACAAAAAAAAACAGAAGGAAAAATAAAGCAAGAAAAAAGAATGAGGCGAAAATGAGGTCAAGGTTTTTGGCAACGAGAGCAGAAAACGGCAAAATGTATGAAAAAAAAATGAAGTTTAAAAAAATGAAACGGAAAATACTCACCATTTCGCGAACTCTGAGAAAGGCCGCGACATCAATAGTCTTGACCGGCGTGTCGGCTTTGGCAGCCTCTGCGAGCTGCTTCTTGGAAGGACGGGCCATGGCGCGTCGTTCTTTGTTTCAGTCGGGACTTTTTTTTCTCCTTCTTCTGCGCTGCTATAGCGTGCAGTCGACTTCAGGCTGGCGATGCGCTGAAGAAACGGGCTGTAGGCTGTAAAGTCAAGGCGACGGTGGATGCGCGCGCAGGATAAAAAAAATTATGAACGAAATTAGGGATATGATGCTGGGATGTCCTCTACAGTGATGTTTGGGGGGGATTGGGGAGGCGGGAAAGCAGGAAAGAGAAACAGAAGGGGGGCGGAATTCGGGAAAGCAGGAAAGAGAAACAGAAGGGGGGCGGAATTTGGGTCGCGCGAAAGAGGGGGGGTGCTGGGGGGCACAGCCAAGTTATAGGCGGCTGGGTGGCTCGGGCAAGAACGCGCTGATTTGTTTTGGCTCTCTCTGCCCACTATCTTTTTTTTTCCCTGTACCATTTTTTTTGTTATTGTTGTCATTTTAGTATGATTATTTTTAGTGGGTGTGGGCACCCTGTTTTTTTCGCGCAGCAGCGCATCCGTGGGTGGTTACTGCCCGTATTGTCACTAGGGCAGACGCGGCAGAGAAACAGAAATCCTTCTCTGACGGACCTGCTAGACCGCTGCTTTCCCACCCATACGCCCCTCCATACGCAGTACATTGTACACTAAACTCGCACACACCATTCACTTCTCACATGTTGCGACGCACACACCCCCCTGTCGCCTAACTAATTTTTTTTTTCCGCTCTCTCTCTCTCTGTCCGCTCTCTTCTCCCCCCCCTCTCTGTCGTATACGAGGTGTCTGTCCCTGCTGCCTGTCCGACGCTGAAATCCGCTACCGACGCTACCGAGGACGTCGTGCGCTTTTCTCCGTCCCTCTCTCTCTTTCACTGCACCAGCGAGCTTACTGCAGTATGACTACGAGTACTTGTGACCACCCCCCCCCCCTTCCACCAGATTGATCGCTACGGAGTTCTAACGTGTACGTATTGCCCCCCCTGCCCTTCCCTCGCCAATTCTGTGTCAGTCAGCCCATCCAAACCAGTCCTCCTCAGTGGTCGACTCCTCCTGCGGCTAGTGGTTCCCCCTGCCTGCAAGCACTACTTTGGTCTTGTTTTTTTTTTTCGTCTTTCTATATTTTCTTTGGCGCCTGACGCTGCGTACACAAGTACAACGACGCCTACAGAAAGAGTACGAGTACGAGGAGAAATCAGCAGACTGGGAATACTTGGACTAGAGCCTCATCTGCACGAGTCTCGCACATGTCACTTGCTATTTCTCTCTTGTGCTATTTTTGCTCTTTCTCTCCAAATCCACGAAACTGTCGGCTTGACGACGGTGTAATGTCGTCGCCCATATTTTTGCTTGCATTTTGGCTGCTCTGTTTTCCCCTATGCTTGCTGTAGTGGACGCGACGCGCTGGCCCAGATGTCCTTGCTGTTCTGAGAGAACCTCGGGGCACTTTTAGCGATGTTCTTAGAGGCTCGTTTTTTACTTTTTTTTTGCTCTTTTTTTTTTCTTTTTTTTGTTTTACCAGAAAATCATCGGCGATTAGGTGTTTTGGTTTGAGAGAGAGGGGGGGGTCCTACACAGTAGAGACGCACGTTCCGGTTATCCCGCTGCCTGTCGTGTCACAGAATTTTACCGTCACTTAGCGCTGCTGCCCAATGAAAGGCCGCTACAGCTTCAGAAGGGGGGGACGGTGTGGTGCCCGTATAATTTTCGGTGCTTGTAACACTTGTACTGATCCTGATCCAGGAAGAGTAGGTAGGGAAGGGTTGGAGAGGTGGGAGAGGCTTGGCTTACTGATTACAGACCTATTTCGGGCTTTTGTCGGAAGCTGCAAGCCGCTAGACGTATTCGCTGCTGGGTCGTAATTTCCACCTGCCTACGCCCGCAGCCAGCCAGTAAACGTGCAGGCACTCTGCCTGCTGATGCGCTAGGCGTTTCCCCCCCCACCGACTCTCTCTGATTTTTTCTGATTTCCCTAATACTCTGGCATCCCCCCTTCCCTGGCGCCGTACGCAGTTACCTGCTCGCGGGCTCCCCCCAAAAGCCCAAAAGCCGAAGTGCCAAAAGGCGCTGTGCTAACGTTTCAGGCATCTTTTCAAGAGTCAAAGTCACCAGAGTCGCAAAAGTAACAAAAGTACTAGAAAGAAATTGACCTGGTAAGGCCCAGCATACGACACAGTAAACTGGCCTGCTGTACATTGTACATTTCCCCCTCAGTAGTCGTCCATCTCGTCTGGCGCAGAGTTGCTTGAGATGGATGCATCTCTTGTTGAACATTACACCAGGACACCACCGGCCGTAGCCATGCTGGTCGTTTGCGTTCTGTGTAGATCTCGACTAGATATTCCGTGCAGACGGCCTGCCAGCCGAGAATCCTTCTGATCTGCTAGCCGAGCTACTCTGGCCTCTTATCAAAGAGCATGAGATACAGCTGGCTCTGGCAGCTGGTGAGTACTCTTTCGTTTCAGACCAATAGCGTCGTGTGGACCAGTCGCAGCCTCAGGCTGGCTACTGTCTTGGTGGCGCGCCTCTACAAAGAATGTCTCGGCGGATTCCAGTGCAAAGCGGCAGATTGCGTAGTAGAGCTCCCTCCCAGAGCTCCCAGAGCTCCTAGAGCTCTCCAAACTCTGAAAATTCTAGGCTCCAGAGACAGGCAGATGCTCCCCCCCTCCCATCTGCTCGGCAATCTCGACACATCTAGAGCCTATCTCTGCAGAGAGAATGACCCGTACCAGCCACGTCCCCATTCTCTCGTTCCAGCCTGCATGCCGAATGTTATGCTTACTGCTGCCTCGATTCTTCCCTTGGAGATCGAAGCATTCAGTGGATGCCAGTGGCTCGCATTCTCTCATCTCGGTGTCCGTCCACGTGTTTTGTTCTGAACCACGGGGCACTGGGCACTGGTCACTGGTCTCTGGAATCCTGCACAGTAGACGAAACAGACTGCTGAGACAAGAACAGACTCGTATGAGACGCGCCGTTTATTTCGCTGTTGCGTGCTTTTTCGAGAGGGGCATTAGTTTGCCTCTCGGATCGATCCGACAGTCCAGAACAATGAACAAGACGTCAGTAGATACGCCAGTAGACACGCGACAAGCTAGACTCGCCAGGAACCATATTAATTCCGACGTGCATCGACAGGAAACAGAACAGAGACGCGTACCAGCATGCGTTCTCCAGCGCGTGTCTGTACGCTGCTCTTTCCTCTCTGGATCTGGATTTCCTCCGTCCTCGTCAAATCACGTGCATCAGACCGTACATAGTAACGACTACCTTGGTCTGGTCCGGTCCTCACGCCCGAGTGCCGCTGCCGCTGCCGTTTAGGTGCTGCAGCTGCACGGATCGTCTTCACTGTCCATCAGCCTTACTGACGCTCATCCAGCTCGGCAGGTAATCTCTTGGCTCGGTTTTGTTCTGGCCTGGCCCCACGCACTCACGTGAACGAGCCAGGAAAGAATAAAATTTAATGGTAAAATAATGGGGAAAAAAAGGGAAAAAAAAGACTTTGTAAAATACGTGCAAATACATCCGAATACATCCAAAGACAGCATAAATCAAAAACAAGCTCTCGATAAAGGCTTCTCGGAAGATACCATCGTGCAACCTCGCGTTTCGTACAAGGTCCCCTCCCCGGAACCCCTCTCCAGCATGGCTTCTTTGGCTGCCTCTGTGGACAGACGCCTGCAATTGGCCTCTGCTCTGGCCGCCCCTCTGTCAGTCAGCTCATCATCACCAAAGAGGGAAAGAGGGGTGCCCCGTTACTTTGTCTTGGCATCTTGGCATTGTCACAGGTGGGAAGCGCCCACTTCTTTTGCATAGCAGTCCTGCTCGATAGCTCCCTTTCCAGTGTTATACGTTTCTGTATTCTCCTTATTTCTTCATCCTTGCCTGTTCTTTTTCTCCTTCCTCTCAAGCTCGGCAAGATCTCCTTGACTGCGTCAAAAGAGAACGAAAAACAAGAAATCGAGAAGACAAAAAAAAGAAATATAAATATAAAAAGACCTTTTTCAACGACTACGAAAAATACTTTTTCTGTATGTTTATTTTTCACTCCTTCAGTCGATAGAGAAACCCCGCCATGGAAGCCCCTCCTCTTTCATCTGTTCTTGTGAGACCTCACTTCTCTTTCTGCTCCTTTCTAACAAATCCAGAGAAGCAAATACACAGACCTCTTGATCAACAACAACAACAACAGCGATTCTGATACCCATCACCATTCACTATGCCGTCGCTCAAGACTCCTCCGCTCTGGCTGGGCGTGCTCGTCCTCTTTCTGTTTGCTCGTCGCGTCCATGCCTTTGGAGCCGGCAATATTGCCAGCATCTCCAAGGTGGAGGGCCAAAACTGTAGGTCTTTTGGATCGGGTTCTCTACATTTGTGGCCACCAGTCACTGACTGCTACAGGGCGCCACGGCGACATCGAGGACACCCTGTTGCAGCTGCTCATGGCCCGCGCTGTTGGCGGCAAAAAGTTTGACAAGATTGCCGTCTCTCGCGTCTACTTTGGCAACTGGCTGCGGGATTACAGCCAGGCCATTGATGTCGGCACTGTCAAGAACGTCTCGGCCGAGGCCATCCGCCTGCTGCTCTGCGTCCTCGGCTTCCTCACCTTTGGCTTTGGCTCCCAAGAGTTTGAGGTCACCGCCGACCGCCTCGGCTGCTACCGCCCCGAAGACCACATCGACAACCCCAAGAACTACGCCGACAACGTGGATGCCCGCCAGTACGACCGCCGTCTCCGTGGGCCCGTCGACGAGAGCGTCGAGCTCGCCATCGACCCCGAGTCCGGCATGAAGAACTACATTGCCAACGAGCGCTCCAACATTATGACGAGCGCCAAGCACGTCCGCAACCTCTTTAGCCGCTCCATCGAGCTCGGCCGCTCCTATCGCCGCTCGCGCAACAAGGCCGACTTTTACGAGGCGCTCCGCCTCATGGGCACCGGCCTGCACTGTCTCGAGGGTGAGTTGGACGAGAGAGAAAAGAAGAGTTTTGGAGAATCTGGCTGCTGATCCATCTAGACTTTCTGGCCCATAGCAACTACACGGAGCTCGCCCTCATCGAGCTGGGAGAGCGCGACGTCTTCCCCCACGTCGGCCGCAACACGGCGCTCCGTCTCGAGGGCGCCAGAAACCAGGTGTATCCTCTGGTCACGGGCACGTTTGGCGGTGTAGACTTTTTGCACTCTGTGACGGGTGAAGGTAGGACTCGTCGATCCTAAATTAGTATGCCTTTCCTGTCTAACCGTCGCAGTGTCCGACAAGTTGACGCAGAACGAAATCCAGGAGCTCGAGGGAACGCTGCAGCAAGGCAAGAACAGCGACACGAGCGTCCTGCAGAACCTGCTCGACATGATCCCCGACAGCGTCTTTGGCAGCAGCGATAAGAAGCAAAAGATGGAGAACATCCAGAACAATGCCAACGCCGCCCAGATGGAGCAGATGAGCGTCTCTCCCCTCGAGCCCGAAGAGTACACGCAGTACATTAAGAACGTCTTTAACCAGGTCATGCCGGCCATTGAGTTCCACGACGAGCTTATGAAGTCCATCTCTGAGGCCATTGAGAAGATCCCCGTCCTGCCCAAGATTGTCGAGCAGCTCGAGGAGCAGCTGTCCGTCTTTGTCTTTTCGGTCATTGCTCCCTTTATCGTGCCCGTCATCAAGCAGATCAAGAACGAGCTGCGAACCGGCTCCTCTGAGATCATCGAGAGCAGCAAGAACGAGCAGCTGATTGTCTTTAACGACGACGACTGCACCGACCCCACCCACTCCATGCTGTCCAAGGACCACTTTAGCAACGTCTGTCTCTTTCTGTTTCTTCCGTTTCTTCTGTTTCTCTTCTCTCTCTCTCTCCTCTTTTGTGCTGACACACACAGATCCTCAATGAAATCGCCGGCCGCACTGCCAGCAAGGTCGTCGCCTGGACTGTGCCACAACTCATGGATGCTTGGGACGACGAGAACAACGACGTCGATCGCCTCCTAGACAATATTATCAATGGCGTCCTGCACCACCCCGCCCAGCGCGACATGGGCAACCGTGAAGCCCGCCAGGGCCGTTCCTTGATGTTCCAGTCCGTCGAAGAGTGGTGGCAGAACATGTCGGACAATGAAAAGGACGACTACCGCCGCAAGCTCTCGCGCGACGGTGTCGAGAACGGGCAGAACCACCGGGAGGGCGTCCACGACACCGGCCACGGCTGTGGTGGCAAGCTCGGCATGCACAAGAGCTACGGCAGCGGCAACGAGACCATGGAAGACAAGATTGCCAGTGCCGCTGCCGGTGCCATTGTCGGCGGCATCACGGGCGGCATCTCCAGCATGGTCGAGCAGCAGACCGGTGTGAAACTTCCCACGTCGGGTGGCGACAACTCTAGCAGCTCCGGTGGCGGCCTGGGCGGGTTCCTCAGCAAGCTGGGCGGCGACTCGGGCGGCGGCAGCGGCGGATTCTTGGGCGCCGTTCTCGGTGGCGGCTCTTCGGGCGGCGGCCGCGACAATGACGAAGGTGACTACGGCCGGACGCAGTCGTACTCCCAGTCCCAGTCCCAGTCGCAGTACGGCCGCAACGACGAGGACAACCGGTACGCGCAGCCCGAGTACACGCGTACCGAGTACCAGCAGGACGGTGGGCGCAGCGACTACCGGCGCTATGAGCAGGAAGAAGAGCGCCGCGACGAGCGTCCATCCTATGGGGGTGGAGGCGGCTATGGAGGAGGTGGTGGTGGCGGCGGCTACGGCGGACGCGAGGAACGTGAGGATCGCTATGAGCGTCGTGACGAGCGTCGCGATGAGGGTGGCTACGGGGGTGGCTACGGGGGTGGAGGCGGCGGCTACGGTGGGCGCGAGGAGCGCGAGGAGCGTGAGGAGCGTCGCTTTGAGGGCGGTGGTGGCGGCGGCTGGGGTGGCGGACGCCAGGAGGAATACCGCGAAGAGCATCGCCAGGAGTACCGCCAAGAAGAGCGTCGGGAGGAGTACCGCCAGGAGTACCGTCAAGAGTACCGCGAGGAGCGCCGTGAGGAGCGCCGTGAGGAGTATGGAGGCGACGGCGGCGGTGCTGGCGGCTTCATCAGCAGCATGCTGGGTGGCGGCGGCGATGGCCAGCAGGGTGGTGGGTTCCTTGACAATATCGTGCGAGAGGCCGAGAACAGCTTTGAGGAAGACAATGACCGACGTGATCGACGCGGTGATGGCTGGGGATACTAGAAGCCCCGGCCTCGATAGCCTCGAATAGCTGTGCTATTCCGGGCAAAACGGTCTGAAGATGGGAATGTTTTGTGAGGCGTGGAAACGAGAGAACCAAAAGCAGTTTGTCAAGGGCGCAGGGCGTGGAGGCATGAATGAAGTGACGAGGATGACTGAAATAGAAAGGCGTATGAGAGAGGATGAATATGGGATGGTTTGAAAGATTCACAATATACGTGATGATGGAATATCAGACATGTGAAGACGTAGACTGCCAGTATGTTGGTATGCTTAAACACTACTTTAACAAGGTGGATCAGATGTCTTGGCGTCTGAAATGTAATTTGTAAACGTAGTAGAGATGAACGGTGTTTCTGATCTCTGTGGGGGACGCCAACCGAGACCTGAATCGAGGTATTAGAGCCTATCTATATATCCAAATTAGGTTATAAGTCTTTGAATAAGAATACGAAATCCCAGGAACAACAGAGCAAATAACCGACGGGTTAGCAAACAACTAGGCCGAGAAGAAGAAACATGTCTGGATGTAAAAATGCCCAGGAAAAACAAGAATATCCAGCCCCATCTTGTACCTGTGCCTATGCTCGAGGTAGATTGCATTGTCCTATCCAGCCCGGCTAGGGTCCTCACAACAGACTGAGATGGAAAGCACTTTAGGCAAGTCTTGCCACCCGGACATGGCACAATATAAAATATATGCCGCTCCAGGTACGGCTCTAAATTTCTCTCATACTCTCCAGCTGCCATGCTTACTACATCATGATCCTTGTACAGAATGTACACATAGTAGCTGGCCATGGTTTCCTCAAATCGGAGCACCGGATACAAGTCCGTTCCAGAACCGGTAGCCAGTGACGGGGAAGATGCCGGGGTGCAGATTCCATGCACTGGGCAAGAGGGGGGGCAGGCAGGCTCTATGCGGTACATATAGAGAGGTGAATGATGTACAGGGTCAGTGTCGGTCAAAGTCATTCTTACGTCCTACTTCTCATACACAAAAACAACATGATGCTCTCTCTTGTGCAAGGCTGCCTGTGGACAGCCATTGTGCCTGTCCTACACCTGCTCCTGCTGGCCGACATGGCAGCCGGCCAGGCCTCGGGCTCAACGACGCGCTACTGGGACTGCTGCAAGCCGTCGTGCGCGTGGCCCGGCAAGGGAAGCCTGGCTCGAGGCCCGGTGGGCACGTGCGACAGAAACGACCGGCCGCTCAGCGACAACGGGGCGACAAAGTCGGGCTGTGACAATGGGGGCAATGCGTTCATGTGCTCGACGCAGGCGCCGTGGGCGGTCAACGACACGGTGGCGTACGGCTATGCGGCGGTGCGCATCTCGGGCAGCACAGAGACGGCGTGGTGCTGTGCCTGCTATGAGCTGACCTTTACGAGCGGAGCCGTGCAGGGCAAGAAGCTGGTGGTACAGGCGACCAACACGGGCGGCGACCTAGGCGCCAACCACTTTGATCTCGCCGTGCGTCTTATCTTTTCTCTCTCTCCCCTCCCCCTCCTCTCATCCACTGACCAGCAGATCCCGGGCGGCGGCGTGGGCATCTTCAATGCCTGCACGCAGCAGTATGGAGCGCCTCCCAACGGCTGGGGCGACCGCTATGGCGGCGTGCACTCGCGACAGGACTGCGAACAGTTTCCGGCGGCGCTCAAGCCGGGCTGTCTCTGGCGCTTCGACTGGTTTGAGGGTGCCGACAACCCGCCGGTTACGTTCCGCCAAGTGACCTGCCCGAAAGAGCTGACGGCCAAGTCTGGGTGCCAGAGGAACTAGAGAGGACGAGAGAGAGGACGAGAGAGGGGGGGGGGTGTCTGGGGAGGGACAAGAGGGTTGTCAGTTGTCGCACTGGGATACAAGCACAGGAGCAGATGTCGTCTTTTTTTGCGTCATCTTCGTCACCGACTTTCCGTGCCACTCTTCCTCCACTTGTCGTTTCCGTATCCATCGACAGGCATAGAGAGAAGAACAGAAACCAGAGGTCCATCAGGCTTGGCTTTTATAGTCCTCTTTCTAGCGTGGAGTCGCCGTGGAGTCTGCAAGCTGTCCATCTCTGTGCTCTCATCCGAGTCTCTGGTGCGACGTCATACAACTGCCCGTTGTCAGGGTTCTCTGTGTTTGCAGTATGCAGGTACTCTGAATGGTCCTTTCTGTTCTGACTGTGCTATTTCTGGTCTCCGTGTTCGCTGTGCTCTGTATACTTTGTGTGACCTTCTCCCGACGATGGCTCCTTCCTTTCTCGTCCATTTGTGCCTCGTGCATCTTCCTGCATCTTATCTCCCTCGTTCTTTCCTCGTTCTTTCCCCCTTCTCTCCTCCCTCCCTCCCCCCCCTTCTCTACTTCCATATTTCGTTCCTTGCCTATTTCTCTTCTCTTCTTCTTTCCCTCGTAGTTGACTTGCACGTATTTATTCACCCCCTCCTCCTCCTCCTCCCCCTCTGTAGGAGCGAAACGTCGCCTCAGCCTCTCGTCCTGAAACCCTATGCTAGCGCCCTGTCTCCCCACTCGGAGTCTCCCCCCCACCCGAATCCCCATCCTGCCCATAGTTCTCTGTCCCCTAAAATACGCCCCCCCCCAAATTAAAAAAAAAAAAAAAACAAGAGACCCAAGAGACCCCCGAAAATACGAGTACACACAAAAAACAAGACCAAAAAAAAACTGCGTAAAAATCGCATCGCCCTCTTCTGCTCATGACCCCGTTCGCAACAACCCTTTCCTTTGCAAAAGGTTTGGGTAACCCTAGACCGTCTCGAACATGATGAACCATGGGTTTGTGTAAGTCGTCGCCTTTCTTTGTCCTCATTCGGCTGGCATCGACGATCGGCCTGTCTTGGCTGCACTGTCTTGGCCTTTTTTTTCTTGGCGCCCAGACGTGTCCTTGACAGCCTCGTCATGTGTCGTACCTGAGCATTCTTTCTGTCCTGTCCTCTGGTCTCGTCCTCTTGTTCGCTTGTCCTCTTGTCTCGTGTGTTGTCCTGTTATCTTGTCTCGTCTTGTCTCGTCTTTTTTTCCCGATCGCTTTTTTTATTTTATTTTTTTGCTCGACAAAATACTGACGTCGACAGCACTTGATGGACTCGGAAATGTCGTGTATGTATCACCTCTCGATCTAGATGCTGTCGTCCTCTCTTTTGCTCTCCTAGCATCGCCTCTCCCTACGTGTCGCTGCTCTCTGCTCGCTGCTCTCTGCTCTCTTCTGTCTGTTTTCTGTCTGTTCTCTGTCTGCCATCCATCGCCATCGTTTCCGGCCACTAATTGGCAAACACAACTACATCTGGCCGGAACGAACAAAATGCGACCCCGACCACTACAGGATCGATACAGTGGACACGGGATGCTCTCATCCTGCGGCATCCTGCGGCATCCTGTCGCATCCCGTGGCCGTCGAAAAAAAGGGAAAATCCAAAGCCAGCCCGCCCTTCGCCCCAAAACGGAATGGCCAGTTTCAATCGGCTTCCGAGCTTCCGACTTTCCGAGACTTTCCGCGCAACGGCAGCAGCAGAAAGGAGAAGCAAAACGTCAAAGAAAAAAAGAAAGGAATCTCGTGCTGTCACGTCCAGGAACCGCCGTGGACGTGTCTGCCGTTTCCCCTGTGTCAACAGTTGGGAAACCTGCAGGTCCACTCCAGCGCCAACTCCCCCACAAATGTAGAGATGCCAAGCCAGCCAAGCTTTCCTTGGCTTCGTACCCACGCTTATGGAGTATGGATCCTCCAACCACAGCAGACGGCCGCCTCCAGCCTCGCCTTGTTTGTCACGACAGCTTTTGAGCGGGAGCAGCGTTGCACAGCATGTCATGGCATAGCATCCTCCCTATCCCCATCATCCTACCATCATACCACCATGGCATCATGACATCATAGCATCTTGACTCTGTGCTCACATTTCCTAGTCTTTTATTTAGTGATCCAGGCTGGGCTGGCCACAGCACCATTCCCAGCACCATTTTCCGCAATCTCACCTCTCTCTCGGTAGGTCCTCTGTCCTCTGTCCCCTTCCCCTGTCCTCTCTTGCTCACATCTGCAGAAAACCCTAGCCTACAGCAACTATGTCACCCACAACCTCACCGTCCTCACCTCAAAGTACTCGGCTACCGATAACGGCCTGCTGCAAGGCCTGCTCTACGTCCCCGACCTCGCCAAGAACGACCCCTGCACCGAGTATGCACGCCAGTACGTGCCCGACTCGGTCGTCCGCCAGTCCGACCTCCCCCCTACCAACTACAACCTCATCGCTCTCGCGCCTTGGTTCAACCACAGCTGCACCAAGGCCTACCTCTCCTCTGCTCGCGTCGACCCCCTGCGTGCCTTTGTCTTTTACCTGCCCCTCTCCGACTCCTCCCAGCCCCCAGAGGTGGACTCGGATCTCTGGAACCTCGACGATGGCGGTAAGTGGAAGACAGACTTCCACTACCCCGTCTTTGCCGTCTCTGGCAGCCTCGGCTCCGAGATGATGCACCAGCTCAGCCTCTACTCGGGCAACGTGTCCCAGGTACCCAACGGCAACAACATCAGCTCTCTCTACAACCCCGACGCCTCCGACTACGTCCGCATATGGACACAGCTTTCCGTGCACACCACCTCCAACGCGCTCAGCGTGTGGGCGTTTGTGCTCATCATCATTGGCGTCCTCCTCGCCGTCGTCCTCAGCACCATCTTTGCCAGGCAGGTCATCTGGCGCCGGCGCCGTCTCTCTCTGCAGCGCCGCGTGGCCTCGGGCGAAGTCAACCTCGAGGCCATGAATATCAAGCGTCAGACGGTTCCCGCCCACCATGTCGAAAAGTTTCTCCTCTTTACCTACAACTATGAGCCGCCACTCTCTCCCTCCCAGACGGATCCTCTGGCGTCTCCTCTTGGGTCTCCCGGATCTCCTGACCATTCCACGTCCGGTACGACGGCCGTGGAAGAGTTTGCCGCTCTCTCCACGACACTCAGCGCGCCCACGCCCAGTGCATCTGTCTATGGCAGAGAAAAGGAGCTCAAGAGTCCCACCCTCGCCTCCCACTTGCTCTACTCGCCCACTTCGCCCACTTCGCCCAGCACACCCAATATTATACCTCGGCCGGCAAGGAGCGGCTCTCTGCCCGCCGCCAGCAGTCTGGACTACCAGCCACTGTGCCTCATCTGTCTGGAACACTTTGAGAACCGCGTCACCATTATACGCGAGATTTCCTGTGGCCACATCTTCCATCCAGACTGCATTGACGAGTTTCTGACCGAGGTCAGCTCGCTCTGTCCCCTCTGCAAGACCTCCATGCTGCCGAGGGGATACGCGCCACCCATTACGAATGCCATGGTCCGCCGGGAGCGGGCCGTCCGTCGACTTCGCGAGCGGGTTCTCGTCGAAGAGTCGGATGCTGAGAGTGCCCTGGACGGACGCTTGCAAGGCTGGGGGTCCACAGTGAAGAAGCACATGAACAGGCTGAGTGCTGGCAGCGCCACCACCAACGATCCGAGAAGGAGCTGGCCGGCCTATTTTCACGGTAGCGGCAGGCCTCCACCGGCAAGCCCTGGCATTGAATTGGAGTCTCCGGCAGCATCTCCAGCGGCATCTCCTGCCGTGTCTGCACCGAACCCAAGAATCAAGTTTTCCAAGAGCCCGTCTCACTCTGGCGTTTCCGAGGCTACACGCGAGCGGATGCAGCAGCTGGCCAGTCTCGGTGCCGAGAGGGAGAATACTCCGACACCAAAGTGTACGTCTTTTGTCCTCTCCTGACACTCTCTTCACTGAGTTGACACTTTTTAGTAAAACAATTCACTCAGAGACTATTTGCCAAGTTTCGGTGACATTTTTCACCTCCATTCTACCATTTCTTTACGCTTTTTATTTTGAAATGATGTCATGAGCTGGCGTTTCCATTTCTCTTTCTCTGTTTCTCTGTTTCTCTATTTCTCTATTTCTCTATTTCTCTTTTCTTGTCTTATTTTTCGACTACCTATTTTTCATACCCATTCTAGGATGATAGCATACAGACATCGGCGGCTGGGTTTACCAGACAATTGGGTAGCAAGTGGATTCAAAATTTTACATAGGGAAAGCAGACGGCGCAAATGGATGGCGCAAATGACCGGGAAGCAGTCCAGGTCCTCGGGTGGGTTAGAAAGTATATATTTCTTTATACAGTCATACACAAAGTACAGAAGAAGAACAAGAGACGCAGAGAACGAATAGTATTGTGATATCCAGGAAAATTAAATATGCAGTAGAGTGTAGAGAGTGGGAATCTCCCGAGAGATTCTCTATCCCCTGATTTTCTCTTGCAACGAAACCCGTCAAAACGCCTTTTTCCAACCCCTTGTAGAAGTCCGCCACCCGCCAGAAGAGAAATTCTTCACGTGAAACCCATGAAATAAACACTGAAAAAAATGGAAGAGGAAGAGGGAGGGGAAGAGAAAGAGGAAAGAAAGAAAGGCAAAAAAAAAAAAAAAAGAGAAACGAGAAACGAGCGTCTCCGTTTTCACCTCAACAGCCCCTACTCTTCATCTGCCTCCTCGTCCCACGCCTCCTGCTCCTTCTTGATCAACGGCGCCATGTCTGTCGCCGAAAAGATGCTGCTGTTGGGGTCGGACGACCGCGGCACCCGCCGCAGCCGTTCGTCGTCAAAGACGGTGCCGATGCTCTCCATCCAGCGCTTGCGCCGCTCCATGAGCAGCCGCGTGACGTCACCGATGCCCGGCCGCGCCGTGCCGAGTGCGCCCGCCCCCCCGGCGCCACCCGCGCCACCCGCCGCAGCGCCGCCGCCTCCGGGCCGCTTGCCCTTCTTCGACTTGCCCATGGTGCGCGTGCGTTTCAGATAGGCTGCCTGCACTTGGCCGTCGAGGTCCTCGAGGATCGTCTGGTACTCCTGGTACGCCATGCGCTCCTTGACGAGCTCGGCGAGCCGTGCCTTGCGCGCCCCGTTGAGCAGCATCTGCTCGCGCAGCTTCGCCTGCAGCAGCCGCAGCCGCGCCGCCACCTCGTCATCATAGTGGCCGTCGTAGTCGGCCGTCAACGAAGGGTCGACCACGGCGCCGCCCGCTGCTGCCGATCCGTTGCTGCTGTTGCTGCCGTTGTTGTTGACGTTGTTGACGTTGCTGCCGTTGCTGTTGCCATTGCTGCTGCCGATTCCATTTCCCATGCTGCTGCCTACACCGCCATGGGCCGTCCCGGCATTCCCACCGCTGCCGCCACCGCCCAAGAGACCGTTGACTGCGCCACCACCGCCACCAGCAGCTCCGACGCCATTAGCTGCGCCACCGCCGTTCACACCGCCTCCGCCTGCTGCGCCACTGCCGTCGGGAAACGGCAGAAAGCCAATGTGCCGCAGCTCCTGCTTGATTCGCTCGTCCACCTGGCTGTACTCCAGCTTGGGGTGGGTCGCCTTCTTCCACGTCTCGGCCGCCGACTCGGGCATAAAGGTAGCCACCGGCAAGGGCCTGTCGCCATCGGCCGTTCCGTTGGGCAGGGACATGTCGCCATCGATGCCGTTGGCGCTCAGCATGCTCGTGTCGCCGCCGTTCGTCATGGGCACGTCGCCGTCGCCGCTGCCGCCGCCAGCCAAGGCCGACGGGGTGCGGTGCTCGGGGCGCAGGGCCTGAAGCAGGCGTGACAGCAGGGGGCCGACAGAGAGCCGGTCGGTCTCGGCGACCTCGTCGGTCATGGCGTCAATGGTGCCGCGGGCGCCGTTGGGCGGCAGGTGCTTCTCGTTGGAAAACGGGTCGGGCTGGGAAGAGGAGGCGGAGAGCGGCATGGGGGGCGGCGACGAGTCGAGGGCCATGGCGCCGTCCTCCTCGGCCCAGATCTCCGAGTAGTGTCTCTTGCCGCGCTTGGGGATGTGAAAAGGGGTGACGTGGTCGCCGCGCTCGCGCAGAAAGGCCAGGTCCTCCTCGGTAAAGGCGCGGAAGTAGGGCTCAATGTAGCTGCTAAAGGTGGAAAAGTTGATCTGGTTGGACGGTTTGGCGCTGCTAAAGTCCTTGTCGGGTGGACTGCCCGCGATGAGGTCGGCCAGGTTGGATTTGGGGTAGCGGGCGACCGAATAAATCTCCCGAATCTTCTCCTCCGACATGCCTGGCTCGATGCTGCGTATCTCGTAGACGGTGGGGTCGGGGAAAATGGAGGGGTCTTCGCCAAAGGTCTGGTTCTGCGGAACCGGTCTCGGGGGGGGTCCGTCGTCGGACGAGTCGGAGTCGGAGTCGCTGTCTTCGTCCTTGGCTTCCGTCTTCGTCTTGACATCGACCTCCATAGCTGTAGATGCTGTCACGTCAGTATAGGGAAGGAGACAAGCAGAGAGACAAGTAGAGAGAGGGGGGAGGAAAAGAGGGATGAACCAACCAGACTCTTGCGAGGCCGGAGCCCCTCCGTCGGGCGCCTTTCGCTTCCGCTTGTTGGACCGCCGCTGGTGCTCGTCGCCGTCTCCGTCGCGCTGCAGCCGTTCTTCCTCGCGGCTGCGCTCGGCCGCCAGGTCGTCCATGCGGGTGCGCCTGCTCTGCGACAGCAGCCGCATGCCGCGGTCATAGCTGCTGCTGCGGTCGTCGGCGATGCCCTGCAGTCGCTTGAGACGCGCCACGATGCCGTCGATGGAGCGGTAGTCGGGAATGTTTGCGCCCGTGCCGGTGCCGGCGTCCACGAGGTCGTCGTAGTGTAGATTCCGAAACACTTCGAACCGCAGTTCCACGTGCTCGAGATCTTGCGCCTGGATGTCTGGCAGGCTGGCCGTCCCTGCCGTCGTCGCCGCCAATGTCGCGCCGCCTCCAGCGCCGCCAGACCCGTTTCCGCCGTTTCCTCCAGAGGCGGCGGCCAATGCGCCCGCCGACGTTGACCCTGGCCCCGCCACGCTCGATGGAGTCGTATTCCGCGAACGTTGGCGCGCCATGGTGCCGCCGACCTTTTTGCCGTGGCCCGAGCCGGCAGCAGGCATGGTGTGTGTGTGTGTGTGTTGGAGTGGGCTGGAGTAAGGGGGAGGGGAACAGGGTGATGAGAGGTAGAGAGTAGAGGACGGGGCAGAGAAAAGAGTTGGGGGTGAGATGAAAAAGACGACGAACGGAGATGAAAAAAAGACCGGCCGGGGGGATGAGAAGGAGAGAGGAGGAGAGAGGACAGTGGGTGGGGATGCGGGATAGACGAGTCACAGGCGCAAAACACACACGCCTGCGCGTGTTCCGAGAGGTGCACTAGACGTCGCGCGCAAAATACATGGACAGCCAGAGAACAATGCGATGGCAGCGCGCGCGACTCAGCTGGTAGGTTGTCCTGTGGTTGACGATGCCTGGTCACGCATAGACCCACTTTTCCACTCCCCGGCGAGGGAAGAGTGAAAACTCCGTATGGACTTATGTAATAGTTTATGTAATACAGTTGATTAGGTAATCTTTAATTATTATATAATCGCGTCGCTTATGTAACGACAAGAAGACGGCCACGGAAGGTTGCCGTGAACCGGACTTGTCAAGAGTGCCGAGCGACTGGGCAATTTGGAAGAGAAGGCATTGGAATGCACCTCGTTTTTAACCGGCGTCTCAATATGAGCTCGTTTCTCTACAGTCTGCTCTCCTCGGGTTCATGTTCATTCTGGTCCCCATAAATTCTTTGATTACTTTTATATTGCAGCTTCTCGGAGCGAGACGTATAAGATTGGTGTTATATCTCCTGGATATAGTCACAATGATGTTGTCTGCTCTTGTTTTTCTGTCCTTGACATAATGTGTTTCTGAAAAGGGGCAATCACCATGAAAGCCGTCTTCTTCTTCTTGGCCTCGGCCTCGGCTCATTGTAAGCGGAATGTGATTTTGGAGGCCTTTTTCTGATTCTTTTTCTCAAATCTGACTCGCAGATGTCTTTAAAAACACAATCATTGGTGGCGTTCGCACCGCCGACTGGTCCAACGTCCGGCGCACCACCAACTTCCAGAGCAACGGCCCTGTCACGGACGTCACCTCGTCTGCCATGACCTGCTACCAGCTGCGGCCCGGCAACGAGGGCGCCGAGACTCGCAACATCACGGCCGGCGACACCATGAGCTATGTTGCCACGTCCTCTGTCACGCACCCCGGCCCCCTGTCTTTTTGGATGGCTAGAGCCCCGGCAGGTCAGACGGCGGCCTCCATGACCGGCGAAGGTGCTGTCTGGTTCAAGATTTATCAGGACCACCCGACCGTCGATGCTGGACTCAAATGGCCCTCTCAAGGTCCGTCTTTCATGTCTCTTGTGTCTCTCGTCTCTTTCCTGTGCTGACCCGGCCCAACAGGCAAGACGGCACTCGACGTCACCATCCCCAAGTGCCTCCCCAGTGGCGAGTATCTCCTTCGCGTGGAGCACATTGCCCTCCACAGCGCCAGATCCGTCGGCGGCGCCCAGCTCTACATTTCTTGTGCTCAGCTGTCTGTCACCGGAAGCGCCGAGGCTACCGATATCCCCGCCAGCCACCTCGTGTCGATCCCTGGCATCTACAAGCCCAACGACCCGGGCCTAGTTGTCAATATCTACTACCCGGTTCCCACAAACTATCGCCCGCCCGGACCGGAGCCGATTCAGTGTTGAAAGAAGCACATAGCGGGTGACTAGGATCTGTGGCTCTACATGTACATTTCTCAACATAGTTTACAATAGGAAGCACGGAACATGGATCAAAGGAGGCAAAAAAAGTAAGAATGTAATCATGTCAGATCATCTACAACAACCCGGCGATATAGCAACACAAAAGGACAAAAGAAAAACGAAATAAAAAAAACAAAAATACAAAAACAGAGCCAACACATTCCCGTTACTTTTCTTTAACCCGCCCCGGATCCATAATATCGTCGGTCCCAAGACGACACACTGTGTGTTTGATTTTTTTCTTCGGTTTTCCTCATTAAACGGGATATCCCGTAGAATGATGTGGTTTTGGTCATGGCGGTTCAACTTTTTTTCTTTCGTTTTTCATTTCCTCTTCTTCCCAAAAAATAAAAAAAAGACCAGCCCTGTCTCCAAGTCTTTTTAATTGATCTCGCCTTCGCCCCCCTCCCCACATCCCTCTCAGTTAAAGGCGCTTATCGCTGGGACATGGCCTTGGTGACCAGTCTCTTGAGAGCCAGCTCCTTCTTCTTCAGGTCCTCGGCAGTGGAGTCCTCAATCTCGAGCTGGGCCATGGCCTCGCTCAGGGTGGACTCGATCTTGTCCTTCTGGCCGCGCTTGATCTTGAGAGACAGAGTCGGGTCGGAGATGATGTCCTCCATGCGGGAGATGTAGGACTCGAGCTGCTGCTTGGCCTCGAAGCGTTTGCTGAAAGCCTCATCCTTGGTCTTGAACTCCTCGGCATCTAGGGGGGTAATGTCAGCATACATGTCGACGAATGTCAAGGGATGCATTTCAAAGGGCGGCAATCAACTCACCTCCGATCATCTTGTCAATCTCGGCGCTCGACAGCTTGCCGACCGAGTTGCTAATGGTGATGTTGGCGCTGCGGCCAGAAGTCTTCTCCGTGGCCGTGACCTTGAGGATACCGTTGACGTCGACCTCAAAGACGACCTCGAGCACGGGCTCACCAGCGCGCATGGGCGGGATGGGAGCCAGCGTGAACTCACCAAGCGACGTGTTGTCGTCGCAGTTGACACGCTCACCCTGGAAGACGGGGAACTGCACGGTCTGCTGGTTGTCGGCAACCGTGGTGAAAGTGCGCTTCTTGATGGTGGGCACAGTGTTGCCGCGGGGCACGACGGGGGCAAAAATGTTGCCCTCCATGGCCACACCGAGGGACAGGGGCACGACGTCGAGCAGCAGCAGGTCGGCGGTGTCGGCAGACGTAGCCTTGCCGGAGAGGATACCGGCCTGGACGGCGGCGCCGTAGGCGACGGCCTCGTCGGGATTGATGCTCTTCTCCAGCTTCTTGCCGTTGAAATAGTCCGACAGCAGCTTCTGGATGCGGGGAATACGGGTAGAACCACCGACGAGGACGATCTCGTCGACGCCCGACTTGTCGATGCCGGCGTCCTTGAGCACCTGTGCGACGGGGTCGAGGGTGCCCTTGAAGGCAGCGCCGTTGAGCTCCTCGAAACGAGCACGAGTGATCTGCATGCTGAAGTCCTCGCCGTCAAAGAGCGAGTCAATCTCAATGGTGGCCTGGGTGCCGCTGGACAGGGTGCGCTTGGCACGCTCGCAAGCCGTCCGGAGACGACGGAGAGCACGGGCATCGCCAGACAGATCTAGCAGGTTGTCAGAAGAATGCAGAGACATTAGGAAAGCAAAGGGAATGTCTTACCCTTCTTGAACTTGCGCTGGAAGTCCTTCTTGCAGTGGTCCAGCAGGTTGGTGTCAAAGTCCTGGCCACCCAAGTGCGTGTCACCGGCGGTAGCCTTGACGGTGAAGACGCCGCCCTGAATGTTGAGGAGGGAGACATCGAAAGTACCACCACCCAGATCGTAGATCAGGACGTTGCGCTCCTTGGCAGACTTGCCAGAGCCCAGACCGTAGGCGATGGCAGCAGCCGTGGGCTCGTTGATGATACGCAGAACGTTGAGGCCAGAAATGGCGCCGGCGTCCTTGGTCGACTGACGCTGGTTGTCGTTGAAGTAGGCCGGGACCGTGATGACGGCCTTCTCGACCTTCTTGCCAATCTTGGTCTCGGCAATCTCCTTCATCTGCACAGAGTTAGATGTGTCTGGTCATGCCGTGTTCGCCATCGTCACGTACCTTTGTGAGAACCATGGCGGAGATCTCCTGGGGAGAAAAGGTGTGGGTGCTGCCGAGGTACTCGACCTGCACCTTGGGGTTGCCGTCCTCATCGACAACCTTGAAGGGCCACGACTCCATGTCCTTCTTGACGGTCGGGTCGTCGAACCGACGGCCAATCAGACGCCTAAAATGGTCAGCTGGTCTTGTTCTTGTCCATGGCCCGCCCAGCCTCTCTCTAGAGCCTCCAGATCGACCCCTCTTCTGCCACCCCTCTTTTCGTCCCAGCAGAGAGACCTACTTGACGTCGAAGACGGTGTTGCGCGGGTTCATGGCGGCCTGGTTCTTGGCGGCCTCACCAATCAGACGCTCCTCCTCCGTGAAGGAGACAAACGACGGCGTGGTGAAGCTACCCTGCTCGTTGGCAATGATCTCAACATTGTTGCCCTCGTACGTGGCAACGCACGAGTAAGTGGTGCCTGGAAGGATGTTAGAAGGGAATGTACAGTACAGAAGTAAAAAGGCAAAAGTGAAAGACAAAATAAAAAGACAAAAAAGGCAATAGGCAAAATGCAAAATGACCAAAAGACCGAAAGACCCCCTCCAAAAATGCAACAAGAGAGAACAAAAAATAAAAATTGTCAATACGTACCCAGATCGATACCGATCGCACCATCGTATGTCTCTGTCGCCATTTTGAAGGGATGGGGATGTTTAGAGGGGGAGGAGGGTGGGAGGATGTGACGATAGAAAAAGAGGTTGAGGAGAACAGAAAAAAAAAAAGAGGGAGAAAAAAGATAGCGGAGGGTATGTATTTTTTTTCGTGGTAGTTTTAGGGAAGGATAGACCGGTGGAAAACCTCGTTCTTTTTTTCTCTTTTTTTCTTATCCCTAATAATTTTTTTCACCACTTTTTTTTTTCTCGACGTGGGGCATCAAAAAAAATTTAGATGGGGTAAAAAGACTAATTCGTAACTGGCTACAGAGTCTTGCAGAAATCGGCATTGGTAGAACATTATTCCGACACAGCTCCGAGCCCTCACCGCCTTTACTCCGGGTGTACTCCGTATAGACCCCAAAAAGTCGTTCTGCCGAGTTACACAAAACAATACGCTTCTGCATGGCTGATGCAAGATGATGCGATATACAGGAAACCAGACTCCCAGCAAACAAGGAAAAACCAAGAGGTTGAAGACGAGAGAGGAAAAGAAGAACGACATGCTAAAAGTGTACCGAGTAGTCTCACCGTCCCTCGTCCCGCGTGCCCGTCGGCGTAACATCTCGCTTGCCAAACCGGGCCCCCAATCCGCCAATATCCCGTCGGAAAAATTTGCCAATATTCTTGAGGTTTTCGTTGATCGTAGCCTGGCCGGCCGGTGTTCCTCCTCCGGCACCTTGCCCCCCGGCAGAGGCTGCTCCGCCAGAGCCGGAGAGAAAGTTGTTGATAGTGCTGCCGTTACCATTGCTGCTGTTATGCGTGTTCCCCCCGCCGCCTATGCCACTGATACCCAGCCCGGAAACTGTTCCTGCGGCGACGCCGTCGCGGGCTGCATTGAGAAGCTTCTCCCCGAGACTCAAGCCTTGCAAGCCACCGCCGGCACTGGTGCCGCTTGTGCTGCCTCCACCGGGCCCGTGGATGCTGCCCAGGCCGCCACCGCTGGCACCGCCCAGGCCGGTCGGGTTCATCAGTGGCGTCAGCAGAGTCGAGCTCTGTGCTAGCTGGCGGCCGGACGCGCTGGGGCTGTCGCGGTGGATGGCAAACAGCTCCATGAGGTACGGCTGGTCCTGCTTGCGGACGCCCTTGAGGTCGAGGATCTTGCGGAAGTTGGTGTCGGAGCGGTCGGCAATGTGGATGAGGTAGGCCTGCACGAGGCCCTCGGGGGGTGACGGCTGCACCTGCAGCGTCTTGAGCAGCGGGTCAACACGGCCCATGGTGCTGCCAACGCGCTTCACAAAGCTCGCGGCCGCGTGCGAGCTCATGCCGGCCGCGGCGGCGCTGCTCTGCAACGACAGCAACTTCTCGAGCCACTTGGTCAGCGTGTACTTGTCCAGCAGCATCTGCTCGGCCGCAATCTCAGAGACCGGTCGGCACTGCACGATGTTGTGGATGTATGTCGTCGCCACATACTCGACCAGATGGTCACAAAACGCCCGGGCATACTGTGTCTTGGCCACCACCGCCAGGACGGCCTGCGCCCGCTCGTTCATGTGCTTGGTCAGTTCTGTCACGTATGCGCTGTGGTCGGTGACGGCATCCATGCGGCTCCAGTTGGTATTGCGCATTTCACGCCATGCCGCATCGCAATCGACCTCCACCTTGCGCACGAGCGTCTGCACCGCACTGCCGGCCACGCCGAGGAAAGCATCGGCCTGTGCCGACAGGTCCACACGGTCCACAAACTCGGCATCGATGCGCTTCTTCAGGCTCTCCTCCAGCTGCGTCGTGTTGCGGTTCCAGAAATCGGCCGTGTTCATCACCAGGATAATGTCGTGGAGCGCAGCTCCACCACTCTGGCCACTGCCTCCGTTCCCGTCTTGTAGAAAGGGCAGCAGTACAGACTGCGCATATTCATCGAGATATTTGGCGAGGATCCGAGATAGATCGAGCAGGCGCTCGCCGGTCGACAGCTTGGCACACTGCGAGAGGGTGAGCTTGTAGACGTGGAAGAGCTCGAGAGCAGACGGGGCCACGCCTTCGGGCGAGAACTCTTCATCGGCAGCCACGAGGGGCTGTGAGCGGTACTGTGGGATGAGCGTGGCCAGCTGCTTGTCCTGTGACTCGACCCAGAGGCTGAGGTAGGGCTCAAAGGCCACAGAAATAGACCCGTTGAAAGATGACTGCGCACGCTCGTCAGACGCACTGCCCAGCGTGTCCATACTGGCCCGAGGGAGCTCCCGTTCCCGCTCGCTCTGGGCAAAGCGGCGGTCCAGACCCTGCTCAAAGTCCAGCGTCTCCTGCAAGCAGCGCAGCAGGAGATTCACATCGAGTCGGTGGCCACTGCTGGAGCCGCCGGCGCCGCCGCCACTCCCACCGCCACCACTGCTGCTGCTGCGCTCGAGGATGCCACGGAAATCGTCGCGCGTGCCATCGCAAAAAGCCGTGGTCAGCGACTCGTGGACACGCCAGTGGACAGGAAAGAGGGCGGCGTGCTCTTCCTCGTACGTCTTGAGCATGCGGCGGAACCAGGCGTAGCGGCGACCAATGTTGTCAAGGCTGCCGGCCTCGTCGTTGCCGCGGAAGACCTGGCGGTACTCGCGCAGCTCCGTGTTGACATACCACGTGACGAGGCGCGCGCGGGCCATGTCGCCGAGGGCGTCCATGACGAGGCAGGCCTCGATCAGCGTGTTGCGCCGCGCCGCCACCTCGTCCTTGACAAACGCCATCTCAAAGTCCTCGCACACCTGCTCGAGCAGCTCGCGCTGCAGCTCCGTCACGCCGCGGCTCAGCACGGCAATCTGTTCAATCGACCGGTAGCTGCTGAAATGCCGCATCAGCTGCAGCACCGCCTGAAGCAGCCCGGCGCAGTCGCGGTACTGCCGCGTGTGGGCCAGCCCCTGCAGCTGCTCGTACGCTGTCGTCAGCATCTGCAGCCGCTTCAGAGCCGTCATGGATACGGTCAGATTGCGTTTTGTCCCGTCTAGTCGCTTAATGTCGGCTGTCATCGTCGTAATGTCTTGCTCGGTCTGTACCGCCCGCGACCGCACATCTTCGACGCGGGCAAAGACCGACGCCAGCTCGGCCTGTGCTGACTGCATCCGATCCAGCGAGGACCCCGATCCGTATGCCTGAGCAGCTTCCATAGCTGCCACTGAAGCCGAGAGTTCGTCAGAGTAGGCGCGTAGGCGCCGGGACACGGCGGGGAGCGAGCTGACCGTCGATGCATGGCCAAAGAGGATGTTGAGGTGGTCGATGGGATCATAGTTGGCTAATCCTATGGTGAGCAGCTGGTCGGAACCCTTCTGCGCCCGAGCCAGATCCAGATCATGGGCTCCATGGCTCGAGCTGGAGCTCGAGTTCGAGACTCACCTGAATCAAAGGACGAGGAATCAGCTATTGCTGGGCTGCTGGCCATCTTGGCGGATAGGAATAGAGGAGAAGGAGAGGAAATTCAAGGCGAAAGGGATGCGTCTGTTATCGCCACACCACCACAGAACCCATGGAGAAAAGGTGAGAGGTGGAAGGCAACGAATGCGAAATGGACAGCTAATCGCCAAAAGATGAAAGAGCAAAGTAGCTCAACAGCTGAGCCTCGCGTCCGTCCGCCAATGCCTTGGCTTCCGTGTCGTTATCGTCGTTATCGTGTCGTCGTCAGTGATTCGAGTGCACGCTCTGCGAATATCCAAGGCGTCAAGAGGCTCACGTCTCAATGTTGGCTTCTGTAAGCTTGTTGGCTGTCAAAGGGGCAGATCGTCGCAACTGCCAAGTCTGACTGTTGCATGCTCCGAATGCGGAAAGCGGTGGCAACGGCATTTATGCGATCACGTGATATAATAATTATGTAAGCGGTTATGCCTCGCATGTGACTACGGGTTCGGAAAGACAGCGTCAACTTCTTTTTCTTTTTCAAAGGGGTTGGCAGAGATTGTTGCAGATTCATATAGACTGGTCTAGTGTAGTTTATCTTGCCGAGTGCTAGTCAGCGTCGATGGTGATCAAAGCCGGGAGTCGGAAATCGACTTTATCAGCGGTGGGAAAAGAAGTACACTTTCTCCATCATTTTGTGACTCTGTCCACGCTTCTCCGTGGTTTCTTTGAAAGATTTCTATTTTTTCCCCTTTCTGTTCATTTTTATTTTCGAACTGTCTGAAAAAGAAGAATCCAATATGGCCTCTCGACTTGCTGAATGCTGCTTCCGAGACAACCTGCCATCTTTCAGGAATCCGGTAGACCCTGACAGACCTGATGTTATTGGAAGGTAGGGTCTGCTTCTCTCCCGTGTGGCGAGATATACAATGCCATAAGAATACTCTATTGTCGGCGTATCGGCTAGATTAAAACCCCGGTTTAAACTTCAAACTTGTACGCAGATGCTGCAAGCCATGCATGCAGATCTGCCCGACAACCTGTAATCATTTCTCGTTTAATTTAGGTATGTGTTGTAAGTATGCATACATCTTTTGTGCCATGCTTTCGCTTACACTTGCAGTAGTGCATATGCAAGGCGGACGTCGTGCGGTCTCGGCATGCTACCAGCAGCCAGTGTATCAGAGCTCAGCAGAACGAGATTTTGGAACAGAACCCAAAATGGCATCCTTCAGCTGTGATTTTGTACATGGAAATGGAGGCGGCTGAATTTGTTTCAAAACAACAAGTGCATGTGACCAGTTCATTTTGCAAACTAACAACAGAGAGAGAATAGTAAATGCAAAAAGAAGGGAAATGCCAAAAAAATGCCAAAAAAATGCAGAAACAAAATGTAGAAAAACACGGAAGAAAGTCAAAGTACAATATAATCAGAAAGAACACGCAAGAAGCGAATTTTTTTTACCTTTTTTTTCTTTGACAAAATTGTATAACAGAAAACAAGAGCAAAAAAAACAAAGTGTTGCCTCTGCTGTCCTCTCACCCCCAACCTTGCATGAGCATAAGTCGTGTATAATTGGAACTCTTCCGTAAGGCGCCACTAAGTATAATGTTATACCCCCCTACCTTGAATCGATGAGATCCTTTCCCATAAAAGACTGCTCACCCTCGCTCAACTTAAAACTTATGTCCCGTGCAGTGCCCGGAAACCGGCAATGACCAGACTTCGTCCGCTTTGCGGCGAATCAGCCGGTGCTGACAAATAAAACAATCCCTCGGTCAAGTCAGTATGGTATTCAAAAGATGGAAAGCCATTTAGAAGACAAAGCACGGCAGAAATACACGTACTGCTAATGATTTTTGAATGCAAAAGGTGGCCTTGATCCTGACCGTCTCCGGGTTGTCGTAAGAGACAAAGGTGCCATCTTTGCTGACGCACTGGGCCGATACTGCCCGCTTGTCAACTTGCTCAATCGACCCCTCTAATGGCAGCATGTTGTACCATATGATTCCCTCCGATTGGCTGTCCGAGGCAAGGTACCCTTGGCCAGCGCCGGTTGCCTGGCCAGCGCCGGTTGTGTTGGGAAAGCTGCGTCCGTAGAGAGGAATGCCAAACAAGATCTTTTTAGATGGCACGCCCTTGGACAAGAGATATCGCACACTTTCTGATCCCGTGTTCTGCTCTGCACCAGCACTGCTGCTGCTACTCCCGCCACCACCGCTCGCGGCCTGCCGGGGGTACAGCTGGGAGTGGTAGCCGCTGATGTTGGACCAGTGTCCGAAAAAGTCGTAGGTGATGTAATTGAAGACATCCACGTAGACAGAGGCGCTCTGAACGTCAATGTACTGGAGAAAGTTCATGTTGGCAGACAGGACGGCAGTCAGCAAATAATTGTCAGAGATATGCTGGCGGACTTCGGCCAGCAAAATCAAGAAATTGGCACCCTGCTGAAAATCACTAGGATGAGTCCAATTGACTAGCGTGAAAGAGAGTGTGTGTATGGTTAGTTATGCCTGGTCATTTCTTTCTGATGTTGCTTTTCAACAAGTCGACAACGTACTGTCAATGCCATCAAATCCATTGTTCAACACGAGATCCAAAGCCGTCCTGGCAAAATTCTGGCGCGCATACGGGTCAGCAGCCACAATCGGATACGTTTCGGGAGAATCGAAACTGTCAATAGACAAGATCACATGCAGATGTTGATGCTGTCGCTTCAATTCCATCAGTGATCCGAGAGCACCTTGGGCATTATCACAGGGAATGCCCCTGTCGGCATACTCATCGCTGAGCTGCGAAGAAATATGTTTGTCAGCTTCCTTTTCCTTCCACTTTCCCACTTTATTATTCAGACGCAAAACCCAAGCTCCCATAAATCCAAAACAGAAGACTCACAAATACATTACCATCGGTTGTTACCTTGGCAAAGGCATAGTATACGACATTAACACAGCTATAATTGAGATTTCCGGGTGTATATGGGATGTAGACTGCAGAACTGGGATAGTATACTGCATTCGTAAACATAAGATTAGACTTGCTGCCTATACTGGGTTTTCGTGGCGAAGACATTGGCCCTGTTTGCATCTCAAATGTCGGAAAGAGGTAGCCGTTGAGTTGTGGGGGAAGGTCCGAAAGCCGTCGAGCGCCAGGCTCAAAGGGGGATGTGTAAAAAGTAAAACCTGACAGGAAAAAGGAAAAAGGAAAGGGACGGTGGAGAGGACGACTGATAGTTCAGAGCAGAGGGGGATAGGGGGGTGGCGGCTAGTAAGCAGGCGAAGCAGAAAAGGTGAAGATACGAGAAAGAGAGAGATGTCAACTCTGGTTCTCAATGACGGGATCGGAGGGTATATATATGGAGAAGGGGCGAGAAGGAGAGAAGGAGAGAGGGAGAGAGATTTGAAAAGGTGGAAATGAGATGCACCCAAGTGACCAATGATAAAAGAACAAGTAGGAATATAAATAGTAAATCAAGACCGAGATGCCGCTATGAAGAAAGGACAAAAGCACGGATGGTAAGAGGACGGAGAAATCACCGGTGAAGCTAAACAAGTAAATGGTGTTGGTGCTGTACCTCCGAGGGACACGACAGGATACAAGACTATATTATACAAAAGACATAATATAATACCGACTACGTGCATCTTTTTTCACATTTCTTTTTTATTCTTTATCCTTCTTTTTTTAATCTTATTCAAAATTCCTTTTTTACTGGAGTAAGAGGGTCGTCATGTGTCCGTATGAGGTATGTTGTGGTCGGGCAGCAAAAAAGGAAAACCCTCAGAAGGCAGAAAAAGGGGGGAGATAAAAAAATTGAGAGCAGGTGGAATGTAAAATATGTAAATAAAAAAATTATAAAAAATAGTGACGATATCTCTATGAAAGAGGCAAAACAAAAGAGGAGGGGTGGAGAGATGAGAAGCTGAGTAAGGAAAATGGCTCGGAGAATAGGATCATGTGTTGAGCTACACACTGCCCGAAGCAAGTATGAATATGGTGGAGCAGGAGCAAGGGGGGGTGTAGGGGGTGAGCGAGAGAGAGGGGAGAGTGCGAGAGAGGAAGAGGAAGAGGAAGAAAGTGAACAGGAGACAGGGGGGTGGGAAAACGTCAGTATATAGAAGAAGAACGAAAGGGCCATATACGTACGTATTAGGACAAGTTGTAGCTGACAGGGGAGGAAGAGGAAGGTAGAGAGAGGGGGGGTGGGAGGGGTGAAGGAAGAAGGAAGGAGAGAGGAAGGAAAGATTCAAAGATAGACGGTGAGCTGCGCCCAAGATGAGGAGAGAGCGGACGGTGGGAACAGCAAAATGTTTGATTTGACTGCTTCTGAGAATTAGAAGGGAGAGGGGGTGCTCAACGTCTGATAGCCGAAGAAGGGTTGAGGACAAGCCCGGGAAGTCCAGAGACGTCTCTGCCATGGTGAAATCCGTCCCCAAGCATCATTCAGGGTTGAGCGTTCCCGACGACTGAAGGGTCCAGAGATCTGATGACCCAGCGATCCACTCGGCCGGGCACAGTAGCAGAGTGACAGAGGAGGGAGTAAGGGAGTAGCCGGTAGATGAGCTGCCATGCTTCTGTGGTCCTCGCTTCGTGTACGCAGGCTACCCTGCTACTAGCTGAAGCATGTATGTCCGAGAAAGAGGGAGCCACGCAATCTTTCACACCGTTCGATTCTGCACGCATTCTACAAGACGAGCACGCTTTGTTTTGACTAGGAGTAAGCACTGAAATAGACGGTTCAAGAAGTGGTACGAGTATATCCCAGTACGTCGTAGCATTCATGAGGAGAGGAGGGGGTTGGTGTAATTAGTCATCTAGTAGGGTGGTGCGGCTACACGCACTAAGGAGCTCATTCTCCGTAGGTTAACTTGCTTCTGTGTAAGTCCATGTGAGCTAGGGGAGGGGCAGTGGAGTGGAGAAGAAAAAGGAAAGAAGGAAAGGGTAAAAAAGAGAAAATGAACATGGGAGAGGGACACGCGCACTTTTGCTTCGCCAGCAGTGTTTGAAAAAAGGGGGGGTGTGTGTGTGTGGCTATAGATTTGTGTGGGAAGAATCCTTTTCATGTATGTGTACTCTTATACGCGTTCCTAGCCAAGATTATGGCTGAGGATAAGAGGGGGGGGGGGGGGGGGGCGGAAGAGTTGGCGAGAATGGAAAGATAGAGAAAAGGAGGGGGGGGTGATAGGCAGGCATATTTGGAGACGGAGACCGTTGGAGAAGAGAGACGGAGAATCGTAGACTAGAGAATATACGAGACCAGAGAGAGAGCGAGAGCGAGGATTTACTACGTATAAGCAAGGAGAGACTGGGCAAGAAAAATGGGGAGGACGGGGAGAAAGGTAGACGGACGGAGGACGAGCGGGAAAAGACGTTAGGTATGGAATTAAGACGAATTGAGTCATGCTCGACAATCGACCTTCCTTTTTGTCCCTTTGATACACCACTATCCATCGCGAGATCAGAAGTGTGACGTGGGATAGGTGCGTTCGTCTGCTCACCGGCTGTCTGACTGCAACTAAGTGAACCGCTTGGCATCCTTTTTTAGCATGGCCAATGAGACAACCATCAAGACCGGCAATCGGTCGTTGGGTGCTGGGGGTATGCGTGTGCTAGCAGTGGAGTGTGTGAGCGTGCGAGTACGCAGTACGACGCTCAGCGAGTACATGACTAGCAGAGACGGAGAGAGAAGAGAGAGGAGAGACGGGGGGGGGGGGGGTGGGAGTACTCTGATGGAGTAGGTAACAACATAAGCGGACACCCATCTTCTCTTAATTCTTCGATTCCTTCTATTTTCATGCCATTTGTCTTCGCACGTTTTGTATGCTCCTATTATCTACGCCATGACTGCCAAAAAATGTCACCAAATTGTGGTATTCTGTCGTCTTTTGGAGCTATTTCTATCATTTTTGAAAGAATACTACTATTCTCCCCACCCACCCTCTTTTTCTATACTCTCTTTTTTTTTGCCTATTCTCTCTCTTCTTTTTATGATTTCAGCTGCCGACTACCTCATGCACTGTCATGGTCCTGTACTCGTATGTCTGTTGAAGGATGGCGTCTGCATGCATCTGCGCGCCTACCAACTCGTTACATCATTTTCTCTGGTTTTTTCTCTCACTTTCAAACATCGGGTATGATTTTCAACGATTTACGAGCAGGAAATGGGCGTAAATGTGGGGTTCCTCGGCGTACTTGCAGTGGAAATAATGCAGAGATGACACTATCATATTTTGCCAGCATAGACCAGCCCGAAGTCTCCTCTATTATGATCAATATTTTCTGGCTTTCTGGCAGTCTAGCTTTTTGGCTTTCTGGCTTTCTGTTGTTCTATCCCCCTCCCCCCTCCCCTCCCCTCCCCTCCATCCTGCTCCGGAAACACATGCCTGCAGTCATCTTCGACCCCCTCTTCATAATCAGTAGCTGTAGTATTCATACGCATCTTACACTTTGGGCGGTCAGGCATCGGCAGAGCCTAGCAGCCGGTGTTACCGCTCCCAGATAGGTAAACGAGGGCAGAAGGATGCATCCGTGAGCGGTTGAACACTTGTACATGCACGAGTAGGTTGTACTAAAGTCTATGTGCGGGTAGACTATACGTAGGTAGGCTACTCTGGGTTCTTTCTCTCAACGGTGGGCTTCTTGGCCACAGCCACGGGTCGAACTAGCAGCGTAGTTTGGACGCGTTGGCTTTCCACATTTTTTCAGGCTTCCTGTGCGTCCTGTGCGTGCGCTGCGTTGTATGCGTGCACTAGATCTAGCAGGTTTAAGTTGCACATGGAGTACGACGTGAGCACTTGTGCAACTTTTTTCAGCTGTTGGTCTGAACAGAGGGAGAGACATGTGCATATCTAAGAGAGTAGCAGAGCGATGAAGGCTGGAGAAATCTGAGTGGCAAGATTGGGGGGTTTCTGAAAGGGGGGAGAGGAGGAAAGAAAGCCGAGAAAAATAAGAGAGAAGATGAGGAAAAATGAAGAAAAATGAGGGAAAATGAGGGAAAATGAGAAAAAAAAGAGAAAAAAATAAGAAAAAAAGCCTACAGTCTGCAGAAAGTGGGATAGTACGCAGTAGATTGTCATGCAGTCAACGCAGATTCCCACTGGACATCCCGTGACCACAATAACCTGTCTGTCTAAAAGCCAAAACGTTGAACCAAGGGAAAACTAAGAGGAAAAAGTGCCAGCTCAACCAGCTCATCCACCAGAGACTGGTATCCACCCGTATGAACAGGACGAACCGCATCTTGACTTTCTATCACTCCTCCCCCTTCCTCTACTCGGTACCATACTATGTACTTGTCTGATCGTCTGCCCCCCCCTTCTCGTCTTCTCCTCTCGTCTCCTCTCGTCCCCTTTGTCGTATTTTTTTCACACATCTTTTGACCACCGACATTGTACATTGTATGCGTTGGCAAGTCTGGCGTTAGTCCATTCCGCCGTCTGCTAGTTATCTAGGCTGCGGGATTGGTACAGTTACGTCACTAACAGAGAGAAGAGTGTGTGGGCTCGGGTTGTTTTTTTCTGTCTGCTTCTCTCTCTCTCTTCCTGTTTGTCTCTGTCTCCCGTCTCTTCTCCGGCCTTTTGCTTTATTTTCTTTTTCTTTTGGTCCCTTTTGTCCCCCCTTGTCTGGCCGTGATGAAGGTGGGCTGATTTCGCCTCACTCATACTGCGTCGTATGAGAAGCCAAGGAATACGATGAACAAAAGAGAGAACAAAAAAGTACGACATGGTCACCTGGGTTTGCAAAAAAAAAAGAAAAAAAAAAAAGCAGGACGGAGTAGAAAAAAATGACCATTGACGTCCCCCCCCCCCCTCCTCATGCATCTCGTGGCTGCATTCCCGAATCCTTCTGAGTAGTGTTCGCCTTCCTATTTGTATTTTGAGAGAGAAATTGCTGCCCAGCGCCATTGTTCGTGTATAGGACAGCGTATATACGGGTTTACACTTATCTTTCCGAATATTCCCCTGCCTAGCTTATCACACGTGCCGGACACCAACGCCTGTCTCTCTGATCTCTCTGGTTCCCTCTGGTCTGTCTGGTTCTGGTCTGTCTGGTCAGTGGCCTGTCTTCTTAGGCGATGGGTACGCAGTATCAGCGGAGCTCGCTCCTTCTGTACTCTCATAGGCCAGCCGCAATCTCCGTGCAGTTGCTCGCCTAGGGGGGCACGAGATTGCGCTCTTTTCTGCCCAGAGGGAACCAACTCTACCGTGTAGACGTGTTATGTATGGTAGGTTGCATTGGAGACTTGCGGGTAGAGTGGCGTACAGAGTACTTGCACGCTACAACAATCCTGGCAATGACGTCTTGAAGTCCATGCAAGCCGCCCCCCTTTTCCCTCCTACTTTGGGTGTCTTTGGGCTGCGTACTTGCACGACTCACGGGGGCTCAGAACCAACAGACACACCAAGATTTCAAACAAGAATCTGCTACACTGTGACCATAGCAAATCCGTATTATGATCACCGCTGTAGAAAAGTCTTGCACGTCTGGATGTAGCTGCTTGTACCGAGTACTCTGAGAGCAGCCATGCCATCCGAACGAGACCTGCTCGACTGCTGCAGGGACTATAAACAGGAGGACCATTCTCCACACAAACTCGACGAGGGCGAACTAAGAGTGAGATTGGCCAACCCATGATGCCTGTAAATTTCTCATCCTTTCCTACCGCACGAGCAGACTTTCAGATATGACACCCTCCCCCCGTCTTGTATGACAATCTCACCTCCTCACACACCTATACGTACTTTTCATGTTTTCTTTTTTTCATCGTCTTTAGGTGGAGATTTAGAAAGAATCCGGATTTTTTTCATGGGATTTGTAAATGTGCCATGCCCAGTTCTGTTTTGACTTGAAGACGGAACTCACCTCCCAAAAAAATGACAACCAAAAAAAAACGGCAGCTATAGCACAGCTCTTCTATGGAAAAAACTTTTTACGCCGTTACATTGTATGCGCAGAACTGCGGTAACAGCGTATGGCTGACAAAAAAAAATTTAAGCGGAGTCACGTGGATTTACGGCAGATTGTGGGGCAATGAAGTGGATACCTGGAAATTACTCACGGAATATTTCCTCCGGAAAAATTACTTCAATTTTTGTCTGTTCTTTTTTTTTCTCGCTTTTTACAAAATTGCCTGTTTTTCCCATTCTTTCCCCCAACCTCTCTGCTACAGAGTGACACACCCTCTCCCCCAACTTTTCAGACACACTGCCACGACATGCGCGCTTTACTTGTCCAATCGGCCAAGAGCGCGTTGGAGAGGATGCGCAAATAAACAGGAGTTGATTACCAAGGCGAATGTTGCTATTTTGAAATCTTGAAATTTGCCATTTTGCTCTGTTGCGGCAAAAAAAAGAGGCACATGCCAAAGGATTGCAGAAGGATCAGGTGTGATGAGACGAGGTGGTGACGAATGATTGGAGGACACGGGAGACATGGGAGGGATATTATCGGGATGGAGGAGGGTGTGTGTCTTTTGCTGTTGCAATCTGAGAGAGAGCAAAGTCGGGGCGAAAAGCAAGGCTTCGAAGTCGTGGTCTGGACCAAAAAGTGCACATGGAGGCGGAGGTGAAGTTGCAGGTGAGCTGGCGAGACATGGTCTGTCCAGGGGTGGTCGACCATGCATGTGTCCATGTGGTGTACTTTTGTGCGTGGTTTTCTGTGAGGCAGAAAGACAGCGAGACACAATGGACAACGAGACAACGAGACGGCCATGAACAAGGGACAGCAGATGGAGGAGCAGACGGCAGAGGCCAACAGCTGGCACATGTGCGACTCCTGGCTGTGTCGAGTGACAAGCCCAGCCCTTTTTTTTTTCTTTGGCTTCACCGCCTCGTCGAGGCGGCCAGTTGTTGAGTTGTCCTTGTCTCTTTTCTATTTTAATTTTTTCACCTCCTTCAGCTTCCGCAACTACTGCCAGCTAGCACATCCTTGAGATGTGTCTGGAGCTCGCACACAGCGCGAGTCATCCATGTTCTGCTGGCACAGATGGACCCTGAACCCTCTCTCGAGGGTTTGGGTGCAAACCCGTTGCTGGGCACCCGACTTGGAGAGAACGTTTTGCTTCTCTAGGACAGGTCGGGAATCAGTTGTGGTTACATGTCTTCTCTCATACAACAGGTAGCATCCATCAATTTTAAATTTCAGAAGAGAAAAACTATATCTTTTTATCTTGTCTCCATGTCCTTTCGTCCTGAGATCTCAGGCAGCAAGGCCAAAATCCCTCTTCTGCTTAGATAATGAGCTTGTCGATATCCGCCGCCTCGCTGCCGCGACGGAGGCGCAGGTCGTCGTCGAGCGCGGGCGTCGGCGGCGGCAGGTTGGCCGTCTTGGTGCAGATCCAGCAGCTGGCGTACATGTTGACGCGGTCGATGCAGACGCCCGACGTGCGGTGGCCGTGGCGCTTGGCTGTGAACCCGAGCCGCTCAAAGACGGCAATATACCAGGGCAGACGCGCGCTGGACCGCAGCAGGACACGGCCGCCGATGCGGAGGGCGCGGTTGAGCTTGGCAATCTGCTCGGCGGCGGCACTGCTGCCGCGGCTGCTCTTGCTGCGGCTGCTCGCCTCGGTCTTCTGGTCGGCTTCGCGGTCAAACCAGTCCATGCTGTCCATGACGACGGCGACGGTGAGCGAGGAGGGTGCGAAGCGGGCAATGACCTCGTCGATCTCGTCGGTGTGGATGCGCAGGCCGTCGAGGGCGCCCGGCCGCGAGAGGCGCGCATGGGCGCTGGGCGCGAGGTAGTCGGGGTGGCAGCGGCGCGAGAAGCGGCCGTCGAGGCAGACGTAGTAGTACGGGTTGTCCTCGGCGAGGTGGACGGTCTCGACGACGGGGTCGAGCGTGTCGACCATGTACTGCCAGACGGCGTGCGAGCGCACATGCTTGCCGGGCTTTCCCTGATAGTCGCCCTCGATCATGGCCAGCTGGTTCTTGGGCACGCCGAGAGCCGACCACAAAAAGGCCTCCTGGCTGACGACGAGGCGCGAGACGAGCGGCGAGAGGAGGGCCGGCCGGATCTTGGCGTGCCAGATCTCGCGCTGCTCGTTGAGCGTCTTGGCCTCGAGCAGGGCGCGGACGGCGGCGCGGCAGCCAAAGAGCGTGCTGATGTAGCGGAACCAGCGGATGGCGTTTTTGGAGCCGCCCGTGTCGTAGAGGCCGCCGTGGGTGGCAGGTGAGCCAGACGAGGAGCGAGAGCCGCAAAAAACGTGGACGTGGCTCAGCCAGTACTGAAAGGCGCGGCTGGAGAGGTGCGGCGAGAGGCGGGAGACGAGCAGAGCGCGGAAGCCGGGATGGCGGCCCTCGCCAAAGAGCAGCCAAAAGTCCTCGTAGGGCAGGCGGGCGGCGTAGGCGGCGACCTTGAGCTCGAGTAGGTGGTTCTGGGCCGGGTTGAGGTCGACGGCGTGGATGCGGGCCGGGCTCTGGAGGGCGTAGGAGAGGATGTTGTCGCCGGCGCTGGTGATGGCGAGCACGACGTCGTGCTCGCTGAGCTGCAGGAGGCGCTCGTCGACGCGCGAGTCTTCCCAGGTGAAGGCGTATATATACTCGTCGCGGAACTGGGTGTGCTTGGGCAGCTGGTCGTCGTAGTAGATGCGCCAGTGGTGGTTCTGGTAGAAAAAGGACGGCAGCGGCAGGTTGGCCGACAGGTTGGCAATGGCCGTCTCAAAGGCCTTGGACCGCATCTCGGGAGCCGTGCGCTGGACGGCCCGCGAGAGGGCCGTGGCCGGGCTCGGCGGCGGCGGCGGCATCTGCTTCTTGGCCCGGCCAGGACCGGCTCCCAAGTAGGGCGACTCGGTGACCATGGCGTCGATGCGCTCGACGACCTCGTGCGGCAGGCTCATGGCGTGAAAGGGCTTCTTGTGGCAGCCGAGCCAGATATAGTAGGGAATGGCGCCGAGGGTGGAGTTGCGGGCATTGGCGCTCAGCACGGTGCCGAAGCGGTACTCGAGGTAGTCGCGGCGGCCGGGCTCGAGGCTGACGCGGTCGAGCTCGAACCACGAGCGCCAAAAGGTGCGGCCCAGAAAGGGAATGTGCCGGTCGACGAGGCCGCCCGTGTAGTTGCGGAAGCTAAAGTCGGCCTTGCTCTGGACGTAAAAGTCAATGGCGCCGAGGATGCCGTTGGGGGCCAGGAGGGCCGTCAGCGAGTCGACGACAGAGTAAAAGTCGGGCTGTCTGTTAGATGGGCAGAGGGAGACAGAAAGAGAAGGAAGGAGAAAGAAGGAGAAAAAAAGACAGAAAGGAAAACTCACAATCATGGAGAGACTGTAAGACATGGTGATGAGATCGGCACCGCCGTGGTCCGGCCGGTCAAAGGAAAAGTAGCCACGGACGGTCGGCGAAGACCCCCGACGACCATGGGGACCAGTCACGGAAGTGACGTCATTGTAGCTCTCATAGTCCTCGAGCCGAAACTTGCGGGCATCCTCGCAGATCACGTGCACATTCGTCCAGCCGAGCCGGGCAAAGCGGCGCCGGGCGACGGCACAGAGCGACGGCGAAAAGTCGACGAGGTAGACGCTCGAGAAAAAGGTCGGGACGTCGACGTAGGCCGCCATGGTCTCAATGTTCCAGCCCGTGCCGCCGCCGACGTCCACCCAGATACGTCTCTCTGAGGAGGAGGAGGAGGAGGACGACGACGACGACGACGTCTTCTTTTCGTCCACCTCTCGGCAGGACAGCTGCGCCGCCACGAGCGCCAGCATGTCCTCACGGCCCTTGAGCAGCGTCTTGCGCGTGACATCATAGACGTCGGCCTGCTTCTGGTAGAAGCTCTCGAGGGCCTGCTGCTGCGTGGCGCGGCCGTCGAGGCCCTGGTGCGGCTTGAGGAAGCACGAGTAGCAGAAGAGCAGCAGCGACTTGAAGAGGCTCGGCTGCGCGTCTGCCTTTTCAGAGTCCATAGAACCCATCGATTCCACCGATGCGAGAGGGGGGAAGATGTGCGCACCAGCCGGCTGAGACCAACGGCGGCTGAGAGAGCCACTGCCAGTCCGGCATAAAAGAGTTTGTTGTCCATATTCAGGTCGGGCAACAGAATGTTACCACCAAGAGAAGCCATGATACTCTCTCATTGCTGAGAGTGAAGGAGGAGAGATGGATGAGGAAGGAGGGAAAATCAAACCGACTTGTCAGAGTCCTACAGAGAGAGTCTGGGATGGCAGAGGGAAAGGACGAGACCAGGAGGGGAAAGAGATACGCTCTGGTATATACCCCTCCACGAGCCAGGGTTCAAGGACGCTTGAATCGGCTCACGCTCGTGTACATGGCGTACATGGTACGCCCACGCGACGTTTACTATGTATCTGCACAGGGAGAGAGGGGGGAGGGGCAGACAGGGGACAGAGCTACCTGACGATCGTCTCTCCATCGTCCTCTCCTGGTCGTCATCTATCCAATCTACCGAGCACCGGTCCCCATGACATTCCACCCAGATTCAGGGACAAGTGTACAAGTTCTCTAGGGGCACGGTAGATGGAGCGCGTGGGAGAGATCCAGCGTGCCAATGTATCCATGACGTCTGCTAGTCTCCTGCAGGTTGTGCGTTTCTGTAAGCCATTGGCCAATGATCGCACCGCGTGCTCGATCCATTTGCCAATGACAGTGGCTGGCTTGCCTGACTGGCCTGACGGGCTGCCCTCCACCAGGCTCCGAGACCACTCGGATCTCTCTCTCTCTCTCTCTGGTTGACCCCTCCATCTGTTTGAATTTGTATGGACGAGGGATGAAGGACAGTCAGTGGCTCGGCTCTCGTCGAGTCTTGTCCAGTCAGTCTCTGTCAGAAAAGAGAGGCCTTGCCCTCTTACTCTGCACAGCAATCTACAGAACTCTCTGAAATCTCAAGCTCTACTGCTTTACTTCTATGGTAGAGGCTAGGTCGTTTGCCTATGTAGCCACTCGGCCGCTAATCCATTTTCTTGTTTGCTGTGGATCTCTAGCCTCCTCACCCTTGCCAATAGATTTGCTTGTTTCGGGCACATGCAGACTTGCGACACATGTGCCAGATATATGAGCGACATGAACGACATGAGCGACACGAGAGACATGAGGCCCCTCTCTCACGGCCGACCCTCGTGCTGCATTCTCTCGCGCTTCTGGTCGCTCTTTTTTCTCTTATCTCTCTTTTTTTACACGTCCTCGTCCCGATATTCGCCCATTTCCGGGTTTCCTCTCCAACAACTCAAAAGAAATTCATTCACCTGAATCAAGTTATCTCGTGCTACCACTTTGACCCTCATAATCTCCATGACCCCCGACTCAGACACTTCCCCTGCTCATCAGTCTTTAGCGAACTGCATGTCTTGCAAATCTGCTTCTATTCTGTTTGTCTCTTACCCTCAAAAATAAAACGAAAAAATAAAGGAAATAACAAGAAATGATAAAAATAAAAGACCCTAAACGCCGCTGTTTTTAGATTTTCCCTGTCCTGTACAGTTCAGTCTCTACCTCTGCCCTCAATCATCATCCGTGTACCGCGGCCCACTGGCGGCAGGCGTCTCGGGCGCTCCGCCATACGCGGCCGGGGTCGGTGCTCCGTAGTAGCCACCACCCGCTGCTGGTGTCGGCGCTCCGGCTGCCGGCGTCGGTGCCGAATCGGCACCCCAGCCGCCCTGCCATCCAGCACCGGGCGTCGGTGCACTGAGTGCCGCTCCCGGCGTAGGCGCACTGAGCGCCGCTCCAGGCGTCGGAGCGGCATAGGCTCCCGGTGTCGGCGCGTTGAGGGCGCCGGGCGTTGGCACATCCGAAGGCCCACCCATGCCGCTGCTGCCGCTTGCGCCCGGCGTGTAACCCCAGCTGTCGTTGCCACTCGCACCGGGTGTTGGGGCCGACATGCCATAGGCCGGCGTCTTGGATCCCGAGCCCCAGGCATCGCTGCCGCTGCCCAGGCCACCCCACGCCGGCGTCTTGGATCCGTGGCCAAAGCCGTCGTATGCAGGCGTCTTGGCTCCAGAGTTCCACGCAGGCGTCCGCGATCCCGAGGTACCACCATAGGCCGTCCGACTGCCGTCGTAGGGGTTGACGGTGCGTGAGCCGTCTGCTGCCCAGGCTGGTGTTCGGCTGCCCGACGAGTCCCGGTTCCAGGCAGGCGTGTGTGAGCCAGCTGAAAAGTCAAGTTAGTATGTGACGAGGTAGACGATAGAGCAAAGGACCAACTTACACTTGGACATGCCCCAAGCAGGCGTCCGATCTCCGCTGCCGCTGCCCACCTGCGGCGTGCGGTTGCCGCTGTCCCACGACGGCCCCGACCCATTGCGGCCACCGCCGCTACCCATACCACCGCCTCCACGTCCGCCACGGCTGTTGATGTCGATCGTCCGGCCCGTGATCCGGTCCTTGTAGATGAGGTCTGCCTTGGGCACGGTGATCGTCTTGCTCTTTGTATGCAGCTCCACGCGCGCCATGGTGTCGGTCGTGTCCTTGACGATGCCCAGCAGACCCTTGTAGCCACCCCGCCGCACCGTGACGGTCTGGCCGAGGGCCCGGTCACGTCCAAAGACACGCTGCGGTGCCTGCATGCTGTTGCTGCCGCCTGGATTCCGCTTGAGCGCCGGGTTCATGGCGCTGAGGTCTGCGCCGGCGGCTCCGTTGCCCGTCACGCGGCCCCCCTTGGCAGCCACGGTGTTGACGTTGCTGGCACGTGTCACAAAGACACCCGCATTCTCCGTCGTCGCGTTGGTGTGCATAAAGACAAACGACCGGTGGATGTGGATGATCTTGCCCTGCCGCCGCTGACCGCTAAACTCCTTGACGACGTCGTCCAGACGGATCTCTGAGCCGCTGTGGTCGGCTGCGACGGCCATCTTGTTTTTGGGCAGCCGGTTGCTGATCTGCGACGGCATCACCTGCCGCGTGTCGCCGTGCTGGTCCAGCACCACCAGAGACTCCCGGTCGATCTTGATGATGCAGCCGACCGTCATCATGTCCAGCTGCACCAGATCCAGCAGCGAGTACTGGCCCAGCGAGCCCTGGCCACCTGTGTCGCTGGCTTCGCGCAGGTCCTTGCTGAACACGGTGATCTCCGTGTGGCTCTGGTCCGTCAGCAGCGTCACGCGATCCTCGTCAATCTTGACGACCATGCCGACGTCGTCGCGGAACCGACCGCCAATGACCCGCACATGGTCGCCTGTCCGGAACCGCTTGCGCAGGCCCTTGGTCGGTGCCTCAATGGTCTGGCCCCGCAGCTCGCCCTCGCTAACGTCAATCGTGACAATGTCGCCGACAATCTTGGCGGCCTTGCCCACGACGCCCTTTTGCTCGCCCTCGTACACCTCCACGACATCGCCCGGCACATAGGTCACGTTGGCGTTGCTGTCCTTGAGACTGGCCGCGAGCGCCTTGAGGTCCAAGTTCTCGGTGCCGTCCTCGGATCCGAGGGCAAACTTGGTCACTTCTTCGAGCGTCGGGTTGACATCCTTGACCACGAGCTGCTGCAGCTTAATGTCCTTGATGAGGAAGCCGTTCTCGAAATAGTCGCCATTGTAAGTCCACGTATTGGGCTGGGCATGCGACATGATGTTGCGCGGGTTCCGTTTCCGCGCCTCGGCCTCGCTAAACAGTCGCTGTGGCGGTCGTGGTCCGGGGACTCCTGGCATCCGCTTCCGCTTGCCGTCGGGCGTCATGGCGGCCGCTGACTCGTCGCGCACGCCGTAGTCGAGACGCGGGATGTAGCGCACGCGCGCCTCGAGTCCGTTCTCGGTCACGTCGAGCACCTGGGCCAGGTCGCCGGCGTACTTGACGGGTCGCCGGAGCCGCACCCAGGCGCCCGGCTCGAGGGTGGGTGTCTTGGTGATGCGGAAGAGGTCGGGCATGTCCTTGATCTCGACGAGAATGAGGTTGTTGCGCGGATAGACGTTGAGCATGCCGTCGAGGGCCGTCATAATGTCCGTCTGCCGCAGGGCTTCGACGTAAATGTAGCCCTTCATGACCGACTGCGGGCCGCCACGCTCAAAGGCAGCCGTGATGCCGAGCTCCTCCTTGGTGCCGAGACGCTCCTCGATGCGCTTCATAATGGAGAAGACGACCTCGCGCTCCTTGCCTTCCTTGCAGCGCACAGCCCAGATGCTGGGGTCTTCGACGCTAGGCAGCAGCAGCCGCCGCGGCACGACAGCCGAGTCGCCCAGGCCCTTGGCCGACCGCCGGTTGCCGTAGCGCTGGCGCAGGATTTCCGCCTGCTTCTCGGCATCGAGGCTCTGCTCGAGCTCGCGGCGGCGGTCGAGCTCTCTGTGGCGGCGGTCGTCGTTGATGTTGCTGGCCTCTTCGAGGTCGTCTGGGTGCGCATTGTCGATAAAGTCGCCAATCTCTTCGCCATCCCGCTCGTCGTCGTCGGCCTCGTCCTCGTCGTCGACCTCGGCCTCGATATCGAAAAAGGCGGCACGGCTGTCTCGCTTGTGGCGTTTGCGGCGGTGCCTCTGCACAAGGTCAGTGACTCGTCTTTCGCACAAAAACAGAAAGGGACGGAAAAATCTTACCGATTCTTGCACATCATCCTCATCATCCTCGTCCTCTTCTTCCTCGTCCTCGTCGTTCTCCTCTTCCTCCTCGTCCTCTGCGTCTTGACCGTTGTCCTCTTCGTCGTCTACTCGACTTCTTTTTTCTTTTCTAGGCGACTCTTCATCCTCGACCTCTTCGGCATCCGACTCGTGCTGCCGGCTTACCCGCTTCACAGAGTCGTCGTCGTCATCGGCGCGTCGTGTGTCCTCTTGACGCGGCGAGCTCAAGGGCTCGGCAGGAACGTCTTCAGCATCCGAGAGATCGGCTGGGGCTGGGTTAAAGTTATCGTCATCTGACTCGGAGTCGTCGTATACTATCTCTTTTGAAGACATGATGAATCGAGTGTGATGGTGAGTTGTGGAAGCTATAGAAGTTTGAGGGAAGCTATAGATAAAAATGAAGGAGAAAATGGGAAGAGGAAAAAGAGAAGGAAAAGGAAAAACAAAATGCAAGTGAAGGATTATATAGTTGAATTTTTTTCACAAAAAAAATGAACAGGGGATTAGATAAGAACACAAGGCGACGGCGTTGGAAGGAGCAGACAGTTGGAAGTTGGCTCTTCCACGCTGTTGTCCTTTTTTTTTGAGACTCAGAATAATTGAGATCCCTTTTCTCTCGCGAGTCCCAGCGAACCAGCAGAGGCGCCATGTCCGGATGGCGTTAACTTTCTACCGCGTGCTTGGACCAATCAAAGACGAGGTCTGTTCCTATTGATCACTCTTTTGATCCACTTGTCCTTATGTAATCAATTGGTGCCACAGTTGAAGCCTAGCGCCAGTCACTCTGCACTGTGGCTGTCATCCTGGTGGCGGGGATGGTTTCTCTGTAAGCACCAACAGCAAGCACTACAAGCACTGAAAGCACTGAAAGCACTGAAAGCACTGAAAGCATCGCAAGCACTGTATGTAGTAAGCCCCGTACGAGTAGTGGAAGGGGAAGCGCCAATCAAGCAGAAAAACGTGACGAGGGCAGGGCGGCAGAGAACAGAGCGCAGACACGGCCAGCCAGCAAACCAGACAGTCAGACCCCGCCACGCTCGCAGGGAGCTTCGACTACGACTGCGTGTTGGGCGGAAGCCGGCCTTTGACGCTCTGCTGCGAGACGTTCATTTTTCTTCTTTTTTTTTTTTTTGCGAGGCGCACATTGTCACGACTTTTTCCCCACGATCACAGAGAGAGAGGGCGAGAAAAAGACTGCGAGAGAGAGAGAGAGAGCGCGTGTGTGTGTGTGTGAGAGAGAGAGGACGAACGAGCAAAAGATTGCAACAGCGACAGCCTCGCAGAAGGAATACGAGTGGGACGGGTCACTGCCTCGGCGAGATGAACCCGGCCGTGCCCAACGTGCTCCGGCCCGGCGGGTCGCGAAACACCCCCCTCGGCCTGGCCGACATCCGACCCCGCGCCGACTCGAGCATCTCCGACGGCTATGCGGCCGGCTACGACCTCGCCAACAGCCAGCCGGGCACGAGCAACTACCTGGCGCCCTGGGCCCTCTATGCCTTTGACTGGTGCAAATGGCCGTCCTCTGGCAGCAGCTCGGGCAAGCTCGCCATTGGCAGCTATCTCGAAGACGGCCACAACTTTGTAAGCCTCTCCTCTAGTTGTCCTCTTGTTGTCTTGTCCACATATTGTCTTTTTCTCTTGTTGTCTGCTGCTTGTCTGACTTGTCTTTCCAGATCCAGATCCTCGACACGCACATCACGCCCACCCCCATGGACGCCTACGCGCCCGGCACCTCCAAATACTCCATGGAGTTTACAAAGATCGCCGAGGCTACCCACACGTACCCCGTCACACGCCTCTTGTGGGAGCCGCCCTCCCCCCAGAAGCAGTCGACCGACCTGCTCGCCACCTCGGGCGACCACCTGCGCCTCTGGTCCCTGCCCTCCGACACGCCCTCGGGCAACGGCAGCAGCAACACCGTCGGCGCCGGGCGCACCGACGCACCGCCCCCCACCAAGCTGACGCCGCTCGCGCTGCTCTCCAACAGCAAGACGCCCGACCACACGGCGCCCCTGACGTCGCTCGACTGGAACACCGTCTCGCCGAGCCTCATCATCACGTCCAGCATCGACACCACCTGCACCATCTGGGACATTCCCTCGCTAACGGCCAAGACGCAGCTCATCGCCCACGACAAGGAGGTCTACGACGTCCGCTTTTGCGCCAACAGCAATGACGTCTTTGTCAGCTGCGGCCAGGACGGCAGCGTGCGCATGTTTGACCTGCGCAGCCTCGAGCATAGCACCATTATCTACGAGCCCACTGGCAAGGACGACAGGGGTACGTTTTCCCTTTTTTTCCTTTCTGTCTCTTTTTTTTCTTCTTGTCTCTCTTTCCCTCATCTGACCATCAGACGGCCAAGGCGGCCGGATAAGTCCCACGCTCGCCCAGCAGACCATGTCCCATCCACCACCACTCCTGCGCCTCGCCACCTCGCCCCACGACACCCACCTGCTGGCCACCTTTGCCCAGGACTCCAATGTCATCCGCATCCTTGACGTCCGCCAGCCCGGCCAGGCCCTGCTCGAGCTCGCCGGCCACGGCGGCGCCGTCAACTGCGTCGAGTGGTCGCCCCACCGCCGCGGCATGCTGGCCTCGGGCGCCGACGACTGCCAGGTGCTCATCTGGGACCTGCTCAGCAGCGGCAGCGGTCTCGGCGGTCCCGGCACCCTCAACACCATGAAATCCATGAGTGCCGGAAACCCGGCCCAGCCTGCCAGCGCCAACAACAGCAGCGCCACCGCCACCAACGGCCACGGCAGCACGCCTGACAATGTGCGGTCGCCCGTGGCTGCCTGGCAGTGCGAATACGAGGTGGGCAACCTCGGCTGGGTGCCACGGCTCGGCAACGGCGACTACGGCGACTGGCTCGGTGTCAGCGGCGGACGCGGCATCTGGGGTGTTCGGTTCTGAGTCTGGGGGGGAGGTAGAAAAGGTGCGCACAAGATGGGCGACAGGTGGTCTATGGCAGGTGGCAAGTGACAAGCGTCCAGTGTCCAGTGTGGTACTGTCTGTTGTTCTGTTGTTCTGTTGTTGGAACGGGGATACGTTGCCCGAGATGGGGGGGGGGGGGGGGGGGGGGGGGCATACGGCAAGGGAAAAGACGACATGACCAGGACAGCTATTTTTTTTTTCTGTTTTTGTGTTTGTAACGCTTATATCTAGATGCATCCTCCATCCTGAAACTGGTTCCAAAGTGCAGTAAATTTCAGCATCTCATTCTCCTGTCCTGTATCGCCCAGATGTCAATTTGTAGTATTATTCTCAGTGTATGACGGTATATTGTCTTGTCTACAGTCACCAACAATTCTATATGGCACCTCAGCCACGACCGGCCGAGGGAAGGAGTGAGAGCTCTTTGTTTTCTCATTCTCCCTTTCTCTCTTTCTCTCCTTCTTTCCTTCCGTCTTTCCCTCCTTCTTTGCATATCATTCGACGTCCTCGAGAGCAAAAGAGCGGTATCGAAAAGATCAAGAACCACACCGATGACCTACAGACAATACAAGAAGAAAAAGGACAAGGGTCAAACAGAAAATAAAATAAAAAATGACACGGGACCGTCATGTCTGCAGACATGACGGCGACATGGTCGGAACTGGCCCTCTCTATGCGCCCAGACCAAGCTCCATGTCGGCCTTGACAATGCGCAGCGTGTTCGTGTTGCCCATGCCGCCCTTCCAGCCCTGCACGACGACGACGGTGTCGCCCTTCGTCAGCACGTTGAGCGACGTGGCCCACTCAATGCCCCACTTGATGCGGCGGTCGACGTCTTCCTGCCAGTTGACCTTGCTGAAGTCGGGCTTGGCCTCGGGGAAGAGGAAGGGGTAGACGCCGCGGTACAGATGGCTGAACCGCGAGGCCGACGGGTTGCGTGTCACCATAAAGATGGGGCACACGGGGCGGTACTTGGACAGCAGGCGTGCCGAGTCGCCCGACGTCGACAGCACAATAATGCCGCCGGCGTTGAGGTCGAGCGACGCCCGCACGGCGGCCATGGCGCAGGACTCGACAATGCTCACGGGGCGCTGCACGAGGCCGCACAGCTCCTCAAAGTGGCTCACGTACGGAATCGTGTTCTCGGCCTTGAGGCTGGCCTCGCTCATCTCGCGCACGGCCTCCTCGGGGTAGCTGCCCTTGGCCGTCTCGCCCGACAGCATGACGCAGTCGGCGCCGTCCGTGACGGCGTTGCCGACGTCGCTGATCTCGGCACGCGTGGGGCGCGGGTTCTTGATCATGGACTCGAGCATCTGCGTGGCGCAGATGACGGGCTTGCCGGCAATGTTGCACATGGCAATGAGCTTCTTCTGGGCAGCAAACACCTCGGCGGCGGGGATCTCGATGCCGAGATCGCCACGAGCGACCATGACGCCGTCCGTCGCCGCCAGGATCTCGGGGAAGTTGTTGAGGCCCTGGCGGTTCTCGATCTTGGCAATGATCTGGATGTGGGCGCCGTCCTTGCCGAGGACGTCGCGGATGTCGTGGATGTCCTGGGCACGGCGGATAAAGGAAGCAAAGACCATGTCGACGTTGTTCTTGACGCCGAACCGGAGGTCCGCCTTGTCCTTCTCGGATAGGGCCGGCAGGTCGACATCGGTGTTGGGCAGGTTGACGCCCTTCTTGGACGAGATGAAGCCGTTGTTGCGGGCGCGGGCACGGATGGTCTTGTCGTCAACAATCTCGAGCACGTCAAAGGCCAGGACGCCGTCGTCGACAAAGATGACGCGGCCGGGCTTGACGACCTTTGTAATGTTCTTGTAGTCCACGTACCTAGAGGTCAGCTGGTGAAGCAGAAGCAGAAGCAGAAGAGAGAAAGACTTACATGTTGGCCGTGTCGCAAGAGGTGGCATACTTGTCGTCCGTGGTAAAGTTGAGCTCCGTGCCGGCCGCGATGGGAATATCCTCATCGTTCTTGGTGTTGCCCGTCCGGATCTCCGGGCCCTTGGTGTCGAGGGCAATGGCAATCTGGCGGCCCGGCTGGACCTTTTCGGCAGCGCGGGCATTGTCAATGACCGACTGGTGGTACTCGTAGCTGCCGTGGGAAAAGTTCATGCGCACGACATTGAGGCCGGCGGAACGCAGCTTGTTGATGGCCTCGACAGAGTTGGTCTTGGGGCCGATCGTGCAGATGATGGACGTCCGACGGTAGTTCTTCTCTGGCTGAAGAGCCGTGTCGAGCGAGGCCAGCCAGTCGATGCGGCCGCCGAGGGAGAGGTGGTCGAGAGCAGTAGGCATTTTTGAGGTCTTTGAGAGCGGGAAAATATAAGAATAAAAAGTTTCTCAAGGTTCTCGACTGTGTAGGTTGGCCCTGTTGTCAGATGCGTCTTTTCCGGACAGTGAGATGTTGAGGGTTTTTAGACAAAAATCTGGGGCCTACCTGGGTTTTTTTCTGTTTTTTTTTTCCTAGTATTTTTTTTAGGCGTGGAGGGGTCGATAGTAGAGACTCCAATCGAGCTTGTCTCAAGTACGTAGCAAATCGAATGGGAATGGGGCGGGGAAACTGCACAAAAAGCGTGACACGGAGAGAAGGTCGTGTCAAAGAGCAGGATCGAGAGGGTCAGACGCAGAAAGGGAAGGTGCGTCAGATTTTGTTTTCCTTCTGCTGTGCTTGTCTGTTTGTCTGTCTGCCTGTCTGCCTGATTGCCTGTTTGGCTGGCAAAATAATACCCCAGCCGTATCTGCGCCCTTTGTTACTTCCCCATCGGGGGAGGCCACAGCGCTGCACGGAGAGCCAACCATTTGAACGGCGTGCTCCAGAAGGCCGCTGCTAGCCCCGGACAGCTCCTAGACAACCTGCTGCCCAATAGTCCGCTCGCACTCGCCCATTACGCCAGAGCAGCGAGCCAACCAGCCAGCCAGCGGGGCCACAAATGGCATTACGTTCGCTGGAAAACGCGGCGAAAATCATCCAGATGTGGAAAAGTCGCTTAGTCAACAGTCTAGCCGCCTTCCAGCAGAAGAGGAAAAAAAGCCGTAACAGCAATGCAGACAAGAAGAGTCTACTCAGACTCTCCCCAGACTCTCCTCTCACCGCCATTGCATGTCTCGTTCTGCATGCTGTGCAGCCCAAGACAGTCTCAGCCTGTACTATGTACGGTGTACTGTCACACTCGAGGCAAACACAGCCAAACAAAAAGTGTCACGTTGGCGGGGTTTCCACCTGATATCGTCACGTGGAGATACCCGCCACCAATTGGGGCTTGTCGAATGAGAAGGCGGCATGGCTCGTATCACCGCGGATAAGAAGAAGTGGGCGGATCGCGCCCCCCTCTCCTTTCTCTCTGTTTTCTGTTTTGTTCCTGACCGACAAATCACAACCAGCGACCGAAAAACCACTGGGAAAAAGCGGACAAGCCAGCGATTTCTCAACACAGCATAGTGACGAGACACAAAAAGTACACTGTACTGCCCAACGAACCGATCTTTCACTGGAAAGACAAGCAAATTCTCATCAGATTTTCATCTTTTTTTCTGGGAGGCTTTTCTGAAAACGTCAAAATGGTGAGTTTCACCGAGTTTCTGCTTTGCTGCATTGCCTTTGCTTTTTCTGCCTTTTCTGCCTTTTCTGCCGGCTCTGTCGGTTCTGCCGCTCTCTCTAAATGCACCTTGCATTCGACAAGGGAAACCTAAACGCTTTTCTTTGCAGTTCCTCAACTTGCTGACGTTTGGTCTCTGGGGAAAGCTCGGCAAGCTTACCCATTACGCTATGGATGCGGTGCTCAGTATGTATCTCCCCCAGAGAAAAGGGGAAAAAAAGACAAGACATACTCACATTACAGTCTCTGCCTTTCTTGCTGGCATGAAGCGCTCGACCGGTTTAACGTGAGCAAGACTGCTGAACCCCTTGCCCTCTGCGACAATACCACAGATGGAATGCGTCGACAAGAATCTGCCAGCTAACAGTGACCCCCCTTTGCCTCCTTATTGGGCTGGGGATTTATGCTAGGCCTAGTTTAAAGACTGATAAAATCGGCGGCGAGAACAAGGACATGAACAAGTGGATCGAGAAGTACCTCGGCGTCGGCGAGTGGGTGATGGACCAGTCTGTGGCCCTGGCGGGCTCCAGCAGCTGGTTTGAGCGGACGCGGTGAGGCCTCTCACGACAAGGGCCTTGCCACGGCTGCTAAGAGGCATGGAGGATGGAGGACGGAGGACGGAGAATGGAGGACGGGGTGCCAGGTCACGGCCATGTAGCCAATCATGAGCACCAGACACTCTGGGCACTCCCAACACTCCAGATGCACACTGGCCCTTGTGCTCGAGAGCCTCACGAGTCGTTGTCTGCCATGGGTCGATGGCTGTTATGCATTCTTGCTTGGTTATTTCCTCGGGTTCTTCTGCATATTGTTTTCCTGTTTCTTTTTTTTTTCTCTTTTCTCCTCTCTTTTGGTGTGTTTGGTGTTTGCAGGTGGAGAACCTCTTTTTCTAGGGCTCTCGGGTACAAGAATGTGAGGAAGCGCAGAGGTGATCTTGTCTTGCTGGCGTTTCTCCTGTCATGATTATTCGTTACGAAAGCCCACTCACGTAGAATATAACTCATCGCTGCTTACCTCGACGGAAAACGACTCGTACAAAACACACCGTAAAGAGGGGGAGAGAAAGCCCTCCAGCGGATTTCTCAGTGTGGAGAAACTTCGGCCTGATGGCATGGGAAATGCCGGGACCGATTTTTTGCCGAGTGTCGGTCGGAAGGAGCACGTGCAAATGCGACAAATGCGGCACTGGGAAATTGGACAATTCTTTGCCTCTCTTGAGAGTACATGCAAATCAAAAGACGCTGGTATTCGTATACTATAAATCGCTATCGCTATGTCTCATAAAACAGAATGCACTCGCTCATGCTAAAGAGGACGCTTGAATCTTGTAAAAAGGGAAAGAAGGGCAAGAAAAGAGAAAAAATAAGAAGAAAACATGTAAGAATCTAATGATGCTCAGACAAGAATTCTGGTGGCACTTCGTTCTCGCTGCTGTAGTCTGCCCCTGCGTGGCTAGAGTGTTCGCTCTCGTGCTCGTGCCGATGCTCCTCTGCAGTCTGTTTGGCATTCGGATCAGCGGGCACCGTGTCGTCTGGACCTTCCGAGGCATCAGGACGATGGCTGCTGGCCGGGCCGGCCGTCTCTGCCGGCCTGGGCGTGCTTCGTTCAATGACCGACTGCACCAGCCGCGGCGTAGACGACGAGTCTTCGTCCTCGTTTACCAGTCCGAAAAAGACGTCAGGCTTAGTGAGGTCCTCGTCCTCCTGATCCGGGGTCTTCTGGTCGCCATTGTTAGTGTCGTCGTTCAGGACAATGCCCTCGGCCCGCATGGACTCTTGCAGCATCCAGCGTGCTTCTTTAAATGCCTCCAACTCGGCACCAATAGCACAGATCAGCAGCTTCCAGCCCTTTTCTTCCGCCGTATGCAGGAGCTTGTCGAGCCCGTCGATCGTCTCATTCATCCTCTCCAGCTGCAGCAGCAAATCCTTAGGTGCCTGGCCTGCTGCTTTTCCCTTTCCCTTCTCGTCATCTCCAACCGGCTCTTGTGCGGCTTCGATCAGCATTTGCTTTCGGAGATTCGCCTCAAAGTCAGACACGAGACGCACAGCTTCCTGCCAGGCGACACTACCCTCCTCGAGGGCCGTTCGTTCCGCGTCGACCTGATGCTGGCGCTGCTCCAGGACGGCCACGTCACTCTGCCACCACGAGCGAGCCATCTCGGCCGTGCGTCGTTCTGGGAGCAGCTGCAGAAACTCCCGGCCACGGATAATGGTTTCAATGGCTTCCGTAGACTGTTCCAGCCCCTGCTCCTCGTCCGGACGAACAGGAGCCGTTCGAAGCGCTTCCTCCACCTCCGTGTCCAGAGGCTGCACGGGTGGGCGGAGGAGAAGGGCCGACAGGGCTGACTCTGCCTCACGGAGGGCGCCTCGGTAACCGCTGAGCCCGGAATCACGCTGGTTCTGAACATCGCCGATGCGTCCCTCGAGTGTGCGCTTCCGACTGCGCAACATGGCCAGCTGCTTTTCGAGTTGGGAAATCTGGCTGCACGTGTCGGTGTGGGCGTTCTGGAGAGTCGCGAGCTCACGCGTGAGAGGCTCCTCGTCATCCAATTCCAGTGAATGCAGCTCGTCCGTGATATTAGCACGTCGACCAGTGAGCCGATGCAGCTGTGCCAGCGCTTGTCGACGCTGGCTCAATGCCGCGACGAGGGCAGCCCCCTCGTCCACTTTGAGCTCGGTCAGCTGGCGAATGGTGTTGGACAGACCGACCCGGGCACCGCGCAGACCCAGCTTCTGGGGCCGTGGCTGGCGGACGGGAATGACGTCCCCCGAGGCGGTGGTGTGGTCGGTCGGCAGTCGCGATGGACGTGTGCTGGCAGTTTCGGTGCCCGTCTCGCTAGACCGTCCCGCAGTGCTAGCACGGTCAGACTCCGGCGGGCCTCGTCCGAGACCGGCCATGAGTCCGTTGGACTGGATGTCGAGCATCCTTTGCATATCCTTCTGGATGGCCCGCTCTCGCCGACGCAGCAGCGCCCAGGTGGTGTCTCTGTCAAAAGAGACGGAGCGTGCATGCCGTCCGGTGTTGGCCCTCTTGGGCGGCACACGTGCAGGCCCGCCTCGCTCCTCGTCTGTATACAGGAGCATAGAGGTCGCTATAGGTGGCGGGGGTCCATCAAAGAGGTAGGGCTGCCTCCCCCTAGTCGAGGACGTCGCTGATTTTGCCTTGGCAATGGGCGGTGGTCGTCTCATAGGAGATGGCTTGGCAGGAGGCTGTCTGGCTCGGACAATGGGGGGTGGCGGCCATGATGGTTCTTTGTATGACGGAGATGTGTGAGAGGCCCGAGAAGCCCGAGAGGCCCGAAAGGCGGGAGAGGCGGGAGAGGCGGGAGAGGCGGGAGAGGCGGACGAAGAGGATGGAGGTTGTCTCGACATGGAGGCCGGCTGTCTTCTTTGTGCTAGGAGGGAAAAGGCAGGTTCCGCGTCGGAGAGGAGGGGATCTTCTTCGGGCTTTGGCGAGAGGTCGTCGAGGTCGTACTGGTCCTCGGGGTCGTACTCGCTCAAGGGGTTTCGCAGAGAGGGACGTGTGTAGAGAGGTAAGACGGGTTCTCTATCGTTGCGTGAGAGGGGCAGGCGAGATAGAAACGAGGTGCGGGATGCCATCCTCTTTATTGCTGCTTGTTTTTGAATGCTGGAAAAGAGGAATGGATGCCAAATGTGAACGTGTGCATTTCCTAGCGGATGTAAGTAGCCACGTATCGGTCGAATAGGAATACACAATAGCAATGCCAAGGCCAATGAAATAGAGTAAAAAAGATGATAGTCAGGGAGAATGGGAAGGGTAAAGGGTGAAGGGTGAATGGAAAGTCAGTAGGGTTGGCCATCCGATGGCAGCTGCCTGTCTTTACTCATCAGAATGGAACATGTGCCTATTCTGCAGTGAGACAAGCTGTTGGGACCCACAGAAGCAGCAGAGCTAGCCGTCCTTGCTCTAGTTTTGGTTCACGTGACTATCCGCGAACCTGGCCGATTCACAATAGGAGCAAACGTCTTAAAGAGGTGGGTCAGCGCGTGGACGCGGCACCGCGTTTCCAGTCGCGTCCCGTTCTTCAAACGATTAAGTCCAATGGATAATAGGACTCGAGAGCCTTGACTGTCAGCCAGCCTGTCTCTCTCTCCTTCTGTCTTGTCTCATCAACACATTCCTTCCCACCCGATCATGGCTGCCAACACACGCACGCCGGCCAAGGCCGTCATGGCCGAACGAAAGGCCCCGTCTACGGGAAAGCAGCAGAGCATTCTTGGCTTCTTTTCCAAGACGCCCTCTGCAAAGACGCCGACGCCCTCGGCTCGCACAGGCGAGAGAACCTCGGAAAGAGCCGAGTCGATGCTCTCCTCGCCGTGTCTGCGAGAAACCAAGGCCAATGCCCGCGCCTCGCTGCCCCTGACACACGTGACGCCGGTGCCGAGCAGCGACGCCTTGGAGCCGCCGAGCTCTCAGGAGAACGCCCCCAGCTACAAGGGCTCCTCAAAGGTACTTGCCAGAAATATGCCCAACTCTTGCCGACTCTTGCTGACTCGAGAAGCGAACCCATTTGGCCGTGCCGGCAAGCAGTCCTACGCGCAAGGTAAGCTCTCTTGTCCTCTCTTTCTCTCTTCCGACTCTCTAACCGATCAGACAAAGAAGACGGTCAACTATGCCGAGTCTTCAGACGAGGACGAGGATGTGTTTGTGTCCCTGAACAAGAATCGACGCCGCAACGTCCGCACAGTCGAGGACGACGACGAGGACGCCGACTACATGTATGGAGTCGAGCAGCCGGCTGCGGAAGATGGTGAGATATAGTCGATGATAGGAGACTGTCCGTCTGGTTGCTGACGATTCCCAGAGGACATGGCCGACTTTGTCGTCTCGGACGACTCGGAGGCCCCGTCCAAGGCCAAGAAGCGGAAGCGGCCCAGCAAGGCAGCCAGTGCCCCCCGCAAGCGCCCCTCGCCCTCTCCCACGCCCATGTCCGTGTCTGCCAAGGAGGAGGAGGACGACGACGACGACGAGGCCATGCTCGACGAGCTACCGGCCACATCCACCGCCCAAAAGTGGCGCTTCGACCCCGACAACGTCCAGCCCGTGGACCGCTCGCAGGCGGCCCGTCTGCCGCCCAAGGCCTCTGGCTCCAAGGCCAAGGAGGGCAAGGAAAAGGCGTGCACGCGCGACCCCGAGGAGCGGTATCCGTGGCTCGCCAACATCATGGACATGAACCGCAACAAGCCGGGCCACCCAGACTTTGACAAGTCGACGGTCTTTGTGCCGCCTAATGCGTGGAACAAGTTCTCGCCCTTTGAGAAGCAGTACTGGGAAATCAAACAGAAGCTGTGGGACACGGTCGTCTTTTTCAAAAAGGGCAAATTCTACGAGCTCTACGAGAACGACGCCACCATTGGCCACCAGCTCTTTGACCTCAAGCTGACGGACCGCGTCAACATGCGCATGGTCGGCGTGCCCGAGAGCTCGCTCGACATGTGGGTCAACCAGTTCGTCGCCAAGGGCTACAAGGTCGCCCGCGTCGACCAGATGGAGTCGGCCCTCGGCAAGTCGATGCGCGAGCGCGATGCGCCCACGGCCAAGTCCAAGCAGGACAAGATCATCCGCCGCGAGCTCGCGTGCGTCCTCACGCGCGGCACCCTCGTCGAGGGCAGCATGCTGCAGGACGACATGGCCACCTACTGTGCCGCCATCAAGCAGGACGTCGTCGACGACCAGCCCGTCTTTGGCATCGCCTTTGTCGACGCCGCCACGGGGCAGTTCTTCTTGTCCGAGTTTGAGGACGACGCCGAGCTCACCAAGTTTGAGACCTTTGTGGCCCAGACGGCGCCCCAGGAGCTGCTCCTGGAAAAGTCGCACATCTCCACCAAGGCCCTCCGGATTCTCAAGAACAACACGTCGCCCATGACGCACTGGAACTACCTCAAGTCCGGCACGGATTTCTGGGATGCCGAGACGACCCGGCGCGAGCTCGACTGCGGCGACTACTTTGCCAGCGCCGACGACAACGACAGCGGCGGCGCCAAGCCGGAGTGGCCCAAGAAGCTGGCCGACGTCCGCGACAAGCCCTTTCTCATGTCGGCCTTGGGGGCGCTCGTCTCCTACCTGCGCACGCTCAAGCTCGAAAAGAGCCTCGTCAGCCAAGCCAACTTTGAGTGGTACAGCCCCATCCACCGCAACGGCACCCTCATCCTCGACGGCCAGACGCTCATCAACCTCGAGATCTTTAGCAACACGGTCAACGGCGGCCCCGAAGGCACGCTCTTCAGCCTGCTCAACCGCTGCATCACGCCCTTTGGCAAGCGGCTCTTCCACAAATGGGTCTGCCACCCGCTGTGCAACCTGCAGAGAATCAACGAGCGGCTCGACGCCGTCGACATGCTCAACGGCGAGCGCACGCTGCGCGACCAGTTCTCCTCCGAGATGAGCAAGATGCCCGATCTCGAGCGGCTGGCCTCGCGCATCCACGCCGGCGCCTGCCGGCCCGACGACTTTGTCCGCGTCCTCGAGGGCTTTGAGCAGATCGAGTACACCATCGGCCTGCTGCGGGCCTACACGGGCGGCACGAGCCTCGTAGACCGGCTCGTGTCTGCCATGCCCGACCTCGCCAAGCCCCTCGACTTTTGGAAGACGGCCTTTGACCGGAAAAAGGCGCGGGCCGACAAGGTTTTGATTCCGGAGCGCGGCATCGACGAGGACTTTGACCAGTGCGTGGACCACATTGCCCGCATTAAGGGCGAGCTGCAGGCGCTGCTGAACCAGACCAAGGCCGATCTCAAGTGCCGCACGGCCAAGTTCACCGATGTCGGCAAGGAGATCTACCAGGTCGAGGTGCCCAAGGCCACCAAGGTGCCCAAGTCGTGGCGCCAGATGTCGTCCACGAACAGCGTGCGCCGCTTCTACTTTGGCGAGCTGGAAGAGCTCGTGCGGGACCTGCAAGAGGCCGAGGAGACGCACTCGCAGATGACGCGCGAGGCGGCCCTGCGCTTCTGCCGGCGGTTCGACGCCGACGCGCCCGTCTGGCAGGAGGCCATCCGCATTATTGCGCAGCTGGACTGCCTCGTCAGCCTCGCCAAGGCCTCGTCCACGCTCGGCCAGCCGAGCTGTCGGCCCACGTTTGTCGACGAAGAGCGCAGCGTCGTCGAGTTTACAGAGCTGCGGCATCCGTGCATGATTAACGCGGTGGACGACTTTATCCCGAATGATATCCGGCTGGGCGGCGAGGCGGCCAAGATTGACCTTCTCACGGGTGCCAATGCTGCCGGCAAATCCACCATTCTTCGCATGGTAAGATTTCTACTCTTTTCCTCTTCTATTCCTTTCCTTGTACTGACAGACAGTCCTGCACGGCCGTCATCATGGCCCAGATTGGCTGCTACGTGCCGGCCGTGTCGGCACGTCTGACCCCGGTAGACCGCATCATGTCGCGTCTGGGCGCCAACGACAACATATTTGCGGCGCAGTCCACCTTTTTTGTCGAGCTGTCCGAGACCAAAAAGATCTTGTCGGAAGCGACGCCGCGCTCGCTCGTCATCCTCGACGAGCTCGGCCGCGGCACGTCCTCGTACGACGGCGTGGCCGTGGCCCAGGCCGTGCTGCACCATGTGGCCAGCCACATTGGCTGCCTCGGCTACTTTGCCACGCACTACCACTCGCTCGCGGCCGAGTTTGAGAACCACCCCGAGATCCGCGCCAAGCGCATGCAGATCCACGTCGACGACGAAAACCGCCGCGTCACCTTTCTCTACAAGCTCGAGGACGGCGTTGCCGAGGGTTCCTTCGGCATGCACTGTGCCGCCATGTGCGGCATCCCGAACCGTGTCATTGAGGAGGCCGAGGTGGCCGCGCGCGCGTGGGAGCATACGAGCCGGCTCAAGGACAGCCTCGAGCAGGCCAAGACGGGCTGCTACATTCCGCTGGGTGTGCTGAGCGATGTGGCCACGCTGCTGCGTGAGGGTGGCGGCGAGAAGGGCGGCAAGGATGACGGCAGCCAGATCGACAAGGCCGGCATGGATGTGCTGCTCCGGGCCATTGCCGCTCTATAGTCTGGTTCTATACTAGAGTGCTACGAAATGGATGGGAGGATGGGAGGATGGATAGGATTTTTCTTGGTCAATGTAATGGCATATAATGTTTGATTTTACAGCATTCTACTTTTATACCATTCTTCGTGGCGTAGACATTCTCTCACACTTCCAGTCGAAAGGTGGACCGGGCCAACTCGGGCACTGGCGGCCACGTGTCTGGCGTGTAGAGGCAGGTAAAGTGGTGTTTTCCCGAACCGACGGTCGTGCTCTTCTCCGGCTCCGTCTCTCCCGGCTTCTTCCAGTCGCACGGCAGCGTGACGACGGCCTTGGAGTTGGGGGGGACAACGACATCGAGGTCAAAGACGCTGCCCGCCTGACTGGCCGCCTGTCTGACGGTCCAGGCGCACTCGATACGGCCGTACGGACCGTCGTACTGCACGCTGGCACTCGTGAGGGTGCCGCCCGGCACCGGCCGCACGCAGATAGTGCGCCACCCCGGCGTCTGCGGGATGATGCCGCCGACGTTGGAGTGCAACCAGTTGGCAACAGACCCGAGGGCGTAGTGGTTGAAGCTCGTCATCTCGCCCGGGTTGATGGACCCGTCCGGCAGCATGCTGTCCCAGCGCTCCCAGACTGTGGTGGCGCCCATAGTGATGGGGTACAGCCACGAGGGACAGCTCTTTTCGAGCAGCATGCGGTAGGCCAGCTGGTGGTGGCCGGCGCCAGAGAGGGCGTGGGCGATGAGCGGCGTGCCGACAAAGCCGGTGGCGATGCGGTAGCGGGCGACATGGATAAGGTGGCTGAGGCGGCTGGCCGATTTGCGGATGCGGTCGGGGCTGTCGAGCAGGCCAAAGACGAGGGCCATGGCGTGGGCCGTCTGGGTGTCGGCCACGAGCAGGCCGGCCGGCGTGATATACTCGTGGGCAAAGGCGCGGTGGGCCTCAGCGGCCTGCTGGCGGTAGCGGGCAGCGTCGGCTGTCTCGCCGAGGAGGCTGCTGACGCGGGCCATGGTCTCGAGGACCCGCACGAGGTAGGCATCGGCGACGAGGAGGCCGTCGGTGCTGGCGAGGCCGGGCTCGGCGGGCGGGGCCGAGGGGTCGAGCCAGTCGCCGTACTGCCAGACATTCTGGTCCCAGAGACCGTTGGGTCCGCGGGGGATGCCGTGGTCGACCCAGGCCTGCATACTGGGGTACTGGGTGCGGAGGAGCGCGCGGTCGCCGGAGCTCGTGTAGAGGTCCCAGGGGGTGAGGACGGCGACGTCGTGCCAGGCGCACTGGGGCCCGGGCGGGTTGGGGTGGTCGTAGACGTCGGGGACGACGAGGCCGGGGACACCGTGGCGGCGGTCCTCGAGCTGCTCGGCCGCGAGGTCCTGCAGCCAGTTGCGGAGGAAGCCGTGGGTGTCGTAGAGGAAGCTGGCCGAGGGGCAAAAGACCTGGATGTCGCCGGTCCAGCCCTGGCGCTCGTCGCGCTGGGGACAGTCGGTGGGCAGCGAAAAGAAGTTGCCCTTCATGCTCCAGAGGACGTTGTGGTGGAGCTGGTTGAGGAGGGGCTCGGAGCAGGCGAACCAGCCGGTGCGGCGTAGGTCGCTGTGCAGGACGCAGGCCACGAGGTCCTCGGGCCGGGGCAGGCCGTCGTGGGCGGGCCAGTTGTTGACCTGGACGTAGCGGAAGCCGTGAAAGGTAAACTTGGGCGTCCACCAGGAGCCGGCCGACTGGTCGGAGAGGACGACGGCGTCGGTCTGTGTGGCCCCTCGCAGCGGCCGCGTGCCGAGCTCGCCCGACTCGAGCACCTCGGCGTGGCGAAAAGAGACGGTGCGGTCCCCAGGGCCGGCAGACGACAGGTGTGCGGGCAGCGGGGGCAGGCGGACGCGCAGCTTGCCGACGAGGTTCTGGCCAAAGTCGATGAGGGTCTGGCCCGACGGGGACCGAAAGACGCGGGTGGGCCGCACTTGCTCCGTCTCCCGGACGGGAGGAATGTCGCAGGAAAGGACGGCCGAGGACGGCCAGGGCAGCTCCTCCGTGGCAGCCCAGGCGCTGTCGTCAAAAGGGGGAGAAGGAAAAGAGTTGTTTGAATTCCAGCCAGGCTGCTCGGCCTCTGTGCTATAGTCCTCGCCATTATAAATCTCGCTGTGGGTGGTGGCACTGAGACACGACTTCCAGGAGCTGTCCGACACCAGCCGGAACACCTGTCCCGCGTCCGAGACGACTTCGAGCTGGGCGAGGATGGCCAGCCGGTCGCCGTAGCGGTACCGCCTCCCATTCATGCCCATGGGTCCGGCAAACCAGCCTTCGCCGACCTCGACGCCCATGACGTTGACGGCATCACTGCCTGCCGCCACGAGATCCGTCACAGAAAAGGTCTGGTAGAGCAGTCTGTGGCCGTAGCTCGTCCATCCCGGCGCCATCTCTTCTCTGCCAACCCGCTGGCCGTTGATAGTAGCCTCGTAGACGCCGTGTGCGGTCACGTAGAGGCGGGCCTGGGCGATGCGGCCAAAGCCGGCCGGCAGGGAAAAGGCTTTGCGGAACCGCAGCGGTGGCAGTGTCGTGTATTCTTTGGTGAGCAGCGACGAGGCCGTCAGCTTGGCCGACCAGTCGGTCTGGTCGAGCAGAGCGGCCTCGACCGTCGCCACGTCAGACCACTCGGTGCTCTTGGTCCACGTTGTGTCTTTTGTGTCTTTTGTGTCTTTTGTGGCTCTGCCGTGCGACCGCACTCTCACCTGAACGGCCTCGCGTGAGTGGAGGGAACGGTCGCCGGGCCAGGCCACCAGGGTCGATTCTGAGCTTGTGACATGGTAGGTCCGCGTAGTCTTGCCGTGGTCCCATGCGAGCTGAATCTCAAAAGATTCTTGCTCCCAGTTGGGCGCATCGCCCTCGTCGCCTGGAGAGAATCGCCAAGAGAGGCGAGGCCTGGCGTGTCCAACGCCAAACCCGGTTGGGTGGTGCTCAAAGGAGATGGAGGAGATGCGTAGAGTAGCCATGGTCAATGGAAGATGGGGCTCGTATGAACCTCTGCAATCTCTTTTTACCGCGCGGTCACTTTTTCTACCTTGTCTCCGCAGGGGGCACGCAGGATTTTGTTTGTTTCTTGGTTTGGTCTGGCCATGGTCGTTGGGTTTATGGAGTTTTCTGGGTCCATTGGTCCATTGGTCCATTGGTCCATCGGGCTGGGGTCCTGCTGTGCACTCTGCACTCATGGCTGATTCGGGCACAAATGTCCCGATCGAATGACCGTCTCGCCAGGAGGAAACATGTTCTTCGTTCATCGACCTGCGTGTCGTCAGAGGCGAGTACGCACGGGCGGATGCTCGAATCGGCATGGCCTCTGCTGACGATCGTCCGAGACCATCCAAGACGGTCCAAGACTGTCCTAGGCCATGTGGCCAAGGATAATCTTCGGTTAATACAGACTGATATTTGCCTCGATTTGGGGTCACATACCCCAGATTTCATCACGCTTCTCCACTTACCCCAGTAATGTCCGCCTTCTCCGCATTTGCTCTTGTATATCCGAAGTACTGCGTACAGAGGCCCGCCAGCCATGGGCAAATGCCGTTGCCGTCTCCTCTCCCATTGTCCTCCCTGATCCCCTTGGGCGGTACATCTCCTGCCGAATGCGTGGTACGGTCAGGGTCAAGGTGTACAATCCTCGTACCATTGGACCATTCATTGTCACATTCCTTGCCATGACGCTCGCATACGTACTTGATTCAGTTTTGAATTAAAGATCTCTGCAGCCCTCTCGTGTGTGTTTTTTTCTTTACTTCCATTTCATTCTATTGGTGACTCGGATGTCAATAAGGCACAAAATTCTGGAATTTAGGAATATCAGAGACTACAGCTGTTTGATTTCATCATGGCAGACCCAAAGCCAGACACAAAGGTCGACGCTGTTCACCTAGAAGAATCACCGAGAGATGCCAACCTCGAGACCAAGATTGGATACAGCAGCGAGGGCCTGCTCAAGTCACGATACGACGAGCTGTCCATCACACAGACCATATGGACCTTTCGCCGCGTCATTCTCGTGGCACTCTCCGTCTACACCGGCTACGTCTGCGAAGGCTTCGAGGTACGCATCCTCTTTCCGGCCAATGCCTTGTTTTTCTCTTCCGACAGTACAGCTCGGTGCTGGAGGCAGCATCATTGCAAACCAGGGTTTCATCAAGCAGTTCGGCACGGGCGGCGGCGATGGTGTCAGGGCCCTGAGTCCCACCTAGAGTGAGTGGCTTCTATTTGATGTCATGGTCATGACGGATACTGACCGTCGATTCATGCAGTATCAACATGGAGTGCTCTTCTGGTTTGTCCATCCTTCTCTCCCTTGTTTTGCCAAGACTGACTGTACTGACTGTGTATTCAGAACGTTGGCCAGATTGTCACATTTACATACATTTCATGGTAGGTTTTGATCCCTTCTTCTCCTGGGGCCTGGCTAATGGTTAGGTTTGCCGATAAATTTGGACGCAAGATGTCCTTTTATGTCGCCTGGGCGTGGCTGGTCGTTGTATGCAAAAAGTCACCTGCCTCCAGCATCTGCGGGGCAATTAGAGTGCTGACATGCGTGCCGCTTAGGGTTGCATCTTTCTGAACACGGCCAAGACGCCTGCCATCTGGGTGAGATATATCATATACGTATACTGCGTGAGAATTTTCAGATGAGTCTCATCCCGCTGACCATGCAGGCTCTGGCTAAACTGTGCAATGGCGCTGGAATCGGTGTTCTTCAGTAGGTTCAGAGTTCGTACGGGACAACGCCCGTCACTTATCTAACCTTGTTCAGAATCACTTGTCAGGTCTACGTCATGGAAATCTGCCCCAACAGAATTCGCGGTGGCATGATTACCTTTCAGCTCTTCTGGTAGGAAGCGTTCTGTCCTGTGCCGTGGCTTCACTTCTCTCTGACCTGAATATAGGAGCAACGTTGGAGGCATCATCTGCTCCGTCATGATGCAGCAGCTGAACCAGAAACACCCAGACGACTACATCCTCGCCATGCGCATCCTCTGGGCACCCATCGGACTCATGATCATCTTCTGGGCGTTCGTCCCCGAGTCTCCCTGGTTCCATGCCCGCCACAACGACAAGGAAAAGGCTCTCAAGGCCATGCACCAGCTCTTTGGCGGCATCAAGGACTACGACTTTGAGGAGGAGTACGGCATCATTGCCCGCACGATTGCCCACGAGAGAGAAGTGCTGGCAGAACAGCCCAAGTATATCCACATCTTCAAGGGTCTCAACCTGGTGAGAATAAGTCGCCCTCCATCTTGGCACGTAAACCACACTGACAGTCCAGAAACGTACCCTCACAGTCATGGTCCTGGCAGTGTCTCAGCAGCTGGCTGGACTCTCCATAATCAGCACCTACTCGACCTGTATGTCTCTCTCATCAGGGATCTCGTCTCCAGACGTCCTCTGTGATTCAGCTTACTAATCAATAGACTTCTTTTCTCTCGCCGGCCTGGAGGATCCATTTTTGGGCACCGTCATTCTCTCGTACGTCTCTCCTTTTTTCCACTTTCATGCTCTCCTATTGACAAACAAGATGCTGCAATGTGCTGGCCGTCGGCCTCTGGACATTTATTGCGGATAAATTCGGTCGTCGGACCATTATCAACATCTGCCAGACATGCGTCTGCGTCTTCCTCTTCATCGTCGGTGGCCTCTACTGGACAGGAGCCACCAATGGAAACGCCTCTGCCGGCACAGCCCTCGTGCGTTGTAATCTCTTTGCATGTCGACGTGAGATGCCTTGTTACTGACATATCTAGCTCGCCATCTGCTGTTTCTGGACGTTTTCGTATCAGATTGTCGGGCTCTCATACTACCTCTACTCTGCCGAGCTTCCTTCGGCTCTTCTGAGAAGTACGTCTTCTCTCTCTTCCATGCTCGTCTATGCTCTTCTCTTACCGTCTAGTCAAAACTGGCCCCGTTACCTACCTCACAAATTCCATCATGGGCATCGCCACGTGGTATGTACATCGGCTCCCTCCAGTATTTTCGATATCTCTTCTGTGTGCTCACCTCCTAGCTATGCTACGCCGCCCATGCTTCTCGCTCTCAGCATCAAGACCGGCTTCGTTTACGGCGCCTTTTCCGTCGTCTGCTGCGTCATCATGTGGCTCTACGTGCCAGAGACCAGAAAGTGAGTGATATTTTGAAAGAATCAAAGCAGAAGGATGCTAACAGGATGAGTCGCTCTGCTGCTGAAATTGATGAGCTCTACGAGCGCAAGATCCCGGCGTGGAAATGGTCCAAGACTGTCACTGTTGCTGAGGAGCACATGCATGCCGCCGTCATGCAACGTGCAGCCAAAGAGGAAGCCAAGGAGGAATGAGCATGGGCAAAAATAAAAGAGAAAACTGTGTAGTATAATTTGTATAAATGACACTCGTGCACACCAACTACGACTCTTTGCATTCTCAAATGACTCATAGTTATTCCGTCACACTTGTGCATTTTCAGTGTCCTATCTTGAAAGGCCGAGTCTAAAGACGGCCGGCTTGATTGGGCGTCTTTCCATCAAGCCATCTCACTGCCCACGTTGGGCAGGAATACATGGAAGCCGCCTAGGTTAGTATATCTTTTAAGAGACGACATTCCAAACTAATCTATCAATATTTTCATATTCACTCATTTTTGTATTTTTATTTTATTTTATTTATTTTTTTGCAGACAGCAGCAGCCATGGATTTGACGCGCTTTGTGCATCCTTCTTGGATCTCTCGCTTCGAGGAGGTGGCCAACACCATGACTGCGGCTAGTCCAGACGACTGGACAAACAAGGTTGTCAAGCTGCAGTTTAAGAAAGAGGGTAGGAAACTTGAAACTTCAATCCCGAAAGAGGAAAACTGACTACTTTCTCCCATACAGGACAAGAAAACTATGGCACTGGGTTCTTTGTCAACCTTGACACTACCAAATACAAAATTATCCTGACGGCCGGCCACAACCTTGTCGACAACAACAAGCAGCTCGTCCGTGACCTTTTCATTCTCTACAAATCGAAAAAGGTCCCCGTGCCAACCGACTGGATCAGGATCTGCGAGTCGTACAGGCAGAATCCAGGCAACAGCAACAAGACTCATGATTATGGCGCCATCTTGCTTCCTGTGGATCCGGACGAGGAGGATCAAGGTGGTTTCGGGTTCTCCCTCGAGCTCGGCCTGTCCGAGAAGATCGATTCCAATGTCTATGTCACGGGCTACGACACACACACAGAAGCTGGATCCCCGCTTCTCTCGTCTGGTGATATCAAGTGGCTTCAGCCCAGCTACATCCAGTACAGAGTCCAGACTGTGCCGGGAAACAGCGGCGGGCCCGTTTGGGTGGCTCGAGGAAAGAACGCCGTGGTGGTGGCAGTACAGTGAGCATACAAGAAAAGAAGGCTGTCTGACATGAGAATCTCAGAATCTGACTCGCCTCTTAGTAACCACCAGATCCTCCAAAATGGGGCCAAAAGCGTCAGCCAGGGCTCGCGAATCAACCTCGACGTTCTCCGGACCGTCTGTCAATGGGCCGGCGTCGGCTGGTTCTCTGTTCCGCTGAAAGTAGAGTCGAGAGGCGTGGCACCTCCTGGCCTCTACCTGAACTTTCCATGCGGACGTAAGCCTGCCCTTGGCATCTCTGGCCGTGTGAGTCGTGGGCCCGGAAAGCCAGCAAGCACATTTGACATTCTGCCTTGCCAGACGACTATGGGCGTCAATAATTCCATGGAAGCAAGATACGTATTCCTCTTCAATCAGCCCGAGTCGGATGCGGAGAGCAGCAGCGATGAGGATGTAGGAGACACGGATGAAGAAGCGACAGTGATAAAACAGGAACAGAAACCAATATGGGTGCGTTGGAGGACTGAACCGGTAAAGGTGCAGCTGTCGGGTCGGTTCAGTGGAGATTGTTTGGTGCGGCTTCAACCAAAGAAAAAGGCCTACGAAATCGTCAAGGGCATGAAAAAGCTGCGGATGCAAGACGACGATATTGAGCCCGTTTCTGAGCTCGGAAGCCTAGAGGGCCAAGAGAGCCTATACCAAGGCTCACAGATTTCTCTCATTCCTCTGAGAAGCAAGCACACTGAATTTGCGGTAAGCCTCACTCACTCAGGCCATTCAAGATTATTCATATTGACTCTCATAGTACTGCTTGTTTACATTTGCTTAATGAGATGGGAATTATGGGGTTAATTCAACAAATTGTTTATTCTTGGATATACTATCAACGAAATATGGTCCAGGAATAGCTACACTGGGTAAAAAACAGTCCTTGAAGTAGAGATGTATCCGCCACCCTTTGTACTGCGTGTGGTTCTTGTAGTTCTCTTGTAGCCAATAAGCTTTCCATTTCGAATAACGATACCATCCATGAATGATTTTCTCACGCTCTGGGCCGTATTACTCCGGAAAAGCTCTCCTCTTTCAACTTTTCCCACATCCTGCACCGGTTCGTTGCCATCAAATCGGAGCAAATGATCTTGGCTCAGGAGGAAGGCTTCGAATTGGGTTGTTTCGTCATTGTAGGTGACCTTGAAGCGCTGGATTGGGTCCTCGACTAGGACTGCATCCCAAGTGTGGTCTGATTGTGTTAGGAAATAATTCAGACGAGAAGAAAAAGTATGATTTACTCGCCTTGCCAAGTGTCCGAACCGAACTTCTGTTCATGGTAGTGCATGGTATGGTCCAACCCCATGTAGAAGACGAGGACAGCGTCATCCATCGTGACGACAGACAGGGGAGTGCCTGGCTTGGGATGGGCAGCTGCCAGTTCTGGTCCAATCTGCCAGCCATCGAGAGACTGTTTCCGGAGCACTTGCAGCTTGCCGCTGGCGTTGACAACAAACACTGTGACAGGGCCACCATCGGGTTCGTTGTAGACTGCCAAGGCGCTCAGAGGGTGCAGGCTAAGCTTGCTCACCTCGCTGCTGTCCATGGACTGCTCAGCCCACTCCTCCTCTTCCTCGACATACTCAAACACCTTGAGAGTGTTGTCCGTACCCACAGAAAAGATGAGGCGCTGTAATATACAGTGTATATTAGCATACGGAGTAGTAAAAGACGGTCTCTTGACCAGGGAGAAGACATGACAAACCTGATCAGAGTCTTCTGTGCTCAAAAAGGCGTAGGCAGCCGGCGCATTGGTCCTGACGCTGTTGCCGATGCTCATTTCGCTAATGACCTTTGAGGTATCCCACAGGTCTTCGATAAGTTCATTTTCTTTTTCACGGAGCATATGAACGCCATCGGGACCAAAAACACTCCCACTCGCCGAGAGAAGGCGTGCAATCACCTTGGCCTCATCCATGATGCTACTGAGAGATGAATATGATTTTAGGCAAATGTAAACAAGAAGAAGTGGCAGATGGGTGGCGGTTGGCTCTCATATCCATCAGACCAGTTGGTCATTATATACGCAAACACCTTGTGCCGAGTGGCTATGACTCCACGGCGCTCTTTGAAGCCCAACGTGGGGAAACACTGCCACCTCGATCCGGTGATTATGACTACGACTGCCATCTCACGCCCAACGAGACTTTTTTAGAGCCTCTGTCATTGTGAAAATGACCACTTTATCTATAGTGACGCACCCTTTTTTTCATATCGTCCAATGGTTGCCTACCAATGTTTCCCCCATTCACGCCCGACGACTGCCGTGTGGTTGCATTTTTTCAGCCGCAATATGTATCTTTTCCATGTACTTTCCGCTCCTTAGATAATGAGTATTCTGATGAAATGAAAATATGCCGGGAATTCTGTATTCTGTATTCTGTATTCTAGTATTCCGGCATTTCATCAACCTTGCATAGAAAAGGGAAAAAAAAACAGCGCAGAGAACCAAACCATGTCGATCTCGTCTCTTTACCTCGCAGCCCAGAGCGGCAAACTCACAGAAGATAAACTGGACCAGTTCATGAAGGAAGGTGACCATATCAATGGCCTCTACACAACCAATCAATTCACCCCCCTCATGATTGCCGTTCTTAATGGCCGTCACAAGGTCGTCCAGCTGCTGCTCAAAAGCAACGCCCAGGCGGAAGTGGTAAATCCTGCCGGGCAGACGGCTCTCTGGCTGGCCGCCGCCAAGACCAACAAGCACCGGCGCGAGATTGTTGGAATGCTTCTCGATGCTTCCCATGATCGTGTGCTGAACATGGCGCCAACCACCGGCACTGGAAACACGCCCGTCATGGAGGCCGTCCAGCGCGGCGATGAGGCCGTCATCCGGATGCTCGTGGACGCAGGGGCCGACCTCGCAAAGACCAACAAGCAGGGCAAGACCGCGGTAGATCTTTCCCAAGACAGAAAGGACAAGAAGGCGGCCATCTCCCTGCTGCCAGCCTCTGAGCGCCATCACCACCGATTGCCCTTCATTAAAATGGTGGGCAACTTTTTCTGGTCTACCGTCGGTTGGGTGAATCGAACCAGTGGTAATGCAATTCGGAATGTTTTTGGATTGTTTGAGAGGAGGAAGAAGAAGACCGAGGAGACGCACCCGCTACTCCAGGAAAATAACTCCGAATTGTGGCACAACCCAGCAGATGAGGAGTACCCCATGGTCGACTTGCATCCGCCTGCCCCAAAGGTAAGGATTATGTTATTGTTTCTTTGTATGTCTTTTCTTGTGTGGATAGTTGACCTTTTGTCTTAGAGCGTAGAGAATTGCGAATCTGTCGACGACTTCAAAAGATATGCAGAAGCATCAGGACTGGAGAGATACTTTCCCAAAGATGAAGGATTCCTTGGGCGTCTGGTTGATGGCATTGCAGCCTTTAAGGAGAGTGATAGTCAACTTAATGAGCCCGAGCGGCTGACCGGCCTCGTCAAATTATCCCTTTATCAGACAATTATCTACTGTGGTAAGCTATTCTTTTGCAGACAACCTTTGGAAACTCTTGAATAATAACCCCGCCTTTTCCAGATGATAGTGGTTCCATGAAAATGCCTGCAAATCATGGTTCCCAAGTCAAACGCATTACAGCCCTCTGCAACGTTGTTGAGCGTATTACGCGCATTTGCAACCTGCTCACCCCCGATGACAACGGCGTGATTGTACGCTTCATCAACAATGATGTCAACTGGGGACCACTCAGTTCTGACGAACTCAGCAGAGAGATGCGGAAAGTACAACCCAAAGGGTACACTGACATTGGCAAGAACCTAGAGAAAAAGATATTGCAGCCATATGTCGACCCCCAACTGGACAAGAAGGAGTTCAATAGGCCTCTCTTGATTTGCACCATTACCGATGGTGCTCCTACCGATGGGGATGCCTTTCCGAATTCCATCCAAGCATGCGTCAAAAAAATACAAGACAAGGAGCTTGGAGATAGAGGTGTGTCATTTCTTTATATTGACGAACGACCTTTACCAGCCTGCTAACTGGTGCAGTCGTCTCCTTTATTGTTTGTCAAATTGGCGATGATTCCGCAGCAAAGCAGTTTTTGAATGACCTGGACGAAAAGCAGCAGTCATTCGGGGATGCTGTTTACATCTGCAGGGGTAGGCATGATTTTTAACCCTTTTGTGAGTCCTGCTAACAATACATTCCCTAGATCAACTGGACGAGAGCTTTGTTTTGCAAAACCAGAACGATGACGGGCTTGAACTACGCGTAAGTGGTTTCTTGATTACGATGAGAGGAAAATAGCTAATAATCTGCTAGCTTTTTGATATTCTCACCACACCACTGATGCGGTAGCCAAGCGAGGAGCGAGATGCTTTAAGAATGGATATATATTTCAAATGAACAAGAACATGCAAATTTTATGAACTCCACACTAAGAGAAGATCTGGCTCTCCCTCGCTCTGCCTATTCCAACTTGATGGGATTCGCTGTCAGAAACTGCTCCAGCGTCGTCAGTTTCCCACGCGCCTGTGCAGTTGACCAGGCCACCAACTTCTCCGAATCCGGACCAAAGTAGCCAACCTCTTCCGCCATCGCAAAGAGGTCGACAAAATCTTGCAGAAAGTCCCTTGGAAAGATATCTGGCAAACCCGCCAAATAAGACTCTTTGCTCTCGGTCTGCCGGAAGGTGACCGTCTTTCCTGTGACGCGGCCTATGATGGCAGCAATCTCGACTAGGCTGTAGAGCGCCGTCGAGCCGTAGATGGTCTTGCCACTGTAGCGATCGGGGTCGGCGAGGATGGCGCCAATGTATTTGCCCGTGTCGTCGACAGTGGCCACGAGACCGATCCGCGTGCTGGATGAAACCGGTGCTGACATGGTCCAGGCATCGCTTCCGCTGGCGTCACGCGTCAGGGGCAGCCACGGCATGCGCAGAAAGTTTTCCATGAACCAGCCGGGTGCGTAAAAGGCGGTGCGCAGCTTCGTCAGGCTGCGGAGGTAGGCCTCAGCGCGCGACTTTCCCTCGTCAGGTACAAAGTGGTACTTGCCACCGGTGAGACCAGAGACTGAGTGCAGCGTGCTGAACACGAGCAGCGAGACGCCCTGGGCGACGGCGGCGTCGCCGATGGAGACGGCCTGTTGATACTCTACATCGGCGCAGTCAGGGCGGAAGATGTTGGGGACCGTGATGGCAAAGACGGAGTGAACACCCTTGAGGGCGGCATGGAGAGAGGCAGTATCTTCTTGATCGGCGACGACGACTTCGGCACCGAGCTTACGGAGGTCGTTGGCGGCGTCAGAGGAGGCATTGCGTGTAATGGCACGCACGGTATACTCCTTGCTGAGCTGGGGATCCGACAGAACATAGCGGACAACCGAGCCGCCCTGCTGGCCAGTGGCTCCGAACACGGCGAGGATCTTGGACATGATGATCTTGTGAATGAAAAGTTGAAATGGCTGCGCAGAATGACGGCTAGGAATGCTGAAAGAGAAGGAGGGTTTGTGAAGCGAGGAGTACTGCTTAGATATTGACCTTTAATGTACATCTTACATCCCCAAGCGTCTGACGCTCAGCGTTTGTCATCTGCCCATCAGCAGACATTACAAATGAAAAAGACATCACAATGTTCGGACATAGGACTTACAGTTATAAGCTTAATGAAAGAACAAAGCATATTTATCAGCAAGGGACAATTGTTGACCCGCCATAAAACGTAAAAACTGGCATGACCTAGATGTCCAAAATCCGAGGTTACAAATCTGGGCAGTCAGTATAGACAACGATGAACACCTAGAAGTTTCTGTCAGATTTCGGCCGATATTCACACGCTCCGTAGGGCGCTCCGGAGTTTAATTTAGTGCCATCCAGGAACAGTCTCGGTGTTAATAAGGCTGTGTCGGCAAGGCATTAGGAGATAATGCCACTTTATACAGCTGTATCGGCCTTATGCTATACTGCTGAAACGAACTACTTTGTCCAAGCTGTAAGACGGATGAATGTTGCTGGAAAAAAGTGGCAGTTACAAGAAAAACAAATTAACTAGTACGTAATAAGATGTTCACTTGTGGTGTGCAAGTTGTCTTTATATAACATAATTGGTGTGAGATCATCAACAAATGACGAGGTGCCAGAGTGGTCTAATGGGTATGACTAGAAATCATATGGCTTCGGTCGCACAGGTTCGAATCCTGTTCTCGTCGGTTTTTTTTGTCTTTTTGCACCACATTTACTACGTATGCATCTCCCAAGAGCACCAAAAAGGAAGGAGTTTAGCAGTACTCCGTTTCCTTTCTAGGCATAGGATCTTCAGCGGGAAGAAGATCGACAGACGGCATATGCCAGACTAGAACTCTGGAGTCCGGAGTAGTCTCTGTACTTCCCTAACTATCTTACTATCCTTTTCCTTTCTCTTTTCTCTTATCAGCCATTGGAACGTGACATGAAGTTTCAGGTGCAAAGCAAGATGATGCAGTGCTGCCAGCTGTGCTCTCCTCGACCATGCCTGGAAATGTCTGAGCCCATGCATCTGACAGGAGAGTCTGCGAGACACAAGGGCTGAACCACCAGCTGACGTTTGAGGCTGGGACACGATCGAGTCCTCTTCGCTCGGCCAATATCTCGGACATGGTTCGGATAAAAAGACAGAGTGAAAAGATAAAAATTACGCGTACGAGAGGGGGGGGAAGGTGGGGAGGACAAAGCAGCAAGAGAGAAAAAAAAGGGCTTTGACATTGTCTTCCGGACAAGAGAGGTCCGAAGACGACGGACCATGTCGTACGAGTGACCGCCTTGACAATGGCAAGCAGCAAACAGAACAAGGCAGACGGCAAAATCAAGTAGAAAACAGCGAGACGATCTAGCGGAGACGTCTTTTTGATTTCTAGACCTTCCTCATTCGACCAACCTGCAGGACTGGTGCTGTTCCTACCCCGTGTTTCTGTTTGTTCTGTTCCATGTTCCTGCGGTTCTGTTCCGAGTTTCTGATTGTTCTGATGCTAACAAGTTCCTTCTGCAGGGAGCATCTGCCTAGCCGCCAAGTACAGATCTCCAATATTGCCCAATACAGCTCTAGCCGGTGAAATGAGTAGAACGGGCCAGGAGAACTGCGTGACTTTCGCTATCTATCAGGGCAGGTGGGGCTGGCTAGCTCCTTCCTTCTGGGTATGGTGGGGGATCATCTTTTCTGTACGAGTAGCTGGACCAAGAGAAAGAATGGAAAAAATAGCAGACAGGGAAGGAACAACAAAAAAACAGGGAAGACGGCATAAGACAAGAGGAAAAAGAAGATGGGAAGAGGAGAAGAAGAGGAAAAGAGGAAAAGAGAAAAGGAAAAAGGGAAAAAGGGAAAAAAAGAAGAGCCATGGGCTCCGGACTAGAGATAAAGGTCATCTCCGTCGGTGAGTTCAGCACGTCCCTCGCTATTAAGCGAGTCAGAAAATGACACTGCAAGACCAGAGACAAGAAAAACGACAGAAACAACAAAAGCAAAGAGACAAGAGACATTTTGGAACGACTGAGCTCGGATACACCGTTGCATTCACAATACGAGGATGCTCCCATCTTCCAGATCCACGTCCAACAAGTCCCAAACGCTCTTTTTCGTTTCTTCTGCGTCGACAGAGGGTTGCAATCAAGCAAGCAGGCATCAGCCATACAATGAATTACTCGTTTGAGCAGACAGACCATATCGCCCAATGAGCGCGGCGGATTGGTGAGGATCTGCCCATGTCGATTACGGGTTGGAATTGGCAATGCTGTCGCTTCCTTATCTCGAGCAACCGTCCAACGGCGGTGACACGCTAAGCCTGCTCCGAAAATCATTGGCGAGAAAAGAATGGGCCCGACGCCTCATGGCACTGCCCTATGCTGGATTGGCTTGTTGCTGTGGATGTCTGACGGGAGCACCAGCACTAGAGGGGGCTCTTGCTCGTATGAGGACGAGGATGAAGCAGTACTACTCCGTATGTATGTACATAGTACAGGTACACAGAGGTACCGTGTACTCTGTACTCCTACGAGGACATACTCGTACTAGTTCTTCGGACTCGATGTGAATGGTTTAATCTGGATGCTCTGCATGAAGCATTACATGCTGACGGCTGACGTCCTGGTCAGAGGAAAGAGGACCAGCTCGATTCCACTCTCCTCCACATATAATATAAGCCGGCTGGTTTCTGGTTTCCGTCTACACCTATCCGGGCTCTGATGCCACGCTTACAGAGTATACGTACTCGTTTCTGTCATTGGCAGCATGCCTACGTGTCGACCGAGACGCTCGACCGCTCTGCATAAGTAGAGGACGCCATACTCCGAAAGCATCCAGAGAACTCTAGGCGTCCACGCCCACGTCCAAGCGTTCAAGCGTGTCTGTCCGTCTGTCCATCTGTCTCTCTCTGCTCTTCACCCCCTCTCGCCGGTTTGGCAACGACCAGCATCTCATCTGCATACTCGTATGCACACGCAGTTGGCGGCCCAGAGGATTTCAGTCCTGCAGGTAAGACACCTCCCTCTTCTTTGCTGTTTCATCCCTCCCGTCACATCCTTATCTCGTCTGGCTCGCAGTCTCAGCCGGCCTAGAAATTCCCTCTCATAAATCACACGCAGGACCAAAAGGGAAAAAGAGTGCGAGAAAAAGAAAGCAGGAAAAAGAAAAGAAATAATGCAATGGGGACAATGGCACAATGGGACCATGGGGAAAGCTGCCAGAGCTGCGCAAAAAGAAACGAACCAAATTTCCAGCGTCTCATTGTGGCAAGACACGGAATCCCCGAATGGAATCCCCGAATGCATGATAACACAGACTCTGGACTCTGCCCTTTTTGTTTCCCTCGCTATTAAAGAATGACGATCTGCCTTTTTCTCCACCATGATTCCCGTCATATCTTGTCATCCTGTCATCCCGCCATCAGTTCATCTCCTTTGCCGGCCTGCTTACATTCCCAACAGACGCTCTAGATCTCATCTGCCAGTTCGCAGGTCAGCAACATGTCTGGCAGAAGCGCCTATGTGCGCAAAAAGATTACACAAACAAAGGCCGAAGAGAAAGCGACGAGAAACCGGGCCGTGTCCACGGCGAGCTCAGAAGACAATGCCACTCTCACCGGATTAAACGTGCTGGCTCGACAGGACACGGGCATCGGTACGACCAATGCGCGCTTTCTCAAGTTTTCCGATCCCATCCGCGAGGCCGAGCCGAGATTCAACCACCGCAATGACGCGGCCAGCTTCGGCTCCGAGAGCCACAGCGGAGGAAGCCTCGACGGCCGGCCAGGCGCTCCAGGCCCCGGTGCGCCCTTTCGAGGACCCCTCGACGACTTTGCCTATGCACGGGCACGCCGTCCCACGATCCGGACAGAAGACGTATCCGGCATCGCCAAGTCGGGGCTTCGGTCGGCCGTCGACAAGAAGAGCGAGGATGTCCGCCGAGGACTCGCCAAGGCGTTTGCCTTTAAGAAGAAGAACAAGAGCGAGGACAAGGGCCTCGACTATCGGTCACCATCCGAGGCCACCGTCCGCTACCCCGGCGAAAATGGATTCGGCTCTTCCTTTTATCCGAATGAGGATATGCCTCCAGAATCGCCCGATCCCATGGCTGGCCAATATCAGCAACACGACCTCTTTCAACAGCAGCAACAGCAGCAGCAGCAACTGCAACAACAACAACAACAATCACAACCTCTGCCTCTCCAGTCACCCGTCAGCGACCAATCTTGGGATGTTCCTGGCAGCGCTCGATTCCCACCGCCGTTGGGTAAGCTGCCTCCCATCCCGCCATCCAGCACGCCTCAGATCAAGCGGTGGATCGGAGCTGGCCGGCCCGTCCAGCGGTGGAACAAACTGCGGAAAGACCCCGAGCTCTGGGATCCCAATGGAGACGTGCTCGTGTACTTTGGCCACCAGGGCCAGCAACCCAAACCAAACCCCTCCTTCCGCCTCTCCTCCCACATTATCGAGGCGACCGAGTCGCGCTATCTCGTCACACAGCTGCGCCAAGGATCGACCGAGGAAGAAATCCACTCTCAGCCCCCAGGACCCGGCCCAGGCCCGTATGGCTATGCCCACGGCCATGCGGGGGCCGGCGGATACGGCGGTCAGCCAACACCGCCCATCTCAGAGGACAATAGCCTGCAAGAGGCGGACGGCCAGATCAGCTACGAGATGTTTTTTCCGGCGCCGTCCAACATGACCAAGACCGAGCAGCTGCGCTGCCACATTACGACGCGGAACGTCTTTGCCCTCCTCTACCACGCCTCCCTCGTCGGCCTGTCGCTCTACCAAGTACTGTCTGACCTGCACGCGCGGCTGGAAGCATACATGCCGCCTGACTCGGACAATATCGGGACGCTGATCAACTACCTCGCCGCTCGCGGCATCGACGACGTGCGCAACGAGCCAGAGGCGGCTGTCGCTCTGCTGGCGTGGTCCGAGAGCGCCGACGTCCGGTGGGAAGAGGGCTGGCGCGAGAGTTTCCTGCACTGCACTGGCATGTATTCCCACCTCGAAGCCTGCGTCGATTTCAAACAGGTGACGCCCATTACGCGGGCTCTCCTGGAGCGTGCCTGTCTGGAGACGCAACTGCGCGTGCAGGCCGCCGAAGAGCGCCTCGCCGAGTTCCAGTACTCGGACATGTGGCCAGGCGCCGTGGCAGCACGCACAAGCGCGAGCGGATCATCCGGACGCGCGAGCCCGGCGAAGGCGTCTGCTGACCGACTGCAAAAGTTTCTGGTCGCACACTACACGCGCGCCTACGGGCGGTGGCCACCCTTTCCTCCTCCGCCAAGCGTGTCCGCAGCACCAGCACCGCTGGCATCACCAAACGCGGCAGCTCCGGCCGGCAAGGCGCGCGGCAGCATTGGCTCGGCCGCCGATGACGACATGTGGCTGACGCGCACCGTCGCGCAAACACTGCAAAAAGACTTTGCCGCACTGTACGACTACCTCGTGGACCGCGATATCGTATGGGATGGATCAGAGGCGCGGTCGGGCCGCAAGTGGATGCTCGTGTCGGAGAGCGGAAACCGCGCCTTTGAGGCCGACACGCGAGATCTGCCCGTGACGGATATGCTGGTCGAGTTTGACAACAAGCTGCGATTCCCGCACATTCCGCACCCCTACCCCCTGGTGCCCGAATCCATACCGCCTCTCCACGACGGCAGCAGCAAGAGCAAGAAAAGCAGCGGGCAGGCCAGTGGTGGCCGCGGAGGCGCCGTCGAGCGGCGGACTCAGCTGGCCTACACCGAGGCCACCAACATGCTCATCCTCGGGACCGAGTTCACGCAGTCGGACCTCATTGACGCCTTTTCAAAATTTGAAAAGACGGACCGGATAGGCGAGGTCGACCCGGCCACGGCACGGCGCGGGCGATGGATCCTGATTTACGGCGTGCTGCAGACCCTGGCCTCGGTGGCCGTGGACGCGCCCAACATTCGCTGCCGAGACGGCGTGTCGTACCACATGTCGCCGCGGCTCAAGGGCGCCAAGATGCCTCCGTGGCGGAGCATGAACGGCCTCCAGGGCATGATGGGTGTGGGTGTGGGCAGCAGTGGCGAGGCCTCTCATGAGCTGTCGCACTGCTGGCTTGTGCCACAGACGTGGACCATGCCGGGCCAGCATGTGCTGAGCGGCACAGAGGAGGGGGGCTCGACGGCGTCGTCGGCCGGCCACGGCTCGGGCAGCACGAGCCCTGTCGACAGTATTGCCTTTCCCCGGCCACCGACAATGGACAGCATCAGCGTCAGTGCGATGACGGTGCGCAGCGGCTCCACGGGCGGCTCTACAGGATACACGGCATACACGAGTGCCCGGTCGATGCGGTCCAGCGTTTCCGTGGCCGCAGTAGGCGGCCACCCAGCAGCTGCTGGCGGGCCCAGTGGCAGCTTCTTCCACTCCGGAAGCGGAGGACAGCAGCAGGCCAGAAGCGAACGCAGCCCGCTCACAGTCTTGCCATCGTACGGCGTGTTCCCACCGCCGTCGTCGGGCATCGCGCGGTCGGTCGGTGGGGGCAGTGTGTACTCTGAGAATTCGTCTACGCGGTGGACCAACCGGTCCATGGCCACGGCAGCAGAGACCATGCTGATGCCGGCTGGGTCTGGGGCTACATCGCGGGGCTACAGCACAAACAGGAGCAGTGCGATTGAGCCGGTGGAAGAGGCCGAAGACAGCGACGAGTGGACGAGGGCGCACGATCGAGACGCCCCCAAGATTTCCCGCAAGGTGTCTCCGTCGCCGTCGTCGACGGGTGACGATTTCCTCAGCCTCGATGAAGACGGAGCAGGCACGGGCATGTACAGCAGCCAGCACTCGACGGAGCCGGAGACGACAGGCAGCGATGCCGAGTGGGAGCGAGTGCGAGAGCGGGAGCAGGAGCGGGAACGGGAGCGAGCACAGGCGCTGGAGCGGCAGCGCGAGGCGGAGCGGAAGAGGAGAGAGGCGCTCAAGAACGAGAGGGAACGGAGTCACGGCCGGCCAAGGGAGCGGGGACGGGAGAAGACGAGAAACAAGCGGAGTGACCGGCCGATTCTGGGCGGGGACGGAGACGACGGCATGGCGCCGGTGATTCGGGACTTTGACGAAATGGACGTGGGGGAGAGGACGTGAAAGGACGGGGGGGGAGCATGGGAGTCGAGGGAGACATGGACATGGGAGGACGGACCCCAGGGAAGGAGGCTCTCTGGTAATTGGCAATACGGATGGATGCTGCGAGGCAAGGACAATCGTAATTGGATGCTACTGCGTACTGATGTTTTGCTCATTTTTTGTGGATATGCAATGATCAAATGATCAACTGGCTCTGTTTTCTTTCAATTTCTCTTGATCATGATGCAATTCATGCCTGGCCATGCCACTGTTTCACCAGTCGCCCATCTCGTCATGTCCACATACATTGTATATCTTACCGTATACGAGCATGAGCACTCGCATAGAGGACTGCCGATGACAAGACTAGGCCGTGGAGCCGTGCATATGCCGCACGCTGCAGACAACTCCGCATGTGCTATAGCCCCGTGGACAATAAGATGGCTCCGCAGAGTTTCAGTTGAGATGAGCCGTTGATGAAAATCCCCCGACTGCCTACAGAGAGAGAGATACCGCAGATGAAGAGGGCGCTCATCATTTTACTTTTTGGCTCATACGAGTACTCCGTACTCACTCGTACACAGCACACGTTCACAGGACCGTTGCCTCTTCGTATTCAGTCCCGGGGTCTTTACGAGTAAGGAATCAAATGTCCGATGCAACGCTGCGAGCACTCTGGACTTTCAAATTTCTGCGAGCTCGTAGACCGAGCCGCGTCCGTGCCACGAGGATCTGCCCTGAAGGGTGATGAAGCTCACTCGTACGTACATACAATATATGTATACACAGACCGGAAGATTGTCGCTTATGTGCATCGTACGAGTATGTTTCCGAGGACAGGAGGGTTGGTATTACTCTCCCCTGCCAGCGATATCTGTCTCTGTTGAAAGGACCCTTGTCCCAAGCCTCTTTTTTTCCTCCCCCCTGAAGACCCTGAGGACCAAGATCCTTGTACGATGGCAGGACAAATACCACTATGGAGTACGGAGTACTCGTAGGAAAATAAATTAGAAATTATCCGTGATCCGTCGTCTATCCAACCTTTTTTTTAAATATGTATTCCTATACGGAGTAGGAAAAAAAAGGAGAAAAGTTTTTTTTTTTTCTCTCATGCAACCTCGCCTACGCAGTACTCCGTACATCGTGCGAGTTCACAAGAAGAAAAACCATGCATATCAAACACCCCCTTTCATCATAAAAGTACTCTGCTGCGTATTGCATACGGCGTACTCGTACAGATCAGACCTTGGCAAATGCGGTGAGAAGAGAGCACCCTGTCGGGTCATGGGCGATGCCAACCTCCTTTTTCTCTTGCCGTGTATCCATGACCCCCCCCCCATACAGTCGAGCCAAGCGCCGGCATTTGTGTCGTATCTGCTGCGTACGAGTACTCCGTAGACCGTAGTAGCACGTAGCAGGTGGCGAGACCGACCTCCTCCCCAGTGCTGAGCGTACGGAGGATTTGTGCCAGACTCCAGTAGTCCGTACTCATACTATGTACACGGTACAGGACATCCACTTTCCAGGGGTACATTGTAGGGTTTCCGTAAGGCTTTTTTTTTTTCACGGAGAAATTCCTCTTTTTTTCTACGGAGTACTCGTATGAAATCTGGAAACCAGAGCTACGCAGTCATACTCCGTACTCGTAGGGTGGCTGTCTTTCTGGTTTTCGGCTCGGAGTATGCACCAGACTCGTCCATAGTAAGCTTCATTAGATGAACGAGCGTGCCAGTGAGCAGTGGGACTGCTTGTGCTTACACAGTATACTGTGTAGGATACTACTCGTACTCCGTATATTCTTACTATGTACTCGTTACAGGCTCTCCAGTTCGGATGGGCATCCACGTCGTCTCGCAGTGCTTGCATGGGCGAGACGCGGCGGACAGATCCTACAATGCTACGGGTGCCTGTATGCATCGGCCAGTGGCTGGCTTACTCTACTCCGTACAATGGTTGACACAAGACACCATGATACGGCACAGTGAGTCTGTAAACAAGCATACCTGATGCCATTGCTTTAGTTGTGTACGTATAATCATAAAGTCGTCCAGTCGACCCGTTTCCGACCCATACTACTTTGGTCCACAGGGCAAAGGGGGATGCCGACCGGATGGACTATCCGGTTCCTTGGCCCCTTGTTTTCTCTTTCGTCTTTTTTTCTTTTTCGTCTTTTTTCTTTTCTTTTCTTTTTTCTTCATTTCTCCCTTTTCCTACGTATACTCCTCCGCACTTGCATGCCCTTCTACACAAAAAAGAACCTTGCAGGTTCGGGTATATAAAAATTTTCCGCTGTCCTTCCGTGTTTCCGTCCTCCCGTCCTCCCCCCCCTGTCCTCTCCTCATCGGAAACATCTCGTAATACAAGTAATTCGCTGTAAAAACGAAAGCGCATCACTCAACTGGACTGGCTCTTCTCAGCAGGGACGGCAAGCCGTGCAGAGTGCGGAGATGGAAACGCGGGGAACGGGAAAGGAGAAACCGTGTCTGCGATGCCCATGGTTCCTGGTTCCTCGTCCCTTGACCCTCGTCTCTTCTGCCCTCCAGCAGTGAATGTACTCCTACGGCGGCAAGGACGGCACGGGATAAGCTCGCATGTCGCGTCGTCGCGTCGAGGATCGAGCAGGCGGCAGAGACTGCAAAAACTGCAAAAGGACAGCGCATCAAACCAATGGGATGCCCTACGCAGCAAGGACCCTGGATCGGTGAGGCGTCTCGGTGTGGCCAGAACCAAGGACAGAGGAGTTCGGAGTAGGTACTCGTGTAGGGTACGAGTACTACTATGCATGTAGGATGCTGAAGAAAAAAAAAAGACCTGTACTTTTTACCAGGATGAAACCCAACCCCTCCTATTCTGTAGGAAAGATATGTGTACGCCGTCGAGATCCAGCAGAACAGATCGGAAACGGTGGCGAAAAAAAAACAAGGACGAGATTTCAAGATATGGCCACCCTTGATCTCTAGAATTCATACAACGCACTTTCTGCACAAGTTGTGCAGGTCCAAGGAGTACTGTGTATGCCTCTGCTGCTGCGTCGTAGTCTCAGGTCCCACCGCACGTCCTCCAGCCGTCCAGCCGTCCAGCAGCGTGGATGGAGGTCTGCTTCGACAGATCTTCTCTTGACCTGTCATTTTTTTTTTTGCAAGTGTTCTGTCCTTTTCTACGCCCTCTGTGCACGCGCGTGTTTGTGCGTCTGAACGGATTCCCCGCCGGCTCTCTAGCCTACCAGAACAGACTGACCGATGGATGTGCACGGGCAATGGTTGTCTGCTGCGTTTGGAGTAGCTGATCTCTGCCTTTCTGACGCAGTAGAGGGGTGTTCTCGTGTGCATACGAGCAGGAGTATGAACGTGTATGTATGCAGTACGCAGTACGAGTAGGAGCATGGAAAACGTCGGAAACAAAGAGACGTATGAGTGTCCGAAAGGATCAATCCATTGTCACGGATCCGTTTCTTCCCCCTCATGCCCGAACAGAAGAGGATCGAGGTAGCTACAGAGGTTTTTTTCTTTCTTTTTTTCAGAAACACCGGGTTCTAGGCCATCCGATCAGACGATAATGGCCAGGAAGAGGCGGAGGAGGAGCGAGCAAAAAGAAGTACAGTGCGTTCCTGGGGATCCTTCCTTGGCAGGGTCCATTGTCTCTTTGTTCCTGACCTGAATTCTTTGCTCCAGAGTCTCCATTGCTGCGTACAGAGGCGGAGACAGAAGAGACAGAGGGGACAGAGGGGGCAGAGGGGGCAGAGGAGGAGGCGGAGGCAGGCGGAGAAGGGTGTGATTAGCTGTGGTGTACTCTGTAGGAATCGTGTTCTCGTGAAGAAGAAGAGGCGATGATACTTGAGCTCGGACTAGGCGTTCTCTGAGAGAAGGAGTCGACTGGGCCAACTCCATGACTGGACTGGACTGGACTGGACTGGACAACAGACAGACTCACACTATTGCCTGGACGCGTCGTCGGAACCGAATTGGGTGCAATTCTTCAACTCTTGACACCAAAAGGGGTAACCTTGGGCGCATCTCTTCATTTATTACTCTTAACAGAGCAATATGTCAATAAGCAGGCGGGAAATTCCCCGCCAATATCCCAATCATGCTCCAATGTCCCAGCGAGAGAGAACTGTGACGATGTGGATGAGGCGGCGATGTGACGATGCGATGATACGATGACCCAAAAGGGGAAAGGAAAGGGAAAGAAAATCACAGAAAATCACAGAAAAAGACGGAAAAGACTGAAGAGACCGGCGAGACTGCAAGATGGAACAAAGAACCCGTCCGAGGGTAACCAACAAGCGGGCTTGGCGAGAATAGTTCTTTTTTTTTTCTTTTTTTGAATACGACGCCCAATCCAGTTCGTGTCCACGAGATATAGCTCAACCTTATTATAACCAGATTACCATGCAGTACCTATTCGTCTTGCCCTTTTTGTTCCCGTCTGCTGTGTATGGCCTTCTTCTTTTGTCTTGGGCCAAAAAAAGTAAGAAGAAGGAAAAAAAGACACGGAAATCCATTCTCCCATAGCCCGTTGCCAATATTCCCATTCTGGCAACATTAATACGAAGACTATGAATCACCAATAATACGAGGTTTGTACCTGTCGTCGTCTCGTAGTGCCCGATCACTTGTCAACGCTACGACACGCAGTGGGTACAGCAGTGGACTTGCACGAGCCCTCTCTCTGTATTTTACGAGTACATTCGGTGGCATGGCCAGCGTCCATTCTGTTGTCCATGGACCGCTGTCCACACACGAGTACATGGTAGATGCAGTGCTGCGTACTTTTGACGTAGCATGAGTGGCAGGGCTGAACAGGGGCTGCAGGTTCTATTATGTACCTATGTACGCCGTTGAGACTTGTTTCGTACTACTCATACGACTACTCGTACATTGTACTCGCAGGAGGACTCGTAATCGTCTTCCGAGGCAAGACGCACGAGGAAGCTCGGTGGAGTGGCCCGTTCGTATAGAGCGGCTCACGAGTACAAGGACTATCAGCGGAGTCGACGAAAACGAGAGAAAAAAAAGAGAGAGAAAATGGATGAGAGAGAAAAAAGAGTAGAAAAAGCCTCACTGGAGTCGGTAAGAGTGCTGTCTATTGTCTCATGAGGCTGCAGGTACTCGGACTCTCAGAGACGTACGTGAGAGCTAGAGTTTGAGAGACTGCAGAGACCAAGCGTGCATCCATAGTGCAGAGTCGTGAGCTGAGAGCAGAGAGCAGAGACGAGAGACGAGAGACGACAAAAGACGCGTCTGGCACTCCATACTTCTCCGCTGCGAGTGCGCCCTGGAGGTTGGTTGCGGAGCGTCCGTGCCAGAGACACAAAGTCCAGAGAGGTGTCTCAAAAAGGGAATTCCTCTCGACCGCCACGAGAGCACGAGCACTCGTACAAGTTCCTGTACATTTGTACGAGTTGTACGAGTCCTCGTACGCCGTATGGATACGGATCCGTCTCTTTGTGGCAGGCCATTCCAACCACTCTTTTCTCAGTCGATCCACTGGATGACCCGTCCCTAGACAGCAACGGACAACAACGGACAGCAGACAGCAGACAGGCAGACAAGCAAACAAGAGACAAGCGAGAACAGACGGAAAAGACGGCTGGCACGTTGCTCACGCTTTTTCTTCCCGCTTCCTCCTCTGCTTCCTTCTTGTGTCCAAGACTGGTTCGCGTCGTGCATGTCGGGTCACGTCCATCCTGAAAGTCGTCTGATGACCGTTTGGACACGGGAAGCCATCAGTTTGACTGTCAGATTCCTGCTGCGGAGTTCTCTGTATGGAGCTTACACGTATGCAGGGGGGCAGGCAACAAGGCTCTACTCGTAAGGGTCGGTGAAGAGAGCCAACGAGTGAGAAAAAAAAAAGCAAAGATGAAAAAGCAAGAAAAAAAAGAAAAGAAAAAAACTGCAAAGTACTGAGAATAGAAAAAAGAAAAGAGCACACAAATTTCTTCAAGAGCTGCTTACGCTGATCGCTGCAAGGTGCCTTTATTCTGGTCCTCTTGTGACGCCTTGCATAATCGTGACACCCGCCGACCTTCTTGGCCCTTCTTTTAGACTTCTTTTACATAGTAGGCTTATACGTGGACTGAAACTGTCTGTCCCTACCCGGGAAGAACGGCTTTATGAGATTGAGACACGGAAAGGGAGAGACATTGTATCACGGAGAATAAGAGACCGAAGACGTCCAGAAGAGATGGTGGCGTTTTCGTGCAACGGCCCTCGCTTGCTTTTGCTTCTCTCTTTTTCCTCGTCTCTCTTTTTCACTTTTCGCTTTTCGTCCTTTGTCCTTATCCTCCCTCCCCATTCGTACAGGTACGACGGATGGAGCTGCCATAGCGAGGCGGTTACGTATACACGTAGTCATACAGGCTATATGGAGAAGGATGCATGTCTTTCCAGAGTCATCACACAGGGAACAATGGTCCGCAGGTCCGCAGGTCCGCAGGCTCAGAGGTTCAGAGGCACGCAGGCTCGAACTCCGTACTCCGTAGACTCAAAGGGCCGTAGGCTCCTTCTCCGTAGGCAGCACACAAAAGCAGACCTCGACCTAGACCCAGATGCAGGCATGATTTCTCATCACATTGCATTGTCACCAACGCTTCTTCAGGAAACTGGATAGGCGCTTGCTTGCCGTGTGTGAACGGAATTGTGGGTTCCTGGGCAGCTTTCACAGGGTGCTGTGGACAGAAGCAAAAAAACACGCAATTCATGCTTCCGACAGCAATAGCGCTGTCACCTTAACACTGGTGGTGCTAGGAATGCCATCCTTCCCAGACTTGGACCCCTGGCTTATTCTCTCTGTCAGTGTGCTACATGCAGGCACACCAGACAGGCACCAGACAAGGCAGCTCGGTCTCGTTTGCATTCGGTGCACACTACCTGTGGCTTGTACAAATATATTGCCAATACTCTTGTGCTCCTCACCATGTACACGCAAGTCTGTACTATGCACTCTTACTACATAGTAGTGTGTACGGAGTACGGTACGCATACTACTATGTATGTACAGACACCCTCGTTTGAGTGACCTGGAGCTTTTGTTTGCCGAGCTGCCAGGGTCAGAGTACAAGCTACAAAGCTGTACTGCGTAAGCTGTAAGCTGTAAGCTGCACAAGCTGCACAAACACTGGCACAAACACAGGAAAAAGACCCTTGCAAGGTAGCACGCGACGAGAATACGAACTGAATGGAGGAAATGTATACTCTCTGTACTATGTACGCAAGACTGAACCTGCTCGTCCAGCTGAAGAAACTATTCCGTGCTCTCCTGCAGAGTCTGGCTGCAGAATGCCTCGCCGACTTTTTCTTCTTCTACTTTTTCTCCCTCATCACAATTTTGAAACATGCAAGCTGTCAAGTTTTTTCAGTTTCCCATCTCCAGCTCGTCGCTTTCCGCTCTCTTGTCCTTTCAGCTCCCCCACCGGAACCGAGCAAGAAGGAGACCAGAAATGACCAAAATGACCAAAAAACGACAGAAAATGAGAAATATGACGAGGGAAATCAAAACAAGAGAAATCAAAATAGAAACGCCCCTAAATCAAAGACAGCGCGCAAAGTGAAACCGCCATCGTACGTACTTTGTACGCGTAGGTGTCAACTACGCAGTAGACCTACGCTGGATTGGGAACGAAGGAGGAAATCGCTGTCGAGACCAAGAGAAAGAAAAAAGGTTTGCCGGAACGCTTCCCCCAAATGACACATGTTTGAGGCGTTGTCTCTCTTGGGTAGGGATAGACAAGTGCCCCAAGATGATGGGTATTCGCGCTTGTCCCGTTGGCGAGTCCGGTGTGCTCGTATAAGATGTGTTTTCACTGGACGTACGCCGTACTGCGTACAGCGTACGGAGTACTTACTGACTCGTACGAGCCAGAGAATGATTGATCACTCGTTCTACAGGAACTGGCAAAGTACCCCCGTGGCATCGGCTTGATGCTCCTCTAGAGGCACTGATCTGCGATGAAGAGGAAAAAGGGGAGGATCAGAAGACAGGAGAAGAAGAAAAATCAGGACAGGGGAAGTTGCCGTCGTATTCGTCTTCGTTTTCGTTTGGTCGTATGAGAACTGGCTCCGAGAAAAAAGTCCTCACCATCATTGTCGATCCTTTCCCGTTTCTTCCTTCCCCTTTTCTGTTTTTTTTTTCTCTTTTCTTTTTTTTTCCCTTTTTTTTCTTCTCCTCTGCTCATACGAGTTCTTGTATTTCCCCACTGCACACTACAAAAAAAAGGAATTGGCCAGTAAAAACGGTTGTAAGAAAACCAAGAAACCAACGGAAGAGACCAGGACAGGGGACGTTGACAGCCAAAAGTACTCGTACTAACTCGGTTCACAGTACGACAGTACGAGGACTCTGAGGAATCGTATGAGCATCACCTCGCTCACACTGTCAGGCACTGTTCTTTGGATCCTAGATCCTTGGAATGGGTACGAGTACGGAGTACTCCAGTGCACGGTTTGGAGGACCCAGCCGACAGACGGGCAGGGGGTGACAGGCCAATAGGAACGGCTTCCTAGGTGGTTGGTGTGAGTGGAACTCTGATTTCTCTCGAGAGTACGGAGTACTCATAGTATGTACATACTCGTAGGAACTCGTTGTTCAGGTATTCGTACACTTGTGCACAACTTTATATGCTTTCCTTTTTCGTTGTCCTTCTCGTGCGAGCTACGCGTCCTCGCGGTGAGACATGCGTCTTACGGAGCAAGGCCATGCTGTCACACCAGTCACCGCCGGGACATCTACAGTTTGTCTCGAGAACCAACTGTCTCATCTACCGCTGCTGTCTCACTCGGCACCCCGACGTCCCCAGAACGCCAGCCCTCCCAGTCCTCCCAGCCCTCCCAGCTCTGTTTCACTGCACTGCATACATCCTCCTACTCCTCGTAGTCCTCGTATGCGTCTTCCAAACTACTGCGTCCTCGTACATACGGCCTACTCTCCGGAGTCCGTAGCCTGTTTTCGGTGGTGCTGTCTGTGCGGAGCTGCCGGCAGCACCTCTTAGTTTTGCCTTGCATGCCTTTTCTATTTTTTTTTTCTTCGTTTTAATTTTTTTTTTCTCTTTATTTTTATATAGTATGATTTTTTTTCTGTCTTTTCTTTTTTTCTTGTCTCACGAACTCCGTACTCCTTCATCCCCTGTCCGTGTAAGCGAGCCTGTACTATGTACGAGCACGCAAAGTAAGCCGTACTCGTCTGTCCTCCGGGCTGCGTACGTACCCGTAGACAGGCCATCCCCGTCACCCTGGCGAGTTAGTCGACGGGAAAAGACCAATGCAGGAACAGGGCGGCCATCCAATCCCCGTAGTGGAAATACTGGCACCCCCGGTTACAATGTATTTCATACATACATACGGAGCAATACGCAAGCAGGAACAGCCTCTCGAGAGAATCTGCGAGGATATCGCCAAAGCGCCTTTCCCGCAAGAGGACCAGCACCAATTAGGAAGGCCGTCCCATTCTCTATACTGGTTACTCGCTCATGCTAGTACGAGAAGGGCGTAGGGAAGGAAAAGAGAACAAATCCTATGCAGCAAGGTAGCATTGCGCACGCACAGGATCGTGGGGGGTGGGTTCTCTACTGTCCTCTGTCCTCTGTCCTCTCTTTTGGTTTTTGGTCTCTTGCTCTTTTTATCTCTTGTTGTCTCTCTTGCTGTCTGATTTCTCATCTCTCGGTTCTTCTTCTCTCGCTTGCTCGGTCCCGAATCTTCCCCTCACTTCATGTGACAGCCAGTGTCACACATGCATGTCAGATAGTTGAGCTACCTCTGTTGCGTAAGACCGAGGGGTACCATGCACAATGTCGCTCGCTAGGCCCTACTCTGGTTCCTTTGTCTCGCGCTTTTGGCGTGAGATGCGGAGTACAGCCATCTGTAGACTCTCGACTATTCACAAGGACTTTTTTTCACTAGACATGAATAGCGCAGCTCTAGTCCTCTTTGGCTTTTCCTGACGTTTACCCGACAAAGCATGAGCAGATGGTTCCTGGATGATGACAAGGGGGGGGAGCTACTCCGTACTGAGTACTCCATACTGCGTCCTCGTACGAGTTCTCTTGTCCTTTCAGACGTCTTTCTGAATAGGCCGCAGTCATGAGATGTAGCCATACATGAATGCCCTGCACACTCGACTGCTCTCAAAAGTATAGGTACACCTACGGACGGCCACCCACGGCAACCGAACCAGACGATCGGGACAATGAGGAAGCAACCCACTCCTGCGAGCACACTGTACTATGTACGAGTGCTGCACTCATACAGCTCTTGTTTCTGCTCTCCTTTTCCGTGCAGGTCAGCGAGGTCCGATGCTGATGCACTGGTCAGCATTCTGCAAGTCTTAGTCCTCAACGGCACCCAACTATTGCCCACTATGAGCAACTATCACCTGCGAGCATAGCGCTTCACGTACGAGTTAGTGAGGGGAACGGAACGAGAAGAACCAGACATGCTTGGCGTGTAAGTACATAGTATACTCTGTTCCTGGCTGCGCCTCATCGCGTACAACTAAATGGACAAACGAACAGGGAGGAGGCCGTTCTTATCGCTGGAGAGGCAAGGATTGTGCCGTACTCCGTACATAGTATGCAGTATACAGCATACAACCATGCAGAGTCGAGTTCCCTGGCTCGCACGCCATCTCCTTCTTCCTCGTATACATACTTGCTGAGAACCTGGTTGAGAACAAGAGTCTGGGTCAAAGGATACGAGTCTGGTGGACCGCGTCGGTACATGCGAGTACTCCGTAGTATTCTCTCATGCAAGGAAGCAACAATGTCGAGGTTGGGAAGGAGCCTGTCTGTCTGTTGGTCAGAGGCTCCAACAGACACCCCTAAGCACTCCAACAAACAACTCTACTATGTATCAAGCAAGCAGGGCAAAATGGCTTTATGACCAAACAGGCTGTCGAAAAGTACCAACATGATGAGTACTTTTTTTTGCATCCCAAACAGGACAGTGACAAGATAAGACCTGGACTTTTTTTCCGTTTTTATTTTCATACTCTCTTCCTGTTCCCGTCTTCCCCGTCTTCCCGTGTCTTACCTTTTTTCTCTCCCTTTTTCTATTTACACTTTTTAAACAATCCTTCACCGGCCACGTACCCAAAGTACTCTTTTCTCTGTACGAGTAAATTGAACGCTTTCCCTCTAGTTCTAGCGCCCGCCTTAAAATACCGCAAGAGAGATTCTGAAACATGCCCTTGCCCTTCTCTCTGTTTTTTCCGGGAAAATGAATTCCAACCCCAGACGCCAGCACGAGGACCGTTTCTTTTTCTACCATCTGTGCCATTTTGTTTCTTTCGACGTCTTCGAGAAGGCCTCGGTACAGAGTAGGGTCCTTGCACGGTAAACGTCTTTGTGGGACTAACTCTTGAGAGTACTCGTACTCGCAGTACATAGTAGAGAGTAGGAGTTTGAGGAGTTTGAGGAGTACGACTCGGAGTATCTCGTACGGAGAAAGTGCGAGTACTCCACGCGTACTCGCAAGTATCCTCGTACAGCTCCGTTGCATCCCGTGCGGCAGACATCCCCCCAGAGCCGCCGACGGCAAGCCTTGCTGGATGCGACGTGCGACATTCGATTCATGATAGCATGACATTTCTCTCGAAAGAGTCATGCTCAACATGGCAGGATGGCTCACTCGTACCCGTCCCTGTACTTTGTTACACCGCCAGTACGACCTCTCGTCCCTATCGCTGGAGGGTATAAGAGGGATGCTATAGACCAAATATACTCACTTCGTACATGTAGGTGTGAGCTCACGGATTCTGGACTACGACAGAAAAGACGGGTCTATTCGACCGAAATGATTGTGTTGACCGTGTCGATCGATTCGACCTGTTACTCTGGCCCGCCGGCTGGAAAGCGTAGCCGGCAGCTTTCAGGTCTGGACCTGCTATGTACTCGGATTGCGTACGAGTGCGCAGTCGCAGTCCTTGCCGTGTCCGTCGCGGCATGCTCTCTCGTACGAGTTCTCCATCTGAGCTGGTGATCCTCTGGAGCCATTTGTTGCTGTGTCAGAAGGATAGAGTCTCCTCATGTATCCACATCTGAAAGATCCAATGTACTATCGTTATCCCGTTTACCTGTCTGCCGGGGTCGCCACGATGTCAACAATGGCAATGATTGCAGGAGCGACTGTGCTCTTAGTTTCCTTTCTCTCCAGCAACCCCTGGACGTTTCCCACGATCTAGCAAGTACGAGTATGATTACCGGCGTACACAGGAAAGATGTGCGACGAGTTGCCCAGTCGTCCGTCTCCTGTAGTCATACAGTGCTCAGCCCCGTAGGAACTCGTACTTGTACTCGTATTAGTACAAGAGACCCGCCCCCTTAATAGTATTGCAAATTGTTCATTTCCATACGAATTAAACGAATACATATGAAATGAGGGGGAAAAATGAATGAAATGAGAGAAAAAAAGAAAGGAAAATAAGAAAGGAATAAAAAGAAAAGAAAAAAAAAGAAAAAAAGACAAATGGCGTTTGACGTAGGAATGATGCATCCAGAATGCGGCCATGCTGGTGGCCGTTGAGTGCAGCTGCTCTTTTGAGCAAGTCGCGATTCCTCCCGCTCCTCTGGCGGGATGCTGCAGGGAGCGAGGCAGGCCAGCCAGATGCACGCTTTCCCGTCTAGGCTGCTGGCTACGCAGTACTCCGTACGAGGACGCAGACGCAGCAGGCTAAGCTGGCTGCCTGCCTGCAGCCGACTTGAATGAAAACGGCAACACAAAGAGCTGTCGGTACCTGTTTTTGTACGTGCTGTGAACATCTCCTTGCTCGTGATCCCTTGCATCTGCGTTGCCTTGCATCTTTTGCTCCAGCCACTGCAGTCACGGTCGCCACTGGATGATCCCAAGATTCTGTCACGGGCGGAGTCCATCTCTGTCGCAGTCTCCCTCTCCTCTGTCTCCTCTTTCTTCCTCTTCTGCCCCCCTCTTCCCTCTGGCTCAAGCTCCCCACCCCCCCTCTCCTACCAGCTCCCACGCCTACACTACAACACTGCCCATCACCAAGCCTTGCATCTGTCGTATTTTCCCTCTTTTTTTTTTTCCTTTTTCAAAGAGACCCGCTCTGTATTCAAAGTCGGTCAATCCAGCTTGGTCCCAGGCTGATCACTGGAAAGATCATGGGACTGATAAAAAGTACTCCGTACTGCCTACGGCGAACTGCGTACTGGTCCTCCTCGCAGCTCTGGCCGCAGCTCTATGCCCGGATTTGATAAACAAGTCCGTTCCTGTCCACAAGGACAGAGAGCAAGTCCACGGGCAAAACAGCAACAAGCCGGACTAGGACTGGCGTCGGCTGTTGGCTAGGCTTGCCTGTAAGTTTTGAACAGCTCGACGCTAAGCGACCGCTCAAGTGGAATAAGTAGAGGAGGAACTAGAGTGAGAGAGTGAGAGAGTGAGAAGGAAAGAGAGAGAACGGAAATGCCCACCAGGGCCAACGGACGCCGGCAGACGCCAAAATCAGAGCCATGCGTCCACCGTCTCAGCGGCTGCGCCAGACCAGGGCGCCAGGGGAAGCCGTCTCGTTTTGGTCAGGTCGCCGACCCTCTCTGAAAGCACTACACTAACTCACGGCATACGAGTACGGAGAACTCGTACTCTTGTACCTCTGACAGTTGACAATCTGACTCGTATTCTCATGCTGTACTCTCTATACTCCTCGTACTCCGTACTAGTATGTATTCTCACCAACATCTCACAAAAACTCGAGCTCCAGTTTTCCTCTGAGCTTCCTAGCATGGACAGAGTCTCCATCTTTGTCTTTTCAAAAAAAAAAAAAAAGATAGTTGTGATACTATGTACAATCGACGACTCCGTACGCGTATGGGTACTCGCAGAAGCGATCGATACATTTTCCCTGATTGTGAGTATGGCGTACGTATACTCCGTAGTCGTGCTCGTACTATGTAGTCCTTCCGAATGCCGTTATCTCGGACGCACGAGCGCCTCCAACAGGACCTGTCCTGCAGGTTCACGTTTTGTGCTCCCTGCGTCGCCTCTCGCCTGTGTCCTGCTCACCTCACCTCTGCATGCTCGCCGCCTTTTTGCTCTCTCTTTGACCTGTGCTCGGCCTTTTCCCTGCGCCAGCTACTGCGCCGCTTATGTGAAGCTGGTGAGCCTGCAGCCTCTAGGAAGCCTCTAGGAAGCCACCTCGAGGAAGCCGCCTCTCATTCCGGTCTGTGCTCTGCGAGACCGACAGTCTTCCGCATAACCCTCACATCCATTCAGGTCGCACGCGTTGCATGGCCCCCCCTACGGAGTACAGAGAAGCTTGAGCCTTGCGTTGGACTAGAGCACAGGTACAGAGACGGAGACCGTACATACATAGTAGTTACTTTCTCCTGACGCGGTGGACAGAGGAGTCCCAGACCAGGGACGACCAGGTCGAAGGAGGACCCACAAACGCGACCCAGCATCAGCACCCTTGTACCCAGCCAGAGGAGACGATGAAAAAAAAATTATAATAAGAAAATCATAAAAATAATAAAAAGAAAAAAGCAAAAAAAAAAAGAGAAAAAAAAAAGCGGAACTACCAGGTTACTCCGTACTCATCGTCGGGGTCCAGCTAGCGCGGTCCCGCCTCAAGGGTGTCCAGGGTGTGAGTGCATCCCAAGGATTGTTGCCAGACATCCCCCTGTCCGCTAGTCACCGCCAGTGTGGACTTGCTACTCCACAAAACGTTTATACCTCGCAGATGGACTACAAGAGGACGACCAGAGTGACACCAAAAAACCCGTCTTTTTTTTGAATAAGAGCATGCGAGAAAAGAACGCTCCTCCTGCCCACCCATCAACAACTGGCTCTTATAACCTCCCCCCGTCCTCCACCCTCCACTTTCTTGTTTTCCTTGTTCTCTCTCTCTCTCTCCCCTTGTTCTCTCCTTCTCATCTTTCTGTCTTGCTTCACCTTGCTTCTTCGTCTTGCTTGTCTTGCTCTTTTCAGTCCACTCGGCACCTCGTCACTCTTTTCAAAACCACTCGTCTCACTCTGACCACTCTGACCACTCTGACCACCTCATCTGACCAGCACATCTCACTCTTTTAATGCGGCCTCCTTCTCTGACCTCGCAGCAATGCCCGCCTCTCTCCACCACGCCGGTATCGCCGAGCTCCTCGAGCCGGCCATAGACGGCCCGCCCTCGCCCGAGAGCATCAGAGCCCTCAGCAACCAGATGCGCCGTGCCTCGGCCATGGACAAGCACCAGAGCAGCCGCACCACCTCCTCGGGGTCGTCCTCGCTCCGCTCACAGACCTCGGCCGACCGGCCCTCCTGGGACCATGCCTTTGACAATGCCGCCCCGGCTCTTTCGAGACAGTCCTCGGGCCGCTCAGCCAGCAGCAGCGCCCCCTCCCGGGAGCGCTACGACAGCGTCCAGCTCTTTGGCCGCACCATCTTCAGCAAGCGTACCAAGGGCGGCCGCCGCGAGAGCAGCTCGCGCAGTTCCAACATGTCTCTCTACGCTCCCGACCTGTCGGACAAGCGGGCGGGCATGTACTCTCCGCCCGCCACCTCGTACGGCCCGCCCCCCTCCACGGCCTCTTCCTCCGTGTCGGCCGCCGTCTCGCCCTCTAGCTTCAATACGAGCCCCAGCTCCAAAGACGCCTTCATTCCCTCCTTTTTCAACCGCCGCCGCTCCACCAAGTCGGGCAGTGACGAGCTCGAGTGCCAGCGCCGGCCCCTCATCTCGGGCCCCTACAACTTCAAGCACCTCACCCACACCCAGAAGGAGCACATCCCCAGCCTCCACGGCGGCAACCGCACCGCTCTGCAGTCCGACTTCACGGCCGTCCGCGTCTCCCAGCAGCCCACCGCCGGCGCTCTCCGCGGCATCCACGCCCAGAGCATCTACTTTGATTCTTGTGACCAGGCCCAGGTCCAGGCCAGCACGGCTGCCAGTGCCGGCCTCCGTCCGCTGCCCCTACGGCAGCACTCGGCCTCCGTCTCGTCCACCACCCCCCTGCCGCACATGCTCCTGCACACCCTCTCCGACGACCAGCTGCGCATCCCGCCGCCACGCCCCCCTCGCTCGCCCATCGAGGCCTCGTCCTTCTCGCCGCCGGTCCCGCCGCCGCGCATGTCCAGCCGCGCGTCCATCCGCTACGGCGAGTTTGACGCCCTCGCCACCACCACCGTCCAGCGGCCTCGCACGAGCGGCGGCTTCCGCATGCCGGCTCCCCTCTCCCTGACCCCCGACGCGCCAGAGGTGCCCCTGCCCCGGCTGAGCCATGCCCACTCCTTCTCGGCCGACCTGTTTGCCAACACAGACTCGCGCCGCTACTCGCAGCTCATCACATCGCTGCCGTCTGTGCCGTCTGTGCCTTCTCTGCCCTCCATGTCCTCCATGCCCTCTCTGCCCTCTCTGCCAGCGGAACCGCTCGAGGGCATCTCGCCCACCAACATGACGGCCAACGTCAACTGGCCGCTGGCCAGTCCCCCGCCTCCTCCCTTGCCGGCCCTGACCACGTCCCTCTCGTCGACCTCGGTGTCGACGGCGGTCGACATCCTCCCAGGCGTGCCAGAAGAAGAGGAGCAGACCAGCGTGAGCCGAAACAGCCTGCGCAAGTCGCGCATGAGCACCATCAGCATCGTCAGCACCTCCTCTTCGCTGCGCGCCTGCCAGTCGCTGCCCATGCTGCGCCGTGCCTCTCATGCCCAGGCCCAGCCCGCTTCGCCGCGGTCTCCCCGGCGGCCCCCCAGCGGTGCCTCTGACACGCTCGGCTTCTTTGACGTCATGGCAGCCCAGCGGACGCTGCGCCAGTCCCTGCAGGACGACGACGGCGTCAGCTACATGCAAAAGGACAGCTGGGAGGATGCCATTGACTACTGCTATGAGCACGCCGTCGAGGCGGACTGCGAGTATGCCTGGGAGCGGTCTTCGCTCGACCTGTCCCGCGACGAGCGGGAGGAGACGGATGGCAGCAGCGGTTCCGACACGGAGAACGCTGACCCGGAGACGGAGGCTTCTGGGAGCCGAGAGACGGCAGAGACTCAAGAGACGGCAGAGACCCTAGGGCCTCGCGAGAGCCTGCTGTTGCCGCCCGTCGGCAGCAGCCCGGCGACCTCGGACGTGCCCGTGCTCAGCCCTGCCAGCCAGACGTCCATGGCCTCCATGCGGGAGGCGACGACGCCCACGTCGACCTTTGCCATGCGCCGGCCGAGCCTGACGATTGCCACCAAGGCCTCTGAGGACGACGCGCCCAGCCCGATGCGCCGCTTCCTGCACAAGCGCACGTCGTCGCGGGCGTCGAGCTTCAAGGAGTCGCACGGCTTCAACCTGTCGCCGACCTTTTTCATCCCCGGCACCGACAACTACGAGCATCGCGTGGCCTCGCGCGTGCGTGTCGGCTTTGCCCTGGGCGCCGAGGAGGAGGAAGACCTGTGCTTTGCTCCGTATCCCTTTGCCTATCCGTATGCCGAGCCGGTCAAGACGTCCGACAGCTTCTCGCTGTTCACGCCGTCGCGCATCAGTGCCTCGACGGCCGGCAGCCGCGAGTCCCAGGACTCGGTGCTGTCGGACCGGCACATCTCTGCCACCTCGACGGCGACGGACCTCACGCGGCTGACGGTCAGCACGGCCTCGATGGAGGACCTGATGACGAAGCCCGAGATGGAGGCAGCCCTCGCTGCGGCAGAGTCGGACTCTGTTTCTGCCCCGTCCGTGGCTTCTGCCACGGACTGAACTTGTTCATGACGAACTGGCTGTGCCATTTCCTTGAGCGTCTTTTTTCATTTTTTTTTTCATCTTTCCATCTTTCCATTTTTCCATTTTTTCATTTTTCCATTTCTCTTTTCTTCTTGTTTCTTATTTTTTCATTGTTCTATACCACCACACTCTTTATCGTCTCCTTTCATCACTCATTCTCATTCGTTCTCATTCATTCTCATTTTCATTGTGTTTTGAGTCATTTTTCATTTGCCATCAGGCACCACACCACCATTGACAAGGATGTCATACCCTCTATTTCTTTTTACTCTTCTGTTTGGATAGACTAGATTGCAGCAGGAGCTGCTGCCCTACTCCATTGGTAGGCATGATGTTTCACGATATCTTTCTTTTGTACTTTCTCTTGTACGCGTACGGGAAAAAAAAGGGAAGCCAGCGGGCCCAGAGCCGGGCTTGAGGGGTGGGAAGATTAGGGTACTCGAGTACTTTACAGGCATTGAAAACATACAAAATAATAAATGGATTTATCCAACTGGCAGTCTTTTCCTGTGACCACAATGACGTAGTATAAAAAAAGTAAAGAAAAAAGAAAAAAGAAATTGGGTGCGGCTCTTTGCCCAACGCTCCTCTATTTTAGTTCATGTCACTTGTCAGGTCCGGTGACCTGCCTGCATGCGCCCTCGCGCGTCGGCCAACCAAAAGATGCAGCATGCAAGGGAAAGCAAAGACGGAAGAGGACAGGAGGCAGGTGACAGGGGACAGGAGAAACCTCTCCGGGGTGAGACGGCAAACCGAACGACGCCACGTTGACGGTGACGTCGTTGACGGTGACGTCGTTGAGCCTCTTGTTATCCCGTTTGTTTTATTTTCTTGGGTTTTGTTCTTTTGTTTTTTGTTCTCTTGTTTTTTGTTTTCTTATTCTCTTGTCTGATTCTTTTGTCTTCTTTTAGTGGCCGTTGGGCATGAGAAAGTACAAGGACCCGTACTGCGAAAAGGTCCTAGCTTTTCCACCAATGCCGGTGCAGCATCTGAGCGAATCTCGGTGCTTGGGCTTGCAGCTGCCGAGACAGGCCAGACAAGGGAGAGTGGGGACTCGACGATGCCCGAGACGCTCTTTCCTCTTCTTCTACTCCGTACTCACGTACTCACAGTCACGCACTCTTACGTCCTCTCCTCTTCCCGCCTCCTACAAAGACTCAGCATGACGTCGTTGGTGCTTCGAGGTCATGTGCGTGACAGAGACTGGGCGGTTGGGTGGGATTTCTATATTCTGACCGTCTTTTGGTTGGGTGTTTCCTCTTTCCGGGTCGTCGGAAGGAAGAGCCGTCCAATGTGAGACGCCAAAAAAAGGAGAAAAAAAATTAAAATAAAATAAAATAAAATAAAAATAGGAAAATAAGAAAATAGGTGCACTTCATAGCGTCCCAGCTGGCTGAACAGGCGTCGTACTACTGCGCACAAGTACACGCAGCGCATGAAGCTAACGTCTGGGGCGCGCTTTCCCTTCTCTTTTCGTTCCTTCCTTTGCCTTCTTCTCCCTAGTCTCCTCGATCGGTACGCAGTCACTACTATGACTCGTACATAGTACCTGTCCACTGTGCCATTGGGATGGGAAAATTGGGGAGGCAGTTGGGGGGGGAGCGGATGGGGGCGACGTACAGGCTTACTATGTATGTTAGACGGACATTTTAGAGTTTTCCTCGCTATTATTCAAGTGCCGAGAAGAGAAGCGCCATCGGACCTGAGAAGCAGTTATTTGTTGTGCTCGTCTCTTCTTTTTTTTTTCTTTTTTTTTTCTGTTCATTTATTCTCTTCTTCTGCTCGTTTCTTCTCTTTTCATTTTTCATTATCTTCTCTTCTTCTCTTCTCTTCCCCGCACTGCCATCTCACATTTACACAAAAGACTTGCACGACATATTGGATTTGGAATCTCAGGAGGACAGAAAGGACAATAGAAAGGAAAGAGAAAAGGAACAGAGAAACAAGAGAAATCAGAAAAGGAAAACAGAAAACAGAAATTAGAGCATTCAATATATTTAGCGGGAAAGAACAACCGGACGCTATTTCTCCTTTAGCAAGGTCAAAGGGGTTTTATATTTGCATCAGGTAATCAGGCTTTTTAAAAAGGGCGGTGTCTAGACAAGCCGCCAGAACCACGAACCACGGTCACGGTCACGGTCCTTGGTCCTCGACGCGACTCGACAATCCCGAGTCTGTATCTAAAAATGGCAGAGAAGCACATTTGGCTAGTGACTGGTCCGGCCGGCACAGGCAAGTCGACCATTGCCGAGTTTCTGGCTGAGAAGCTCAACATTTCCTATCTCGAAGGCGACGAGGTCCGTCTCTTCCGTCTTTTCCGTCTTTTCCGTCTTTTCCGTCTTTTTCTCTTCCCTGTCTGACCGCCAGTTTCATACAAAGGAAAATATCGACAAGATGCGCAGCGGCATCCCGCTGACCGACCTCGACCGCTGGGACTGGCTCACTCTCCTCCGCGAAGAGTCTCTGCGGCGCATCGCCCCTGTGGCTTCCGAGTCGTCTTCTGACGAGGCTGACGCCGTCGTCCTCACCTGCTCGGCCCTCAAGCGAAAGTACCGTGACGTCATCCGTGTCGCCCCCTACTTCCATCCCCAGGTACGCCTCCACTTTGTCTTTCTCTACGGCACCAAAGACCTCCTCGTCGGCCGCGTCAGCCAGCGCAAGGGCCACTACATGGGTGCCAGCATGGTCGAGAGCCAGCTCGCCATCCTCGAGATTCCCGGACCCGACGAGACCGACGCCCGCGCCTTTGACGTCGCCGGCTCTCTCGAGGATATCAAGGCCGACGTCACCGAGTACGTCGATGCCATTCTCGGTACCCACGCCGACCATAAATCCGACCATGGCAAAGCATGATGGCTGATTTTGGTTGATTTGATTTATTTGATTTGTTTTGATTTATTTGATTTATTTGATTTGATTATTGAATTTGGCCTTGCTATTTTTCTTTATTTGCAAGTGTTTGGGATAGCCAAGATGTGGAAAAAAAGCAATGAACCGGATATGTGCAAGGATCTTTCTCTTTCTTCTGTTACAGTTCCCAAATAGACAGACATTAGCTCAGCTGCAAAACCATCGAGTCGGGATGCTCAACCAGCTGCCGCACCACCTCTGCTGCCCGTGCCGCCGTCGCCCCGTCCACCACACGGTGGTCGGCGCTGAGACTGAAGTTGCACACGTGCCGCTTCACGATGCGCTGACTCGCCGCTCCCATGCTCTCGTCCGCGTCGTCGGCAAAGGCCGGCACCGTCCGCACCCGTCCCATGCCCAGGATCGCCACCTCCCGCTCCACCACGACCGGGCTCAGGTACGTGCCCCCAATGTTGCCAATGTTGGACACCGTAATCGTGCCGCCCTGCATGTCGGCCGGCGCCAGCTTGCCTGTCCGCGCCAGGCCCTGCAGCCGCACCAGCTCGGCCGCAATCGACAGCACGCTGCGTCCCTGCACGTTGCGCACCACCGGCACCACGAGCCCACCCGGCGTGTCCATGGCCACACCAATGTTGTGCTGGCTGCGGTAGACGAGGCGCGGCTTGCTGGCGCCGCTCTCAGTGCCGTCGACAAGGTCGGATAGATCGACACGTGCATTCAGGACCGGGTACCTCTGCAGCGCCATCGACAGCGCCTTGATGATAAAGGGTAGATACGACAGCTTGGCCACTCCTGCTGCTGCTTCCGGAGAAGATGGACGTGCCAGCGCCGCATTCACCCGCTGCCGCAGCTGGAACAGCTGTGTAAAGTCGACCTCGTCGGCGTACAGAAAGTGCGGGATGGCGAGCGACTTGGTCATGGCGCGGAACATTTGCAGCTGCGTGCCGGTCAGCAGGACGGATGTTTCCTGTTGCTGTTGCATGCCACCCTGGGCTGTGACGGCGTCTCCCGTTGCTCCCGTTGCTTCTGCTGCTTCTAATGCTGCCTTCTTTGCCGACACAAAGCGCAAGAGGTCTTCCTTGAGTACCCGCCCGTCCTTGCCCGTGCCGTCCACCTGCGAAATGTCCACATCCAGCTCCTTGGATAGGTGTCGCACGGCCGGCGTCGCCAGTAGCGACCCTGAAAAGCGCTTCTTGACTGGCTCGCCAGGTGGAGGTGGTGCCGTCTCTGTCGGTGCCGCTGCTGGTGCTGGTGCTGGCGCTGCTGGTGCTGGCGCTGGTGCAGGCGTGGTCTCTGGCTCTGCGGCCGGCTCAGAGAGGTGTCCGACCTCCTCGGCAATGTCAATGTCCACAAACGCATGGCCCACCTTGGCCATCTCGCCCGCCTCATAGTGCAGCTTCTTGACCACGCCGGCAAAGCGGCTGGTAATCTCGACCGAGGCCTTGTCGCTCTGCACCTCACAGAGCGGCGAGAACTCTTCCACGCGGGCTCCGGGCTCCACGAACCACTGTATGATTTCGCATTCGACAATGCCTATTCGGTCAGAAGACAACAGGGCAGACAGCAGACAAAGAGACAAAAGACAGGGACAGACCTTCACCAATATCGGCCAGGAGGACCGGCTTGATGGCCAGCATCCGGGTCGAAGCGTGGAAGCCCCGCGCCCGAAACGAGAGCGCCGGGACGACGTCGTCAAACATGCGACGGCTCGCGACTCTAGATGACCCGTGGACTCTCCGCGCCGCCGGGCCCAGTGCCCGATAGGTCTTTTGAAGAAACATGCTGGAAGATGTGGTTGTCGGGAAACCGTTCTTCCCTTTTTTCTTCCCTTTCCCTCTTTCTCTTTCCCTCTTTCTCTCGTTGAAAACCCCGTCAAATTTCCCGTCTCCCTGTTGTCTGAGAGGAGATGGGGTAAAGAGAGGTGTGGCTTGTCTCTTTCTCCTCACTTCTGGGGAATGGAGCTTGTTTAAGCCGAGCTGAGCTTGAAGCTGGGGCATAGGCGCGCCGTGGATAGCCGATACGCTCGTCGGACAGCACGTGCACGAACTACTATGTAAGCTGCGCGATAAGAGGAGAGATTAGGAAATTCTCCATGATCGGCGCAAAAAAGTAAAAGAGCAAAAAAGCAAAAGAGCAAAAGAGCAAAAGAGCAAAATCTCAACTTTCCCGTCACCACTCTCACATCCACCACGGCCACAGCAACTCGACCAAGATGGCCAGCAAGAGGCTCACCTCGGCTCTCTTTCAGTCCACGACTGCCTCCTCTCCCCTTCTGGCGCTGACTGCTTGTCCGGCCTGTCTCCGATGCCAACGGCGCGCCTTGAGCGGCTCTCCTCACTGGCGCAGCGACAAGGCTTCCACAAAGACCTTTACAAAAACAACGACAGCTTCCACTGCCGATGAAGCTGCTCCGCCCCTCCCCAGTCCCCTCGCCCATGCGCCTCGCTCCCATGGATCACGAGCCAAGGAGTTTACCCCGACGCCCCTCTCCCGGCCGATCGGCATGCCTCTTCCCCCCTTGCCCGGCGAGAACAGCGGCATCGACTTTCGGACACTACGTCAGAAACGAGATGACTTTGTCGACTACGACAAGCACCTCGTCCGCCGACAAGAACTGTACGTCTGGCCAGCAGAACAGACCCCATGCAGAGGCTCATGTGAATAGGAAAAACAAAATCATCAAGCCCTACTTTCGCGACTGGACCAATCTCCAGTTCCACAAAGGCAAGACCTTTATCGCCCCGCCCCGCCTCTTTCGCGCCGACCTCTCCCTCTACTTTCCCAACCTCGTCGGCCAGCCCCTGCTGGCCGAGTCCTCGTCCTCGTCTTCCTCGTCTTCCTCGCCCACCCTCCCCGACGGCCTCGCCGACACGACACCCATGCTCCAGGACAGCGCCGCCACCGTCGTCGCCCTCTTCAGCAGCATGTGGGCCGAGAATCAGGTCCGCAGCTTCCTCGCCCCCCAGGCCAACCCCGCCCTGTCCGAGCTGCTCAACAGCCACGAGGGCGGCGGGCCCGCTGCCGGCGTCCAGCTCGTCCAGGTCAACGTCGAGGAGATCAGCGTGCGCGCCTGGCTCGTGCGCCTCTTTCGCCGCTCGCTGCGCCGACGCATCGCCCCCCGCGACCGCAACCGCTACCTGCTCGTCACCCGCGGCATCACCGACGAGATCCGTGAGAGCATCGGCCTCCTCAACAGCAAGGTCGGCTACGTCTACCTCGTCGACCGCCACTGCCGCATCCGATGGGCCGGCAGCGGGCCCAGCCAGCCCGACGAGTGCCAGAGCCTCGTTCGCGGTATCCGGTGCCTGCTGACCGAGGCCAAGAACGAGGACGAACTCTTTCAGCAGCAGCGGCCGAAGCCAGAGCCTAGTCAGGTGCAAAAGGCAGCACGCTCTGCCTAGAATCTTTTTCTCTCTCTCTCTCTCACACACACACACACAGCATATATATGTATTGTACAATAGCAAATCTAAATCATAGAAGCAGGCCATTACGAAATGAATCATACACCGCTTTCCCAACCCAAACGCCACAACGCACGTATCAAAAGAGCCATGGAACAGAACTGCGTATACTTGCAACGTGAAGTACCCGACAAAAGGGGAAGGAGGGGGGGGCGGGGGGCGAGGAAGAACATGAAAGAGTAAAGGCTCATTACAATAGAGTAAAAAAGGGCTGGCGACGTGTGGCAAGAGAGTCCAAGTGACGCAAGAGACTGGTCCGACTACAGAAACATCCAAAAGACGACAAAGCAAAAGGCGATAAAGGTGCCCATGATGATGCCATCGCGGCGCTTTTTCGTCGAGATGCGCCCAATGAGCGTGTTGATGCCGGGCACCTGGCTGGCCGCGAGGGTGATGCGGCGGTTGATGTTGGCCAGCGTCTCGCGCTGCAGCGCAAAGTTGTCGTTGACCGCGTACGCCTGGCTCAGCACGCTGTCCACCATGTTGTGGCTGCGGTCGATGCGCCCGCGCTCGCCCAGCATGTAGTCGGCCTCGGCCGCCTCAGCGCTGTCGTTGCGGTCGCCAGCCTCGCCACTCGCGCGGCCGCCTGTCCGACTGCCGGCCCGGAACGTATTGATGTCGTCGCGCACGTTCGCCAAGAGATTGGCCCGATCGCGGGCCTCGGAAAGCTGGCTGCGGAGTCGGGACAGGTCTTTGCGGTGCTCGGTCAGCTTCTCGCGCAGCAGAGTCAGGTTGTTCTGCTTGACGGCCGACGAGGTCAGAGTCGGGTCGGAGTCGAGCAATCGAGCGAGTTTTTGGATGAGGCCGTCTCTCTAAAAAGAACAAAAAGGAATGGTTAGTTTTTTGGAGAAGGCGCTGGACAAGAGAGCTGCTTACTTTCTCGAGAAGCTCTTGCAGTTTGGTCTCCGTCTGTCGCTCGTGGTCTGTTGGCTTGGCTGGTACAGAGGATGCCGAGGAGAGCTGTGCATATGTCTGGAGATGGTTCTCGGTCTAGACGGACAGTGGTCAGCGATCAGTGGTCAGTGGTCAGTGGTCAGTGATAAACGAGGCTCTTGAGCTTCTCAAAAGAGTGCTGCTCTCCTCTCGTCATTCTTACCTGGCTCTCCAGAGACCGAACCTGTTGCCGGAGCTGGGTCCAGCTCGAGTTTCCCACGCCAGAAGCCATGACAGCTGCTCTGCAGGGGTTGGGGCAATCGACTTGTCGCTCAAAAGCCGGAAAGGGGAGTCGAGAGAAGAAGCCGGCAAAAAGAGTCTTGCTCGGAATGTCAAAGAATGGTCAAGAATCGGTAAACAAAACACAGCCAGCTGATGTCAGGATAACTTTCACAATACAACTCGCTGATCGGAGAAGAAGCAAGGGTGGAAAATGCCAGAATGTGAAAAGTGGTCGTCCATGCGAGAGAATGTCCAGGAGGGAGACAGCCAGCTGTTTCTGACGCCACAAACCGTCTGGCCAGGTACGGGAACGGGGCAGTGTGGCGGTGCCCGGTGGTTACCACCTGGACATTCGGAGTTATAATGCTCCGTCATCCGCCTAGATCAATCACGTGAACGATGACATAATAGTGTGAACTCCACCTGCAAAAGTAGTAGGGCAACCGACCCTAATTTTTTTTTGGTTCGAAGCGCCATTCCCGGGAGGGGGGAACCATAGTCCAGAAAAAAAAATTCAAGGCAGCTTTTTCCCCGACCACTCGTTCTCACGATTCCACATCCGCCCAACGACCTCTGCACAATCACTCCGGCTAACCCTTTTTTCTCTATAAAATGGTGAGTTTTGGCTTTCCGTTTGATGTTTTCAAGGCTTTTGATGAGGATGGGAGGAGGCCAAGGGAAGAACAATGACCAGAGACACACGACTCGAAATGCGGGTGCGAATCGTTCTCGCGTGTCCACGAAATATTCGATATTCGATATTCGATACCGGCTCGCCCGCCTTCACTCTTTATCCAAGCGATCCGGTTTGACAAGAAACAACCCGAGCAAGTGACGAGAGTGTACAATGCAAAAAGCTGTCGATTGAGAGACAGAAAGACACCCACAAGAAAATTCTGCCAAAACAGTCAAAACAGCCAAATGCAATTTGCAGTCACCAGTCTATAGTCAATAATCGACAGTCGAGAGAGTGGAATAGAGGGGGTATCATTGTCCTGCAGAAGACACGTTGCTGACTGGTTTTTTTCCCCCATAGTCTACCAGCAAGGTCAAGGCCGGTCAGCTGTGGCCCAAGAACAAGGATGAGCTGCTGAAGCAGCTCACGGAGCTCAAGACGGAGCTCGGCCAGCTGCGCATTCAGAAGATCACCTCTTCCGGCTCCAAGCTCAACCGGATGTAAGCTGACTGTCTTGGAAAAGAAAAAAAAAGAAAAAGAAAAACGTCCAAAAACTAACCAGATAGCCACGATGTCCGCAAGTCCATCGCCCGCGTCCTGACTATTATCAATGCCAAGCAGCGGGCACAGCTCCGCCTCTTCTACAAGAACAAGAAGTACCTGCCCCTGGACCTGAGACCGAAGCAGACCCGCGCCATCCGCCGGCGGCTGTCCAAGACGGACGCCTCTCGCAAGCTGGAGAAGACCAAGAAGCGGCTGTCCCACTTCCCCCAGCGCAGCTACGCTGTCCGTGCCGCATAAGGGGAGGACCGGAAGCGGAGATGGTACATGACAAAAACGAAAAATTCTTGTTAAAAAAATACAAAAAAGAACACAAAGAACAAGAGGGGGAGGATGAGGCACGGATAAAAGCAGGGAGGGGAAGGAGGAAGAGAATGCATGTTTATTTTTGGGTGGAGGGAAAGGTTTTCCCTTTGGGTGTTCCTGCCAGGCTTTTTTTCAACTTCTTTTCTTCCTCATAGCGTCGTCAAAATGGGATGATTGTGAGGATAAAAAAGGAAAAAAACATGACGTGAATCTGGAGCAGTTTCATTCTCTCCTGTTCTGTCCTCCTCGTTCTTGACAAACAATGAATCAGGCAGGGACATGACAGGCAACACACAAAACACACCAAAGAAAGAGCAAGACACGCTTCCTCTCCCAACTCTTTTGTCTTTGGGTCCATCTTCTTCTCATGCAGTTTTTTTTTCAATAAAAAAAGTGTAAAATGAACATGTTTATTCTCCACTAGTGGAGAGCCGTAGCTGTATGATTCTGTCTCTTCTCTGTACATAAATGCGTCATTTCATCCGTCAAATGCAGGCCTACATCCCACCCAAAACCACCAATCTGGACCCATCCTTTCTCCCTTCCATATATCATGCAGCATAGTGCGCCTGGAACCCGAACCACGCAATGATGAAAAATCCCAGTCCATTCTCATGCCATTCTACATATCCCGTTGACTCATGCAATCATCAACCGTTGCAATATACCTTCTTCCTCTCCCCCTTCTCTCTCCTCTCCTTCAAACAGGCACAGCCTCTGTCAGAGACAGGGCTGTGGTTGCCCCTGAAACGACGGGAGCCGAGCCTGAGCGACCCTTCTTGCTGTGCTGCATGCTGTGACGACGCAGCTGGTCCTTGCGGTGAAAGTGCTTACCACAGCCGGGAAACAGGCATGCGTAGAGTCCCTCGCCGGTGTGGATACGCTTGTGCTTAGACAGGTTGGAGGACTCGCTAAACTCCTTGTTGCAATACGGACACTTGAGCGGCCGCACCTTTGTGTGTGTCCGGATATGCATGGCTGCGTGGATGTGGTCAGCACAAATTTGATTAAAAAGGATGTCAGGGGATGTGAGGGAAATTACATACTCAAGGCGCTGTGCTGGCGGAACGTCTTGCCACAGATTTCACAGGACAGCGGCTTGCTGTCGGCATGGACCAGCTTATGCTGCGCCAGTGCCTGGTTGGCCGAGAATGACAGCCCACAAATGTCACACAGGAATGGTTTATCTAGGCAGGTTAGTACAGCGAGAGAGAGAGAGAGGCGGAGACGGAGACAGAGAGTGAAGGAGAAACATACTGCCAGTGTGCACCTGCATGTGACGGTCAATCTTGCTCTTTTGAGCAAAGCCGCCCTTTTCTGTGCCGTCACGGCGGTTGCAGCCGACCCAGCCACAAGAATAGGTACCGCCAACATCGCGCTTCAGAGGATGCGTGTGCACAGAAATGGTGTGCTTGTGCAGCTCGCCGGGGGAATCAAACACCATGCCGCAGGGGACGTGGCTGCCCAGATCACACCAGAGACACTCGGACTTTGACGCCGAGGCCAGCTGCTGCTGGAGTGGAAGCGGAAGCTGGAGCTGCGGCTTCTGGTCGAGGTCGAGGTCCTCGTCTGGGCGCTGCAAGGTAGAGTCCAGGCCGAAGCCAGATGGCGACGGCACAGACAACATCGACGGCGTCCGCATCATATCCTGCACCTGTGGCGACGACGCCGAGATCAACGAGGCCTTCCGGGAGAGAGAGGAGGCAGCAGAAGAGGTGGAAAGGGAGGCGGAGAGCGGAGGCGCACAAGGCAGACCGGTCGCCAGTGGGCCCATGAGATGGCCACCATGATTGTGCATGTGCTGGCCATGAAAGTCATGATGGTCCATGTGGCTGTCAAAGTGCTGGTGTGCATGTGCATGTGCATGTGCATGTGCATGGAGGTGAGGGTGAGGGTGAGGGTGAGGGTGCTGATGCCCGCACTGTAGAGGCTGAAGAGCCGGAAGCTGTGATAGGCTGGCGCCGTGCTTGTCCCACAAATGCTGTACCATAGCCTCGCCATTGGCAAACTTGGCACCACACTCTTGACCAGCCAAGTCTAGGCTGCTGCTATCCGTGCCACTCATAAACAGGTCGAGGTCGATCTGGTCAAAGAAGCCGTCTTGATTGTGGCTGTGACTGTGGCCCGTCTGACCCGTCTGGCTCTGATTGTGGCTCTGACTGTGGCTCTGGCTCTCGCCACCCTGGCCTTCACCCTGGCCTAGTGGCATCATGTGCTTGACAGGGCACTCTGCAAAAAAATCCGGATCCTCAATGGGGCAGAGAGACTCGTTGCATGAAGCAGACGGCTGCAGCGGATTGTGGGACTCGTACAGATGCTGGTAGTTTGTGAGAAACTCGGGGCAGATGCACAGATCTGGGCCCAAGAGGTAATGTTGATGCTCGTGCTGATGCTGATGCTCATGTTGATGTTGATGCTGATGCTGGTGTGGGCTAAAAGGGGTGTTTGCCATCTCATTCTGCTGAATTTGCTGCGTCTGCTGTGCAGAATCAGGGTCCACAAAGGAGGCGAGAGCGGCAGCAGCGGCAAGAGCGTCCTCTGAAGACAGGCCTATGCTGGTCTGGAGACAGGTCTCATCCTCGCAGCAGCAGGAGGGGTCGTTGGAGCAGGCTTCGTCATGGCAGATCTCGCCATCGCTGCAGTCGCTATCACAGACAGACTGCAAATCACAGTCATCCTGGCGAGCCGCACGACGCTTTGGCGATGTCACGTGGTTAGCAAGGCTGGCCTGGTTGATCTGGTTGATCTGACTGATCTGGCTGATCTGGCTGATCTGGCTGTCAAAAAAATCAAAGTCTGTAGACACCTGGGTCGGTGTGGCAAAGGCAGCAGCGGCCGAAGAGGCCGGAGTAGATGCTGAAGAAATGGCCGTAGGAGGAGCAGAAGCAGGAGCAGGGAGGGCAGGAGTAGTAAAAGAGTGGCCCACAGAAGCGGTAGTAAAGGCAGAAGGGGGCGTAACAGCTGGGATGGCTGGGATAGAGGGGATGGCAGACATGGCAGACATGGCTGGACTGGAAAAGAGGCCAGAGGTATCGCCAGCAGCAGAGGTGTCGGCCTGAGTCAGTGGAAAGAGGGCCAGTCCCAAGCCGCTGGTTGACCCGTATGTGGCACCCATGGTGGAGTGGGGGTGGATATACGAATTCTGGCTGTGGTGCAGGCGTTGGCTCTGGCTCTGGCTCTGGCTCTGGCTCTGGCTTGGACGGTGGCCCGCGTACTGTTGGGAGAAGCGTCTCTTGGGAAACACGGCATACGCAGAGGTGCTGCCCAGCAGCCCTGAGCTGTGGCTATCAGACAGGCCTTTCGGTGGAAAGGCACAGAGGTCGTCGTGGGAGGAGGTGTGGAAGCAGTCCAGAGTAGCGGTGGAATTGTTGCTGGTGCCGGTCTCTGCGGTCAGGCAGTGGGAACTCTGGGAGCCCTGGGGACTCTGGAGGCCAAACGACTTCCAGACAGCATCCACAACGTCACTGAGGCCAGCCTGGTTGTTGAGGGCCATGGCATCGTCGTAGGACGGCCCGAGAAACTGGAAGCCGTCTATAAAGTTTCGCTGCTGCTGCTGCTGCTGCTGGTACTGAGGCTGGGAGCTTTCGTCGGATTCCATGATGACGTTGGTGATCTTAGTGGCGTGGGTGATCTTGGTGACGTTGGTGACAAGGGAAAAGACGTGATGAAAGAAGATCGACAGGGACGAAGGGGGGAGGGGACGTCGTATAATAAAATCGAACAGAGGAAACTTCCGGCTCTCAAGAGACAAAAAAGGGATTTTTTTTTTCGACCCTGGTCTGACTCTCTCCCGAAGACCCAGTTGGCGTGATCCTGGAGTCAAAGAAAGACGAAAAAAGGTCAAAGGGTAAAGCTGGAGAAGGAGGGAAAAAAAAAGAGGGCAGAGAAAAAATGAGGCTAAGCACGAGGACTAGAGATGTCATCCATGTCGACAGAACTGCCACAGCTCAAACGGTGGCCCTACAAGGAAGGAGTCAACGAAGTGATGATGTGTGAGGGGAACGGAACTGGGTGGATAATGTCGAAATACGAACACGACACGAGCAAGCGAAATACAAGTTTGTGCGGGCTTCGACAAAGAACGAGAGGAAAAAATACAAAAAAATGAACTGAAAAATATACATATTGGAATTATAGGGGACCTATGGCGCTGAAGAGGACCTGTCCTGGCGCTGTACATGCCCTTAGTCACCATCAATAGCTTGTCCTGATTGGCCATGCGGTCAGTTTGCGGGCAAGGCTCGCCGAGTCTAGAAGAAAAAAAAGAAAAAAATTATTAAAAAAAAGGAAAAACTCGAGGACTCGAGAACCTTGATGGACAGTGCGGGATAGGTACCAACGATCAGGTTCCGTTTCTTCCCCCCCCCCCCCCTCCTTCGATTTTTCTGTCTTCGTCATACGCGGGAACGAATTTTACGTATTTTACGTATTTTACATATTTTACATATTTTACATACTATGTATTTTGTACGCCGTACGGCGTACGCAGCACTGGCAATTTCTTCAGCTAATTGTAACGAGGCTAATAGCCCGTTGTAAACTGTCGTCACCGCGGAGAACTAAAATTAAATCATGAAAATAGAACTTGGCCTTCATCCCGAGTCCACGGGACGACTGTTTTTTTTTCTGCCTCAAACCCGAGCACGGCTGATATCGATCGATCCGGTCAACTTTAATTGGTAACGACTTTCAGTCATGTGTTATCTGATACCAATGAGACTCGTATTTGATTGTTTTTACTTTTCCGTGGTAAGAAGGAAGCCTAATATTGTTACTATCTTTTATACATAGCCGTAATAGTACTGGACTAATGAATATGCCGTACGAATACGCAGGACAATTCATTGGTGAGGAAAGGCGGTCAAGCCTTCTTGGCTCGGCAGAATTCTTACATAATGTCTTGGATCCCCAATCCAGCGGCCTACCTATTAATATTATTAAGACTCCGTAGTTACGAGTACGTACTACGTAGTGAGGGGCTTTGTCATTTATTGCTACGTCAAAGAAGAAAAGAGGCGATACGAGACGAAGACAGCTGATCTCTCCCTCTCTGCACAGAAGAAAGCGCCATTTATTCTCTTCATTTCCCCTGCCGCCTTCTGGAAAGCTCCGCTTGTCACCTAGTGCCCATTACGAGACTGATGAAGCATCTCCACGGAACGCGCAGTCCCCAATTAATATAGGACGAACTAGAGGACAGCAGGAGGAGGAAGAGGAGGAACCCGTTTCAGAATAAAAAAAATTACAAAACAGGAATCCCGAGAGACATGGGAAACGTCTGCGGCAAAGCAGACTCGGGTGCTTTCGACCCGCCTGGTCGAGTCCTGGGTACAGGAACTGCGCCTCCGATCCCGGGCCAGGCTCGCACAGCCGCCGTGCCTGCTCAGGCGCAGAGGAGAGGGGTCGGTGGGCCACCACGGACTCTGGGAGGTGCAACGACGCCCGGACCATCGAGTGCAGATGCGGCAGATGCACGCCGAAAAGCTGCCGAAGCTGCGCAGGTATGGTGACATTCGCGGGCTCTACCTGGGACTATACATGGGCTATTCTGGGCTATTCTAGGCTCTTGCTCTGCATGAACCCTTGGACCAGCTCATGGGCCAGCTCATGGGACAGGCCACCGACCAGTTCATGGACCAACATGGGACCAGCCCTTGGACCTCTTGCTGGTGCTTGCCCTTGCTAACCATCTCTCCATCTAGGCACGCAATGCACCCAAGCCACAGGGCAGGCTTGGCAGCAACCTGGAAGCACAGCGCCGCGAGAACCGCATCGATACTTTGAAAAAGGCCAGCGAAGCTGAAGTACGCCAGCGCGAGATGGATGCGGCAGCTCATGCAGCGGCTCACAACTGAGAAGGCGCAACAGAGAACGGCAGTTCTCGTGGTTGTGATGGCTAGCTCTGTTTTGTTGTTTCCGTTTGTCTTTCCGTTTTGTTTTCTGTCTCGTCTTCCGTCCTTCCGTTGATTCCCTTCTTCAGCGTCCTCCAGCGCGCATTCTTTTTGCTCTTTTTGCTCTTCTTTCTTGGTTAGATCACGACTGTGTATGCAGTATACTTTCAGAATAACAGAATGAAATACATCAGTTGACATGGTCAAGGAAAACGCCCTCCCTCCTTGAACGCCTGTAGTTTTTGTATCCCTCTTCTCCTTCTCGGATACCATGGTCTATCCAAAAGAAGATCACTTGAAACATTCCATCTTCCATCTGCTCTTCCTATTTCCATTGCCAGTCTACGTCACCGTATACCGTCCACTGACCGGCGCCCGGTTCTCTGCATCGGCCGCCGCTACCGTTCCATCGCGCAACAGCCGTGTCAGCTCCGTCAGCGCATTGCCAACCGACAGCTCCGTGTCGCCTTCGATCAGCAGGTACAGCTTTGCCTCTGCCCCCGGCGCCGGTTCTTTGCCTGCCGGATAAAATGTGCCCTTGGTCGTGATCGACACGCCCGTCGAGTCCAGAATCTTGGCCACATTCGTCCGGTTCGTGACAGCCCACCGCGCCTTTTGCGGGAAATCGTTGATCTCCAGCGTCGCATGGAATGCGCCGGCATCCGGTCCCTTGTTGTCTACCGGCTGGCCCGGCCGTAGCTGGCCCGCCCGCGCCAGACGCGCGTTGATGTCGTTGATCGCCGATGTTGCCTTTTCCAGCGCGCCCTTGCCCTCGATAATCGCGCTGGCACCACCAGCACCACCACCAGCTCCCCCAGAAGCTCCGCCTGTGAGAGCCACAGCCCCTTCCCCTTCAGCCTTGGTGTGGTCACGTGAGACTATCACCGATGTCGCTGACTGCACGAGCGTTTCCGTCACCTTGGTCCGTTTCTCGTCCTCGGCGGTCGGCTCCTTCTTGCTGTTGCTGTCGTTTCCATTTTCAAAGTCGTCATCGTCGCCCTCGGCCTTGTGTGTCTTGCGCTCACGCTGGCGCGCCGCCTCGCGGTCCTTGTCGAGTTTCTCCAGACCCTTGCCGCCAAAGCCGGACTGGTCCTTGGCCTTGCCGGCCTTGACCTTTTCACGCCAGGCCTTGCGCATCTCGGCGAGGCGCTCGGGGACGGGCTGGCCGCTCTGCTCTAGTGCCTTGGCAATGCCGGGCGCGCAGTTCTCCTGCTCGGGCGTCACAAAGGTCACAGCCGTGCCCGTGTTGCCCGCACGACCAGTGCGGCCAGCACGGTGGACATAGTCCTCGAGATGGTTGGGGGCGTCATAGTTGACGACGAGCTTGAGCTGCTTCACGTCGAGTCCACGTGCCGCTACCGATGTGGCAATCAGCACGGGACAGACGCCCTTTTTAAAGTCGGAAATGGTCGAGTCGCGGTCGGCCTGGTCTTTGCCGCCGTGGAGTGACATGCAGCCATAACCCTTGCGCAGCAGCTCGCGCAGCAGGTCATCGGCCTTTTCTTGGCGCTCGACAAAGACGAGCGCGCGGACGTCGTCGTCGTCAACATACAGCTCCCCCAGAACCTCGAGCAGCCGGATGAACTTGTCCTTCTCCTCGCGCACCTCGACCACCTGCGTGATCTCGGGCGCCACGACACTCTTTCCGCCGACAGTAATCTCGACTGGCGTCTGTAGCACCTTTTTGACCAGCGCGTCAATAATGCGAGGCATCGTCGCCGAGAAGAGCAGCGTCTGCCGGTCTGGTCGGATGTTGCCAAAAATCTTCATGACCTGCGGCTCAAAACCCATGTCGAACATGCGGTCGGCCTCGTCCAGCACAATGTACGTTGTCCGCTTCAGGCTCACCACCCGGCCCTGGTTGGCCGCCAGCAAATCAATCATGCGGCCTGTCGTCGCCACAACGATCTCAGCACCGCGCTTGAGCTCGGCAATCTGGTCCTTGATCGGCGGGCCGCCATAGGCGCAGACCGCGCGCAGCCCCAGCATCTTGGCAAACGGTTTGCAGTCCTTGTGGATCTGCACAGCCAGCTCGCGCGTCGGCGTCAGAATCAAGCCGATTGGGCCGTCGTCCTTGACTGCCTCCTGGTCCATAATGTGGCGGAACATGGGCACCAGAAACGCCATCGTCTTGCCCGAGCCTGTCTTGGCCACGCCAATGACATCGCGCCCCGACATGATGACCGGCAGCGCCTGCATCTGGATCGCCGTTGGCTTTTCGTAGCCAAGCCGCTCAATGACTTCCAGCATCTGTCGCGTCAGGCCACACTGTGACCACTTCTGCACTGGCTTCGGCACGTCCTTGCCCGACACCTTGATGCCGTCCAGGTCCAGACGCAGCTCGGCTACCTCGGTCTCTGTCAAGTTGCTCAGCTCGTGCGGCTCCACCCAAAAGTTCTTGCGGATCGGTGTCAGCTCCATCTTGCTATAGTCAATCTTGGGAATGTCCTTCTTCTTGCGCTTGGCCGCAATAGCCAGAATCGACTTGGTATCCAGGCCCTGCTGTGCCTTGGTAAAGTAGTCTTCGTCATCGCTAAAGTACGCCTCGGGCTCTGTCGTCGGCTTCTTGGTCTTCCGCATGATTGTCGGGTCCGGACCTTGGCCTAGATCCGCCATAAAGGCATCTAGGGGATCCACGTCGCTGTCGACAACGGCCTTTGGCTTGGGCGCCGGCTCCGCTCGTCGGAATGCTGCCAATCTGCCATTGGTCTTTTTCGTAGTCGCCGCAGGCTTCTCGTCTAGCTGCATAGCATCTGGTGCTGGCGCCTGGGCTGTTGCTTGTTCTTTCTCTGTTGCCGAGGCTGGAGCTGGAGCTGCCTTTGCTGTCTCGGTCGTTGTAGACTGAGCAGATTTGGTAGCGTCCGCAGACGCTGCATCCGAGAGATCTGCATCGTCCTTGGTCGGCTCATCGGTTTCCATGGCCATACTCTGCTGCAGCAAACGCTCTTCTCGCCGGTCACGTGCCGCTCGAGCGGCGGCTGCGAGTTCCTCCTCTGTCCCTGCGAAGCGGCCGTCATCGGAATCGTTATCGGAATCGTCTTGGTTGTTATAGGGTGAATCATCAGCATCTTCAAGGGATACATCGGGGAGTTTAGCTAGCTTGCGCTTAGAGATCTCTTCGTCGTCCATGTCCAGCTTCCGCTTTGCGGCTGTGCCATCAGCAGCGCCCTTGCCGAAACCGAAGCCACTAAAGGGCTTGCTCGCAGAGAGTTTGGCGCCTATAGGACGTGGGTTAGCCAGAGTTTCTTGAAAGAGAGAAAGGAGAGGCTCACCTTTGGCAGCCGTCTTTCTTGCTGCCGCTGTAGACACGGTGGCTGTGGCGGCCGTGGCGGTTGTTACGCTGGCGGCGACTGTCGCCGGTCTCTGTCCAATAACGGGAGCATGCAAGGTTCCTGGAGATGACTGGAGTTTGGCAGCAGCCTTCTTTGCAATAGCTTTGGGGTCAAACTTCCCGGCATACGATACATCAGGGGCAGCATCCGCCTCGGGCGTCGGCTTCACAGCTGACTCTGCAGATGCTGCTGCAGATGGCGAAGCTGGTGCCGCCGATTTAGCAGCATCCGCCTCCAAGCGCAGTTTCTGCTCGTGCTTCTTCTTCCAAGCCTCGAGCTTTGCCAGACGCTCCGATTTCTTTTCTTTTTCCGTCCTTTCCGAAGAAGCCACCGGCCTGGCACCATCTGTCGCGGTTTTCTTTGCATTTGCTGATGTTAAAGCCGATGCTGCTGCTGATGCAGCCGTCGAAGCAGCCGGTCGATCACGGCGACTCTGTGCCCTGTCGGGTGAGCCATCGCGTCCTGCTGCTCCTGACCCTATGTGGTAATCTCGGCGGTCTCTGTCGTCGCGGCTGCGGTTTCGGCGGCGTCCAGGAGATCGAGAGCGCGAACGTCGCCGCCACCCATCGTCGTAATCCCCGTCGCGGTCTCGTTCTCGGTCCCGATCCCGATCCCGATCCCGATCCCGATCCCGATCGCGGTCGCGGTTTCTGTGGTCTCGATCTCGATCTCGATCTCTGTCGCGGTCTCTGTCGCGGTCTCTGTCGCGAATCCGGTCTCGGTCTCGGTCACGGCCGTGGTCTCTATCACGGTAACGACGCTGTACATTATGTCTGTCAGACGAGTCTCCTCCATCACGATACCTCCTCTCACTATTTCTCACATCGGCTGGACTGCGTGACCGTCGCCGGCCGTCCCGCGGACCATCACGCCGGCTCCGGTCACGTCCTTCGTCATCTTTGCGGGCACGCTTGGCGTCGTGTGAACCTGCAGGGGATGGTGAGCGCGAATTCCTGGGGCGAGCCATCTTGTTTGCTTTTTTTAGAAAGAGAGAGAAAAACCAGACTGTCAAGGCTGTTTTTCCTCTTCTCCCCGATATTTCCAATTCTTTCTTTTGTGGCTCAAGAGGCAAGAGGTCAGGTTGAGTGATGGGTGTGAATTACTTTCGCATCCCCGGCGATAGAGATCGACACGCCGGCAGAATTGTGATGGAGATGAAGAATCCAAGAGAAGAAGACGGCAAAAATGGAAGCATCCCAGATATCTAGTAATAGGTTCGATTGTTCAAAAAAAAAAAAAAAAAAGTAAAAGTCACTACTCGTAAAACCCGAGGTCTCGCAAAAAAAGTCACGTGATTTGTTTATTGTCAGATTGTCACGTGGTAGCATCAGACGCGTCTAGTGGGGCAGTTACCTAAGCTCATAGTACAAAGATGTTGCTCCCATTGTGGCTGCTTATTCATGTACTGTATACATGCTCGGTAGGTGAGGCCTTGCCGGTCTATGCCAAAAGCGGGTGGCTGGCGCACGAGCAATTCTACTGTGTATCCCTGCTAAGCTTCCCCTCGCCAAAAACGCGATCGAGCGGTATTGTGATCGAGTAATTTCCAACGGAACCTGTCCATTGCCCGACTCTGACAGTGACGCAATCCTCCGTCAATCTCCGTCGACTAGCATCGCGCAAACGACGATCGCTCAGAGCCAACAGGCGCCTACCAAGCGCCCTACCAACAACAAAGAAGAGAGCTAATCCTCCCTCTCCCAAATTAAAAGTTCAGTCGATTCCGTGACAATGTGGTCGACAGTCCGCACCGTCGCAGCGCGGGGTCTGCTGACCAGCCATGCCGATAAGACGGCTGTCCGACGCATCGCCACGTCGGCCGTTGCGTATGCACGGCCGCGACCTCGCAGCGCCCTCTTTCTGACCAGCCTCTGCCGCAGCCAGCCGCGCCAGCAGGGCCTGGTGCTGAGCCGGAGCTTTACGGCGTCAGCATGGCTCCAGGAGGACGATGCGCCGGCCAAGAAACCGGCGAGAAAGACGGCCAAAAAATCCAAGACGGCCACAAAGAGCAAGACGACCAAGACGGCGGCAAAGAAGGAGGGAGGCAAGAAAAAGGTGACGGCCAAAAAGACGAAGAAAGCAAAGAAGCCGGCAGCCAAGAAAAAGGTGACGGCCAAGAAGCCGCGCAAGACGCTGACGCCGGAGCAGCAGCTCAAGGCAAAGGTCAAGGCTCTCAAGGCCCAGGCTCTCTTGACCGAGCCGGCACGGCTGTCGCAGCACCCCTGGTCCATCTTTGTGTCGGAGAGGGCAAAGGGCGCCCAGCTGCAGCTCAACAGCGCCGGCCGCGCGGACATTGGCCCTCTGTCCCGTGAGATCTCGGTGGCCTACAAGTCTCTGCCGCCGTTTGAGCTGCAGCGCCTGCAGGAACAGGCAGTCAAGAACACCGAGACCAACACGGCCGCCCACAAGGCCTGGGTCGCGAGCCATACACCAGTGCAGATCCACGAAGCCAACCTGGCACGCCGGCACATCAACCGGCTCACGAGCAGCAAGCACCGACCCATCCGAGACGAGCGCCTGCCCAAGCGCCCCCAGTCTGCCTTTGGCCTCTTCTCCAAGTCCCAGTGGGATGCCGGCAAGTTTGCAGGCCTGCCCATTCCCGAGGCCGGAAAGAGAGCGGCCTTGCAGTGGAAGGTGATGTCCGCACCGGAGCGCCAGGTATGTTCTTGTCCCAGCACTGTCGCTTCTATACATGTTAACAACATCCACAGCCGTTCGATGACGCATACAATGCCGAGCTGGAGCGTTACGCACAGGAAGTCGAGACAGTCCTGGGCCGGACTATAAGGTCTAGCTCGCCCTCGCCCTCGCACAGCGAATAAGATTTTCGTCCTGTTGTTCTTTTGGTAGAAATTGACATGTTGTATTCATGTTTCTGCTGTCGCTGCCTCTGCCTTGGCCTGTCTGTTTCTTTTCTTTCTCCTTTGCCTCGTTCTGTTTTCTCCTTTGGGGCTGTGCGCGTGGCTTGCTATTCTGGAATTCCATCAACCCAACTCCGAGGTGGAGGGATAGGGCATTCTGCCGTCACTGTATGATTATAGGCTGGGAGGCGAGTGAGGTCTGGTATTCAATGAAATTAAAGAGTAAAAAGTATGATTCAGAACCGCTACGATCCAAGACAGGAACCAACGCCTCATGTATTTCATTACACAGAAACCTTTGTCTTCTCTGCTGTCCTTCTCGCCCTGGGCTGGACCGTGATCATGGGCGTGCACGACCCGTCCAGCCAGTCGGCGCCCGTCGTCAGCACGTGACGCTGGCTCGCCAGGTAGAGCAGCAGGTACGTGTGGCCAGCAGCAGCCGCAAAGCAGTGCAGACGCAGCCACGTATGGGGAGCTTCGTCACGCGAACACCACACACCCCAGCCAGCATCGCCGCGGCCAACGTACTGGTACAGGAAAGTCCACGCACGGTGCCGAAGAGTCGCAGGCCAGGAATCCGTGCTGATGCGCCAGAAGCCGCGCTCAAAAGGGCGCAGGGGGCGCCGAGTGGTGCTTTTGTCTCTCGGTCCCTTCACAGTAATCGGGATCGTCGGAAAGGACGGGCGGTAGCGTCGATCGAGGTCGAGGTCGAGGGCCAGCTTGGCCAGCTTATCCGTGATGAGCGAGGCCGCATTCAGGTGTTCGCAGGCAACCGATGGCTCTGGCGAGAGAATGCGTAGCGTGTTGGCTTGTGTACTCTTTGGCACGGTGGCTCTTGTCGACCTGTCGTCTGTATTCGAGGGCACGATTTCCTTTCCGACAGCTGCCGAACCAGCTGAAGAATTAGGTACAGAACCAGTTCCTCTGTCGGAGATGACTCTTCCGCACTCCTCTGGCAGCGACGAGGGAATGTCGTCTCGAAAGGACGATGCTGGCTGCCCATCTTCTTCCTTGCCACCATCCAGGATCATGAGGTCGGCATTCGAAAGAGATGCGTCGGAGAGAAAGGAGGAGGGAATGACCACATCTCCCCTCTTGGTCGTGATCTTCTCCTTTTCGTGCCGGCTGACCCGCTGGCCTGCCCGCTCAGCATGAGCAGGCCGTTTTGTGCTTGGCAGCAGTTGGCTGCTGCGAGGGCTGAGAGGGCTGAGAGGGCGCTTGCGAGGTGTTCTGGCCAGCACGCTGAGATCAGGACTGACATCTCTTCTGTGGGGAGCAAGGCTCTCGCTCTTTTGCGAGTCGGAGATAAAGGAGCTGTCTAGAAGACGGTCCAGAGAGTCGGCTAGGCTCTGTCTGGTCATGGCAGCCTTTGTCCGCGACCCAGCTCTAGCCTCTTGTGACGGAGACTGGGAATCCGGGATAGCAGACGTGGGTGAGACGTAGCGTTCCGAGGACATGCTCTTTGTGATCTTGTTTGCCAGAGATTCTTCCATCTGCTTCCCTCGGATATCTGGAGAATTGGTGTTTCCCCAGACACTCTGAAAGGACAGAGCGGAAATGTCAAAAGAGCCGTCCAGCGACTGCTGGGCCGCACCATGCACGCCCGAGTCAGACAGGTCAGTCAGGTCAGTCAGGTCAGTCAGTTCAAGCCTCTCTGGCCTGGCTGCTGCCTCTGAACAGGCTGTATCAAAATCCAGATAGGCCTGCGCCAGACTGCGGTATCTGGCATCGTCCCCTGCCGTGCTGGGTGCCGCTATATGCACCAGCACCTCGACGTCAGGCTTCATCAAGCCTCATCTGTAGCGGGTATTCCAAAAAAGATGAAAAGCAAATAAGAATAATCTGGTTTCCTATCCACCCAGCAAGTCAATATTGATGTCGTTGACAGGACGATGACAAAGGAAGTCGTTAGGCAGAGGTGTCTGTAGCGCTAGGCAGCCATCGCCTTAGCGGCTTCGCCCTGTAATGCACTATGTAATAATACTACAAGAGCCAATGAGAGCTTACCGCCTTTTTCATCAAGGATTCTGCCGCCGCTTCTTTTAAAAGGGGGCACAATCTTACACAGTATCAAAGCTGCGGTCAACTTTTGGGCTTCCTGGCTCTTCAACCATTCGTCTCTCACACCCTCCATCGACAATGGCCTCCGGTCCGTCTCTGGGCAGCGTGCTCGTCATTGGCGGCTGTGGCTTTCTCGGCCACCATGTGGTGAATTTGCTGCTGCAGGACTATATCCCCAAGAACCTGGCCACGGCCGTGTCCGTGGTGGATCTGCGTTGTGACCGCAACCGACGACCGGACGCCGACGGCGTGCGCTACTTTGACGCCGACATTACCGATGCCGACCGTCTGGCGGTCATCTTTGACGACGTGCGGCCCGACGTGGTGATCCACACGGCGAGCCCGGCGCCGCATGCCACGGCCAACGTTTCCAACACGCTCTTTTACAAGGTCAATGTGGAGGGCACCCGCAGCGTCATTGCGGCGAGCAAGAAGACGGGCGTGCGCTGTCTCGTCTACACGAGCTCGGCCAGCGTCATCTCGGACAACAAGTCGGATCTCATCAATGCCGACGAGCGCTGGCCTGTCATCCGCGGAAAGCAGCAGACGGAATACTACACCGAGACAAAGGTGAGAAGACCCAGAGATTTTGTACACCAGATGCAGGCAAGATGCTGACCACGGGCAGGCTGCCGCCGAGGAGCTCGTGCTGCAGGCCAATGACCGCACATCGCCCAGCGGTCTGCTGACGTGCGCCATCCGGCCGTCGGGGATCATGGGCGAGGGCGACACGATGCTGCTGTACCACCTCGTCGACGTGTACCGCCAGCGGCGTCACCGGGTGCAGATTGGCGAGAACAACAACCTCTTTGACTTTACGTACGTCGACAACGTGGCCCACGCCCACCTGCTGGGGGCGCGGGCGCTGCGGGCGACGGCCGCCGCATCGACGGCGCCGCTCGACCACGAGCGTGTCGATGGCGAGGCCTTTTTCATCACCAACGACAGCCCCATGTACTTTTGGGACTTTAGCCGCACGGTCTGGAAGTACGCCGGCAACACGGACAGCCTCCGCAAGACCTGGACGCTCTCGCGCGAGACGGGCCTCGTGCTCGGCCTGCTGAGCGAGATAGTCTTTGGCATCCTGCGGAAGCCGCCGACCTTTAACCGGCAGCGCATCGTCTACACCTGCATGACGCGCTACTACGACATTAGCAAGGCCAAGCAGTTGCTCGGGTACCGGCCGATCGTCGAGCTCGAGGAGGGTATCCGGCGGGGCGTGCAGTGGTTTGTCGAGCAGGACAAGGCCAAGGCCGCAGCGGGCAAGGCTTGAGGAAGAGAGGCAAAGAGTGAAGAGGGGCACTTGTATATCTAATTTCTCGAATATATATTAATGACTACTCAACTCGGTCAGCCGCGTAGGAGCTTGTCATGTGGTTGCTTATGTAAGACGCTCACTAATGAAGGTAGTATTTCGTCTTCTTTTTCTCATTCTCTCTTACCTTTCCATGCCACCACCATGAGTCTGCGTGCCATTCTCGGCGGCTCGCGCGTGAAGAAGAAAACAGGCACGCCGTCGTCTGGGATCGGCAAGAGCAGCAAGAACAAGAACAGCAAGCAGCAAGCAGTCTCGCGGGCGACATGGACTGGGCTGCGACAGACCAAGCCGGGCAGCCGTGCAAAGAAAGCCTCGAAAGCAGATGAAGACAACCAAGAAGACGACGACGACGACGACGACGACGATAACAACGGCGATGACTTCTTTAGCGACGACGACTCTGAGCTCGACGACAGCGGCCTGGCCTCACTGGCCTCTGACCTCGCTCTCCGTGACGTCATCCAGGCGCTGCGGTATGCGCGGCAGACCATGTTTGAGGCGTTGCCCGAGAGCGGATACGTCGGCAACAGCACGCGCATCGCCGAGCTGCTGCAGATGCGCCGGCGCCTGCCTCCTCTGGCGACGACGGCACACGTGGCAGCGCTGCTGCCGAATGCGACGGCGACAGAGCGCGAGACGGTGGCGCTCGTGCGCGCTGGCGTGCTGCGGCGAGTCGAGCAGCCTCAGTGGGGGCGGGGCGGCCGAGGAAGCAGCACTGGAATGAGACACAGCAGAGGCAGCGGCGACGCGAGCAAGAGCCTCGCCCTAGGGAGCGAGTCGCTGAGCGAAATTCTCGTGGAGACGGCGGCGCTGGTGCAGCTGGTGCGGCGCTCTTCTCTGGCGGACGACACCAAGGCGGCCTTTGTGGCGTGGCTCGAGGGCGAGCAGGCGGGGGAGAGGGAGAGGGAGGGGGAGGAAGAAGAAGAAGAAGAAAACAGAGAGGCACCGTTTGTCTTTTCCATCAACGGCCGCAGCGTGCCACGACGACTACACAATCGCCGCATGGCCGACGAGCTTGTGCGTGCCGGGTTCTTGCTCGGGCACGGGGCTACGAGAGGACTCGTGGGCAGTATCGTCAGTGGCAGCAGCAGTGGCGGCCGGGGAGGAGGCTCGGCCTCTCTGGACACGGGCGACGTATTTGCACGGCCCGAGGACCGGACTACGCTGCTCAGTCTCGAGACGGTGGCACGAGCAGCGTCGGGCTCGTTTGCAGCCGTCGGGGGCGTCGGCGCTGTCTACACGGCCGGTGGCGGCGGCGCTCGGTCTGATGGCCGCAGCCATGGCAGGGACACGACGAGCACAGCGGCTTCTGTGCCAGCAGAGGATCTCGTGCTGGCCATCCCCGGACACGGCTCCTTTATCAAGCTCGTGTCAGCAGCGCTTGCCCATCTCATCGGCCTGCTGGCACGCACGCCGTTCCGCGAGGCTCTGGAGACGACACTGCGAGAGCGGTGGGACGCAGCCGGCAGCATCAGCAGGGCGGGCAAGGGAGGCAACGGGGGCAGCAGAGGCAAGCAAGGATACAAGAGAGTGCCACTGAGCCGCACGAAGAAATGGAAGGATCTCTCTGGTCTTGGCTTTTCGTGGGTGCTGGCTGAGGCCGTCGGGGCTGGGCTGGTGGAGGTGTTTGAGACAGGGAGCGTCGGTCGGGGGGTACGCTTATTGTCTTGAGCCAGGATGATCAATGGTTGTCCGGTGTCTTGTATGGAGCGTGCTGGAGCTGAAATGGGCTTGCTATCGGTGACTGTTTAGGAAGATGCCGTTGGCCATGACTACGGAGTATGGCCTCTATTCGTATATACTATGATGCTTTTATAGACAGGGACTTTTTGCGACAATCTATTCAATATTCAGCTATACGTGGTTGTGCCATATATATATAGAGGGAGAGATGGAAAGATGCAGCTACCGAGACGGAACCGTGGAACGAGGCTCTGGATATGGAGATGAGATGTGTGATGTATGGTGATTGATTGTGATGGGCAGTGATTGTGACAAGCTGGCGGTGAGATTCTTTGAAACTGCGAGTGCAACGGCAAACACGATCGACGTAGAGAAACAGGACGGGGGACGAACCGGGCAGGCGAGGGAGGGAGAGGAAACATCAACGTCTCAACAGGAACAAATCACAACAAGAGCATACTCCGTAGCAGACGAGTGAGAAAGAAGAGGTCAAGGCGTCGGGATGGGAGGAGAGGGGGAGGATGGGCGATCTCTCGCCTGGGAGGGCATCCCGGTTGGGGGGGAACCTCTCACCACGGAACGATGACTACCCGTAGGGTCCCTGTCCCTGTCCCTGTCTATGAGCAGGGTGGGGGACTGGGAGAAGGATGTGGATGAGGACAAGGAGGACAAGGAGGACGAGAACGGCGAGGAAGACGAGAACGACAAGGAAAAGAACAGGGACGAGGGAAGGCAGTGTATCCGGGCAGTTGGTTCGACTGTTTGATCATCGAGACGCGACCAGGACAGCAAGAACAAGTTGAGCACGTCAGCATGCACTCTTCTGCAGTCCACAGTCACAGTCTAGAGCAGCGCACAAACACCACACGACTGCGTGTTGTTGATGCGTTTTTTATGCATGGCTCGGGCATGGCAATTGTGAGACGACCATGTGCATATGGCCATTCCTCTTACAAATTACCATGCACAGCCGACAGAAGAAGATGCTACATACATAATAGCACCACGCAAATGAGAGAAACAATGTGCTCGTACGTCGTCGAGAAACTGAGACGCTTTGTATGCCAGGATGCAGGATGCAGGATGTTGGGATGCTACGCCGCCTGTCCTGCGATGTCGAACGTCCGTCGACAGAGAATGAAGTGTCATTATGCGTCTTTTGAAGAGAAGTCCGAGCAGGACTGTACTGCGTACGTATTCTGGGTCATGCATGTAAGAGGAAGTAATGTACGAGTATCGGTAGATTGTCACTCGTACGAGTGCCTGTCTACTCCGTAAGCATGTCTTCAAAGCGTACAGAGTGCTGGTTATTGTCCGAGGGCAAGAGACTCCATAAGCACGCATACAGGGATACAGGTTAATAAGAGGTTTCATGCAATGGAGAAACACAACCATGTCGGTATGCAATGCAGGTCTCTACGGAGTACAGGACTGCACTTGAGAGACAAGGTCAAGGCGCTTTTACTCTGTATTGCACTCATCCGACTCTTGCAAATCCGACTCTTGTAAAGTCATTGTATCTCATGAAGCCTTGTGTTGTCCAGTGTGATGCAGCAACGTATGAGTATGAGTACATATACGTACTCCGTATTCATACATAGTATGCATACCGCATTCATCACGGATGAACATCCCTGCACCCGAGCGGCTGGAGCTCTCCATAGAATCAGTCTTTTTGGTAGGCGTGGATTGTTTTATTGACAATTCATCAGACGAGAAACGTGCGCTCCAGAGCAAAACGCGTGCACCTGCGAGTTCTATCTTGGTTCGTCCTGCAAATAATACCAACTGACGACAAAGGACCACTCTGCATGCATCATCGGACAGCACACGTCCCATATTGTCCAAGCACAGTACGTAGTACATCGTAGCCATATTACGATACGAGAAGGAGGAGTACTCCGTAGGTACAGGTACATGTATGACATAATCATACTGTCCAAGCAACCAGCTAAGACCATGCATGCTTGAGCGAACAGATCTTGGCAGAGAAGAGCCTACGAGTACGGAGTAGTGATGGAAAAGAAAGTCGGACTCGACGCCAAATATAATAGAAGAGGACAGGGACAATAGCATGTAAAAACAATGAAAACGAGGCTCAGCATGTTCCCAGATCAATGCTTTCATCAGCATTCAGCGTTGCAGAGCATTGTTGTATCTCGGCGCATCCTCAAAGAACTCCACCCTGCAAGCACTCTGTACTCGTACTCGTACACGTACTCGTACTCCTCCGTCCTCGTCGTACAGTAAGTAGTATACCCAAACAAGCCTTGTACTCGGAGTACTTTTGGTTGGAAAGTGCCGGCATACCACATCGTACAAGCTATACTGTCATCACATGAGAAAAACATTGCTCGACAGACTCTTCACGCTACTGCACGAACCAAGAGTCCACCTGGGGACAGACCCTGGTCCTTACGCGCACGGACCCAGGTGACAGGTCTGTTGGAGGGCGGATGGCACGGTGGAGGATGGGATGGACGATACTACTCTGTACTGCATACTACTCGTATGTACATAGTAGTATGGAAAGGCAGTGACGAGCAAAACAAAAAAAGGACGCGGAAGAAAGTCCAAGTCAGGGGAAAGACTTAATTTCCCAACCCTGGTAGCGTTCCCATTTATTTCCGTTTCTATTTTCTACGGAGCATCTCTTTTTTTATCATCACCAATGGAGGCCGACGTGAGAGTCGCTTGTCGGAGCATTCTCAGAGCAGTGGATCCTCTCTGGGATGGACTGAGAGGCCGGTACGAGCACGAGTACTCGTGCCTGTCAGGCGAGCCCTTATCGGTTGGCCAGCGATGGCCAGTGATGACACCAGACACCCTAAACGGAGCTCGCTTGGAAAAAGAGATTCTCTTGCCTTTATTCACATGCATTCACGGACTGCATGCAATGTACGGAGTACTCGTAGAACCGGGTCACCCTGCGTCCTGCCGATGAGTGCCACCCCACCAATGCAGGCACAACAGACCTGCGTCAGAAAAGGACTATATATCGTCGTAGTCTATAGTACCGGTCTTATGACTGCAGAAACGGTCGTTTGATAGATACGAGCACGCTAGCTACTGCATATCCACGCGAGCAGAGAGCACTGTTCACTGTTTACGCAGCCATGGCTTCATCTATCGAGTGCCTATCATAATCCCTCATCGCCGTCTATTCTTCAATATTTGCTTTTTTATTTCTCTCTTTTTCACTCTTTTTTTCGACGCCCGAGCCACTTTTCGGTACTGCGAGTACTTTGTACCTTGTACTTTTTAGTACAGACATATGTACAATGTATCAGTACATACTGTACGAGACACTCATACTTTTCCCACTATTGGACGGGATCTTTTTTACCCATTCTCACACCTAGTTAGACTTTTTCAGACTTTTTCAGACTTTTTCCGACTCTTCCAGGTTTTCCGTCGTTCTTCTCCCATCCTTCGAGGACTCGTCTCTTGTTCATGATACGAATACGAAGAAAAAAAGGCATGGCAGTTGGCTACCAGTGTATGTACTCGTACGAGGAACAAAGACGGCCCCCTTTTCTGATGCTACCTAGCGCCGACCCCCCTGCCAGAAGGGTTCCTTGCAAAAGGGGAAAAAGCGGGTAGACAGGACAGGACGGCTGTTGATCCGTCAAATTGCCCTGACAAAAAGGAGTAAAGAAGAAGTCGTCAGGAAGCCGCGTAAAAGTGCGTACTCCGTACGAGTGCGAGCTGTACGAGTACATTACGAGGTATTCCACTAGAGAGCTGTTGAATGGACTCGGTCGAGTGTCCGTATAGGAACAAGTACGTCCTCCCACTCGTACTCGCCTCCCGTACTCCTATATACTCAGACACCCGCCTAGTTCTCAGTCGAAGCTCAGACAGAGTCGCGCCCTTTTCGACGGCGAGGCCAAAAGATGCATGAAAACGGAAAGCCAGAGCCAGCTGCTGCCCTTTTTGGCGCTATCCTGGTAGTGTACCGTGCGCTGCTCTTTTCCTTTCTCGTTCGTCCTCTTCTCCGTACTTTTTTCCCCTGCCTTTTTTCCTTCTCCTTTTTCTCAGACAATGTACCAGAGTCTGCAGACGCCACGCACATTACGTGTAGGTACGAGTGGCCAGTACAATGTACCATCCCGCCACTCCAATTTAGCGTGCTTTCCTCATCGACCAATTCAGCGCTAGCGCGGGCAGCGCCTTCCCCCGCTGGCCTCTCTCCTACTCGTACTCGTTCATGTACATACTCCGTACTCGTACATACTCGTAGTACTCCGTAGCGTACTATGTAGACTCGCGACAAGGACCCCTTCCTCGCCTCCCCCGACTTCCAACGGTCAGGGACTGCAGGGTCGGGCGAGCAGGGTCAACAACCAACAGACCAGGTCGACGTGAACAACCACTGCAGACTACGAGTAAGTAGACTGGCTAATACGACGTCGTACTCTGAGTAGCTCCGACTCCATTGCCTCCCGCAGACACGGTAGACTCTTGTTTTTCTCTTTTTCTCTTTTTCTCTTTTTCTTTTTTCGTCGGCCGTCTTTTGTCTCTTGTCATTTTTGTTTTCTTTTTCGCCTTTTTTGTCTTTTCGTCCTCCTCTCCCTCCTCTCCCTCGGACTCTTCTTCAGCCTGCCCGAGAAACGCGCTTCAGCTCAGCCTGGCAACTGCGGAGAGACACGTTCTTTTTTTTTTACTCTATTTTTTTCTCTTCTCTCGTTTCCGTGGCGCCTCGCTCCTTCACTCGTTTCCCCCAGCACAATTGTCAGCACAGCCAGCACGACCAGCATTGACCAGCGCACGCCTTCCATTCCTCGACGGAACGACTCACTCCTGCGTCAGGACAACCTCCCACTCGAGCGACCGGTCCTTGTGCGCGGCATTCCTCCGATTCCCTCCCGCCTCCTCCAGAGCTTCTGAGCTTCTGCCCTCCCAGACGCCAGTGGTCGCCCTGCCGAACCTGTCTTCAATATTCGTACCACCTGAGACAACCACAGATCCTCCATTTCTGCTGCGTCCCTCCGTCAAAGTCGCAGTCTTGCGTCTCTCCGTCTCGTCCCTTACTCATTACATTACTGCCCCCTTCTGCAACCCCTCTCTTTCTCTCTCTCTCTCTCTCCCTCTCCCTTCCCCGAGTCATCGCCAGTCCGTTTACTTTTTTTTTCCCATCTTTTTTCTCTCTCTCCCCTCCCCCTTTCCTCTTCACCAGGTCAGAGATTCTCTGGCCCAAGACTGGCACTGCGGCAACCGTCTGTAGGCCTTGTCTGCCCCCGAAAGACTAGTCGATGAGAGACAGCCGACATTCAATAACAGTCAACAGTCAATAATCGGCCTCCATTTACATTCTTCCCGTGACGCACAACTTGTCAGACGCCCGCCATTGCCCGTTTCTCTCTCGCCCTGGCCTATTCGGCGCCTGTGCACAGAGCTATTCGGGTCCCTGTGCATATCAGCAAAACGAAACCTTAATCCAGGTAGGTCCTCCCTCCTCGCCATTCGTCGTCCCTTAAAGAGTTCCTACCCCCACTCCCACCTCTGGATGACTGCGTCCATGGCTCCAGTAAAAAACTCCAATTCTCATTTTCCCCTATCATGCTGGTCAAATCGCACACTCTTCCTTGGCACCGCACTGACCCTGCTTCTTTCAGATCCTCTTTTTCGAGCTTATTGACGAACCGATTTTTTGGCGTTTGCATAAGCACGTTTCATGCATCTCAAAACAACCGAAGCCACCCGATAGAGTTTCGCCATTTCTTTTCTTTTTCTCTCTCTCCCCAGAGACAAAGAACCATTGACGGCAGCTCGGACGACGCTCCATAGATTGACGAGCAGACAATTCATGGCCTCTCGCTGGACGTCCTCTCTGCTCTTCTGACTGGCGTCTCGCCACATCGTCTGCCTCTTGATCAGCTGCATCCGAACACCCTCTAGCCCTGTCCATAGGGAAATCCATACCGACAAACCAGACAACACAGCAAAGCAGCAAAACCGACCACAAAGAAGGAGAATCCACGGCAGCCATGGCTACAGCTCTGCCACGGCCCTCCAACAGCCCGCCAACCGCGGCTCTTCCGGCTCTGCCCGTGGGAAAGACGCGAAAGAGCACCGGCGCCCTGCCTGGCCCGACACTCAAAGGCCCCCGAACAGCTTCGCCCACATCGACTCGCACCGGCCTGCGTGCGCCTTCTGCCTCGGGGCTGACCGCCCCCTCCAACCTCTCCTTTCCCCAGTCTCGCTCCCTCACCGCCGTCAACGCGGCCGGCAAGACTCTCCGCAAGACGGTCAGCATCAACTCCTTCCCCGCCCCCCCTCGATCCGACAGCCGCATCAGCCTCCCCCCCAGCCCCCTCTCCGGCGGCTCCATCACCCGCAAGCTCAAGACACCCACCACGCCCAACTACACCTTTAGCAACTCTCACTCGGCCCCCAACATCAATGGCTCGGCCGACGCCAAGGCCGGCCAGCGCAGCTCCGACGGCATGAACAGCGTCGTCTCTCTGCCCCAGAGCCGGAGCTCCTCTGCCCAGGACTCCTATTCCACGTCGGCCACACAGTACGACGATCTCGGAGACGGCAAAGGCGCCTCGGGCAGCACGTCTGCCGAGGGGTCGTCTGCCGACCGCCACTCCAAAATTGACGGCAAAGGCAATGTTCTCGTCAGCGTCCGTGTTCGGCCCGATGCCAACGGTCGCGACAACAAGACGGATGCCGAGTGGATGGTGGATGCCCGCCGAGCCATGGTCGCTTACCGCGGCAAGGAAGGCGGCGACTATGTCTATGGTATGTCTGTCGAAAGCTGACGACCTCCTCTCTCTCTTCTCATGTACTGACCAGGCAGATAATGTCTTTTCCACGCACGACAACAACTCCAAAGTCTACGACCAGAGCGCCAAGCGCCTCGTTCGCCGCGTCATGGAGGGCTACCACGGTACTGTGTTTGCGTACGGCATGACGGGCACCGGCAAGACCTTTTCCATGCAGGGAACGGCCTCTTCGCCCGGTGTCATTCCTCTCGCCATTACCGACATCTTTTCCTACATCCGCGAGACGCCCTCGCGCGAGTTTCTACTGCGCGTGAGCTATCTCGAAATCTACAATGAGCGAATCCACGACCTCTTGAGCATGCCCACGGGCAACGGCATTGGCGGTGCCGTGCAGGAAGAGATCAAGCTGCGCGAAGACAGCAAGCGAGGCGTCTACGCGAGCCCGCTCAAGGAGGAGATTGTCCAGAGCCCCACCCAGCTCCTGCGCGTGATTGCTCGCGGTGACCAGGCCCGTCGCACAGCGAGCACGCAGTTCAATGCTCGGAGTTCGCGCAGTCACGCGGTCGTCCAGATTGTCGTCGAGAGCCGAGAACGCATACCAGGCAGCGCCACGGGTGGCGGCGACAATAAGCGAAGTGGTCTGTTGCCAGGTGGCGTTCGGGTCTCAACGCTGAGCCTCATTGATCTGGCTGGCTCAGAAAAGGCCGCCGAGTCCAAGGAGCGGCGCCAAGAGGGTTCGCATATTAACAAGAGTCTGCTGACCCTGGGAACGGTCATTTCCAAATTGTCTGAGCACAAGGACAAGGATGGCAAGACGACCGACAAACACTTGCCCTACCGAGACAGCAAGCTGACGCGGCTGCTGCAGGGCGCCCTCTCTGGAAACTCGCTTGTCAGCATCCTCTGCACTATCCAGATTGGCTCCGCTGGCAGTGCCGCCACCTCCAACACCCACACGACCGAGACGATCAACACGCTCAAGTTTGCGTCACGTGCCAAGAACAACATTGTCAGCCACGCCAAGCGAGCCGAAGAGGCCCTCGGGGCTGGCGGCGACGGCGGTGCCCGCGTGCTGCTGGAGCGGTACCGCATGGAGATTATGGACCTGCGGACGCAGCTGGAGAACCAGGCCAAGAACAAGGACGGCAAGAACACGGAGGAAGAGCGGGAACGCGATGTAGAGGAGGAGCGGGCCCGGGAGCGCGAGGCAGAGCACCGCCACGAAGAGCAGATTCTCGAGATGCAGCTGGCACGGACAGCACTGAAGGAGCGCATCGATCACCTCAACCGACTCATTCTCAGCTCCAAGTCCACCGGTGTCAACAGCAGTGGCACCTACAGCTCTCTCGGGGTCCGGTCCTCGGTGGCCTCGGCCCGCTCCATCGCCACCACCAACACGGGCACCATTACCAGCGGGGCCCGCTCCATAAAAGACCGTGTGTCGACGGCCTCTTCCTCCTCGACCGTGGGCCGGCGGACGAGCGAGCAGCGGCTGTCGGGCGGCCCGGGAGAGATGCTGCCGTCGGATGACGACAGTCTCGGCGAGTTTGGCGACGGCATTGCCTCGCTCTCTTCCCAGAACCAGGCGCTGCAGGCGGATCTGGCCGACAAGAACCGCTATATTGCGACGCTAGAGAAGCGGCTGCTGCAGGCGCGGCGTGCCAGCTCCTCGCGGACATCGGTGGGCCTCAGCTCCAACAAGGGCATCATGGTGGGCGAGGACCACAGCGTCTCTACCGTCATCCGGGAAAAGGACGCAGAAATTGCCGAGCTTCGGGCGCGCCTCGACGACAAGGACCGCATGCTGACGGCGCTGCGGAGTGCGGCGCGGTGTCGTGACAATGCGGACCGGGTAGACTCGCGGATGGATGTGCGGGTGGACTCGAGGTCCGATATCCGGACATCCCAGATGCTGGAGCCACCGAGCAGCCCGCCCGTGATGGCCCTGCCACCGACACCCCAGCCGAACGGGTCTGCACTTGAGCCCAAGGGCCCACCAAGACGGGTGAACTCGCAGACGATCCCGCGAGGCCGCAAGAAGAGCGTCGACGAGATGAGCCGGATGCTGGACGAGATGATCCAAGACCGCGTGGAGAGCGGCCAGCTGGTGCGGGGTATGCGTGGCAGCGTCCGCATTGTCAACGAGAAGAAGACGGAGGCTGTGCCGGAGCCGAGTGCTCCAGCTGAGCCGATGATCCCGGAAGCGGCACCTGTCGTTCTGGAAGCATGAGCGTCTGGTGAGCATGACAGATGACAGCTGACAGCTGGGCATCGAGGCTTGGAAGGCCCTTGCTGTCTTTCTATTTTCTATTTTCTAAAGATTCCCCCATCTACCTTACATTCGTTCCACTGTTTACCTTATTTTTCTTGTGTTTTTTTTTTTCTCTTTTTCACTTTATTTGTTCACCCTATACCCGAAAGGCCTTTTTTATGGAGTGTAAGATAGTACTTTTTTTTTTCTTTTTTTATATTTCTTCTCTGTTGCTTCTCTGATCATTTTTCACCTCTTGCGTCTTTTTTTTTTGCTCTTTTCTTTTCCATACTGGCAGAGGCGATGGCTGGTTCTTGCAGTCTCGATTTGTAGCGGACACGGCTGACCATGATAACGAGCCGAATTGTATATTATGTCAAGGATGTTTTTCTGTTGGGCTTGGGATCTGAACAGGGTGTGAGCAAGGGGCACGTTGGCTTGTTAATCTAAAAAAAAAAGTGGTTAGGATATTCCACCTGCATTGTGATGATTGTTACACCGTGGCCACTGGAGTACTACGTATAGTATCTAGAGGAGGTGAACGAGTACGAGTTGCTGGTAGTCTTGTGAGCTCTCCTTCATTTTCAGGGGATCCGTGCTCGCTTGCGACCATGACACGACGCCGTTGACGACGGGAGAACTAGAGAGTTAAAGTGCATTAAAGTGAGCAACTAAGGGAACGGGAAGACGGCCGTCTACGAGATGTACAGTACGGAGTAAGCGTTGTCGGAAAAGGTACGAGTTACAAAGTTCAGTGTACACAGTACTTGTGCTATGTATGTATTGAAGGGAGGACAGGGGGTGGCAAGGAATGCAAGTAGTCCGTACGGATAGTCTACGAGTACTTCGTACACCTACTCGTACTGGGTTGGCAAATAGCTCTCCCCACCTGGCGCATTTAACGTGTTTCAGAAGGGTGGTCCTCCAGCTCAACAAGCCAGGATCAGCAGCGCTTGTTGACAGCAGAGAGCGGGGAGGTCATTTTGCGGACCGGCAGGAAAGTACGAGTACGAGTACACTTTTCAGCGTGTACTCGTGCAGAGGATGAGACCTGTTCCTACTGTGTAGACAGTACTTGTACGAGTATTTACTCGTAGTGAAAGGTACTCGTACTGTGTACGTCCCAAAAGGTCTCTCACGTGGTGAGAAATCAAAGCCAAGCTTTTGGCTCCAGAGTCCACTACGAGTTCCCTGCAACGTCGGCAAATCCTCTTTCCTCTGGTGGGTGTTTCCCATTCATTACTCCGTACAGAGTCGTACTCGTACCTGTACAGCCTCACCAGCAGGGTTTCGGACAGGGACGGAGTACTACTCGTATGTATACGTACGAGTACATCACTGTCAAATGTCTGAAAAGCCACTGGTTTTTGCATGAACAAGGTGAGGCCATCGGTCGGGGGACACGAGAAGGACAAATAAAAGGGGGCGAGGGAGAGAGAGAGAGAGAGAGAGAGAGACCGGGACAGACGGACGCGCCTTGTTGGTCGAGCAGGGGGGTTGACCAAGGAACGGCAGCCAAGATGGAGGGATCGACGGCCGGGCAAATCACTGGAAATGAGACCAGGAAAGATGAAAGCAAGAGCCACGAGCCAGAGAGCCAGACGAGACGAGACGAAAGTGACAGAGCAAGGCATGCAGGGTCTCACTCACAGAGGTCCAAAGTGCTCGTCCTCCTACTCCGTAGAATGACGTCCTGTGCCATGCATGAGTGATCCTTTTTCAAACGGCTGCGTGTTCTGTGACTGTTTGTGTTTGTCTTGCCCTGTTGGGGACGGAGTACGGAGTAGAGGAAGAGAGGTGTGAGATGGTGCGCCCATGCCATTTTCTTGTGCGAGCTCGCGTAGGAGGGCAACAGAGAAGGAGGCGGTGAATGCAGTACTCGTACTTCGTTTGTACGCTGTGCAGAGTCGACCTCTCGGATTCCCCCCCCTCGCCCCTCGCCCGACCGCCTCGAGGAGCCAGCCAAAATGAACTGGGCTGGTGCACGACAGCAGAGAGAGGCAAGAAGAGAAACTAGCGTGTAGTGCGTACGAGTACGGAGTAGTGCGTAGACGAGCCAGTCTCGGTACCAAGAGTCGATCCAATCAGCAAAAGAGACGCTACTCGTATGCAAATATCTGCAGGCGGCTCTCGACACTAGCCAGAGCTGAGACTGATTTGGACGAGCCTCTGCATTCCTGGCCGGGGTGCCATGCCACAGCGCTGTCGGCAAGAGTTTCAAGAGAGAGAGAGAGAGGCAAGAAAGATAACGTGGTAAGACAAAAAAAGTCAAGGAAAAAGAAGAAGGAAAAAAATGAGAAAAAAATGAGAAAAGGAGAAAAAGAAAAAAAGGGGGCGGCGTCTTGACGTTTTGGGAAGCTATGACGTCTCTCCCGTTCCACCAGCCGCCAATCTCTGGCGAGCAGGGGTTCAGTCAACCTCTTATTTCCTCACTCTCTCGTCATAGGGACCCAGACATTGGTGTTCTCCCCCCCTCCTCCTGTGATTGGGATGCGCGGGAGAACAGGGGTAGAAGGCAGGAGCGTCGAGTGGGAGAGAGAGGGAAAGAGGGAAAGAGGGAAAGACAGAGTGGGAGCGAGAGAAGAGAGGCGGGGAGCATGCAGGAAAGAGAGAAAGGACACAGAAATGCACAGAAATGCAAGAGACTCGTGCTACCTAGTTTTGTGGTCCATGGAAAGAGGACGCCGGCGGTCACTGCCGATTCTGGTAGATTTTCATTCTTAATTTTCCACGTAAAAAGTGCCGACGCTGGTCCGAGTCACGATCTGTTTGTTTTATTTCCTTGCCATTTTGTTTCTCTTTTTCCGTTTCTTCTTCTTCTTTACATAGTATACCTATATTTGCTGTTCTTTTTTTCTTTTTTCCTTTCTCTTCTGTTCGCCTCTTCTCTTCCTTTTCCTTCTCCCTCGGCCTACTTATATTGTACCTTCCCGACTTGGCAAGCTCGCGGAACGCTTTCCTTCCACCGGCTCGTCTCATCCTTCCTTCCTTATATGAACACCCTGCTGTTTTGTATCCCCGCGTGTGTCGTCCTCGCTCCTTCTCTTTCTGTGGCCGACCCTTGTTGGTGCCTTTTTTTCTTTTCTTTTTTTTTCCCTTTTCTTTTCTTTCCATTTTTCTTTTCATATTTCCTCTTTTCCCTCTCTATTCTGCTCTCTTCTTCGTCTCCCCCCCCCCAACCATGGCGCCGGCAGCTCTCGACCTCACGCAGGCCAAGGTCTTTGTGTCCTCGCCACGCATCAGCCTTCGCCGTGCCGCCTCGTATTCTCATGAAAAGGGATCCCTCGCATCCAAATCTCTCTGTCTCAACCACCTCGTCTTCTCCCCTCCACCCTCCCCCGGCCTACCGCACCTGCTGCCCCGACGACGCAAACCCTCCAGTGCGGCCCGGCCTAGCCGCCTCGTCCGCCTGCTCTTCGTCTGCGTCGGCTCGGCTGCCTTGTTCTATCTCGTCTTCTCCCTCTGGCTCAACTCCGCCTCCCAACGAGCCGGTGCCGGCCTCCTCTTCTCCTGGCCCACCGCCCTGCCATCCGACCATCACCACCAGTCCTATGAGCTCGTCACCAAGGACCGCCTGCCTCGCCATGCCACCCCCGCCATTGCCAGCGACAGACACGGCCACGCTCTCTGGACCGTCTCCATCCCGCCCAACTCCCACTTCCCCCTCGCCTCCCACGAGTATGTCGACATTTGCCAAAAGTGCCGCGAGGTGGCCGCCCGCGTCGATGTCCTGCACCGCAAGAGCTACAGCCTCGACAGCATCAGCACCACGCTGAGTCGCGGTCTCAGTGGCCTCGGCGGTCTCAGTGGCCTCAGTGGTCTCGGAGGCTTCAGTCCGTCCGGCGCCGCCGCCGTGGTCGACAGCAGTGACCATGGACATGGTGGAGACGGAGACGGCAACAGAGACAGAGACACGCGCCAGACGCGGAAGAAGCCCATGTCTACCAAGCACTTTATTGACGTCCACGAAGCCGAGGTCGCTGGCTATCTGACGGGCAGCATTTCCATCAGCACGCTTCTCAGCCAGCAAAACGAAGACACCGACCTCGTCGGCCAGCCAAGGGCCGCCCTCGCCAGCCGCCCCGTCTGTGCCCGCAGCATGACCTTTCTCCTCGCCTCGCCCGACGCTGGCCTCGGCCAGACCCTCCTGCTGCTGTGGATGACCTATGCCCTCGCCCAGAGCGAGGGCCGCCCTTTCTTCATCGACGACACGCACTGGGCCTATGGCAAGTACACACAAATGTTTGCCCCGCCTCCGCTTCCCGACTGCCGCCCCCCCATGCGCCACGAGATGCTGCCCTGTCCGCGAGAGGCCCGTCACGTGGTCGTCACCGCCGAGACGGCCTCTGAGCACTTTGCCCCCGACGGCCGTGGCGGCGTGCACAGCACCAAGGCTGCCTACTACTTTGATCTGGCCCGCCGCGGCCACGACGCCCTCTTCAAGCTCATACAGGAAGACGCCACGCACGTCGCCGATAGAGTGAAGCAGCTGACGGACCAGACGCTGGTCAAGAAGGGAAGCAGCTCGGGACGAGGATCCATTGTCGGCGTCCATGTGCGGCGTGGAGACCGGCACCCGCTCGAGTTCCAGTACCGCGGGTCCTACATTCCCCTCAACGTCTATGCGGACCGGGCCCACCGTGTCTTTGAGGCACGGCACAACCACAAAACCGCCGTCGGGCAGGTGGCCCGTAGCCACTCTCTGATGATCCTGGCCTCGGATGACCCCACCGTGTACGAGTCGGGCGAGTTTGCCGGCGCTCTTCGGGCCCAAGAGTTTATTCGCCTGGCCGGCAAGGCCAAAGACAGCGGGTCCGAGAAGAAGGTGGAGGGCCTGTCCGACAGCGGCATGCGCAAGTTTGAGGATGAGACCTTTGGATGGGAGGGTGGCTTCTTCTCGGCCATGTTCTGGAACCTCGGGCGTCCCAGCATCCAGAACCAGGGCCCTGGACCCGTGTCTGCAGAGGCCGTCGCTGAAGCCGCCGTGTCTCCCGACACGCTGCGGCTGCGGAGTCTCATGGGCCGCGCCTACATGATGGACCTCGCCGTTCTGGCCGGGGCCAGTGACGCCATTGTCTGTGCTGTCAGCTCGGCCGGGTGTCGACTCTTGGCGGTCATGATGGGACGGGATGCGGCCGAGTCACATGGTCAATGGATCAATGTCGACGGTGGCTATGGCTGGTGGGCTGTGGACTTTTAAAAGTCTACGCCTTTATGAATCACGACTTTTTACCTTCTCTTTTTTTTTCTTTTTTTTTTTGCATATTACAATGCTTGTAATCTTTCTTTTGTCATTCTTTTTTATTTCACGACAGCATAAGAGGGGAGACATTCAGCGTGCATCTCTAGGATACCAAGGAGTTTTTTCTTTTTTTTTTCTGTTTTGTTTTTGATGTACTCTCATCCGAGGGGCATCTTGGGGCGAATGGGGTTCGCTTACACTCATTTTGTTCATTGTTTACTTTCAGGGACATCACCTGCCGAATAGAGATGGGCACGTCGTCGGTCGTTACTGATGAGATTAAAAAGTGGTTTGAGTGAGGTCTAGACGAAATAGAGTAATTACCAAAGACGTACGAGACACTTGCGAGTACGAGTACAAGTACGAGTACAAGTACCGTTTGAATTCAACGGCTTGGCAGCTAATAGGATGGCAGCCAGAATAAGCCATCTCGATGAGGTACGCAATCTCAAAATCACATGCTGCAGCTAGGCAGCTAGGTATTAGGTAGCATCCCCTAGGAGCCATTGGCGAATGACATCCCGTGAATTTTGCCTGACTAGAAAAAAAAAAGGGGGGGAAGAGAGAGCGGTCAGCGAGAAGAGACGGGGGAAGAAAAAAAAAGGTGTGGTTGCATGTTGCCCTTGCAGATCTCAGTGCGAAGCACATTGTGCGGAGTACATTGTCAAATGTTTTCCCATGACTATGTACGAGTACGGGAGTATTAGAGAACATTCTGACAATAGACGACGGTCTGAATGGCCCAAGTTTGTGGTAGTATGAGCATATGGCCAGAAAAAAACAGCTGATCAGAAGCGGGACTTGCAGTGATGGCACGATAGAAGACTTACGTATAGGGGGGTCGACCCCGATGCTAGAGGGAAATTTTAACGGCAGAAAAAATTGTGGTAGATCGAAGTTCCAGGGGTACGGGAGTAACGCAAACAAAAAAAAACAAAAAAAAAAAGAGAGTACGAGTACGAGAGAGTTGCGAGTACGAGAGTTTTGCGAGTACGAATATGATCACGTGACCAGAAATTCCGAATACGAATACGAATTCCAGCTCTTATTGGCTCTAGAGAGAAAAGACAACAGTAATTGTGGGGCGTTGTAGAAGGGAGTTTATCGCAGTGTATTTTTTTAAAGTGGATTGCACATGGCTTCGCCAGAAGAGGAACGCGCCATACTGCGTGCAGATATAAGTAATTTGACTTGCCCCTAACCTTCTTTCCCGTCTATTTGTTGCCGTCTGGATTCTCTGGATTCTCTAGATTCTCTGGCTCTCGTCTCCATTGCCGACAAGAGGACGACGACATTGACAACGAGAACGTCCACCGTCTCTTCTTTTTTTTCACTCTTTTTCTTTTCGGTCTTTTTCTTTACCGTTTTTTCCATCCTTCTCAAGATGGGCCTCTTACAAGAAGTCTCGGCGCCGCTCGTCGAGCAGTTCCAGCAGCTCAGTCTGCCGGTGCAGATTGGCGCGGGTGTCGTTGCCTTTGTCGTGCTGAGCGTCGTGTGGAACGTGCTGAAGCAGGTCGTCTTCAAGAACTCGAATGAGCCGCCTGTCGTCTTCCACTGGTTTCCCATTGTGGGCAGCACCGTCACCTATGGCATGGACCCGCCCAAGTTCTTTTGGGACAACCGGGCAAAGGTATGAGACAGGAGGAGAGAGAACGTGTAATGTGAGGAAAAGGGGCAAAAAAAAAGAGAGAAAGACTGACAGACAGTATGGCGACGTGTTCACGTTTGTTCTGCTCGGCAAGAAGACGACGGTCTGCCTCGGCCCGCTGGGCAACGAATTCATCCTCAACGGCAAGATCCGCGATGTCTCGGCCGAGGACATTTACTCGGTCCTCACGACGCCCGTCTTTGGCCGGGATGTCGTCTACGACTGCCCCAACTCGAAGCTCATGGAGCAGAAAAAGGTGTGTTTTCCTCGGACTTGTTTTCCTTTTTTTTTCCCTTCCTGGCTAACTCGCCCCCAGTTCATGAAGATTGCCCTCACGACAGACGCCTTCCGGTCCTACGTCCCCATCATCTCGCACGAGATCCGCGACTACTTCAAGCGCTGCCCCGACTTCAAGGCCCCGTCGGGTGTCGTCAACATCCCGCCCAAGATGGCCGAGATCACCATCTTCACCGCTTCTCACGCGCTGCAGGGCGCCGAGGTCCGCAACCAGTTTGACGAGTCCCTGGCCGACCTCTACCACGACCTCGACATGGGCTTCAGCGCCATCAACTTCTCGCTGCACTGGGCCCCCCTCCCCTGGAACAACCGCCGCGACCACGCCCAGCGCACGGTGGCCAAGATCTACATGGACACGATCAAGAGCCGCCGCAGCAAGGACGAGCGCGGCGCCCAGGATATCATGTACCACCTGATGAACTCGACGTACAAGTCGGGCAAGCCCGTGCCCGACCACGAGATTGCCCACATGATGATTGCCCTGCTCATGGCCGGCCAGCACTCGTCCTCCTCCACGAGCGCCTGGATCATGGTCCGCCTCGCCTCGCGCCCCGACATTATGGAAGAGCTCTACCAGGAGCAGATCCGCGCGCTCGGCGCCGACCTGCCGCCCCTGCGCTACGAGGACCTCGCCAAGCTGCCCCTGCACGCTGCCATTGTCAAGGAGACGCTCCGTCTGCACGCCCCCATCCACTCCATCATGCGCGCCGTCAAGCAGCCCATGCCCGTGCCCGGCACCAAGTACGTCATCCCGGTGAACCACGTGCTGCTGGCGGCCCCGGGTGTCTCTGGCACGGACCCGACCTACTTTCCCAACCCGAGCCTGTGGGATCCGCACCGCTGGGAGAAGGAGTCGCCCAACGCGCCGCGTCTCGGCCGGCCCGACGACGAGAATGACGAGAAGATCGACTACGGCTACGGACTTGTCAGCAAGGGCTCCAACTCGCCGTACCTGCCGTTTGGAGCGGGCCGCCATCGGTGCATTGGCGAGCAGTTTGCCAACGTGCAGCTGCAGACCATTATTGCCGAGGTGGTGCGGCTGTTCAAGTTCCGCAACGTCGACGGCAGCGACAGCGTCATTGGCACGGACTATGCCTCGCTCTTCTCGCGGCCACTGGAGCCGGCCAACATTTACTGGGAGCGTCGAGACAAGGCATAGACGAGGGGGTGGAGGGAAAAGGAAAAGGGAAAAAAGGGAAAAAAAGAGATTATGAAAAGGCAAGAGTCATAATAGGGGGGCAATGCTGTCTGTATGCTGTCTGTTGTGGCTTAGACCTGCCGTTCCGTAAAAACCGACTCTTGCCGTATATTGTCCCTGTTGGGGATCGTTCTTTCCATGTTATGTAACCGTACAGACCTTTTAATGCTAGAATTAATTTTTTGTCTATTTTTTTTTGTTTTTCGTTTTTCTTTGGTCGAAAAAGGTAGTCACGATGCGGCGATGACGTAAGACTGATCCGAATTGGGAAGCGACCATGGAGCCAGAGGATGCGGAGGTCCCTAGGAGAAGAAAGGTGGCGCGGTGCTGTTCGTTTTTCTGCTGTTCACTCTGTCGGTGGGAAGGAGCTTGTCGGATCGCCCGGCAAGACGAGACTGACGATGAGCATAAGTAGCCAATCGGCCGACGCTCAAGCGTTCTCTTTCGAAACGCAAACGACGAAACAAGGAGCTGGAAAGAGATGAACAATTGACAATCTCTGACAAGAAGAGGCAACCAGACAACGACCAAAAAAACAAGAGAACTAGAAAAAGATAAAGAATACAAAAAAGAAAACACAATCAACAAAAATGGCCGACAACGAGCTGGGCGTCCTCCTCCGTCTCTGGGGCATCTCGACGCGCCAGCTGCCGCCTCTCGACGCCACCGCCGACGACATTGCGCCCCTCATGCTGGCCCTCCTCCAGGAAGCCGTGGCGTTTGTCGACACGGTCGACGACAGCACCGCCGGCTCCCTCTGGCGCGAGGTCCGCGCCACCAAGACGTACAGGGGCCGCGCCATTGGCCGCACGGCGGCCGACGCCGACGCCGACGCCGGCCAGCACCAGCACCAGCACCAGACGGACAGCAGCGTCGCCGTGGAGATGCTCAACCGCATCGTGCCGTCCGACGCCCTCCGCCGCGTCCTCGACCGCGAGCAGGACAAGAGCCACAAGAGCCACAAGAGCCACGACGCCACCGGCGACACGGGCACGGCCGAGGCCGAGGCCACGGCGCGGCTCCGGCGCCTGCACAACCCCCGCGCCCTCGTGCGCGAGTCCTGGGCCTGCCGCCGCTCGCGCCACGCCGACGTGGCCGCCGGTGGCACCGCCTCGTGGGCCGAGTTCCGCACCGCCATGATGGACGAGCACGCCGCCACCGAGTTCGCTATGACGCCCACCGTGCTCGCGTGCCACGAGGCCGTCGTCTGGCCCGCCGCCGCCACCGCCCTCCAGGACACGGAGGAGGGCGGCCGCCGCTGGTCCCATTTTACTCTTGCCGTCCAAGAGACGCGCCACCGGATCGCCAATGCCTTTATGGCCGACCGCGTCTTTCCCGTGCTGCGGATGACCTGCGCCACCGTCGGCGGCGGCAGCAGCACGACGGGCGTCCAGGGCACGACGGCGTCTCCCATGGCCGGTGGGGGAGACCGAGGAGGCCAGGACCAAGGAGGCCAGGACCACAACACAAAAGACCTGCTGCCCGAGTTCCTCGTCGTCAGCGTCCCCATTGACGACTTTGCCACGGCCACCATGCGGGGAACGGCCGACCCGGATGACCCTGACAGCAACCGCCCCGCCCTGCTGTGCCAGCTGCCCGGTGTCAAGGTCGCGCCCTATGTCAGCGTCGAGCGCTTCCGGCTGCTGCCCAAGGACGAACGCGACATGCGCCGAGACAGCCGCGGCACCCACACGGTCGAGTGGGTCATGGCGACAGCCTCGAATGCCGGCGGACACATTCCCCGCTGGACGCAGGAGCTCTTTGTGTATGGCGAGATTGCCAAAGATGTGCCCCTCTTCCTCCAGTGGATCGCCCGGATGCGGCAGCAGGACGAGGTCGAGGCCGTGACGGCGGCCGTGGCCCCCTTGACTGTTGGTGGTGCTGATTCTGAAGATGCTGCTGCTACTACGACCACTGTCATGCAGACTTGATCAACAGATGGAGAGCCTCCATTCTCCTCTTTCAGCATCTCTTACCTGTTATATGATATCCCTAGTGTTCCATGTCCAGCTGTCTCATGTGGGCATGCCGTTGTTTGTTTTCATACTTTTTTTTTGTCTATTGTTATCCAAGGCCTCAGAGACTAGACATCTCGTTTGTTTCTCCAGGTAGTGCATCCACGCCCTCGTTATAAACATTCCTGTTACATGAAAGGATCAACTAGGTTAGGTAGTCCAGCATCTCCTGTTCCCCCTGAGAGCAGCAGATGCCATCTTGGGCTTCAGCTCCCGCATGAATACATCCTCTTCTCCATTGTCTTCCTTGTTCTTCTTTCCTCCTCTTTCCTTCTGCTGCTCCGTCTAGTACACACGCTTAAACGGCGGCACGGGCTTGCACTCGTTCTCGTCCAGTGTCGTGCTAATGACCTTGCGGTACTTGAGCTCCACCTTGCCGTGTGGCTCCTTTTGGAAGCTCAGCGTGTGCTTCATCCAGTTGACGTCATCCCGGTCGGGGTAGTCCTCACGGGCGTGGGCGCCACGTGACTCCTTGCGGTTGGCAGCAGACGCGGCCGTTTGCACGCTACACAGTTAGACTCGAAAGGACAAGGGAAATCGAAAGAAGGGGGAAAATAAAACTTAAAAAACTTACGCGCAGGTGAGCAGGTTCCGGAGTTCCAGGGTCTCAACGAGATCAGAGTTCCAAATCATGCTACGGTCCTGGATGCCGACCTCCGAGTACGTCTGGTCGACCTTGTTGATGTTGCGGACACCGTCGTCCAAGCTCTCCTGCGTGCGGAAGACGCTGACGTCTGTCTGCATCGTCTTTTGCATGGCGAGGCGGATATCGGCCGTCGTCCGGGGACCGCTCGAGTTGCGGATCTTGTCCAGGTAGGCAATCGAGTCCGCGCCGGCGTCGGCACGCAGCGGCTTCAGCTTCTGGCCGGGCGTCGACTCGTCGCGGATCGTGTGCGAGACGGCGCGGCCAAAGACAACCAGATCCAGCAGCGAATTGGCACCCAGACGGTTGGCGCCGTGCACAGACACGCAGGCCGCCTCGCCGCAGGCGTACAGGCCGTTGACGACCTTGTCGGCGCCGTTCTCGTCAATGGTCAGCACCTGACCCGTGAACTTGGTGGGGATGCCGCCCATGTTGTAGTGCACCGTCGGCAGCACGGGGATGGGCTGCTTGCGCACATCCACGCCCGAGAAGATGCTGGCCGTCTCCGAGATACCCGGCAGACGCTCGGCAAGCACCTCGGGCGGCAGATGGCTCAGCTGCAGGTAAATGTGGTCCTTGTCGGGGCCGACACCACGGCCCTCGCGGATCTCGAGGGTCATGGACCGCGACACGACGTCGCGACTGGCAAGGTCCTTGGCCGTCGGCGCATAACGCTCCATGAACCGCTCGCCCTCGCCGTTCAGCAGGTAGCCACCCTCACCACGGGCGCCCTCGGTAATCAGACAGCCGGCACCGTAGATGCCCGTCGGGTGGAACTGGACAAACTCGAGATCCTGGTTCGGCAGGCCGGCACGGGCCACCATGGCCATGCCGTCGCCCGTGCAGGTGTGGGCAGAAGTGCAGCTAAAGTAGGCGCGGCCGTAGCCGCCGGTGGCGAGGACGGTGCTGTTGGCGAGGAAGCGGTGCAGGGTGCCGTCCTCCTGGTTGTAGGCGAGGACACCACGGCACTCGCCGTCCTCCATGATGAGGTCAATGGCAAAGTACTCGATGAAGTAGTTGGTGTTGTGGCGCAGCGACTGGCCGTAGAGCGTGTGCAGCAGAGCGTGGCCCGTCCGGTCGGCGGCGGCACAGCAGCGGTAGGCCTGGCCGCCCTTGCCGAACTCGCGGGACTGGCCTCCAAAAGCGCGCTGGTAGCTATTGTTTGTCAGCCCTATCTGCCCTGCCAGCCATCTCCTCATCTCTTTGGTCAAGGGTCAGCTGCTCGACTGCGCTTACATCTTGCCCTCCTCGGTGCGGGAAAAGGGACAGCCGTAGTTCTCCAGCTCGATGATCGAGGCCGGGGCCTCGCGCGTCATGTAGTGGATGGCATCCTGGTCGCCGAGCCAGTCGGAGCCCTTGACGGTGTCGTACATGTGCCAGCGCCAGTCGTCCTTGTGCATGTTGCCGAGAGCGGCGTTGATGCCGCCCTGGGCGGCGACCGTGTGGCTTCGGGTGGGGAAGAGCTTGGATATGCAGGCTGTGTTGAAGCCAGCCTCGGCCAGACCAAAGGCTGCACGCAGACCGGAACCGCCGGCACCGACGACAATCGCATCGTACTCGTGATCCTAGAAAAAAGGTTGGCCGGACTGGAGCGGTTGGGACGAGCGGCAACAGCGGGAAGAGGAGAGAGAGTGACGTACAATAACTGGATACTTGCTGCTGACATAAGAGGATGCCTCTTTGGCCCGCAGCGGACCATTTGCAAAGACACGAGCTGCACAGAAAAGGCATGTTAGCGATTCGGTTGAGAGTATAGAGACTCTTAGAACTCATAAGAACGCGTAGGAACTCTTGGTCATCCTCGGCAGAAAACATACCGACAGGCCGCGTGCTGGAAAAGGTTCGTCTCGACTGGAACTGTGTTGTGGCACGACAATGTCAGTGAAAAAGTCCTCCAGCCAATCAGCCTTCTCGTACTCGCCCTGCATCGTCACACGACGCGAGCCTCTAGAGGGAGCACAATCGGACAAGATCCGTCGCCAAAAACGCAGACAGGGTCGGAGAGAGTCCACAACGCACCGCTGGTCGGCTCAAGGCCGTCAACCGCGTCCAAGCCCGAGCTGGCGCCATTTTCTGGAGGAAGAGGGTTTGGAAAGAGAGTCTGACAGAGTCTGGCGAGTTCTGGCGAGTTGGACGACTTGTTGCTTCTTTTTCTCCTCTTCCTAGTAAGAAGGGCGACTCCGCACGTTAGCTAGGGTGTAGGTGCGATGGCCCAGAATGGTGGTCGAGAAAGAAATGGGGAAGAGACTAGGAAAGAAGAAAAAATAAAAGGAAGACAAGAAAATAAAAAGAAAGAGACAATTGGTAAGATTTGACAAGAGGGTGACACCAGGAGGAAGGCGCGAAGCAGAGGCGGGAAGCGAGGAAGGAAGGAGAGAAGGGGAGAAGGGGAAAAAAAAATAAGAGGCACACGGAGCCAATGACGAAAAATACAGGAAACCGCACAATTCCGAGCCGGCTCTAGCATCACTGTAGGCCTGCTACCCCAAGCTGGGTCGCCCTTCTTGCGTTTCTGCCGTCATCCCTCCGGCCAATCTGCTTGCGCCAATTTCTCATTACTCTGTCCTGCCCCCCCACCAAGCCGCTAAACTAAGCAAAAAAATGTCCTGCTCTTCGCCGCTTCCCTCTGGCTTCTCGAGCTTCTTAGCCGAGGACCTACCGAGAGCAAAACGGTGGCCCGTGCATGGCATGTGTCAGCAGCTTCACAGCTGTCTCTCTGGTCAAGCATGTGACAGTGCGAGACGAGGCTCTCTCAGTCTTTCTCAGTCTTTCTCAGGATCCAACTGGTTTATATCTCTGCTAGGGATGTATAGGGGCCTTTACAAATTATCTCTAAATACACCACACCACCTTAGCCTCCTCTCCACTACTCGGCCAGCACATACCGCACCATGGCCAAAAAGTTCTCCTTAAGCTTGTAAATCTCCGACACCTCTGGCTTCTTGGGTTCGCCTGCCGTTCTGCGGAGTCGGTCCTGGCGCTTCGACCGCCGGTTGCGCTCTGCCTCGATCGGATCCAGGTCGTCCTCGGCCTCGGCGGCTGCCTCGTCGTTCGAGTCGTCTTCGTCATCATACGCCATCTCGGCCAGATCAGACTCGTTCAGACCAAAGTCGCCCGCACTGAAGCCAGTGGGCACCGCAAACGCACCGTCCATACCGTCTGCGCCACCTTCCGCTGCCATCTTTTGTCGTGTCTTGTCCTGATGCCACTTCTTCCGTGCTTCTTGCCACGAAATCAGGCTGTTGATCTCGGCAATCGCCTTTTCCTTGTCCAGGCCGCTGGCATGGATGGCCCCCTCAAAGAGCAAATTGACGTCCAGCGTCCCGTTGACCGGCCCGTTGCGGAGGAACTCTAGGATGCCCTCAATCCAGCCCATCAGTTGCGTAAACAGACCGTTGTCGTGGGTGTGCACTTCATGCACAAACTTGTAAAAGTTGTGCTCGTGGCGCTGGCAGAGGTCGATAAACGCCTGCACTGTCTGATTCGGATCAGCCGACGCATCCTGCTCCCGGCAGCTCTCCACCACCTTGATCATGTCGTCTATAAAGGCAGCGAAATCTGTCACGCTATTGTATACATTGGCCGACTTGTACACGCGCACGAGCGGCTCGTAAAAGATGGTAAAGAGGTCACGGAACAGCAACAAGGTCACTGGCTCTTCCACAAGACTGAGCATCATGGCCTTATCACGCTGCCGAGTGAATTGTTTCATGAGCTGCTTCAGGTAGGAAAAGAGCCGCGCACCCTGCTTGAGTTCCTCGTCGACATTTTCCACAGCCGAGTTGAAGGCCACATACGCATTGAAGAGCCGTCCGATCTGTTCGGGTGAAAGTGGCGGCTCTAGCAGATCCGAGCGGAGCACGGCCACAATGAGATCCAAGTCTTCCTCTTCTGCCTCCTGCCGGATAGCTGCCTTGACGTGCTCCTCTGCGTTGGTGAACGCCTTGATCTTGTCCACGAACACGGGATCCTCAATCTTGGTCGAGAGCGAGTCAATGGCACGCTGAAAGTTTCGGATGCCGTCGTTGAGGGTCAGAGAGAAAATGCGCTGCATGAGCGATCGCGTGCCAAACGGCTGAGCCAGAAAGATGTCCAGAATGCCCGACATGACGGCAGCCGGGTTGGTGATCCGGATGACGTTCTTCATCAGAGTGTAGGGTATCAGAGAATGTATGCGCTTAGCCTGGATAAACAACTCGGGTGAGTTGTCCTCGGCCAGGAACAAGTGGTAGATGGTAGCCGCCACTTCGATGCGCAGCCACTCAGCAAACTTTTGATACTGTATACTCAGGTCCTGGATCGTCTCCTTGTCCTTGATCTCCTGGAAGAGCATGGTCAGGCCGTTTCTCTCAACAATGTCCTGGCGGAATCTGTCTCGTTGTTAGCATAGGCTAGGGAGAGAGACAGCAACAAAAAAAGAGGCGTCGCGTACTGTTCCATGTAGACATCGAGCTCGGCAGCGCGTTGACGGGCAATCTCGTAAAACTTTTTCTGTTCCTCGATACGCATCTCGTCTACCGCTTTTCTTCTAAAGATGTCTTCTACATCCTCATCCTTCAGGGTTACGTGGTCACCAGTGAGAAACTCTTGCAAGGCCTTTGTCTGTGCAATCTGCTGGTTTCCGAGGAGCGTTCGGAGGTAGGCTCGCAGGGAGATGCGCTGGCTTTCTCGCCAAAGAAGGACGTTCTGTTTTTCGAGAACATCTGTTAGCGAAAAGATGATCAAATATAAGAGTGTTTCTGGAGTGTTTCTGGTGGCGCACCTCGGGCTGTCCCCTGCCTGATAAAGACATGGGCGAGAGAGGATACAATGGACTCAGTGGTGCTCCATCTGTCGATGGTCGAGGGGACATCCGTGGCGATGTTCGTGAAGATATCGACCCCGATCTTCGATGATCTAGAGTGCTGGTAAGCAATGAGCGGCTTGCCTAAAACAAGAGAGAGATCGTACCTCGGACAGTCAACGTCTTTAGTGAATCGCCCAGACTTCCTGACCCAGCTTGGGTCAACTGAGTCGAGGCAGACGAAAAGGATGAGGCATCCGAGTCATTGCTCCCAACAAAGCTGCCCACGATGGACGTGGTCGTGCTGCTCTTGTTCTTCTTTGGCAGTGGGGGCAGTACCCGTCCCGGCAGTTCGGTGCGGAGAGACTTTTGCAAGCGGGTAAAGTCGCTGTATCGTCTGCCAATAAAGTACTCGTGGTCTCCCTTTCTCTTGACCCGAAGAAGGAATTCCTTTGTGGTTGTTAGCCTTGTTAACTCGGAAAGACTTTTTTTGGCACCGAGCTGAGAAGGAGAGTGACCTACGGCATGCTTGTGGTTGCGGATATTGCGCTTGACGGAGACCAAGCGCACACCGGCCACGTTGACATCCCAGCCGTGGATGAAATGGCCTTCGGGCAGGGTGCCGAGAACGCCCGTGTCAATGGCATTGCGGTCGATGATTTCCAGCTCGGTGAACCGTATGCGCTCTTCGAAGCCAGAGGATGTGCGGATACCAGAGACCATCATCAGCTCGACGAGCTTCTGTGCCTTGATGGCCAACTTCCGGCGCTTGGTCTCTTCGAGGCGGTCTTCAGACGAGGATATGTTTTTGCTAGAAAAGGACTCGAGGAACTAGAAAAGGGGTTGGGTTAGTAAAAAGGCAAACGTCATCTTTCCCTCCTTTTTTCCTTATTTTTTTTCCCTTTCATCTGTCTTTTCTGCACGACGTACGACTTGAAGCTTGTCCTGCCAAAACTCCTTCTCGCGGGCCTTGTCGAGAAAGGGAAACTCGCGGACATGGTGGACAAAGATGTACCGCAGAATGGGAAGGTCAGAGTCTACCGGGGAGACCTCACCGACGTCGGACTTGAAAGGCGCACCGAAGCGACGAAGAGCCGTGGGCGAGTTGAGCTCGGAGATTTCCCATTTTGCCTGCTCGCCAATGAGCTCTCGCTTGAGGTCTATTCTGTTAGCTTAGAACATAAAAGGAGGCCGTGGGAATGGATGCAACGGACAGTGCTCTTGTCTTCCGGTCAACGTTTGGCCGGGTGGTGGCTGCTCGTTTGCAGCCGTGGTCGGAGACGACACAGTGACGTCGTTGGGATAGGTTGTGGTGGGGCCGCTTGAGAGCTTGGAGGGGTCGGCGGCGGCTTCGGCGCTGGCGAGAGCAGTGGAGGGATTGGCCATGCTCAGTGTGACGAAAAGATGGGGAGGAGGGGAAGAGAAGAGGAGGAGGAAGGAAGCAAGAGAGAAGAAGGAAAGAGGAAGAGAGAACGGGAAAAAGGTGAGAGAGGGAGGAGAGGAGAGAAAGGCGTAAGAAATAAGAAACAAACGATGTGGAGAGGAGGTCTTTGATAATAACCCGTTGTACGAGAGTAGGGTCGGATAATAGAGTGGAGACCGTTTGAGGGGGGCGTTTAGCCAGCAGAATCTCACTGGCACAGATGATGGCCAGCCACGAATCCAAAAAGGTGTAGGGAGAAGAGAGAGGAGAATACGAGGATTCTATGAGAAGAAGAGAAAAAAAAACAGGAAGCAGAAATTTTCGGAGATGTCGTGTCCGCGGAAAGAACGAGCCAATTGATTATGTAATTTGGAGAAAAGAACCGAAAGCGAGGAGATGCATTGGGAAAGAAGCAAGGACCAAGGACCAAGGACAAAACAAATACGAATAAGGCAGTGACGACATGCGCCGCAGTTGCCTGCTTGGCGCAGCAGTCCATGTCCCCATCAGTCTGCTATAAAACGAATCCATAATCTACGAGCCTACGCAAGCAAATGCTGGGCGTTCTCGGTGACTATCACTCTTGGTGACTGTCCCGGTCACATGCCCGTGGAAAATGAGACGGGCTGGTTACGCGCCCAGCTGAGGCGGCAGATATTGTGTACGGAGTAGCAACGAGCGGCTAGAAAAAGCAATAAAAACAAAATAAAAGCAAAAATAAAAAAAAAAATTGAAAATGACGCAGAGATGTGGACTTCTTGGCATCTCGAGGCGGAGACAGGTACGTGAACTACTTGTGGCGCAGTTGTCAGCCCTGCCAGCCTTTCTGCAGTACTCGTATGCAGTATTCGTAGAATGCCCACACGGTAGAGCATTGATGATATAGTCTGCCTAATCTATGGAAACTCAAAATACTCGCTCGCTTGGACGAATCATTACATGGAGAGAAAAGAAGAGAAAAAAAGAAAAGGAGAAGGCCTGTAGGAACATAAGCACTAGAGCTCATCAAATAGCCGAACAAGAGGATCACCGTCTGTGGCTGCCGTTGACGCGCCCTCCTCTTCTGTCGCCGTCGTATTAGGCTGCGACATAAAGAAGCCAGGCTTGCTGCTTGGAGGGGCAGAGCCCGCTGACAACTCCGCTCCCGGCGCCGCTAGCGCCGATATCGCCGCTATTCCCGTGCTCTCACCGGCCGTAGCTGCTGGCCGCGCGGTCACCACGAGCAGCACTGCCAGCGCCAGCAGCACGCCCGACACAATAATCCATAGCACCTTGAGCCGCCGCCGCGTGCGCTCCTGCCAGGCGTAGTCTGCGCGCTCCCACCGATGCACGCGCTTCCGCACAGCCTCGACACGCCCACTCAGCGCCTGCACGGCTTCCCGGCCGGCCTGGACGCGGGCATGCAGCAACTCGAGACGCTGCAGCTGATCGGCCGGGAGTGGCGTGTCCGGTCTCTTGCTCGCTTTGCCTTCTCCATCTTCTCCTCCTCCCCCTCCTCCTCCTGTCCCCCCTTCTAAACGCGACACTTGCTGCTCTACCTCGTCGGCCAGAGCGTAGGCGTCGATGCGGAAGCGGTGGTTCGTCTCGCGAGCTGCTACGGCCAGCGAGCGCAGCGTCTGGATCGTGCTCTGCAGCACACCCAGACGGGTCAGCACAGACGCATAGGCCGTGTCGAGTCGGCGGCTGGTCGCCGTCAACATCTCGTCGAGCTCGCCCAGCGTCGACTGCAGGAGTCGCGCTGCCGAGCGCTCCTGCTCGCTCTGCGCACGGCGCATCGACGTAAGAACAGACTGGTCGACCATGCCAGACGTGCCAGTGCCGGGAAGACGGCGGCCTGTAGCCGTGCCGCTCTTGTCGTCCTCCCGGCCGGCCGCAAAGACATCGTCGGCGTTTCCGACAGACACCACGTGCCGCAGGGGCGGCGAGGCTGCGGACGAGAGTGCCGTGGGTGAGCCGGCCACACCCGCAGCCAGCGCTGCCGAGAGGACGGCAAAGCTCGCTGGATGGTGCTGGCTGCTGTTTGTGCTGTGGCGATGTAGCGGATTGTAATGATGGTGATGGTGGTGGTGATGGTGGTGTTGTGGTGGTTGTGGTTGTTGCTGCTGTTGCTGTTGCTGGCTGTTCATCTGAAGGATCTGGGATACGCTCGCGATGCCATGCGGATCGTCGGCTGGATAGTGTTGGCTGCTGCTGTTGTTGTAGGCATCGCGGCCATACAAGCTGGCTCGTCGGCTGGAGCTGGGGCTCGTCGTGCTGGGCGTCGGCACACCGGATCGGAGAGCAGGCGCCTCCAGGGAGGGTCGGCTGCTCGCGCTCTTGTTCTGGAGAGAAGCTGCCTGCAGCTCGCTGGTGATGCGGTCTCGACTGCTCAGCTTGTGGCTCTGCTGGCTCTGCTGGCTCTGGCTCTGGCTCTGTCTCGGAGGCAGCTGTGGTCGATGCATGCGGATGGGCGACAGCTCGGACAGGGATCGGACAAACTGGCGCGGACGCTGGGGGGACCGGGTAGGCACGGTCTCGATGGAGGGGGAGGAAGAGGAGGTCGTCGTCGTTGTCGCAGCCGTGCCTGTCGTGCCTGGCGCGCCTGTCGTGACTGCTGACAGCGGTGCCGAGGAGGCGACCCGGCTGTGCTCAGTTTCAGACATGACTGGGGGTCAGCAGCGAAACCGGGAAACGGAGCCGAATCACGATGCTTGTTTCTCCCATGAAATGAGTAAACTAAGAAATCAACAAGTGAATAAATCAACAACTCAACAAGTCGGGGGACTAGGAGAAAAGTCGTCTATTTGACGGTCGGGTGGGGAAGCGCAAGGAGGGATCCTACGGAGCAAAGCTGAAGAAAACAAAATATACTATGTAGTCTACTGTGTACAGAGTCACAAGCCAGCCCCACCAAACTATGTAAGTACCGCATTATAGTCACTCTAGCCACTATAGGCTCTATCTAAATACATCTAAATAAATGAACCTCACGTCAAATGGAAAAGCTTCTGCTGTCAAACGGGAGCACGAGCATAGGAAGAGGATAGCATTAGTTTGATCACTGCAATTTAACTATAAATTTAACTCGACCGTTTCGCTGAGACTGCCCAGAACTTGCCATCCTCAAATCAAGGCAACAGGTTTCATCCAGAGACACAACTATCAAACTGCGTAACACTCCTGGCACTCCTGGCACTCTCTGCACTTCTGGTCCTCATCACCCTGGCCCTCGTCCCCAGCCTGGCCCTCCCGGATTCCTAGCCCCCACCTGCAAGGCACCAACATGTTCGTAGCTGCCCGTCTCGTCTGGCATGGATGTAGAGGTGACACGTGTTTCCCTGCCGCTGGCCGGATGTACCTGTTCCACCTCCCCCTCTCTCTTCCTGCCGCCCGTCACCGAGCGAGCCAGACGGATGTGCACGCTGTGCAACGAGAATGGCCTGGCTAGTGGTGTTTTCTGCTTTCTGCCGAGGCCACGCAACAGGCATACGAGTACAAGTGTAGCAGGCCCCGTCGGGGGGAACAAATCCATCCATCCCACGCAGCATGCCGTACGCCGTACATCCCGCACATGCATGGTACATGTTGCGTGTGTGCATGTGTGCATGTGTGCATGTGTGCTAGTAGACATGCGTACATGCGAACATCCTTATGCCTCCTCCTTTCCGACAATCCTGCTGAAAGGAACATGTTGCGAGTGCGAGGTCCGAGAGTATCTTCCCTGTCATTTCGCTTCTTCTTTTCGTTCTCTTCTTGTGCTTCTCTTCGTCCTTCTCCCGACGGAGAGAGCCCGCCCTCTTCGCCCTCTGCGCCCTCTGCACTTCGTCCTTCATCCTTGCCCTGCGCCCTGCCTCCGGGACTCTTGTATTCTTCGCTTCCCACCCCAAGCGTTGTTGTTCTTGGCCTGGTGTCACCGCATCATTCGTCATCGTTATCCGAGAAACACATTCTTGTTGCTCACATGTCTCTCGTGGAGAAGCTGGCCTGAAACAATAAACATCCACACCCATACACACACCCATACACACACCCACACACCCCCCCGTCCGCGAACCCGAGAGAAGCCGCATTGCTCATGTGTGTAGAAGCTTGTTGCGCTTTTCTTTGCGCTTCAGACGCTCGATCCGCTTGCGGTGCATCTTTTCTGCCAACTTTTCGTATCGCTCCTTTTCCTCCTTGGCCGCCTTTTTGTCACGAATGGCCTTTGTGCGTGCCTAGAATGCGAGTCAGACAAGAGAGGAACAGCATTAAAAAAAGGAGAGAGAAAAGGAGAGAGAAAAAGAGAGAGATGGCATACCTGTCTGGCGGCTTCCTTTCCGTCCTTCAACTCCTTCTCTTTGGCCTTCATGGCCACCAGTGCGATGCGCTCTTTGGCTCGCTGGGCGTACGACGTGAGGCCAGACGATGGCCGAAACGCCTTTTTTGGTGCGTGCCATTGCTTCCCTGCAGAGAGTGAGCGACGAAGAAGAGTCAGGCCGGGCCAGTCAGGAAGACCTACCGTTTTTTCGCAGACCTAGAGACGGGGGCACTACTGCGGCCGTGCTGGCCTGTCCTTGACCGTCCATACTAAGCAACAAAATAACGCACTCTGGAGGCAATAGAAATAGGAATCGATGCTGTGTCAGTATCTCGATGACGAGAGGAAGCTCAGCTGTGTGCCTCCATCTATCTTTCGGCTACCTAAATTTTTTTGTGAGGCCAACTGCCCGCTGTCACCGCCCGGCAGAATAAAGGCAGACTGCCGCTATATTCACCGCCCACGTATGTTGGGTGGCTGCGGGTCTTCTGCCGAATACAGGAAAGTAAGAGAGACCAAATAAGTTTCGTGTGGAGAAGCGCTAAGGACAATAATACTCCGTGAATCGCGAAAAATATCTGGAGCCTGTAATTTCCAGACAAGATGAAAAAGTCCTGCTTTCCTTTCCCCTGGTTTTGTGACGACTGGGCACGTCATTTACCCAAGACCGGAAGCCACTACCCTGCCTACAAGTACAGAGTTGGAGTAGTTGTCTCGTGGCTTTACGTATTTCGTATATTCTGTCATCTATCCTGTCCTGGCTCTGTCCTGGTTCAAGGCGAACCTGTTTGGCCGTTTGAGATCTAAATATAAAAATGGCATTCCGGACGCCAAACGTTATTCACGTAGCGTACCTGGACGCATATTTGCAGAGATTGGCAAGAAATTGCAGAGAGGGAGAGTGAAAAAGAAAGCGAAAAAAAAAAAGAGAAAAAAGGGCTTTGTTCCTAGCGGCACGCGCTGCTTTCTTTTTCTCGTTGAGCATTCCAGTCGCCAAGGTCTCATGGCTGAGGAGGCCACTGTCGAGAAAGTACCGAAAAGCCAGTCAAATGAAATAAAAAAATCCCTATTTGGGACCTATTTTTCAATAAAAAGGGAAAATTTGTAGAGAATGTATTGTCTGAATAGAGAAGAGAGAAATGATAGCAGGGGTGCCTGACCGCCCTGTCTCTGGAAGGATGAAATTACGATACGTTCTGCGTACTCCGTACAGCGTACATGCGAATGATTATTTTTTTTCTGCCTGAACAGGCGGAGATTGGGGGCGCAGATCGCAGTTGTCAGGATGAGGTACAAGTACAGTGTACGAGTAGGTACTCGCACAAGTTGTGTCTATACGCGTACTCGTACATCCATACGCCAGGATGAGCGCTGAAAGAGTAGGAGTAGGGTGTCAGAGGCATGAAATAGCTGCTGGCTATAATGAACCTGCCATTATTAACATAGGAATTAAGTCATTTCCGCCCTGGAGAGACAGCGAGTCAAGGAGCAGAATTATGCCCTTTCATTTCCTGCACATGGCATATTGTATTATTCTTATTTCCCCTGGATAGCTCTCTCGTAAGACGCATGCAGTGCGCAGTACGGCTGCAACCCAATTTAGTGATGTTCTGCATGTGCTCTTGCGTCTTATCTCCTGCCCTTCAGGTCAGCGCGCCCGTCCTTGCATGCGCATGTGAAATAGACATGGGAGGACCACAAGCAAGTTGGGTACGGAGTACGCAGGAGGAGTATGGAGTACGAGTACTCGTGTGACCTGTACGGACTCGGTGCAGGTACGAGAGCCAAAACGCCTGCCAGGTCTTTTACCTATTGCCACTCTGGCGGTGGGGGTCTGAGGAGTCCTCGTACAGGTATGAGACGCCGTGTCATGTACCTTGTACTCTTATCCGGGCAGGTAAGACGTCGGTGGGAGTTGCGTGCAAAGAAGGAAGGTGTGATGAGAATTTGTTCCATGGCAGAAGAGTGAGAGGAGACGTTGAGCTGCAGGACTCAGGGTGAATGGACGGAAGAGGATGGTGGAGACGACTCTCTTGTCACGTACCAAAACGACATTCGGCAGTCTTTTCCGTCCCTCGTCCTTGTCTTGCCCACCGTGCTATGAGTGGGTTTTACGTGCGAGTACTCCGTACATGGAGAGAGTACGGAGTAGTATGGAGTATTTTAAAATAGAAAATGCAGAGTACGGAGTACGTATACTCGTACTGCGTCCTCGTACTCGCTCGTTTGGGATCTTTCCTGTTTTCTACTCCGTATTGTTTCGCTCTCCAAGACCACTGTCGTTGGAGCAATGCTGCTGTCGATCTTTCTTATTCTCACACAGAGGACGTAGTACTCCATCTTGCTTTCCTGTTTCTTCTCATCCACTGTGGGGAGGTCGATTGTTCACCTGACAACGCTGTGCACTGCCATGGCGAAAGTACGTACATACGAGTAGCACTGCGTACGGCCTACTCGGAAGCCAGTCCAGCCAGGTCGACGGCAATACGAGTGCGAGTGCGAGTACGGTAGTGGCAGTGTTTGATAAGCAATACTACATGGTACAGCCTATTTTTGAGTACCTACGAGTAGTACGAGGATATAGTACATAGTAAGAATGCACGATGCACCGGCGACAGTCGTATTGACGTCCAAACGAGTACTCGCACGAGTGTGAATTGGACGGGGAAATCGACATCGCGATGGAGACGGGTCCGATATCCCTTGCTGGTCCAATACAATCCTTTCAAGGGAGGGCAGAACAAAAGAAGCAGCTGGCAGTGAGCGAATCAGAGGCGCAGCTCACAAAATACCGAGCAGGTACTTTTACGGATACGTCCAAGTGCAGCCGTAGTGTTACGCTCGTATGTACTCGATCCATTGCGACAGCAACGCTGGACCTACTATGTATGTAGATACTCCGTACTGAACGAGTACGAGTTGTCGTACTTTTTCACGTAGAGGACAAGAGTAATAGACTCGTACGTACTCCGTATAGTAAGTACTACGTCAGAGACTGCCTTGTGGCTTGTTCAGCTCGTACTCGTACCAGACAAGAAACATTTGGCACGGCAGGCCATCGTGGCCGTCTCATCTTTGTGGCGACCATACTCTTCCGAGTAAGGCGGTGACTGGTTGCCTCGCTGGAGGGTCACGTCAAGACTGGCCGACTCTACAGACTGTGCACGGGTTTACGAGGAGACCGGCAGGTCGGGCAGACCGAGCTTGAATACGAGGCGGAGAGAAAGAGGGGTCAAAGAGACGACTGGGACAGCGAAACAGCAGAGGATTGCGAGTCCTCATGAATCGAAACATTTCAAGTTTTCCTGTTTTTTTTTTTTTTTTTTTTTTTTTTAAATTCTGTTTTTCTTTACAAAGTTGGGGTAAGACGCAAAGAAACAGCCGAGTACGGCGTAGTGGGTTTTCCATTGTCAGGAATCCAGGCACGAAAGGAGGGGACCTGTAATATTAACAGGTCACGCAGGAACCATCGACTACGGAGTAACGAGTGCGGTACTATACTTACTCGTATGTACTCGTATTCGACGATGTCATAGTACAGCGTACACTGTACGTACAGTACAGGTACCTTGGCCAGCGCGTTTTCAGGGCACCGGGTCGCGTACTCGTACTTGCCCGTCACTTTGTAACTGGCCAGATGTTGATGTACGCTACTGCACTCTGCGCCCTAGCGCCTGTCGACCAAGATGGCCTTCTCTTCCCAGTGACTCTCGACCCGCTTCTCAGTGGCTGCGTCCTGGCAGCGAGTCCACTCAGCGACAGGGGTTCGATAAAAGAGACAAGAGACTCGGGCCATTCTGCGTATTCTTCGTCGTAACGAACTCGTATGTACTCGGCTTTGTTTGTTTTCTTTCCTCTTGGTCATTTTTGTCCTCTTCCCTCGACTCTTTCTTCTCGGCTTAAAAAGTCCAAACGACCAGCGTATAGTCTCTCTTTCGTCCCATCCTCTCTCGTCCTAAAATAAAAAGAAACTCGAGTCGTCTCTATTTTTTCTAGTCTCTTCGAGTCGTCCCTTTCCAAATTTCGTCTCATCTCTCTTTGTCTTTGCTGGTCAGCTGGCAACACCGAACCGTTCCAGCACGGCGTCCCACTACGGAGTAGACGTAGCGGCTGCCTTGTCCCTGTAATATTAGCTCTTCAACCGCTATTCTCCCTCGCCCACCCCCTCCCCACCGCCCTATTTGCGTGCCTGTCTTTTACGCTAAACTTCCCGTTCACAGCGTTTCTTCTAGTCGCTTACCCGCATTCTCTCCTTTTTTTTGCCCTTCTCTTTTTTTCCTTTTTTCCCTCCCTCGCCCTTTCCCCCCCTTCTCTTTCTAAATTTACCACTCAATTCCTCACTCTCTCTTTTTTTTTCATTTCCCTCGTTCACTTCTTCGAGTCGTCCAAATTCCTCTCTCCGACAATCCTTCCACTTCATTGACCAGCAATAAGCAACACAAAAAGAACGCGCTCGCCCTTCTTTTTTTCTTTTTTTTTCCCAACGCTTCTCCCTACTCCGCCCTTCTGCTTTTTTTGCGGTTTTGTCCTACGACATCCAACAACTTTTTTTTGGGTCGACTCCGGCAGCACAGGATCCTGCGATCTTGCGTGCTGGTCTTGCCCGTCCGCTCCTTTAATTCTGCAACTCGTCCAACGTTTTGTTTTCTGTTTTTGCTTCTTTTTATTTTCGTGCTTGCTTTTGCCAGTATTGGATCGTGGAGTGCCATTCTTTTTGTGGCAAATTGCATCTGCATTTCGCCGTCTAGTCTGTCGACATCAAAAACTGCCAATCAAATACAAACACGAGCTCGACTATGCTTGACGTCTGAGCGAACATTCAGGTACGTCTCCTTCGGTTCCTGGCCTTTTCTTTTTTTTTTTTTTTGCTTCTCGCTGCCAGGCGACTACCTAGCGTCAAGCCATTTTTTCTTCTTTTTTTTGCTTACTGATCCCTCCAGGTTGCACAATAGGATCGACTAACTCCCAACTCCCACCGTCTAGCCCGTCTTGAGATATCCCCGTTCGGTCTCGTCCTCCTTTGACAGCAAACGAACGGCATTCCTTCATTGTCTCCCGGCCTTCGCCTCAATGTCACCCCAGCTCGCTTAGGAAGCTCTCCCCCTCCCACCATCCCCTGTCTCTTGCAGAGCGGTGTGTTTCTGGTAGACTCGCAAGACCACCATGGCAGCATCCATCGCCCTCGACAGCCCTCTCTCGCCAGAGACTGTCGCTGTCCCTCCTCACTTCCAGATGGCCCCAGAACAGCATGCTCTGCTGAGCGGAAAGCGCACCGTGCCACGCAACATTCCCTCGCCCGTCTCCATTCCTCTGCGCTCCGACTCCAGCTTCGTCGCCACCTCGGCCAGCTCCGCCACCTCCAATACTCCCACTCCCTACCTCTCCAGCCCGGCCTCGTCCTCCCACCTCTCGCCCACGCCGCTGCCCATGCCCGACTTTGTCTTTCCTGCGCGCCCCTCCACGGCAACAACGGCACCCTACAGCCCGCGCAATGCCAGCCGCCGGCCAAAGTCCGTCGCTGACCTCCACGAGCGCACCACGGCAGCCGCCGGCGGCTTTCGACACGACGACCGCCCCTCTCGCTCGCCAGCCCTACCCGACTTCTCCTTCAACCCCGGCGCCAGCCTGCCCTCCACGCCCGACCATGCCTTTCTCAGCCCCCCTCACTCGCCCCAGTCCCTCCGCGCTGTCCCCATGCGCCCAGCTGGCGCTGGCCATCGCCGAGGCGGCAGCGAGTTTGTCGGCGGCAACATGCGCTCGGGAGACGCTTATACGCTTTTGAGCACAAGTCCGACTCGGTCCGAGAGCGGGCTGCCGTCGCCATCGCCCTCGTCCCTGTCACCGGCACTCTCTCCAGCCGACGCCTCTCGTGCGTCCCCCAAGAACCCGATGGCTGGCCCTCCCGGCCCTTCTGGCCCTCCGCACGGCAGACGCGGCCACGCACATCGACGCTCAGCCGCCATTTCCAGCCACGACCTCTCTGACATCCTGCAGCCCACCAATCCTGCCTCCACGCTGCGCGGCAACAGCGCGCCCTCGAGCCCCGCCGGTTTCGACGACGGCCAGCGCCGCTTTGTTTTTCCGAGGCCACCCGACTCTGGTGCGGATAGGATATCCTCTGAGCATCCCGTCTCGCCGCTTGCTGCTGCTACGGCCTCTGCAGACAGTCCTATGTCGCTTGCCGTTCCGGCATCGCCCACCACGACTGTATCTGCCGCCGCAGTAGACGAACTACAGCGGCCTGTCTCGGCCAGCAAGGCTACCGCTCGTGCCCGGGTGGGCTTCTCTGATACTCTCGAATTCATTCCTCGCCCGCTCTCGCTCGTTTCCACCGACACATCGAGCACGATCACGGCGCGCCCCGGCCATGGCCCTACCACTGGTGGCCACTCGGTCTCTGGCAGCATCTCCTCCATCTTGTCTCTCAACTCGTCTGGCACTCCAGTGTCGGACATGGACGGGCTTTCGCCTGTGGCCAGGAGCTCATCTCGCGGTGCCCTGCCCGAGTCGAGACCCAGCACTGCTGGTGCCGTGCTGGAGCGGTCCCAGAGCATTACGGCCGACGAAAACGGAGACTCCAGCACGTCTCCGCGCAGACGCAATTCCATCCCGCTTCTCGCCACCATCCCTTCCCACACCGAGACAGCCGACGATGGCTCGGCCGCTGCTGCCAGCGCCCTTCCGAGTCCAAGCAGAACGCCCAAGCGCTGGTCGTTTTTCAGCCTGGACCCTTTCATTGGCATCGGCAGTAGTTCACCCATGCGGCCCAAGACGGCGAGTGGTGGATCGGCGGCGGGAGAGAGCGCTGCCGTGGATGCTGTTGGCCCGTCTGTTGCCGAGGGCGTCCGGGATGGTGTGGATGGCAGCGGCAAATGTGCGGCCCAGGATGCAAAGTGTGGTTCGCAGTCGCCGGCAAAGCCCTCCGTTCTGCGCAAGTCGAGCAGCAAGAAGAAGAAGAAGGTCAAGAGCTGGGGCATTCTGACGCGAAAGTCCAAGCCTCGGCGCAAGAGCCGGCGCGCACCCACGCCACCCCCGATTCTGCGGCCCGCCGACAGCGACGAGGAGGACGCGTCTCTGGATGGAGCGCAGACCAACGTGGCCCATTTCCCCATTCAAGAGATGCGGGAGACGCTGACCCTTTCTCCGCCGACCCTGCTCATCACGCCGTCAGATTCGCCCGCCGAACCGGTCGACTCGACTTTGTCATGGCGCCCTCTTCCCTCGCCGTCCTTGTCGGCACCGGATGACGATGCATCTCTTTCCATGATCGATCTCGATGCTGCCTTGGGCCCCTTCAACACACCTCTTCCCCGCAATGCAGAGTGGGAGGCGGCTCAGAGAGCAGGTGGCATGTCCAAGCGACAGCTGCACAGTGCTGCCGGCATGACTCGTTTCTCGGGTCCTGGTATGCACTACTCGCACCGCCGTGCCGAGAGCGCGCCAGAAATGCCTCCGTTCAATCGAGCAGGATTGCCTCGCTACTCCAGCTCTGCCGCCATGGCCGACGTCTTTGAGGAAGATGAGGAGGAGGAGGCGGATGTCGACGGCAGTGATCAGAAGGCGGTGAGCGGCAGTGATGACGGCAGCGAAAAGCCACAGTCGTTGTATTCTGCCGTTTCGACGGCAGAGGGCAGCGTGATCGTCAGCCCTACCGCCGACGAGCCAGCTCTGGCGGCTACCGCTAATAGCATTGACATTCGTGTCACGTCCATGGACGGTGACGAAGACGTGTCTGTGGACAGAGCGCTGGACACGTCCACTGCGGGCAGCGACGATGCTGCATCCTCCATTGTACTCAGTCGACGAGGCAGCGGTCTCAGCGGGATGAGCGACGACGACAAGACCCAGCCGAGCACGGGTCTCCTGTCCGAGTACTCGGCCAGCTCTCTGCATGACGACACGATGGACGACGAGGTGCGCAGCTACTCGTTTGATGTCCCCGACAGTGGCTGCGACATTGCCGTGGACGGTGCGTCCGAGTCGACCATCAACTCGCCTGGACAGACACGCAAGGGCAGAGACCAGGCCGATGTGAGCCCACTGCACCTGCCGACAACGGCATCCCTGGCGCCCGTCAGCCCTTACTCTCTGGCCGCCTCCTCCAACTGCCCGTCTCCGCGCTCGCCCATGTCCCTGGATGCCAACCGCATCTCGACAGCGCCGTCCTCTGTCGCAGACGACTTCCGGTCCTTGTTGCTTGGCGAGCCTGGCCCCGAGCTGCGTCGGTCGCTCGATGTTCCGTCCTTGGCCAGCAGCACTTCCAACACGACGCGTGACAGCGGCGTGTTCCCTCTGCCCAAGGCCCCGCGCCTCTCTGGCGAGGCTCAGCCACGGCCGTATCTTCCGTCTCGTGGCATGGAACGACCTGCCTCTTTTTCGTCGACAGCGTTTGGCCGACGACGATCGAGCCTAGCCAGCCTTCACCGGCTCATCAACACATCCCATGGCGAGCGCAGTAAGCTGTCGATTGAAGTGCCGCTCGAGAACAATCTGTCGGGCAGCTCTGATCCGGAGAAGAGATCGACCAAGGTCAGTCGGACGAAGCGGCTGAGCCGGATGATGCAGTTCTGGCGAGCCAAGGACGAAGCATCGTCCTGAAGAAGACTTTTTTTATTTTATGAGTTATCGGCAAGGGATGGAGGGTGAAGATGTCGGCCAGTCTTGTCATTACGACATACGCGATTATGGTTTCGGCGTTTTTAATGAGCACATGACGCACATTGTGCATAACGAACGAGGATGAAGAGGAGGAGGAAGTAGGGAGTAGGAGGAGGACGCGGCGGTGACCCAGAGAAGGAGAGATTGCGAGGCTGGGAAAGAGGAGGTTGGCGAAGACGAGGCGTGGCAGGGGAGAGAGAGAGAGTGAGAGAGAGAGCGGTGTGGCACGCCTTGGTTTTTTTCCATTTTTTTTTGCTCAACCTCTTCTCCATTGAGGAGACGGAGAGACAGACGCATGGCAGGAGACGCCGTGTCCAGATCAAGAAAACACACAACTACGCCCACGGAGGGAGGAATTTGTTGATTTGGAAGGTTTTTGTTGATTTTTGTTGTTGGTTGGCCGCGGGCGACGCAGCGGCGAGAATGGGATTGATTGAAAGGCTTTTTCTTTTCTTCCATGTATTTTGTACCTTTTTACTCTTTTATATTCGGCCTTTTTTCTTCCCTCTTCTCTCTTACATTTTTGATCATTAATATGGAGCGAGAATGCATAGCTTTTGAATTTGGACATTTTTTGCCATAAATAGGGGTGTCGTGGAGTTGTATTGACCTACGGAGACGGTACTCGTATTATATAATCACCCTAGTATGCACTCCGCAAGTAGGAAGTCTGGGTGTTGTGCACTTATTATAGTGCAGGAGGAAATACACCGATAACAGCCATGTGCTGGCCTTAATGTAAACACAGTAAATAAAAGGAAGTAAATAAATGCTTGTACAAGGCCAATAATTCAGTGAAATTCTCATAATATTGTAAAAATGTTGGATGAAAGCTGGTTGTATTCTTTTCTATCTAGACGCACGAAATATTCCCTATTTAGAACAAGTAGTGCTGGCTGGTGGTCATAGCAGAAAGAACCAGCAGAAAGACGACGTTTATACAAACCTCGAATAAAAACAAAACGACTCCAAGTAACGTACATATTTAGTCGTCTCTGCTTAACAGGAGCAGAGCCATGATTTAAACGTAGGAAAGCCCGTTAAAAGATCCTCTCCTAGACAAGCATGTGCTTGTCACGTCTTTCCACTGTCATTTAGGCTACGTGCCTCAGTACCAAGGCCGCCAAGTCGAAGCCTGTGGCACAGACAGCGATTTCACTTTGCGTCCTTCCCCGTTGGCCAGCCTTCACACCTCTGTCTATTCCTTCTGTCCCATTCAGAATCAGCCGGAAGCGTCTGTAGAGCTCCAAATTAGTCAAACAGAACAGGGTCTGTTTAAAAGAGGGAGGTTACTAAGAGGAAAGAAACGTGTTAGTTTCCAAGTACGTAAAATAGCATCAACACGGTATAAAAAAGAGGATTCCTTCCATTTGTTTTTCTAAACGCTGGACACTGCAGCTTCCCTCTTCACATACAATCATCTTCTTCCACAAACACCATCGTTTTTTTCTCTACTCTGCTGTCATGTTGCCAACTGTCAGTCAGTCGGCTAGTCTTTTTCACTTGTGAAATCACTGTGGCCCTCTACGTCCGCAGGCGAGTGTCCTACGGTTAGGTGCAATGGTCTGGTGATGATGCTTCTTGTTGCTTCTTGTCATTGTCAATGTCTACGTCTATCAGTATCGATCAAGTCCTTATGGGGTCCCTAGCCGATCACAAGATTTATCATGTGTTTTCGTCTTACTATGTCCGTATACTTAATACTGGTCTATACCCGAGTATGATGCCCTCACAGCCTGGCGGGGGATGGGCTGAATATTGCGTAATAACAAGGGAAGTAAGCCGATAGCCTGGAATGCCCGTCTCGTACACCACATTAGTCTCGTCGACCGAATTCATATAATCATAACCTTGGTAGCTATGCAGTGTTCTTCCTCGGCTTGTCGTGAACTTGAGCATGACCAGTTTATAACCAGAGTGGACTTGGACGGATGTGACGAATTCATCGTTTTCCAACATCATCTCTGTCGGTTCACCGGCGCTTAGCTTCCCATATCTAAGACCCCATTCTGAGCCGTATCGGATACTCACGCCATCGACAGCATTGAATCCGGCCAATTTGATACCCGTGATAGGTTCCGTCGGATCGGTAACGGGGGCGACGCACGTTGCATTCCACGGTGCATCACCCACCGTGCGGCCATAAGGGCCATAGAAAACTTCACGGCCAATATCGCGAAGGACATACTGCGGGACCTCATCGCCGGCAAGATACGGCCACAACGCCGCGTAATTAAGGACGTGGGCGGTCATCTCCCGGTAGTAGTCGCCGTACATTTGCCTCTCCGTAACTGGTTGATAACCGGTACTGTACATCGCCCTGTCCCATTTCAATTTCTTCCTTCCTTCCTCGTACGTTTTCTGGACGTAATCCACATAGCTTGGGCCGCTGAAAGTGGCCGGCCGGCGGTCCTTGAAAGCAACGTAGAGCTTGTCGTAGGTGTCTTGCCATTTCTGGAGCATGTCGGCCGGCAGGCCAAGTTTTTTGCCATCTTTGATAGCATCCAGCATCAGAGAGCCCGGCAGCAATTGGGTGGTGTTGGTGGGCACGGCAGGGCAATCTCGGCAGGGCAGCGCTGCGCTTGCGGGCGTGACGAGGAACTGGAAGTGGTCCTTCATGGTCTGGATGTTTCTGTCGCTGTATCCCCAGCTTCTGCCCATCTGGATGCCATCCACCAGCAGCAAAAGATGAAGAGTGGCCACCAAGGTGAACAGAGGGAGAGCGGCTACAGCATACTTGTCCGACTGAAAGGCCGAAATATGCATGAGAAAGAAGTTGCTCACGCTGATGTGCGTGCTTTTGAGCGTGTCGGCGGCTTTTTCTTTTTGCGCACCCGGGGCTGCCACTTGATAGTCATTCATGTAGCGATGGTAGGCGTCTATCTGGCTCTGAAACCCCTGCATTGTTTCTCGCAGCGAAGTGAGCTTGTATTCGGCCATTTTGTTGTCGATGAGGTTGGCAATGCGCGTGTACAATCCGTCCCAGATCTTGTCCATGGTAAGCGGAGAAGAACCAAAAAGGACGTGGCCCAAGAACTTGCAAATGGCGGGCATCGCCACCCCGTACACAGGAATGAGCTTCGTGGCCATGGCGAGAATGGTAAAGACATATTTGCCAATGTCTGGGGGGTGTTGGATGTTCAGCGGCGTTCCACCCGATTCGGCCAATATGATGGACTTTTGGAGTTCCCCGTAGTAGCTGAAATTCATTTTGGCAGCGTCTTCTGGTGAGGGGACTTTGTTTCTTTGGTCGAGTGCAAAAAGTACGCCATGGCAAAGATACTATTCACTTTTATACTCTGTATATTCGTACGAGGCAGCAGAGGATAAAGAAACATAGATGGCCATAGTTAATGGCGGGAAGAGTTTTACAATGAACAGAAGAAGAAGAAATAAAAGCTATTACCACATGAGCTAGACTTATGAAAGCCATAATAGACAGGTCTTATGAAAGACAAATACGGTCCAGAGACCTCTTCTAATCCATGAATAGAAGCAGCAGAGCAGTGGTTCCAGCAGGATACGAGCTGGTGTGCTAGTTCTGTCCGTTTTCTAGAGTCCAGCTTTCCATCACTCCTGATCGTCGCCTGCTAGCCCAGGGCCGCCAAGACCCCGTCTTGCCTAGGCTTTCCAGCGCGCGGTTGCTCCATGTCTACTCTCTCGTATTGGCCTTTTTTCAATCTTTGAATGCGTCTTTGTGTAGGACGGACATCAAGGCAGACTAGCAGGAGGTGGCTGACGGAAGCGAGGAATATTGATTGAAAAGCTTTTTTTCTCTTTTCTTCCATGTATGTTGTACCTTTTTACTCTTTTATATTTTCTTATTTTAGATCGTTAGCTTTTGAATTTGGACATTTTCCCTATATGGGGTCTTTACATAATCACCTTAGTGTGCAGTACTCCGCAAGTAGGAAAGCCTCGGACCCAGATTCACGTGCCTATCACTAAATTGACCGCCACTTATGAATATGAATATTTGACCCCTGCTATTACGACGGTAAACAATGACGATGTATTGACGTGTCTTTTTCTTCTTCTGTTCTTGTTTTCTCTCTTCTCTCCTTTTCTTTTCTGCTTTTCTTTCTTTCTTCGACCCCCCTCCATGTCCAGCGTCCGCAACGCCACGCGCCGGCTGCTGCGCGAGATTGAGACCTGGCAGGCCGAGCAGCAGGCCGAGCAGGACAAGCAGACACCTTCTCGAGACGGCCAGGACGGCCAGGACGCACAACTCACGCTAGACACCCTAGACGACAACAGCCCCAACCGCGGTATCGACCGTCTCGGCCTCGCAGCCGATGGCGACGACCTCTTTCGCTGGGAAGCCGTCCTCAATGGCCGCGGTATCGGAGCTGGCTACGATGGTAAGTTTCTCCTTTTTTTTTCCCCTTCTGGTCCTCGCTCCGCTCGCTTCTTACCTTGCTCACCTCCAGACGGCCGCTGGCTCCTCTCCATAGACATCCCCCCCGCCTACCCCCTCCAGCCGCCCTCCGTCCGCTTCCAGACCCCCATCCTCCACGCCAACGTCCACCCCGACACCGGCGCCGTCTGCCTTGACCTCCTCCAGTCCGCCTGGTCCCCCGCCCTCGGCGTCGTCGCCTGCGTCCGCGCCGTCCGCCTCCTCCTCGCCAACCCCGGCCTCGACAGCCCCCTCAACGTCGACCTCGCCGCCCTCTTGCGCGACGGCGACACCGCCGCCGCCGCCGGTCTCGTGCGGCTCTGGTGCGACGAGCAGCGCTACCATGGCGTATAGGGGTTGTGGACTGGACTGGACTGGACTGCTGTGAATTGTACATTACTCTCTTTTATTTTTTGTCTTCTTTCTCTTCCTGTTGATTTTGCATTTTCTACATACTACTGGCATGGCGTGGCATGGAAAAAGTCTTGTTCCAAAAAACTTCTCTGCCGTTCACTGCTCATACCGTCGTTCCCATCGTAGACACGTCGAAAGGAGGGCGCAAAAAAGGACAAGGTGGGCCAGGAGGGAGCCAAAAACATTGCCAGGATTCCTAATATACAAAGACGCCTCCCCTTTTACTGCCGAACCCAGGTGCAAAGATGAACGAAAAATCGCAAAACAAAAAAAGAGGACATGCAAACGGCAAAAGGAAAGAGAAAACGGGAAACGGAAAAGAACTCGAGAAAAGGATAAACAATAGCCATGGTGGCCGTCTATATGAACAAATAAAGCGCCTCCCTTCCCTATGGCGCGCTGCACATGCGCGCGTGCACGCAAGCTTGTGTCATGTATAATGTCCGGGCTTGTGCTGCAAACTGTGTTTTTTTTTTGGTGTTTTTGTATACTGTTGTGTGATGAAATCCTTTCCATCTGGCCTCTCACAAGTCATATATTCTGTCTCGTCTTGAGACGAGACAACCCCTGCCAAGTCCCCAGTCCGCCACTCGACCTTTTTTTTTTCAAGTGGGAGTACACAAAAACAAAGCATTGTCGTAGAGAGGAAGAAAAGGGAAAAAAATAAGAGGAAAAGAAGCAACGGCTCGTGTTGGCCTCGCTTACTCGTTGTAGTGGTAGACCTAGACGATCGCATTAGCTGTCGCTCAGACAAAGAGAGAAAAAGAGGGAAAACGACCAAAAAAGAGACGAAAAATACGAACCCGATAATTTGGTAGGCCGGTGGCTGACCAGCCGAGACGCTTGGCCATTTTGGCAAAGCCCTCCGTCTCAATGAGGTGGTAAAAGGCAAAGGGCGGGAACATGGCGCCGTCGCGGTGCACCTCGGCCTTGACGAGCAGCGTCGAGCCGCCGACGCCGTCGAGAGCGACCTCCTGGTGCAGATTCTCGCCGGCCACGCCCATAAAGGCCATGAGCGAGCGGTATGTGGCCATCTCGGCATAGCCCTCGAGCAGCACGTCGTCGGGCCCCATCTTGAGCCCGAGCTCCTGCGCCGTCGGGCTGTCCTGCCAGTTGTTGTAGTCGTACGGGCGCTCGTCCATCTTGTTGGTGTCGGGGTTGAGGTAGCGCTGGAAGCAGTTGGGGGCGATAATGGCCTTGTCGTGGACGGCCAGGTCCTGGATGAGCGTCGGCGGCGTCTCGATAATGTCCGAGTCGAGCCAGAGGACCCAGGAGGTTGAGGGCCCGAGGGTGGTGAAGAGCAGCGCGTTGCGGGCCTTGGCCATGGCGGCGCGGCGCGACTTTTGGTTCTGCAGCTTGTGGCGCTCGTTCTCGTCCTGGGAGGCAATGGGCGACTCAAAGTCTTGGCGCAGGATGATGATGCTCTTGAAGCGCTCCTTGTCGGTGCCAAAGGTCTGCGTCTTGGTGATCTGCTCCTGCAGCGCGGCCGTGGCGGCGTTGCCCTCCTTTGTCTTGGGCAGGATAAAGGCCAGCGTCATGAGTTCGTGGGGGTAGGTGAGCCGCAGCAGGTTCTGCCAGTACTCGGGGTAGAAGCGGGCCATGGGCGAGAGCACGAGCACGTGCTCCTCGTTCTCGACCGGGTGGGCCGTGGCCGTGATGTTGTTCATAATGTAGCGCGTGACGGGCGGCGGCGGCTGCGGCTTGCCCTTGGCGCTGTTGGGGGTCTTGCGGAAGGGCGACGTCGGCGGAGACAGCGGGTGGGCGGCGGCGTTGGCATTGCGGGCAGCCGAGACGGGCGACGCGCCGCCCGAGGCGACGAGGAAGTAGACGATGAAGAGGCAGAGGACGATGCCGAGGAGGAGGGTGATGGGGTTCGTCTTTTTCAGACGAACGGGGCCGAGTGGTCGAGCCATAGCGAGAGAAGAGGAGGCGTAGAGAGGAAAGAGGGAAAGAGGGACACGAAAAAAGAAAGAAGAGAATGGACGTCAGCTCGGAATCATCCAATCGAGAAATCGAAAAATTGAGAAACCGAAAAATCGAAAAATCGAAAAATCCCGAGCTCGGTGACACGTAGCAATGCCGAAGCAGGTGTCAGCTTGCGCAGGCAGGCTTGTTGGCTCGCTGACTCGTTGGCTCGTTGGCTCGTATCCGTCGTTCGCCTGCGTTGGTAGAATCCGTCTGATTACCGCGTCTCCAGCATGTCCTTGATAGGATGAGCAGAAGGAGAAAAAAGAAAAAACGAGAGAGGGACAAGAGACGAGGGACTAGAGAGACACGGGGGAGGGCGGGAACAAAGAAAAAAGAAAAACAATGGGAGCCAAAAAGAGAGTAGCAAAGTATAGGCCACAGGCGAGAGAGAAAGAAGCAGAGAAGAGCGAAAGAAGACGAAAGAGAGAGAGGAGCGAAAAAAAAGCGAAAATCGAAAAAAGGGGAGAAATTAGGACAAAAGGGCGAAAGCGGAAATGGAGAAAAGAGCCTAATCAACAGCCAACCAAACTGGATCGCCGCACAGCGCGTGTCCCGATAGACGCTGACGAGAGACGGCAAGGTGCACGAGCGAAGCAGGAGAGATAAGAAGAAGGAGGCTTGCCCTCGTAGACGGGGAGCGGTAGAGGCAGAGAGGCGGTTTGACGAGGGATGAAGCAATCTGGATACAGGCTGGCGAGAGATTCAGTAGCCACTAACCCAGCCAAGGTCGTTCCAAAGAGGCTTAGCCTAGATCCAGGAATTTTGCCAGTCTCATACTCGTACATACGAGCACACGAGTACGAAACAGAGGACACGGTACGTTACACAAGGGTCACGTGGTTTTGTCTTATATTAGTCATCAACATATCTCGATTCAATCTTCCCGCCATACATTGTCGGATAATGACTCTCAGAGATTAAGGACATGTTCTTTACCCGTACAGACGATGTCCAGGAAGATCCTTTTTTACCAGGAAAAACTGCCGCTTTTTATAGCGCAGGGGCATCTCGTTCAAACAGCTTCGATAGTTCAACTACATAAGCTCGCCGATCGGCGGCTTTTTTTCCTGCAATAGCTGCTGCATCTCTGTTCCACGTATGGTAGAGTTCTGTAAACAGAAGCTCGACATTAGCATAAAACATCGGACCAAGCCGCTTCCTTACCAGTCCGTACATAGCATTAAGCGAGCTTGGGCAGTGATAGAACCAGTTACGATTGGTCGTCCACGTGTCTTCCATCAACGTACGTACAGAGTGGCGTCTCTCCTTCCACCCCCCCAGAATACGAGCGTTCTTCTTCTCGAAAAGCTTCTAGAAAAGCGAGCCGTTGCTCGTTATATACGTCGTACCGCTTACTAGCAATACTATCAATCCGGTCCCAGGTAAGCCAAGTGGGAGGCTTCAGCATATCAACAGGCCCAGACACGAGCCATTCAAGATCGAATATGCCCGTGACATTCCAGTCGTCGTCAATCATCATGTTTGCCGCGTTCTGATCCGCTAAGCGAAGCACAAACGGGCCGTTACGGAGGTCTGGGTGAAGAAAGTGGTGAGCAACAGCTCGGACAAAGGCCATGGCGGACATTTGCTGCTTGGCATCGTCGACATGGAAAGCCGCATTCGGCGCAGCTAGAAACCGCTTATCGTGAAACGTTAGCAGGTCGGACACGTACTCATCCACGCTGGTATACGTCTTGTCCTCGTGCAAGACGCGAGGGGCCCCGCGTCGTTCCAGAATAACCATGTCGCAGGTGACGGGCCGGTTTGCCAGCGAGATGGTGCCGTCGTAGTTGAACCGGAAGGATCCGATGCGTGGCTGGGGCACCCGTGCCAGAGACAGCATAATACGCGAGACGGAGCGGAAGAGGTTCCTTCGCTTCTCCGGCTCAGACGACATATATCTATTACGAAGAAGGAGGGATCTGCTTGCCAAGAGCCGGCCTGAAGCGTTCAATAATCATGTAACCCGAGGTGAGGCAGGCAGGCATTGGCGGAGGCTCGACGAAAAGGTAGGATGAAGGAATAGGTTGGCCGAGGGCGGATGCCACGGTTTGACGGAGCCACAAGCACGCTTGGCGGAAGAAGGACAACCGGCTGGCTTGGGTGTACTACGAGAAATTAGATACTTGTTGGTAATTTTCGTTCTTGTCTTGAAAAAGTAAAAGGAAAGCAGGCCATTACATGTCGGCTATTTGGAAACCCGAACTCAAAGAGGCGTGGAATGCGCACGTCTGGGCAGTTTTACTGCATGTAGACGTACGAGGCGATCTCGCACCGCAGCTTCTCCATATACACGCGCACAGGCACGGCTGCATTGAAGCCGCCCCGAAGATTCCAGTTCGTGGCCGCGTTGACGCATTCCTGGTCGACGCCTAGGTGGAAGGCGACCAAGGCTTCGACCGCTGCCACGTCCTTGAAGATGGATTGCCTATACAAGGCCGACCTCTCAAACTTTTCGTGCTCGCAGATCACGTCGCCTTCGTCTTGGATTGCCTCGTCGTAGCTCATCGACCGAATCTCATCCATCAAGATCCGTTTCGCCATTGTGCAAAGAAAAAAAAGGCAGCATTGACTGAAATAAAGATTATAGACCCCTGTGCAGCCTAGCCTGGCTCGTCGGCACGCACTGCGTGTCAGTACCGTCTTATGAGAGTCTTGCTATGCCAGTCGAGGTATAAAAGCACTGTCTCGTAGAGGCAAAAGGCCTTTGTGAAGATGTCAGGGTAAGTATTATGGTTTGTCCCTCCTATTCTTAGTACGCTAGTGAAATAATATCCAATGCTGACTAATATATTATTACATGACTAATCTTTGTTAAATCCACCCTGCGGAGTACTAATAAAGACCATAATGACAAAGCGTGCTGACTATGCGAAGTTACATAAGACACAATACGCTCTGTCAGCCGTCTTCTTCTCTCTTTCCTCTTCTCTTTCTCTGCAGTCTTCCTAACCTGATTGATCAGGTAGTATTAATATTTTGTACGTACATAGTATACTCGCTCGTACATTGGCAATGCATACATGACATCTGCCCAGAACACGAATGAGCCTTGGCTTTTCTGGACGGCCTGCGTTATACGAGATCACGAATAGGAAAATTTTCGATGCCAAGAGCATGAATGAAAAATCAAAGAAATTAGATCTCGCTAGGCTGACCGTCTAATATTGGAGAGCTCTTCGTCTGGTGGCCTGGGATGTTATGCAGTGAGATGAATCATATCAGATTCTGGAAGGGAGAGGACAGGCAGATGCCGAGGTAGGGAAAGGCAGGAGGTAGAGGCAGAAGACAGGTGTGGCGATGCTCGGGTTCGATGGACGGGACAGAAGGCGCGATGGTTGCTGCTCGTTTGGAGTTGCCTATGAAAAGACACGGCCCAGAGTGTGAAGTGTGAGTGGGGTGTAGCTTGATCACGAGGAAAGAAATCTACAGGAAAGAAGAGACACGAGAAAAGAAGAAATACAAGATACAATAAAACAATAACATGCATTAAAGACATTCTAGACTGAAAAGGTTGGATGCCCCCAATTTGGAAAACGAGAAAGCCAGAAAGCCAAAAAGCGAGGCAACGAAAACACGAGAAATCAAACAATCCAGCAACCCATCGGGCACTGATGCAATAGGGCATCAGTGCAATCAGTACAAAATAAACAGACGCCGTCGGGCTGTTGACCTTTTTTTCTTTTTCCTAGGTTTCTTCTTTCTTCTTTCTACTTTTGCTTCTTCCTCTTCCCCTACCATGGACACTTCACCTCCCATGGACCTCGGCAAGTCCATCGCCACAGCCTGCAGCTCCTTTGCCGTCACCAACATTGACAACCTCTTTGTGCTCGTCACCTTTTTTGCAGACGCTGCCAGCCAGCAGGGCCAGAAAAAGATCACACCCTGCCACATCACCATTGGCCAGTATGCCGGCTTCACCGTCCTCATCGTCATCAGCATGGTCGGCTTCGGCCTCTCCTGCGTCGTGTCGTCGGAGCCCATTGGATTCATGGGTTTTCTGCCCATGCTTCTGGGCATCTGGCGTCTGCTTGGCGTCGTCGTCTTTGCACGGCTCTGTCAGAGAGCACGGTCGGCTTGGAGAGTCGAGAAAAAACAGGACCACGAGAAGAATGAGAAGACCAATGAGAATGACAAGACTGAGAAGAATGGAGATGAGAAGAACGACAACAACGACACTGCTGCTGTCACGGCCGCTGCCAACGACCAGGACCAGGACAATACTGGACCCATTGGACTCTCAACGCTGCCAACGCTGCCAACAATGCCAATACTGTCCCTCCCCCTCTTTGAGGATCCTGAACCCACTCTGCCCCCCCTCCCCCGACGCGAGCGAGCCGCCATTGCCGCCAAGAGTGTCGTCAAGGTCGCCCTCGTCACTCTCATGGGCGGTGGCGACAATATCAGCACATACATTCCCCTCTTCTCGCAGGCCCGTGGCTCCGAGATTGCCGTCTACGTCGTCGTCTACTACATCATGCTCGGTCTCTGGTGCTTTGCCGCCTTCCTCGCCATGCGGCAGCGCCACGTCGTCCGTGTCGCCCAGCGCTATGCCCGGCCGCTCGTGCCGCTGCTCTACATTGGTCTCGGCATCTACATTGTCGTCCGCTCACACTGCTACCCGTGGCTGATGCAGCGTATGGACGCCGAGGCTGACAAGCCGCACCACGGCCGCGTCGCCCACTGGCCCGAGATTGTCTTGTCTGTCGTCACCGTTGCCGTGCTGCTCCTGTGCATGGGCGTCATGGCATGGGTGCGGGTGCGGCAGATGCGCAAGAAGACGGAGCAGGCCGAGGCTGAGCAGAGCGAGCAGGGCGAGGAGAATGAGGCGGACGAGGCCGATGAGGCTGGCCCGGCTGGTCGGGCAGAGCCTCTAGACGAGGCCGGGCACTCTCGCACATTGGGCACCTCGACAGACGACGAGACGGTCGTTGGCGTGCTGACCCAGACCGAGCCAGAGGATAATAGGAGGACGCAGTAACGGCAGTCGAGACACAGATAGTGCTAGTAGAAATGCAGTTTGATTATGTAAGAATGCTCTCATCTTATCCGGTGTCAGCCGGGCAACAATGCCATTGTGCATGGAAATACCTATCAGAGTCTAGCCTCAAACTCTATTCAACGGGGAGTTGGACGGCAGTGTAACCCCAAAAGCTTGTATCTTTCCTCTGCCCGTGGCCGTGCCTGCGTGATAAGGAGGGATTGTGTGCTGGTCACTTGCCCCAAATAAGAAAGTCTAACCTATCCTACAATCAGACATGTTCTGCTGTGTATGCTGTGTTTATCTCCTGCCGCCGGCTGCTCTGGCTGATAGGAAGGGAGTCATGGCCAGCTGCAGGCGATAAAAAGGCCGTCTCTGTCACACGAATCTCTTGACCCCCTCATCCTCCCTCATACTCTCCTCTCATCTTCTCTCTACTCTCCTCACTCCTCATCCACCTGACAATGGAAAAGGAAAAATCAGACCTGCAGGAGACCCCGAGTCCGGTCGTTGTCGAGGCCGGCGAGACCATTCTGCTCTCCTCGGATGAGCAGCAGCTGGCCAGGCTGGGATACAAGCAAGGTCTGTTTCCTCTGTCCCCGCTCTCCTCTCCTCCTCTAACTCGCCAGAATTTCTCCGCCACCTCGGCTACTTTGAAAACTGGGCGGCCACCTTCACCTCCATGAACGTCGTCAGCGGCATCCCCGTCCTCTTCGGCTGGGCCATGTACACGGGCGGCCCCATGGCGGCCTTTTCCAACTGGACCATGGTCGGCGGCCTCTCCTTTGTCGTCTCGCTCGTCATGGCCGAGATCGCCGCCGCCTTTCCCACGGCCGGCGGCATCTACTTTTGGGCGTACCGCCTCGGTGGCGACCGCTGGGGCCCCTTTCTCAGCTGGATGACGGCCTGGTGGAACTGGGCCGGCTGGGTCTGCGTCGTGCCCGGCGTGCAGCAGGGCGCCACCAACTTTCTGCTCAGCGCCCTGCAGATCCAGTACCCCGACGCGGCCGTGCTGTCGACTGGCTGGATGGCCTGGCTGCTGACGGCCATTGGCATGATCTTTGCCACAGCACCCAACATTGTGTCGCAGCGCGTCCTGCAGCTCTACTTTCGCTTTGCCGTCTTCATCTTCTTTGTCCTGCTGGCACTCTACTGGACCTGGTTTCCGGCGCGGGCGTCGGGCCATTTTCAGACACGCGAGGCCGTCTTTTCCGCTTTTTACAATGGCATCAACGAGGGGGAGAGCCAGCAGGCCAGCGATCCGTACTGCTGGGTGGTGGGCGTGCTCTTTGGTGCCTGGGTCTTTTACGGGTGCGTCCCTTTATGAGACTGGACAGACTGATACTGATTCATACTGACTGACAGATACGACGCCTCGGCACACTTGGCCGAAGAGACGCACGATGCGTCCGAGGTGGTGGCCAAGGGCATGTGGACGTCTACGCTCTCGGCCTGGTCCCTGTCCGTGCCGGTATGTGGAGAGAGGGGAAAAGGGAAAAGCCCCCCCCCAAAAAACAAAAAACAAAAAAAATCAAACATCTGACCCCCTAGACACTCATCCTTGTCCTCTTCTGCATGCAAGACTTTGACGGCATCATCTCCGCCTCGTACGCCAACAACTGGGCCGAGTACCTCGTGCAGCTCATCGGCAAGCCCGGTGCCGTCGCCATGCTCGCCCTGCTCTGGGTCGACTCGACCTGCGCCACCGCCAGCTGCTTCATGTCTGCCCAGCGCGTCACTTTTGCCATTTCGCGTGACGGCGTCTTGCCCTTTTCGCGCTACTTTCGGCGCCTCAACAGCAGCAAGATCCCCGTCCACGCCGCCCTGCTTGTTCTCGGGCTGAGCGTCGCCATCACCTGCGCCGTCATCGGCTCGACCGTGGCATTTTCCGCCATCACGGCCACGGCCACCATTGCCACCAACTTTTCCTATCTCATTCCCATCTGCGCCCGCTATACCGTCGGCCGACGCAGCTTCCAGCCGGCTGCCTGGAACCTCGGCCGCTACAGCCTCGTCCTGGGCATCGTCGCCATGCTCTACATTATGTTTCTCTTTATCGTCCTGCTTCTGCCGCAGCTGTATCCCGTGACCAGTGTAAGTGAGAGAAGGGAGAAGAGAGAGTAAGAAAAAATGGGATTGTGCTGACCTGCAGCAAAATCTAAACTACGCGCCCATCTGCATCGGCATCGTGACCATTGTCAGCCTCGTCGGCTGGATTCTGCCCTTTGGACTCGGCGGCATGCACTGGTTCAAAGGTCCCAAGCGGACCATTGAAGAGCTCGACCAGAAGTAGACGTTTACCAGGGTGGTTCTGAAAGTGTACAGTCCAGCTTGAAATAGCAAGTGTGTCATCAAATTCATGGTATCTCCCTCTTATAAAGGACGACCTTTTTTATATACACAGTCCTTTCTTCATTCTCTTCTTTTCTCCACACATATTATTCTGTTACAGCTTGGAGCAGCAGCTGTCCGAAAAGGCCAGCTTGCTCACCTTGTCGGTGGCATTGTAGACACCCGCACCGCCGGCGGCAACCTGGCTGGGCGTGCTGGAATAGGATGGCGGCACGTTCATGACGGGGTTGCTAGTGAAGAAGTGGCGCGGGCGCAGCAGCAGGGTGATGGGCTCGGCGGGCATGACGGGGAAGTCCTCGGGGGCAGGGAAATGGGTGAGGCCAAAGGTGTGCCAGAGCACAATGTCCGTGTTGGCCACGCTGGCAGAGCCGTCGCCGATCCACTCGGTGAGGCCTCGGGTGGGCTCGCCGCTCGTCTGGGGGACGTGGCGGCCGGCCGGCCACAGCTGGTCATCGGCGTCTGGTTGTTAGCGAGAATATAGCAAGGAGGGGAGAGATAGAGAGAGTCTTACAAGGAGTGACGTGGACGGCGTGGCGGGCAAAGCCGGCGCGCTTCCAGACGAGGGAGCCCTCCTTGGGCATGAGATGGGGCACCTCGCGGCTGACGAGCTTGTAGGAGACGGGCTTGCCGCTCTGGGGGTTGATGCTGTTCTCGTTGACAATGTCCCAGGAGCGACTGGTGAGAGAGCTGTAGTCGGTCATGGCCTGGGCGGCGGTCTCGAGGCGGGTGCGTTGGGCATAGAAGCCGTTGCCGTAGTAGTTCTCGGGGCTGCCGACGGGGGCGCTGCTCTGGACGGCGTCGGAGGTGTAGACGGTGTTGGGGCCGCCGTCGACGCTGGGGTTGATGCGGAGGCAGAAGAGGTGCTGGTGGTTGTGGGCGTTGACGCCCTTGTGGACCTGGACGCCCCAGCCCTTGATGTCCTCGCCGGGGTTCATGACAAAGGTGTTGAGGATGCCAGACAGCTTGACCTCGGGCTGGATGGTGCCGTCCTGGTGGAAGACCCACTGGCAGATGTACTCGTAGTTGGCGGCCGTGAAGATCTGCTGGATGACAAACTTGCGAGCGCGGGTGACAATGACCGACTCGTCGCGGAAGTCGGTGTGCTTGAAGAGCAGGCCGGCGTCCTCCTCGTGCAGGCAGATGGCGTTCTTGATGGTGCGGATCTTGCCCTCGCGCGTGGGGAAATGGGCGTCGAGGTAGTGGATGGCGCCCTTGCAGTCGCAGCCGAGAGCGAGGCTGTTGGTCATGTAGCCGGCGCCATACTCGCCGAGGTCAAAGGCGTGCTTGCGCTGGTGCGGGAACTCGGGGCAGCCACTGCCAGCCAGTCAGACAATGAAGATAGACGAAGAGAGGAGGAGGAGAGGGGACGAAAAGGGGACGTACTAGGGAACAACCATCTCGGTGAGAGACATGCGGTAAAAGACGGGCCGCTCCTTGCCGTGGTCGTTGTAGGTAATGTTGCTGAGCACGATGCCCTCGCGGTAGTTGAAGCCAATGTGCATCTTCCAGCTCTGCCAGGTCAGCTCACGCCCCTCGACCTTGAAGGAAACGCCCTCGGGCTGCGAGATGTTGAGCGGCTTGAGGTCCGTCCGATATCCGCCTTGCTTAGTCATCACATCAACGGGGTTGTAGTTGAGGGCCGGCTCGCGGCTGAGGGGGCGGCGGATCTTGGGGACGTCGATGGCGATGATCTCCTTCTTGACGCTGTCAAAGATGGGACAGAAGTCGAGCGGGAACTGGTACTGGTTGTCGTCCTTGTTGGGGCGGTAGTACATGAGGGCCTGCTGCAGACGGCGGCTGGCGCCCCAGCGCTCGTCGTAGCCGATCGTCCAGGGATCGCAGTAGACCTTGTGCATGTCCTCCTTGGGGACGCCGCTGATCTCGCACTGCTCAATGACCTTGGGGTCGGTGCGGCAGGTGTGCTCGACCTGCTGGAGCTCTTCCATGGTGATCTAGCCCAGTCAGAGAGAACCAGCAAAGGAAGGAAACAAGAGGGAAGACTTACAATGGGCTGGACGCCTTCCAGAGACGCCCAAGACGTAATGGTCTCCGTGGCGAGGTCGACGAAGCCCTCCATGACCTGGCCGGTCGGGCCGATGACGACGACGTCGGCCACACGCCTCGGCCGGGGTGCCGTGATGGGGTTGGCGAGCCAGGCGACCATCTCGACCTTGCGGGGCTCCTGCAGGGACACGACGTTGAACATGAGGTCCTCGCCGTGCGTCTTTTTGACGACGGCCACGGCCGTCTTGATCTCCTCCGGCCCCAGAGGGTCGAGGGGGTATGGGAGAGCGGTCATATCTGAGAGAGAGAGTGTGGAAAAGACAGAGTGTATGTGTGAGAGTGAGGGTGATGGAGTGAAGGTGATGGAGTGAGATACAGAGACTGATACAGAGACTGATACAGAGACCGATATAGAGACAGATATAGAGACGTGACCTCGTGAGGGGTCTCGGGACGGGCAGCTTATAAGTACTTGTCAGGAAGCAATGAGCCGCGTCCGACTGTCTTCCGTGCTGTCCAATAGCGTCTGCTTATCGGACCCTCTGACAGGACCAAAGAGGCAGTCTCTCGGTTTCAACTACCCTTTCAAAGCCGGGGGGGTGTGTGGCACGCTTAGACTTTACTCTGAATAAGTGAACCGTAAAAAATTGCCCGATTGGGATAGCTGGGATAACAGCGATAAGAGTGGTGCACCAACAAAAAGAGCAAAAAAAAAGGAAAAAAAAGCAAAAAAAGAAAGTCCCCAAATTCCAAAAGTCAAGATAAGCCGAAGGGAAGAACGACACTACTACTGTGTAGGAGGGACTCCTCCAATCAGCCGCTCGGGTTTGGTATCGACCCTCAGAGACTTGATTTTTATGACTTTGCATTCTGACAGGGTCACGAGCCAGGTTTCCCCGGCTCTTGTCGTTCAGGCAGCCAGGCACAACTCTGACGGACATTTTTCGGGACTCTTCCCGGCTGTCCTTTCTCAGCAGGGAAATCGAATTCGTTTCTGCGCTCCAGACTCTTGGACCCTGCCTGTGTCTATCTCTCGTCTTTTCTATCTGTTCTGCTGTCTTTTTGATCGCTCACCCTGTCCGATGTTCGGCTAATAGACGCTAGTCGTATGATTCCTTCTCTGCAGCCAACTTGAGCAACGAGGGACAGATTGTTCCTTTTTAGGAAACATCTTTCTGGATGCTGTAGTGCTGTGTGAGCGCAAAAAAAGGGAAAGGACAAAAAGGACGAAAAGGACGAAAAGGGCGAAAAGAAGACGAGTAGATGGAAAACTGTCATGATCCGCACGATCTCGTCCCCTTTTCCTTTTTCTAGTCATGCAGTCAGCAGGTCGGAGTCTTGAAAGATGAGAGTCATTTGTGTCTATAGTTCTGCCTACGTACATAGCAGTGTTGTCATTCGCATTCCCATCACCCATACACTCTTGGCCCCTCTTGCTATTTCCAACTCTGAGGCATTCATGTCACGTGCATCGCTACCAAACGGCAGTGTCAGGGAAGCCCTGCTTGAAACGGAAAGAGCTCGCTCTGCTTTGCCTCATGTGGAAGTGGGCCTCCTTCCTCCATTGCTGACAACTCCAGGCCTGCGGCAGAGACACGGGAGTCGCTTAAGCCGGCGGCTGTTGCACATGGAGTTGCGCAGAGCCTGTTTTGGCTGCACTGTGTAGGAATTTACGTTCACAACGCAGCAGGTTCATGGCCGGAAAATGCCGACCATGGCAAGCCAGGAGACGTACTAGGCAGCACGATAGTAGAGGCAGCTGCCGTGTCGTCATGACAGAATCGGGCGTGCAGCTGTCCTCTGACAAGTGTAAAAGACACAGTGTATTGGACCGTGCCTATGAGTAACCGGCACTGTATGAGCATCTGTGTGTCATCCTGTCTTCAAAGTAGGCGCTAAACCGCTTTTGTGTCTTTTGTGGCAGGAGATGTGGCTGTCTGGTCTGGTCGTGGTTGTCCCTGAAGCTTGGACAGACCTCCTCTTTGCCAGCCTCCCCCCCCCTCCCACCCGATCCGACAGCAACCCCATCCCCGTCGTCCACGCGATTGTTGCTCTGCCATTGAACGTGTCTGTGGCAGGCTAGACCTTGCGATTTCGAAGAACGCAGCGTTGCCCATCGTCGCCCATCGACGCCCCATTGACGCTGATTGACGACTTTTCCCTCTAATCCAAAACAACCTTCTCGACAACGCCGCATCTCCTCGGTCTGCCTGAAGGCGGCTTCAAAGATGCTGCCGTCTCTGCCGCCTCCTCTGTCCTTGTCTGTGTATTTGTGAGAAACGCGAATCTCGAGACATTCAACAGTCACCCAACCACTACGACACTCTTTTTTCTTTTCTCCTCCTCTTTTCTCCCCTCTCTTTCTCCTTTCTTTTCTTTCTTTTTTCTTTCTTTTTTCTCTTCTGCCTCTCTCCCCCTCTCTTCCTCGCCTCGTTTGACGTGTCCGCGTTTGGCCCCTGGGACTGGGCGCCATGGCCATGTCCGGCTCTCGCGATTTGGCGCGGGCCGAGCTCTTTGACGACGAGAAACGACGCATCATTGACAGCTGCTTTAGCAAGCGAGACGCAAATGGATCTGGTATGTCTTCTCCCTGCCCCTGACCGCGGCTCCCTCCTCCGACCCTAACCACTACAGTCCTCGAGACATACATTACCCACATCAAGATTGTCGAGTACGGCTCCCATCCGACGACTCCCCCTCCGCCCCAAGCACGCACACCCCAATCCCAAAAGAACCGCGTCATCATCGTCGCCGTCCGCTCGTCTGGCATGGTACGCGTGCACAAGTCTAAGGAGAACTCGAACGGCACCTTTTCCATTGGCAAGACGTGGGACCTCAACGACCTCTCGGCTATTGAATCCTACACATCGGCCAACACGAGCCCCGACTTGCGGCAGTGGGCCGGCAGCGTCGGCTTTCTCATCACGCTCGGCAAGCCCTACTACTGGCAGGCCCAGACGGAAAAGGAAAAGAGGTTTTTCATTTCTAGCCTGCTCAAGATCTACGCCAAGTACTCGGGCGGAAAGGTGCCCCTGCTCGGCGGTTTCGACCCCGCCGAGCTCGAGTATATCCAGGGCGGCGCTCAGCTGCGCAGACCACAACAGCAGCCACAGGTGGCTGTGGCTTCATCCTTGCCACCGCCACAGCAGCAGCCGCCAATACAACAGGCCCAGCAGAATGCTCCTCCCTCTCTCGCCTCCCGCCAACCACCTCCTCCTCTACTGGCGCAACCACAACCACCTCTGCGCCCCAACAACTATGGCCAGCGCCCGCCCTCCTCCAATGGCGCAGCCTATCCCCCGTCTTCCTTTAGCCAGCAGCAGCAACTGCAACAGCAGCAACAACAACAGCAGCAACAGCAGCAGCAACAGCCTGACTACCGGACTGGCCAGCGGAGTGCCATGCTGGCTAATGGCACGCCCTCGCCGGGAACGAGTATCGACTCTGGTCGGTCTGCCAACCAGACCGTGCTGCGACGGCTGGCCGGCAGCAACAAGAGTCAAGAGTCTGTGGCGGCCTCCGTGTCTCAGCGCAGCGACGATGGCACGGCCAGCATCCCCCCCCGCTCGCGAAATGGCCCCATCAACGGCGCTGCTGGGCCCGGCTCCTTTGGCAGCGCTGGCTTGAGCGAGAACAGCAAGCCTCCTTTGCCAGTGCCAGCGCCAGCACCGACGTCGATATCGTCATCGACTCCGACCCCATCCCCGGCGCTGGCACCAGCATTGGCCCTCGCTGAAGCCAAGGGGCCACCCGAAAGGAAACGCCCGCCCATGGACCCCTCTCGACAAGGGCAGATCGACGAGAGCCTTGTCCCGGCACCGCTCATGGGTGCTTCTCGCTCACGAGATCCCATGCCACCGCCTCGGAACACGAGTCGGGGATCACCACAGGACGGCTCACCGCTTCCCTTGCGCAGTGCGCAAAACGGAGCGTCTTCTTCCGAACAGGCAAAACCGCCCTTGGGCGACCCCATACAGATCCAGACCAAGACCCAGGCCGCACAGTCACCATCGTCACCACCAGAGCCAGAGACACCGGCAGATAGAGAGGAGGGCAGCGACATCGTCTCTCCGCTGTCGTCCCCCTCTGCCGACGGTGAAGACATGCGGCCCGGCCTCGGTCCCATGATCAAGAAAAAGTCCAAGAATGATATTGCAGGTGCCTTTTGGCGTGCGGCCACCAAGGCGAGCGCGTTCAAGCCACGGCCGGGCGGCGCCGGAGAGCGTCTGCGGCAAGCACAGAGCAAGACATCTGAGGGCCCTGACGGCATCACTGGTGTGGTCCCGGCTCCACCCCGGCCCCTGGTGGAAGAGAAGCCCAAGGTGGACGACCAGCAGCGGCCCCGGACACCGCAACGATCGTCCATTCCAGAAGTGAAGATTACGGTGCCCATTTCCAGTCGGCCGTCGAGCTTGGATAATAAAGGGTCCAAGACGCCGGGCAAGACGCCCGACAAGACGCCCGACAAGAAACCCGATCCGGCTGCGGAAGCCGAGGCCGAGGTCGAGGCTAGAATCGCTGCCGCTCGGAAGCTCATGGTTGGCAACGACACGCAGTACCTGACGGCGCTGGGCGTGGACCCGTCCATCATTTCCGATAAGCGGGCCACAGAGTTTACGCGCTGGCTCGACTTTTTCGGTTGGGTGCCCGGCGAGAGCATGCGCAAGGTCAACATGGACGCGCTCAAGATTGACATTGACCGAGAACTCAACCGTGCACAGGCTGGCGAATACCTGACCCGTTTCCAGGAGGAGGATGAGCGGGTCGAGGTGATCAAGACGGGCATTGATGCAGCCGTGGGCGAGTGCGAGGAGTTGGACAATTTGCTTACGCTCTACAGCGTGGAATTATCGGTGCGTCTTTTTGTCTTTTTCTTCTCTTTTCCACTTCTACTCTACCGTATACTAACTGGACAGACTCTCTCTGAGGATATTGCCTATATCGAGGCCCAAGGACAGGGTCTACAGGTGCAGGCCGCCAACCAGAAGCTGCTGATGAAGGAACTCGAGTCTCTGCTGGACACGTGCGCCATCACACCCAGCGACCTGGAGGCTCTCCGCAGCGCGCCCCTCGACAGCAGCGTGGGCATCGAGGAGATCGAAGCGGCGCTGGTGACGCTGTTCAAGGCCATGTCCAAAATCGACCCGAGCATGGGCAGTGCCGAGACGCGGCAGGCAGCCGCAGCGTCTGGTGGTCTCGCCATTGGCACGCTCGGCAGCGGCAGCGGAAACGGCAACAGCAGCGGTGCCAACGATGCGGGGCTCAACAGCGACTTTGGCCAGATGCGGGTCGTGCGGGAGAAGAAGGAGATGTACTCGGCCGAGAGCGACGCCTTTATGCGCCGCTTAGTCATCTTCATGGCCGGCGCGTTTGACCGCGCCAACGCCTTAACGCGGCGGGCGATGGAGGGTGCGCTGTCCAAAAAGGCCGACGCGCGCAACCACGATGCCGGGCGGGATGTGCTGTGGCAGTACGGGCCGTTGATGCTGTATGCGCGCGAGGCCGACCTCGCCAACTGGGACCGCATTCTGCAAATCTACCAGGAGCAGATGCAGTCGCTCTACCGCAATGAATTCCGGGAGGTCATTGCCGTGTGGAAGAAGAATGCGCGCAAGCCGACGACCGACGAGTCTGAGATTCTGTTCACGGCGCTGCAGGAGAAGAAGGAGGAGGGCATCGCAACGACGGCACGCAAGCTGACGGTCAAGCGGAGCCAGACGCTGGCGCGGTCCCTGCGATCACCGCTGAGCGAGCGAGGCGGCGGCGGCGGCGACCGGCAGGCAGACGGCAAGAACGACAACCGCAGCCAGCCGTACGAGGTGTTTGCGAGCCTGCTGGACGAGCTGCTGCCGCTCGTGCAGATGGAACAGAATTTCGTCATCCAGTTCTTCCACGCGTCGACGCTGCAGCAGGCCGACTTTTCCGAAGAGGTGGCAGCGTCAAGACCACGTGACCGCCGGGGCGCCGATCTGCGGCGGCAGCGGCCCATGGAGCCCGACCGGGAGCTGGCGCGGCGGGTGACGCGGGCGATGGAGGCCGTGTTTGTGTCTCTCGAGCAGGATCTGCAGGGTCTAATGGACTGGATCCTGTCGCTGGAGGCGCTGCAGGGCATCGGAGTGCTGGCGACGCTCGAGCGCAAACTGCTGGACATTAGCCACTCGAACCAGGATTTCCTGAACAATGTGCTGCAGCGGCTGCACGCGACGCTGCAGGGGCGGTTCAAGAAGTCGGTCGACGAGCAGGTGAGGGCGATCGAGGAGACCAAGGTGAAGATCAAGAAGCGCAAGGGCGTCATTGGTTTTATGCGCATCTTCCCGCACTTTAGCGCGGCCATTGAGAGCATGCTGGAGAGCGCAGACCCGTCCCTGGGTGTGTGCCGCACGGTCGACCGCGAGTACGACCGGATCCTGCGGTCCATGTTTGACTCGATCAAGGTGATTGCGCGCGAGAACCCGACGATTACGGGCACCATGGGAGCCGGTTCAGGTGGTGGCAGCGGCGGCGGCGGCGGAAGCGGCGGAGGTGGAGGCATCGGGATTGTAGGCGGCAGTTTTGGCAGCCTGACGACGACGGTGACGAGCGTGACGAGCTTGACGGGATCGTCGGACCCCGAGGACAAGGAGGCGCTCAACTTCCACATTCTGCTGATCGAGAACATGAACTACTTTATCGAGAGCGTCGACAACCCGCGGGGCACGCGCGTGCTCGACGACTGGAAGGAGGCGGCAGCGGCGGAGATGCAGGAGCACCTCGGCCTCTACCTCAACGCCGTCATGCGCCGGCCGCTCGGCCGCCTGCTCGAGCACCTCGAGAACGTCGAGGCCCAGCTGACTGCCGGCAAGGCTCCTTCTGCTGTGGCCGCGCAGCCGAGCAACTCCAAGGCGACCTTTAACAAGGTGCTCGGCAGCTACGATGCCCGCGAGGTGCGCAAGGGCATCGAGACGCTGCGCAAGCGGATCGAGAAGCACTTTAGCAACAGCGGTGGTGGCGAGGCGGGCGGAGGCGGCAGTGCGGGTGCCGGGGGTGCGGGTGCCGGCACCGGCGCCAGTGGAGGCAGCGGAGGTGGCAGCGGCAGCGGCAGCGCCTCTGGTCCAGAAGATGCGATGAGCAAGGCGCTCATCAGCCAGGTGCTGCGGGAATGCGAGACCTTTTACGGCGACGTGGAGCTGCGCATAGGGACGATCACGACCAACGTCTACGGGGGAGACGTGCTTTACGAGTGGCCGCGAGCGGACGTGAAGTTTGCCTTTTCTGGGAGGTAGAGGCCGAGGAGGCAGGGGACAAGTGGATGACACAAAATACACGGAGGACATGTGAGACATGGAGCGCGTATAGATGTATCTGTAGATGGGCCTTTTTTTCACCTTTTTTTGTTTCTGCTCTTATGTTTATCTTTTCATATTTTGGATTGCAAGGGGAGAAATCAGACATTTGCCGGCCATGAACCAGACCATCTGTGATATCACGTGCCTTATATCCCGACTGGCTTATTCAGCAGTGCTATCTCAATTATGCCGTATTACTCCGTCGTACTCTGTAGTTACTCCTTTTTTCTCCTCCATTTTACCGACCCGCAACGCACTATGGCAAAACACTGACTGATCCGAGGAGGAGGGAAGCGAAGAGACGAGTGGGGTGTTGCCAATCTCTGTGATCCCTTTCGTTTATTTTTCACACAGCTGACCCTATGCCAACGTCGGGGATTTTCATGCCTTGTTGGGGGGGGGCGCGGGGATGGGGGGTGCAGGAAGAGGAAAAATGAAAAATGCATGGCATATACGGCCGTTTATGGCCGTCTATCTAGCATAGCATAGCGTGGTGTGAGGTGGGCGAGAAGGACGAGAAGGACGAGAAGGACGAGAAGGACGAGATGCGCTTCTTGGACCACGGGACGTGTCTTCCGCCAGACACTCTATTCTCGGGAGGGGGAGGCAAAAGAGAGAGATTGGATTGCTTGACAAATTATGGCATGCCCATTACCATTTCCTTGGCCATGTCTCTGCTTTCTGCGTCGTCTGCAGAGGGTGCTTGAAAAGGGCAGGACGAATATATAGAAACTCGAGTCAGAGTGCTCTTGCCGACACAAAGAGGTTTTTGCTGGTGATTGCCTCCTTTTTTTTCTCATCCCATCTTGTTGATCAGACCTTTGCAACGATGCGTTTCTCTCTCGCTGCCGCCAGCCTGGCGGCCCTCTGGCAGACAGGTGAGTCTCGACTGAAGGGATACAAAAAAGAGAGAAACAGGGACAGTCTGCTGATAGGCACAGGCCTCGCTGCCGTCCCGGAGCTCCCATTGCCCACGTCCTGCAGTGGCGTGCCGGCGGCCCGGTTTCCCGGCATGACGCTGGCCCAGGGCTGGAGCGTGATCAAGATCGCCGGAAGCCTGCGCGGGGTGCGGACGATCGTCTGGGACCCGCTCGGGCACATGCTCGTGTCGCAGGCGGGCCGCGGCATCTCGGTGCACACCTTTGGCGCCGACGGCTGCGTCAACAGCACGACGATGCTCATCAGCAATGTGGCGCTCAACCACGGGCTGGCACTGACGCCCGACGGCAAGACGCTGTACGCGAGCTCGGAGCGCGTGGCCTTTTCGTGGACGTACGACGCCGCGACGATGAAGGTGTCGAACCAGAAGACGGCCATTGGCGGCATGGACTCGGGCATCCACTCGACGCGCAACCTGCTGGTGGCGCCGGGCAACCCGAACCTGGTGATGCTGCAGGTGGGCAGCAACGCCAACTTTGACTATGCGGCGATCGACAAGGCGACGGGCCGGGCCATTGTCAAGATCTTTGACATGAGCAAGGCGCCGGCGGCGGGCTACAACTACAAGCGGGACGGCGAGGTGCTCGGCTGGGGCATGCGCAACGAGATTGGCTTCACGGCGGATCCCAACGGGCACGTGTGGGGTGTCGAGAACAGCGGCGATGTAGGTGACCCCGGGCAAGTGCCAGAGAAGTGGAGAAGACAAAGACTGACTCTGCAGGACTTTACGCGCACGGCGAGCGGCCGCCGCACGGATATTCACCGCGATAATCCGGCCGAGAAGCTCAACTACCGTACGTTGTCTCTTTGTCTCCCTGATCGTCCTATAGGTCTCTAGCTTATGCCCCCCCCAGTCGGCGACCCTCTGACGACGCGCGATATCTGGTACGGCTACCCCCAGTGCTTCTCGGTCTGGGACGCGTCGACCATCTCGGACAACCGCGCCCTCAAGACGGGCAGCCACTTTGTGCTGGCGCCCAATGCCACGTATGACGACTCGGCGTGCAACACCAAGGCCCAGGCGCCGCGCCTCACCTTCCAGGCACACAGCGCGCCCATCTGGAACACCTTTGACACGGACGCCAAGAACATGTACGTGACCTTTCACGGCTCCTGGGACCGCCAGCCGGCCACCGGCTTCAAGGTCGTCCAGATCCCCTTTACGAAGCTGGCCAGCGGCCGCTACGATCCCGTGGCGCCGCAGGACAGCATGAAGGGCTACAACGACATCTGGTCGGCGAGCAACCCGGGCTCGTGCACGGCCAACGGCCTCACGCAGAGCAACTGCATCCGGCTGAGCGCAGCCGCGTGGGATCCAGCCGGCCGGGGTCTCTTTGTCGGCAGTGACAATGCTGCCGAGGGGGAGATTTTCATTCTGTCGAAAAAGTAACGGTAACGGTATCAGAGACTGCTGTAACAGAATGACAAATGTATATGGGGAGGATGTGGCTGCGCAGAGGGAAGTGGGAACGGAACGGTGGACCGTAATTTCTATATAAAAAGTACTACACCGCAAAAGTGATTCCAAATGTCGGGGAGGCAAGCGAAAACGAAAACGAGTACGAGTACGATAACGATAACGATATCGAGTGGGACTCCGTAAACAAGATAGCGTGCACGGGCCATATCTATTTTCTTCGCACTTTGGTACCCAGAATGGTTTAGCGTGACCGTCTCCACAAGTCAGCCTCCATGTAAGTGCCATTTCTCAACGTCGTCTTTTCTGGCCAACCGGGTCAGCCTTGGACCCTGGATTGGCTCTGGGCCGACTGGCGTCTGGAAAAGTCAGACGTGTCCGCCCAAAAAGGCGTCTCCAGTTTCCCGATGCAACAAAGACAGAGGAAGGGTGGCTGTACCGTGATCTGCGGCTCTAGTGCCGTTGCTTGTTTTTTTTTTGTTCCCGTCTTGGCCCCGTCGTGACCCATTTCCGCAGAATAGACCCTGGTATGGCCTTGTTGACTCTATCGTGTGCAATGTATGCGACCCTATGGGGACCCGCTGGCACCTACCGTTGTCCCTGTGCTTACATTTCTCGCACAATTGTGCCCGTTTTGTCCAGTGTCGTCGTGGCCGAGTCGGAGGTGGCCCAGGCAGTCATGGATCCCAAGTCTATAAAAGATGAGACTCTCTCTCGGAGATGTCTTTACATCATCCTCATCTCTCATCTCTCATCGTAATCATACACTCATCTCATATTATACCCATACCCATACTCATATCTATACTCACACTCATATTCTTATATTATACTCTCATCTCTTTTTACCTCTCATCCTCTCATCTCTCTCACAATATCCCACCTTCACCATGATTCTCGCTTACAAGTACGTTCAGAAGAAGCGGAAGGAGAGGAAGGAGAAGCAAAAGATGGAGCGGGAGAGAAACGACTATAATGACCAGCACGCACATGGCCAGCAGCAACAAGGCTCTGGCTCGCCTCTCGTGTCCTATCCTGTTCGCGGTGCCAGCACCGGTGTCCAGGAGCAGGCTGTCGAGTCGGCCGAGGACAAGGCCGAGGCTCGAAGGATGCGCATCTACCGCTGGAAAGTCTTTCTCGGGCTCGCCTTGCCCTTTACCCTGCAGGGCCTGGACACGACGATTGTAGCGTCTGCCCTGCAGTATATTGCTGCGGATTTCGGTGTGTTTTTTTCTGTTTTTCTGTCTTCCTTCTTTTCTGTTCTCCCATCATCTCACCACACTAACACGGACAGACAAAATCTCACAGCTCAACTGGATCATCTCGGCTTTTAACCTCACATCCGCCGCCTTCCTCCCCTTCTGGAGCCAGATGGCCGACATCTTTGGCCGCCACATTACACTGCAGGCGACCCTCATCATCATGATCATCGGCTCGGCCATCTGCACGGGCTCGCCCAACACCGAGTACGGCGTCCTCCTCCTCGGCCGGGCCCTGCAGGGCATCGGGGCCAGCGGCGTCAACATCTGCGTGCACACCATCCTGGCCGACCGCGTCTCGCTCAAGGACTTTGCCGTCAACTGGACCATCTTTGCCCTCATCATGTCTGTCAGCTATAGCGTCGGACCCGTCCTCGGCGGCTACCTGACCCAGTATGTCCCCCTTTGCCTGTCCCCTTTGGCCTGTCTCCGTACTATACAAATTCTAACAGACAGAACAAACTGGCGCTGGTGCTTTGCCATCAACCTTCCTATTGGCGTCGTCTCCATCGCCCTCGTCTTCCTCCTCCTGCGCCACGACCTGCTGGGCCCGCAGCCTCTGCCCGAGCTGGCGGCGGACGACGACGACAACAACACCAGCAGCCCCCAGCGCCATCGCAACCCCCGCACGCGCTCCGGCCGCTTCCTCGTGCGCATCAGCACCATTGACGTCGGCGGCCAGCTGCTCTTCCTCTGGGGCCTCGGCCTCTTCATCCTCGCCCTGACCTGGGGCGGCGGCCGCTATGCGTGGAACACGCCGCACGTGCTGGCGCCGCTCGTCATCGGCATCGTCCTCGCCCTCGCCTGGATCGTCTACGAGTACTGCATGACGCCCGGCCGCGTCATGGCCCGCGTCTTTCCCCGCCAGCGCGCCATGATCCCCTGGGAGCTGCTCAGTCAGCGCGACGTCGGCCTGCTCTTCTTTATCAACTTTACCATTGGCACGACGACCTTTGCCAACCTCTACTTTATGGATCTCTACTTTGCCGTCGTCCGCGGCAGCTCCTCGAGCGACTCGGGCAAGGCGCTCTTGTACTTTTTGCCTGGTCTCGGAGGTATGTCTCTCTCTTTCATCCTTTCTGTCCTTCTCCCGCTGACTTTATAGCCGGCGCCTTCATGGCCATGTTCAGCTCCAACGCCTGGCCCCGCCAGACCCTGCCGGCGCTGCTGCTGGGCGCCCTCACGTCGGCCGTCGGCATCACCGTCATGTCCTATGCCGTGCACGTGGACAATGTCAACCTCGTCTACGGCATGATGGCTCTCGCCGGCCACGGCGTCGGCATGCGCATGAACCCCGGCGTCATGCACGGGCTCGCCTACTTCCCGCAGAGCACGGCCGCCATCTCCTGCCTGGCCTCTTTTGCCATGCCCTTTGGCGGCACCGTGTCGCTGACGCTGATGACGACCGTCTTCAACAACCGCGGTGGCAGAAGCGCCGGGACGTCGGCCCAGCAGGCCCAGGAGGCCATTCGCTGGGCCTTTATTGCCATTGTGCCCATCATGTGGCTGGCCGTCGTCCTGTCGACCTTTCTGGGCAACGTCTGGATCCTGTCCGACGAGGAGCACGAGGTCGTCAACGGCTCGTACCTCTGGAGTCTGGTGACGGGCAGGCGGCTCGCGCGGGAGAAGCGGACACGCGGTGCGCCGGGCGGCCAGTCGTACATGCCTGCCAGAGGATCCTCGCCAGCCAAGGATGAAGAGAAGGCTGTGCGATGAGGGATGAGACCTTTTTTGTGAGCAGAAAGAGGACAAGGAATGAGAGCTATAGAAGAGTCAGAGTCAAGTAGACTTGTTATTTTGTACGCAGTAGAATCGTTCATTTGGGAAAGCAATTTCTTTTGTCATGTTGTTTCTGGAGTCTTATTTTTTTTTTTTGGAGAATAGACAGGTCGAGAATATCAGAGACCTTTGCAGAGGCTTTTTCACACTGTGGCTGTACAGTAGTGGAGTCCAATTTCCGGGAACCGTACAGTGCGAATATACTATTCGTACGGTATTCCCGTTTCATCTTTCCAGCGACATGCAAGAGAGAGGTGGAAAGCAAGACAATTTGTGCAGGAATCCGTGGCAGAAGATTCCTGGAAAGATGAGGAGTGAAGAGCAGGAGGAAGAGGAGGAGTGAGGAGGCATGAGAAGAAGAGCAGATATACTGCAAAGACACAACAGAAAGGTTGGGGTTGTGAACCGCGTCTCATTCACAGGCTTGTCTCCACAGGGATTCAGATGCCAAAGGACGATCAAGGTTCTAAACAAAGCCAAGCAGTCTGTAGCGTGTCGCATGTAGCAGGCATCACGCATCCCGCAGACCACGAGTAGGGGGTGAGACAGTGGCCGGTTTCTATTGGCCGTGGGGGAAAAAAAGGGAAATTTCAAAATACGCTGAAAAAGCAGGGAGAATGCTGAAAACGGCGACGACAACAGTCGAAAGAACGAGCGAGGCAGATCCTCCATGTGAAACTTGTCCAGACATCCCATCGGAGAAACCAAGTACGAGTACGTCCGCCGTACGGAGTAGTGTGCACGGTACAATAGAAGAATACGAGCTGGCCAGCCCCAACGTTTCGCCCTCGGCAGCCAAGACGCATCAGCTGAGTCTGACGACGGCGCAGTCGGCAGCTGGCATGCTGAGGGGATCATTGCCACCTCTATTCTTTTTCTCTTCTCTTCCTTCATCCAGCACTCCATCTCTGGGATATATACTACTACTACTATATAGATACGTATAGTACTTGGCACGCTCACCCTTGACTGGCCTCTCCACAATCCATCACTTCTTCTGGCGGAAGAAGGCGAGACGGAGCACGGCATCTTTTATTAATCGCTCTCTCCACCCGAGAATAGGCGAGAGAGAAGAGGAGAAAAAAAGGGGCAAAAAAGAAGGGCAAAAAGAAGGGCAAAAAGAAAGGAGGGGAAAATGAATGGCAACTCTTCGCTGGCGTGGGTGCTCTTCCGCGCTTTCCGCCCTGTCCGCAGCGCCTGGCGAGCATCCAAGGCGGCCCTGCGCAACTCCCCCCAGCTGGCTTCGTGGCGCGCGACCATCATGACGGACGCCGCCATTCCTTTTCTGGAGCCTCTCGACGTCGAGTCGGCCGAAGAGGCGGGCGAGACCAAGACGGCCCATCCCCGACTGAAGAAGCAGACACCGCTGCAGCTGCAGCAGCGACGGCGACGGCGGCGCCTCGTCTGGCTGCTCGTGCTCGTGCTCGCCAGCGGGCTCGTCATCGCCCTCTACGAGATGGCCACGCACGGCAGCTCGCTCGCCCACGGCGGCGACGTCGACGTCCTCTCCCCGCCGCCGCCATCAGACGACTTGGACTACGACGAGGGCACCGAGAATGCGGACGACACGGACAACAGCACAGACGCCACGGGCAAGACTGGCACACCCGACTGCCTGCCGCACGAAATGCTCCTGCGACAAATGTCGGGCAAGAAGTCGGCAGGCCAGCTGAAGCTGCCGTATGCACGGCCGCCTCCGGCCTGCCGGACCTTCCGGCTGGCCAAGCTGGAGCGGCAGATTGCGCGGATGAAAAAGACGATCCGGGACCCGGACCTGTTCCGGCTCTTTGAGAACGCGTACCCGATGACGCTCGACACCATGGTCAAGTGGCAGGGTTATGCGAACCGGACCGACGAGGAGGGAGGCGAGCCCGTCGTCACGGACGAGGAGCTGTCCTATGTCATCACGGGCGACATTGACGCCATGTGGCTGCGGGACAGTGCCGCCCAGATTCTGGCCTACCGCAGTCTGCTGGGCGTCGAGACGGTCAAGACCAAAAAGGCGACGGACGTCGAAACGAAAGAGACAGACGTCACAAAGAAAGAGACAGGGGCAGACGGCGACCTCGAACGTCTGTGGCGAGGGCTCATCAACGCCCAGGCACGCGGACTCATCGCGTCGCCCTACTGCCACAGCTTCCAGCCGCCGCCCGAGTCGGGCATCCTGCCGTCCCCCAACGGAGCCAACGCACACAACCGGCCGCGGCCCGGATTCAACCCCAAGATCGTGTTCGACTGCAAGTGGGAGCTCGACTCGCCGGCCTTTTTCCTGCTGCTCTCGGCCGAGTACTATGAGCGGACGGGCGATGCCGCATTTTTCCGTCGCTACCGCTGGATCGAGGCCGTGCAGGCGATTGTCGAGGCGACAGAGAAGATGCGCGTCGGCACCTACGACGAGGCCGGTCACGTGCTGGATCCGGGGTACACGTTCACGGGGTGGACGAACCGCGGGTCGGAGACGCTGACTAATGACGGCTACGGCAATCCGGTGCGGGCCAACGGCATGGTGCGGTCGTCGTTCCGGCCGTCGGACGACGCGTGCATCTTTCAGTACCTCGTGCCGGCCAACATGCTCTGGGCGGCCTCGCTCGAGCGGGCGGCCGTGGTGATGGAGCTGATAGGCCAGGACGACGGAGACAAAACAGATAAGAAAGCGGACAAGGCGGAAAAAGAAAACCAGGCCAAGACCCAGCAGGCGGCGGCGCTGGCCCCGCGGATGCGGCAGTTTGCCGCAGGCGTGCGCGAGGGCATCGCCAAGGATGCCGTCGTGGAACACCGCGATTTTGGGCCCATCTTTGCCTACGAGGTGGACGGGTATGGCGGCGCCAACCTGATGGACGACGCCAACATGCCGTCGCTGCTGAGCATCCCGCTGCTCAGCTACTTCCGGCCGGGCGACGCGACGGCCAAGAAGGTGGGCAAGGGCAACAACCTGCTGCCGGCCCGAGTGTATGCCAACACGCGGCGGTTTGCCCTCAGCCCCGGCAACCCGTACTATGCGTGGGGAGAGCCGGGCGGACTGGCGGCTATTGGCGGGCCGCACACGGGTCCGGGCATGGCATGGCCGATGGCGGCGGTGGTGGCGGGGTTGACGGCCGATGTCGGGGACGACGCGTACTACGACTACGAGGTGTCGGCGCAGCTGCGGATGCTGCTCAACTCGACCGACGGGTCGGGCGTGCTGCACGAGAGCATCAATGTGTGGCGGCCGATGCACTGGACGCGGGCGTGGTTTGGGTGGGCCAACGGACTGTTTGGCGAGCTCATCCTGTCGGTGGCCGAGCATGATGCCAAGAAGCCCGAGGGTAAGCGGATGCTCTCGCGGAGCTGGCAGTAGAAAAAGGGTGGGGAGAGACAGAAGAGAGAGACAGACAGACAGAGGAAGGTGGGGGAAGGACGAAGGAGGAAGGAAGGACCGAGAGGACAGACTCAGACACTGAATAATACGTAGAGAAAGCTATGGATCCGACAGACGAGAAATGGACATGCATTGGACAAGAAGCAGTGGACAAGAGGGGTCTAGACCTGTCAGATGACAGGGGAGAGACACTGTCACTGTCAGAATGACGGACAGAATGACAGGAGTGACTCGCATGACCGATGGCTTGGCTGGCCTTGTCCGTCTTTGTTCCTGCCGTTCCTGGACCACGGCCGCTTTGGGTGTAGCGGCCGCTGACGTGGCCGACTATGCTCGATTCTTGCCTCGCACCGCCGTCCTACCATCTACCTACCATCTACCGACAGGGCGCTACCACTACGACGCTTGTGCTACAGCGTGCTACAGCGTGCTACAGCGTGCTACGGTGTACTATGGTGGTACTTTGGCGTGCTATGGGGCACTACGGCGTCTTGGTGACAGGCGCCGCGCACGTCGGTTAGACTCTGGCAGCAGCGCCGTCGATTGGACGAGGCCGTCGCAGCCTCTGACGTCTGGTCTCTGGCGTGTTTCCTCTTTTGCTGCTGTCAGCCTGTCGTTGTATTTGTGTTTTTTTTTTCATATTGTCATGTTGTCATGTTGTCATTTTTTTATATTTATATTTATTTTTCAGTTCTTTTCTCTCCCATTGTGACAGCGACAATTCCTAGCATTTTACAATTGTTCATTGTCTGTTCAATTGGCCATTCAAAATCCTATTCCATCCTAATTCAATCTCGATTTCCCACTTGCCATTAGCACTTCATGGCTGGCGCATTCTTCACTTGGCCAACACCATTCTGGAATGTAAAAATGGCCAGGCAAACATGAAAAAATGTCCGCCTAAAAATGACCATGGAATGCGTACTTTTTCATCTCTCCTTCTCCCATCGTCTACCCTCTCTCACTCATCCTCGCTTCCAAAGTACGCTCGTAGCCAGCGCTTATCTTGTCCAGCCGCCGGCCAGGGCATCGCCAGGTCAGGGCATCAGGGACGGGCAATGGCGGCCAGACCGGCCATTCGAGACGTCGTCATCCATTCGTCGTCATCCATTCGTTGTCGTCTATCTAGTTTCGTCTTTTGGGTCTTTTTCATCTCTTCTTTTCCTCTCTCCTCGTCAGCTTGGCACCTCGTCACAAGTCTGGCCAGCGAGCGGCTGAGCGTGTTTCTATTTCTTTCCTATTCGAGTAATTGATTGGTTTTTTTCGCTATTATTTTTATTCTTTTAATTATCTTAATTTTAATTTATTCAGCTTTTGTTTGCTTCATCTTTTTTTTCCTTTTCTGTCCTTTCTGTCCTCTTCGCTTTCTCTTTTCATTCTCATTCTCATTCTCATTCTCATTCTCATTCGTCTTTCGTCTTTCTCTCCTTGATTTCTGTCTCGCCTGTCCTGTCTCGCCTCTTTCTCTGCTGGCTCCATCTCACGATCCTTACTCTTGCTCCTCCGTCCAGACCCCTTCAGACCTCCAGACCCTCCAAGACAGCCTTTGTCCACCCGCCGCATTCCTCACTGTCCGGCTCACCTGCCATCTGGCTCTAGCTCGCGTGCCCTCCTGTCTCATTCTTGGTCTCGCCGTTCGACGGCCTAGCTTACATTCCTCACCTCGCAAGCCTCTCAAGCCTTTCAGGACTCTCAGGCCCTCCACCGTCTACGCTGTAAAGCCTTTCAGGCCTCTCTCCAGTCTCTCTAGCCAAGCAGCCAAGCAGCCAAGCAGCCTCAGCGGCCTCACCTTACTAGTGTCCTCTGTCTCGCCAGCCTCTCCATACCAGTGAGACTGTGGCAGCCAGATCGTTCATTCATTTTTCACTCTAATTTTCAACTTTTTTTTCTTTTTTTTTTCTTTTTTTCATTCTTTTCTGCTTCCCCTCCTCTAGGCTAGTGCCACACTTGTCAGAGGCTGGGCTATCTCCTCTCTCTTTCTCTCTCCTCGGTCTGCTCCATCACCACTTTCAATAACGCCGGAAAAGGAAATTTCTGGGCTTTTACGACCACCCAGAAGCACTCCCACAGGAACGTTGATAGTTCCTTCGCCGCCTCTTTTTTTCTTAGCTTTTTTCAGAGAAAAAATTGCGCTCTCTCTCTCTCTCTGCGCTTCTCCTCCTCAGCTTGGCCCTCTTTCATGCTGTATAAAGGAAGCTTCTTCCTCTGCTCCTCACCAGTCCTTCTTTCATCTCTTTCATCCTCGTCTACAAGACAACAACAGCACAATACCAGAGCACAAGAACAGCCGAGCAACCGAACAACCGAACAATACAACAATAGAACAATAGACACTAGCACTACGGCAAGACATCAAGTCAGTACAGAGAGACACAGATCGCTTCAGTAGCCACAGTCACACTCGGTCACCGAAACAGACCATCTCTCACTCTTTTTTCCTCTATTTTTTCTCTTATTTAAAAACATTCACATTCCCTCTTTCCTGCCCTCTCACCTCATTCCTTTTCCTCTTTGAAACAAAACACTGCATCTACACTGGCAAACACTGCGTCTTGCACTACACTCTCTCTCTCCCCTGATCCTCTCCCCTGATCCTTTCTACCCCTGACTTTTCTCTGTCTCTCCATCACACTCACACTCACTCACACTCACTCTCACACACTCCCACACCCTCACACCCTCACACACTCTCTCTCACACACTACAAAACACACTCTCCCGCATTCCAATCCTTGCATCTCCCCCTCTGATTCACTCTCCTTCACTCCTTCACCTGCCCTACCGCAAACATGCGCTGCAAGACAAACAGCCTCCTCATCCCGTGCCTATTGGCCGCCACCACCGCCAACGCCTCCTCCTCCTACTCCCTCGTCGACACCTACGACAAGGACAACTTTTTCAGCAGCTTTGACTTTTTCAGCGAGGCAGACCCCACACACGGCTACGTCAGCTACAAGTCCGCCGCCGACGCCAGCGGCTCCGGCCTCGCCGGCTACTTCAACAACATGGTCTACCTCGGCGTTGACCATAAGAACTCGGCCTCGTCCAGCGGCCGCGCCTCCACCCGTGTCACCAGCCAAAAGTCTTACACCCACGGCCTCTTCGTCGCCGACATTGCCCACATGCCCTTTGGCTGCGGCGTCTGGCCCGCCCTCTGGACCCTCGGCCCCAACTGGCCCAACGGTGGCGAGATTGACATTATCGAGGGCGTCAACAGCCAGACCGCCAACATTGTCACCCTCCACTCCTCCGAAAACTGCACCATGTCCGACGCCGGCTCCGACAGCGGCTCCGCCTTTCTCAACGGCGCCACCTCGGTCGACTGCGGCGCCAGTGGCGGCGGCACCGGCTGTCCCCTCTACTCCAGCGACGCCAAGACGTACGGCCAGGGCTTCAACGACATTGGCGGCGGCGTCTACGTCATGGAGTGGACTTCTGATCACGTGTCCGTCTGGTTCTTTGCCCGCGGCACTGCCGGCGCCGAGGCCCTTGGCTCCTCGAGCAACGGCGACGCTATTGACAGCTCCGTGCTCGGCACGCCGCTCGCCCGCTTCTCCGGCTGTGACATTGACGACCACTTCCACGACCACCAGATCGTCGTCAACACGGCCCTCTGCGGAGACTGGGCCGGCAACACCTGGAGCACAGATGCCACCTGCTCGGCCAAGGCCGACTCCTGCACCTCGTACGTCCAGCAGAACGCCGACGACTTTGTCGACGCCTACTGGCTCATCAACAGCATCAAGGTCTACCAGGCCGGCTCCTCTAGCAAGCGGCGATCATCTGGTCTCCAGCCCGTGCCGTTTATGGCATAATGAGATTTTCTCAGTCACTTTTTACATTTTCACTTGTTTACACGTCCCCCTTTCACACTGCACATGGCCCCCTTTTCTTCTAGACTTTCGTTCACTTTATGATATACCCTTTCCCCCATTCCCCTGCCCCAAGTACACATCCCATACACCACATCCCCCCCCTCCACACACACAGATTGCAATGTATATCCCATCATACAGCCCGGCTCTGATTTTGGCGTTTCGAGTTACCTGGCGTACTACAAAAACGTGTTTTCATGACTCCCTATTTCACTTCTTCTGTATATATTGAACCTACCTTTTTGACAAACTACCTCTTCCCTTACCCCTATGCATATTCTGCTACACTCGCATATAGGACTGCTATTTCTGCCAAAAACATTACAAAGTTCATTTAAAAATTCTATCGAAATGTTCACCATCCTTGTCTAGTGTGTAAATGTTTATTATTCCTATCCTGACTCCCTTTTTTTATCTGCAAACAACCCTGAAAAAAAAACTTGGACTTCAGGCGCACGCAAAAACCCTCCGTCTTTCCCCCTACCGCGACCAGAAATCATGTATCAATGAGCAAGATGGAAAGTGAAATATCAGATAAAGACAAAAAAAAACAGTAAGAACAAAACAAAAGAACAAGACAAAAACAAGACAATAACAAATATGTAACATTCGAAACTGAATGAACAAGTGTGATGAAGAACTGAATATATAGGCGACAAGAAAGATGATAAGAAACAGAAAATGAAAAAAAAACCCTGGCAAAATAGCTAGAGTACAATATTGCCGAGCTTATGCCTGGTGGACTGAAATCCCTGCAGCCTCATGCCAACGTACACCTCCGTCAAGTCCGGTTAAAGCTATCTTGTACAATCCTCACCATATATCACCAATCTATGTTGATCCCTGCTGCCATGGCCAGACACATCCCCCTTATGATACAAGGGAATGATCAAAGAAACCCGTTGAGTGGACACAAAAACAAAGGAAAGAGAAGACATAGGAAAGAAACTCCTCAAAAGCAAACAAAAAACAGTTGAACAAAAAACACATGCTTCAAAAACAGCAAATGCGACACCGGATTCTAGAAATGAAGGCCTCACTCTCTTGCAAGACAAAACTAGCCTCTCAGCCAAAGCAAGACGCGAAAAGAAATGTTGCCACCGTTAGCAAAAAGAAATGATAAAGATGAGGAAGATCGTCAAGGTCATGCGAGTGTGTCCGAGTCACGTGTGTCCCTTCATTACGGCCATCAAAACTTGATTCTCTGGCCCGTCAGCTTGAACCAGATCATGCAGAGCAGATCCTCCTTAAAGCGCTCCCATGGGTTCCGGTTCAGGTAATAGCTCAGCTCCCGGTAGTTGTACATCTCGCCCCAGCAGTCGCGGCCCCACTCGCAGCCGGCCATGTTGACCAAAAAGTCCCGGTCCTTCTGGTCGTAGTGGAAGCGTGTGTTGTTGCCATTCTCCGAGCAGGCGCCCGGCGGGAAGCTGTTAATCATGCGCTGTGGCAGGAATGCCGTGTGCTGCCGAATCCACGGCTGGGCAATGTAGAGCTGCTCGAGGGCGTCCTGCTCCTTGTGTTCCCAGTCCATGTGCTTCTGCTCATAGGCAACCGGGTCCCACCACACGTCCAGCAGCCGGTCCGTCCATTCGCTCTTGCGGATGAAAAAGGAGCCCAGGTTGAAGCCGGAGCAGTCCTGGGAGAGGAGCAGGTTGATCGACTCGGGCTTGCCGTCGCCGACCGAGCTGCGGGACATTTCGTCCAAATACGGGTCGTTTGGCGGGTGCGTAATGTTGAGGGGGTTGTACTCGTTGATATCGCGGTAGACGGTGTTTTGAATCTGATTGAAGATGTGGTCCTGCAGCGAGTAGCTTGGCTCCATGACGTAAGTGTTGAGATCGAGCCACCAAAACCTAGAGGAATTTGTGGTGTTAGTAGTCTGTCCATGGCAGATGCCTGCAGCCTCTGTGGAAAAACCTACCATTCGGCATTGGGGTACTTGCGCAGGGCGTGCCGGATAAAGTCCACCTTCTCCCAGCTCTCACGCCATTCGTGGGCATAGCGCTTCTTGGTGCTCATGTCGACAATCTCCAGGTCGTATCCCCAGCGAGCGGCGTAACGCTTCTTGTTGCGCGTGCTGTCTCGCTCAATCGCCCACTCTCGCGCGCCCTTCCATTCCATAACGCCACCCCCGACATTGGCAGCCAAGATAATGACAAACTTCTCGCCGCCTCCTAGCCACGATGCTCTCCGGTAGTGGTACACGAGGGCTGTGGCAAACACGACTGGTTAGCTTCGAGTGGAGATGGAACAAGGGAGGAGAGAGAGAAAGAGAGACTCACGTGTCTGGTAAAAGATGACAACGCATAGCAATAATAAGGAAGCAATAAAGAGGCGAATCTTTAGCTTCCTCCCCATGCGCGCCAGGATGAGCCGCAACCGCCCGATCAACGAGCTGTTGTTTCCTTCCCACGGCGCATGGCTGACCTTGTCCTTTTCGACAAAAGAGGCGGCTCGCGAGCTGCTGTGGAAGCGCGGCAAGCTGCTGGAGAGTTGGCGCATGTGTCGGGTGAAGAAGCCCTGGTTCTGGGTCGAGAAGGAAGGGTACTTGCTGGATCCGAGATTGCGGGACTGTGTCGTGTCCCAGGATGCACCGTTGCTGTCTGGAAAGCCGCGAGCAGGACTGGAGCGGCCACTGCCTTGTATATTCAGACCGGGACTGGACCAGCCACCGCCAGGGCTCGGCGAAGGACTCCGTGAGAGGGACATGACGTTTGGGGTGCCTGTGACAAAAAAAGAAAGGTCAGCTGGGAAAGGGTGAATGGAGGCATACGGCCAGGAGATAAAACAACGACACGTCAGACAGAAGAAACGGTGCCATTGTGTTTCTTGTCTTTTTGTGGTTCTTGCTCTTCTGCTCTCTCTCGAGCTGGCCGCCAAAGGAGGTTGGAGGACTGAAACTGCATACCTGGTATGGGGGGGAGGGGACCCTGCCGGCTGTTGACCCCCAAGTAATGGGGGGCGTTGTTCTCGTCCAGAGGCAAAGGCGACGGGCCGATGCTGGAGGAGCGACGACGGTGGGATCGAGCAGGTCGGTCGCTAAAGGAAGAGGAGGACGCGGTAGAAAGCGTAGAAGCCAGCGTTCTGGTAGTGGTATCCGTGGAGCCAGAATGGCACGGGAGCCACACCGGTCACGGACAGAAAGGGTCGAAGGAAAGGCGAGAAGGAGCGAAGGATGACAGGAAAGGACCGAGGGAGCAGAGACCAGATAGATGTGTCGAAAGAGGAAAGAGAGTGTTGCGAGACAGGAGCGAAGAAGAAGAGAAACCCGAAGAAAAGGCAAGAGGGACAGCCAAGATCTTGGAAGCAGAAACAAGCGCTAGAGTTGTCACGAAAAAGTCTCCAGTTTTTTCTGTTTTTTTTTTCTGTTTTGTCCCTTTTTTCTGTTTCTTTTTTAATTTTCCAGTCTTCGCCCTGCGACCTCGTCTTTTCCCTTTACTATGTGTATCCCTCCCTTGTTATTTCAGCGGAATCTGCGTTGGCACCGTTGGCTTTTAGGGCGATCCCTTAGCTTGTGTCGTCAAAAGATGAGGGCCGATCTCTTGGAGAAGAAGAGGCAATGTGGCGTCTCCGAAGCGATGCCAAAGTGGGTGGGTTTGAGTTGATAGTGCAGGAGTACACCGATGGAGTACTCGTACAAACGTAGCTGTGTGTGGCCTCGTCGTGTCTGGACTGTGGGAATGTGGAAGTGTGGAAATGCCAGATCCCGTGCCCGGTCGAGCGAGAGTGCTTTGGCTATGGATATATAAAGGCTGATCGCATGGAAGCCGGAAGAGAGAATGAAAGAAAAGAGAGAAAATTTAAAAATTGATAAACGGAAAACTAGAAAGAAAAAAAAAAGAAAAATAGAAGCAAATTGGAGCTTTGCAGCGGTGTCTTTGTTGTCTGTCCTTTTGGTAGAGTATCCGGTACAGCGGGTCGGTCAGAATCCCACTGTGCTTGGTTGCAGCGTCCGAATGGTGTCACTGCAGGCAATGTGAGATTTGCTGTGCTCTCGTACTATGTACGCGAGAGGAAAAAAAAAGATAAAGAAAGTTACAGAGTAAACAAATAAAATGTCAGCGGCGGTGGGAATACGAGCGATCAAGGAAGCTTCGCATGGCTTGCACTTTCTTCTTTGGGGGGCTCCTTCCGTCTTTTTTCTTTCATGACGCATGGCGTACTGTGTTATCTGCTCGTTATTTAACTTTTAATATAATATTACGGGGCATCCATTCTGCGTATTTCGCCGTGCTATGTTCGCAGTACGTATACTATGTACGAGTAGTAGAGGAAGGAGCCAAGGATAGCGGGCGCACGAAATCCTAAGTACTTAGCACGACGTTATCGCGCGCCGCGGGAAGAGCAGCCATTTTTTTCTCTTGCACATCCGTTAATATTGCACATCCGATGCCGCCGGTTTTGGCCACATTGCCGGATCTGCTGATACGGCCGTCCTCGTGCTCCTACTTCGTAATCGTCCTCTTCGTATCCTCGTACAGCCAATTGAGTACGAATATTGCACACAGTATGAAAACATGGCAAGATCCAAAGTACACTGTATATCTAGCTACCTGGCCTCTTGCCTCGCACACCTCGAGCACGCTTGTATACGGTGCGGAATATAGAATATCCCAACTCGCACAGTCTCTACTCAGATTTCGTGCTAGTGTACATTGTGCTTGCACCTACCCCCACTCTCGTCGTCCCTATTAATACTTTTGGTCCCCTTATTCAAGGATCCTAGTACTTAGCGTCGCGTCCACAGGCGTCCAGCCCCTGAGAAATGCACTCCTGGAAAGGAGATGCAAAAAAAAAGGAAATGAGAAAAAAAGGGAGAAGTGTGTGTGTGCAACGCATGGAGTAACAGTGCTCAGACTGTCCATGTGTGAGTTCTCACTATCACAGACAAATTTGGTCATATTACGTTACTTTGTGGATAAAAATACGGGCAGAAATCAGCACGGCAGCAATGGCAAGCGTATCTCTACTTCGTATCTGTGCAAGTACTGGTACAAGCGTACTTTTCGTACTATGTAAGATTGGCGTGTCTTCAACAAGAGCAATGGCATTCTGTCGATATGGGTCTATCGCTATCGGATTAGGTCAGCTATAGCTGCGTAGTAGTGAGCTTGGCTGCAGCATATCAACAAGAGGCTAAAATGTATAGTTAGTACATAGTACGATTCCACTCTTTATGTTCTTATTGCATTTTTATTTTATTTTATTACATGTTGTTTTTCTACTCCGTATTTTATATTTTTTTTTTTTTTGCCCTGGTCGCTCTCGTACTTGTTCAGACGCAAATCTCCCTGAAAATAGTACTGCCCCCACCGATAAATTACAAGTGGGCTTTTTGAAAGAACGCCGGCCAAAATCCATGGCGAAAAAAAAAGCACGAATCCTCGTACGTCTTCGAGGCTTGCATGAGTTGCTATGGCCAAGGTGCTTTGTTTCAAAGTTACTACGTGTACGCAGTACAAATATTTCTTCTGCATACGAGTAGTATGTGATGTACATTCATTCAAAATGCCACTGCATTCGTGCAGTCTTTCTCGCCTCCAAACTATTACCGCCTCTTTTTGCCATTCTTGCAGCCGGTCGGCAAAAGTCAAAAGAAGGTTTTTGCCTCTTGACGTTCTATCGACGGATAGTATGGGCAAAAAGAGAGTATAATTAAATAGAGGCAATAACTGTGGCCAAGTCAAATCGTGTCGGCAGTTGGCAAGATGCAAATGAGACTTTGATTACAAAGTTACCAGAATCATGTTGATGAGTTTATACTGTGCGGAAATCCTTCAACCAGGTAGACAAACTTGATCACGTGTTCCACAAAATCATGTCGGCGCCGCTGTCGTAGCTTTCGGGCGCTCCGGAGTTCGGTACTCCGTAAATCAGGGACGTGATAGACGGTATTACTTTTCTGCCGTAAAACGTTCTCTCACACCCCGGAGAATGGCTTGTTTCTGGGGAAGTTCAAGACGCGCGTCCAGGACAGCCATGTAGGAGCAGGCCGTCTGTCATGTCACTTTGAGCTCACATTTGTCACACAGCAGAAACCGTGCAATATGTTTAGTACAATGGAGAGAACGGAACAACAGAAAAGTCAGACGCCGTCTTTGGAGAAGAAAGGGGAAATATGGTGAGACAAGGAAAAGAACAGTCTCACAGCATATACGCAGTGCCCCTAAGAGGTGGCCCTGCTCTATTACTCCGTATGCGTAGTTTCTGATATGACGACGGAGTCTGTGGCTGACCACCGCGTGTGGCTATTCATTTCGCCAAGTGATGTCAGCCTAGCTTACAAGGCTAATGAATGGCAGTCCTTTTCTGACAGCCTTTCCTTTCTTCAGCAGTGATGCAAAGCCAGCAGGAGCATTACTGCGTAACTACGTATACCAGAACGTGTGGCTGACACGTGGCTGCACCATTGTTCTTGGCTAGTACTGGTACACTACTTTATACTCGTATTGAACATGTACCACCCTATTGCAGAGCTGTGCATTAGTCTGTGATTGATAGAGTAATATTGTGCGAGTGCCAGGATGCAATGCCGCTTTTCCACTTGTACACCTTTCCCGGCATAGCGTGCAAATGCATATTATCCATCCGTCGAGACGCCCGTAGATCTCCGGGTGTCTAGCGACCCGACCTGGCTGCCCATCCTATTTCATCCTGTTTTTTCAGTCCTTCCTTCACCCTGGTCAGCATTGCTGCTCGTCTCGTCAATCATACCCAACGTCTCCATCCTCGTACGATACGGCGCTGGCGTGGCATCCAGACCCTTTGCAGACAGAACAATGCACGTGCAGCTACTGATGTAGCTGCAGCTGCTGATTTGGGCTAGGTGGATACTGCGGACAGCAAGCAGAAGTGGAAAAGACTACGGAGTGTATGGAAATGAGAGTAGAAATTCAAGCATCAAGAAAAAAAAAGGTGGAAAAAGAGAAAAGAAAAGTGAACAAGATGAGAGTAGCAATTGGCCGCTGCTGTTCACATTATCCTACACCTTTCCTTCCGCACATCCGCAAAGCTGGCCAGATACATTCATGGCACGAGTAGGCTCTCCGGGGACACTGGCCTCTCCTCGTAATCAGATTTCCCTCTTTTTGGCTAGTTTTTCAACTTGTTACCCTATCGTTTGCACAGAACCCATGCAAAAATAAAGATCCGAGCGAATAACCAGCACGAGGACTCCCGAATTCCCCTCTTCTCACCTGGTTCCCTCCCGTCCCATTCCCTATGAAAGCAGACCGCCCCTCTTTCTCCAACGGGGGACTGTTACAGAAGTCAGGTAGCGGCCTCCTGGCCCTATCATACCACGTAGCTGACGTCGTTAGGTCGCAACAACTCTGAGGAGTGTGTACAGAGTACGAGTACGTGGCTGTGGCCGAGGTACCTGAGAAGGAAGGCGAAGCTTACTCGCACGCTCCGTGGGTAAATAAGTAGTCCCCCGCCGTCTCTTTTCACCGCTTGTCTTTTTCTCTTTCTCTTTCTCTTCTTCTTTCCTCGTTTCTCCCATCATCACAACTCTGGACATCCATATCTGTTTATTCATCCAATCAAAAATACCAAGCTCTTTTATGATTTCACGCACTGCGAGTTAATCTTCATCACTTCCACGCCATCTCCAAAATGCCTTCCATGGATGCACCTCAGCCCCAGCAGCCGATGGCTGTCAACACTGACAACGTCGTCACGGAGCAGCCGGTATGTTCTCTCTCTTTTTCCCTTCCCGCGTCCAAACATCCGTTTCCTGTGGGGATTGCTGACTCTTTCTCTCTCTCTAGGCTATGCAGGCCCAGCCAGAGATGGACTCTTCCGTGTCGATGCGCGGCGGCTTCTTCGAGGAGTGCGGCTGCTGCGGCTGCGAGGAGAGCTGCGCTTGCTGCTAAATGCTTCGCATGACAAACACTCTTGGGATGAAGGATATGAAATACATTTTGTTCTCTTCACGACCGTGAATAGAGAGGGGTTTTCGGATGTCGAATGTCGATGTCGCAGGGGGGAGATCTACGGGAGAACTATTACGAATCTGGTAGCTTAAAGAACGAACGGATGTAGCCAATTGAATGGACGATGTATCGCTGCGCTTGTTCGTGTCTGATGATGTTCATGTTTGTCAATTCATATCCATTGGAAGCTGCATGGATTGGAAAACTGGTCAGTTGTACAAGGGACTGAGATAGAGTCGATCATCGCTTGCAAGCTCATCCAACAGATGACGTCTGTCGCAGAGCCTCGTGCTCGTCTTGGCAAGGCGATGCCAAGGACGCCTAGTGGAAACGGGTGCAGCCAGCGGTTTTGGGTGCCCCCGTCAACTGGGTCCCTTCTCAGTCAGCAGTGTCTCCAGTGTCCGAATCGCAAGAAAGGAGAGATCTGTTGCCATTGGTCTTGCTACTGTTTGGGTGCGATCCTGTTCGTTTCTATGGGCAAAATTATACGCCGCAGAGTAGCACGTCATTGCCAACGGAAGAGGGAAGGAACGGATCGCGTCACTGACTCGTACCTTTTTCAGTTCAGGTACCACCTGTGACTAATTGGTTTCTACAGTATTAGCGCCTGTCTTGCTCTGCCGTGTACAATGGGGCAATATTATTAACGGCCAACAACTGCAAAAAGCAAATCGAGAAGATGCACAGGCGCTGTTGATGCAGCCAAGAGGAAGGAGCGCCCGAAATAAAATTAAAACGGCAGTTGCGTGCATCTGCTGCGTACGGGTACCTGCCTAATATTATTCATACGTACATGTGCATACCAATAGTACGCGTGGTTCTGATGCAGCTGGATCGCGCTTTCCAATTTGGACAGAGCCAGTCGGGAAGGCACCAACCCGGAATCCATTGTCGCGTCTCGTCTTTTTTTTATCCAAAATGATACAAACACGACAGACGACTCCAGCGCTTCCACCCAGCATCTCATAGGCGCCCAAACCCTCGTGAACCCCTGCTGGAATGAAAACAGCAGCAGCAGACGGGACCCTCCCCCCCAGTACGGCGGCTACGCATCGACCAATAACAGGATCGCTTTCGGTCTCGGCGGCGCTTACTTCATACATGAGAGATTCGGCTTCTTCTCGTCTCTCTGCGCAGATGACGAATGAGCCCCCGTCCCCAAGAGATTGGTCTTCGCTTGGAGAGCATGGCAGAACGCACTTGTCTCCATGAGGAGAGCTGGGGTGCCGTTATATTTAGCATGCGGAGTACGCAGTACGAGCAAGACCAAAAACCACAGCGCGACAGTGGAGCCAACAGGAGATCAGGAACCCCAATCTTCATCGTCTTCCCAGCTCGGAGCAGAAGTGGTCTTTTCGATTTCTTGTCCGACTGGCGAGATGTCTCCTGCCAGCCAGTCCATTCCATGCATCCCACCTCCATGTAGTGGAACCCTCCCACCACCCCTGCTCATGCACATGCGCCTGGTCGCCTAAATGGCCAAATTGAGGAGGAGGAGGGGAGCGAGAAGAAGATGTTGAGCAGAGGTCGAGCAGTCATGATGCCACGGCCAGCGGCCAGGGACATGGGTACGGTTTGAGTGTGGCCTGGATGGACATCCATCGGGCAAGCGTGTGCGAGCCTAGATGGGTACAAGTACGGGGAGGACTGCCTCTTCGTGTCTCGTCGAAACGACTGGCGGTCGATATTTTGGTCTCGAACAGGTGTACGACTGCTTTTTTTCGTTACCTTGCATTCGCTCTTTTCTTGTCCTTCTTTCCCCTGCCCTTCTTTTCCCAGTTTCCTTTCCTTTTCCCTGTTTCCTTTCCCTTCCTTTTCTGCCTCGTCTTCTCCTTTCCCGTCGTGGACAAAGGTGCATCGATTCTCTCTCTTTTACGACAGGCTCGTCTCTCTTTACCAGCCGGGTTCCTTGGCTTTTTATTAATTCTTTGATCTTTGACGTTTTTTTTTGGTCATTTTGATCACGCTTTTTTCTCTTTTCATCCGGTCTTTCATTAGCTGGCGCTGTCCTATTCATTGTTCCTCCCTCAATAGAACAATAAGACCCTTTTTGGCGATTGTTCTATAGAAGACGAGCTGAATTTTCAAGGCATACTTACATTTTGATTTTCTCGTTGACCATTTTACTTTTTCTCATTTTCTTATTCCATTTTCTTTTTATACCCTTTTACGGTATCTTCTGATACAACGCAACCATGAACGAATCACAATCATTAAACAACGACCCCTTCAAGACACTCTTTGACGGCCCAGACGAATGCTACCGAGAACATGAAGACTGGGAAGACTGGGAGAGCGATGGAGCTGAAAAAGAGCAGCACAGCCACGGCAATGACCATCCGTACGACGGCCCTCTCCTCAAACTGGCTGCTCCAGACCCGTCGAGCTCTCCCCTACGGCGGCCCAAATCGCATGCTGCCAGCGGCCGCGATCTCACCTCAAGGCTGGCCATCAACACAGTAGGTCAGAATGTGGCAGCGGCAACGACGACACCCTCACCGCAAGCTTCTATGCGTGCTCCGGTACAAAAGTCTCTCCGGCCAAAGTCTCGTGCTCGGCAAAAGGCTCAGAATGCAAAGGCGGGAATCCGTCTGGTTACGGATATGACAAAATTTCGCAAGCAACAGCAGCAGCAGCAACAGCAACAACAACAAAAGTCTGTGACTGAGGGTAGAAGAGGAAAATTTGTGGACGCAGCTGCATTGAGGGCTCTAGAAGGTCGACCATCAGATTCATCGGTGGGCAGCTGGCATTGGCTACGACGACGGGCAAACAGTTCCAATGCTGGATCCCCAGACACAGAGAGGGCCGCTGGCAAAGGTTCAAGGAGGACTGAAGGCACCATTCCCGACCTCTCTCCAAACGATCGGCCTATTGTTATAGGTATCAGCTTGCCAGAAGACGATCTTGCAAGCCGGACCGAAACGCCTCAAACAGCAACGGCAGAATCGGCCATTGATCTATCTCGATACATGTCCAACATTATTCCCCCCCAGCAACAGCCAAAGCCGATCCAACGACAGCAGCTATCTCCCGAGGCCCCCATAAAGTCAGTGTGGTCTCCTGATACGGAGGATGGATCCCCCCTCAGTGCAGCCGTTTCCCGAGTGGCATCGAGCGTATACTCGCAGCCAGATCACCCGATTCCTCAGGGAGATGTGCCTCCCGTCCCAGCTGTTCCGCAGACATACCTTGCTCAGATCTACAATCATAGAGTTTCTAGTGTGGAAAGCAGCGATAGTGGAACTCCTATTACCCTCTTTGAAGAGGACGGCAATTCTCTGCCATCCCACTGGCATTCTCGTCTAAGCCGGACAACACAGGCACCGTCCGTGGTGACTAGCAATCCGAGACAATCGGGCTGGTGGGACCACGTGAGGACACCCTTTTCTGAGAATTCAAACAGTCCATTTTCGGCCAAGACGACGTCTCCCCTGACCCCAGCATCTGCAAGGGCCATCACAGAACAAGCTGCGCCACCTGTTCCTCGAGTGCCTGTCCTACCACACATTGCAAGTCAAGCCGTCTCCGTCTCCCAGGTTTCTCCGCTGCTTCAGAGTCCGGATGGCTGGTGGAAGAACAGTCCGGATGAGAAGCAAGAGGCTAGCACAAGTGTTGTGCCCGTCGAAACAAATAGACCTGCCCTTGGAATTTCGACTGCTGCCGCCAATACCGGTCATGATATCCGATCCCGAAGCAACACGGAGACCTCTACCGAAGCTGTAAATGGGGAGACGCCGTTGCACTCCCGTGCAGCTTCTATGGTACCTACCGTGGTACCAACTGTGGTACCTAGTGAGTTGTCTAGGTGGGAGACAGGGGAGCATCAACAACGTGATAATCAGACCCCAACCCCCTCAGATGACCCTCCTCCCTACGAATCACCGTCGCGTTCTGAAGGAGCCTCCCGCTACCGGGCTGTTTTCCCTCCAGGACATGCTTTGCGGGCCCAATTTCCGCCTTCTCCAGGGCCGATATCACCGGGGCTGACATACACAATGACATCCCAGGGGGCCATACACATGTCTAATGTGCCATTGACTCTACAAGATGGGATGGCACTGCCGAGTCAGCCAGCACGTGCCTTTGTACTTCCGGGGTTTGCTCCGCCGTTTTCAACGACGACTGCCACCAAAGCCGAACGGAAACGGCGCCGCCACGAGAAGGAGGATGCCATTGCCCGTCGGGCAGGGTCGCTCTGGCGTGGGCGTGGTTGCATGCCAGATACCGGATGCTTTGGGCGCAAGCCTGGTCGTGAGGCGCGCAAGAGACGGCGGATCTGCTCTGGAGTGGTGGGCGGAGTGGTCTTGGTTATTGTGCTGGCCGTGGTTTTGGCCGTGACACTAACGAAGAAACACAACAAGAATTCCGAGTACTCTTTTTGGCTGAACACAACTGACTTCCCTCCGATACCGACGGGCGTGACAACGGTTGTGGGCGCTGAAAACGCAGTCAATGCCAACGGCTGCGTGCAGCCCACTACATTGTGGAGCTGCTCGCTGCCCAAGGAGCAGCAAGCAGCCAATGCACCGTTTGCTGCCAATGTGCTGACTTTTGTGCTGGACATTCAGTTTGATAACAGTTCCGCAAGACTGTGGGACACTCCAGATGGCAGAGCACCAACGCCGACGATAACCACGGCAGCAGCGGCCTCGTCTGGTTCTTCCAAGACCACCATCACCACGTCAGCTACAACGACGACTACATCCACAAAGATCGCTTTTGACGCCGGATTCACACCACAGCCGTCGCTGCCAGCCTTTCAGGAGATGTGGTTTTTGGGAAACACGACGGATGGCATAGTATCAGACCGCAAGGCTGGCGAGCCCACTCCCTTTTATGTTACATTTGTGTCATCAGTGAACAGCAGCACGATTGGACTGAACGCACTTGACAAGAGGGATTCTGCATCGGGCCTGCCGTTCCCAGCGTCAGAAACCAATGAAAACGGCACCGGAGCTGCTGCCGTTTTACATCCTCTACCCGTCCAGCAGCAGTTGCGGCTCTTTGACCGTGGGCTGCCAACGGAGCACTTTGGCTTTTACAACTACTTTTCCAAGACCATTTACGTGCAATCCATTGCAAAAGACGCTTCTACCGATAGCAGCAAGGACGCCAGCGGCGGATCACTCGAGAGCGAGGCGGCTCTTCTTGTGACCTTTTTGCAGACTCGCTTTCTTGTGCAGATCTGGACGCGATCTGATAACAACACGCGGATGCTCAATGCCACAGGAGCCGGGCTTACGGCAGGGGCAAGCATGAACATGCGCTCCAACACTACACAGCCCGGCACGTTCCCCTATCCCATCACCGTGACCGAGGACTTGCACGGCGGCGACTTTTCCTCAAAGGGAAACTTTGCACGGCCAATCGACAGCCGGCAGCACATTGTGCAAGACAATCGCAATGCCACCATCATCGTCGCCAATCTGGAGTTTGGCGGTACGCTCGTCAACCATGCATCAAATCCCAGCTTTGGTGGCAGTGACGGCGGTACAGGGGGATGCAAGTGTACATGGACCAACTTTATAGGTCTGAATGGCAATACCAATTGATGAATGAAGAAGGATGGAAAGGGATATGATATGACTAGCATATGGGCGGTTCGCATAAATGGCGTTTATTTTGTTTCTTTAGGATAGTTTAATTGAGTTAAAATAACCACATTCATCTTTATTGTCATGATCGTAGTGTAAAGATAGCTACATTACCCTTTCGAAGAGAAGTAGGTACTTCACTGTACTGCTAGAGCTATATTTATTTATTCTATGCTCTTAATTTGCTCGTGGGCATCAGAGTGATGTTGACTGGCTTGCAATCACGTGATATCATGAAGAGATTTGAAGCTTTTCACCTCCACTCTGATGACCGAAAAGGAAACGGAAGGAATCAAAGAACGGGTGAATGCCTTTGAATGGGCTCCAATGTTCTAGCTCTCTTGACAAATGAGGGCATGCAGATCGAATCTGAGGCAGAAGCTGTCTCTCCTGCAGCTCTCACTTGGAGCGACACCAGCAGCGACAGCTCTTCGTCTCGGATTATGGGGCCGGCAGAGGCAGTGCACGAGGTTTACGTCCACGACTCCTGCCCCCAAGCCCAGACGATGGCCAGATAGCCTGGTGACTCTGGCCATCGAGACATCATGCGACGACACGTGCGTGGCGGTGTTGGAGAAGGAGAGGTGCGAGGGAGGCAGGGGGCCAGAAGAGGACGTGCCTCGTTTCCGTGAGCCTACCCATCGTGGTGGCCGTGCCCGTCTCCTCTTTGAAGAGCGCATCACCGCCGACAACCGGGCCTTTGGCGGCATCCATCCGCTGACGGCCGCCGAGTCGCACACGGCCGTGCTGGCGCCGCTCGTGCAGCGAGCCGTGGCCGCGCTGCCCGAGGCACCAGGCTTGTCTTCTTCCTCGGCCGGCACCAGTGGTGGCCGCCCCGACTTTGTCTCGGTCACGCGCGGCCCCGGCATGGCGGCGTCGCTGGCGGTCGGGCTCTCCGTGGCCAAAGGGCTCGCCGTGGCCTGGGGCGTGCCGCTGGTGGGCGTGCACCACATGCAGGCGCACGCCCTGACGCCGCGGCTCGTGTCGGCGATGGAGTGGCGGCCAGATCCGTCGAGTCTCGGTCCGTGCTTGCCCTACCTCTCCCTGCTCGTGTCGGGCGGCCACACCCTGCTCGTGCACTCGCAGACGCTGACCGACCACCGCGTCGTGGCCGCCGCCGCCAACATTGCTGTCGGCGACCTGCTCGACAAGTGTGCGCGGGCCATCCTGCCGGCTGGCTATATTGCCGAGGCCGAGGCGGCGGCCGGGCGCAGCTTGCCGTACGGACGCCTGCTGGAGACCTTTGCTTTCCCCGAGGCAGAGGAGGCGGGGCCGGCGGAGGAGAAGGACAAGCAGCAGGACTACCTTGGCTATACGTATCCGGCTCGCCGGCGGGACGAGATGATGCCGTTCGAGTCGGACGAGGGATGGCGGATCGAGGCGCCGCTGGGGATGGATGTGCTGCGCAAGGTGCTGCGGTACGACTTTTCCGGGCTCAACGGGTCTGTGCAGAAGCTGGCCATGGCCACCAATTCTGCCAGTTCTACCAGTTCTGCCTCTCTTCTTGACAGACGGCTGCTAGCCCGCGCCACGATGCAGCTCGCTTTTGAGCATATCGCCAGCCGCCTGCTGCTGGCACTGGAGGGCGGTGGCCGCCGAGACGAGACGGCCGGATCTGGTGCCATGCCACCGCTGCCGCCGCCAACGTGTCTCGTCGTATCGGGTGGAGTGGCCAGCAACGGCTTTCTACGCCACGTGCTGCGGTCGGCGCTGGATGTGCGCGGCTTTGGCCATGTGCCGCTGGTGGCGCCACCGCCGGCTCTGTGCACGGACAATGCGGCCATGATTGCCTGGGCAGGCATGGAGATGTACGAGGCCGGCTGGCAGACGGACCTGGACGTGCTGCCGCTGCGGCGGTGGCCCATGGATGGGGTAGAGGAGGGGGGGATTCTGGGAGCTCCTGGCTGGAAGCGGCAAGAATGAAGTAGACTAGAGAGGCAAAGACGACGGATACTATATTGCGGATAGACTGTAGAAAAACAAGCTTGGGTTGTATGATTACAGAATGCGGCAAATGCAAAAGGAAAAAAAAAGAACAGGAAAGAAAAGAGCCATGATGCCAAATCATTCATTTGCTTATCTTATCCATATGCTACTCTACTAGAGCCATTTTCTTCTCCAGTTCCGCCCTACTCTAGGGCGCTCGTGACGTTGGTGAACTCGCCCTTTTCCAGCTTCGTCTTCCAGAAGATGGGGTTGGTGTCGTTGAAGCCGTGCTTGACCCAGCCCTCCTCCTTGACGTGGTAGAGGTTGATGAAGCCACCCGAGTAGGCGTCGCGGTGCGTGGCGGCGAGGATGCTGCGGCGGCCGAGCTCCAGGGCGTCCTCGTCCGAGAGGTCGTAGCGGTACTCGGCGTCGAGCACGCCGTAGGCAAAGGTCTGGCCGGATCCGACGCAGAACAGGTTGCCAGCAAGACGCGTGCCATCCGAGTCGATGTAGTACAGCGCCGGGCCCTCCTCGGCCGTGACGCCGGCACACATGGTGCCCATGGAGAGGCCCATGCCCTTGTAGCTGTAGACGAGGTTGGCGAGGATCTTGGAGGCGGCGGCCACGGAGATGCGTCGCTTGTGTCGGAGCTCGTGCAGGCGGCACTCGCGGCCGAGCCAGGCGAGCCAGTACTGGCAGTCGGCGGCGCCGCCAGCCATGGTGCCGAGCAGGCAGCTGTTGATCTCAATGACTTTCTTGACCGTCTGCGAGGCAATCCAGTTGCCGGCGGTGGCTCGCGAGTCAGTGGCCACGATGATGCCGCCCTTGAAGCGGAAGCCGAGGGTCGTGGTGCCGTGGGCAATCTTGATGGGGCAGCTCGGGTTCGACCGGTCGTCTGTGGCTGCGCGGAGCCATGCGGAGGGCTAGAAAGAGAAAGGGTGAGCAGAGGCAGAAGAGAAGCTGGGGAGGAGCTAGACCGGAGCTGGAGAGGCAGACCTGAGCAATGGGCGGCAGAGCAAACTTGAAGGAGAGACCGGGCATGGAATCTTCGTATTCCAGCTCTTCTTGCTCGGAAAAGTCCTCTTGCTGCCGGTAGGCCGGCCGGCTGTAGCGGGCTACGAGCGTATCCATTTCGATGAAGCCGTTGGGAAGAGGGCGTGGATGTGGAAAGATGGGAGAAGGAGAAGGAAGGCTGGCGGGGTGGTTGCTTTCGACAAGAGGGCACAGTGACGCGTTTCTGTGTGCAGCCTACGTTGCTCAAATGGATTATTACGCAGTAGCAGAGCTCGCCTGAAACCGGATCACGTGATTAAAATAGTATTAGTAACTAGCGTATTTTATGAGCTCGTTATGCCCCATATTTAAGTTCACGTAATATTGACGAAGGCTATACGGACGGAGTAGAGGCAAGGGAAGGGGGACATAGGTCTCTGGATTTGACGAAGGCTATACTGACGAAAGAGTAGAGGCAAGGGAAGGAGGACATAGATCTCTGGATTCTATGGACGAAGGGAGACTGCGAGGCAGACTCTCACAAGCTATATATATAGGCGAAGGCTAGCCCTCACCACGTGACAGTAGGCGTGGGTCCTGATACTTTCACCCTGCTGCTAGTTCCGTCTCGCGTGTGAACGAGAGGCCGCAGCTCCTGCGACACACTCTCCATATGTTCCATTTCCCGAATAAGTATCGAATAAAGACTCTCATCGACGCCCCTGCTGTGGGCCAAGACGGGAAAGACAGATGCATCAAAGCCTGTGGTCGCCACGATGCGCCGTGGCTCGGCTCGTGCCTGTGCAGATGCCTGTGTCGTGTGCTCGTCTGGCGGTGGCAGCCACTCTGTTGCTTCATAGTCATCCAGATGAGACGGGTGCAACTCGGAAAAAAGTCCATAGACTGGTCCGTCCTGCAGCATCGGCATACTGTTCAATGCTTGCTCAAAGGAAATGCGGGCATTCAGTTTCATCTGTGGCGTGATGGTGGGTGGCCGTTCCCGATTCTTTGCCTGCACGAGAAGGGCTCCGATGCATTTTGTTGCGGGATCCCATACAGGTATGAGCAGGTCCGCACCGGAATTTTCATCCAGCATCCAGCCTTGACCAGCCAGAAATGCGTGGCGAAGGTGGTTTGTTTGGATCGTGGTGTTGCCGTGATATCGCCCGATGTGGGTAAGATGAATCATGCCCGGCAGATTTTCGTCATCATCCGGCAGTGGTCCGACAAGACAGCGCAAAAACTCGGCCAGCGAAATCGTATCTGGCGGCTCACCCATCTGGGTCTTTTGGATCCCCTCGTCCACTGCTAGCAGTAGCAGGAGCGACATGACCGTCTTGGTAGTGTCTCTCTTATTAGCAGTCCCTACTCCGCGTCCATACTCGCTGTAAAAGAGCTGCAATGCTCGTTCCCAGTTCTCCCTCTTTCGGAGAAGAGTAGTCCTGGAAGCCACAGCCAGAATAGGCTCGCTGGGCTGCATGGTTTCAATATGGGCGCTGTCTTCCTTAACAATGTACCGCATCCAGTTTGCGACAAGGTCGCTGGCTAACGTCTCGTCGGTGACGTCGAAATCGAGACGGAACAAGAGTAGGGCGAGACAGTGGTTCTTATCGAATTTGCCGGAAACCTTGGCAAGTGCCAATCTCTGTGCCACTTCGATAGCGTTCCATCCCCAATGGATGGCATCCTGGCCTGGGTTTTGTGCCATGGCACTTTCTCTGGCAGTGGCTATGATGGAGCCCCACAGAGGCCTGCCCAAGCTGTATAGATGTATCTTGAAGGGCAGGGATCTATCCGGCCCAGCCTGGAGGGTGACCCGCGTGTCCGAATCTGCTTCCTGACGTTCCTGGCCAATGGCACTATTTAACCAATTCTGAGCATCGGTTGAAGAGCGCATCACGATATCCCACGTGAGCAGCCGGAAGAGGGAGGGCAGTAGACCTGTTTGGTAGGGGCCATCCACTCTTGGTGGGCGAAAGCTGGACACTTGGGTTGATGTGTCCAGCAGCAAGGCAAAGCTTTGACGGGCGATGCTTTCCCGGCACTCCCTCAAGGCGTACCACAGACCCTTGAAGAGGACCTGATGGGGGCCCTGGTCCAGGAGAAGTCGGGCCTCGTCGAGGCAAAAGAGAATGTTCATAGGTGCCGTCGCGGAGGACGGCGCAGATGGGCCAGAGTGAGAGTGCTGGCCAGGAAAAGCCGAGAGGCTGGCGACGAGAGCGCCGCTCACTTTGGCTTGCAGGGCGGATCCGCCGAGTTGCGTCTCGTAGAGGTCTCCGAGACGGGCTGGCAGACGGGACGCGGCGTCCGTCTGCATCTTGAAGAGCAGCCCCGGATGGATGCCAGAGCTTGCTGCTGCGTCCACGAGGGCGATGATCACGCGGAGGAACTGCATCCAATACGCCTCGGCTTCTTCCATACGCTGAATATGGTCCAGCCGCATGGCCTTGTTGGGTGCTGGCACAGGGTGCGTATTCTTGTTGGGCAGGCACACGTACACGACCCAGCAGTGGTGTTGCCTAGCCAGCTGCTGGACGGCAAAGCTCTTGCCCATCCCCGAGGGGCACACCAGCGACGTGTATGGTGCTATGTACCAGAGCTGGTTCTGCCCCGGTAGTACTCTTGGCGCTGCTGCTGAACGTGGTGCAGAGGAGAAGAGCTGGCGAGGCTTCCATCGCGGCGTGGTGCTTCTGGACGCTCAAACGCATTCATGGCCACCTCCTTGTCGAACGGGAACTCCTCCCAGGCAGGTTCCTCTGCACTGCAGCCCGTGACTGGAAAGCGTCCCTGAAACTGCTGGAGGAGGGATTCTATCGTTTTCTTGGTTTGCAGTTCACCCATGATGGAGGGCTTGCCCGCTATCGTGGCGAGGTGCATGAAGAACGACATGCCCTCGTCTCCTTGACATGCTTCTACTGCTGCATCCCAGTCCACTGATGGCCCGCTGCTTGGTTTCAGAAAGAAAATGGCTTGTCGTAATTCGAGTTCTGCAAGTCGCTTCAGCCATGACAGAAAGTCAACTTGGCTGCCCTACTCGTCATATCGTTGTTGAATGAGAGCTTCCATGTCGAGAGCAGTTTGTTGTTTGCTTTGGCAAGAGTGGTTGCCTATTTTTTGAAGTGAAAAAATATTTTATCACCTCGTCATGGAATCAGAGTTCAGACGATGACTCATTCGTAAACAAGAGAAATCTGACTAACGATTCCGTGTAATCGTGTGGAAATATAGCCAGAGTTGGGAGTACAGTATGAATGTGCAGAAGCATTCGCAGTATGTGAGATGGATACAGTATGAAAAAGGAGGGACGACATGAGGAACACATGTCATTACCACCAACAGAATGCCCTAACTTGTGGCCTTTTTTTATTTTCTCCCGATCAAAGTCATCTTTTTACCGTGTTTATTCTTTCGTTTCTCTACTTTTCCCCTCTCTACTTTTCCCCTCTACTTTTCACCTCTACTTTTCACCTCTGCTTCTCATCTCGCAGCCCACCATGGACCCAACTATAATCGTGTGCCGGAACGCCGATACTCTCTGGAAATATGCGCAACGAGAGAGCATGGCTAAATTTTGTGCCTTGACCAAGCAGCATGGCTTGAACATTGTCCATTCTCACCAACAAGTCGACCGGGGGTATGAGAGACTTTTGGCGTCCCTTCGAGAAATGGACGAATTCGACGCCCAGCGGACATTCTCACCCAGCCAAAGAGACCATCGCCACCGGAAACCGTCGGCCCAGAACATCTGCAAACTCTTGGCATGCAGCCGCAAAAGGACCGAGTCGGCTCACCAGCTTCTCCGGCAAGCCGACGAGCTCTATGCCCAGTACCGCGTGGTGATCCTGAATTGCTTCCGCATCCTCCAGGCAGAGCTCGTGGGCGTCATCTCGCTGGATCCAGGCCGCAGCCTGGACTCTCGCTCGTCCCTGGAGGAGCTGGGCTGGACGAGGTGTGCCACGCCCGTCACCAAGACGTTGTCCCAGGTCGTCTGGACGAGGCGGCCCGCCTTTCCCCAGTTTGGCCAGCTGCCGGCCGAGCTCCGGTTGGCCATCTGGGAGGCTGCCATACTACCGCCGCCCTGTGCCCATCTCGCCGTCCTGTCTTACCATTTCCAGAGCATCCCGTACGTCAAGCACATGTTGCATGGTGGAAACTCTGGACTGTTCGGCGCATGCCGCGAGTCGAGGTACGTTGCGACGCGCGTCCGGGAAAAGGAGGAGGAACTCCTCTCCTTCAAGAATGGAGGGGAAGAGATGATGGCAGAGCTGGAACGTGTCCTGCATCCCTGCTTCCTGGACAACCTGGGCCAGCAGCAGAGGGAACGCCATGTGAGAGACCAAGAACTCGTCGATGAATTCGATCGGGAGGTGGATGCTTTTATGGCAAGGTTGAGAAGCGCCTACGAGTAATATTTGAGATGAAAAGACGTTGGGACATGGATGGATGCTGGATGATTTATTTTTATGTACGAGTATGTATGTACCATATGTAGGATGTACGAGTAAAAAAAACAGCCCCAGGCGGTGGATGGAATACAGTAGCATCGGGCGATGGGGAGACTAGAACGGCTCAACATCTGCCCGACTACGACGACTGGGCCGTATGCAGGATTGCCCCGGCACACGTGCTTGTTCCTCGTGTCTCCTCTTATGTAGTCGCAGAATCACCTTCTTCTCATGCTGATTTCCCTTGTCCTGAAATCAGCACCCTGACAAGATGTCGCCCGACTGCCTCATCGCCGTCGAAGACCAGTTTGGCCCCATTGTCCGCGGCTGCGATACCGACTTTGATTTTACGCTGCTGTTTGAGGAGACGATCCTCTTTATCCTGCCTCTATGCCTCGCCAGCAGCCTGGCTGCCGTGCGCATCGCACAGCTGTGGCACAGTCGCGCCCTCGTCAAGAGAGGCCGTCTGCTTCCCCTGAAACTGGCAAGTCCTCTCTGATATCTGTCGCTCATCACCAGACTTTTTTTTTGTCTGACCAGCAGACGGCATGGACGGCCATGCTGGCCACTCAGGTGGCCTTTCTCGCCCTGGCCCGCAGCAACGTGCGCACGCGAGCGTCTCTGGCAGCCGGCTGCCTCGGCGTCCTCGGGACGGCCCTGCTCGCCTGCCTCTCCTATGCCACCCACCGCCGTGTCGTGCAGACGTCCTCGGTCCTCGTGCTCTACCTGCTGGCGACCATCCCCATGGACGTCCTGAGGGCCCGCACGCTCTGGCGCATGCGCGACGGACACCGCCCGGCCCTTGCGCTCATCGTGCTGGCTGCCTCCAAGGTCGGCGCCCTCGTGCTCGAGCTGCTGTGGAAGTGTGCCCTGACGTATGAGCGCGGCCTCTGTGATGCCCCCGAGGAGAGCAACGGCATCGTCGAGCGTGCCTTTATGCTGCGCATGCTGCCCGTCTTCTGGACAGGCTTCCGCGTGCCGCTGCAGGCCCGTCATCTCTTTCACATCCACAGCAGTCTCTTGACAGGCACGCTGGAGGAGGAGGAGGAGAGCAAGAACAACAGGAACAAGAACAAGAACAAGAACGAAAACACGAACCTCGCCTGGACTCTCTTTTGTGCCCACCGCCACGAACTCTTGGACCCCATTCTGCCCCGCCTCTGCTTCCTGGCTCTCGCCTTTGCCCAGCCTTTTCTCGTCCGCCGTGCCATTGATTTTGCCTCGGATCCTCAAGACGACAACCGCCTCCGCAAAGGCAGCGGTCTCGTGGCTGCCTATGCCCTGGTCTATTATGGAATTGCCGTGAGTTTTTTCTCTCTTCTCCTCTCTTCTCCTCTCATCTAACCGCCAGTTCACCTCCTCGCTCTACGAACAAAAGGCGGCCCGCGCCGCCACCGTCATCCGCGCCGACCTCGCCCTCCGCATCTACAGCCACTCGCTCGACCTCGACCGCGTCGCCGTCGACGCCAAGGACACCAGCACCACCATGATGACGGCCGACATGGAGCGCGTGCAGCAGGGCATCCGCAAGCTGCACGACGCCTGGGCCAGCCTGGCCGCTGTCGGTATCGGGCTCTGGCTGGTGGCGGCCCAGCTCGGCATCACGACGCTCGTGACGCTCGCCCTCATTGGCAGCTCGCTGCTGCTCGCCGGCTACTGGTCGGGCCGGGCCAGCCAGTACCAGAAAGTCTGGATGGAGGCCATTGAGAAGCGCCTGCACAAGACCGTGCAGATGCTCAAGGGCATCAAGAGCATCAAGCAGATGGGCGCCACGCAGGCCGTCGACCGCACGCTCACCCGCGAGCGTACGGCCGAGATCCGCCTGTCCAAGTCGTTTCGGCTGCAGCTCATTTCTCTGGTCACTCTGTGTGAGTCTGCTCTCTTCTTCTTCACTTTGCCTGCTGACTCTCAGCCTACACCTCTCTGACGATGCTTCCGGCTCTGGGCCTGGCTGTCCACTGTGCCACGGTCCGACGAGAAGAGGGTCAGCTGCTGACACCAGTGACGGCGTTTGAGGCCATGACGCTCTTTCAGATTGTCAGTGCCGGCATCCAGGAAGCCGTGGCCCATGCCATGGAGGTCATGGTCTGCTACGGCACCGTGCAGCGTATCGGTGTTTTTCTCGGCCAGAATACCTGGACGGAATCTCGCCTGCCCCTGGACGAGAGGCTGGGCAGCAGCTCCACTCTTCTGGGGAGGGACGAGAATGAAAAGAATGAAGACAGTGAAAAGAATGAAAAAAGTGAAAAGGAGAGGGGGTATGGGGCGGAAAAAGACAGACAGACCCCAGACCAGGACATGGCTGTTCGTTTCGACGCGGTGGCCGCTCGCTGGACGGACGAAGGCGACCTGGTCATCCCCCACGCCTCCTTCCACGTGCCTCTCTCGGGCCTGACCGTTATTGCCGGGCCGACTGGCAGCGGCAAGTCGACGCTGCTCCGGCTGGTCCTCGGGGAGCTCAAGCCCGTCTCTGGCACGGTCTACGTGCGGGGCCAGATCAAGACGCCAGGAAAGCAGAATCATCGGGATGCTTACAGTGACACGGCCTTTTGCAGCCAGGCTCCGTGGATTGCCAACCTCTCCATCCGCGACAATATCATTGGCCCCTTTCCCTTCCAGGCTGACCGCTACCGCACCGTCCTCGAGGCCTGTGCTCTGGAAAAGGATCTCGGAGACATGGCAGGCGGGGACGAGCACATGTGTGGCCTCAACGGCCAGTCTCTCAGCGGCGGACAGAAAGTCCGGGTGGTGAGTTGTTCTTCTTTTTTCATTCCATCCTACCCTCTTATATCGTCCTTTCCATTATTTAACACGACAGGCTCTGGCTCGCGCTCTCTACTCCCAGAACAAGGTCGTCGTCCTCGACGACTGCTTTGCCGGGCTCGACGCCGACACGGAGCGGCACATTCTCGACAGACTCTTTGGTCCAGACGGTCTCTTTATGCGAGCTTCTGTGACCGTTCTGCTGGCGACGAGTTCACGTAAGCGTCTTTCTGTCCCTCTTTCCATGTTTCCTTGTCCTCTAATCAGTTAGTCAAATATCTCCCTCTCGCCCGCCACGTCATCTTTCTCAATCCACAGGGACACGTCATGCAGGAAGGCCGCTACACGGAGCTGGCATCGCGTGTGGACGAGATGGATGCCGAGGCCCAGCAGACTGCCCGCCCCCTCGCGACGCAACCGGGCGGCGCCAAATCAGACAAGCTGCCGCTGGCCGCCCTCTCCAACGACCCTGCCCTCCACTGCGGTGCCGACGGCGACCTGGCTGTCTATCGCTGGTACTTTGGCGCCATGGGATGGGGCAACTTTGCCGTCTTTCTCCTCTTTTGCATGCTCTTTGTCCTCGGAGTCATCTTTCCACGTATGTTTGATTTTTCAGATGTCTCTGATTCACTCGTTTGATTCTTTGCTTGATCCTGACAAATCAGAGGTCTGGCTCAGTACGTGGACCGAAAAGGACGGCACGGTCCAGCGGCAGACCCTGCCCACCTTTTTCGGCGTCTTCTTTGGCGTCGGCTCGCTGGCCTGGATCGCCTTTGGCTGCTCCTGCGTCTGGCTCTTTCTCCGCGTCGCCGTGCGCACGGCCACACGCTTCCACAAGGCACTCCTCCAGACCGTGCTCCAGTATGTCTTTTTCTATTTTCTCCCTTGTCCTGCTGCCTCCCCTCCACCTCCGACTGACTCTCAGTGCTCCCATGTCCTTCTTCGCCGAGACCGACAGCGGCATCACCCTCAACCGCTTCAGCCAGGACCTCCAGATCACCGACATGGAACTCCCCCTCGCCTTCATCGGCACCACCATGAACTTTCTCATGCTGCTCGCCCAGTGCATCGTCGTCACCATCGAGACCCACTACGCCGGCTTCGCCATCCTCGCCATCGTCCTCGCCATGGGCGGCTTCCATGAGCTCTACCTGCGCACCTCGCGCCGCCTCCGCCTCCTCGACATCGAGTCCCGTGCCCCCGTCCTCTCCCTGCTGCTCGAGAGCCTCGACGGCCTGCCCACCGTGCGGGCCTACGGCTGGGCCCACTGGTACGTCCGCCGAGGCCTCGTCGTCCTCGCCCAGTCCCAGCTGCCCTTTCACCTGCTGCAGTCGGCCCAGGTGACGCTCAACTTTTCCGTCGACCTCTTTGTCGCCACCCTCGCCACCGTCGTCATGGGCATCGGCGTCGCCGGCGGCAGCGCCAACGGCAGCAGCATCGGCCTCGCCCTCTTCAACATTGTCGCCCTCGGCCTGTCCGTCAAGGGCGTCGTCTACTTTTGGACCTCACTCGAAATCACCCTCGGCGCCCTCGCGCGCATCCGTGACTTTACCACCCAGACGGCCACGGAGCGCCGGCTGTCGGATGGCGAGCCGCCTCCGTCGTGGCCGAGCGAGGGCGCCATTCACATTCAGGGGCTGACGGTCTCGCACGCGCCCTCTCTCCCGCCCACCCTCTCCCATCTGCATCTAGACATCCGGCCCGGCGCCAAGGTTGCCCTCTGCGGTCGAACTGGAAGGTAGGCATATGAAAGAGTAGAACCATGCCGTGCAATTTCTCGAGTAGGGCTAACACGGACAGCGGCAAGAGCACGCTCTTCAGCGCACTGCTGCGCCTCGTGGACATGGCCGACGGCAGCATCCTGGTCGATGGCGTCGATATCACGACCCTCTCGAGCGAGTCTGTGCGCTCTCGCTTCATCGCCGTGCCCCAGGATGCCCTGCACCTGTCTGTCTCCGTCCGCGACTATGCGAGGCTGTACGACATCGAGGACGACAAGGCCGTCGTCGACGGACTCCGAGATGCCGGCCTGTGGACGCAGATCGAGCGAGGCGGCGGCCTCGACCTGGTCCTGACCGAAGAGTCGCTCTCGCACGGCCAGCACCAGCTGCTAGCCCTGACACTCGCCCGGCTGCGGCGCGGCAGGGTGGTGCTCATGGACGAGCCAACAAGCCAGTATGTTGAACAGGAAGAAGATTGTGACCATGTAGACTGACTCGGTAGTGTCGACGCGGATATCCAGGCCCGTCTACGGCATGCCGTCTTTGGCACCTTTGCCGACAGCACCGTCCTGTGCATCTCGCACCAGGTGGACACGATTCTCGAGTTTGACACGGTGGCCGTCCTGGATCAGGGAAAGATTGTGGAGATGGGCAATCCCAAGGAGCTGATGGAGCAGTCCACGTCTTGCTTTGCCCAGCTGTACTCTTCTGGAGAGCTGCATTAGAGACGGATGGAGTTTTGTGAATATTTCAAGGATAGTTTTGTATGAAAAGCACTGGTAAAGACTGGAATGTAAAATTTCTGGTAGAGTTTTGACATGACAATTAGCTGTTGATGAAATTTACATTGTAGATTGAGTGCAGTATTCACTGCAAATTTTATGGTCTCTGAAAATCAAATATCAAAATGAGAGCATAAATTCAACGTTTGACTAAACTAACTGACAATACGATTCCTTCACCCGACATAATCATACACGAGACGAGCCGTCTCACGCACGAGCCCCTTAGTAAAGGCAATCCTGGCAGTCCAACGCCCTTCCTGAATACCCCAGATCTGTTCATTGCGCCAGGACGGCGTGGCCTGACTCGATGACACGCCCTCAATGCTGAGGCGCACGACACGAGTCTCGTCAGCAGTGCTGCGGTCCCACCCCTGCTTCAGAAAGTCGTCGACAGGACCGGTTTCGTGGCCCGCATCAGACTGGACGTCGCCAAGGACGTCGGCGAGCAGACACATCCAGATGCGGCTCTTCGTCTTGCCAATGACGGGCTCGTCCTTTTCCAGCTCGCTGCCGTCGAGCACGCGCTCATCGCGGTTCTCGGTAGGGAACCCAACAGCGCGCAGAGGTGCCGCCCCAATGAACCCGAGCCCCTGAATGGACGACTGCAAGAGGAACCGAAAGGGCGAGTCTGGCTGGCTGGGGTCGATGGGCTCAATGGTAAAGGTGGCTCTGATCTTTGCCAGGCCAATGACCTTGCGGAGGGCAAAAGGTACGCCTTGCTGTGCAGTTTAGCAAGAGCTGTATATGTGGCATCGTTGGAAGGATCGTCATGCTCACCAGCGCCTGGATGGGTTCTTGAGAATCGCTCTGATCGCTATTCTTTACGGACGAGAGGTTCCAGTCAGGTTCAAGTCTCTGCTTAGATGGTACACAGTACAGGGGAGAACAGCAAGTGGTGATACTTTCAGAGACCGGTCACGGCGAACAGACGAGACACGCCAGACTGCGGCACCAGAAAGAGAACCACTCCCAGGCGGCCACGACAGCGTCCTGGACGGAATAGTAGCAGTAAAAGGGCAAGATGACCAGACCGACCGGCGTAAAGGTGCCCCGAAAGTTTGGCAGTGCCAGCTCTTTTGGGACGGCCATTCTGTGACAGAAGGAGAATGGGCAGTTGTTGACGGTGGATAGTGTAGACGAGCGTCTGGTCTCGGCTTGTTTGATTTCTGTCGTCACATCCTTGCCTTTATCATCTACCAGAGGACTGGCCCTTTATCCTCCGACTCAGTCCTTTGAGGATCAGGAAGTGGGGCCAACCAATATTACCCTGTACAATGTATTAGTGACGTCCGTGCAGCGGATGCGGACCGAAGTTATCCACACTTTGACCCACGCAGTCGGGTCACTTATACCCCTGGCATCCACTGATCCTGGAATCCCCCAATCCTGCATTCCCCCCTGCACTTGTAGCTCGCCACATCTGGCTTCCCATCTCTGCCACAGACACCTAGATCTCTAGTCCATCATACGAGTCGCATGTCTGGAAGGCGTAATCAAGTTAGTTCTAATACAGCTCGCTGGTTCTCTTATGCGGAAAGCCCACCAGAACAAGTGAATTCCAATCCAACCCAGCCCTATCTTGCAACTATGCTCAGCTCTACCTACCTCTCCCTCCTTGGCATTCTGGCCCTCGTCCTGCTGAGCACCGTCTGCCTCGTCCGCTGGTGGCTCCTCCCGAAACCCATACCTGGCATCCCCTACAAGGAGTCCTCGGCTAAGCGGCTCCTCGGCGATGGCCTCCCGCTGCTGCGCTGGAAAGCCGAGCACGGCGAGATGTTCAGCTACATTGCCAACCTCGCCTACGAGCTCGACACGCCCATCTTCCAAATGTTTGCACGGCCTGGCGGCAAGCCGTGGGTCGTCGTGGCCGACCACCAGGAGGCCTACGACATCATGGTGCGCCGCACCAAGGATTTTGACCGTTCCAAATTCTTTGGCGACATCTGGGAGCCCGTCGTGCCGCATATGCACGCCCACATGCCCACCGGCGATGAGTGGCGCGCACACCGCCGTCTGCTGGGCGACACCATGACGCCGTCCTTTCTGCACTCGGTGGCCGCGCCGCAAATGGTGGCCTCGACCCAGAATCTGATCGACCTGTGGCGGGCCAAGGCACGTCTGGCCCACGGCCGGCCCTTTGCCGTCGCCCACGACCTGCACCAGAGCGCCCTCGAGATTATCTGGGCGGCCACGTTTGGCTTTGAGACGGGGGCGGCACGGGCCCAGACGACCCTGCTGTCGACTCTCTCGCGGCTCGACGATGCGAACCTGGAGGATAACCGTGAGAAGCCGGCCGTATTCCCCACAGCTCCCGAACCGCCCGAGTTCGAGGCCATCATGACGCTGTCCAACGGCCTCGGCATCGGCGTCCAGTCACTCGTGCCCCGCCTGCACATGCGCTGGGCATTTGGCACCTTCCCCTCGCTCGTCAAGGCCGGCCGCATCAAGGACCGCCTCATCCAGACGCAGCTCAGAAAGGCCGTCGAAAAGTTCTCGGCGCGAACGGACAAGGGGACGGGAAAGAGACTGGACGACCTCGACCTCGAGGACGCCGCCCACCTCGGCGCCCACATGAAGAGCGCGCTCGACATGGTCATTGCCCGCGAGCTGCAGCAGGCACGCAAGGAGGGCCGCGCACCGCAGCTCATGGGGCGCGTGCTGCAGGACGAGCTGTTTGGCTTCCTCGTCGCCGGCCATGAGACCTCGAGCACGACGCTGAGCTGGGCGCTCAAGTATCTGACGGCACACCAGGACGTGCAGGCGCGGCTACGCGAGGCCCTGCACAGTTGTCCCTCGTTTCGCCGGGCCAGGGCACACAAGGAGCAGGAGCAGGCCGCTGCTGGCACCGGCGAGAACAGTGCGGCCAGCTCTCCCACGGCGGCCGAGATTGTGGCCGCCAACGTGCCCTACCTGAGCGCCGTGCTCGAGGAGACGACGCGGTGCGGACTGACAACCGTGTCGACAATTCGGCAGGCACAGCGTGACGTCTACGTGCTCGGCCACCTCGTGCCCAAAGACACCGAGGTGCTCATGATCAACAACGGACCTGGTCACGTGCTGCCGCCACTGTCCGTGGACGATGCCACGCGGTCCAAGACGTCGCAGGCAGCCAAGGGCAGAGTGCGCGACTGGGACCCCGTCGGCATCGAGGCCTTTCACCCTGACCGCTGGCTCGTCCAGGACGCGGCTGGCCAAACCGTCTTTGACGACCATGCCGGTCCGACGCTTGGCTTTGGTGCTGGACCGCGGGCCTGTTTCGGTAAGGATATGAGAGGTTCACCTGCTTACATGATTGCTAACGTTGGCATGACAGGACGCCGCTGGGCCCAGCTGGAACTCAAAATCATCCTGGTGCTCATTATCTGGAACTTTGCTCTCGACCCTACACCCCCCGAGCTGTCTAGCTTCATGGCTGAGGAAGGAATGACGCGGTATCCCAAACAATCCTTTGTGTCTCTGCGTTCCCAGAGTCTGTAAATAAATAGCCCGTACGAATACATTGCTTCTCCATATGTCGAGAATGCATTAAGAAGATGAAAACAACGGAAACAATGGCGAACAATTACTTCCATCCATAATGGTTCTCAGAGGTGTTGCGCTGGTCACATCCCAGTTCCATTCTTCAGCAGTCTTGTAAGGCAGTATCTATTCTCTCCTGATAATCACCTGTCCGTCTTGTGAAAAAATATTGTAGATGGACAGAAAACTCTAGTTGGTGTGTGTGTGTGTTTATTTACTCTATGCAAAATCCTGGCCGTGAGAGACTGAAAGTAGAACCCTCTAGGCGAGTCCACAGGAAATGTTATTCTGTCCTTTAGTCGCCAGTTTCCCTACATCATCGCCCCTAACTAGGCCCCAAGAAAAAGTCTAATATACAAGACGGTCCATCAGAGGCGTATATGTCTAGTATAAATCAATCTTTTAGCGTGGCAAGATGATCCCCGTGGAGTATGGCGGAGGAAGAGTTTCTATTCATTTGGCGGAGATCGAAGGGACCAGATCACGATGATGGTAGAGAGATAGAGAGGAGAACAACCCCCACTTTGTGAACAAGACACCAACCACTCCCATTACCGCGGCCACCAACGGAGCAGCGCTTCTGGGCATCGCTCGGGCCTTTGTTTGCTGCCTATGGGAGGCGGCGATATCTCTTGGGAGATGGTAATCCTCTCGAGTAAGGCTTGGAGAGGACTTACCCCCGAGGCGGTGACCTTCGCCGTCATCTCCAAAGTTGTTTGTAGAGACGAAGAGAAAAGGTAAAAAGAAAGAATTGAAGACAGGAGGGGGGGAAGGGTCTACTCCAGTTGATATTAGCTAAAGAGTTCTCGTTCTTCCTTGACATGTGTCATATCTCACCTGCTGGCGGCATAATAATTGTTCGGCACTTGTGCTGCTGAACTTGGTGCCGATATGCCCTGATTTCAGTTTCTGATTCCATGGACATTGGATGGCTCTCATGTGGATTAATGACAAGAGAAAAAGGAGAAGAGAAGAGGGAGAAAAATAAAAGTGGAAAAAGCTTCCTTAAATACCCCCTCTGCCAGTGGGATGCACCTGGCTCGATTCATGGTCTGGCCAGACGCGCCTACCGTGGAGAAACCGGTTAACAGTCAAGTGATTCAGACTAAAGATTCTCTAAGAGATGAAAAGTATTGTGATGAAAGGATTGAAATTCAATTCAAAAGGCATGATATCAAAGTAGTATCCATGTTGACAACGTATATCTTTTTTGAGCATTTTAGGCGTGTGTCCCTTTTCGCTGGCATCACCAAATACACAAATAGAATGAAACCATTTGCTTTGACCCTGAGAGGGAGAACGGAGACTCGCTCTGGTGTCGAGCGTCCCGAATGCAAATCCATATTGCTACCGCATCTGGCATGTCACCCACCTCGTTCATCATGTAAAGTGGTTTTCAAATTGCACTCGGACATTGCGAAGCCTCGGGAGAACCTCGGGGCGATCTGCTTTGTTTACAGCCTGTAAGATGATGTAGACGGAGTTCTCCTGTCATGTGCATTCCAAATAAAGTATTCCCTTGGGAGATGAACAAACGACGTTGAAAAAAAGAAAAGAAAAGAGGGGGAAAAGGGAAAAGGGAAAAGATCAACACGAGAGAAAAGTTCTTCTTCCCACCTATCGGCATATCGGCTGCAAACGTGACCTAGAGCGACAAATCTCAACCAAAAGCCGTCGGTTAATATTCAAACAACTTGCTCCTCTTCAGATTGATAGTGCCAAACATCTGTTACCACTCTAGTGTGTTTGAATATTCAAAGTCATTCTGGAAGAAATAGGTACAGGTACAGATACCCTGTGAAGCCCACCGCGGGCGGCACTCGAGATGGAGATGCGCAGGACACTAGACTACTACTATGTACGAGGTTGGCTACTGCGTCGCATTGGACAGATGGCTGTGGCCAAGGGCAGGCGAGCAAAAGGAGAGCAAAAGAAGAGCAATAGTGTACAAGTGACGTAGCAAGATAATGTTATTGCGTGCCCGTCCGTCTCGGCACTGTAGATCTGTGCCTTGTCGACCGCTACTACTCCGTATTCGTATTTTTACTACCCATACAATGACGCAGATTGTCTTATTTGTCTTTTCCTCCTGGATCGGAATTAAAGTGCGCAATGTTTCTTGCCCTGGACACGCACAGGAGAGATGATACGGTCCGGCGGCTGGCTGGCTGTGCGGTATACACAGTCTCTCGGCGTGCGGCACAACGACGTCTGCTCTACATGATTACGCAGCTGCGTGGTATCCGTGGCCTTTGAGCGGATGACCTCTGCTGTCCGTCGGTTCTAGGGAAGAGACCGCACACCGGGCAGGGGGGTGGGGTAGCAAACCAAAGAAGCTTATCTAGGCCTTGTTGGAAATGGAGGGTCTGCTAGCGAAGGGCTTCTGGGTCGGTCTCTAACCCTCTTTTACTGCAGCTAGAGATCCTTTGTTGTGTACGCAGTAAGAACCAATCTAGGCCATCTAGGAGGAGAAATGATGCCGTCTCTGCTATAAGCAACGCCCCCCACGGGGCATACCATGGCATCGGGAAGGATTCTTCTGTGGAAACACCAAGACTTGTAAACAGTGTCGTAGGGACGCATGCTTAATCAAACACAGTAAAGCGCCACCAATCATGTACTACAGGGATTTTCCATGATTAAACAGCTCAGGGAAACGCTGGTCTTTTCGTTCAGCTCGGTCTATCGGCTGGCATGTAAGAGCGAGAATCTTATCTGCGTGCTTCTGACTCTAGAAAGGCAGTGCTAAGCGGGCAGAGAAATCTCCCCGAAGGTAAATACTAGAGATGTACGTTGATGTCTGCGGTATTTGCTGACACCCGAGAGCTTTAAGCCTTTGCTCCCTGGCAGATTTTGCTTCTTTCGACTCCACATTTGCTCCCGAAGGGCCAATGAAATGGAAAAAGTGCCAAAAGTGGAAAAATGTCGGCACTTAAAAGCTCCGATCCGACTTTGCAATGCCTCCGATCGTCCGATCGGTGTACACGGGCTGCTACGGAGACCGCATTCCAGCTGCACCATGCTGCATGCTCACGTCGCCAAACAAGGTAGCCAATTATAGTCTCTGCTGAGAACTTTTGAAAGAAAGAATCATGGCCCTAGTAAGCTCCCTGGCTGTCTCAGGAGTACTTTATAAGTCACGGCCATCCATGGACATGTCTATATCTGTGTCCTCCTAGTTGCCACTCCTTTCGATCTCTTCATCAACTTGCCTGATCCTGCTCGACCCTGACCATGAGTGACTCTAGCAGTTCTGATGATGAGCGGGCCGACGAGCTCGAGCGCCGTGCCATTGCCAGCCTGACACGCATCGCCACTGACCTCCAGGAACACGACCTCCGCGTGCCCACGGCCACGGGCACCTATGACGACCCTCGCCTCGACCCTACCAAGCCCGAGTTTGATCACCATCTCTGGACCGAGGCGGCTCTCAACTTTATCAACGAGGGCGGCATCAAGATTCCCGAGCAGGATGTCGTCTTTTCCAACCTCACCGTGTCCGGCTCTGGCGCGTCTCTCCAGTTCCAAGAGACTGTGGTGTCGAGCATGCTCTCCCCGATTCGATCTGCAGTCCACCTGCTGTCCCGACAAAAGACGATCCGTCGACGGATCCTGCACGGCTTCGACGGCCTGCTCCTCAGCGGCGAGATGTTGCTGGTCCTCGGCCGCCCAGGCAGCGGATGCACAACCTTTCTAAAGACCCTCTGCGGCCACCTCAACGGCCTGTGTCTCGAGCCCGAGAGCGACATCCACTTCCGCGGCGTCCAATTCGACTACATGATGAAGCACTACCGCGGCGAGCTCGCCTACAACCAAGAGGTCGACGAGCACTTTCCGCATCTCACCGTCGGCGAGACTCTCTCCTTTGCTGCGGCTGCCCGTGCCCCTGCCGTCCGTCCTCACAACATCTCCCGCACGCGATATGTTGCCGCCGTCGTCCAGGTCGTCATGGCCATCTTTGGCCTGTCCCACACGGAACATACAAAGGTTGGAGACAACTACGTCCGCGGCGTCAGTGGTGGCGAGCGGAAGCGTGTCAGTATTGCCGAGATGTTCTTGTCGCGTGCACGCTTTGGCGCCTGGGACAATAGCACGCGTGGCTTGGATGCGGCGTCGGCCCTGCAGTTCACGCAGGCCCTGAGACGCACGGCTGAATTTGGACACACGGTCCATGCCGTGGCCGCCTACCAGGCCTCGCAGTCCATGTACGAGCTGTTCGACAAGGTCATTGTGCTGTACGAGGGCCGCGAGATCTACTTTGGGTCGCAGGCACGAGCAGCCGCCTACCTCCACGAGATGGGCTGGCAGCAGCACCCCCAGCAATCGACGCCTGATTTCCTGACGGCCGTGACCAACCCGGGAGAGCGGCAGACGCGGCCGGGCATGGAGAAACAGGTCCCACGGACGGCCGCCGAGTTTGAGGCGTACTGGCGACGCAGTGCCGACTATAAGGAACTCCGAGAGCAGATTGCCGAGCACGACCGACAGCACCCTCTGGGTGGCAACGACGCGGCCCAGTTCCAGGCCCTGCATGTAAAGGGCCAGGCACGGCACTCGCGTCCCGGCTCGCCGTACCTGCTGACGGTGGCCATGCAGGTGCGGCTGTGCCTGACGCGCGCCTTTCAGAGAATGCGCAACGACCTGCCGACGACCATCTCGACGATTGTCGTGCAGACGGTGCTCGCGCTCATTATTGGATCCATCTTTTACAACTCGCCGCAGAGCACGGCCGCCCTCTTTCAGCGCGGCGCTGTCATGTTCTTTGGTGTCCTCATGAGCGCCATGATCACCCTCAATGAGATTTTGATGCTGTACGCACAGCGACCCATTGTCGAGAAGCAGGCTCGCTATGCCTTTGTGCACCCGGCCTCGGAAGCTTTTGCGAGCGTTCTCAGCGACCTGCCGATCAAGCTTCTGCGTACGACCGTCTTTGGGCTCATCCTGTATTTCATGACCAATCTCAACCGCCACCCGGCCCAGTTCTTTATCTTTCTGCTGTTCCTCATCACTGCCGTCCTCACCATGTCTGGCATCTTCCGCACCCTCGCGGCCGTCACGCATTCGTCCGGCCAGGCCATGGGTCTGGCTGGCATCATGGTCCTCTGTATTCTCGTCTACACCGGCTTCACCCTGCCCCCGCCATCGATGCACCCATGGCTGTCGTGGATCCGCTGGGTGAATCCCGTCTTTTACGCCTTTGAGGGCCTCATCAGCAACGAGTTCCACAACCGCGAGATGCCGTGTGCCAGTTTCGTGCCGTCCTACGGCTCTGGTGATGCCGTCACATGCGCCGCTGTGGGCTCTGTGCCAGGCGCACTCTTCATTTCTGGCGATACCTTTATTGCACTCAACTACGGATACTACCACAAGCACCTCTGGCGCAATTACGGTATTATGGTAGCTTTTCTCATCGCTTTTCACGTGACCTACCTCGTGGCTACTGAGCATCGCACGGGTGCCGAGTCCAAGGCGGAGGCGCTAGTATACCGGCCGGGCCATGCTCCGCGTCACGTGCTCGAAAGCCGGAACACCACCGACAGCGGCAAAGACCCAGAGAAGGATTCCGGTGTCGAGGCCACCTCTGTCGAACGCGAACCGGACACATCGAATCTCGATAACCTGCCGCAGCAGCACGACGTGCTCATGTGGCAGGATCTCTGCTATGATATCCCCGTCGCCGACAAGGAGGAGGGCACGCGGCGACTGCTAGACCACGTCAACGGCTGGGTCAAGCCGGGCACACTGACGGCGCTCATGGGTGTCTCGGGTGCCGGCAAGACGACATTGCTCGACGTACTGGCTCAGCGTACATCCATTGGTATCGTGTCCGGTGACGTGCTCGTCAACGGTCTCGGTCTGCGGCCCAGCTTCCCCCGCCGCACCGGCTATGTCCAGCAGCAGGATGTCCACCTCGCAACAGCCACCGTGCGCGAGGCCCTGCAGTTTAGTGCCGTGCTGCGGCAGCCGCGCGAGACACCCGTGGCCGAGAAGCACGCATACGTGGAGGACGTCTTGGATATGCTTGGCATGGTCGACTTTGCCGAGGCCGTCGTCGGCACTCTGGGCGAGGGCCTGAATGTCGAGCAGCGCAAGCTGCTCAGCATCGGCGTTGAGTTGGCTGCCAAGCCGTCCCTACTGATCTTCCTGGACGAGCCCACCAGTGGCCTTGACTCTCAGAGCGCCTGGACGATTGTGCGTTTCCTGCGCAAGCTGGCCGACCATGGCCAGGCCGTCCTCGCCACCATCCACCAGCCGAGCGCCCTCATCATGCAGACCTTTGACCGCTTGTTGTTTCTGGCCAAGGGTGGCCGCACCGTCTACTTTGGCGACATTGGCAAGGAGTCGGCCAGCCTGCTCGCGTACTTTGAGCGCCAGGGTGCCCGGCCATGCGCGCCCCTGGAAAACCCGGCCGAGTACATCCTGAGTATGGTCTCGGGCGACGGCGCGCCTGGCGTCGACTGGGTGTCGCAGTGGAATGCGAGCCCGGAGAGAGAGGGCGTCCTTGCCGAGCTCGGACGGCTCAGAGAGCTCCAGACCCAGTCAAAGGACGCATCTGCAACGGAGAATGCCGAGGACGAGGGCCGCTACTTTGCCCTTCCCATGGCCCACCAGTTCCGCTACGTGGCCGTACGTGCCTTCCAGCAGTACTACCGCGAGCCCGAGTACATCTTTGCCAAGTTCTTGCTCGGCATCGCGTCTGGCCTCTTCATCGGCTTCTCCTTCTGGCGCGCCGACAACTCCCAGCAGGGCTTCCAGAACGCGCTCTTTAGCATCTTCCTTCTCTGCTCCATCTTCTCCATCCTCGTCAACCAGATCATGCCCAAGTTTGTCTCCCAGCGATCCCTGTACGAGGTCCGCGAACGGCCTTCGCGCACGTACAGCTGGCAGGTCTTTATCCTCTCGCAGGTGCTCGTCGAGATCCCCTGGCAGGTTCTGCTCGGTCTCTGTGCCTGGGCGTCTTTCTACTTTTCCGTCTTTGGCACGCAGCAGACCTCGGACGCCAAGGGCCTCACCATGCTCTTTGTCGTCCAGTTCTACGTCTACTCGGCCAGCATGGCCCAGATGGTCATTGCCGGCATCGAGAGCGACGCTGCCGCTGCGATGCTGGCCATGCTCATGTTTGGCATGTCTTTTGTCTTCAATGGCGTCATGCAGCCGCCCTCGGCACTGCCGGGCTTCTGGATCTTCATGTACCGCGTCTCCCCGTTTACCTACTACGTCGGCGGTATCGGCAGTGCGGCCCTGCATGGCCGAACCGTACAGTGTTCTGCTAGCGAGATCATCACTGTCCACCCGCCCAACGGCACGACCTGCGGAGCTTACCTGGGACCCTATGCAACCGCAGCCGGCGGTAGCATCGACAACCCGGACGCGCTGTCCGACTGCCAGTACTGCAGCATGTCGTCAGCGGATCAGTACCTGGGACTGCGGGAGATCCACTGGGTCGACCGGTGGCGCAACTACGGCATCTTCATCTGCTACTTTGTCTTTAACACGATCATGGCGGTCGTGCTCTACTATCTGCTGCGGGTGCGGCCGTCGCGAGCCAAGAAGCCAAAAGTCAAGGGCAAGAAGTTGTAATGGATTGTCGAACCTCATTTTAGATTTTCCTTCTGTCTGTCACCTTTTTACCATAGATTTTTATAATTGTGCACTGATTTCCTAGAGTTACTTTTGTTGGGCTTCTCATCGCAAGATGGAGCACATCATACTGTTTCTGATTTTCATCTTGTAGTAGTTTGTCTAGCATTTAGAAACCAATCTATGAAATACTGCCTAGTCTACTTTATGAATGTACGATCTAACTGACAAGAGTGAAGAGTTAAAAAAAATTGTACATGTGCGGATGTGTTTGAAAAAAACAAAATTAAAAAAGAACAACAAAATGAGACAAAGAAGAGAAAAAACGGATAATGCTCCGGGACAGCCTGGAAGAGGCCTATTATATTCAAGACTGAAAATGAGAATCAAGAAAAAAGAAAAAAAAGACAAAAAAAAGAAAAACAGCTCATCTATGTAGCCTTCTTTGACGTCTTGGTCCGCAGCTTCATGAGGGCATACACGAGGGCATACGAGCTAAAGGCAAAGATGACCACGATGCCTGCATCACGCCACCCGTCAGAGTACTTTGTCAGGTTGAGCGTGCGGAGGTAGTCACTGCCATCCTGGTACTGACACACGCGGCAGCTGCTGGTGTCTTGCGGATTCATCAGCCGGCTGGCGGCGCCATAGCCGTGCATGTAGTCGTCCAGATACTCGGCACACGTCTGGTTGCTGGGCGGGTCAAAGACGGAGAACTCGTGATCCTTGCAGTTGACGGGCGTTCCCCAGACGTCAAAGACGAGCAGACTGCCCATGAGGTAGTTGAACGGGTTCAGATAGTAGAGCCAGTACCGCCAGAACACCTGGATCTGCGTGTAGGGCACGAGCACGCCACAAAAGGAGATCACAATACCAATGACCAGCGGGTTTGCCAGCGCAGCAAACGTCGCATTGGGTGCGTAGGCCGCAATGAACTGGCCGATGCCCGTGTAGATGAACTCGTACATGAGCATGACAAAGAATGTGCCGCCGGCACGGGCCGAAGAAGAGGGGAAGCCGACGGTGTAGTACCAGCACACAAAGTAGAGGACGGCACAGATGCAGAGGTAGGGGATCTCGGAGACGATGAGACCCGTCACAAAGGCGATCCACGAGTACATCTTGCTCTTCTTCTCGCGCGTCTCAAAAATATCGCGGCGCTCAATGAACAGCGGCTGCAGCTGGCTGATCACGCCCGGGGCCACAAAGATAAAGTTGAAAATGGTAAAGAGGCGCAGTTGCAGGTCGTTGATGGAGTCGCCAATCATCCAGAAGGAAAAGCCGTTGAAGAGCGCCGTGCCAATGTGCAGCATAAACTTGTTGTTGACATAGTCCGTGTTGCGGTACAGCGACACATTCATCCGCTGCACCACCACCTTGGTCTGGTACCACAGCGGCATGGCGAACTCGTGGCCGTCGTCCATGGTGCCGGCCGGCTTGGCCGCGGCCTCGGCTACGATCTGGTCGAGCTCCTTGGTCACGCGCTCATGCTCCGGCGACGCCAGCCAGATCTGGTTCCAGTCTCGTCCCTGCGACAGCACGCCCGACACGACGTCAATCATGTGCTCGGCCGGGTTGGCCTCGGGCGGGCAGGGTGCGTCGTAGCGGGCAAAGTAGTCCTTGACCGTCTGCGCATTGTCGCCAATGTCGCCAAAGTAGACCGTCTTGCCTCCACGTGCCAGAAGCAGCAGCGTGTCAAACTCGGCAAACAGCTGGGCAGACGGCTGGTGGATCGTGACGAGAACGGCCTGACCCACATCGGCCAGCTTGCGCAGGAAGCGGACCGTATTAAAGGCAGACTGGCCGTCGAGGCCCGACGTGGGCTCGTCCAGGAAGATGAGGATGCTCGGCTTCGACACGAGTTCCACGCCAATCGTGACTCGCTTGCGCTGCTCCACCGTCAAGCCGGCGCCCACGTGTCCAATCAGCGTGTCGGCGAGGTCGTGCAGCTCCAGCAGGTCGATGATCGTGTTGACATACTGCAGCTTCTCTTCGCGTGATGTCTCTCGACTCTGGCGCAGCAGGGCCGAGAATTCCAGAGCTTCACGGACCGTCGCGTAGGGCTCGTGGACGTCGAGCTGCTCGCAGTAGCCGGCCGACCGCTGAAAGGAGACGGGCAGGGGGCGGCCGTCCACCAGGATGGAGCCGTGAATCGTGCCTTCCGTCTTGCGCTGAGCCAGCACATCCAGCAGCGTCGTCTTGCCCGCGCCAGAGGAGCCCATCAAGGCGCCCAGCATGCCGGGCTTCACCCATCCCTGCACGTCGTCCAGGAGCTGACGGTCGCCCGTCGGTGTCTGGACCGTGTACGAGAGGTTCTTCCAGGTGAAGACGGACGTGTTGCGGATCAGACCGTCAGGGGTGGCATTGTCATCCTCGACGGCCGTATCCTCGACGTTGCTGCCCGATGATGGCAGGATTTGCTCGTTGCGCACATCCTTCTCCTGCATCTGGCCTTCTTCGTCAAACTGCAGCGCCGGCGAAGCTTTTGCCAGTTCACGCGGAATGACCAGCGACGGCCCAGCCTCGGACGAGGACCGCCACCGAGACGTTGCCACTATGGTAATCACTACAAAGAGGAGCCAGAACGCCAAGATAACACCAAAGTTGCGCCAGATGTGGCTGTGTCCGTAAGACAGACTGGAGAGGTAAGCTTCACCTGTCACAAAAGTCTGGCCCTGGACGGCGCCCTGGACGCCGGCGCAAGCCTGGTGGGCCGTGTCGGTGTAGCTGGGACCCAGCGGCACCAGGTTGTTTCCCACACAGGGAATGACCTTGCCATGAAACTCGTTGGAAAGAAGGGCGTCGAAAGCATACGCCATCGGGTCGATCCAAAAGATCCAGACAAACCACGGGTGCATCTGCGGTTTCTGGATCATGTAGCCGGTGTACATGATGAGGGCATTGATGAGGAAACCGGACACTTTGGACGCACCATCAAACGTGCTAAAGGCGGCACCGATGGATCGAAACAGGGCCGTCATGCACTTGACTTGTCAGAAAGAATAATCAAACAAATAGAAACAAACAAATCAAACAAATCAAACAAATCAAACAGACACCAGAACTGGGTCTTACCATTGTTGCGGCAAGCAAAATCACCCAGTACGTAAAAAAGGCGCCTGCAGAAGCCTCTAGACCGACCATAAAGTAAACGACGACCGAGAAGATGGATATCTGAAAGAGAAGGACAGGAATATCGGCAGCAACCTGGGCTATGCAAAATGCGGCCGGGTGGAAAAAGGCAAATGACTTGTGCTTGATGAGCACCATGCGGCCGCTGAACGAGTCCGTCACTTCAGACATGGCCAGCAGGCTGTTGTAGAGCAGCGAGAAGAACAGCGCTCCGGACTTGGAGAATAGACCGCCCGTATTATTTGGGGCATTGTAAAAGAGGGAGCCTGCAATGAGTGCTTGCGCGAGCGTTGACACTTGCTTGATCATAAAGGTGGCCCGGTCACCCATGAGGATCTGGTACTGCCGGATGATACAGGCCTTGAGTTGCGTTCCAAAACTGACAGTCAGCGGGCTGCTAGACGGCAGCTGCTTATGCTTTTCCTGCGAGACACCTTGCTTGAACAGCTCGGTACGCTGGCGGGCTTCATCGGTGGATGGGTAGTCGTATTGCGCGTTCATCTGCGCGCAGATGGCAGACTTCTCATAGGCAGCCTGAAGTTCGGCGGCCGTGCGCGGGAACGAATCACGGCACTCTGGGCGGACCCTGCGCTCCGTGGGCACGGTCACGCCGGTCAGAAAGTCTGCCACATTGGACCCCTCGCGGCAGATGAAGCCAAGGTCCTCCATGAAAGGGCGGGCCTCCTTCAGCGGGCCATAAAATACCTCATGACCCCCGTCCAAGACGAGGACCTTGTCAAACAGGTTGTAGATGCCGTTTCCGGCCTGGTAGAGCGTCACGATGGATGCCAGACCTAAGACATCCGTCATGGCACGTATGGCCTTGGCCCACTCGAGGGCCCTGCAAACTGTTAGTGGCACATCATGGAGAGATGCCCGGCCGAGGGAGAGGGCCAACTTACGTGCTGGCATCCAGACCACGCGTGCTGTTGTCCCAGCAAAAGATGGATCCCCGTGAGGCCAACGTCTCTATAATCGACACCCGCTTTCTTTCACCACCAGAGACACCGCGCACAAACTCGTTGCCCACCTTGGTGTTGTGAGTGTGCTCAATGCTCATCGACTCGAGGAGGAAGTTGCGGTTTTCCAGCTGCAGATGCTGAGGCGACTGGACGCCCTCGGGGAGACGGTAGGGGATCTTGAGACGCGTTGCAAAATCCATCGTCTGCTTGACGGTCAGAGTCGGGAAAAAGAGCTCGTCTTCCGTGTTCATGACGATCTGACTCCGGTACTGCTTGGCATCGGTGGCCGGCAAGGACCCGTAAAAGACGTCGCCACTGATGGAAGAATAGCCCCGGCGCCGGTTGGCGAGAAGACTGAGCAACGTCGTGCATCCGGACCCAGGGCGACCAAGGACAAGGAGCATCTCGCCGGGCTTGACACAACCATGGCTGGTGTCGAGGATCGTCTTGAGCGGCGGCTTATTGCGAGACGCACGGATCTGGGCTGGAATGTTGAATTGGGACGAGACGTTCTCATTAATAGCAGCTGCAGAACTAATGGCCTTGACGGTGAGATTCTTCCATGTGATACCTAGCTCGCGGGGCGGAACGCCCGACTTTCGGTCTCGCTCCTGGGCCTCGACAATCTTGCCTTTCAAAGCCCACGAGTCATCATCAGATAGTTCCTCCTTGGCAGGCTCATTGGCAGGTATATTGGTAGGCTGTAGGTCGGCCATATCGCAAATAGCCCGCAGGATTCTGAGGCCCCGTTCGTTCAAGATGAGACAAAGTTGGTGATTCAAGGGAAGAAGGATCACAGCTTGGTCTCAGGGGGGGAGGCGTCCATGATAGACCATATAAGTAGGCAGTCAAAACAAGAATTTGGCTATTTCCGTGTCTCCGGAACAATTCTGGACGCGTCCGCCGCGGCCGCTTCCCTATGCTTGCATATTTACGAGTCAATGCATCTGTCAGCCCCGGGTAGTCCGGATTCAATGTTTGGAAAGTTGACAACGATCTGGACTTGCCGCTTAGTCACCATCTCCGAAACGGTGGTCCGAGGTTTCCTCCGTGATGGCCTGAAAAACGGCCGCTGAGTCAGCGGCCTCGGCGCGGCTCACTAGCGCCGAGCCTGACTAAAAGCATACCGCGATGGCGGAAGTGGATTTGATTGGCTCCGTCAGCTCCATCCTTTTCTCGGTTTTCCTCCCTGAGACAAGAGATTATCGGCAGGCAAACGTCATGGTTTTCCGTGGTCTGCCTAGGCAACGGTCTATACATAGCCTGTGGGATGAATCTTGATTTCTGTGCATGCCGCTGACGAAGAATAAACGGTCTGACTGGCGAGGTACGACAATGGCTGGAATAACGCGGGTGAAAAAACGGGCCTGTGACTCTTGCCACAGAAGAAAGGTAGGTCCTTTCTCCGATTTATAATCCTTCCTTCTTGATTTCAAACGATCTTCTTACTTTCTTGGCGGCTTAGATCCACTGTGATGGCGCTCTTCCCAAGTGCAACTGGTGCAGCCATCACAATACAGAGTGCACCTTCGACCGCCAGTCCAAAGTGGCCACGCGCAGGAGCAAGAAGAGGACGGCCACAGACGAGCTGAGGGACCGTCTGACACGTGTAGAGGAGACCATTTCTCGTGCCAGGCAGAGCCTGCAGTATACAGGCTCTAGCACGCCAGGGTCGCATACCGAGTCGGGAAGCCCTGCAGCCGGTGTGGATAATCACACCCCCACGAACCCCAGCAGCCCGTTTGGTGTCATTCATTTTGCCGGCTTTAATCTGGGGCATATCAGCTCATTTAACGGTAAGCCGTTTTTCTCAGAGGAAGGGGGGAAATGGATAGAGTCCCGCACAGGCCAGAAACCGTCCCTCGAGATTCTCTGTTTGAGCGAGTGCCCTTGGCAGCATGGCTATCGCGTAGACCCAACCCTGTTACAGGATCAGGTTCCACAATCTAGCTTGCGGTGCACCCTGCCAGGTCGAGCGCTGGTGCAATCCTTCCTCACCCAGTATTTTAACTCCAAGTTTCGTCTCGTCTTCCCCGTGATCGACCCCGTCTTGTTCCAGGGAACCCTTGATCTCGCGTATGGGGACCAAGCAGAGCCCGAATCCCTGGCACCTTTGAGTTCCAAGGCTTGCGTCTTTGGTTTCCTATCCATGGTCTCGGTATTACAGGAAGAATGGGAGACGAGAGACGGCGATATCAAGATCAATGTTGATAGCAAAGCGTTCTCTCTGGGCGCGCAATATCTGCTTCCGCAAGTGCTCCATGAACGCAGCATCACAGCCCTGCAAGTCTTGCTTCTCCTGGTGTGTCCTCCCCACAATGGCTCCAGCCGGCTAGGTCGCTTACAATTTCCCAGTGCATGAACAGTATGTTCTTTGGACAGCTTCACATGGCATCCATGTACCACAATCTTGCCTGCCACGTCGTCTTTATGCTTCAGGGTCACCTGAACCCCGGAATTTCTGCAGATGATCTGGATGAGGGACAGCACTTGGATCCCATCTTGCGTGCCAAGTTGCATCTGCGGAATCTCTTTTGGGTCTGCTATACTGTTGACAAGGACATCGCTCTTCGCACTGGCCAGCCACCCATGATCCACGATGACAACTGTGACTTGTCCCTACCACCTCGTTATCCCGACAATTTCCTCTTGGGCTGGAACACCGACCCCAGCGGCATTGCCAATCTCTTTGCCCCCATTCTTCCCGGCGAACTACGCCTAGCCATTATTCGATCCAAGACGTACAGCGCTCTCTGTTCCACCAAGGCCATGCAAAAATCAGATGCCCAGTTGCTTCGGGATATCCGAGAACTAGATGACGAGGTCGAACAATGGCGGCTTTCGCTGCCACTCACTAGGCGCCCCTCGCTCTCTGTCAGCCCCGGCATGCGTCCACACCCCAGTAACCAGCTGCCGGCTCACCTCGCTACGCGCACAATATTCTTGCATTTTGAATATCACTGTCTCATGACGACAATTCACCAGACAAGTAGCCGGTGCAGGGCTTGGACGTCCAAGAAGAGTGGTGAGATGTCTGGAATCAATTCCAGTCTCATCCTATCTCTCGAGGCGAGCCGCTCAACTATGAATTACCTGCGCGTCACGTCACACAATTTCTTTAAGGGTGCATTTTGGTAAGTGGGCGCGCGAAATGGTGACTGTGAAGGTCAAGGATAGGAAAAACAAATACTAAATAAAGCAGGATCCTAATATTCTACCCCGTTTCAGCCATCGTCACCATCTTCTGCCATGTCCTAATGGATCCTCTTGACCCAGATTCAAAAAGTGATCTTGAGTTACTGAGCCTGGCCCCTGGCCTCTTGCGTGGGATGCGTGCAGAGCGTGTCAATCTTCCTGAGGGCAAGGAGCTCGATTTACTGGACGAATTCTCAACCGAGATCCATAGGTTGGCGAGCTGTGCCATAGCAAAGGCAAACGCTGAATTAGAGGACGAGCAAGACAAGGCTGAAGGTGTAGACGATGCATGATAGGTGTTGACAGCAGCAACGGTATTTGAACTAATGGTGATGGCATGATCATGACATGGTAATATAGATTATAGATATCCGATATCATTTTTTGTTTACACAGCTTAGAATAGAACAGTAACTATCTCTACTCAGAATACAGCTTCATTTTGTATATACTTGTTTATGTTACACACAGATCCTATCAATATTTCAGAAAAGATGCCCACACAGCCTAATGTTTTGAGAATTTTAGGCGCCAGGCAGGTAATCAATCATAATAGAGGCGCTCACTAGGTACGGGCTGCTAGTGGGCAGCATGAAGCGGTTTCATTGTAAACTGTAAGGGAGGAAACCTTATCCTACGCTCTCGACCGAGGATGATTGCTTATATGGAGCTTATGGTGAAGCTTTTATTAAGGGCATAGCAGGGGGTGGCTACCTCGGCGTGACCACACCTAGGGCCGTAAAGATATCTACTTATATAATACCTGACTAAAGCCTAATACTATAACAGATGCCGATAGATATCAAGTACCGATTTTATTGTCGGGTCATTAACTAGACAAGTTCTGAAGGAAGAAGAAACAAAGGTGGGCCATCTCTCGCCCTTGACGAATATAGACTAAAAGCATGATGGTGAGAACGGGTGGGTAACCAGGACTTTTGTGCAGGTGGCATAACTCTACTATGCGGCATTGACAATCGAGCCGAATCTCGCCTGACATAAGACTAGGTGCCATGAGATTGATCCACTGGCCGATCTACAGGGGCCTGTAGAAAGCCAGTATGTAGCCAAACAATGCACCGGGCGAGTGCACGACTCGTACGAGTGCGGCGCCGAGGATCTTGGCTCACGAGTGAGCACATGTGGGCTAGCTTTACACGTCAGATCAGGATTTATCCTCCGACTTTGTCTGTGCGGAGAGATCCCATGCCTTACTCGTACTGTTCCAATTTTACACTTTTTACGGAACGTGACCGGCATGTTTGTTCCTTCTATCATTTTACCGAATAACTATTGATAGGCCAGGCATATTCATGAACTGGGCTCGTGTTTTATGGCATCCTAGGTCCGTTGAGTGTTTGTCATCTCTTTTGAGAAACTCTCCGATGTTCGACTATTGGGATTTTCTGGGGTTGTATTGTGAAGAAACCCGCCGAGCGGGGCCATCAATCTTCAGCCCTTACCAAAATAGACATGGTCGACGAACTCGTACGGCACGGTCCTGCACTATGCCTCAGCCTATGTAACGCAAGCCAGCATGCAATAATCGTCTCAAGCGTTGCCGTTGACATATTAGCTGCTTCCAAACGGACCCTATCCAGTCACTATGTATGTCTGTCCAACCATCTACGGTTATAGGTCCATACCTTTTCCACTCTTTGGTGTCATGGGCTGTGGGCACACAAGATGGCTGGACAAGCATGTCCGTTACAACTTGAAAGTTGCCACAGTTCTTGTGGCATGCAAGTCCAAAGATAATCGGAAGAATAAGCACAAAGACAGGCACTAACAATGGGCCAAATGTGGAACCAGGGAACCAGGGTACCAAGGAACTAGGAAGCTAGAGAATACTATAGATGCATTGCCAAATGTGGAATGTAAGTCGGAGAAGACTGTTGCTGTTACATCTTATTAGCTCACCTAAACAGGGAGAGAAGACTAGCTAGTAACTCGTACCAACCATGGCGTGCTGTTTGATGGACGGGGCAGGATGAGGATGACTAGACATTAAGCCGGCCCAGCAGCCATTGGTCGTGGCATGATGCAGCGGTTTATGGATTTACCGTTCTGTGCTGCTGTCACGGATGCTGCATCTCCATTTCCGTTCAGTAAACAGATGTATCGGAGACCCCGATGCATTCTAGGTCCGTTTGTCTATTTCCTATGCCTCTTCATAGTGTTTATTTTTTCTGCCTGCTGACGTGGAGCATACTGCATACTTTCCTTTTATTGAACATCATGTCTGTGCACTGCAGTAGCTTCCTTGCCGGCCTACAATGATGCATGCTTCATATCCCAGAAACGAGACTGACTACAGACTGACCCGTGGATAGACCTCTTTGTCTTTGACCTGATCCACCCGACCTGGACATATATTGGCTTTAGATATCATAGTGTTGTTCCTTCTATGCTACAGTCCAATCATGGCCATGACCTTTTACACGAGAGGATGTTTTACCTTGTGTCTACTCACACTCAAAATTTCTCATCTTCTGCGGATTTATGCTCACAATCTTGGAGGAATACCGTCCTGGAGAGCTGAGCATTGCTAGAGTAAGCCTCTTGCTCTGCCACTTACCTACATGCACCTTGTCTCGACATGTATCCATATCCATACATAGCAAGGTTGCAGGTGTAGTTAGCACTGCACAAGTATCACGGCGACCCTTTGCAAAAGAAGACAGTGAAAGTGTCCCGACATGTGATGACCCAAATTGCCCAGCGAATACAAACAAGCCTATCTCCATCATTAAATCTTAAAGTCTTCCCTTGCTCATATTTTGTTCCTACCTTCTTGTGATGTCCGATCCATAATCTACGTCCTCGTCCACCTTTTGTCATTTCCATTCCTTCTACCAGTCTATTGCATTACACCTTTACCTAGACGATATACAGTATATCCTTCAAATCATTCTTGCCCCCAACCATTACCAAATTATGCAATCCTTTTCTCCATCTGAGACAGAGCCCCCTCTCGTTCGAAACTGGATGTCCAATCTTTCCTCCTTTCTGCCTCCCGTTGAATTCGACGAACCCATTGATACCCCTATTGACACATTCTCCGACATATTTGGTATGAACAATGGTAAGATTCTAGCCCCTCATCCGCGGTAACATCTATGCTGATCCTTCCATCGCTCAATCACTCATCCATCTAGATATGTCACTAGATTTATCCCCAATTTCCCTACCAAGTCCGCCCCTACCCGCAACAGAAGATGACCTCTTCTTGAGCACATCAACCGACTCCTTCCAAGATACATTTGACGACAGCCTCCTCTCCCTGATGCTCCCATCTAGCGAACACGCATTGGATGTTCTCGATCAGCATTCCCTATCAAATCACAGGTAAAGTGACGAGGACGAGGCTATTGTACTCACGTACTCACGCACTACCCACAGCGAATACACCGCCTCATCCAGCCCCTGGGAGCCACACTTGGCCACGCAAACCACAGAGCCGGATCGGACAGATTCACCGGAGCTGCGCTGCTGGGACCATGGTTGTAACGGCCGACTCTTCACGACACCGAGTAACCTTAAGCGACACCAGCGCGAGCGGTCCGACGAGCGTGCATGCCACCTGTGTCCACGATGTGGAGCCAAGTTCAGCCGCTCGACAGCACGCAATCAGCATCTGATGAATCGCAGCTGTGGTCGGATTCGGCGCTATTCAAACGGGCGCCAGCGGAAAATCCACACGCACCATCGCGAGGATGCATCAGCGGACTAGACGAGAGGTATGATGGACAAGACAGGCAAATAGGAGACTTTGATGGAAGAGTGAACTCCATTTATGTTATATAACATGGAGGGTATTTCTACTGGTGTTTAACGTTTTTATGAATGTTTTTTAATGTGTGTTCTATTTTTTTATTTTTAAAACTGCATTTTCAGCCGCCTTTAACACATTATGTACATAATAGTATCTACATATCAGGTAATATTACGTAAACATACTCTGTAAGCCTACTCCGTAGATACTAGAGAGAAGACAGTGAAAATGTCCCGACATGTGACAATTACCGATGACTAATCATATTGCATTTCCCCCTAAAAACGCGTCTTCGAAACCCAAACAGCAATACATCAAGAAGACCAAATTGTCGATCTTTCAACAATGCCTTCTTGGCTTAAACGATGGCGTTTTCTCCTACATAAACGGCGTTACTCTATACATCAAAGGGATTATCCTTTAGATACGAAAGATATGCTGCCTCCCGAGAGCTATCCAACCTTCCCTCCTCCTTCGCCGAAAGTTATCCTCCAAGCTCGAGAAGAGTACTGGGCCACGGTCTCTGCGCGCATATACGGTGCACCCCAAGGTGTCTTTGAAGATTCTTCGCTCTATGCGCTTTATCGTTTATACGAGTTCATCCTCCTCGACAAAGTCACTCAGTATCGGAACGCGTTGGAAGCATTTTGGAGACAGCCTAAATGGGCTGTCCAGGATATCCCCGATCCCAGAGACGATGACCCTGTGCGATGTGCCTTTCTCGCGGGGTGTACATATCTGCTTGTTAAATCGTTCAATCAAAGAGTGAAGCTTGGTCTCCAGAGGGGAATGCGTGCCTTAATCACCTCCGAGGAAGCTGAGGAGGCCCGCAATGTGCCTGACCACCTTCGTCGCTATGAGAGTGTTCCTGGTTGGGCGGCTGCGGTTCCATCATTAGAAACCACTCTGGTGATTCCAACGTATGAAGGAGTTGAGCTGCAGGGGAAGGACGATAAACGAGCAGATCCCGACTTTTTGGCTAAGAACATATTGATGTGGACTCCGCACATTTATTTTACGTGATTTCTTTGAGTTAGTCATGGCCTCACCCCTCTTCGTCAGGTTTGCTAATTAAAGCGAAATGAAATCCATTCAGAGCCCACAGGTAGGAGGAATGGGGGCTATGATGCCGCAATACACGACGAGGGGAGAAAACATAATGAATAGAAAACGAAAATACTAAAAATACAAATCCCGTCCTGCCAGCAAACGATTCCCCACCCACCCTTCATGGCGTGCTGCTCGGTCACACAAAAGCATTCGCGCCATATCGCTTTCGGTATTCTTTATTGACTTTGTTTCGCAGGATACTTGTGTTGGACTGGTGATGGTAATCGTTGGCCCACTTCAACGCCATAGCTACCGGGACAGGCTGATTGCCATGGCCGCGGATGTATTCATGGATGTATGTAATGGCATCCTGAAGATCATATGCTCTGACTTGATCCCCGCCAGTAAGGATCCTACTGACCTTAGCGGAGAAAGCATAATTCCATGGCGCAGCATAGATCGTCAGCCCGGCACCTTCGAAGACCTTGATATTTTGGGCCTTGGCTGCTATAGTAAGTGCCTCGTGCATCGGTCCCGTCATCCACATCTGCGTTTCGGTATTGAGCCAGTCTGTCCCAAGGTTGGCATAGTGTTTCTGAGCGTCCTGCATTGCTTCATCGATAAGAATGCGGGCCTGGTTGGTGAAATCCGAGCCAAAGACATCAACATCGTGGGTCATGATGCGTGATCTCAGATACAGAGTATTCACTGCGCCACCGACCGCAACCACGGATACATGCTGCCCTCTCTGAGCCATGTATGTTGAAACATGATTCAGCGCTGCCAATAACGTGTCATTGTCAATGTCTCGAGTGACCTGCTGCACAAGCACGCCCTGCTGGCCAATCCTGTTTCGCGGAATATGGATTTGGATGCCCTGTGGTGCCCCGATCACAGGAACTGCATGCTGCCTTTGGCGGCGTCTGCCCTGTCTGGCAGGCTTGCTGGCACCGCTACCCATTATGGTGATGTCGTGGAATTAGAATCTGCAGTTGGTGTGTGGTAGGTAGTTGTGCTTCTAGTGGTAGAAGCAAGAGAAGAAGAATAGTGACGAGCTCTCCGTGGATTATGGACAGGAACGTAAGGAGCCCTGTTGTTATATTTTCAGGCGCTTAATTCTTCCCCTTAAGACGTAGCCTAGGACTTCATTGCGTACCCGCAAATTGCTGATGAGCCAGTTACAACGCACATCAAGTTGAGATGTTTGTAATGTTGAGTAAGATGTAGTTTCAGCAGACGCCTACAAAATAGCCCCTGCTTCTATTTCGGATTCTACTCAGAATCTATTCAAATTCTGTTCAAGCTCCATTCAGACTATTCAGATTCTACTGGAGTAACCTACCCCCTTTTGCTGATAAAGGGCGCCTATGTGACATTGCATCACGCTCTGATTCGCGCAGGATGGGTCCCGTTATTGCTTAGCAGGCACAAATGTTGGAGTACGTTCTGTAAGCGCCTGCAAACCTCCTGAAATTTATGGCGCGCAAGACACGGGATAGGAATCGCACGGTACGCAAAGGCGTTTCACCCCTCATTTCTTACTAATAACATATTCCATTAGAAGATCCTTTCTCCCAGCTCATCTGATGTAGAAATTTCACACCACACAACAACATGGTCCAGGCGGCAGCACACCCCGTCACCCGCATTAAGCTTCGGGGTCGTCGTAAGCGCGCTCTCGCAGGCGCTCTGCGGGACATGCAGGTGACTAAGCTAGCCGTGATGTCGGCCCCTGGCGCGATCCGAGTAGTTTGCATATCCGACACGCACAACAGGCACCCAGAGATTCCGCCTGGAGATGTCCTCATTCATGCCGGCGACTTGACCGAGAATGGATCATTTGACGAGGTGCAGGCCGAGCTGAATTGGCTGTCAGGTCAACCTCACAAATACAAGATTCTCATTGCCGGAAATCACGATGTTTTGCTGGATGACGTGTTCCTCTCCAAGTACCCGGAGCGTCGCTACGGCCAGACCAAGAGCAGAATGGATCTCGACTGGGGAAGCGTCATTTATCTACAGGACGCATGCGTCACTCTCAAATTTCCGCCACGAGGGGCGGCCCCAGACGACCAGGTCCCTCGTAAGCTGACCGTCTTTGGCAGTCCTTGGACACCACAGTATGGGCGATCTGCTTTTCAGTATCGGCCCGACGACGAAAACCACTGGGCGAGCAAGTTTTCCACCTTGGGCCGGAGACCAGATATCATTGTTACGCATGGCCCGCCGAAGCACCATCTTGATGCGCGCGACTTTTACCGCGCTGGCTGTCCATTTCTTGCCGAAGAGGTCGCGCGCGTTCGCCCGCGGCTTGTTGTGTTTGGGCATATTCACGTGTCGTATGGCCGCGAGGATGTAGTGATGGATCAGATGCAGAGGGCCTACGAAGAGGTGATGACCGGATGGGCAGGGTGGGCAACAGTGGGATTCATGGCAGCCTTGGTGGTGTGGGCTCGGCTCACATGGATATTCCAAAGACTGGGAGTCAGGGAGGAGGAGAAGACGACAACCTTTGTCAATGCGGCAATCGTGGGTGGGCCAAACAATGAGCTGAAAAACGATCCAATTGTGGTTGAACTGTGACAAATCTGCTCGGTTGCTTCGGTGGTTCTCTGGCCGCATAAGTCCGAGGTCTTCTTGTTTCTTCTCTTGGAGCAGACAGCTCGGTCTTTTTGTGCTGGCAAACATGAGGTTCTTGATCTCGTCGGACACAGATTACATACTGACTACCCCTGCAATTTCGGGCATGGAGCATGGCCTAGCCGAATTCAGCACAAGTTCGAAGCGTCGCTATTCAGACAAACATGACATCCTCTTGTAACAACATGGGAATTCCGAGAAATAAGCTTTGCTAGTCTCTCACTAATGGTATATCAGCGGGAATATCATTTGGAGGCTTAAAGGACCTAACAGAGACACTGATGCTCCACTAAACTAGATGCCTTGAAAGGGAGAAATTTGGAATCACAGCTGCCACCTTCAGCGAGTGTTCTCTAATGAGAAATACAGTTTTGGAATCACATTTTGCAAATGATGTAGACGCTGTAATCGTTGTAAATAATCTCAATAGTGCTGTTTGTGTTTCCAAATCTGCTGTTTACGACATGATTCGAACGTCGAGCCGGCATATATATAAGTCGACTGAATCGACCATATATGATTTTCTGACAATCTCTCATTCCTTCATCCAGCAGCATCCAGAAGCATACTACAAAGGTCAGAATGAAGTTCAGCAACAGTCTCATTGTAGCGGGTGCGGCAGCCAAGGCTGTCCTGGCAAAGCACTGCCAGGATCTCGAGATCCCTGTTACTATCACCACGGAGAACTATGTCTTTGGTCTGCCGGAATTCGCAGACAACTTGGACGTGGCCGACTTTGTGGACGTGTTCACTAGCCGGACGCCGCCATCTACCGACTACTTTTCCGGGACTGTGAATGAGACGGCCAATTATACCATCGGTGCAACCTTTTGCACTCCTGACCAGGGTGGAAATACGACGCATAAGAGCACTGTGCTGATTGCTACCCATGGTCTTACCTACGACCGCTCGTATGATTCTTCTTCATCCTTTCTTTTTTCCCCTTCTTGAAATCAGAAGTAATACACTCACACGGCTAGATACTGGCACCCGGAAATCAACGAGTCCACATACAGCTTTGTCGACTTTGCCGTTGACCAGGGGTATTCTATTCTCTACTACGACCGTCTGGGCGTTGGTAAATCGACAAAGTAGGCCACTCTCCTGAAATCTGATGACATTCACAGCGCTGACTTGATACCCCGCAAAAGGCTGTCTGGCTACAAGGCCCAACTTTCCCAGCAGATTGCTATCCTGCAGGAGCTCACCAGCCTCGTCAAGACCGGCAAATACACGGGAAGCAACTGTGCACCGTCCAAGGTTGTCCTCATAGGCCACAGCTATGGAAGCTCCATTACACTTGGCGCGACAAGCTTGGATTCCTCCATCGCCGATGCCATCGTCCTCACAGGTTCGTTGACCCATACGCATTCTGGATGACCACCCATGCTTATACTTTCCGATAGGATTCGGACTTAATGCTACATACAGTAATGGAGGGGGGTTCCTGGAGGCCGCCCAGCCACGTATTGCCTCGCTGCAGAACCCCGACAAGTGGCAGCAGCTCGACTCTGTTTGTATTTCCCGCTGTCTTCTATCATGGGTCCTCTACAGGCTGACTTTGTTAGGGGTATCTGACACCAGTTGACATTTACGCAACGGCCAACACGTATGTTCAAGTCTAGTCCTGTGAAGTAGTTGTTGGACGTCCGCTGACAAGTTAACTATTCAGTTTCTTCAAGAAGGGCGACTACGATGTGGAGGCCCTCCAGTATTCCGAATCAACAAAGACACCCTTTGCCATTAGCGAGTTCCTCACGATCAACTCTGTTCCAGGCCTTCCTTATGACTATACTGGAGCCACTCTGGTAAGTCATATTCAACCCGTGAACTTCCCTTGCTAAAAATATTCTATCTGTCCACGTATTTGTATATCTAACTCGATTTAGGTTCTGTCTGGCAAGTACGATTTTATCATTTGTACTTCAGAGTGAGTTCTTTCCATGGTTGTATAGTATAATTTCCCATTCTAATTCCATATAGCTGTGACGGTGCTCTCGAACATCCGGCAGCCGAAGTCTTTTCAAACGCCAAGTCCTTCCAGGCCATCAGCTACCCTCTTGCAGGCCACGGCATCAATTTGCACCTGAACGCTCGTGGATCTTATGAGCAGATCACTGATTTCCTGTCAGCCAATGGACTGTGAACAGGAGATACGTGTAAGCGCCGCTGTGGCTCTATTTCTTGCCGTGGGTATTTAGGTATCTATAGCTACCCAACCATCCAACTATCCAACCATATGATTCCAACTCAGGACGAGGTAATTCGTAGACGATAGGACGAACAAGCTCGGGGTTACATAGAAATACTGCTTATTCTACTATACCTGTATATATTTAATGTCCTATTTTAAAAAAGTTGGGGGTTCTCTCGTCGTAGGCTTCCTGTAACTCGCGTTCTATACTTTCCTAATATGCCATCGGATAGATAATTCTTTAACCAAGTGACCCGATTTGAATTTCCCTAGAAGCTTGTTGCGTAATGGATGCAACTTGTTGATAAGCAAGACATGTTATCAACCCAATGAGAATTGATACTTGCAATGAGGATGTGAGAGTCATGGAAATAAAACAAATTACATGGAGTGTGCCACTATACAGTGAAAGTACATCGGATGTTACAGTCATATTCACTAATGGTAGGCCTGTTCAAGAAAACTCTTCAGACCAGTGAGCAGTCGAGTACAGCATAGTAAGTCAGACAGGATCACTTTAACTGGAACCAACTGTCATACCTGGGAGAATCCTATGGGGGCCTGTGGGGTCTTTACCAATGGAAATACGTTTCCAACCAGTTGACACCTGTTTAAGAAACACAGTACTTGAGAGCCGTTCTGTTCATACTAAACATGTTAGGTCTATCGTTTTATGTTTTTACGGGCATGAGAAACATCGATGGGGATGCCAGATATTGTTGGAAGTGCCGCCACTCATGTGCCAGATGTCGTATGCCGGACGGTGATCGGACAGTCTAGCAGGTTTTCATGTCGTGCGCACGACTCCTAACTGCGTTGGACAAACAATAAGGTTTATCTATTAGAATGCTTAGCTGCGTTAAAATCAGAACTTTAATGTAGGATACATATGTAAGTATTTCTCATAGTCTATCTAAAACCGGGAAGGAAAATGAGGTAAACAAAATGAAGACACGCGTTCTTGCCTATGAATAGACATTGAGGACGTAATGATGAATGAAATAGGAATGTTCTTAATATGGTATGTGGATCTTCATGATACTGTTGGGATTGATACTGGAATAATTCAGATAATGGAAAGGCATGGAGGATGTTCTCGTTGTTGACCTCGTCAACTAAGCATCCATGTAATCCACAGCATCCTCATAATACTTGTCGTCTTCATCAGTGTCATCTTCGTCGTCATCATCATCATCGTCGTCGTCATCGTAGTCATCATAGTCGTAGTCCTCATAATCGTCATCATCTTCTACTTGGTAAAGAATGGGTTTACCGCTATCATCGATCGCAGTAAAGGTACCAAACTCCTTCAGATCATCCGTTGTGGGCGACTCGACGACTTCCGCTTGAATAAGATTGTCATCCTCCTCCCCTTCCTCACTCCCACCTCTGTCACAAATGTATGACTTCCAATGGGCCTTGACACCCAGCTTGGATGAGATGGTGCTTCGTTCATTGACTGAGGACACTTCTTTCGTATTTTTGCATCGGGAAACGAGAATCTTGCGGTACTGCACTGCGTACACCATCTCGCCCAAAGCCGTGTATTCCGTACCCGCCCTGTTGTGTTGCTGGATACCCGTGCCGACGCTGACATCGAACCCGGTAATGAGAGGAGGTGCTCCAGCAGCTGCCATGGCAAGAGTAGCTGTTGGGACCGTGATGCCGCCACTGCGCCCCTTGGTCTGTTCCATACTCTGTTCCACTCGGGCGTCTTGCAACGTTCGGATACCGCAGACGAGGTAAATGCGGCCTGCTTTTCGGCCGAAGAGCGAGCGTTGCGTGTGTTTTTCCATCCAGGCCTGTACATCAGCGTTCTGGCAGGCTGCTTGAAAATAGCTGGCAACATTGTGAAGATACTGGATAGTTCCGCGCGGACTGGTCACAATACAAGAGGTCTGGTAGGTATTACTGAAGGCGGCGGAGAGCATGTCCAATAGGCCCATATCCCAGTGAATATCACGACTCTGCTTGACGACGTCCCGGACGTCCTCAAAGCAGTCAACGGTAACATCAACTTTGCAGGCATTGATAGCGGGGTCGACATCACTCTTGGCGGGGATGGCTGGCTGGTGAAATTCAAAGTCAGGATGAAGTGGATTCTTAACGAATCGACCTATCTCGATAGAAGATGGTGATAGTGGTCGACTGAGTAGAATGTTTGTCATCATTATGAAAGTATCTTTTGTCGTATGGTACTTGTAAAGTTTCAAAGCCCAATTTGAATGCGAAAGACGGTGAGGCGGCGCTGCATTTGTGCTTGTTGCATAAGCTTCTTTTGATTCGTCAGGAGACGTTTGTGGAACAGAAAGCGATGGAATTTAGCGTGACCCTCATTATCGTGGCCATTGCATCGCTGTTTGAAAAAAAAAAAATTTCCGTCATTTGTATATTGGAGTGGCTACTTGTTACAAATCAGACACCCACACAGTGAAGATAAGTACGGAAGTACTTGTACGTAAGCTGTGCCCGATATACGGAGTATTGTAATAATTGGGGATCCCCCCCACCCCCTTCTGCTGTGCAGACCTTTTGATAATATTGTTGACCACTTAAAAGGAAGTTTAAATTGGGTAGGAGAGAATGGGCAGTCTACGGAATAGAGGGTCTCCTCCGTGGCTATGTATATAACTGAAAGGGCTCACGTGGCAAGGCGCACTCGGGTGCATACGTAGTATGGGAGACGAGATTTGTGGAAGTGCAGAACTGCCAACAAACGATTACAATCGTTCTGATAAGCTTTAGAGGAGAGAGCTTGCTTCATTGTATTTCCATCATTTGCATATATAATATCTTAAAGCCCCTCTCCGCTCTGCTTCTAATCTTGTGTCATCATATCATGCTATTATGAATATTTTACGCCTGAAGCAACGTTGCCTCGAGGAATATCTGTACCCGATGATACCGGCATGATAGAATACTGAATCTGACCAGTCTGTCCACTGTTTTGCACAGGTCGAATAGCTAGGCGGACTTTACTGCGTAGATTCCCAGAGAAACTAGCACCCGCGAGCCGATGGACAGTATCGTCATTAAGACCGGCCATGATTGCCACCAGATTGAAGCCCCTGCTTATGGGCGTGTCTGCCAGACAAGCCAAGGCTACGATAGTCGCTAGCAGTGCAGCAGGCTGGATGACGAGGATGGCATAGAGCCAGATGGACTTTTGCAGTGTAGGCTTGGCGAAGTAGACCGTGTCGCCTGAGACATACTCGATGCCTTTTTGGGCGTATCTGTACTGGTCACCTTCCCGTAGATCGTTTGCCTTGCTGTCCAGGCGCACAATGCGTGACCACAGCATGGCAGCTGTGAAGGTGGAATAGTACACACCGGACCAGGCAGAACCATTGCGCGAAGAGGCAAAGGCACCAAGAAAGTCGACCATTGTTGGCATGTACCAGAATCCAGGGGCGAGGGTGTTGTTCGTGATGGGTGCTTGCATGGTATCATCCAGCGGCGTCTCGCTGCAAGAACCACCATCGAGCTTCATACCCCCGCGCGTGATGGTCCAATTGGCTGTACAGGCATGGCGGGTAACATCGTACTCTTGCACGTACTGCGCCAAATAGCTACAGTTAGGTGAACTTATGGACGGTGGCAGGGCGAGATACTGCCGCGTGTTATCCCGTCCCCACACATTGTTCATGAGGAAGACGAGGTAGCCATTGAACATGGTCAGTAGATTATAGGCGCCGGTCTTGGAGCGCAGGACTTTGCACAGATTTTCAAATTCGGCATCCCACTCCGCCGGATGCGTGTCTTTTGTCGTGTTGTAGGCAGCTACGGTGCCATATACACTGGCAGACAGCTTCCAAGATTCCGTCAGGGACAAGGAACCCTGAAGTGCAGCCAGGTAGCTGGGGTGTGGTATGTCTAGCATGGCCGTGCTTGTGTTGCTCAGGAGCAGCGTGTTATAGCCGTACGGCCGCAGCCAGCCGCGTCCGGTTCCGGTGTTGGCCGGTGCTGCAGGCTCCAAGTTTCTCTGGCTTCTGGCGTCAAAGATGTCTGCCGTGCTGTCATAAAAGGGCTGCGTAGCATTACTGAAGAGGGCTATGCCCGTGCCACGGTACGATACTGGCACGGAGTACATGCCATAGGTTGCGAGCTTAGATATATTGCCGATATAGTCACTGACAGACGGTATGTGTCGGACGCTCTCGCCACCAGTGAATTGCTTGTAGCCAGCACTGAGACCCAGGGGAAGAGCCATCATGACAAACAGCACCAAGCGCCACCTTGTATCGAGCTGTGACCCGAAGATGTTATTACGCAGCAGGCCGTCGTAATTCTGCAACGTGGATATGCCGAAGCGAGCCTCGAGCAAGAGGAAGAGCCGCGGTGTGATGCTGGCCAGACATAGGTTCATGACGCTCAGCAAGAAACCCAACACCACGAGCTGACCATTATTGACGTCCGACAGCATCCACGCAATATCGTCTCTGGCAACGACAGCGACACTTGCCGCCAGACAGGCGATTGAGAGAGCCAGAGTGGCAAGATCCATCAGGTAGACACGGTTCCGCTTTTCAGGTTTTCCCAATGATGAAATGGGCGGCTGCGTCACGAGTGTTTCCGTACTGGATTCGTCATCGAGCATAGCATAGGACTTGCTAGACGCCAATGGCCGCATCTTATAAATGGCAGGAGAAGGGTCGGAGAGGAGCATAATGATTTCTATGTGAGCACAAAAGATTTGGAGAAATGGATAATTATTGAGCCATTCCTGTCTCTCGAGCATGGGAATGGCAAGGTTTTTGTGTGGGAGGAGAACCCTCAAAAGTGCACCTTTTTGTGGAGATGGTCATGCATCGATGCAACATGGCAGCGCCCCCAACCAAACGTCTGACAGATGGCGGTTTTGGGAATAGCTTCATAGACAAAAGGATTCATGTGCTTCTCCAATCCGCCTTTTTTACTCACAAGAAAAAGGTGCTAATATGCTAGATTTATTCGTGGCCCATGATCATCACAACCACCCGTCTAACAATTGAAATTTTTGTGATCTAGCTACTGACTCTCCCCCTCCTTCCAACTAGTTTTGTTTCACGTTTCGCTCTGAGCGTCATAATATACATCATCATCGCTCGTTAAGTCAGGAACCACTTTAAGAGTAATATCCTTCGTAGCCCATTCCTTTCTAGAGCTCCGATGATATGCTTGGCGAGAATCGTTTTCCAACATATGCAAAATGTCATCCAATTCAGCCGGCACGCCTTCCATGACCTCTTGCCCTCTACTCGAACCATTTTTGCAAGAATCTTCCACGTCGTACAGACTCTTGAGATAGAAGGAACTCATGTCATGAGCCGGTCGTGACACAACAACCTTGATGAACTCATTGACGGGACGGAGGTCGTTCTTTTGTATGAGAGCTTCTTTCAAGCGACTATCTATTCCGAAGCAGACATCATCAGAATAGCTTTTGTTCGGACCAAGGAAGTAGTAGGGGTTAACTTCTTCCGACAGAAAATCGATGCCAAAATCGGGAACGAGGTCTAGGATAGTGAAGCCAATATTATGCGGTGAGTTATTAGTAACTGTTATGCGATATTGCATATTTTCCTTCACTTTATATTCCACGATGTTGTTGTCGTCGTTGTCATCGCGGACGTCATCATCATCGACATCGTAGTCGATCATCGCATCGATCATCTCATCAGGGTGTGGCTGAATATTAACACAGATACTTTCACTAAATGCGGTGGCGTTGGGGTTCTCAAGCCTGTGGACTATCTGGTAAGATGCAAGATGCTCTAGCCGCCGAATCAAGCGAACCATGCCTTCGCCATTGTCCCATGGTATCTTATTAAAGGTCTCAGCAAGGTCTGGCGACAGCATGCCCAGTGAATCCGCCACCTGCACAATTCCTTCCCTATCGATGCGGACGGTAAAGTCGGCGTGTATTCCTGTAACAGCAACAAGACTGCTGTCTATCACTGGAATCTCCCCCAGTAATTCGAGCAGCTTGCGTGTACTGCCCTTTTTCCACGCATCACTAAAGAGACGTCGCTGCGCGTCGTTGGTAGCTTCAAACCGCACTCGACAACACAAAGAGGAAGGCAGTTCCTGTAGTATCGCAGGACAGCCTGATCTGATTCTGGATATTGAATCCTGTGATCCAATCATTCTGGTAGAAGCCCAGTCTGTCCCCACCGTGGTTACCTCGACATTCGCCAGGACATCGCTCCTAGCCACTAGCCGGTCCAGCGGGTGGTCATGAGCGAGAATGGCGTACTTTGCATGGCAATGGATGGCGTTGAGGCGACCACCGTTCAGTATGACTCTTCCATTTTGAATTTCACGGACGGTCACGGCATACATGCGGGCCTGGTGATCGGGTCCAAAGAAAAAGGAGCACCTATTGTTAAACATATATGGGTTCTGATTTGGGTGCTCGTTCCTGACGCGGGTCCGGACAGTGTGATAGATGGTATCAGCACTGCAAATGTTTACCCGGTTTGGTGACGCTTCTGATGATGAAGGGGACAGGGGTGAAGGTATGCTGCGCAGGGTGTCTAGCAAAGCAAACGTTAGACTGCCGTGGATGTGGTTATTGCCATCGCTGACGCGTGTTTCATATGCTTTCTCTTCGGGTTGGCAAGCCGTCAGGACAACAAAGTTGTCAGGCCGGCTCATCCAGTGTGCCTGGTTGCCTCTCCGCTTGATACTTTCCTGACTTGCTATATGTAGTGGCAAGTCCACCTCAGTGTTCGTCCTATATATCTGCATGTCGCCACGAATGCTGGCGTTGTCATCATCCTCCTCTCCACGGATGGCCGTGCCAGAGTGGCAACAGTCCAAGACGACGGTGACATGCACGCCCTTCCTGGCAATGTCCTGCAGAAGAGCGCCAAGTTCAACATCGCGCAGAAATTTTCCGTTGTTTCTAGCCACATCTGCGGGCAACAAACAGTAGTCTATACCCTCCGGGCCTCCCTTGTATTGGGGAAACACCGTGGATGCTTTGCCGCCATGGCCCGAGAAATGAATATACAGTGAGTCTCCGTCACTGTAGCGGCCCACATCTGCCAAGGCACTGACAATGTTCTCGTACGTTGGTGTACTGTACTCTTCTGGGATGGAAGATTTGTAATAAGATAATTCCTGTGGCGCGAGGAACATCAAAACCTTCTTAGAATCTAGTTGCATGATCTCAAGAAGATACTTGCGCATGGAAAGAGCGTCGTTAACACAACCATTCAATGTCTTAGGGGGGTTCATCTTTGTTCCCGCTGTTGTCATTCGATCAGGGCGGTTTATGTCGTCTTGGAGGTATCGATCGATGCCAATGATAATAGCCCAATTACTCGGGAATGAACTGGTCGCCATTATGTAGAGCGTTGATAAAAGGATGTTTCAAAAAGTTCAAAAATGAAATGAAAACTTCAGATACGGAGCGTTTTTGTACTACTATGGCCGTGAATGAAGTTGAAGTATATATAGACAGCAAAAAGAACATTCTAGCCACTGGACTACTGCAAAATTCGACGAAACAATGCAAATGTAGAGCAGTCAACCAATACTAATCATCATGCATGCTATCACGGTAACATTGTGGATTATATGGCACAATTCACGCATGAATATGCACTTCTAATCACATGAAGTAGTGCACATTCACATGAAAATGTGCACTTTCAATCACCTGAGCATGAACAATTCACATCACATGAGAGAAATAAATTATGAAAAAAGTGCACATTTAATCACCTGAGGAAATACACGTCTCAAGAAGAAGTGCACTTCTTACGGCACACGCTGACACCGCCGAATTTCTCGGTATAACTTGACTACTGATAAGCATACTCATGAGTTACCGACGTCCATTTAGTTGATCATATTCGCTCTGTTATCCCTCTCTATTATACACGACTATGTTTACTTCTGAACTCTTCGATGAAGATGCTCGTGAACTTCTCAGTGGCTGAGGAGGAAGGCGAATTTCGATTTTTCGTAGACACTATCAAGGTGTGTGGACAGTATGAAACATTGGTGTGCCAAGATATAGAGAGTTCCTTATAATGGATGCAGGAGGCACAAACCGCTACCGATGATCTGGGTATTGATAGCGGCACTACCTACTGCACATAAAACACCTACACAACTCACAACTGTCATAGTATGTAGAACAGCATAGGGAGGGACCATTGACTGATCAGTCAATGGCCCCTCCTCCTATGCCGTGCTCTATGAGCGGCTTGCTAGCAGGCAGGGGAGATAGGGACGCACCTGTGGGCGTCACACGTAAAAACTTGTAAGGCCGATTCTATAATAAAAACTCCTTGTTCTAAAACTCCTTGCTCTATCTCTAACTGGTGCCTACGTCCTGTCTACTTATATATGCCTTTTCAAAGTAGAGGGTGTCCAGGCGAAGCCTCGACCTAATTTGCCACTATTTGTTATGGGCTTCCTATCTGCTAGCTGCGATTAGGATGCATGAAAAGAATGTATTGAAAGCAATAAGGAGCAGGAAGGAATCTTAGCTATAAGACGGCATGGCAGAGGGGTAGAGGCGGTGCGGACATCGGGTCCGGTTAATTATCTGCCCGCTTAAGCGATATAAGGTTAGGCGAAGCCTAATACTATGAGGCTATTATGGGTACAAGTCCTGTGAGGCTATTATGGGAACAAGTCCTATGACGTAGGTCTTGGTACGTACCCTGCACTCAGTATAAATATAGCTTTGCCGTTAATGCCTCTCCTTAAAATATACCCCTCTAGGATTTGCAATCAATAGCTCCTTATGATCTTCAAAGTGAGTCAACTTATCTCTTACGACCTTTTGTAGATATTTATTGAATGTTTGTTGGACGACAACATTGCATCAAGCATGATTCAGCCTCAGTGTCATGACGTCCCCCCCTCTCAGAGGTTGAGCTTCGTCAGTTCAGCAATACGATACAATTATGAAAGATTTGGTAATTCAAAGATAGAAAACGTGTATATCACCCAAGCCGTTCCGGCGGCCCAGATGGCGGCCAGGGAGGTATCGCGGCTATATGCACCTCGTGATACAAGGCGTATGGCCATGGCTTTTGCTCAGTTCAGTCTTGGAATGATGCTCTACACTCTAGACAAAGTGTGCCACGACAACGACGCAGTGCGCCTACGTTTAGCCATCCACCATCCCACCTCTGCAGTGGGTCCTCCGAGAGACACAATGAAGATGCTTCTGTGGCAGTGTATGGATAGCCTCACCAGACTAGACTCCTACCAATATCATCAAACGAAAGAAACGAGCCTCCCTTCTGAAGATTTTAGCCGGGCTACCACCGGGCTGATCCAGGAGGACGATGAGGCTTCTCCGCAGAATCGGGTATCCATATACTTCAACTATTGCTCGAAGCTATTAAGCCTCTATGAGTTGAACTATGAGACACAGTTGCTAGACCAGGTGGTGACCCAGATAGATAGAGGTCTCATCTTGGCCAACCCTGGGGGTGAGGAATGGGCTCACCTCAAAGCTCTTCACGGAAGAGTCTTTCTTAGCCAGTACAGAAGAGGTAGTCACGAAGGCAGTATCTTGGAAAAGGGAATTGCATGTTGTAACGGGGTATTGAAGTCAGCGCAGCCGTTGGCTGAGGTGAGATCCCTGGCTGGTGACCTGCTCTCGGGTCTGATACGCCACCGCCACGACCTGCTCCAAGTGACGGAGGACATTATTTGTGCGGTGGTCGATGCGACAAGGGCTGTGCACGCTCTGCCGCATGACAGCTCCAGAGTTCCCTACCTCAATAATCTCGCCATCATGCTTCTGCGAAAGTTTGATCGACTGAATGACGTAGATGATCTCAATCATGCCATCTCACGTATTAAGGAAGCCATAGTGCTCGCACCCAGGGGCTCTCACTTACGCGTCGATGTCCTCATCACGCTCGGCGGTTCAATTACACGGCGGCTGCTAGTGAAAAATGACATGGCGGACCTTGACGAGGCTGTGAAAATATTAAAGGAAGTTGTAGAGCTGGCGTCCAAGAGCCATGCCAAATTGTATGTGTTTATGAACAGTATGTTAAACATGTACGAATCACTTGTTAAATCAGACGAGAGCAACAGCCATTCGACTTTTACATCACGTGCCCTTGATGTGTGCCAATCAATCATTTGGGAAATGCAGCCAATTACTTGTGCCTACGCAGAGCAGTTGCAGAATATGGGCGGTACTCTAATGTTATTTCGGGGGCTAGACGCCCATGCAGGTAAATATACAATAACCGACGACGCCATCAAGGTATTTGGAAAGGCGTCCTTCTACAGGATCGGGTCTCTATCGGCGTGCATCTCTGCTACCATTAGTGCTGCCAAGGCGCGCCTTTTTCCAAAGCAAGAGGAGAGACACATAGCCGCCGCAGATCGCTTTCTACGCCACGGCATCTCCCTCCTGCGACATGTTAGTCCGCGTATGCTTCAGCAACACGAACAGGCGCACATTCTGCGTCAGTTCTCGGGACTTACTACAATGACCGCAGCAGTGGTCCTCGAGGCTCAGACAATGACTTTAGCCTCTGTGCGAGATAGGTCTGGTGTGGAAGACGCCCTTTGTCTACTGGAAGACGGCCGCGGTATCATTCTTGGCTGGTTGTTCGAGATGCGGGCAGATGTCAGCGAGTTGCAAAAGAAGTGCCCAGAGCTGGCCGCCAAATTTTTGAAGATCCGGGACATGCTTGACGAGCCCATATCATCGAAGGAGATGGGCATATATAAGCCGCCAGACGTATCGCCACCGCCGCAATCGTTGTCCGTGACTAGCCGATCCCAGCTGGCTCGCGACCTCGACAAGACAGTGATGCAAATTCGCAGTCAGCCTGGTTTCAGCAGCTTTCTCCAGTCACCTGACGTGGCCGAGATGCGGCGTGCAGTCGCGCCCGTTGGCGCCTCTGGCACGCATGGCATGGCTGTCGTTGTCAATGTTAGTCATATTCGCTGTGATGCCTTTATTGTCTCAGCCGACCATCCGGTGCACCAGATTGCTCTACCAGATCTCAACTACGATGCTATCAGATGCTGGACGAAAGTCGTGAGAAATGCCATGAGAGCTTCTGATGCGCAGTTCTACGCATTGTTGGCGGGCCTGTGGAAAGCTGTCGTTTTACCCATTCTAGTCGCCATCCGCGAGCTGGATATTGAGCGTTTTGAGCGTTATCAGAACGCAGATAATGGCGATATTGATCAACCACGCATTTGGTGGGTACCCACTGGCCTTCTCAACGCGCTTCCGATCCACGCAGCTGGTCCCTATAGCCACACTGGAGAGCTTTCCAACATGAATTTAGCCACCCACCGGTACTGGACACGAACCATCTCGGCGTATAGTCCGTCCATCAAGGCACTCCTATTTACGCGGAGTAACGTGGCTAGAGAATGCGCGGAAAACAAGGACTCAAAATCCGCGATGCTACACCGCGCGCCATCACTCCTTGCCTCGATGAGCGAGACGCCCGGCCAGCAGAGCTTGACTTTCGTCGCGCCCGAGGTCGAGGGGGTACGGTCGTGCCTCGCCCGCACCAAAGGACCCCCACCGACGATACTTCATAAACCGGACAAGGCGACTGTGCTCGAGGGACTTCGTGCCGGCGCACCCATTCTGCACTTTGCTGGCCACGGTTACTCAGACACGGGCGACCCACTGAAGAGCGCTCTGCTGATGAACGACTGGCAGACAGACAAGCTGACGGTGGGTGACCTACAGGCCTTGCGTCTTCATGAACAGTACATGCCCTTCCTAGCGTACCTTTCGGCGTGCTCGACAGGTGCCAACCACGCTGCAGATCTGGTCGATGAGGGCCTTCACCTCATGAGCGCGTGCCAATTAGCGGGCTTTCGGAACGTCGTCGGCTCATTATGGCCTGTGGATGATCGTTGTTGCCAGACGGTTGCGCAGTCAGTTTATACTGCGGTGGCAGAGGCTAGCAATACAGGGGCGGACCTTGATACCGCAGTAGCTATTGGTCTGCTGGCGGGTGTATCCAGTATTCGTGACGGTGAGGGAATTGACCGAGGCGACCGGTATGCGTATAAGCCGGGAGATGGTAAGCCGAAGCGTGTAAGACCCCATCCGCGGTTGTGGGCAGGATATATCCGGATTGGTCCCTGAGTTAAAGCAGGCTCAGTATAGGTGGATAGAAATTCAAGATCATATAGCTAAAAATCCTACGTCACTTTGTGACAAGATTTTGGAGTCTTTCGTAGGGCACTCGCCTACGGACGTACAGGGCTCCGGTGACTTTGCGAGCAAACTTGACTAGCCGGCTGACCGACAGAGCCCCATTACTTCATAAACAACGGACCTTGGTATCATCGCCAGCCATAACTGACTGGTCTTTCAGTTATTGTCTGCTTCTTTCTAATTCTACTACTCGCCTTTACCCCACCTCGCCCCCCACCTTCTCGTCTGCTTGCCATCTCACCATCTTGCCTTCTCGTCTTCCAATCTTCTTGTCTCGTTTCTTCATATCTTGGTTTCCTTGTCTCTTTTCTCGCCTCCTCGCTGTTCTCGCCTCTCACCCATCATATCCTACTTCCACCTCTAGACATCCCCTGTTTCCATTTCAGGTACAGCTGACTGTTGTTGTAAAAGAGCCTCCTTCGCGCCGGATACACGGCCTGGGTGAGGGATGCTTTGCCACTAGGAATTGGCATCCTCATCGCCACTGCCGCTCTCATCGTTGACGGCGTCCGAGTCTAGGTCGTCCAAGTCCAGTTGCAGCGCAAATCGGCCAAAGAGCTCTGCCTCCATGCGCTCTGCCGCTAGGGGACCCGTTCGAATGTCCTCTAGCATGTCCGAGCCCGGCGGAAAGTCGTGCTCGAACAGCGGCTCACCAGCGCCCCGCATATTGGCCAGGACGCTCTGGCGAAAGTGCCAGCGTAGTAGTCCGTCGGCCGGTCGTCGATAGTCGTCCAAAATGTGGCGCGGCAGTGCCCCATCTGTGTGGCCGTAACAACCACGCCTAGAGAACCAGATAATCTTGTAGTTGTCCTAGTCACGATGTCCAGAATTAGTAAACAGAATCGCGACTGTTATTCGTAGTTCTTACATCAGGGTTAATGGAAAATAGGTATGTGTCAAACAGTTGATGCATGTCCGAACGCATCAAGAGGCCATTCTGTACCGAGTTTATAGCACCACCAGTTCTGGGCATGATCGTGATCCAGCGTGAGTAGTTGCTCTGGTTCCAATGTTGCTGGTACGCTAGGGGAAAGATGTGGGCTGCCTGAAAGCCTCTGTAGTCGTTGTAAAAAACAGGCTCCCGTGTTATTAGGCAGCAGTCATCTCGTTCTCGCACAGCATCCGTAAATGCTCGGATGCGAGTGCCCGTTGCAAGGGAGATCGTGCGAGTCAGAACAGGTTCGTTGTTCACCTCGACTTCCACATCGTCGTGAGGCACGACATAGTAGTGCCCCGGCATGAGCGGCTCTTCGTCTCGTTGAAGCTCGTTGCCGTCGTCATACTCGAGTCGGTAGCGGCCTTGCACAATGACGACAATTTCCACCATGCGGAAAAAAGTTTCGTGGGTGACAGGTGTCGGGGCTCCCTGCGCGAGGCAAAGGCCGCCGAGGACCTCGCTGCGCTTGCGCCCGTTATGCAGAAAAACGTTACGGTGATCGCCACGACTGCGCATCATGGTGGTGGATATCTTGAAGTAACAGGTAAGGGGGGGGGTCTGTCTAAATCTTATGCATGTATTTTTTAAGTCTTAAGATACTCCGTAATACATTTTTTCTACTTCTGGCCGAGATATTTGCACGCCCATGTGGAGCCCACTCGTGTGCGTAGCCCTAATCAGACTAGGGTTATGCACGGCCCACTTATAATACGGCGCTTACGTACACATCTCAGTGCATATCACATACATACTATGTAGTAATACGGAGTACGAGTAATTCTATGTACACTCGAATTACTTCTAATGGATTAAATTCACGCCCCTGAGGAACTCCCTTGTGAGCTTAACCATAGCGGGACTAGGGGATTTACGACCACATTTTCTTCACGTCTACATAGTACCATCGAAATCTATTCTCCTTCGTCTCTCCAATAAGACGTTTCAAGAAATTGTTTGCCTGGCTTTGGCCAGACAAAATAAATTTTGACCGAGTCCCCACAGTCTCCTACAGCATTGAACATCGCGAAGAACTCGACGAGCAAATGGCCACAGTAGGAGGAGGAACCCCGACAGCATCCCTCTATCGCATGTATGAATATTTGGTTGCTGATTTTACAAACGGGCTACGATCCGAGATTGAATACTTTTTCAACAAGCCGTGGCCCGTGTGTGACATACCCGACCCGCACGACTCCGACCCCGAGCGATATGCCATTCTGTCAGTGCTTCCTTACTATCTCACTGCGGCCTTCAACCGGCTCATCGAGCGAGGTCTTCCTCGCGCCTCACCCGCCATCATTACACCTGAAATAGAAGAAGAGTTGCGCTCCCGCACCAAAAAGTTGGAAGAAGAGCCTTCCTGGGTGAAGACGGTCCCCAAATTGAAAGAGACTCTAGTGATTCCCGACGAGCGAAATCTTCATCCCAAGGAGAATACCATAAGCGAGCGTTTTCTTTCCATGAATATTATAGTAGCAACACCACATGTATTATTTGTCTGATGGATTTAACTTCAAGCTGCATTACAATGTGACTATCGCCGGGTTTCGTCTTTCATTATCCCGCAGCCCACCAATTATACACGGATTCACAAGCAGACACTTGGCTTCAGCAGGAGGAGGTCCAAAGTAGTGCTGTCGCACGAGACAAAAGAAAACACGCACGAGGTTCACGAAGCCACCTCGGTCCACTACAGTCTGCTCGTATGCCGCTTGCAGGGCGTCGAATTGCACCCATTCCGTCCCTGCCCCTTCGTGCACATGGCCAAAAACATGTACTCTAGGTTGCACTCGCCACAGCTCTCTCAGCAGTTGCACACAGCCCAGCTGCAGATCCAGATGCCCGCATGGTGGGCCATGCGTAATGAGAATGTCAATTCCCGAGGCCACTTGGTTAGCCCAGACATCCTGTGCCCGAGGGTATTGAAAAGCCCAGTTGCCATGACGTGCTGAAAATGGACTGCCGTGAATGCGCAGTCGCCTTCCGTTCCTGGGACACACAACGGTCTTTTCTGTATTTTCCAGGTACACAATGTCGCCCCAGTCGAGTGTCTGGCGTTGCCTGCAGGCAACTTCGCTGTTCTTCTGTGGGTTGCTGTGAGAATCCAGCAAGATGTCGTGGTTTCCGGCCACCACGATTTTGACAGAATGTGGCTGACTTCTCAACCATGCGATGGCTGCTTCGAGCTCTTGGAATGCACCTGACTGTGTCAGGTCCCCTGCGTGAATGAGCACATCACCGTCTGGGAGAGCTGGCCGACTGTTGTGCGTATCGGAAATGCAGACAATGGAGACCGCATCGGAGATGGGCTGGGCAGGGACGATCTGGCGCCAAGAATACAAAAGTCGAGCAAGGTAAACGCACGGCTGTCGCCAGAACAGCTGCCAGGCACTGGGTCGTCGCCGATGCAAGATGGCCTCCAAACCAGACGCCGTCATACTTACCTATATCTATACTTACTAGCTTGGCCAAAAACAAAGAACAGATTTCTGTAAAGAATGGAATCTACAGAGATTAGTCATCAACACTTAGGAGCCGAGCTCTGCTCTCATTGGCCCATTTAGGGGTACAGACACCCTTCTATTTATATTTAATATATTCAGTTCACAATACACTGTTTCTAAAACGAGCACTAGGAGACTATATTGAAAGAGAGATCAAAAAAATTACAACGGCATTCTCACTCTACCGTCTTCCCATGCTCAAACCGAAACACCTCGGCATTTGCTGCCAAGATGGCATCCCGCGCTCCCGGCCAGGCCTTGCGCCCCCGCGGGGTCTCAAACAGGCGCAGAGCGTGCGTCGACAGGATGCCGCCCACGAGTGCCTTGTACAGCTTGCGGTCGTTCCACCACAGCTTCCAGCAGGCGGCGTTCGTCCAGTTGCCCAGATGCTCGTAGAGGCCGGTGCCGGCGACCTCGTTGAGCCACTGGTCAAAGCCGAGGTGGCCGAGAATGCCGGTGATCTTGACATCGCCGTAACGGTCTAGCTTGGCCAGGCGAGAGAAATGGGCGTCGGCCTCGCGGGCCATGGCGGCGGGTGTCGGCATAGGGTAGCCGCCGCTCCAGAGCTGGGCGAGGGCCATCGTCATGAGGTCGTACAGCTGGAAGGCGGGCCGCTTGCCGAAGCAGACGCCGAGGAAAGCGAGGCTGTGGGGACTCTGCAGAGAGAGGAAACCCTGGTAGAGACGGGCGACGCGGCGCTCGTCGGCGTAGTGGCGGGGCAGACGGCCAAAAACGGCGGGAGCGAGCGCGGCGTTGTACGGGTCAAAGGCAGGCGGCATATAGGCGGCGACATCGGGCTGCATGCCGGTGCAGAAAAGGATGGCGTCAATGTCGTGGACCTCGGTGCCGTCGACGAAGCGGACGGAGGAGGGGCCCGTGATTTCTTGGATGCCAGGAGCACTCTCGAGCCTGTGACGTTAGATGGAAGGTGAATAGAGAATGGGGACTAAAAGACATGAAACATATGCGCACCTCCCCGACAGGAAATGGCCGGCCAGGTCGTCGCTGACGACAGGCATGAGATGCTTGGGACCCGGCAGCTTGCGGTCGTTGGCATAGGCGCGATGCTTGATCAGATCGGGAAAGTTGGCCTTCTCAATCTTCTTGAGCTCACTGGCAAAGATGGAGGCCATCAGTGATGGTGCCATCTCCTGCAGCCGGAAGATGAGCTGGAGGAGGCGAAAGGTCAGCGTGAACTCGAGGACCTTGTGGTCCTTGGTGATGCGCGGCAGAATCAGCGGCTTCTGGCGGTGCGAGACGATCAGGCGCTTGACGCCGACGCCGAAGAGGCCCGAGATGATGTCGGCAGCCGTGCTGCCGAGTCCGACGACGAGGACGCGCTTGTCCTGGAGTTGCGCTGGGTCCTTGAAAGCCTGTGAGTGCATCACCTGGCCGTCGAATTTCTCCATGCCAGGGACGGTGGGCATCGATGCCTTTGTGAACATGCCCGTGGCCAGGATGAGGCGCTCAAAGGTCAGCGTGGTCTTGTCGTCGCCGGTGCGCACAGTCAGCTCCCACGCGGTGTCGGCATCGTTGCGGGTGACGCCGAGGACCTCGGTGCCCAAGCGTATATGCTTGCGCAGGCCAAAGTGGTCGGCGTAGTCCCGGAAGTAGGCGTGAATCTGGTGGCCTCTGGGGTAGATGGGGTAGGCTGGCAAGGCTCGTTAGCGATGAAGACGGCAGGGAAGGGAAATACGAAGAAATACATTCTGGCATGGGAAAGTCGGTCATGGTTCCCTGGTTCAGGTCAATACAACTCTTTTCACTTTCACCGTCGAATCATACCGTGAATTTGGATGTGTTGGTAATGGTGCCCGGCAGAATACATGTCCTTGTTGGGTCAGACGTCGCACGCCAGAGACCACCAACGTCATCACTGCGCTCAAATGTGGTGACCTCGAAGCCCTCCTCGACGAGGTTCTTGGTGGCGATGAGTCCGAGTGGGCCACCACCGACAATAGCTACCCTCTTGGGCAGCCCTTTCGAGCCAGTATTTGCCATTGGAAGTAGAGACAGTTAAAAGATGAAGAATATGGCGATATGAGAGAGATTAAGGAATATGAAGAATCGATTTGAGAAGAAGCAGAGTGTGAAAAGGCATGAGAGTGGCCAAATGATCCAAATCCAAACGGTTGCGCTGCTGGTGGACATCAACATTATCAGGCAGGGTGGGCAGCTTCTCGCTGGCGGCCACACACCTTTTTACTCTCCCCATCTACGGCCGACTTCTCATGCATGTGCGCGCCAAGGCTGCCAAGATGCTCTGGCTCGATTCCAGTCCCAAATCATGTCTGCAACGTCACTGGCTAGAGCGGCGTGTTCCTGGAGGGCAAGGCGGCAAGAATGGAAGCCCGTCCTTGAAAGCCACAAAGCAGATGAAACGGATCAGCTCTACCAGTTCGATTTTTGCTCTGCAAATTCATGTTGCATTTCTATTTCATTCATTACTGTCTTGCCTATTTTTACTCTTGTTGCGTTTTGATGTCTCCACGATCCCTCAATCCTCCGATCCCACGATCCCCTAAAATCAGCCGCAATGGCTCCCTGGCCTTTCCGAACTCTCAGATCTCTCCGATGTCGCCGATTACCTCATCTCATAATTCGGTGCATTGCACACTTTCATCCTTCCTTTCACCGTATTCGACTTCTAGTTCTTATTTTCTTCTCCCAATCCTTTCTTGATCCCACACTGGTCGTACGCCAAAGTCCTATCCATTTTCACTCTCACTTGACGGTGCGACCAATCTTACCGGGCCCTCTGACCCTATTTGGTCTTACATCTGGTCTCTCGCTTCCTCGAGACCTATCGGTATCTGATATCACTGTAGGGTGGAAACCATGAGGCAATTGGGGACAGTCAGGCCATGAACTTGCCATGAGCTCGACATGTGCGCTGTTTCCCCCGGTGCACTTACCTCTGTGTACTCGGTCTCGGCTCAAGACTGGCATCCGGCCTCGTAGTAAATCGTAGCAGTCCATCGGGCCCGGGTAGAAAGATCTTATATACCCTTGCGTATACCAAGGAAAGGGATGTTTGCACTCCAGCACACGTCTTTCCCTTTGTATTTTTGCCTCGTGTGCTCGAACTAGCACCCAATCGCATTTCTAAATTTCTATTCTATTGTTCTCCCGCCTCCCCTTTACACATTCTTCCGGTTCCGTCTTCTCTCATGAACATGTCTTGGAAGAATATTGTGGCGCTCAACACAACCCAGGCCTGGGATACGGTCTGGGACACGCTGCAAGATATCCATCTGCCTTCCGTCGTGCACCTGCAGCTGCCCTCTGAAATACCAGACATTCAGTTACCCAGAGGGATATACATGCCTGACATATCTGATGCGATGCAGATGTGGAAAGATTTTCAGTTCCCTGAATTGATACAGTTCCCAGTCTCCTTTATCATCGTGCCATTCATTCTGTCCCTGCCAGTAAGCTGACATTCAAATACCGCACGTCACTTTCATAAAGTAATGACTAACATTCCACCGCTTCACCAGGTCGCCTGTTACATCTTTTACCAACTATTTTTACACCCTCTGGCCAGGTATCCGGGTCCATTCTGGGGTCGGGTTACCGGACTCCGGGCTGCCTACCACGCATGGATTGGCGACGTTCATGTTGATATGTGGAGGCTTCACGAGAAATATGGCAAGCCGCTCGCCATTTATTCCCCCCCTCTCACCAAGCATCTGTTCTGACGTTTCGTGTAGGCCCGTATGTTCGCTATTCGCCGAACTATCTGTTATGCAACACGACAGAGGCTTTCAAGGGTAAAATGTTCCTTCCATGCTTCCCCATTCGCAGTACAGTATGCTCACTACATGCAGACATTTACAGCCGCAACAAGAATGTACAAAAGAGCAGGCCGTATTTAGCCATGGTCCACAACACACCCAGCACCTTTACAGTTCTCGACGCCCACGAGCACGCATGGAAGAAGCGCATCCTCAGCCAGAAGCTGTCGGATTCGACCGTCCGATCGTTTGGCCCCAAGATTGCCGAGATCGTCGACCGCTTCATAGAATCGCTCTGTCCGGGATCCCTTGACATGACAAGACATGGACCAGTCTCTGCTGCAGACGAGATCTCCTGGTCTAAACCGTTTGATATGTCCCGCGTGTGTACGTCGACTCTTCTTCATATATAAAAACCATCTACTCATGCTAGTAGGTGACAACCTCTTCTTTGACCTCGTGACAATGATCGTCTTTGGCGAGAGTTTCGACCTCATCCGTCGCCCCTGGTACCGCCACATCCCCACGGCGCTCGCCCGCTCCAATGTCCGCATGAGCGTCATCGTGCAGTTTCCCTACGTCGTCTACCGCCGCCTCGACAAGCTGCTCTTCCGCGAGTCCGTGCTTGGTAGAAAAGAATTTCTTCGTTTTGCCCACCACCTCGTCAGCGAACGCATCCTGCGAGGCCGCCAGGAGGGCGACGTCTTCTCGGCCCTGCTCGATGCCAAGGACCCGACCACGGGCAATAGCATGACGCAAGACGAGATCGTTGCCGAGAGCATCCTCATGCTCGTGGCTGGCTCCGACACCTCGTCTACGCTGCATGCGACTCTCTTCTTTTATCTGGCGCACAACCCGGCAAAGAAGCAGCGGCTGCTCGACGAGGTGCGCGGCCAATTTGCCTCGCGCGATGCCATCCAGCTTGGCTCCAAGCCGCTGCTCGCCTGCCGCTATCTGCATGCATGCATCTCCGAGTGTCTGCGGCTGGCTCCGCCCGTGGCAGCTGCGCCGTTCCGGGAGGTCAAGGAGGGCGGCCTCGTCCTCGACCAGACGCATGTCCTGCCGGCTGGCGTGAATGTGGGCACCGGCCTCTTCTCCATGCACCACAATCACCGGTACTTCCAGGATCCCTTTTCCTTTCTGCCGGAGCGGTGGCTGGCTGCAGCCGAGGCAAAGAACAGACTGGAAGGTGATGAAAACGATCATGGCCAGAACCCAAAGACGCCACCTGTCCTGCCCCACAACACCGAGGCCTACGCCCCCTTCTCGATCGGCTCGCGAGTCTGCCTCGGCAAAGGCCTTGCCCTGTCCGAGGCTAGCCTCGTCATGGCACGCATCTGCTGGTCGCTCGACTTTGAGCTCGTGGAGGATATGCGAGACGTCGGCGCGGGCCACCCGACCAAGGGGTACGGGCGACACCGTCCAGGCGAATTTCAGCTCTACGACCACATTACGGTGAACCGCGATGGGCCGATGGTGCGCTTCCGACCGCGAGTATTTTGAGAAGGGTCTGCAGAGCATTATGTAAGAATGGACTGACTAGGTAGTCAGTGAGAAGGCTGATTGGAGGGCAGGAATCATATACTGATGCCATGCTTTAAGCCCCCCCCCCCCCCGTGGATGTTTCTTCTTGGGGAGAGGTGATATCTTTGTTGGTAGGACTGGAGCTACAAGTCAACATAGCATTTCATTCATTTTGCAGAATAAGGATCCCAATACATATCAATAGCTTATGAACATCATCTAAGAGCAGATTGTGTTCAAGAATTCTGTGTTTAAGTAAGTACCAAATGTTTCTCGAAACTGAGTTGAAGTGTTATATCTACCTAATATAAATAACAAAACTATCATTCATAATTTCCCAAATTCATAAAAGATATCCAATGACATGCGCATTTCAGAACATATGCAGCATTTGATTTATTTCATTTACTCAAGTCGAGTCCACTGAGCACTGAGATCTGTCCATCACGCAAAACTGGTGCTTAGCTAATCTGGCTACAGATTTAACAAGAGGTCAGGAGTTGGGCTTCCCCACAACTCCGCTTCTCCGTCCCCAACCCCCATGGGGTCAACACTCCACCGTCTCCTCGTTTCGTTAGCAGTGGAGTGCCCGGAGAAGCAGACGTGCGGAGAATCACCTCGTGGTTGTTCTCCGGTAGCAGTCTTTTGAAATTGGTTTCTGCTTCTTTGTTTGTCTGCTCTGGCTAGCCGAGGATGACTGCCACAGCTGTGATGTGACAGTTAATCATAGCGGGCAGACGGAATCAGGTAAACTGTTAGCGAAGAGGGGGAAATGTTGCTGGAGCCGAAAACGGAATTGGGCATCGTTTCTGGACCATCTACATGACTCGATTAGCCGTAGCATGCATTACACGTATGTAGTACATGCACACCCCATAATAATTTACATCTCATATTGCTACGGAAATACAGTCACTGACTACAGGGGGGTTGGTGATCTACAAGAAATGGTGTTACATGGGGGTGCAGGCTGGTGCATAGAGGATATATAAATGGCTACTGTGTAAGTGCAATCCTATCTCGCCTCCCGGTATTCTTTTGCCTATTTCTGTCTTCCACCAGGAAACCAAAAAAAAAATATAAAATACACCGACATCACCATGGCGGACCTCCAGAAGACGGACGGTGCTATTGTGCATGTAGAGAAGGAAGGGCTAGAGCGTGGCTCAGAGCCTCCCCGGTTTGAAAACCTATCGTATGAGGAGATGAACATTATGGAGAAGAAATGTGAGTGAGATTGCAAGATATATCTGATGCTGTATCTCTAATGTGTGCCTAACTGTGGCTCATCTTAGTGGTCCGAAAGATCGATTTCCACCTGATTGCATCTTTATTTCTCCTCTTCATATTCAACATCCTCGACCGATCCAACATAGCCAACGCCCGTATCGGCGGCATGCAAGATGACCTCAAACTCAGTGACACAGAGTATCAGACAGCCGTGTCAATTATGGTGTGCTGCTGTCTCCGAGATGCAACAACTGTTCCGTAACTGACCCGAGCAGTTTGTCGGCTATCTCGTTGGCCAAATCCCGAGCAACATCATCCTCACCCGAGTTCGGCCGTCCCGGTACATGCCCGTGGCCATCCTCATCTGGGGTGGCATCTCGATCTGCACAGCCGCTGTCAAAAACAAGGCAGGCATTCTGACCATCCGCATTCTGCTAGGCTTTGCCGAGTCTCCGTTCTTCCCGGGTGCTCTGTAGGATACATGTTTTCCATACATATCGACTGCCACTAACATCCGTCACAGTCTCCTCATCAGCTCGTGGTACAAGCCCACTGAAATCGCCCCTCGCATTGCCGTGATGTACTGTGGCAACACGGTTGCCAATGGCTTTGGTGGCCTCCTGGCAGCGGGTATCCTCAATGGACTGAAAGACGCCCGTGGCTTGGAAGGATGGAGGTACGATGTTGTTTGCACAGCAGAATGATGAGTCAGGCACTAACTTTGCAGATGGCTGTACATTATCGAGGGTGCTGGCACCATGGTTGCCGGTTTACTGGCGTATTTACTTCTTCCCGACTTCCCGCGGACGGGCCAAAGCAAGTGGCTGTCTGAGCAGGAGCAGCGGTTTGCCGAATGGCGACTGGCCAGTGTCACGAATGACGAAGTTGACGAGAATGGGCCTATCCTGGAGGGTCTCAAGGCGGCTGTCACAGACTACAAGACGTGGCTTCTCGTGTTGATTCAGGTCTGCCTGCTCACGGCTCAGTGCTGGACATACTTTTTCCCCGTAAGTTTCTTGGCGGCATGGTGTGAGGGTTGAGAAACATGGCGGCTTACCAACGCGTACAGTCCATAGTGAAAACACTGGGCTACAACAACACCATCACTCTCCTTCTCACCGCCCCCGTGTACTGCTTTGGCTTCATCGTCTCGCTATGCAATGCACTTTCGGCTACACGAACACACCACCGTGCCCTACTCATTATCTGGCCCTTCTTTATTGATATTGCGGGGAATGTCATGGTCTTGTCCTCGCACAGGACGGCGGTTCGTTACACCGGCATGTTCTTTATGTGCGCCGGATCCTTTGCTGCATTCAATATTGTGCACGCCTGGGTAGCCAGCACTGTCCCGCGCACACGGACGAAGCGGGCTGTCGTGTATGCACTGGTGAATCTTTTTGGAAATTCGTCCAACATTTACGGCTCGTACTTTTTCCCTACCAAGCAGGCTCCCCAGTACCGCACGGGTCTCATCATCTTGTCGTCATTTGCAGCGGCAGGAATTTTTATGGCGACAATTCTGGGAGCTATCCTGCGGTCATTGAACAACAAGGCAACAGAGGCCGAGGAACGGGATGGTGTGCCACGGTACAAGTACTTGTGGTAAATATGACACGGAGACGGAGGTGTGAGGTTTTTGGTGTACTGTGGTTTACAAGGCAGGAGCATTGATATGTGCAATACAAGACGATTTGGCAAAGCAGAGGCTTTATTAATAGGTTCATCTGACGGGATGTCTGGACGGTGACGTTTTCAAATTTCTGCCAAAATATGATTCAACATGTCATATACAACTATGATCTTAATGAGTAAACTTGTGCAAAGGACAATTTACAGAATGGCTACGCCATTGGGTGGGCTGGCAACGCCTCCAGGAACCTAGACAATATTAGTGACTGAGCAACCACGGGAAAATATGAGAAAACGGTAGGACGCACCCTCAGAGGCATGCTGCTGAAGAAGAATGTCCAGCGCTTCCGCTCATTACATGCTGCGCTCAGAGCCTCCAAGTCGAAAAGCTCGCCGATAGGCATGCCCCAACCGGCCAGCAGCCATTCATGGAGCCAGTGATCCGTGTCCTGGCACGGCCAGGCCTCCAGGCTCGGGTGGTCGCCAGCCACGGCGGCCAGGTTCGTGTCCCACAGCCACCGTAATGTGGCCTCGGAAGACTCGAGACCGATGGCTGGTGGCACGGTCTTATCTGCGAGCGCCTGGCACTCCGGCTTTGAGAGAGCCTCATAGGCGCGCACCCAGCCAGTGCGAATCAGGAGGATGTCGCCGGACCGGAAGGTAACACCCTGGGAAGCAGCCACGGCTTTCAGGGCATCTACGGTAATGGCTGTGGTCTCAAAGAGGGCAGGCTGAAGGCCTTGGTTCTCTGCCCAGGCGGCGTAGTCCAAGAGGACACCACGGCCAACAATGCCGCCTTTCTGGACCCAGTCTGAATGTCTGTCAGAAACGAGCAGACGCCCGAGCCTATGATTCACACGAGTACGTACTCTCAATGCCAATGGCGTCAGAGGTGAGAAGATCTTGTAGTTTGCGGCCGCCAAACCAAAGCTGCTCTTTCTGGTAGCCGTAATGACGCAGACCATCCCACTGAGACGAGCACTGGGTATTGAACATGATGGTGTCGTCATTAACGGAACGACCTGGCTTGGGTTGCACAGCGTGGAAAAAGGGAGCACGTCCAAAGCATGGCGTCTTCATGCGGTTCAATGGCCAGTCGACAGAGATACGCAACCCCTCCACGACCTCCTTCGCCGCCTCGGCGGTCGTGGAGGGGGTCAGCAGGTTGAGCATGCCACACTGATCGTCTTCACCAAAGAGACCCCAGGCGTTGCCGCGGGGTCCATCTTTTCGCAGAGGAAGGGAGTCAAAAGACGGTTTCTGGAAGGGAGAGGCCATGTCGACAACCAAGACCGGGGAATTCGACTGATCAGCTTGGGGGAGGTTTGTTTGTGTCTTGGTTCCTCGTGCCAGGATTTCCAAGGAATGCAACTGTTTGCGGGGTAACTCGTCCTGCAGAGACGATACACATATCGGTTCCTCCAATAGAGATGGCATCTCCCAGATACGGCAAGGTCGACACCGAACCGTTGAGTGGTGTGCCGGCTGTCGTTGAACCGTAACGTGCGCATTAATACATACTGTGTCAATCACTGTCTCCGGCGATCCACTTTTTCCCCGCTCGCTTCTCCGGTTCGCGGAAATGGCATTTCCTGCCGCACGACTAAGCGTGTCTTACATAGTCTAGCTTCTCCGCCCACTCATCCTGCTTCTCCATGTATCAGCACGCAAAAGATGGATTCGTATGCTGGCAACCAGCACTCATCTCCGTGCGGCACCGTATCCCGGAAAAGATTCCACGACAGGAGAGCGTCTGATGGAGAGCGGGGTGCGGGAAGCAAGCGGCAGATGGTCAGCAGGGCCTGCGACGCGTGCAAGCTGCGGAAGGCCAAGTGCTCGGGAACGGTCCCGTGCTCAAACTGCACGAAGAGGAGGACGACATGTCTCTACGAGACGAGATATGCCCGTGGCCGGCCACCGACGCCACTCCCCACGCCGACTCTACCGGGCTCGGACACGAATGCAGTTTCTGTGGGATCCGACTCGGAAGCCGATGGGTTCACTTTGGGGATGCATCATGCCAGAGGACGGGAAATACGACCACACCAAGCAGCAGATCAGCTGCAACAGGGACAGCACAGTACACTACAGCAGACGGAGACATCCAAGCAGCTCCAGCCAGGCACCTCGAGAGCGTCTCCCGTGCTCGGCGTGACGGAAATACAGGGCCAATATGTTGAGCCGACGTCGGGCTTGGCCTTCTTGCACCGCGCCTGGAAACGTCTAGCTCGGCAGAGACCGACGCGGGCTGTGCCGGAGAACAGCCTCGGCAGCAGTTGCGGGGACGAGCACCTGCAGCTCCAGGACCGGGCAGGCGACAAGCTGTACGACGAAGATGTGGCATGCCCTGGATCCAAGGGACCGAGGAGCAGTGTCTTTTCTATTCCAGACCTGGCCACAGCCAAGGAAATGGTCAGCTACTATCACGATGTCTGCGTGGCCACATACCGGTTTCTGCACCAGCCGAGCGTCCTCGTGTGGCTCGAGCAGGTGCACCACAACCTCGATAATGGCCTGCCCATTGAGCATGGCATCGGTGCTATGAAGGCAGCCGTGGTGCTGGTGGTTCTGGCCGTGGCCATCTTCCACCAGGGCAAGAGTGGTGGGGGTCATATCTCTGGCACGACTCCGGAAACCGGTACGGATGAGGTGTCCAGCCGTAAGAGCGACCGGCTGTTTCTGGCGGCGACGAATCTGACGGCTACAGCCACCGGGTACTCTGATCTGTCCTCAGTACAGGCGCATCTGGTGCAGGTCTTGTACCTCCTGCATACGTCACGACTGAACCAAGCCTGGTATGTGTTTGGACACGCTGTACAGATCATCGCGGCTCTGGGGCTGCACAGGCGACGACGTGTCCACAGAGGCAGACTGGCCACGGAGGACACGCCGCAGGACTACATTGATGCCCAGTGCCGGAAGCGCTCGTTCTGGGTGGCCTATATTCTCGATGCCTACTTGGGAGTGATGTTTGGGCGGCCCCGTCACTATCACGATGAAAACATCGACCAGGAGTTGCCCGATGCAGTCAATGACGAGGACATGGGGAAGCCGGCAACGGCCAACGCGAGGAAACCAGACTGCCCACTGGACTCGCTCATTTTCCATGCCCGCATGGGCCGCATTGTCGGCCGCATCTCGCAGTCCGTCTACGCCGTCAACAATCAAAACGATCTCGGCGAAGCCCGAATGTTGCGGGTCGTCGAGGAGGTACGGACAGACATCGACGCCTGGACGGCCGGCCTACCGACGCTCCTCAGCTCGATCCACCCTGCCAGCCTCGCATATCCTTTTCGTCGACAGGCCACGACCATGCGGCTCGCTCGTGCGCACGCCATTATCCACCTGAACCGGCCCTTTTTATTGAGGCAGATTGGAACGACAAATCAGCCTGGGCCTCTGCAGACACCTCGCGACGGCCAGATCTCCCCAGCGAGGAGAGCCGTGTCTGATTGTTTGACGGCGGCCCGTGAAGTGCTTGGCATCGTGGATCTCATGGCCCAGGACGGAACGCTGTTCTACGCTTTTTGGTGGACACACTACGTGGCATTCTGCTCACTGGCCGTCGTCTATGTCTGGCAGATTCAGCGCAGCGGTCACGACGTCTACTACGGGGGCGAAGTGGGCAGCCCGAGTGAGCTCTTCCAACTGGCCGAAAATTGCCAACACCATCTCATACGGGCGACGTCACTCAACTCGCCGGGGCGGAGGTATGGGATCATTCTAGAGGAACTGCGCCGGGAGGCACTGGGGCGCTCTCAGGCCACAGAGCGGGAATCTACCCACCCGCAACACCACCAACACCACCAACACCCAAATGAGCCATACCCGCACACCGAATATCAACAGGGAACAGGGCTCTCTCAGGGACATGTCCTGCCGATAGGAGGAGTAGACGGATCAGGCACGGTCAATTTGGGCGAGGAGCCGGTTCAGCTCACCCGTGATATCACTCTACCGTCCGATGTTGACGTCATGGCTCAGGGGGGCGCAGCTCTCCAATTCTTTTCTGGTCCGTGGGATGGCTGGCAGAGCATTGACTGGCTGGACATTGACGCACTGGTACGTCGCACCTCATTCTCTCTAGTCTGCTTCTTTTTCTGACCTTTCCAGGCCCTCGGCCCCTTTTCTGGATGGGCCGCATCACCAGACGCGTGGGTGCCCGGGAATGTACCCACAGGAAATACATTTGTACCATAGTCTATGAAACTGTTTTTGGAGCCTTCTATCCATATCACTGGTCTTATACTGTAAACTTTTTCAGGTTCTCTGGTCCCGCTTCCCGTGCCACCTTCTTCACTTCCTCCTCGCCAATCTCTTCAAAGATATCAAAGCCCCAGTGGGCCGCCACGTTGAACCGGCCGTGCTTCTCGAGGCCGTTCAGCTCGGCAAACACGTCCTCGGGCAGAGCTCTGACGGCCAGGTTCGAGACGATGCGCGAGGGCGTGACGCTCTTGGGCAGCACGACGGTTCCACGCTGCACGCCCCACGAGTACAGCAGCTGTCCCGCGTCGATGCCGGTGCGCTGGGCCAGGGCCTGGACACGGGCGTCGTCGACGGTCCGTGGCAGGCCGGACTGGTTGTTGCCGAGCGGCGAGTAGGCTTCGACGACGATGCCCTTGGCCTGGCAAAAGGCAAACAGCTCAGGCTGCTGCAGATACGGGTGCGCCTCGATCTGGTTGACAGCGGGCACGACGGTGCTCTTGGAGAGGAGGTCCTGGAGACGGTGCTGGTTGAAGTTGCAGACACCAATGGCACGCGTCTTGCCGGTGGCGAGGAGCCTCTCCATGGCGGCATAGGTAGTGGCGGGGTCGATGTCAACCAGCGAGAAGACGCCATCCTTGTCTAGGGGGAACCATTTCTCCGAGGGCGCAAAGGCACTGTTTGCTGTCAGTGAGAGAGATAGAGGGAGAGAGACGGAGAGGAACTTACACTGGCCAGTGCATCAAGTACAAGTCCACATAGTCCGTCTGCAGGTCCGCGAGGGTCTTGTCGAGGGCTGCCTCGACATCTTCTGGACGATGCTTGGTGTTCCAGAGTTTGCCCGTGATAAAGATGTCCTTGCGAGGCACGCCGCTGGCCTGGATTCCCGCGCCCACCTCGGCCTCGTTGCGGTAGATGGCAGCACAGTCGAGGTGGCGGTAGCCAGCACGCAGCGCTTGCTCGACAGCGGCCTCCACCTCGTGGGGCTTCGCCTGCCAGGTACCGAACCCGACGGCTGGAATATGGGTGCCCGTGTTGAGCTGGAAAGAAGTAGGAAGAGACATGGCAGTGGTGATCGTGGTGACAGTTGCAGCAATAGTTGGAGAACGAGTTTGAAGATGCAGAGTTTGTTGAGCTTGAGCTTTAGCTTGTGGCCTCGACAGAAAGAGCTTGGAACCTACACCCTGCTCAGTGACCGTGCAGCTGAGGGGAATTTCTGGTGCCTGCAGAAGCAAAATGATGATTCCATTATTCTCCGTATTGAATTGCCGTGGTTAGACTCACCCGGAGAAGTAACCGGAGAAGGGGATGGAGAAGCACGCGGAGAATATTCCGTGCCCAATTGACCCACATTTCTTCGTGTAAGTCGATTTCACGGTCCACTTGAGAGATCCCTTCTAAACGGAAGCGACTTTTCAAGGAATCGGATTCCTTGTCCACATGTCTCGTCGAATCAGATTCCCTGGGAAAGCTACTTTCTCTATTATCTACATAATAGGCAAGTAAAGCAGAACTGGTCCGATTGGGATCCCGTTGGCTTGGCGAGACTGCATGTCAACAACAGTCTTCGGCAAAAAAGTATCATACCTCTTGTCTCTCTCAACATGGCTGCTTCAGTAGCAGTTCCACTCCCGGCAGGCCCGCTTTCCAGCAGGCAAGACGCGGCCACCATCGAGGCGGTTCAGAGTACGGCCGCCAAGAGCCAGCCTCTCCGGACCATTGATGATCTCGTACGACATCGAGCACGTACTCTGGGGGACCAGATTATCGTGTCCTATCCTTCATCAGGCACCGAGTATGTGGACTACTCCATGCGGCAGCTGGACGTCTTCGCCTACCGCGTGGCCACCTGCTACCAGAGCGAGCTGCCCATCCGCAGGTCTTCCTCGGAAGAGCCGCTCGTCGTGGCCATGCTGGGCCCATCCAACTTGGAGTACTTCATCACGCTTCTGGGCTTGATCAAGATGGGCCACACCATTCTATTTCTGTCCACCAGAATATCCTCGGCCGCCATCGCCTCACTGATGACGACCACCCACGCCAGTGCCATTCTTGTCGACCAACGGTATGCCGAGACGGCGGCGGCGGCCGTCGAGACGCTCGCCAACAAGAATCACGTCCATTTGATGGACATGGCCCCGCGATCCATGTTTGAAATGCCCATCGACGACGTCCCGGCCGACTTCGACACGCGCCTGGATGTCGGCCTGGACCACGCCGTGGAGACCCACAACTGCGTCTACATCATCCACTCGAGCGGCTCGACGGGGTTTCCCAAGCCCATCTACCAGATCCAGCGGGCGGCCATCTCCAATTTCTCTCACAGCATGAACATGAACGCCTTCATCACGTTGCCGCTGTACCACAACTTTGGCATCTGCAACACCTTCCGGGCGGTCTACTCGGGGCGGTCCATCCACATGTACAACGCCGAGCTCCCACTGACAGCGTCCCATCTGGAGACCATCCTGTCCGCTCACCACTTTGAGATCTTTTACGGTGTGCCCTATGCACTCAAGCTGCTGGCCGAGAGTACGAGAGGCATCGATCTGCTGCGGCACCTAAAGATTGTCTTGTATGGCGGCTCGGCCTGTCCAGATGAGCTGGGGGATGCTCTCGTCAAGGCCGGCGTGAACCTGATCGGACACTATGGAGCGTGAGTCTTCCTTGAACGTAGACACTTATATGTATGCATATGTATGCTAATCATGTAGAACCGAGGTTGGCCAGTTAATGACGTCTTTCCGGCCGGCTGGTGACAAGGCGTGGAACTATGTCCGGGAAACAGATAACCTCACGCCTTTCCTGAACTGGATCCCTCGTGGCCCCAATCTGTTCGAGTGCTGTGTGCGTGACGGCTGGCCGGCCAAGCTCACGAGCAACATGCCGGACGGATCCTATGCCACCAAGGACCTCTTTGAGCCACACCCGACGATCCATCGAGCCTGGAAATACATTGCCCGCCTCGACGACACCATTGCCCTTGTCAACGGAGAAAAGTTTAGCCCGGTGCCCCTGGAGGGCGCCATCCGCTCAGACAGCTGGGTGGCCGAGGCCGTTGTTTTCGGGTCGGGCAGACCATACCTGGGCCTGCTGCTGCTGCCCGCGACGACCGCCTCCGCCGCGGAGATTGTCGACCATGTGTGGCCCCTCATCGACGCAGCGAATCAGCGATACGAAGCGTACGGCCGTCTCGCACGACACATGATCCGCGTGCTGCCCCATGACGCACCGTGCCCTCGGACCGACAAGGGGAGCATCATCCGCCAGGCATTCTACCGTGACTTTGCGGCCGAGATTGACAGGGCCTATGAGGAGGCCGAGCTCTCCATCCGTGGAGAAGACGCCAAGGCCATGGACCTGGACGAGCTGCGGGGGTTTTTGCGGCAGAGCGTCTTTCAGATTCTCGGAATCAAGCAGGACCTGCCAGACTCGGGAGACAGGGACGACGTGGACTTTTTTGCCCTCGGAATGGACTCCCTGCAGGCCATTCAGCTGCGGCACGAAATTCTGCAGCACGTCGATCTGCGTGGACAGAAGCTGGGAAGCAATGTTGCTTTCGACCACCCCTGCGTGGCCCAACTAGCAGGCCATCTTCACGGTCTCCAGACAGGGGGGACGAATGACAGCGTGCCCGTCGAGACCCAGATGGGTGCCCTCGTCGACCTGTACTCCAAGTTTGATGACTTTCCAGTCCGGCCTCGCCGATATGTGGTGAGTGCTGATCAGAAACAACAGCCACAACAAAGAGAAAGTGTATCTAATCTAGCCAACGTCCACAGGCCGTTACTGGTGCCACCGGCTCTCTGGGTGCTCATGTCGTCGCCCGCCTCTCAGCGGACCCCGAGATCGACCGCATCTACTGCCTCGTCCGTGCCCGTGACGACACGAGCGCCCTCGACCGCGTGCGGTCCTCCTTGATCCAGCGCCGTGTCTACCACACTCTCCCCCTGGGCCAGCGCCAGAAGATTGAGGCCCTTGCTTTTGAACAGGCCCATGCTCAGCTCGGATTGTCGGACGACGTGTACTGGCATCTGGCTGACCACCTCCGCGCCGTCATCCACTGCGCCTGGGCCGTCAACTTCAACTGGAACCTCTCCTCGTTCCGGGACTGCAACGTAGGTGTCCAGAACCTCCTGTCGCTCTGTCGTCCGGCCAGGGCCACCTTCTCGTTCTGCTCCTCGGTGAGTGCCGTGGCCAGAGCCCCTCTAGCCCACGTGCCCGAGACGCTCGGTGACCTCAGCTGGGCGCAGGGCATGGGATACGCGCAGTCCAAGGTCGTCGCCGAGCACCAGTGCGTCCGGGCGGCCCGCGAGCAAGGCGTTCCCACACGCGTGCTGCGCGTGGGCCAGATCATTGCCGATACGCGCCACGGCATCTGGAACACGACCGAGGCCATCCCGCTGCTGCTGCAGACGGCCCAGACCATGGGGGCACTGCCCAGGCTGCCCGAGACGCCCTCGTGGCTGCCCGTCGACACGGTGGCACAGGCCGTCATGGATGTCACCTTGGAGAGCAGCCCGGAGAGACAGCCCTCGCTCGTGGTGAACATTGCCAACCACCACACCTTTGACTGGACGAAGGACCTCTTACCGGCCCTCCATGCGGCCGGACTCTCGTTCGAGGAGGTCGAGCCTCGCGAGTGGGTGCAGCGTCTGCGGGCCTCGAATCCAGACCCTGCTGCTAACCCCCCCATGAAGCTGGTGGATTTCTTCGCCAGCAAGTACGACAAGGAGCGCGACCAGTTCACCCCGTCCAAGACCTACGCCACAGAGGTCTCTCGTGGGCTGTCACCTGCCCTGGCCTCTGCGCCTGTGCTGGATCCAGACGTGGTGAAAAAGTTTGTCGACCGGTTCCTGACAACGTGGGCGGAACCGCTCGTCACAAAGACGGGAGCCGAGACAAAGGAACGGCAGCCGACCGTCGTCGTTCTCACGGGACCGTGCGGATCAGGAAAGTCGACCCTCGGTCTCCAACTCGCTGCCACGCTGGGCGGCACATTTGTGGATGGCGACGATCTGCACACGAGGACGGCCGTGGCCAAGATGGCCAGAGGCACTGCCCTCACGGACGACGACCGGTGGGCTTGGCTAGGACGCATCCGCCGCCGTGCCCTGGAGGCTGCTGGCGAGCTGGGGCACGACCTCGTCGTGGTGGGCTGCTCCGCTCTGCGCCGGTCGTACCGAGATGAGCTGCGGAAGATGAAGAAGGAGAGCGCAGCGGCCCCCAAGCTCCTCTTTGTCGACCTCCAGGCTCCAGCCGGAGTGCTGCGCGAGCGTGTGGCTCGACGCACAGGCCATTACATGACGGCACAGATGGTGGATGGCCAGATGGAGGCGCACGAGTCCATCGAGGAGGACGAGGAGGATGTGTTGCCGGTAGACGCGAGTGCGTCGCCAGACCAAGTCTTGGCCGAGGTTCGTTTTCTGGTCAGAACATGTGAATCGTCGAGGCTCTCGTAAAGTTTCTAGAGACATACAATGTGTTATTGCATTAACTTGAATAAATAGGTATTGTTTCCTTCATAAAGCTCTTGGTTTGCATTATTGGCAGTATTAAATCTGGACTTATTTGACAGAAATAAATCTCATTTTTCATAAAGTATTCATTAAGGAATATTACAATGAGATAATATCCTCGCAACAGTTGTCGTCACCTCTCAATTGGATTTCTTCTCGCTTGGCTTGGCCACAGGCTGGATCTGCAGGCTGAGATCGTCACCTGCCGCATCCGTCTCTCTGTCCAGCCTGACCAGAATCTTCCGAGCGGCTTTCTCCATCCCATCGGCACTCTGAAGAGCCTTTGCACCAGCCCCGGCAGCGGCACCGCCACTCCCTGCTGCCGCCGCCGCCGCCGCCGCTCCCACCGGCCCGTGAAACACGAGCGCCAGCGGCGATCCCTTCCACAGCGGCACCCGCCCCTGCCTTGCGGCCATGATGGTCCCCGCCAACAGCACCAGATCGGCCGCGATCAGCACGGCCGGCAACGCAATCCACGGCCAGTGCACTTCCAGGCAGGTGGCGTAGTGGTGGACGGTGCCGCGCGCGGGGCTGCTCTGGTTGACATGGCCATTCTCGCGCAGGTAGACCGACACGGCATCGGCCATGCCCTGGAAGGCGCTGGTCAAGCTGTCCACGGTGACGGACCCGTAATTGTAGAGCGTCGTGAGCTGCTGCGGGCCCGTGGCGGTGGAGACGTACTCGGTGTTGGCGTTGAGCACGGCCGTGACGTTGCCGGCAAAAAAGTCGTCGAGGAATGCCAGCCACAGGCTCCTCTGCGTCATGTACTCAAACACGTACAGGCACTGGCGGGCCAGGATGGCCGACAAAAAGGCATTCTCCGGGCTCGTCTCGCCGACGCCGTTGTCGTTTTCCGGTCGCACGACGGCGTCGGGAACGATGTCGTGGTAGGGCAGCCACGGCTGCGACGACGCGTTGATGGCAGAGATGTTTGCGTATCCGGCCGCGGCCAGGTGGTCCATCTCCTCGCCGGTCAGGCAGCGCGTGTCGATCATGGCCATGGTCCACGAGGACGTGTTGATGCCCCAGCTGGTCAGCGGCGGCGCTCCCGCCGGATCGGGCACGACGGTCTCGGTGAGCACGCCCTGGGAGATATCGGCGCGGTACGTCTGCACGCACGGCGACAGCGTGCACTGCGCGGCTCCGTAGCCGCGGCACCGCCAGGTGTCGTTGGACGCGGCGTCCTCGCAGTCGGCAATGGGCTCGCCGCTGACGGGATCGATGTGCAGCGAAGAATAATACGACTGCCCCTGCAGGACCTGCACGGTGCCGAGGCTGGGCGAGGAGGCGGCGAGCACGTTCCGGTCGCCCTCGGCATAGCCGCTGGGCCACAGAACCGACAAGCCCGACGGCAGGGTCGAGTTGAGCTGCCAGTCGAGCGGGTCGGTGCAGTTGGGCCCTATGCACGTCGTGTTGAACGTAAGCGTGTCGCTGATATCCGCGCAGGCCGCGCAGTAGCTGATACTGCTGTAGGTCTCGCCAAAGGTGCAGTTGCCCGTGGTGCAGTTGAAGTCGGGCTGGCTGTTGCGGTTATAGAGCCCGGCATTGAAGGCCACCTGTAGGCCCGGGGCGATCAGCACCTGTCCGGCACTCAGGTGCAGGCCCGTCCCGGGAAAGTAGTTGGTCCGCGGCAGCGTGGCGTTGCCATCGGCCAGGACGGTCGTGCAGCTGGTAAACAAGATCAGCTGCTGGATAAACGGGTCGATGGCCATGGACAGGATGACGAGAAGCGCTGCAAACGCCATCCACGGCCCCCGCAGCCGGTGCCTCCAGAGCCACCGGGCCGCCCCCAGCGGGTTGTCGCACGTGTCCGCAATAGTCACGACGTCCTCCAGCGAGCGCTCGCCCGTCGCATACCATAGCCACTGTTGCTGGCTGATGCAGGCTGCCAGGATCAGGGCCAGACACCCCTTGAGGGCAAACGAGTAGATGGCCAGCAGCGTGTTGATGGAGATGGAAAACGGCCAGTCTGGCTCGGGCTTTCCCGCGTAGGGCTGGAGCGTGGCCACAATGGCGCCCACGCAGACGAGCATGAGGACGCCGGCGGCCATCTCCGGGAGCCAGACTGTGAGTGTCTGGGGCCAGGTCATCGTCGACGACCCATGCGGCAGCTCTTGCTGCGCAGGTGGTGCGTGCGTCTCTGGCTTGTCCGTCATGAGGGGTGTCTGTTGTTCCGCCTGCTGCTGGTCTCTGTGATGTTGGGATAGATCTGGTTTCGAGGCTGATTCTGCCGAATTCGAGGCCGATATATGCGAAGCCATGGCGGTGTAGGTACACAGTTGGCACCCGCCTGGCAGCGTTGACGTGGAAGCAGGACTGACATGGTGAAGAGGAGGAGGATGAGGGGGGACACTCTACGAGAAATACCGGCCAAGTCTGACGAAAATAGATCTGTATGGAGTAAGAAAAGCTCTGCACGGTTCTTCATAGGTTACAGGCGACAGTGAGACAGAGTCGCAGTTGCTGACGCCTCTGCCAGAGAGCAGGATGGACGGATAAGATATTAGGCCGGTACACCATACGTCGAACCCATCAGTACGTATAAATCAGGAAAGTGTTGCGCCAAATTCATTCTGCCCGCGTGAACTCACAGGATCCACCAGCGTAGTATCGGAGAATGACGATCACTAAACACAAAGATGCAAATTGCCAGCTGCAGAGTACAAAGCCCAGGCACTCTGACCTGGCCAAATGCTTCCCATTACAAGGCGAATGCACGTACGATATACAAAGTAGGAAGCCTTGCTTCTCGTGGTCGGGTGGCATTCAGGCGGCAACGACTGGCACGACAACGTTACATCCTCAAGATGATCTCTCGCTGGCTCTTCATACCTAATCTTACTTACCTACCTCCGAGTGGCATTCTGGCCATTCAAAATACCTTTTTACTCCATTCTACAATTTAATTTGACGTGAGAATATATACTTGCAGTTTGTATTTTAAGCCGGTATTTTCACTTTGAACTCGAAGATGTATTCTCGTCTGCATGCTTGTAATGTAGAGGCTATGAAGAATGGAAGAGAAGGCACTAAACTCACTGTATCCTCTTGATGAGAGAACTCATTTCTCCTGATATCTCCTCAAAAATGTCGTCCATCTGCTTGCGCAGGGCCTCTTCGTCGATAGCCACGACCCGAAAGTCCTTCATGACCAGCTTGCCATCGATAATCGAATGCTGAACGGCCGACCCGTTGCACCCAAACACGAGATGACTCTCCAGCATGGTTTTTCTGTGCACTGGGTCCCTCAACAGCGGCGTGAACATGTGGTTCTTGGTCAGGTCAATGACAATAACATCAGCCTTTCTGCCTGCTTTTACCGAACCGGCATCGATGCCCAGAGCCTTGGCTCCATTGCCGGTGGCCATGCGCAGAATTTCGCGTGGCCGGCCGAGAGATGCGTTCCTGTGGAGGGCCCGCTGCACCAGCGAGCCCATCTTCATCTGGGCAAACATATCTGGACTGTTCTCGCACTCAAAGGCGTCGATGCCCATGCCGACGTTGATGCCGGCAGCCTGCAGGTCCTGCAGACGGACGATGCCGTTTCCGAGCTTGGCGTTGGAGCCGGCATCGTACGACACCGACGTGCCCGTCCTGGCCAGCAGCTGGATGTCTCCGTCCGTCAGGTGGACGCAGTGGGCCGCCACCGTGTCGGGGCCCAGGCACCCCGCCTCGTACGCGATCTCCACGGGCGTCTTGCCGTACAGCGCGCGCACGCCGTCGACCTCGCTCTCGGACTCGCACAGGTGGATGTGCAGCCCCGTGCCCAGGACCTTCTTGGACCGCCCCACGGCCGCCATCAGCTCCAGGTCCGAGGTCAGCATCCACTCGTGGCCGAGCCAGACGCGCACGCGGCCCGACGCCACCCCGTCGTATTGGTGGAAGGCGTCCTCGTTGTCTCGCAGGGAGTCGAGCCCGTGCTCGGGCAGCGCGATCTCGCCGCCGAGCGTGGCCCGGATGCCGATCTGGCTGGCAGCATCGGCGCGGGCATCGATGAAGCGGTACATGTCGTTGACCGTCGTCGTGCCGGACTTGAGGGCAGCACAGTAGGAGTGCATGGCGGCGATAAAAGTCCGGTCTCTTGTCAGAGCTCGTACACTGGGGTACCAGATCTCTTCCAGATACTCTTTCAGGGGCAGTTCGTCCCCAAAGCCCTGCGAATGTTACTACGTAGCCCCTTTTCCCATTTGCCTGTCCAGGGCATCTGGATGTTGGTGCCTGGGCACAACTCACCTTGGCCACCGAGGTGTGGAAGTGGAGGTCGACGAGGCCGGGCATGACCAGCTTATCCGTGCCGTCAATGGCTGTCGTGGCTGGGTCAGCCAGGACGTCGTCACTGGGCTTGCCTCCGTAGACCTTGGCAATGCGGTCATGGACAATTTCGACCGTGCCTGGATAGTAAAAGTTGTCCTCTTCGTCCAGAGTGAGGACGGTCGTATTGTAGATGACAATTCTCGACATCTTGCTGCTCTGGGTGGGAAGGAAGCGAGAGCCGAAGAGAACAGCACCCGCCAAGAATGGTGTTAGTGACCGCCAGGAAGAAAAATGACTTGTAATGGTTAGTTTCCCTTTTCTGCTTAGTGCTCAAGAGTTGCCGGTTCTTATCAGTGTCACACTGCCGGCACAGAAGAGGCATTGCCGCCTTTGTACAGCTCTGTAACTTGTGTAGGTGTACATAGTAGTTCCGCACTCGATACAAAAATGACGAGTACTATTAAACTTACGACTACAGTGAGCAGCTCATTTTTAAAACGAGAATGAAGTGACGTGAATACTAGTCTAGTCGTGGAACACTTTTTTAAATTTAAAACGAGCCACTAAGTATTACATGGGAGATTAAAGCAGTTACTTTTTCTAAACAAAACCACAGAAGCCACGGTTAGCTGGTAGTATACATATCCACCTCTACCCCTCTACTCATCACGATCCGTCGACAGCGCAACGGTCCCCCATTCCTCGAGTATCTTTTCCGTGTCGGCAATGACCTGCCGAATCGTCTGCACGCAGTCGGAGCCGAGCACCAGCCGCGGCGGTGCCGCACGGCCCTGGGCCACTCCGGTGCGCGTGAGCACGTCGACAATGACACGTGCACCCTTGTCAACGTCGCCCGGCTGGTTGTTGTCCGCAGCGACCAGCAGATTGCGCATGGCTGCCGCTTCCGTCCCCTCGTACTCCTTCAGCACGCGCTTGGTGACCGTCTTGTGCGACGAGCCCGTCCCTGTGTTGAGAAGACCCGTGCGGAAGTAGCCGGGCTCGATGGCCGTCACATCGATGCCAAACGGCTTCAGCTCCTTGGCCACACCCTCCATCAGCAGCGACACGGCGGCCTTGCTGGCCGAGTACAGGGCCACGGCGGGAAACGAGGTCCAGGAAGCCAGCGATCCGAAGCTCGCCAGCGCCGTCTGCCGCCCCGCCGCGGCCGCCTCGCGCAGAAACGGTGCGGCCGCGCGCGTCGTGCCGGCCGCACCAAAGACGTTGGTAGCGAACTGCGCGGCGATCTCGGCCTGGCTCGCCTCCTCCACGGCGCCCTCCAGCACGTAGCCGGCGGCATTGACGACGTGTGTGAGCGACCCGTAGATGTCGTGGGCCTTTTTGAAAGTGGCCTCGAGGACGTCCTCGTGGGCGGCCACGTCGAGATCGAGGACAGCGGCTCCGGCCTCTTGCAGTGCAGAGAGTTTGCTGGCCGACCGCGCCGTGGCGATGACCTTGTAGCCGCGCTGGAGCGCCTCGAGGGCAATGGCCTTGCCAAAGCCGGAGCTGGCGCCGGTGATGAGGAAGACGGGCGTGTCAGACATGGTGAAGAGTTGTGAAATTGCCAGGGTAAGTTTGAGATGTGAATTGTCTGGTTGAATTGAAAGACGTAAAGCGTGCCGGCCGATACTTATACTCAACCGGCATCGCGGAAGCAGATACAAAAGTACGCATTCATGGTAAAGGCGTCATGGCCATGACGTTTGTCCGATGATGGGAAGGCTGTAAAGTGAACAATATCATTGTAAAGACCTAACAGCGAGTGGAGACAATTGCCTTGTACTATGTAAAGCCCTATCGGCGAAAGGAGAAGAGACGAGGCTAGTGACGGTAACCATTGTAAAGTCCGAACGGCGACGGGGTAATTGTGTTGCGTATTACAGTGGGGCGCCCAACCTACACAGTATTCCCCGCCGTTGCGGTGTCCTCCGTCGGCGACGGAATTAAAACGTATACTAACGCCTCCGTACCATTCTTGTCGTCTTATATTTGACTCTTTGCATCCCGAAAAAAGCATGACTGCAAAAGTAATAAAGTACAAAAAAAAAAAAACACAAAAAGATCTAATACACTCCAGTAAGCAAATGTCCGCCCATGTCATCAGTGATACACTCTGCTTACAAGAAATAGCCAACGCATCTTCTCAACATGTCTACCCCAGCCCTCGTCACGGCTGTGTACCCTCAGACAGATTCACTCGAGTTTGATTTTGATTACTATCTCAAGACCCATATGCCGCTCGTGGAGAAGCGGTGGAAACCCTTTGGACTGGAGAGCTACTATGTCGTCGACCTGCGCGGCTCGGGTAGCCCGTATGCCATTCAGGCCAGCATCGTCTTCAGCACTGGTGTCGACGGCTTCCACAAGGCCGCCAAGGAGGATGGTACCGAAATCTTTGCCGACGTCAAGAACTTTTCCAATGTAGCCTCGGTCCTTTTACTTGGACCAATTGCCCAGAAGGGCTGAAGAGGATTCGCTGGCTGGACGTCTCGGTCCTAAAGATGTCATGAAAATTACGTATATATGTACATGTGTATAGTATGCATATAGATTGCACATACTTATATAGAAACTTGAAAACATCAAGAACATAATATTCCAAGGGGCACGAGGAAGGGCGAGACACAAGGCGAGCTAGAAAATCAAACATGGATATAATGAAGGAGGAACAACATAAAGTACATTTTCCAGTTAACCAAAGTAAAGCAACATTCTATACAACCGAAGAATCAAAACTGCAAAACATGATGACAAACGCTCAGATGAAATGGACATGGGAATAGAACTATTGTAATGACTGCAATGATTCGCAGAAATCAGAGAGCAGGGAGACGACAACCGACCGGTCAACGGCCGTCTTGTCAAAGGCAGCCGAGAAGCGCAGCTCGTCTTTGGCCGGCAGCACCGTCAGCCAGACGTCCGTGACGACGGGCGAGAGTAGGTCGAGGTCCATCTGGCAAGAGGTCAGCTGCAGCGAAGAGCCGCTGCTGTTGTCAGTGCCAGGCAGGTTCTGGTACTGCAGGATGGTGCTGAAGCCCGACGCGGTCGAGCTCCGCAGCGGACTCTGCTGCCAGTCTGTGCTCTCCCGGAGGACCGTGGCAAAGCCGACGTGCTCGTGCGGCAGAGCGGCCAGCTGCTGCTGGGCGATGCTCTGTAGTAGTGGTGCGTCTGACGGCCCTGCCGGCGTGGTAGCCAAGGCGGTGTCGACCCGGACAGGAATGAGGTTCACGCAGGGGCCGTGGACGCTCTCGATGCCGTCGAGGGGCAGGGCGCGGCCGGAGACGAGGTGGCCAAACACGACATCAGCGCGGCCGGTAGCGCGGGAGAGCGCGAGCGCCCAGGCTGCCTTGAGGTAGGTGACGGTCGAGTAGGGGCGGCTGGCCTGGGCCTGGGCCTGGGCCTGGGCTTGGGCTTGGGCTTGGGCCCGAGTCAGGGTCCAGGCTGCCTTGAGGTAGGTGACGGTCGAGTAGGGGCGGCTGGCCTGGGCCTGGGCCTGGGCCTGGGCTTGGGCTTGGGCTTGGGCCCGAGTCAGGGTCCAGGGTATGGTGACGGTGTGGAATTGGGAACGGGCGCCTGGCTGTTCTGGCGATAGGGAGGACAGTGCTGGCAGAGACGGCATGACAGAGCCGCGGAGGAGCTGGCGCCAAAAGTCGAGGGATGTCGTTTTGTCGGACTGGAGGGCTTGCATGTAGTAGGACATTTGGCGGGCAGCGGTGGCAGCAGTGGCAGCGGTGGCAGAGGTGGAAGAGGGTGCGATGACTGACAGTGTGTCGTCTCCTCCGAGTCCCTTGATATTCTGCAGGAAGAGGGGCAGAGACAGGCCGTCGTACTGCGCATGGGACAGGCGGAGGACCAGGGCGTCCTGGGCACCGCCGTCGACGTGCCAGGCCTTGAATATGGGCTCGAGGGGCGGCAGATGACGGCTCTGGTCCGCCTCGCGGAGACGGAGACAGAGAGCCGAGAGGTCCGGCGAAGAATCATCGGGCGACGCCGCGTGGCACACCTCCTCCCAGGGCTCCATAAAGTCGGAGCGGTCGAGGACGGCCTGGTAGAAGCGGCCCTCGTAGCGGGCAAAGACGGTCCGGAAGATCTCGGTCTCCTCGGCGACGCGCTGCAACATGAGGCGGGCGGCCTGCCTGTCGATCTTTTTGTGCGGAGAGAGCGTGATGTAGAGGACCCAGCGGCCGTGGTCGTGCTCGCGGAGGACGAGGTCCTGGAAGTCGGTCGTCTCGAGGACGGTCTCGACGGTCCGGCCAGGAAGCATGTCCCGGACGGCCTGGACGGCCTCGTGGATCTCTGGGCCCAGGGACTCTGCCTCGCAGTTCTCCACCTTGTCCTCTCCGCTTCTCGTCTCAAGCTGCGCGCAAAAGTCGCCGAGGACAGGCGTCTGGAACACTTGCGCCACCGATGTGGCCCAGCCGACGGTGCGCATGGCCGCCACGAGCTGCATGGCGGCGATGGAGTCGCCGCCGAGGTGGAAGAAGTCGTCGGCGGCGCCAATGGAAGTGGCCGGCCGGCCGAGGACATCGCCCCAGATCTGGCGCAGACGGCGCTCGGTGGCGGTCGCAACCTCTTTGGTGGCAGACGTCGGGCGGTAGTCGTCCCACACGGCGTGGTCGAGGTCGGTGAGTAGACGGGCTATGCTGAGTCGGTCGAGCTTGCCAGAGGCGTTGAGGGGCAGGTGGGCGACGGGCAGAAAGAGCTCGGGGACCATGTAGCGGGGCAGGACGGCGCCGAGCTGGGTGCGGATGTCGTCAAAGGTGCCGAGCAGGGCGGGCGTGGGAGAGAGAAGCTGGAGGTCTCCCTGGTCTCCCTGGTCTGGGCGTTTTTCGTCGTTGGTATCGTCCACCTCGACGACGAGGACGAGAGACGGACTCGACTGGCCGTGATGGAGTATCGCTGCCGCCGACTGCACGGCCGGCACCTTGCTGGCCCAGTACTCAATCTCCCCAATCTCGACACGCTGGCCATGGATTTTGATCTGCGTGTCACGGCGTCCCAGGCCGGTGTAGGTGCCATTGGGGTTCTGCCGGACGAGGTCGCCGGTGCGGTACATGCGGCGACGGGGCGCGTCACTGCTTCCACGGCCCAGGCCGTAGCGAGCCAGAAAGGCCGGGTCCTCGACAAAGGCGGCGGCCGTCTTGGCGTCGTCGTGGAGGTAGCCCCGGGCCAGATGGGGGCCTTCGATGAGCAGCTCGCCGGGCGTGCCGGGGGGGCAGAGGCGGTTGTAGTCGGTGGGATCGACGACCCAGAAACGGCAGCTAGGCAGAGGAGAGCCGAGGACCGAGGCCTGGCGGGTGTCGGTGAGGGGAGCCGGAGACACGGCCGCATAGACGGTGCACTCGGTCGGGCCGTAGCCGTCGAGGACGCGGGCTGACGAGGATGACAGCCAGAGGTCGAGGACGGCCGGCTGGACGGGCTCGCCGATGAGCACGAGGGTCTGGACGAGAGGCAGCTGGGCCGGCTGCAGGAGGGCGGCGACGGTGGGGGTGAGGGACAGAAAGTTGACGCGGGCCGACCGCAGGTAGTCCTGGAGGCGGCCGAGACGGTCCGACTCGGACGGGATGCAGACGCAGCCGCCGCAGCAGAGGGTGGTGAACATTTCCTGAATGGTGGCGTCGAAAGTGTGGGCAGCGAACTGGAGGACGCGGGAGTGGTGGCCGAGGCCAAAAGCGGTGGCCTGCGAGAGCAGGCTGTTGTAGATGCCGGCGTGTTCGAGGACGACGCCCTTGGGAGTGCCGGTGCTGCCCGAGGTATAGACGATCCAGGCGGCCTGGTGAGGACGGGGTTCGGCGGCGCGGAAGGTGGTGGACAAGAGGGGGAGCGTCTCCCAGAGGAGAGAAGAGACGGTGAGGACGGTGGGGGAGAGGGGAGAGCTGCCCGCGTCCAACAGGTCGGCCAGCCGAGACGAGTGGACGCTGTCGGCGAGGATGGCACGGACAGAACTGTCGCGAACAATGAGGGAGAGCCGGCCGGCGGGCAGCTGGACACCGAGGGGGACGACGGTGCCGCCAGCCTGCAGGACGGCGAGCATGGCGACGAGGGCCCAGCGTGACTTGTCCATGCAGATGCCGACAGCCACCTCGGCGCCGACGCCGAGCACGCCCTGCAGGTGCTGGGCGAGCTGTGTCGACCGGTGGACGAGCTGGGCGTAGGTCAGGTCGCCGTCCCAGGCGTGGACGGCAAGAGCGCCGGGCTGGCGGGCGGCCGTCTCCAGCAGGAGGCCGGTCAGGCAGCCGGGCAAGGTCGGTGGCGGCCGGCCCATCTGGAGCAGGTCGCCGTCGGTGAGCAGACGGCCCTGAGCGGCAGGGCTGAGGGGCTCGAGGTCGGCAAGGCACGTGACGTGGTGGCCGGGCCGGGACTCGGCGCGGACGAGCTCGGCCGCAAGATGGGCAAAGTGGTCGAGCATCTGGCCGGCCGCGGCCACCGAGAGGATCTGGTCGTCGAAGCGAGCCTCGATGGTGACCGTCCCGGAGCCGAGGGTGCACTCGACGTTGAGGGCGTAGCTGTCAAAGAGGCCGGCACTGCCTCGGCTGTCGTCGTAGGGATGGAGGCCGGGAAAGGCGTTGGCGTCCTCGCTCTCGGCAGCTGGCTGCACCACAAAGAGGTGGCGCAGATCGAGGGCGGCGGCGGCCGAGGAGGACGAGAATCTGTTCTCGTCAGCGAGCATCTCACGGATACGCTGCAGGCCCGTGTGCTCGAATGGCATCATGTCGGCCGCCTGCTGGTGGACACGCTGCAGATAGACGGAGACGTCCTCGGCTGGGTCGACATGGACGCGCACTGGGACGGTGGTGATGGTCGGAGCGAGGATGTCGGCGATGCGGGCGACGGGGGCATGGCGGCCCGAGAGAACGGCGGCAAAGACGACGTCCTGGTTGCCGGTATGCTGGGCGACGAGCAAGGCCCAGGCGGCTCGCAGCAGCGAGGCGAGCGAGATATGATCATGGTCTTGGTCCACGGCACGCGTCAGGTCAAAAGAGTGCAAGAGCCGCTCCGCTGGACGAGGCTGGTAGTGGCCACCGAGGCCGTGGGGGAGGGCGGGAAAGTCCGAGGCCGGGTTGCCGGTCAGCTGATCTCGCCAGTAGGCTGCCGTCTCGGCCTCGGCCTCGGCAGAGCGGGCGAGGTAGCCCAGAAAGGGGCTGTAAGGAGCCGAGCGAGGGACGGCAGACTCCCAATAGACGGCCGCGACCTGGCGGAAGAGGGAGAGCAGGCTCCAGCCATCAAAGACGCTGTGATGAGCCGTCCAGACAAAGAAGCGCCGGCCCGGCGCTTCGTGGACGAGGCCGAGGCGAACGAGTGGCTGGCCCTCGGCCATGCCGAGGCTGTCGTCTCCGGCGAGGTAGGCCTCGAGGGTGTCGGCCGTCTGCCAGACGAGCGGCGACTGGACGACGACCTGGAGGGACGAGGAGGAGGTGTCTGTGGTGTCGCCCAGGAGGATGCGGGTCCGCAAAATGGGTGCAGCCTGGGCCAGGGTCTGCCAGGCCGCTTGCAGACGTGTGCTGTCGATCTCGTCGCCGAGAGCAAAGACGCGGCGGCCGATATAGGCAGCCGGCTGCCGGGTGGTCGTCAGCAGCAGGCCTTCCTGGAGGGGCGTGCAGGGGTAGACGTCCTCGATGTCGTCGACGGTGACGTCACAGCGCGCAGCCATATCGGCGAGGCGGGAGGCGTCGCGGGTCCAGAGACTGAACGGGGCCGGGACAGCGAGCGTGTCTGCGCTGGCGTCCTCGAGAGCTCGCTGGGCGCCGATGCGGGCGAGATCGGCCAGTCGGGGATGAGCAAAGACGTCGGCGACAGACAGGACGAGTGATGCACCGCCAGCTCGTGACGCCTCCTCGACGAGCCGCATGGCCATGATGGAGTCGCCGCCGAGGTGGAAGAACTGGTCACAGGCGCCAATGGTCTCTTCTGGCCGGCCGAGCACGCTGCTCCAGAGCCGGCGGAGGTGGCGCTCGTCGGCGGTAGTGACGTCCGCCTTGACAGCCGCGGCTGGCCGGTAGCCCTCGAGCTGGTGGCTGTCGTCGAGGCTCTGCAGCCAGGCAGTGAGGGAGCGGCGGTCGAGCTTTCCAGAGGTGTTTTGGGGCAGACGGGCCATGGGAACGACGAGGTCTGGCACCATGTAGCGGGGGAGGACGTCACGCAGGCTGGCCAGGAGGTCTTCCGACGCGCGCAGGAGACTGGGGGTGGGTGGCAGGAGGTTGTCTGTCAGGCTGTCTGTGAGGCTGTCTGTGAGGCTGTCTGCCAGGCTGTCTGTGAGGCTGTCTGTCAGGCCGTCAAACTGCACGGCCAGAGCAAGAGAGAGGGCGCCTCTGTCCGTCTTTCTCAGCAGAATGGCGGCCGCTGCATGCACCGAGGCCATGGACCGCGTGGCCCAGTACTCGATCTCGCCGACCTCGACGCGCTGGCCATGGATCTTGATCTGCGTCCCCAGCCGGCCCAGCGTCGTGTAGCTCCCGTCCTCGTTCAGCCGGACAAGGTCGCCCGTGCGGTACATGCGGCGGGCACGGTCGAGGCCGAAGCCGTAGCGGGAGACGAAGCCGGGATCCGTGATGAACGAAGCCTCTGTCTTACCGACATCGTTGAGGTAGCCCCGCGCCAGTAGGGGCCCTTCGATGAGGAGCTCACCCGGCATGCCGAGGGGGCGCAGCCGGTGGTGGTCGAGGGGGTCGACGACCCAGAAGCAGCTGGCAAGCGGCACGCCGAGCACAGGGACCTCGGCAATGCTCGTCATAGGCCGCGGCGAGACCGTCGCATAGATGCTGCACTCGGAGGGGGCGTAGGACTCGAGGACGACGGCCGACGTCTTCCATGCGTCCATGACGGCCGGATTGACGGGCTCGCCCATGAGGATGACCGTCTGGACGAGGGGGAGGCTGAGCGGGTCGAGCAGGCCGGCCACGGTCGAGGTGAGGGAGAGGAAGTTGACGCTCTTCTCGCGGACAAACGCCTGCAGCCTGTTGACGCGGTCGTGCTCGGACGGCACGCAGACGCAGCCGCCGTGGCAGAGGGTGGTAAAGACCTCTTGGATGGTGACGTCAAACGTGTGCGAGGCAAACTGGAGCACGCGCGAGCCCTCGTGGACGCCAAAGGCAGGACCGTGGGACTGGATGCTCGACACGAGCGCCGAGTGCTGCAAGACGACGCCCTTGGGCACGCCTGTACTGCCAGACGTGTAGACGACCCAGGCAGCGTTGTCGGCCTGGACCGAGGAGATGGGCCGGGGCGCGTCGGTCAACGAGACAGCCGCGAGGCACGTGATGAGAGCAGCATCGATCGGCACGAGCACCACGCCAACGTCGCCCTGCAGCCGCTCGCGCTGCTCGGCGTCGACCAGAATTAGAGGGGCTCGCGTGTCGGCGAGGACGATCTGCAGCCGAGCCACCGGCTGCTCCGTGCTCAGCGGGACGACGACGCCGCCGGCCTGGAGCACCGCCAGCATGGCCACGACAGCCCAGACGGACTTGGACAGGCACACGCCCACCATGACTTCAGGGCCGACGCCCCGGGCCCGGAGGTCGACGGCCAGCGTGCTGGCAGCCGCTTCCAGCTCGGCAAAGGTCATCTGGCCGTCCCAGGCGTCCACGGCGACGGCACCCGGCCGGCGTGCGGCGACTTCGGCAAAGACGGTATGGATGCACGCCGTGGCCGCGGCAGGCGGTGTGTGGTTGCGCGCGCGCAGGAGAGCCACGTCCTCGGGCGGCACGAGATCGAGGGCGCCGAGGTTCGTGGCGGCATTGGCGGGGTCGCAGAGGATCTGCACGGCATGGCGCAGCTGGGCCAGCAGGCGCTCGGCCGTGGCCGCCGTGGCGACCTGGGCGCGGTACCGCAGCACAAAGACGAGACCGCCGGCGTCTTCGAGGATGGACAGGTTCCAGTCGTACTCGGTCGACTCGTCGGCCGCCGTCTGTTCCAGCCGGATAGAGGCTTTCGGCTGTGTGGATGTGCCGGCCATGTTGGTGGCGCGGGCATACGACAGCGTCGAGTTGAAAAGCGTCTCCTGCGACGCCACGGCCGACTCGCGGGAGGCCAGGGCGTGCTGGATGGCCGCGAGAGAGGCCCGCTGGTGCTGGAAGCCGTCGAGGAAGCGTGTCTGGACCGCCTGCAGCGCGTCGGCCGTCGATCGGGCCGCGTCCAGCACGACACAACCGACCATCATGTTGATCATGGGCCCCACGAGCGTGTCGACGCCCTCGATGGGCACGTCTCGCCCGCTCGAGAGGAAGCCAAAGCAGACGGCGCGGCTCGCTTCGACGTAGCCGGCGAGCACGAGCGCCCACGCGAGCTGGCAGACGCTAGCTAGAGTGACGTCATGAGTGCGGCCGACCAACTGCAGCGACGCGAGATTAGTCAGCACCGTCCTCACTTCCTGAACACCGTCCTCCTCCTCGCTGCCGTCCACGTCCTGCAGCGGCTGGCGCAGGCGCAGATGGCAGGGCTCGGCGTCGGCTAGCAGGTCGGCCCAGTACTGCACGTCCTTGTCTTCGGGGTTCTGGGTGAGAAAGGCGACATAGGAGCCATACTGCGACCCAGGCAGGGCCGATGCGTCATAGGCCGCCAGCAAGTCGTTGATGATCAGCTGGACGGACGAGGCGTCGACGAGGGCGTGGCTGATGGAAAAGTGGCCGTAGACTTGCCCGGCTGTCGTCGTCAGCAGCAGTAAGCGGTGCGGCGGCCCGTCGACGGGATCCGAGTCGAGCTGGTGGCGGCAGATCGTCTGCTGGAGGGCGGTCTCCTCGACATCCGCCAGGATGCGCACGTCCGCCTCGGGGTCGGCCAGGACCACCTGGAAGAAGCGGTCGTGGTGGGCCAGGGCGCCGGTGAACTGGGTCCGCAGGATCGAGTGCTGCCGGACGACCTGGCGCCAGGCAGCCGCAAGTCGGCCCGTGTCCACCTTGTCCACCTCGCCAGGCCGAATGAGACACGTCTGCTGGAGACGGTAGGTCGAGGGCAACCGCAGCTGGCCTAGAAGGATGCCCTGCTGGATGGGCGTGCACGGCAGCACGTCCTCGACGTCCGTCCAGCGGAGGCCGGCCGGCAAGAGGCAGTGCCGGTAGAGGCTGGCGAGGTCGGCGTAGTCGAGGTCGGCTAGGGGAAAGTCGCTCGCCGTCGCTGTTGGCACCGTCGTCTCCAGCACCCGCACGCCCGCCTCGACGTGCTCGCCAAAGCGCTGCAGCCAGGCCCGGATCCCGTCGCGGCGGCTGCTCTCGCGCGGGAAGCCGACGGCGATCTGGGCCTCGCCGCTGTCGACCGACACCTCGACCGTCAGGGCCGCGTGTTGGCGGACGAGGTCGCCGACGGCCGAGGTGTCGTCGACAGACGCGTGCAGTCGGTCCAGCTGCAGCAGTCCGTCGGCGCCGTCGAGCTGCTGGAACTGGCCGTGATAGTTGAAGAGGATATCCATGGGAGTCGCAGAGGCCTGCATAAAATCAATGACGTCATTGCCTTGGTAGAGCTGGCGGCCGTCTTTGATGTGGCGGACCATGGACAGGAAGTCGTCTGGCTTCTCAGTCGACAGTCGGACGGGAGTCACGGTCGTGAACCAGCCGACCGTCTCGGACACATCGAGCCCGTCTACTTGGCGGCCGTGGTTCTCGACATACACGAGAGGCCCGTCTTGTCGGTCCACAAATACTTGTCGGAAGGAGACGCAGAGCGCCGCCAGCAGAATGTCGTCGGGACGCGTCCGCAGAGGTGCATTCGCCAGAGGGCCTAGGAGGAGCGTTGTTGCTTGCTTGCTAATAGTTGCCGTGGCGAAGCACTGCTCGCCCGTGAGGTACTGGCCGGGCACGAGGCCCCAGTATGTCCAGGAGGAGGAGGAGGGCGTCGTCGACGACGACGACGACGACAAAGGATCAGTTGCCACGGTCGCCGACTCTTTTCCTACCCGCGCACGAATGGCTGCATTCCACGCCGAAAAGGACATGGACGACACGGGCGGGACCGACTGCCCGCGCAAGAGGTGCTCGAGATCCTGGGCGATGATGCGCCACGACACGAGGTCGATGACGAGGTGGTGGGCCGCCATGAAGAGCAGCTGTCGGTCCGGCAGGGCCACGAGGTCAGCGGCAAAGACGGGTCCCTTTTCCAAGTGGAGCGAGCTCTGCGAGAGCAGCAGAATCTGCTGCGCCGTCGTCTCGCTGTCGGCCTGGTGCGTCTGGAAGCGGAAGGAGCCCGGGATGTGCTTCTCGATGCGCTGCTCTATGCTTCCATGGATGCTGCCATGCCCTCCAAAGCGCGCTCGCAGCATGGCGTGACGGCTCACGAGCGCTTCCATGGCCTTGTGGGCCGTTGCTGCCTCGACAGGCTGACGCAGGCAGAAGCAGACGCTCTGGTTGAAGCGGAGTGGTCCGTCTGCGCGGAGACCATCGCCGGCCATGTCGCGGAAGAACATGGACTGTGCCGGCGAGAGGGCAAAGGGCGTGTCGGGAACTGCTGTGGCGGCCGCAACGGCAGCCGCGCTGGTCGATTCCGCCTTGCTCTGCAGCGCCAGCTGAGGTATGCTGGCGCTCTGGAGCACGTCCCGCACCGACAGCACGATCCCCCTTCGTCGGCACGCAGACACGACCTGCATCGCCGTGATCGAGTCGCCTCCATGGGCCAGGAACGACCGCCGGTAGCTGATGCTGGACAGCGTCTGGCCGAGGACGTCGCTCCACACGGCCCGCAGTTCGCGCTCCACGGCCGTCGCTGGCGTGTCGTCGATGACGTCATTGTCGTTGTCATCCTCCTCTTTCTCGATATTCACGCGTCGCTCTAGGATCAGCTGGCGCACGCGCAGGCGGTCGACCTTTCCAGACGCGTTGACCGGCAGCGACTCCATGGGCTGCCACGTGCGGGGGATCATGTAGGCCGCCAGACAGGTCGAGAGGTGCTGCTGCATGGCATCGGCCAGCCGCTTGGCGGCCTGGCGGTCGGCCTTGCTGTCGCTGCCGTGCTGAAAGGCAGCCACCAGTCCACCTGCCGTGTCCTGGCCAGGCTTGATGTAGACGACAACGGCCTGCGTGTGCGACGGGTGCCGGCCAATGTGGTACTCGATCTCGCCCACTTCCACGCGCTGGCCGTGGATCTTGATCTGCGTGTCGCGGCGTCCCAGATTCGTGTACGTGCCGTCGCTATTCTGTCGCACGAGGTCGCCGGTCCTGTACATCCGGCGCGGGCCGTGTCCTCCGAACCCATACTGGGCCACAAAGGCCAGATCCTCAACAAAGGACGCACGCGTCTTGGCCGCGTCGTGCAGGTACTCGCGCGCCAGGTGCGGCCCCTCGATCAGCAGCTCGCCCGGAACACCCACCGCACACAGGCGATGGTGGTCGTGCGGGTCGACGACCCAGAAGCAGCACGTCGGCAGCGGTGTGCCCAGAATGGTGGCCTGGCGCCGGTCCGACATGGGGCGCGGCGAGATGGCTGCCTGGATGCTGCACTCGGACGGACCGTACGCGTCCAGGACGGCCGCCCGGTGCATCCACAGATCGAGCACGGCCGGCTTTACAGGCTCGCCAATCAGAATGAGTGTCGTTACCAGGGGCAGACGGTCAGGGTCCAGCAGACCGGCCACAGTCGACGTCAGCGAGAGCACGTTGGCGCCGAGGCCGAGAATGGCCCCCTCCAGGTCGTCCATGCGTGCCGCCTCGGACGGGATGCAGACGCAGCCGCCGTAGGACAGCGTCGTAAACGTCTCTTGAATCGTCACGTCGAACGTGTGTGCCGCAAATTGCAGGACGCGGGAGCCGGCATGCAGGCCAAACGCGGCGCCGTGGGACCGGCAGCTCGTCACGAGAGCCGAGTGCTGCAGGACGACGCCTTTGGGCGTGCCCGTACTGCCAGACGTGTAGACCACCCACGCGGCGTTGTGGGCCTTGGCTGCGTCTGCCTGGTCCTCCTCCACAGTCTCCTCTCCAGCCGGCCCATCCACGGCAACCAACGCACAGCCAAAAGACGCCAGCGACGCCAGCCTCAAGGCCTGCGCCGTATCCACCAAGACGAGCGGCGCCTGCGTGTCTTCCAGCACCGTCTGGAGCCGTGCCAGGGGATGCTCTGTGCTCATCGGCACCACCACGCCGCCTGCCTGCAGAATCGCCAGCATCGCTACCGTCGCCCACCGCGACTTGTCCATGCAGAGTCCGACCATGACTTCCGGCCCGACGCCACGTGCCCGCAGCTGAGACGCCCGCGCACGCGCCAGCGCGACCAGCTCTGCGTACGTCAGGTCGCCGTCCCAGGCGTGGACGGCCAGTGCAGATGGCTGGCGCGCCGCCGCGTCCTGCACGACCGTGTGGAGGCAGCTTTCCAGTGCGACGGGCGGCTCCTGGTTGCGGGATCGAATGGTTTCCAGATCGGCTGGCGGCAGCAGGTCGAGAGAGGCGAGGGACGCTTCCCCTGCGCTCTCGAGAACGAGCACGACATGCTCCAGCTGGGCCAGCAGACGCTGTGCAGAGGCCTCGGTGGCGGCGGCGCGGCGGCAGTGCAGTGCCAGCGTCGTGTCTGATTTCAGAGGAGCATCTGCGTCTCGCGCGTCCTCGGTAATGGTGAGATTATAGTCGTACTCGGTGGGCTCTTCGACGGCCACGCTCTCCAGCCGGATCGACGCTGGCTGGCGCCGTCCGGGAGACAGTCGCCGGTAGGACACGGTCGTGTTGAAGAGGGAGGTCGAGCCGCGCTGGAGAGCATGCTGGATGGCCGCCAGGGACGCCCGCTGGTGCTCAAAGCTGGCGAGGGAGCGCGTCTGGATGCCGCAAAGAGCGGCGGCGACCGTCTGGCCCTGCAGCGCCACAGGCGCGATCATCGTGTTGATCATGGGCCCGACGAGTGACTCGACGCCGTCCATGGGCACATCGCGGCCGCTGGCGAGGTAGCCGAAGCAGACGCTCTCGGACTCGACATGCGCTGACAGCACGAGAGCCCATGCCAGCTGGTAGACGTTGGCGGCCGTCGTGCCATGGGCCTCGCACAGGCGGCGGAGGGCTGAGCTGGCCGCGGCCGATAACGTTCTCGTAATGGCCCTGCTCTTGTCTGATTCTGGGGTCTCTGGTCCCTCCTCGATCTGCACGCCCAGCTGCAGATAGCACGGCTCCACGTCTCTCAGCAGATCTGTCCAGTAGAGCAGATCGGCCTCTTGTGACTGCCGCTCCAGGTAGGCAACGTAGCGGCTATACTGCGAGGCGAGGCCGGCCGTCGAGTGTCCGTCATAGGCCCGCAGCAGGGCGCCCATCAACAGCTCGATCGAGGACGCGTCCACGAGAGCGTGGCTCATGGCAAAATGGCCGAATACAGAGCCCGTCTCGGTGGTCACGAGGCTGAACCGGTGAAGGGGTTGACCACTGAAAGGGTCTTTTTCTGTCGTCTGGCCTCCTTGCAGGGTCGTGCCCACGTCTTTTTCTGTCGGGCAGGTCAGGAACTGCACGTCGACAGCGGGGGCGCGCAGGACGACCTGCAGGAACCTCTCTTCCTGGTCAGCCTGCTGAGAGACGGCACTCGTGAAGACGGTGCGCAGGATTGAATGCAGTCCGGCCACGCATCTCCAGGCGTCGGCCAGCCGGTGGACGTCGGCCGATGGATGCACGCAAAAGGTCTGCTGCAGCTGGTATGTCTTGGGCGACTGTAGCTGACTAAGCAGGATGCCCTGCTGGATGGGCGAGCAGGGGAGGACGTCCTCGACATGGGACCAGCTGACCTCGCTGTCTCCCCATATCTGCTTCGGGAGCAGTTCGAGCTCGGCCTGCCGCAGCTTGGCGAGCGGAAAGTCGCTGGCTGTCGCCGTGGTGACTGTAGCCAGCAGCATCTCGATGCCCTCTGCCAGTCGGCGGCGGTACTGCGCCAGCCACTCGGCCATGGCAGCAGTGCGGCTGCTGTGACGGCTGTAGCCGATGGAGAGGCAGGCCTCACCTGATGTGGAGGCTACAGAGACCTCGACGGTGAGGGCGGCAGGCTGGCGGATACGAGGGCCGACGGGAGCATCCTCCATCTCAGAGGTCTCGTTCGGGGAGTGCAGTCGATCGAGTGCCAGCAGCCCATCAGCTCGCTCGAGTTGCTGGAACTGGCCATGGTAGTTGAAGAGGATCTCCATCGGCTGTACCACGGAATCGTCAGCCTCTGCCTGCCTCTGGGCAAAGTCCATGACGGCCTGTGGGGCCTGCTGGCGACGGCCATCCTTGACCTGGCGAACGACGTCGACAAACGACCTTGCCGCTTGGCCGTCTTCCGCGTCAAGACGCAGGGGCAGCATTGTCGTGAACCAGCCGACCGTCTCAGACAAGTCCATCTCGGTCTCGCCCGTCTCATCCTGGCGGCCGTGGCCCTCGACAAAGACAGAGGGCTGGCTCTGGTCGGCGGGTCGGTCGGTAAATACGTCCTCGAATGAAACGAGAAGGGCTGCCAGCAGAATGTCTTCAGGATTTGTGTGCAGAGCAGCATTGGCAGGGCCGAGCAGCTGTGTCGTCTTTGACGCGTCGAGTGTGGCGGTCGTGAAGCACAGGTCACCAGCTACGTACTGGCCCGGCTCGAGTCCCCAGTATGCCCAGGGTGAGACGGCAGGACTCACAAAGGCGGAGAGGGCGGGAGATGGGGGACAGGGGGGAGATCTTGTGCGTGCAGCGAGAGAGGTGGACCAGGCAGAAAAAGAAAGAGACTGGGAGGCGAGGCCCTTCTCGGGAGACGACAGCAGCTGGTCGAGGTCTTGAGCAATGATGCGCCAGGACATGAGATCCACCACGAGATGGTGTGCCGTCAAGAAAAGGACGGTGCGGTCAGGCAGGATCAGCAGGTGGGCAGCAGAGACGGGGCCCTGGAGATTGAGAGAATCCTGCGACTGGCGGATGATGGCTCGAGCAGCTGCATCGTCGGCGACGGATGCATGAATCTCAAAGCGGTACGAGCCTCTGACGTCCTTCTCAATACGCTGCTGCCATGTGGTTGCTACTGTCCTCTTTGTACCGACACTGACGTCGGAACCTGTGCTGGTCAGCTGGCTTTCGCTGATGTCGTCCTCGCTGTGGCTGCTGCTGCTGCTGCTGCTGCTCATATGGGAACTGTTGGAGTCGTGGGAACTGTTTGTAATAGTGTTAGCATCCATCTGAAAAGAGTCGCTCTGGCTGTCGTTGGCCGTCTGGTCTTGTGAGTCGACGCGCTCGAAACGGGCTCGGAGCATCGCGTGTCGTGCCACCAGGGCCTCTATAGCACTGGCAACTGTTGCGTCGGAGACCGTCCTCCTTAGGCGAAAACAGGCGCTCTGGTTGTATCGAAAAGGCCCGTCTGCACGGTCTCCAGCCGCCATGTCCCGGAAGAAGAAGCGCTGAGCCGGCGCCAGAGCAAAGGGTCCCGAGATTTCCGCCAGCTCACTGATCGGGGACGCCACAGACACCTGCACTTGCAGGGCCAGGTCGGCGAGGCTAGCACTCGCGAGCACGTCGCGCACCGACACCAGGAGACCCCGACGACGGCAGGCTGACACGACCTGCATGGCTGTGATGGAGTCGCCGCCGTGGGAGAGGAACGAGCGGTGGGAGCTGACCCGGTTCAGCGGCAGGTTGAGCACCTCGCTGCACACCTCGCGCAGTGCGGACCTCGTCGAATCCTTTTTTCCTTGTTTGATTTCTGCCTCTTCGTCGTCGTCGTCTTCGTCCTCCTCATTTCCCCATTGCTCAAAGGCGAGAGCAGCAAAGGCATCCACGCTCAGCTGGTCGATCCACGTCGTCAGGCTGCGGCGGTCTGCTTTGCCGGACGAGTTGACTGGCACGGCCGCAATGGGGATCCAGATGCGTGGGATCATGTAGTCGGGCAGCCGCTGTGCCAGGTACGTCTGGAGACCGGCCACTACTACCCGTACAGTCTCCTGGTCCACCTCGGCTCCTTGGATGGCCGTCGACCCGGCTGGCCCAGACCAGGACTGGCCATCTTTGCTGGGAAGGCGGAAAGCCGCTACGAGCCGGCGCCGTGCCCAGACGACCACGGCCTCGGTCCCGGACCCGTGCTGGGCGACGTGGTGTTCAATCTCACCCACTTCGACACGCTGCCCGTGCACCTTGATCTGCGTTCCCTTGCGGCCCAGCGTCGTGTACGAGCCGTCGTCGTTACGCCGAACGAGATCGCCAGTGCGGTACATCCGCCGCGGCTTTCCGTCCATCCTCGCCAGGCCGTACTGCTGCACAAAGGCAGGGTTCTCGAGAAAGACCGAGTCCGTCTTAGCCTCGTCGTTCAGATAGCCTCGGGCGAGCAGCGGACCCTCGATAAGCAGCTCGCCGGGCGCCCCAAGCGGACCTAGACGGTGGCAGTCATCGGGGTCCACCACCCAGAAGCAGCTCGCCAGGGGCATGCCCAAGACGGGCACCTGGCTAATGTCACGCATCGGCCGCGGCGACACGGTCGCGTAGATACTGCACTCGGACGGCGCATAGGATTCTAGCACAGTCGCCTGGTCCTTCCACAGGTCCATGACAGCCGGCTTGACGGGCTCGCCCATCAATATAACGGTCCGCACGAGCGGCAGCCGCGCCGGGTCTAGCAGGCCTGCGACCGTTGACGTAAGTGACAAAAAGTTGACGCCGGCAGCTGCCACAAAGTCGCCTAGCCGGTTGATCCGGTCGGCTTCCGAGGGCACGCACACGCAGCCAGCATGGCACAGCGTCGTGAACACTTCCTGGATCGTCACGTCAAAGGTGTGCGCCGCGAATTGGAGAACACGTGACGTTGACGTCACGCCGAACGCCGGCCCATGCGACTGGATGCTGGAGGCAAGGGCGCGGTGCTGGAGCACGACGCCCTTGGGCACGCCCGTGCTGCCCGACGTGTAGACGACCCAGGCGGCGTTGCCAGGGTGCACCGCACATGCCTGAGCCAGGGCAGACTCTGACTCCCGCATCAGACGGCCTGACATGGCCTCGTCGACCGTCAGCAGCGGCAGGTCCACTTCGGCCAGGCGTTGTGCCTGTGCGGCATCCACGAGGATCAGCGGTGCCATGGTGTCCTTGAGCACGATATCCAGCCTCGCCCGCGGCTGCTCTGTGCTCAGGGGCACCACGACGCCACCCGCCTTGAGCACGGCCAGCATGGCGACCACGGCCCAGCGCGACTTGGCCATGCAGATGCCTACCATGACCTCGGGGCCGATGGACCATTTATGTGACAAGTGTGCAGCCAGAGCACCGGCGGCCGCGTCGAGCGCGCCAAACGTCAGCTCGCCGTCCCAGGCGTGCACGGCAACGGCCTTTGGCAGACGCGCAGCCACCTCCTCGACCATGGCGTGGATGCATTGCTCGACGGCCGGCGGACACTCGCCGTTGACCTCTTTGAGGTGGGCGCGGTCGGCGTCGCCAAGGGCATCAAACTCGTCGACACGGGCGTCGGGGTGGTCCAGAATGAAGGCGACGGCACGCAGGAAACAGCCGAGGATCTTTTTGGCGTCAGAGGACCGCGTCGAGTCCCAGATGTCATAGTCGACCGAGACCCCGTCGGAGCCAAATTCGATGTGGAGAGAATGGTCGTACTAGTAGTGGTCAGTAGAGAAGAGATAGAGGTGGGGGGGAGAGACACAACTCACGTCCGTAGGACTGATTCGGCGGACAACCTCGAGCTGCACGGCCTCGCCCGACAGCGGCGGCTGCCAGGCCTTTCCAAACGACAGGATCGAGTTGCCCCATCGCTGCGCCGTTGGCAGCTTGTCTTTGCTCGTCTGCTGCGATACGGTGTCGTGGGCCATGCAGGCAAACACGCTGCGAGATGTGGCCGTCAGCAGATCGACGACTCTCTTTTTTGTCTTGTTTGTCTTGTTTGTCTTGTCTGCCTCTTCAAAATCCACACGAAGCAGCAGACTCCGGATAAAGAGACCGACGGCGGTGTGGATGCCGGCCACATCGGCCTGCCGTCCTGATGTCACGTAGGCAAACGTGACGTCGTCCTTGCGTGCAAACAGCCGCAACACCATTCCCCAGGCGACCTGGCACACGTTGACCATGGTCACACCATGGCGGTCGCAAAACGCCCGTGCCGTGGCCGCGGGCACGGCCAGCGTCTCCGACAGCGTGCAGATTCCGGTGGAGGTTTCTGAGGCAGCAGCAGCACTGCTGTTCATGCTGTTCATGCTGCTCTTGCCGCTCTTGCCGCTCTCGAGGTAAATCTCTTCGGCACCCTCGAGGTAGCGGTGCCAGAAATCAGCGGTCTGCGGATCGACCGTCTGCTCCTCGAGGCGCACAAACTCGTCATACGACAGCTGTATTTGGTTGGTAGGCAGACGGTCGGCTAGCGCAGCATGCAGGTCGTTCAGCAGGATCCCTGCCGACTGACCGTCGATGACGGCGTGCGAGATGGCCAGCCACAGCGTAGCCTTGCCACCGTCCTCTTCGCGCACGTACAGATGATGGGGCAAGATCGTGCTGCCGCCGTGGATGCGTGGCAGAGCATCCATCATGTCCTGGTGGCTAGGCGTCGACTCGCTCGCAGTCAACACGGTCAAGGGTGGCTCGACAGCGCCCCAGACGAACTGGTCAAACGTGCCCGGCCGCTGCTCGCTCTCGGCAAAGGTCGTGCGCAGTGCCGGGTGCTGGGCGACCACACGCGTCCAGCCGATGGTCAGGTGCTCAGCCGTCAGCACCTTGTTGCTGGCTGCCCGCAGCACAAAGAGACACTGGTAGGCGGCTGGGTTGACGGCCTGGCTGATGAGGATGCGGTTCTGCATCGACGAGCAGGGACCATGGCTCAGCAGAGAGCCGAGGGGAGAGCCAGGGGCATCGATCTCGAGGGAAGTCACAGGTGACACAGAGGACATCATATCTGCGGCCTCTGCGTCCATGGCCACTTCCTCCTCGGCATCCTTCACATCGGCCATGGGAACCAAGTCCTTGCCGGCATACCGCACGGCAATGCCGTCGACAAGCCCCAAGAGGCTGTCAGCCTGAAGCACGTCGACAATATCAATCTCGAGGCCGGCCATGCGGCATTTGGTCATGAAGCTGATGGCTGAGAGTGAATCTCCTCCCTGGGCAAAGAAGGATTGCTCGAGGCAGAGCTCTTCGAGTTCCATGTGCAGCGCAGCAGCCAGCTCTTGTCGCAGCATGGCACGCAGTGCGCTTTCTTCAGCTGCCATGGTGTTGGGGAGGTATACAGTTCTATGGAAAATAAAAGAGTGAATATCAGTCAAATCGTGGTGGATGTCGAATTGATTGTCGATAAAATCTCAAGGGGTGAGTAGTAAAGTCAACGAAAATGATTGGAGGGGTGAGTGATGAGATATGTTTAACGACAGATGCAGTGATTCAAGGTGCGTCCAGAAGGAAATGGAGAGTAGGATGCACCTGATATTCAAGTGGTGGTTATGGTAGATATGATGAAGATGAATAGGATCGGTTGATCCAAGTTCAAATGATATGAGTGTGTGGCACTGCTATTCACTGCTCTACACAAGAACACAAGACAAAGGTCGAGGGTCATTTGCAAGATGATGTCGTCAATGAATAGCCCAGAGAGGCCAGATGCAAATAACGTTGGCATTGGCGCTTTGAAATAAAGGTGCTCTAGGGGGGCCAGAGACATGAAAGGGCTGAGGGCTGCAGTCGAGGCCGGTACCACGGCAGCCGCTCGTTGGCCATGAGGATCAGGATCGGGGATCAGGATCGAGGACGGCGAGAAGGCTGGATATGGTGATGCAGCTAGACTGTTGGTGGTCCAGAGGATAGAGGGATAGGACAGAGCCGGGATGGCAGGATGGGAGAAACGAGCTGACCCATTGTTGCATCGTCCTCCTCGTCGGCCATGTGGGTGGCATCGTGCAGCTGCAGGTACGTGAGCTGAGCTCATAATGTTCCGTTTCTTGAGCGGGTAGCGCATAATCGGTGAATATGGAGAGATTATCGAATTGAAAATCAAAGAACTCTAAAATGGGCTCTGATCCGTGTCAAACTCGGAGGATAAATTTTGATAGAACGTCGGCCACTGAATGTTTACTAAAAATACTTCTAACTTTTTACAATTCGTGTACAATGCAGAAAAAGAATCACCTTGACTTCCAATAGCAATTCACGAACTGTTACCACTAATGGCATGGAAATTCCGTATCTCATCCACTGCATGATAAAAAAATGTACTTGCCAGACTGTTGTCCGTTGTAATCTTCCATGGTGTGTTTTCTTCTCATTCCAGTTAGGAAGTATCACTTATGAAGTGAAAAAAGAAAAAAAAAAAGCTGCAGCTACAGGGTACCTGACGTCGTAGTGACAGGTAGTATTCAGCCACTTCTTTGGCATAGTGTACTCCTGAACTCCCCGATGGGGAAATCCTGATCCTGTAATCCCGAATGACATCTCGGTGCATCTCTACTCATTGTAGTAACCACAAGAGCAAGGACGATACGTGCTTGATTAATGACGGCCTACTAAATGTATAAGTTGGCAAGGCTGGGATATGAGATGAAGAGAATAGAGAAGAATACACAGATACGACCTCAAGATGGTGTTCTCTCCTCCTTCTTGGCTGCCAGACATTGCGCCACTCATCCCCCCCTCCACCAGCGTCGGCGACTTCGTCCTTGCTGGCCGCCGGGCCGAGGGGAGCACGCGGCCACCGTTCATCTGTGCCAAGACCGGCAAGCGCTACTCGACTGACGAGGTCGCCGACAAGGTAGAATGCCTCGCTCGAGCGCTGTGCCAGCAGCTGGGCTGGGATCCGGCGCTGGGCGAGGCCCATGACAAGGTCATTGGCATTCTGAGTGGGAATACGGTAAGCATCTCGGCCGGCTTGCACAGTCTACAGAGAGTCTACATAGAGTCTACAGAGAGTCTTCACGGCAGCGTTCTGACAGACTGCAGCCCGACTTCCTCGTCGTCTGCTGGGCCATCCACCGCATCGGCGGCACCTGTCTGCTGCTGCAGCCCACCACCTCTGCCGTCGAGCTCGGCTCCCACATGACAAAGGCCCGCTGCCAGGTCCTCTTTGCGTCCGAGGCCCTGCTGCCCACCTGCGAGCACGTCTTTGCCCACCTCGCCGTGCCGCCGCACCACCTCTTCGTCCTCGACCACGACGGCCCGCACCTGCCCATCCACACCTTCCACGGCAGTCTCCAGTCGCTGTCTCAGCTGCTGACCGCAGGCGAGCCGCTGCCTGCCGTCGCACCCGTGCCGCGCATCGATAGCCACCGCGCCATTGCCTACCTGCTGACGACCAGCGGCACGTCGGGGTTGCAGAAGCTGGCACAGGTGACGCACGCCAACATGATGGCCAACATCATGCAGCCGGCCATCTTTGAGCGCGACGCCGGGGGCGACTGTCCCCGCATCGGCCTCGGTGTGCTGCCACTGAACCACGGCTACGGGCTCGTGACCACACACGCAATGTTCTACCGCGGCGACACGACTGTCATCCATCCGAGCTTCAACATGCAGCTGGTGCTCAAGTCCATCCAGGACTACCGTATCGAGAGGCTGTATCTGGTAAGAGTTACGGGCAGAAATAGAAAAGGGGAAACAAGAGGGGTGCAGAGGATGCTGACAAGTAGAGGTGCCACCCGTCGTCTCTGCTCTGGCTGCCAACCCGGTTCTCTTCAAAATGTACGACGTCTCCTCCGTCAAGGACATTGTTCTCGGAGCGGCGGCCTGCAGCGCATCGGTGACGAAAAAGATGCAAAAACACCAGCCCAACTGGCGTCTCCTCGTCGGCTATGGTGAGTCTGTTTTTTTTTTTTTTTTAGTTTCTTAGTCTCCTCACCCCCTCGCTCTCTTCTCACATGCAAGGCTTGACTGAGCTGGTCTCCATCGTCACCTGGAGCCCCTCTGAAGATATTCTGCCCGGATCCAGCGGCTGTCTGCTGCCCTCCAACTGCGCACGCCTGCTCGACGAGAACGGCCGCGACGTGACAGCCCATGACACACCCGGCGAGCTCTACCTCTGTTCGCCGGCCCGCATCCCCGGTTACCTTGGTGAAGACGAGTCGGTCCCCTTTACCAAGGACGGCTGGCTGCCGACTGGTGATATTGGCTTCTTCCGCCAGAGCGCCCGTGGAAATGACCATTTGTTTCTCATTGACCGTCTCAAGGATATGATCAAGGTCAAGGTTGGTGGTCCGCGTCCGTCCGTCTGCTCACGTTTGCTGGTCCAGCTGTCTAACAGTTCAGGGCGTCCAAGTCAACCCCGGCGAGATCGAAGAGGTGCTGCGTCGCCATCCTGCCGTGGCCGATGCGGCCGTCATTGGCATTCCCGACAGCGAGGCTGGGGAGCGCCCGCTCGCGTTTGTCGTTCCCGTCGACGAGAATATGGCTGTGCACGACCGCACCGAGCTCGTGGCCGCTCTCGACGCGGTGATCAGGAGCGAGCTCGACGAGGTCTGCTGGCTGCGGCGGCAGGTCCGCTTCCTCGACGAGCTGCCCAAGAGTGCCAGCGGCAAGGTGCTCAAGAAGATCCTGCGCGCGCGCGTCCAGCAGATGACAGAATACAAGCCCCAGAATAGCCGCAGTTGTATGTGAGTGACGAGTGTGCCGTACGAGTACGAGTACGAGTATGAGTACGCAGTACGCAAATCCCAGCATCCCGCGGGAATGGTCTGGGCTGCTGGCTGGCCATCGAGTGGCTGTTGAGCGTTGGCAAGTGGCCTCTGCACGTCTAGAAAAAGAAATCAAAAAGTCCCGTTGATGACGAAGCCTCTGCAAGTTTCTTTGGCGTCTTTTTTAGTTTTGTTTCAAAGGTGGATTTGTATTTCTTTTACTTGAAAAGAAACATTCCTGCGTGAAACGACTGCCCCCTTTTTACATTGTGCGCAGTAGAGGTCGCCAACGAACCACCCAGCATGAACTGGGTCCCCTCTCCGTGGCTTGGACCAGGAATAGACAGCGACGCGTAAGTGTGTCGAATCGAGACCACATCTTCCGAGGTACTCGTAATGGATACAGAATCAAGGAAAAAAAAGAGGAGAGAGAGGCACAGGCTGGCGCGGCCTCCCCTGAGATCCCCTTGCGGTTCATTGCGATTTCATTGCGATTTCATTGCGATCCCCTGGAGATCCTGGGAGATCTCCTTTGTATCCCTCGCGCCATCCCCAGAAAAAATAGCCACCCCGACGAGGTCCCAAGCTTAGCCTATCCACTGCAAGTGCCGCGTAGCCTCATCAAAGGGTGCACTAAGCGCTCAGTGACGAGAGCTTACGTACGACTCTTGTTTCTTGCTCAACCTCGCCTGTTCTTTGAGGATGATGTAGGATTGCAGCAGAATAACGCCTTGTCGAGGCAGGGGGGGCAAGATCCAAGAAGAAGGAAGAGTACAAGAAACGAGATGGAAATAAAGACAAAATCCTGTATATAAAGACAGTCGTTCATCCAGATTCCTCATCCATTTTCTCATCTTCATCTTCATCCTTCACTGCATTTTCATTTTCATTCTTCATTCTCAAGCTCATTTGTCTGTTTTCATTTTCAGTCTCTGTTTTTTATCAGTTCTTGATCCATTTCTCTTCATATCCCTCCTTCCACCTCTTTTCTTTTTCAAAACTATCTCGAAAATGAAGGGAACTCTCACATTCGTTGCTCTCCTAGCTGGCCTAGCTAGCAACGCTGTGGCTGCGCCGCAGATCTCCGGCCCTTCAGGCACACCCACCGGCCCTCCTCCCTCCGGCATCCCATCCGGACATCCTTCTGGTCCGCCACCGTCCGGCGCCTTTTCTGGCCCTCCGCCCTCGGGCACTCCGCCCTCTGGCCCGCCTCCTTCTGGGTCTCCTCCTTCGGGACCGCCTCCCTCTGGAGTTCCGTCGAGCGTCCAGCTAGATGCCAGACAGGCGCCGTCTGATGCTCCTTCGGGCTTCCCAACTGACTTCCCCTCCGGATTCCCTTCGGGCTCCTTCTCTGGCCCACCCCCGTCTGGTCTCTTCTCTGGCCCCCCGCCGTCGGGCACGCCGCCATCTGGCTTCCGTCCCTCGGGACCTCCGCCATCTGGCCCGCCTCCTTCCGGTACGCCCACCGGCGCACCGCCCACCGCCAAGGTCAAGGCCAGACAGGAGTCTGGTGTTCCCTCGGGCCGGCCTTCGGGTCCCCCACCTTCTGGGGCCTTTTCCGGCCCTCCGCCATCGGGCACACCTCCCTCTGGCGCTCCTCCCCCGCCGTCTGGTGCATTCTCGGGTCCTCCCCCGTCTGGCACTCCCCCATCTGGCGCTCCCCCTCCGCCTACTGGCACGATCAACGCGAGACAGGAGCCGTCTGGCACTCCCCCCACCGGTCCTCCGCCATCGGGTGCCTTCTCTGGACCCCCGCCGTCTGGTACGCCTCCCTCGGGTGCTCCTCCTCTGCCATCTGGCTCGCATCCTTCGGGACCCCCGCCATCTGGCCCTCCTCCCTCCGGCGTGCCTACTGGCGTCCCAACCAGCGCGCAGATTGATGCCCGGCAGGCTCCCTCTGGTGCTCCCTCTGGTGCTCCTTCTGGCTTCCCTACCGACTTCCCTTCGGGCGTGCCTACTGATCGGCCCACGGGAGCTTTCTCTGGCCCGCCGCCCTCTGGCACTCCTCCTTCCGGTGCTCCCCCTCGGCCGTCTGGCACGCCCCCGTCTGGTGCTCCCTCTGGTGCCCCGCTGTCTCGTCGCGCTGCTCCATCCGACGTTCCCCAGGGCGGCAACACGGGGAACAACGGCAACGCTGGCCCTGGTGGCGCCGGCAATGGCGGAAACGGCTTCACCAGCATTACGCCTATTCCTACGCTCAGCCGTTCGACCATCAGCCGTCCTCCGGCTGGCTCGCCCACGGACTTTGGTGGGAACTAGACTGGAGTGTGTCTAGACTGTGAGAACATGTTGTGTACGTTATTGTGAGAGACCTGTCCTGTTTTCTGAGAAGACTTTGTTTCATTCTCTTCTGTGAAGATCAAATCATATAAATTAGAAAAAAAAAAAAATGTCTATTGTATAGGCATACCCTGCGAAGACTCGTTTTGCTTTGCCATTCTGAATCCTGTGAATATGCTACTCCTGATCTCCGTAATCCAGACGGCTCTAAGAATCTTGGGCCTCAAATCGTCTAGATTTTGCTGCGTCAGGGTCAGCGTTGGAGCTGTCCGCACATTTCCTATTGAGGCTACCTCTGCGTCGCCTGGTTCAGATCCTATCATACCTATCCCATACCTCACTTTATCAGTTTACTCGTTCTCTTGTTCTACTTTTCGTGGCGTGCTTGGGCAGTGAAACCACCTTACCTTCTGTACGAGTACTCGCCGTGTTCTCCCATGTCCTTTCTCTCTGCTACTCTTTTTACGTATTTGATTTTCAGCCCACGGACGGTCTACAGACTACTACACGTTACTTTTCTGTTCCTGTTTCATTTCTAAACAGATTGTGACAAGTTTGGTAGCAGAGTCCACAATGTACTGAAGGATCAAAATCACACTGCAGGACTGTGGGTTCTACAGTGCCTGTATCCAGTCGTACTAACCCTCCAATGAAAAATAGAACGCATTTCATCCTCAAGAGAAAAGAAAGGGGTACGGCTCAGAAATGGGTCTGTCTGGTCCAGTACAGAAATAGAAACAGTGCCGGGGAGAGGACCCGGGCGAGCAGGTCTTGCCCACAGTACGACTTGTCTCTCCCCTATCTTCTTGGTCAGAATACGAGCATTCGAATCACATGAGTGTGTTCACAGCGTCATTACTGCCTCTGCTGCCTCTGTATTCGGTGGCGGCTGAGTTCTCGTAGAGCTCAATGCTTTCGTGAGACATTTCCGCCTGGCCTTTCCTGCAGCTGCGCCTTTTTTAGAATACTTTGCCATCAGGCGTGCAGGAGCAATCTCGGTACGCTAGGAGAGGACAAGAAATACGAGTAGGAGAAGAAAAGAATGAGAGAGCACGATAATGAAGCGGGTAGTGGTGAGCACAAGGTCTAGGCTAGGCGTAAATTCTCCGAATACTCTGAATACTCTGAACAGGGCATGCTCTCTTTGTGCTACGCAATGTCTGATGGTCGCTATGTGGCCATTCCATGCTACAGAAGGCATGCTTTTATTGCATGGAAAGGTTGTTTCATTGGTGCTGTGCATCATACCACCCAAACTGTTGTTTTCCTTTCACGCAGGCCTCGTCTGTCCGTCACACGTGTCTACCCTGTCGGCGTCTTGTGTCCCTCTTTATGTATGGCCACAGCACGACCAATATCCTACCCAATACGTCCAGCCTTTCCGAAAGTCGGCCGTATATGGCTGTCTGGCTACTCCGAGCTCGGCAATATTCCTTTGAAGCATTTCTGAGTATGGCTTAGTATTTCTGGGACGATATGGTAACGTCGTGGTAATCAATATGTACAATAATCATGGCATCTATGCTGCTGGTGGTTTGGAAATAGACAATACAGTTAACATGCTTCATCCAAGCCAAGGTTCTCAATGTCTTCTTACCACACAATCTCGTGTCTGCTCAAGTCGGCTCCGTCCTCCAGAGATCACTCAGCCAAGTCTAGGGTATGTCTGTAAAACTACGCACCCGCAAGATCAAGAACAGTTGAGCTCGGAAGAGGTCCGTCTAGACTCCACACTAGAGCCACGAGGAACAACCACATCGAGAACACGGCCGTCTCACAATAACAAACGCCGTCCTCACGTTTCTGTCTCACACGAATACATGGTTAGCATAGTGGCTCTGAGGGTCAACGGTCCGCTTATAGTGCATCCTCTGCGGCTTTTGTGGTCACCATTCCACCGTCTCTAAGCCCTTTTTAGCCGTCTAGCATTCAGTAAAGGGCAAAGATTTTCGATTTCTGCCAGAGAGGTATCGTCGACTGCACATCAACTCTCGTACTGGTCCGAGATCAGCAACCCTAGATGAAATGTCGACGTCCTGTCTATTCGGCTAGCCATCTCTCTTCTCTTCTGTCTCACCCATCAGCTGGTGGTGGTACAAACGTGTTTCTTGGCAGGCCGTTCCATCTCGCTCCCTCCCCCCTTCTTCGTCCATGCGGATTGTCTCACATTTCCTTGCCCAGCCACGACTCAACTTAATTTCGGTATCACGAGAAGGAAGAGTCGTCCGTCTCTTCTCAGCCCCAGAGATCCCACTCACACCCAAGATCTCAGCAGATACTTCTCCTTTAAGCTCCTCAGATGGTGTGGACGATCGCGTGTCTATGCGTTCTTTTCCAAGGACGGTATATGCTTGCCGAAAAGGCACCCGCATCCTGGCTCTAGGTAGTCTGCCGATCTAGAACTCTCTGGTTTGCCTCGTCCTGTCCAAGAAGCGCGTAGCCACCTGACATGAGACATGTCGCCATTTTCCAATCTTCTCACAGAGACACGATCCTTTGCGGCCTCTGGAGAAAGAGAAGCAGTCCCATTTCAGCGGTCTTGTGGATATCCTCAAAGATCATTACCTACATGCAACTCTCGACCGTGTGTATCCTGTTGCGTGTCTACTTCTACTGCCTATGCTACGAGAACAGAAGGCAGATGTCGTGTCCCATACCCGCCCATGTCTTTACCTATGTGCCTGCCATTTTTTATTCAGACGGACGATCCAGCACCTTCGGCTATCCCGAGTTTCCCGAATCGAGACCCCGAGACCCTCTGCACCGTAAAGACCTCAAGACCTCGAGTGACCACTCGTGTCTCTCACTGCCTTGTATGGCGCACGGGTCTCGTGTACTAAAAAGAGGGGGACTTGTCAGACCCCCGCCTGTCCCTAGTCGGACAACATGTCTTGCCTAGGCTCTTTGCCTGTTCTGCGTACTCGCCATCCGGCGGACCTCAAGTGTGGGGAAGTGCAAATCGGACCGGAGAGCTCCCCATCCTTGATGTATTCGGCAAACAGACGTCATGATGGCTTTATTGACTTTTTAGCTTTGGGTTGCATTTCGTATACGGTATTGCTCAAAGTTTACAGCTGTCGGTCGACTTGTCGGATGAGGGGTACTGTCACGAGAATGAGAATAGTAGTCTGCAGTCTGCAGATCCATACTCGAATGGATCCCTCCCCTCTGTCACTTTTGAACTGCCAAATACGGACAGCTGTCGATCTTGTACCTTTTCACAGCCTTGTACTGCACATTTTAGGTTCGGTTCCCCTGTGGAGGGGGATGTTGTCTACCCGCTGACAAAAGTAGAAAAACAAAAGGGATAAGATAGACGAAGAAAGGGAGACACAAAAAGAACAAAAAGAGATCAAAAATGGAAGGATGAAGGATGGACTATTACAAAACACACAAGTAGCTAAATTCTCAAACAGGATCACATGCCGGCTGGCAGGCTTGACAAGCACATCGGGAGCGTGAGCCATTAGCAGAACACGAGAAACAGATTGTTAGAGGAAAGGGGAAAGAGGAGAAGGATGAAAAAAAAAACAGATGAGATAAAATCGATAAAAAAATGAAGGAAAAAGCGAGAAACACGAGAAGCGTGCAGCTCCATGCTGCACGACCTCTATATAAGACCATGAGCAGCCGGTCGACCTTGTTCATGATATTGCTCGTCACTCTCATCGTCTGGGTGTCTGTTCACGTCTGCACCCACCTTTTCTGTCCTCTTGATCACTGTCTGCCCGCACTGCCCCCTCCTACCTGTATCATGAGTCCCCAAGTTTCTGTTCCCGGCGTCCTCCTGGCCGCCAGCCTTTTACACCTGTCGGCCGGCGTGGCCGCGGCCGCCTCGGCACCCATTTACGATCTCAGCAGAAGCACGCCGAGCAATGTGGGAGACAAGCTCCTAGAGTCGTTCATCACGTACTCGATCGAGTTCTCGTCCTGGCCAGACTTTGCCGGAAACAAGTCGTCGCCGAACAAGTTTAGTGACGCGCTCATCAGCAATATCGGCACCCTGTCTGGTGGTCACAAGCCGTACCTCCGCATCGGGTCAGTTTTCTCTCTCTCTCTCTCTCTCTCTAGACAGAAACACTCCTGACACCCAGCAGTGGAAATACTCAAGACTTTGCCATTTACGATGCCAACCAGAAGGAGGCTCTTCGAGGCACGTACAACGAGAATGAGTCGCACGACTACCCGACGACCATCACCATTGGTCCGTCGTACTTTGAGTCCTACCAGACCTTCCAGGGCGTCAAGTACTCGCACGGCTTCAACATGGCCAAGGCGTTCCAGGCCGACGGAAGGAACACGCTCATCAACACGGTGCCTCTGGCCTGCAAGGCCCTCTCGCCCGATGCCAACGGGCAGTCCCGTCTCTACACGTGGGAGTTTGGCAACGAGCCCGACCTCTTCCAGTCGACGACCCACAAGCCGCGCCCCTCGAGCTGGACCAGCCAGGACTATGCCAACGAGTTCCTCAACGGCTCGCGCACTATTGTGGACCTCGTGAAGAAGCACTGTCCCGACCTCGTCCAGAAGGACCCCAACGCCCTCAAGTTCATGGCACCGTCCATGGCCGGCACGAGCGGTAACCGAAAGGTCCAGGCCACGGATGCCTGGAAGGGCGGCATGAACACGGACAATGTCGTCTCGTACTTTTCCACACACAAGTATGTCCTTCCTCCCCCCCTCACCTGTATACATCTGAGGATCACGTCCAGCTAACAAACCCCCTCCAGCTACATTGCCGGTGCCGACAGCCCCGGCGTCACCCTGCAGGGCACGCTGATGAACCACTCGCGCGTGGCCTACCACGTGTACGACCACATCAACGAGTACAAGAAGCTCAAGCAGATCACCTCGACGCCGCCGCCGCTCATCTTTGGCGAGACCAACTCGCTCTACGCCCAGGGCCGCCCCGGCCTGTCCAACGTCTTTGGCGCCGCTCTCTGGGGCATCGACTTTGCCCTCTTCTCGGCCACTCTCGGCTTCCGCCGCATCCACTACCACCAGGGCACCAACTACCGCTACGGCTCCTGGCAGCCCGTGAGCACCGACAAGACGTCTATCGGCACCAAGGCTCCCTACTACGCCACGCTCGCCATTGCGGCCTCGGTCGGCAACACGCAGGACCACGAAGTCCGCGTGGCCCGCCTGACGCCCAACAGCAACGGCCGTCAGCAGACCGACACGGACTCGGTCTACGCCATCTACTCGGACAACGCCCTCGTCCGCGTCGTCGTGCTCAACATGCGCGGCCACAACACGACCGTGGGCGGTATGAGCCTCGTGCCCGACCCGAATGCCGCCCCTCGCGACTCGCTCCAGTACACCTTTAATGTGCCTCCCCGGACCATTGGCCGCTTCCAGATCCCCGTTCTGTCCGTCCCCGTGCAGCGTCTGATGGCCAACGGCAGTGACGCCATCACGGGCATCACCTGGGACGGCTACAGCTACAACTACGAACTCAACAAGGGCCAAAAGGTGCGCCAGAACAATGTCACCAACGGCGAGCGACTCCAAGTGCGCAACAACCAGGTCACGGTGACCGTGCCCGACTCTAGCTTTGCTGTGCTCAACTTTTAAGAGTGCCGGGCCGTCTCATTCAGCGCCTTGGAACTCACCCACCTCAGCCACAGATTTTCAGACGCAGGGTATAGACCATATGGTTGACAAGCCCAGAATACATACATTTTTTTGTACATATATAGCACATGAAATAAAAAGAGTTGTCATCTCTATGCCGAGCTTTCCAAATGGAGTCTGGTCTTTTTAGGAGACATTTTTTTTTCGTCTCCCACTGCATACTGTGTAGGGGGCGTACACGTATCTACGGACAAAGCCTGGATTGAATGCGATCCTGACCTCAACTATCATTTAGTTTTTCAAACAGGTCCGCCACGAAAACGGGCGCATACAATAGAGAAGACGTCTGCGTCATGCAAGAAAGACACCCATTCTCCCCGTCGACCCACCGCCCCCATCCTCAACATTCGACAACGATCAACACTCGGTCCCCATTTTTCGTTTCATTCGTCTAGGGTATCTGAAGGAGCCGTGTCTGCTGCCCGCCCAATCATGCGCCATCTTCGGTTATTAGGGTGCTGACCGAAGAGGAATCGCCCGCCGCACCGCCATCTGAGACTCCAGTGTAGGCGGTGCACGCCGAAAAAAAAAAGTGTGTTTCACAAAGCATCGTTGTTCCGAGACAAGCCGTAGAGTCGCTTCTCCCTTGTCTTAAGGGGGGCATATATCGTCATATCCTTCGGCGCTTCGCCAAGGCCAAGAGGGCCAATAAGCGCCAAGAGGCGTCCTAGCATCAGAGGGACGTCTGATCCCAAGAGAGCGTGTGGCGAAGGAATCTCTCCACGTCGTCAAACTCGTCAGGCACCCGGCACTCATGCATGAGCCCGCGGTAGACCTTGAATTCGACCCGGAAGCCGGCCTTGCGCAGCGTCGCCACCATGGCCTCGGCCAGAGCCAGAGGCACCGTGACATCGGCATCGCCATGAGCGAGGAAGATGGGCGTCGAGCTGGCCGTGCCTGTTCTTGCCCCCGCCCCCGTCTGCAGATCGAGCAGCTCTCGCTGAAAGGTGGCGGCCAAGACGGCGGGGTCCTCTCGTTCGCCCACCCCCTCCTCGCGGCCGCCAGAACCTGTCAGATATCGATCCAGGTTCGCCTGAAAGGGGAGATAGCCGCTGAGACCAATGAAGCCACCGATGCTGTAGTCGAGCGCGAGCAGCAGCGAGAGAGAAATAGCACAGCCCTGGCTCATGCCGCCGATGAGAATGTTGCGGGCCGGGATCTGGTGCTTCTCCTGCTCTTCCTGGAGCAGCTGCCGAATTTCCCGGGCCGTCTCCTTCATGCCTGGCAGCTGGCACTCTGAGCGCTCCGAGCGCTCCGAGCGGTACTGAAACTCGGGCACATCGAACCACTGCCGCAGCATTCCTTGACCGAGCGCTACCGACTGGCGCATGGGTGCTGTGGGGAAGATGAACTTGGCATGGGGCAGAATGGATGCTATAGTCGTGCGCTGTGACGTCAAGGCCTCCTCGAGCATGCCCTTCCCAAAGGCGGCGCCATTATGCGTCCGGCCGTGGAAGAGAATGACCGTATGGGTGTGGGGCAGCACCTGAGGGCCGACGACATACGGCGCTGGCGTGGTAGGGGTAGGAGCCGGCTGAGACATGGCGGGAGAGCTGTTTGGGGGAGAGAGGAGGGAAGAGGAAAACATGAGAAATCTCAGTGGACTTGCGGCGGACGAGGCAACGGGTAATACAGTGAACGGCTGTGTCTCCACTATAGCTTTGGGGACGGGGCGGTGAAGCGAGGCAGAACACTCACGTGGGGCCAAGTAAACAAACAATCCTGGCGGCTCGCTGTATGGACTCACTGTATTATAGAGAGGTCGCCGTCCAGTACGAGTACGGAGTTTTATGCAGTACGCAGCTGGTTCTATTCCACCACGGAACCAGACGCAGTCTAAACTATTATACACGGTGGCCACAGGCCCTATCGCAGTCAGTACTACTCGTACTCGCACTACGGAGAAGGGGACCCTAGCTAGGCTGCTGGAGATGCCGGGCTGGGTAGCCTAGAGTTGGCCCTATGCCCCCATCAGTACAAGCACTCAAAGATTCCACATGCTCGCCGACCACTGAGGATGGATGAAAAGTGGCATTCTTCAGACTCCTACTGCGTAACGACGGGTGTTCCACTTCTGCAGCTGTTCTATGCCGACGGCTTTTTCTGCCACACGCCAACCATGTCCGTGTCTCTGCCGCTCGAGTACGATCGAGGAGGTTTGAAATGGGCCACTCGCACAAACCGACCGTCTTCCTTTTCGTCTGTCTCTTCTCTTGCCCGTCTCCCATCACCCCCCACCGCCAAGAGGTCCCAGTAGACTCCCTGCAGTGGCCAGGGAGGCCCTGCGTCCTCTGGCTCTCGGAAGAGGGGAAACTCTAGGCAGACAAGGACGCCTGTAGGATCGAGCAGCTCCTTCATTCGGTCAGCCCAGTTCCTCCGCATTTCCGGGTGGAGAGCACACAAAAACTGCATGGTCCATGGTTAGCCTGCATCTCGGCGTTTGAATCTGTCCGGAGAGCTCCATACCGTGTAATCATAAATGAGATCAAACGTCTGGTCGCAGCAGCCCTGGTCAAAAAAGTCGCCCACCAGAATGGTGACGCTTCCGGGACCCTCCGCAGCAGCTTCTGGACGGCCAAAGTTGTATGCATGCGGGCTCGCCAGCTCCTCGGCTGCATAGGCCCTGGCCACCGCAGCGCCCTTGGGCGAGATGTCGAGCCCCACGACATCCAAGCCGTGCAGTGCGAGCATCGCCACATCATAGCCTTTGCCACAGCCCTATATGGCGTGATTTTTTTTTGTCAGAAAGAGTCCCTCCTCAGATGCCACATATGCGGTACGAATACATATACGTACAGGCACGAGAGCACGGAGACGGTGTCCGTCTGTAGGCCTGGGCAGATGACGAGGACGAGACTCGATCCAGTCGATCAAGGCAGGCGAGGGGGTCCCACGGTCCCACAAATCATTGGCATCCTTCTCCCATAATTCTACCCACCCGCGCTTCTGGCTCTCGCTGGTTCTGCTGTGAGCCAAGGGGTCACTCGCGATACAGGGAAAATCAAACCTGGAGATTCTGCATACCAAGATTCAAAATTGGACAGGAGGCGCTGAGGCTGGGACAGCTGGGACGCTTGGGACGCTTGGGACGACTGGGCCATGGTCACGATGAGACAGCAGAGTTTATACGAGTACAGTTGGGAAGTGTCTTCCTCTTAAGTACTACTGTAATTAGGGATGAAGGCAGACGCTGTGATATTCGCCGACCAGACGCTAAACGCCCTACAACTGCCGGAAGGTGCCGTAATTGCTTACGTATAAATCCCCGATCCTCCAAATTACGCAGCACTCATTTCCTTTTCTGACTCTCATTTCAACTCTCAAGGCCGCTCTCAAGACCACTCTTTCAACGAACTCGGAGTCCATTTGACGACTTTTGTATTATGGCTCATCAATCACATCAAACGTAGGGTTGAACCTCGTACCTGACGGCCTTCACGGGCTCGGACTCACTGTCTCTCAACTCACGAATATGTCTCGACAATCCATCCACAGAATGCCTCCCATTCCCCATTCCACTCTCGAATACGCTGTGCCTTGAGCCCAGAGCCTGATGCGCCTAGCCGAATTTCACGCTTCCATGTGTCGGGGTCCTGGTCTTCAAAGTTCGACCAGCGCACAGAGTTTTGAGCGAGAGCTCCCTAAGATTTCTGTCAGCACTGCAGGCAGCACAGGCCTTCGTACGGGATGGCTGTCCACTTACGAGTCCAGCGAGCCCAAGATTCTCAAATGCTTGGATCATCTGATAATAATCAAAACTCACACCCGCCGCATCCTGCCCTAGGATGGCCGGGTCGTCATTGCTGATCGACGTCGGGACGCCCTGCGCAATCAAGGCAGGAACCGAATGGTGCAGCACATCCGTCGCCAGCCGCAGCACTTCATTCGAGATGGGACACGTCTCCACCAGGATGTCCTCCTCACGGGCATACCGCATCATCTCCGGATGCTTGTACATGGAGAACCCGTGCCCGATGCGCCGGTTGTCCGGCAGCAGCATGGCGTCAAAGAGATTGAGGTCCGTCGCGTTGCCCGTTCCGACCGTCTCGCCCGCGTGGAAGAAAAAGGGGATGCTGAGGTTGCGCTGCTGCGTCTGCTCGCGGAACCAGAGGAGATGCGGCACCCAGTCCGAGAGCGGCTTTCCCAGATCCTCCTGTCCCACGAGATCAAAGCCCGAGATCAGTCGGGGAAAGGCCTGCTTGCGCGCCAGCAGAGACTCCATGTTCGCCACGACGGCGGACGCGTCATTGTGCCGCTTGTCTGCCCAGATGATGCGGGCGCCCCAAAACTGGTCGCCGCCGACCTTGGCCTGGAAGGACGCGATCTCGTCGGCCAGCACGCGCCAGGGAAAGTCGGCATCGGCGCTCGGCACCGATGCGCCGAGGGGGACGACATTGAACAGAGAAATGTCGCTGCGCAGCTCGACCCAGCGGATGTTGTCGTCGACGAGGCTCTGCAGCAGGTGCTGGACAAACTGCCGCAGGACGGGCTCATAGAGCAGCAGCGTGCCGCCCGTGGCAAAGAAGCGCGAGAAGCGACGCCAGATCTCGTCGACGCCGAGGTCGTGGCGGATCGACGTCGCCTCACTCACACTGATCTTGGACTTGAGAAAGGCGTAAAAGGCCGTCTCGCCGCCGGGCCACTCCTGGGCAGCCCGACCCAGCGGGATCTGCGTGCCGGCGACATACGAGGCAGAGTGGAGGGAGGCAGAGGTGTTGGCCGAGTCGGACAGGACAGTGACATGGGCCACCTGCAGCGTGGCGTTTTGTCGGTAGATGTCGAGGTCGAGGCTCTGCGACGCCGAGATGACCATGCCCTCTGTCTTCTTGACAATGTCGAGGACGGTGTCGTAAGGCAGCATGGCGTTCCAGTGCGCGTGCAGCAGAGAGCCCTTGGGCATGCGCTGGATGATCTTCCAGAGCTTCGTCTGGACGATGAATGGCCGGGCCTTGGCAAACATCATGCCACCAAATCGCTCGTCGTCTTCGCTGCCGATCGAGCCGGCCTGTCGCCAGAAGCTGTCGAGCTCTTCCTGGCGAATCGCATTCACAATTGCCACGGCCCGCTTGGCCGTGGCCGACAAGGACTGGCGGAAGACATAATCTACAGAAAAAGAAAGAGAAGAGAGTTAACTGAGGAATCTATAGAGGCAGATCTGGCGCTGCCATACCTTGCCGCTGGGTGTTCTCTTTGTTGATCCATTGCGCCTTGCGGGCAGCGTGTTCCTGGACGAGGCTGTCGTTGGCAGCAGGGGTGGCTGCCCACGTGGCAGATGCCATGAACAGGCAGCCGAGCCAGGCTGCCTTTGCCAACGTGCAATAATACATGGTGTTGTCTGGCAGAGGTTGTCTGGCAGAGAGAGAACGGGCATCGAGGTCAAAGGTCCCCCTGTCGTGACACGAGCTCAATAGGACAACAATCTCTACTCTCACTCGTCTTCAAGAATTCAGGTGTACATTGGAGTGCATCTTATTGGGCAATCCCCAGTGGCAGCTCTCATGGTAACCCCCAAACTAACGACCCCCAACAGGACACTATCAAATGCTTGGCTTCACTAGACAATCAACGTTTTATCCACAACCGATGGCGATGCTCAACAACTAGCATTCTTAACTAGCATTCCGATATCCATCTACTTTTCCCATTAGGTGAAAGGATATTCTGTGTGCTCCATGCACAGCATGCTTCCGGCAGCTCCATCATGCAGTATCGCAATGATAAGCGAGGACAGCTGAGGGGCTGCACTGATCACGTGTATATCACCACGTGACTCACAATGACGTAGTTGGACCGATCCGTCAGATATTATGATGTCTACATTCTACATCCAGTCACAATAGGATGGACTTCTGACCGGACGACTACTCGTAGTGGAAGCGTTTTGTACTTTAAATATGAATTACGTTATCGGAGAGTCTATTGACCGGAGACAACTTTCTCCATGCTAATAACGCAGATTTGTCAGCGTCATTGTATTATTAATGATTCTGCAGCGGACTCGGGACGACAAAGTTAACCCGCAAGCTCCTCAAACATACCCCTCAAAGTATAATTATACATTTCTCGGACTATACATCTGTGCGTGTTTGAGGGGCGTGAACTATAAAACTGCCGTAATTCTCGACTCGACTCTCTCTGCAATTCCAGAGTTTCAGCATCTCCTTCCCGATTCAATCATGGCTGACCAACAAAAACCTCGAGTTCTGGTGATTGGCGCGGGCTCCATGGGCAGCGTTCTCGGCTACATCCTCAACGAGGCCGGCGCCAAAGTGACATTCCTCGTTCGGCCGCACAGAGCCAAGCAGCTAGACCGGCCGCAGGTTCTCTACTGCTACGATGACCGAAAACTCAAAGAGCTCAAGGATTTTGCCTACTTTACAGACCCGGCCCAGATGATCGGTGCCAACTTTGACTTTATCGTCATCACGCTCGACGCGGCGGCACTCCGCAACGAGACTGGCCTGGCTCTCGTCAAGACGATTGGCGAGGCCGCCCGCGGCACCAGCACCAAGATCATCCTCGGCAGCGTCTTTGTCAACCTGCTTTCCTGGTTCCGGGCCCAGTCTGGCCTTCCTGCCGACCAAGTGACCAATGGCCCCTTTCTGATCCATGCCTACCCAACCACGGCCACCGAGCTCGTCCAGACGGCATTACATGACCAGGATCTCATTGCCAAGGCCGACCAGGCATATACGGACCCGATGGGAGTCGGCATGCGGGTCGACGATAGCGCACCTGCCGTAGCGACGGCCTTTGCCGAGCTGTATAATGCCAGCAAGATATCCAAATGCGCCGTTGTGCCGGCCTTGGAGCTCTCCACTACGTTGGACTCGTTCTTTCCGGCGCTCGCGGGCTTCGATCTGATGGGGTGGCCCAAGATACGCGATCTGAACACGGACGATGAGGCGTGGAGGCTGGCTATCAAGGGCGTACAGGAGATTCAGGGGCTCGGCCTCCACGGCGAGATGGGCCAGCAGGCTGTGAAATTGACCACGCCTGCCAACATTGCGGAAGTCCTGCTCGACTTTGAGACAAAAATGGGCACGTTTGATTTTCAAGCCTTTAACCGCTTTCACCACGGCGGCAAGGTCAATTCCCAGGATCGACTACACTTGCTTGAGTGTGCGCGGATTGGCGAGGCAGAGGGCAAGGATATGTCTGCCGTCAAGGAGATTGTGGCTCGCGTTGATGCTACGAGATAGAGATGGCCATGTTCCGTACCATGGAATACGCAGGAGCAGGAAGATATCAAGTTCATTTCAGGACATTATATACATAATCATACCCCTTGGCCTATCACGGATACAACCGGGTGCCCGTAGCGACGCTTCGCAGTACACCTGCCTCTTCGAGGCCGGCTACCAAGCTTGCCAGCATATGGTCGCAACCCCGCGCCACCCGGAGGGCCATGGCCACGGGCAGGTACTCTGTCTGTAGGGTCACTGTGCTGTTGTATGTGATTTCCCCAATGGGCACCACGATCTCGGGCACGCCCGTCATGATGGACACGTACGAGTCCCCAAAGCCCAGCGGTGGCGACGTTGGCTGTGTCGTGTAGACGTTGCGGTAGGCCGGCACGCCGTTGCTCCACAGGTACACATAGAGGCTCTCGGAGCAAGACTCTGAGTCGGGGCGGCCATAGCCGTCGGTCTCGTACCATCTCTTGAAGAGCGAAATGTTCTGTAGGCCCTGCTCGTAGATTTCATCCGTGGCATGCGTCAGGGACCATGTCCAGCGGGCCAGGGGGCCGGGGTTGATAAACGGGCGGCGACCGCCATGCTGTGCGGCGTAGTCGGCGAAGAAGGGCTGGCCGAGCAGTTTCCACTGGTCGTGCGAGATGTAGACGGCATACGTCAGGTTGAGCATTTCATCCACGCTCTCGGGGGAGCCGGCAGCCCGGGTCTCCTGCCAGAGGGCCGTGTAGTTGGTCTGGGTGGCATTCACGCCGAGGAATGTCTCGAGCCCCGACATGAACGTGTCCACGAGGGCCGCTGCCTCGGGCGACACGGTGCCGTCTGTCCAGTCGCTCGCAGACACTGCCCTGTACAGCGTCCGGGGGAAAGACGTGTAGTTGGTCGTCTGGTTGGGGTACCAGGCCTGTGTAGCCTTCGCCCACAGCGCGCCACTCCGTGCAAAGAGGCCTGCTGTGTCAGACACGGGGCTCAGCGGAATGACATGGTCCAGTGAGATGGCGCCCGTGGAGGGCCGGTTGCCAAAGATGCCATCAGCGCCTGCGGGGCCACGCATGGAACCGCCCGTGTCACTGCCCACGGCCAAGTCCAGCCAGTCGTACGCTGCCACACCCGCGCCCGGCCCGGTAGACGATCCGCTGGGGAGCTGGTACCCGTCGCCTCGCGGGTTGAAGGGCGCATGCAGGTCCACCCAATCCGCAGTGGGCCGGTCGCCGTTGGCAAACTGCACGGTTCCCATCTTGCCGACGAGGACGGCGCCAAGATCGATCAGGCGCTGGACGGCTGGCGCAGTGTTGTTCTGGGGGCCATACAGATAAAAGTAGGCCCGATTGCCGCCGCTCGTGGCGACACCCTTGACGTGGAAAATGTCTTTTACGCCAAAACGGAGGCCGGCCAGGGGCTGCTCATCGGTGGCCGTGAAATACAGCCGCGACGGGACGGCAATGGACTTGGCCATGACATTTTCCGTGACAGCCGTGAGTGACGAGTAGGCGCCCTGCTCGTCACTGATGATGCCCTGAATAAAGGCGAGATTGTCGTCTGGATAGAGGCGGTGTGCCTTGTAAATGTTGCCGTTGGCCGCCGAGACAAAGTAGGGACCTTTGGGGATGGCCTTGCTGATGGAGTCGGTTGCGGTGGCAAGGGCAGAGCTACTAGAGACATCGCCAAATAGACCCCCTGCTGCCATGAACAGAGCCACGTCCTGGGCCAGCAGCGATGGACGCAGGGCCGAGACGTTGACGGCCGCCTGGCTCGGCCCAGCTGATTGCACATAGAGCGTCCGCAAAAAGGCAGACTGGAACACGTCGTCTTCGGCACCGTATTGCTCGAAAATGCTGCCCAGAGAGGATGCATCCAGCGTCTCGGCCGACGTCTCTACAATGGTCATGGGGAACAGATCATGGCCTGGCAGAGAAGCAGCAGCCAGAGCTGCCTGTCGAGTGCAGTTGCTGCCCAGCTGGGCGATGGGAATTCCGCCGGCATAATACGCAATGCCATTGAGCGTTACCACCGTGCCGTTGTCGATTAGGACGGCCTGTGCAAGAGACAGGGGTGCCACAAGGGCAAGATGCGCCAGAGACCTCATGATTAGCTGTCTGCCTGGCCAAGCAGTCTCAAAATGTCACCTATCTTGTCCGGCGTCCCAGATAGGTGGTAGAATCCCTAGTGAAACCGCCATGTCCCACGTGAGACTGATGCTGACTTTATATACTAGACGTTATTTGTGGGTGCTTTCTGATAGTCTGACATCCTATCAAGATAAAAGGGTTTACGGCTTTTGTGAAATCAAGCCGATGAGCTGAGGTATTGGTAGTGCTCGACCAAATCAGGAGAAGATTGGGAATAAAAATAAATGAATAATGGCAATTGCTAAGAGAGATAGCGGTGTACGAGTCAATATTACCGAGACTTGATATGCATAGTTCCACAAAGAGCCAAGGCTTCATTCAGTTCTCAGCTTGGCTAACCCGCAAGGAATTTAGATACCTAATGTCCTATCTCAGATCGGACCGAAACTCAACACGACCAAAGTACTTGTATTCCGGAAAACAAGGTACGATGTTTTCACTGTCGCCAAATAAAAGTAAATTATGTCCTCTCCGTCTCAGACATTCGTCATTTGTGAGACGAGTCGACATGTTTTGATCTACAAGATGTCTATTCAATCGTTTCCCAATTTTCCACCTGCACCAGCCGAGCGAGCACATCGATGCTCTCTAAAATCATTCCAATGCGGCACTGACTTCGGAAAAAGCGTATGAGGACAATCAGGAGCCCCGTCGTCCGACTCAGCACGCTATCGAAATGCTCCTTGTGGAAGCGAGGAGGGAGCGAGGAAGCCGTCTGTAGATAGAGGGAGCACTCCGCCTCGGACTCTTCAAGCGATGTGACCTTGCCCTCCTGTACGAGGTGCCCGGCCGAGCCGATTCCCGTCAAAGCAAACCCAAAATTCCAGCATACCAAGGTGGCCAGGTAGAGGCACCACAGGCAGTGATGGCAGTGCACCACATCTGGATCCGGATGGTAAAGGCGGTCCTGGATCAAGGTGGCTGCGCCTAGTAGATATCAGCCATGAAGATCAAGAGGAAAGCACGGGAAGGGCATGGAACGCACGAGATAGAGCCAGCCAGGCTCGGTCTTCCTTGACCCAATTCCCCATCTTCCGACGGGATCTCGCATAGTCCGTCGCACAGCGTTTCTTCCCTTCAATCACCTCCTTCCCCGCCACCGTCTGCAAGTCGACGGGGCCGATCTCATACAATGTGTAGGAGAGATGGATCATGCACAAACAGTCTCTCCAGAGCCAGGTACCCCTCAGGCCGTTCGGAATAGCTACCTTGGCCCAGAGAGGCTCCCAGTTGCGAAGAGAGTGGATGGCCGTGTTGCCCAGAGAGACGAGGGAGCTCTTTGTTCCGTCGTTTTTGTGCGGATCCAAAAATTTGACCTCCTTGCGACGACACAGCTCTCTCGCGATAGAGACGAGGCCGTAGAGGGCAATGTTGGACCCGCGGGGAACCGTCTCCGAGGACACAGCCGTGATCCGTGGATTCCAGAGCATCTTGAGCAGGCCCATGAACGAGACAGACTTTTGCTGTTGCAGGGAGACGGCTCGCTGCCATTCCCCGGCTGATCTTGCGTACCATGCGTCGTCAGACGCATAGAGCCGCATGTCTAGGTCAAATGGAGATATGGATGGTGAGCCACCGTGCAGTATGACATGCTTGACGTCGAGAATGAAGGCGTTCCGAACCAGCCTCTGAATAGACTCTGCATTGATCCATTGGACCCAGGATATCGTCTCGAGTGAAACGCCTCCAGACTGGGGCGTGTCGCCCAGGGCAAACGAGGAGTGCGTATCCAGTCTCTGAGCAGCCTTTGTTCGGGCATTGTTAACCGAACCTGGAGGTACATCTCATGCAAGAAACCATGCTGCTTACCTCGATGAGTACACCGTGGAAAATGGAGGCGAACCCGTATTCACCACTGGTGCCTCTGTATCTTGCGAATAGCAATATAATAAACAAGGCCTGGACCAGCCACAGAGGGGGGGTACAAGCCAGGCCAGGATGCTGTGTCGTTTCAGTCGGTGCCCATTGCATGTGGGAATCATCAAAATTCAGACAAGAGCCACCAATCGCAAGAATAGCACTTACACTCATAATGGACACCCGCAAAGCCCGTTGAATCCTGGCTGCGGTGGCGTACTCGTGGTCCTTCTCACTGCGTACCAGACTCCAGCCAGTAGAGATGATGGCCCAGAAGAGTAGCGGTCCGGGCTCTGCGTCTTGCCCACAGACTAAAAGTCTAGCCTGCCTCATTTCTTCGCTGCTTGCCACTAAGAACTCGTGGTTGATAAATGTATACTCAATATTGACATGTCGAAAATAGAGGTGGATGCCGTGCTTCATGCTGTCGAGAGAGAAAATTAGGTCGTCCATGTCAACGTTCCCATCTGCGAATAAACCTTGCAGCTCACTCAAGAGATACGCTCGCTTCTCCTCTGTGAGGGCATTGCAGATGGGAAAACCGCAATTGGGCGGATCCAATTTCCCAGTCTCGGCAATAAAGGGCATGGACTGTCCCTCTTGGAGGAAGATGGGCTTGCGTCGGACAAATGGCCGACTGTCGAGAGCGTTGCTGCCTGCATTGCTCAATGACTCGATGGCTATGCTCGGATCAAAGACGGCCTGGTCGAAGGACATGAACGGAAGCAGGCATTGTATATTGAAAAACTCGAGGTTGGCTTCCTCCAGTTCTCCCCATCCCCCGAGCGGGTCAGAGGCTGTGTGATACTGCATGTCGAGTGCGGCCTGCTCCATATGACTTTGACTGTCAGCCCATAGCTGTGTCGAGCTAGCCATGTCAAATATGCTGTGGTACTCATTGGCATCAACGTGCACTTTGACGGCATCTACCGTAGCAGGATGGGACGACTCCTCCAGAGCCTGCTCATTAGAAGTCTGTCCACACAAGCTGCTACCCTGGACATCCTCACTGAAGCCGCCTTCACTCTGTGAGGTAGACCGTGGGCTGCATGGCTTTGCCTGTGTGGTGTCTGCAGTGTCATGAGAAACCGCCAGGTGTCGCTTCCACAGGTCCCTTCTGACAAATGATGCAGAGCAAATATTGCAGTTCCAAGTGTAAGCGGCGTCATCTATGAGCTGATTAGCATTTCCATGGTCTTCAAACACATTTGACTACACTCACGATTCAGCTGATGTCGCCTGAGATGCTCTAAGCGCGTAAATGCTTTGTCGCACCCAGCCGCCGCGCATTTGTGACGGCGGTCGTACACTGTCTTTACTGCCTTTTCCTGGCCATTTTTCAGTTTCCTACTTCGTGTTCGTGAAGATGAATTTAGACGAATACATGGGGGCATTTTTGGTTCTGTGCACCTCGGACGTGGTGCATCCATCGACTCTATGATTCATTTTCTAAAGCATAAGACTAAAAGTGTTGCATCGGGGAATTTAACCATTTTAGTCTCTGATAACGAATCGCTTGTTTGTTTCCTATCATGGACATTATGTAATCAGTCTTGATATCATAGAAGAATGAATTCTTGATCTTATACTACTTAATCTACTCTACTTATCTCTTGGTGCTGAAATGAGTACGGGTCCAACGTATAAGCAGTGCTATTAAGCATAAATCTATTGATTCTCTTCCTTTTGATTTACAGTTACGCTCTTGCTGCCGTCTTTACACGTCTCTACCCCCTCAAGGATTGCTTGGTCGTCCGTGTCGTCCTCTGGCCGGATATAGTTCTTGGGTTCCCGCCACTCGTTCAGGGGAACCACGTGAGCTGGCTTGACTATGACGTTGCAGAGCCAAAATACGGCAAAGGAGATGGCCAGGCCGACGGGGTAGGCAAAGTAGTAGAATCGAGTGATGCCAATCGGCACAGAGACTCCCATGTTCCCGAGAAAGCCGGCGAAATTGACGGCCACGGTGACAATATACGCAATGTAGGCTCGGATATTCCACCCCTTTGTGTAATAGTACACACCGGAGCGATCACTTGTAAACAGATCAGGCACGACCAGAGCACCCCGGGAGACGACATAGTAATTGCAGAGGAGGATTCCCGTGATGGCGGCCAAGAAGATCTGATAAGAGCCCAGAAACTGGATGAAGATGGAAGCGGAACCGAGGAGATACCAGGGGTTGATGAGAAACGAGATAATTTGGCAGAGAAACATGCCGCGGCGGATCGAGATATAGCGAGGAACGAGGGCAGCAATATCATTGCCAGCTGTGTAGGGCAGAGGGTCAGAATGGGTTTGAGGATTGACAAAGGGGAGTAGACGTACCTGGAATACTGTTTTCGAATACAGACGAAAACAAGGCCGAATAGGCAAACATCAAGGCCACAAAGAAGCAGCCGGCCCTGTTTCCGGAGGTGTAGTTTTCCGTCTGTATGCGATCCAGCAGGAGAATAGGATTCCACACGAGCTCGCCAAAGATGACCGTAGAAGTGGATGCAACGATGTTGCCGACAATCACCACAGAGAGGTCAGCTACGGGGAAGCCGACAAGGTTTCCGAGAATGACGTCGTTTGGCTTCCGGGAGTAGCGCTGAAAGTCGGCAGCGTTGGAGGCGAAGGTGGCACAGTTGCCTGCAAAGAGAAAGAGGAAACGGACGATGAGCCACGCCTTTTTGGAGCCGTGGACTTTAGAACCCTGGGAGAGCACGGGGCCGATACCGCCTGCGAGTTTGAGGGTCCATGCTAGCATGGCAATCGCCGACATGATGTACACGACGAGCTTGATATCTAGAAGGAAGAGGTGAGTGATGTGGTTGTAGACCAGGAAGGCCGGATGAACGTACATATCAGGATTCGCATCTTGGGAATGCGAATCCACAAGACGCAGCAGATCAAAAGCCTGTGTCTTTGTTTAGCATATTGAAATCAGGGGAAGCAAGACTATGGTTCGTCTTACCAGAAAATAGTATAGCCGATCATGCCTCCTGATGTCAGAGCTGAACCCTTACCCATTTTATTCGACATGGTGGCTATCCCCGGAAAGATGGCATGCAGCATGACACTACGATCAATGTCAACATTTTGAATCCCAGTAGCAGTATACGTAGACATGTAGGCTTACTAGACACATTGTCCCCCTTGAACACCCTGTGAATGAATTGTTAGACTGCAAACGGTACTGATTATTTTTTTTCTTCTGTATCGTGTGCGGATTCTTACATTGACTCCGTTCCATACAATGGCCATGACGGCACGGTTTAGGGTAGGCCACCAGGCGCCATAAATGCCAAACGCCGCACGGTTGAGTATTGGATATCCCACATGGTACACGGCACCGGGTCGGCCGTTGATGACAAAGATGGTGGCGATGAGGACGTAGCCTGCTGCTTGACAGCCGACAACTTCCCAGATGCTGAGTCCAGTAGATTGGGCAGCACTGCCCGAGTACCATCCGGCGACTGGAAAATGGAATAGAACAGGGCATTAATGAATGAAAAATAGAAAATGGAGAAAAAGGGGGAAACGGGAGAGAAGATGGAATCATACCAGTTGCGGCAGCCGAGAACCAAAAGAAAAAGTACGTCGTCTGTGTCCACGTGCGATCCTTCAAGGCCAGAGGCCGGATATCGTCATTGTCGAGAAACGCATTGCCCTGTGTTCCTGGAACAAGAAGATGCTTCCTCAGGGTGGAAGCAATCGATGCCATTGTCGAATGTCAAGTCGTGTCTTGCAGAGAGATGGACGACAAGCAGGGCGACAAACTGACAGCCACCATTACGAAAACACAAGAGGGAGCATGCACAATTAAAAGGTACGTGAAAAATACAGCCGAGACTTGAAGGATGGCACAGGACAGTGTTCTGCGCAGTTACATTCGTTATCAGAGACTATGATAATCTCACTAGTTGGAATGCCCAGTCGACCCCCAAACCGCGATAGGAAGGTTTGACGACCCCCAAACGAATGCTATCGAGTGGGTCAGTGGCAATCGATGAAGCTGGCACTTTCATTGGCATCATCGGCAATGGGCATGATCACCTGCAGATGGTTACACACATAGTAATAGAGGCGGCACACTGACGAGGCAAGTCGTCGGTCAGCTCCGGAAACCGACCACTTTCAGGGTCTATATGAAGCGAAGAGAGCCGGACTTGTCTAGCTGAAAGGAACATGCTCTTTCAACAAAAGACCACAATCATACATTAGGCCATCCTGTACATCAAAAACAACAGTATGGAGGCTGAACCGGGGTACACGACGATTAAGCTAAACTCTAGTTACGGGCCAGTCTATCGGAGGGTCTCTACTGTACCGCCGCGCGACTGTCGTCCAGATGAGATCCCCGTCATTGACATTGACGGCATCTACGACGATGCAGCGGCTCGAAAGCGGATGGCCGTTGTCGTCAAGCGTGTAGTTGAAGGATCTGGATTCTTTTACATTAAAAACCACGGCATTGACGAAAATGTCATTGAGACTGCTCGTCAAGCCGCAGTCCGGTGTGTGAATTTTTTGTTTTCCATTTTCCCCTCTCCTCTTGTCTTCTCTCTTCATCAACCTTATGCGCCTGCTAACGGAACAAGATTCTTTGCTCAGCCTCAACACGACAAGATGAGCGTGGCCAAGTCGTACTCCAAGCACTTTAATGGGTATGCTGGCTGTGGAACAACCCACATCTCGCCGACCGAATCTCGCGACAGAAAGGAGAGCTTCATGTGGCAATACGACCCCAAGCTGGACCCCGAAACCAAGGACCTGACTGCCATTCCTCCCGAGGTCCGCGCTTGGCTACGGCACGAGGACTTTATCTGGAAAGGAACCGCCCACATCCCTGGGTTCCAAGAGGCCATCATTACGTACTGGCAGTCGTGCCTCTTGCTGGCGCGGAAACTGGCCAAGGTCATGGCGCTGACCCAAGATCTGCCCGAGGACTACTTTGACCGGCTCACCACCTATCCGGGGGCTGACGGGGTCCTCAACTACTATCCTGCTCTCTCGCCGGAGAGGATGTCTTCGGACCGCCCCGACCTCGACGATGTCGGCATCGGATCCCACACGGACCTGCAGTGCTTCACGCTGCTCTGGCAGGACACCGTCGGTGGCCTGCAGGTGCTCAACAACGAGAGCGAGTGGATCAAGGCTCCGCCCATTCCGGGCACGCTGGTGGTCAACATTGGGGATTTCCTGATGCGCATGTCCAATGATCGGTTCAAGTCGACTGTCCACCGCGTGTACAACAGAGCCACCGTAGATCGCTACAGCATGCCCTTCTTCTTCGGGTTCAACTTCAACGAGACGTGCTCGGTGCTTCCCACGTGTGTGGACGAGGCCCATCCGGCCAAGTACGAGCCCATCTCTTGCGGCGAGGTAAGCAGCCACTCCATTGTCTGGTAGCTTTTTTCTGACGCTTGTAGTGGTGTCGATTGCGCTTCCAAATGGTCCAGGTGGACCAGAGCATCTGCAAATCTGAGCCGGCAGTCAGCACCCGCGAGATTCAGGCCGTGCAAAGGTCAAAATGGAGGGGTAAGAATGTGATACCGAATTAGGAAAATAAAGTAAATTAAAAAATGTTGAAATATTCGTAAAGAACCAAAGAGGAAGGCGGTGATAAGCGGCAGAGATGAGCTGAAGTCGCGCCAGCGCGTCTAGGCTTGAAACGCAGATGCAGTCCAAATGAAAGTTTTATCAGCTCGGCAAAATCGTTTGTTTTACTCCATTGCTCTTGCTTCTTATTTTCTCGTATTTTCTAGAATGAATCCTTTATAGTGCATGCTCTATCTCTCTGCTGTGGTCTGCAATAATTATTGTATCATTCTCTCTTTTTGTCCTTCGTCATCTTCCTCTTCTCATTCTTCACTAATCTTCTCATGAGCAGAATTTCACTTCGGCATGGATGAGAGCAGCGAGGGTGGTGACCCATTTGACTGGTCGCCAGCGCGGCTGATCAAGGAGATCTCCACTCTGCAGAGGTCGCGAGATGCCCCGCCGGCGAGAAAGTGGCCGGATCTGGGTCGACTGGCAGAGCTTCTGGAGGAGCATGAAGTGGGCGGCGAGGACCTGATGACCTACGAAGACGTCGGCGGCCCGAATGCCTTTGACTCCCTCTGTCGAGACCTGGAAATTAAGAAAATCCCGCACAAGGCAACTCTACACTACATTATCCACTCTTTCCAACGGTTCAGTCCCCAGTATCGGAGATGGAAGGATGCTCCGGGCGATAAGCAAGCGAGCGAGAGGACTGCAGAGTCCGCCGTCCCAACCGAGAAAGTACAAAACGACGACAATGTGAGCTCCAAGTCACAACCACGAGCCCACCCCCAACCAGAACCGATACCGAAACCCGTACAGGCTACAGTGCAGAGCCGTCTAGGCAATGGCGACAAGCACGACGATTCCCATGACGGCAGCAAAAACACCGGCGGTACGCAAGATACACAATATCTACATGATCTACAAGGTTCTCGGCCAGATGGGCCTCCAACGAAGCGCAAGAGGGTAGCACCTACGAAGCTGGCTGGACTGCCAGAGCTCTCGACGACGATGCGCTTCTTTCTCGCACGGGGCCAAGCTGCTGGAGAGGATGGCGAGTATGGCGAGAGAACATGGCAGATGAGTGCACCCGGTGCCTATCTGGGCGACTGGAAACTGCCCGAGGATGCCGTGCTGCCGCGGTATGACCCTCTGAATGCTGCCGACTATGGCATTCTGCAGATTGCCGACTTTAGCTGGGCGTCTCCGCGCCCCATCCCGGCTGGCCGTCGCGTCCAAGTGGACAAGATATTCAGGCGGTACCTCAGGCCGCAGAGGTCAAGTCTGAATGTCGGACGCCGGGTGGACACTGGCAGGTCCAAGATATACTCGGCACGCTTTGGCCGGGGTCCAAATGGCAGCAGGATAGATGATGACGATCTCGTCGTCCTCCCCCTGCTCGGAGAATCGGACGACGACGTCGAATACGACTCAGAGACCTGGGAGGAGATGGAGGCAGAGGCACGCGAGCGCGACAATCCCAACGCTAAGCCGGGCAAGGACACGTCTCTCTCGGCCGACGCGGTCAATGCAGCCATGGACGAGGCCATTGGCGAGATCGAGGCCAAGTGGACTACCCGGAAGCTGCCTAAGCTGCAGCGGGAGATGCACAGCCTCTGGACGCAGGCACGACGTCTAGGGTCTCTCAAGGCGTACGCCGAAGCCGAGCTGCGGACGGTCGAAAAGATGGATCGCCGCATTGCAGACATTCGGAAGGGTATTCTCGCCGAGGAGTGGAAGTCTGAGGCGCCCATCCGGCGACAGGCGAGCAACCTGGAAGCTAGTATCGAGGACCGGCAGCGAGCTCGATGGAAGGCAAAGCTGTACGCATCGCCCATACAGCCGGAAAAGCCAAAGACGACAAGGGCAGCAAGGCCCAATCCTTTTGCCCGGCGGGCCATTCATGCTCGGCTAGCCGACGACGGTGATGAAGTGCTGACGAGTTCCTCGGAAGAGGAGGAGGATGAGAACGCAGACGTCAGCAAGAGCACGAGGAACAATCTCAAGGACTTTATCGTTGACGAAGATGACGATGGAGGCTCGCTATTTGTAAAGAAACAGGACACGAAAACAGCTACGCTGGCAGGAGATCCGATGCAGTTGGACCCCATTCCCGTGGAGCCACCACGGCCTGCAGAAAAGGCACCTGCAGCCAGGGAGGACAGCCGTGTCAAAGAGCTGCCGCCGCTGGAGGATCTGGACGCCATTGCCGAGAAGGGTGCCGACTTTTGGGCAGAACAGTCTGATATGCAGCGACTGCAGTGCTCGGTTCTGCTCCAGTACGATGCCATGCTTCTGGTGGAGCTTTTTTCACACATGAGTGAAAACGACACGTCAATCTGGCAGAATTTCTGTCTTCCCATCATCCAGGACGAGCCGAGCAGCATGTTGGCCAAGGCGATTACGAGACTGTTCTTCATCTTTGTCACGTGCAGTTACATTTCTGCTGACGCATTTTCCGATATGGACCGCCAGCAGCGACGCAGCGACCTAGAAAAGAACCGCGGTCGAGTGGGCCAGTTCTGTGTCCATATGCGCATTCTGCAGCCCTATTTTACCTCTCGGCTTCCCCAGCTTTCTCCGGACCCCGAGCCCGCAAAGACGCGGGAGAGGAGAAACAGTCCGGCCGAGGACGGACCCGAGGTGATACAATTAGTCAGCAGCGACGACGAGGAAGAAGAAGACGAGTTTGATGACGTCATTGCCATCTCGAGCCAGGATGCGTTGGCGGTGGTGGAGCTGGAGGATGAAGACGATGACGACATCCAGCCGTCTCCCTCTCGCGGCCGCCGACGCAAGATTCTGATGGATAAGCATGCCAAGGCGCTGCGGGACAAGGACAGACAGTTCAAGCAGGACATTGAGCGGCGCCGGGCAGCCAACCGTAGGAGGTTGCTGCACTCCGCCACGATTGACCGAGACCGGTCGCGCCTGATCATCAACGACGCCCGAGAAGAGCACCAGAGCCCCGTCTACATCAGCCCGGAGATTGGAATGCTGATCCGCGACCACCAGATTGAGGGGGTGCGCTTCATGTGGAACCGGCTCATGGTGCCAGAGCCCGAGCGGCAAGGCTGCCTGCTGGCACACACCATGGGGCTCGGCAAGACGATGCAGGTGATCACGCTGCTGGTCGCGATTGCCGAGGCTGCCCAGTCGCCCAGCGCAAATGTGGTGGCGCAGGTGCCCGAGGATCTGCGGGAGTCCAAGACGCTGATCCTGTGTCCATCGGGGCTGGTGGAGAACTGGCGAGACGAGCTGAGCTGCTGGACGCCGCCGGACCTGCTAGGCATCCACTACTCGGTGACATCGGATATGCAACTGGAAGACCGGCTGACGACGGTGCAGCGGTGGGCCGACCAGGGCGGCGTGCTCGTGCTGGGATATCCGATGCTGAAGAAGCTGCTGGAAACCTATCCAGACGAGATGGTAGAACTGCTCGAGCAGGGGCCGCACATTGTTGTGGCAGACGAGGCGCACGCGCTCAAGAACCCCAAATCGAAGCTGCACATGGCGACGGCCAACTTTGCCACCAAGGCCCGCATTGCCATGACGGGCTCTCCGCTGGCGAACTCGGTCGAGGAATACCACTCGATGATCAACTGGGTGGCACCCAACTACCTGTCGGACCACCGCGAGTTTGCTCAGCGATTCGCGACGCCCATCAGGAAGGGCTTCTACCGCGACAGCAAGCCACACCAGCGGCGACAAGCATTGACACGGCTTAAGGCGCTCAAGGAAATGGTGGCGCCCAAGATCCACCGAGCCACAGTGGCGATGCTCAAGGGCGAGCTGCCGCCGAAGCGCGAGTACATTTTATACCTGCCCATCACGGAACTGCAGCAGCTGGTGTATAGGCACTTTGTCGCTTACCTGCGCGACCCGGGCGCTGAGCATGAGATTGGTAACACGGTGCAGCTCTGGAACCTCATGTACAACCTCGTCCTGCTACTGGCGCACCCCAAGGCCTTTAAGCTGCGACTCGACGAGATGAAGGAGGCGCTGGCGGCAGAGAGTCGAAGCGGCTTTGGTGGACCGATCTACAACGGCTACAGTCACATCGGCCACAACGGCCAGCCGAGCGCTACAGTGACACTGCCCCGACGCATTGTCAGCGAGCTGCTGAGCCTCGTCAACAAGCGTGACGTGGACAGCATACTGCATTCGTCAAAGGTCATGGTTCTCATGGCCATCCTGGACGAGGCGCACAAGGTCGGCGACAATGTGCTGGTGTTTTCGCAGAGCAAGCTAGTGCTGGACTACCTGGAGCACATGTTCAAGCTGCAGAAGCGACGATTCTCCCGGCTCGACGGCGGCACCGCCGTGACTCGGCGGCAGGGGGACGTCAAGAATTTCAACACGAGCCACGACGAGGTGTATCTCATCTCGACGACGGCCGGTGGCGTCGGTCTCAACATCCACGGCGCCAACCGCGTCGTCATCTTTGACTTCCGCTGGAACCCGGTGCACGAACAGCAGGCCATTGGCCGCACGTACCGCATCGGCCAGCGCAAGCCCGTCTTTGTCTACTGGCTGTTGACAGGTGGCACCTTTGAGACGGTGCTACACGACCAGGCCGTCTTCAAGACGCAGCTGGCGTCGCGCGTCGTCGACGACGAGAAGCCGCAGGCGTGGGCGGACCAGATACGCAACTATACGGTGGAGCCGACGGTGATGCCCGTGGATGCGCCCGAACTACGGCATAGATTCCGCGGCCAAGATGACGTGCTTGATGCGCTGCTGGCGGCGGAGGCGAATCTGAGCCAGCGCATCTGCAAGATCGTCTCGACGGACACGTTTGAAGAAGAGGAACCCGAGGAGAACCTGTCGCCTGACGAGATTCGTGAGGCTCATAAGATGGCCGAAACGATGCGTTACCAGCAGCAGCACCCAAACCAACCCCAGACCCAAAGTCTGAACCAGAACCTTCACCAGCACAGTCATAGCAGCCATGGCAGCCCTGTATCGACTCCCGTCTTGCCATCAGCACAGATGATGCCTATGAGTATCCCAAGCTCTGCGCCTCCCACTCTGGCCTCTCTCCTTTCGTCTAGCCCTCCCCCCAGTCTGCCTGCTCTACGGGGCGGGACTATCGATTCCCGATCCCGTCCAAGCAGCGGACTGAAGCCGCCTACGTTGCCTCTGTTCGGCCAGCCCTCGACCCCAGCAGCTCCCAGCCACCATCCTCGACATGCTCCTTCCCAGGCTTCCCCTCAGGCTCCTCCGGTTCCATTGGGCCTGCCCCAGGCACCCATAATGATACCGACAGAAGTCAACAAGGGAGGCCCCTATCAAAGCATAGCCACGGCAGAAACGACCAGACGAGTAGATCCCAGCCTGGAGTCTCTCAATCAACTAGAGGATGCACTGCACACACAGCTTATGAGCGGAAACATCCCGTCAAGGCTGGGAATCAGCGACGTGTCGGCCAGGGGTCAGGCACACAAGCTCATCTGCGACCTCCGAGAGAACTGCCCCATGTCCGGACTCCCGGCGTCGTCGCTCTGGATACGGCTGCTGAAGCTGGTCGAACGAGACAGTGTCTTTGCCAATGCCATGATCACGCGGCGTATTCCCATCAAGACCTTGGCAACCATGAGCTCGATAGACGAAGGGCACATCCTAGCAGACCTCCACCAAAACGACGACAGTGAAAGCAGCAGGAATGGCGTCGATGGCGACAATGCCAACAACGCCAACAACGCCGACAAGATCGACAAGATCGACAAGACTGACAAGACCGACAACGCCATCCGGCCTTCCCAAGTGAAATCTGACGTGGGCCAGCCTGACGCCCCACGTGGCCCGGCTACAGACCGCAGAAGAGACCCCGATGTATGGACCAACCAACCCTCCCTCCCCTTCCCTTGCCAGCGTGGGGTCTTTGAGTAAAGACACACGGCTCCTCCTTCCAGCCCCTCAAGTGAACTGTCTGAAAAGGAATAAAGAAAAAGAAATGAAGAAAGAAGATGAAATCATGAAAAATAGTCGACAATGGGAGTTTGCGGCAGTTCCGACACTCTTCCTTGTGCTCAGACTCTAAGCTGGAGACGGCCAAAAAAAAGAAAAGAGAAAGAAAAAAAAAGGACAAGAAGAAAGAAAAACACAAATGAGTAACTGATTGAACGACACTAACCAATACCCTCGATCTTTTCGTCACTTTTTTACATGTATAGCATATTCGTTTCCATCTGCGCCGGTCTATGGATAAGAACCACCAGTCCCGGCAGCGTACGAGCAAGAGCAGAGGCGATGGACAGGGCTCCCGCGACATGATGGTTATGCGCGAGGTCATTGACCGACGCAAGGGCAAGCGGACGACGACAGCGGGCGAGGCTCAGAGGAGTTCCTGGTCGTGGACCGCCCCCAGCACGGCAGCTCATGATACGACGACACGGACAAATACGGCCGAGGCAGCAGCAAAAAAGGTGGACGGGCTGACATGGTCCTTGCCCCTGGCAGGAGATCCGGGCAGCAGCAGACAGGTGGGAAATCGGACGACAGAAGCGGAGCGGAAACGAGCTGGTGATGACCAGCACAATCCGTGTGTTTTAGACTGACGGGTCTGGCACAAGCTGTCTGTCAAATTTGTTGATTTCTACTTTTTTTTATTTCCTTCTGATTTTTGATTTTTGATTTTTGTTTCCCTCGTTTCTGGTCCAGGACGGATCAGTATTTACACGCATTATACCCCTCTTGCATTCAGCGGTGTCTGTTGCTTTTTTTGTCGTTTCTGTGGCTTTTATTTCTCCTTCTCTTTTACATCAGAGCATAGAGTGGGGGGAGCTGGCTAAAAGGAACGGAAGGAAAGGGGGAAAGGGAAGAGGAAAGGGATGGATGGCTTGTACAAGGGTATGGGTATGGCAATGAAGGGAATAAAGGACGAAGGGCACGTATTATCTGAGAGTTCTCTGGGAAATCATTCGCTGGGAAATCCAGTCATACTCGTAGAGAAAGTGGCAAAGAGGTAAAAAACGGCGGAGATGTTCCGGCCAATCAGCAGCGGCTTATAACAAAACGACCAGACTACGGAGTATTCCACTAACAATGGGCGGGGTGCTATCAATGCCGAATGCCATTGTGATTGGCTGATTGGACATTCCGAACGCCGAGCGTGATAGGACAAAGTTCTCTGGAGCGAATGCGCCGATGCTGTAAAACAGACGTGTAACAGTTGCGAGAGACACACGAAGTAGTAAGCCTCTCAAAAAGTGCATACGTATCACAGGATAGAGAGAGTCTAATGGCCAGTTGGGGATCCGAGGCTGATGGCTGGCAGACTCGGCTGACGGGCTTTGCTCTCTCGGCGGAGTAATAATCTACGGGTCTCAGCAAGCAGCAGTACAGAATATTAGTGGATTTTCTTTCCTCTTTATAGCACCCACGGACACTGAAATGGCACTATAAAATGACACTAAAGAGAGACCCATCGTGCCTGGACCACTTTTTCTCTTCCCATACAAACCCCTCTATTTTTTACAACTTTTCCGCCGTCTCTTTTTCTTGCTTTTTTTTTCTTTCTTTTTCCTGTTTCCTCTCACTTTCCTTTTATTTCTTCCCTCTTCCCTATTTCTTCTCTCCTCCTGTCCACCACTCAATTGCATTCCTACCAACACTTGCCACCACCACTTATCTCTTTTTTTTTTCACCATGGACGCCGTCCTTCGCCAGTCCAAGGCCGTGTGCCCTTTTCTCAAGACGGCCTCGCCGGCCACTCTGCGAACCCTCTCGACCGCCACCCGCTCGATCCCCAGCCCGGCCGCCCTGGCCGCTGCTCCTGCCACGACCCTCTCCTCTCTATCCTCGCAGTCGTCCCCCGGTGGCGGCACCATGACGCATCTGCAGCAGCTGGCCCAGCGCTGCCCTGTCATGGGCAAGGCCATGGCCGTCCAGGTGGCTCGCGGCCACAAGGGCGGCATGAGCGGTGGCATGGGTGTGCGTCGCTTGGCGGCCACGCTCTCGGCCACGCTCTGCGGACCCAACGCATCCGGTGGCCGTCCTGCTGCTGCTGTCCACCACGCTGCCCAGTCTCTGCAGCACGGCCGGGCTGCTCGCACGGCCTGTCTGCACAACAGCGGCTCTCAGGACGCCCGGGCCGTGGATACGCCGCGTCTCTTCAAGGACCAGACTCCGCCGGCGGCTGCTCGCCCTGCCCCTGCGGCGGCCTCGGCCGCGACGTTTGCCGGCGGGGCTGCCGACAAGCCGTTTGACTACGAGGGCTTCTACGGAGCCGAGCTCGACAAGAAGCACAAGGACAAGTCATACCGCTACTTCAACAACATCAACCGGCTGGCCAAGGAGTTCCCGCGGGCGCACATGGCCGAGAACAAGGAGGACCGCGTGACGGTGTGGTGTGCCAACGACTACCTGGGCATGGGCCGCAATCCCCAGGTGCTGCAGGCGATGCATGAGACGCTGGATGAGTACGGGGCCGGAGCGGGCGGCACCCGCAACATCTCAGGCCACAACCGTCACGCCGTACAACTCGAGGCGACGATTGCGCGGCTGCACGCCATGGAGGCGGCGCTCGTCTTCAGCTCGTGCTACGTAGCCAACGACGCGACGCTGGCGACGCTCGGCAGCCGGCTGCCCGACTGCGTCATCCTGTCCGACAGCCTCAACCACGCGTCCATGATCCAGGGCATCCGCCACTCGGGCACGCGCAAGCTCGTCTTCCGCCACAACGACCTCGCCGACCTCGAAGCCAAGCTGGCGGCGCTGCCTCTGCACGTGCCCAAGATCATTGCTTTCGAGTCCGTCTACAGCATGTGTGGCTCCGTTGGTCCGATCGAGGCCATTTGCGACCTCGCCGAGCGCTACGGCGCCATCACCTTTCTCGACGAAGTCCATGCCGTCGGCATGTACGGCCCGCATGGTGCCGGAGTGGCGGAGCACCTCGACTACGCCGTCCATGCCGCCCGCGACGTGTCGGCCTCTGTGGCTGGCGTAGCTGCTGGCTCCAAGGCCGTGCCTCGCACGGTGCTCGACCGTATCGACATCATCACGGGCACGCTCGGCAAGGCCTACGGCTGCGTCGGCGGCTACATTGCCGGCAGCGCGCAGCTCGTGGACGTGGTTCGCTCGCTGGCGCCGGGCTTTATCTTTACGACGTCGCTGCCGCCGGCCACAATGGCGGGCGCCAACGCGGCCATTGAGTACCAGATGGGCTTTGACGGCGACCGCCGTCTCCAGCACCTGCACACGCGGGCCGTCAAGGAGAGCCTGGCAGCGCGAGACATTCCCGTGATCCCGAACCCGTCGCACATTGTGCCGATCCTGGTGGGCGACGCGGAGCTGGCCAAGCAGGCCTCGGACCTGCTGCTGCACGACCACCGCATCTACGTGCAGTCGATCAACTACCCGACCGTGCCCGTGGGCCAGGAGCGTCTGCGCGTGACGCCGACGCCGGGCCACGTGCGCGAGTACCGCGACAGTCTCAGCAACGCGCTCGACACGATCTGGTCGCAGCTGGGCATCCGTCGCACATCCGACTGGGCCCGCGACGGCCGCGAGAACCCGGCCAGCATTGGCAGGCTCTTGGGAGTGGGCGCGCCTCCGCGCGCCGAGGACGCCCCCCTCTGGACGGACGAGCAGCTCGGCATCGCGCAGGCGGTGCGGGAGCTCCAGCAGACAGCGCAGTCGGCCCACGGCCTGACGGATGCGCTGCTGGAGCGCGAGGCGGCGCAGACGGTGGCAGCCACTGCCTAGGCACTGTCGAGGCACTGTCGAGGCACCGACTAGGCTTGCCGGAGAGAGACGGTTCCATGCCATGTCGTCCTCTGCCTTCTGTAGTTCCTCCCTACAGACTTGATTTCGATTCGTCTGCGTGCCAGGCTGCCGTCCAGTGGGTGGCTGGATGGTCTGTGAATTGCTTCACATTGGTGCCCGCATCCCTTTTGATTCGTCTTTTCTATCCAGGGTCCGCCGTTGGATACAATTTTTTCATAGCTATGTAGTTCTTTCAAGACAGTGTGCCCCCTTTTCTGCGGCACCGCAGATAAGGCGCCAAGCTTGCATCAGCCAGAGCCCAGTCTAGACCGAATCGGTCCTTGCGTACGATGTAGTAAGCTTATTTAAGCCTTAGTAGGCAGGAGGCTTGTCACGTGATACGCTGGTGTAAATCTATGTGGGTCCCTTGGACTTGACAAGGGAAGGCGCGTTTGACGCCGCAAGATGTCCCAACTCGGTGAGATTTTAGACGCAGAGAGAGAGAGGATCAGGAATTCTCGTCTATCTTACTTTTTTATCCCCTCATTCTCTCGACTTCTGCCTTCTCTCTAGGCCGTCCTCTTCCGCATCCTCTTCCGTGTCCTCTTTTCGCCCTGCCCACATCCTCTCGGCCTACCGTCCACCTGCCCTGCTCATTCTCCGCAAGTTGAAGTGAACAGCTTTTCGGCTTAGCAATCAAGGCAACAAAGGGAAGAAAAAAAGGCCTAGAGCCCACTACAGCCAAAAAGGCGGCCAAGAAATAAATAACCGCGAAACTGCTCTCTCCAGCTCGTCCTCTCCAGTCATCCAGTCATCCAGTCGTCCAGTACACAGTACAGCATCCAGCCACTGTCACTGATGCTCCCGTCCAACAAGACCAAGGGGCCAAGGGCCTGCTCCACCTGTGCCAAGGCCAAGAGCCGCTGTGTGCCTGGCAATCAGCCCAACATTTGCGAGCGGTTCGTTTCTGTTCTTCTTTCGGTTCCCGTGTTCTTGTGTTCTTGTGTTCTTCTTTTCTCTCTAACGCGGCCAGATGTGAGCGTCTCGGTAAGCCGTGCAGCTCACAGCTGCCGGCGACGGCACGGCGCCAGCGACTTCAAGGACAGGCCGCCGATGCCGGCGCTGCCAGTGAACCGTCTTCTCTGGATGCCGCCTCGTCTTCTTTCGCGTCCGATATCCTCTCCGATGCACAGGCAGCCGCTCGAGCGCGTGGTGCAAAGCCGACCCGCGTGGCCGAGCTCGAGCGCCGTCTCGAGGACCTCACCACCCGCCTCGAATCCGTCAGCCGGCAGCAGCAGGGGCAGACCCAGCAGAGACCGAGCCTGGACGGACAGCCAGAGTCGGTGCCAGGGACAGAACCGACAGGGATGGCACCAGCCATGGCCTTTCCACAGCCTCGCGCCATGCCCTACTATCCCATGACTCACCTCTTTAGGGAAAACGGCATTCCTATCCAACCCGCCATGCCCAGCCGCAGCTCGCCGGCCTCGAGCAGCAACAGCAACGGCAGCAGCAGCGGCAGTGGCGGTGGCGGTGGCGGTGGCAGCAGAAATCAGGGCAACAGAGGAAGCCAGAGCTCTGGCAGTACAGCTCCCGACCCGGAGCCGGACTGCCTGCCGGCCTTTAATCAGTTCCCAGCCATGCCATCTCGACGACCACAAACGCCTCCTCTGGCACCCTTTCCCCTCATCACACGTACCCCATGCTATGGTAGGAACTCGTGCTCTTGATTCTCTCTCATTCTCTTCTATTCTCACGTGATCCTGGTGAATGCTGACATGGCTAGGAAAAGGAGCGTTATCTTCATCAGTTCTTCCGGCCGCGGAGAGATCAGAAATAGCAACGCCAGCCTCGCTCCCTTGGCCATGGCCCCAGAGAAACGAGGCGGAAATGTTGCTGCGAGAATTCCGTTCCCACGTTATGCCACTGATGCCGTTTGTCCAGGTTCCGCAGACGGTCTTTGCCAGCCAACTACTCGAGACACGCCCCCTCACCTGGAAATCCGTCATGATGGTGGCCTGTCACCTCGACGGTCCGCGGCAGGTCAAGATGGGGCATCTGCTGCTGTCCGAGCTGTCCACGGCTGCCATTGTGCAGCCGAAGCGGTCCATTGATCTGCTGCACGCCATACAGCTCCTCGTCGCTTGGTACCACTACAACGTCAGCAGTTTCCAGCTCAACAACCTCTTCTTTCTCATGCGCGGCATCTGCATCTCGCTCGGCCTCAGCGATCCGCCGCCCTCGGCAACGGCCATGGGCCTCGATCGCGCCATGCAGAGAAAGTTCTCGCCGCCCGAGTTGGAAGGGATGCGCTCCTTTCTGGGCACGTTCTATCTCGTATCCTAGTAAGCTTTTGGATGGTCTCTCTTCATTCTTTCCCGGCCCACTAACCAGACAGTTCGACGACCAACAAAAAGTCTGACATGCTGATGAACACGCCCTACCTCGAGGCGTGCTGCAAGGTTCTAGAGCGCCAGCAAGAGCACCCATCCGACTTCTACCTGGTGCAGCTGGTGCGTGTCCAGCAGCTGAGCCAGTCGATCATGGCAGCCTATGCGCTGCGGACGGCGGGCATCCAGACGGGACTGTCTATCCACGGCCTGATTGACAACTTTGAGAAACAAATAACCTACTTGGTGTCACAGCTCCCCAGACATTTTCGAGACGATGGTATGCAGAGCGTTCGAGTATTGCCTCCAGACAAGAACGATGAACAGAAGCTAACAAGTCCCCAGCAACCCTCGTTTCTCACATTCGGATTGCCGAGATCCTGCTCTACGAAGTCGCCCTGCAGGACAATACCGGGCCGGGCGACACGCCAGAACTGACCGCTGCCGAGAGGCTGAGTCTCTTGTCTCGCTGTCTCCGCGCGACCAGGGCCTACATGGACAACCGCTTTTCCACGCCGATTCTGGAGCAGCCACGCTTCATCTGTCTGGCGTCGTATGATTTTCTCTTTGCCTTTCTGACGGCACTCAAACTCATCACCGTCCAGATGCCTGGCTGGGACCCCCGAAAAGCGCGGCGCGATGTGGACTTTGACCAGGTGATTGACCGCAAGATTTACGACATGCAGAGGCTCGCTGACCGGCGCATGCTGCGAGCACAAGCACCCAGGGTGGGTGTGAATACAGACGGCAGTGATGACTATGGCGATGGCAGCACCGCCCGAGAGGGGCCGATTGACCCGTTTGAGAGGCTGGTCATGCGTCTCAGGGAACTCAAGGCCATGATCTCGCGCGAGCTCGATGCCCTTCCCGAGACACCAGCGCCGGCAGCAGCCGCGGCCTCCCCAGCGGCCATGCCCATGGATCGGGATGGTGTCGATTTTCATTTTGCTGAATCGAGTGGTTCTGGCATCCCGAGTCTGTCTAGGAGCTCTGTAGATTCCACGCCGGCAGGCGGGAGCCACTCGACGACGGCAGAAGACGCCGATGTTGCCATGACGGCAGCAGACGACGCCGAAGATACGCGAAATGTCGTTGAGATGACGGATGCCAACTTTGATTTTGGCATGATCGATGCGGCTCAGGCCATTTTCAACTATGCCGACGCCACCATGGTCTTTATGCAGGATGGCATGAACCACATGGTCATGCCCGACATGACGGAAATGTCAGGCATCAGCATGGCGACGCCGCCATATATTGAGCCGTGGAACCATGTCGGGTGAAGGGGCCCAAGGAAGTTGTGAAAAAGTTTGGTGCCAGGGCCCACAGCGTTGTTTTGGATAAATCGGGAAAAAGAAAATAAACTCGATCCACGCATCCCAGCTCTGCGACTTTTCAGGCGTGATTTACCCATGGATGATTTTTTTGGAATAGGGAGGATTAGGGACTGTCAGCGTCATACCCAACTCTAATGTGTCACATGATTTTGTTTGTTGGATGTTGCCTTTACATTTTATTCTATCTTGGCCATCCTGGGCGTTTTATCCAACACATCTCTACATTTTTGGACATGTTTGTCAATGTTGATGCTATTTGTGACAGGTTTCCACGAGGCCAAGCCGGCCATGCATACTTACCATGTAGGCTTGGATTCGAGGGGGCCGTATATTATAATATGGACCCGAAAGGGTCATTTAGCTGTCGGGTGTGGGGAAGGAGATCTGCCAGGGTGCTTTCCAGGGTGATTTCCGGGATGAACTGCATATAAGTAAGTCTGCAGATGGGGATTACATCTGGTGGTGACCACCAAAAGGAGTGTACACGGACAGCCACTGTCGACTTTCCAGCATGCGGTTCATGGTTGCTCTTGTAGCAACGAGCGTGGTGTCTGCAGTCAATGGCACTATGATCAAGGCAAGACAGTTTGGCGGAGGGGGTGGTGGTAGAGGAGGCGGCGGAGGAAGCGGCGGAGCCAGCAGTGCTACAACCATCACAGTGGACCCAGGGACGACGTACCAGACCATGGACGGTTTCGGGTTCAGCCTGGCCTTCCAGCGAGCGAATCTGATTGCGAACGTCAAGGACGCCAAAGTGCAGCGGGAACTGCTGGATCTGCTCTTCAACCGCACGACGGGGGCCGGCTTCTCGATCCTACGCAACGGCATCGGGTCGTCACCGGACTCGCGGTCCGACCACATGAACACGTTTGCCCCCAAGAGCCCGGGCAGCCCGACCGCCGACCCGGCCTATGCCTTTGACGGCAAGGACTCTGGGCAGCTCTTTGTCAGCCAGGAGGCGTACCAGACATACGGCGTGCGGACCATCTACGCCGACGCCTGGAGCGCGCCGGGCTACATGAAGACGAACGGCAACGAGGCCAACGGCGGCAGCCTGCTGGCGGCGTGGCGGCAGGCGTACGCAGACTATCTGCTGGCGTACGTGGGCTTCTACCGGGCAGCGGGCGTCGTCGTGTCGCACCTCGGCTTTCTCAACGAGCCCGAGTTTGGCGCGAGCTATGCGTCGATGGGCATGTCGGGGTCGCAGGCGGCCGACTTTATCAAGATCTTGCATGCGTCGATTGAGGCGCGCAACCTCAGCGGGAGCCTGGGCATCGTCTGCTGCGACGCGGAGGGCTGGGGCCACCAGGTGTCCATGACGAACGCGATCAAGGCGGCGGGGGCCGACGGGCTGCTGAGGGCGGTGACGTCACACACGTACACGGGCGGGGCGTCGGGGCCGATGAGCGTGGGGGTGCCCGTGTGGCTGTCGGAGCAGTGTGATCTCAACGGAGGCTGGTCGACGGCCTGGTCGGGCGGCGGGGGGGCGGGCGAGGGGATGGCGTGGGCGAGCAACATTATGGGCGCGATCGTCAACACGAACGTGTCGGGCTACCTCTACTGGGAGGGCGTGCAGTGGCCGCAGCCGAACACGAACGAGAAGCTGATCAAGGTGGACAACAGCACCAACACGTACGAGGTGGCGCGACGGCTGTGGGCGTTTGCCCAGTTCTCGCGGTATGTGCGGCCGGGGGCGGTGCGGATGGGGACGGCGGGAGCGGTATCGGGGATGCGTGTGGCGGCGTTTCGGAACACGGACGGAGCTGTGGCCGTTGTGCTGGTGAATAGCGGGGCGGGGGCCAGCACGGTGACGGTCAAGATGGCGGGGAGTGCGGGGAGTGCGGGGACGGCGGGGGTTGTGACGGGTGAGCTGCACGTGACCGACAACACGCACACGTGCGAGGCGGTGGCGGTGACGGTGGCGGACGGCAGCGTGACGGGCGTGGTGCCGGGGCGTGGGATGGGGACGTTTGTAATGCGGGGGTGAGCTTGTATTAGTCAATTTTTAATCGCCGTTTGGTTTTTGATTTTCTGATTTTTTAATTTTTTGATTTTCTGAATTTCTGAATTTCTGATTCTCTTCTTTCCATTTCCCACACCCTTTACCAATGGCACCACCTCCTGTAGACTACTCAGTCTACCTCGTGACGGACGCGACGCCGGCCGTGCTGCGGCCGGGCAGCACCGTCGAGCAAGTCGTGGCCGCCGCCCTGCAGAGCCCCAACGACTATTCGTCATTTTCCCAGACGTCCCAGAGCAGCATCGGCATCGTCCAGCTGCGCGACAAGACGGCCGATGCCCGCCAGCTGCTGGCGACGCTCGAGGCGCTGCACGCCCATACGGCAGCGGCCGGCGCGGCGCTCGTGATCAACGACCGCGTCGATGTCGCCGCCGCCGCCATGGCCCGCGGCTTCTGCGAGGGCGTGCATGTCGGCCAGGACGACCTCGGCGTCGACGTGGCCCGCAGCCTGCTCGGGCCCGACGCCATCATCGGCGCGACCGCCAGCACCCCGGACGAGGCCGTGGCGGCGTGCCGGGCGGGCGCCGACTACCTCGGCCTCGGCACCGTGTACGCGACGGCGACCAAGACGAACACGAAGCACGTGGTTGGGCCGTGGGGGATCCGGCGCATGCGGGCGGCCGTCGCGCAGGCGGGGTTTGCTCACGTGCCGGCCGTGGCCATTGGGGGCATCCATGCGGGCAACGCGCGGCGGGTGGTCTCGCTGGCCAGCCTAGACGGCGAGCAGCATGGCAGGCCGACCACGCATGCCACGAGCACCGGCCAGCTGGGCGTCGCCGTGGTGAGCGCCATCATGTCGGCAGCTGACCCGGCGGCGGCGACGACGTCTCTGGCCCAGGCCGTGCATCGAGCGCGGACAGCCGGGCCGACGGACTTTTTCCGGCCCGGGCCCGAGCTGGATGTCCCGGCCAAGCCCCTGCCTCCCGTCCTCGCCAGCCTCGTGCCCATTATCGGGGCCGTGCACCGGACGACGCCGCTGTCGCACAACATGACGAACCTGGTGGTGCAGAACTTTGCGGCCAATGTAGCCCTGGCGGTGGGTGCGTCGCCCATCATGTCCAACACGGGAGCCGAGGCGGCCGACCTGGCCCGGATTCCGGGCAGCGCGCTTGTGGTCAACATGGGCACGGTGACGAGCGAGAGCCTGGCCAGCTATGTGGCGGCCATTGGGGCCTACAATGCGGCGGGGCGGCCTGTGATTTTTGATCCCGTGGGGTGAGTACATCGAGACTAGAAGAGAGAGAGAGAGAGACTCGGCTGACCAATGCAGAGCGGGAGCCACATTGGTGCGCCGGGCCGCCGTGCGGACGATCCTGGCGGCCGGTTACGTGGACGTCATCAAGGGCAACGAGGCGGAGATCATGGCCGTCTGGGAGGCTGGCGAGGCTGGCGAGGCCGACGAGCCGCCGGCCAGCGAGGAGAAAAAGGAACAGCAGCGGGGCGTGGACGGCAGCAAGCGGCTCGACCGCAGTGCCAGCATGCAGCTCGTCTGCCGCCTGGCCGCACGCCAGCGCTGCGTCGTCGTGCTCACGGGCGCCTGCGACTACGTCAGTGACGGCCGGAAAACCTTTTCCGTCTCGCACGGCCACCCCCTGCTCGGGCAGGTGACCGGCACGGGCTGCACACTGGGAACGGTGCTGTCGGCGACGGTAGCGGCGGCGGGCACGCTGCGAGCCGAAGAAGAGGCGGTGACGTCGGTGACGTCATCGTCTCCCGACACCCTGTCAGCCGTCATGGCTGGCCTCGTCCTCTTTGAGCGGGCGGCCGAGCTGGCGGCCGAGAAGGACACAGTGCAGGGACCGGGCACGTTTGTGCCGGCCTTTCTGGACAGCCTCTCCTACTGCCGGCAGGAAGCCGCAAAGGGCGGCCGGTCGTGGATCGGGGAGGAGAAGGTGTTCAGAGTGTCGGTGGAATGAGATTAGTGAGATCTCGGTAGATGCACCCCAATGAGAATGGCGCCTTGTGTTTGGGGGTCATCCCCCGCATCCTACACTTGCCGAGCTGACTCTCCACACCCAAGCCAAGGGCGAATCGGCACCATGCAAGAGAGAAGGACAGTTTTTTTTCTTTCTCCAGAGGAAAGAAGGGAAAGAATAGACAGAATCAGACACAGACAGACACAGACAGAAACAAATAGAAGAAACAAAACAATAGAATTCAAACAGTACAATCAAACATGTCGACTGCTCTCCCTCCCTCGGCCCACTCTGACAAGGTCGCCGTCGTCACCGGCGGCGCCAGCGGCATCGGCCAGGCCATGGCCCGCTACTTTGTCGACGAGGGCTATGGCCACGTCGTGGTGATGGACGTCAACGGCCTGGCGGGCGCGCGTGTAGCTCGGGAGCTACAAGAGCAGGCCGCCGCCGCGTCTCTGCCGGGCACTGTGCACTTCTTGTCGTGTGACGTCTCGTCCTGGGACAGCCAGGCCACAGCCTTTGCCGAGGCGTATGCCGTGGGCGGTGGCCGTCTCGATGTCGTCATGGCCAATGCCGGCATCTCCGAGCAGGGCGCTTCGAATCTGGTGGTGGCGGCCATAGGCGCGGCAGAAGAGACGCCGTCCCAGCCGTCGTTGCGGACCCTTGACGTCAACCTGACGGGCATCATTTATAGTATGTGGAGAAGAAGAAGATAGGCGAGAGAAAAGAACTGAAGAACTGACAGACAGCTATCAAACTGGCGACGCATTATATGCGTAAGAATACGCGGCCGGCCTCCATCATCTGCACGGCCTCCAATTCCGGCCTCTATCCGTTCCCCGTAGCACCGCTCTACGCGGCGAGCAAGGCCGCCATCATTAGCCTCGTGCGCGCAATGCAGACGCCTCTCGAGCACATCCATGTCCGCATCAACGCCCTCGCACCCGCCGTCATCGGTCCGTCTCCTTTTTTTCAGTCTCTTTCAGTCTCTTTCTGTCTCTCCCACTAATTCTTGTAGAAACGTCGATTGCTACGGACAAGTCCATGTTCAAAAACATGATCGTGACGCCCATTGCCACTCTCATCCGTGGCGTCGACCAGATCCTGGCCGATCCCGGCCTCTCCGGCGCCGTCGCCGAGATTTACGGCGATCACGTGACATTCCGGCCGCACCACGACTATGCGGACGCCGAGACGAAGCAGAATCTGGACGCATTTTGGACGTTTGGCGGTGCCTAGTGGTCTAGAGGACAGTCTAAAATGCAGTTTGTCTGTTTGTCTGGTCTATTAGTAGTAGATTCTGGAGACGAGGCTCTCCTCCACAACTCTGTCACTCACTCTTCTGCCCCAGAGCTGAATACAAATAAAGAAATCACATCTACTGCTGCACCTGTGCTGGACTGCCGCCTCTCCCCGTTGTAGAGACCGCTGTGCAGAGCCCTCCTCGTCGTCGCCGGGGAAGGCCGCGTCGGACAGAGCCAACAGAGCCATCACTGGAACCATTGTCACAACCGAATAGAAGACTTTCGGCACTGCCTCCGACATTGTATTGGGTACGTCCTTGAAATGCATCTGCTAGTAAGACGTCATCTTCTCCCCTTTCTTCTCTCTAACCACCAGACCCATCCTCCACGGATACAATTCCAGTCGCTCGGCATGGGCAGATTCATCATTTGATTTCCGGATTAAAAAGCGTCAACATAACGGCGCTCTTAGTGGCCGTGCCTTTCTGTATACAAAGAATCTCTTCTCTCCATCCAACGCCGCCGTCTCATAAATAATTGCCATGTCCATATCGTTAGAAATAAAAGAACAAATAGAGCCTACAACAATCCATACGCCTTGCCCAGAAGAGAATCCAAGTAGAAAAAGAAGGAAAACGCAGCAAATAAAACGATAAAATGGACATTAAAAGGCAGACCGTGTCCGAAAGTCTGCAATCTTGCGCTCAATCTCCCGTACAGACCGGTCGAGCTCGCCGGCAATCATCTGCTTCTTCTCCCGCGACAGCAGATTGTACCGCTCACACAGGTCGCCGTCAATCACCCCCTTGACCGGCACATAGTACGACCGGTACATCAGGTGGTCCCGTCCCGCCAGTGGAAGGTCTTCCTGCCGCATGTGTGTCTCCAGGTTCTGGAAGAAGTCGGCGTCGTCCCGGCTGACAAACGGGATGAGGGCGCCCACAGTGCCCTGGATGCCGCTCCACACCAGCACCTCCTGGCCGCCCACCACCAGGCCCGTCTTGGTGATGCTCATCGGCACATCCTGCGTGTACGAGTGCGCCATCAGCGCCAGCCGGTTCGACGCTCCGTGCAGGTAGCTGCGTGCATGCAGCAGCTGCAACGCTGACCCGGGACCATCGGCCTCGGCGCTCGCCTTGTCTGCCACCCGCTGGATCCACACGTTGCCAAACTTGTCGCCGCCCGCCACCGTTTGGTAGTCCACCATGGTCGTGCACGTCGTCCACCGCTTGATCGAGTCGTCGGCAAACGCCAGAATCTTGTTCACCTCGGGCTTGTACACGGCATACGTCACGCCCTCTTCGACATCGCCCACAATGATCCGGCTGCCCTGCGTTTGCAGCGACACCACGAGCTTGCCTGTGATCGCCTCCGACTGCGCCTTGCGCAGCATCTGCCGGATACCCAGATCAAAAATGACGAGAGATCGGCCCAGGCCCACGAGCAGCCGCCCCTGGAACGCCAGCAGCGCCGTCGGTGGCTCTTCCGTCTTGGTCTTGTGCACAAACGTCAGCCGCTTGCCGTCGTCGCTGAACTGGTACACGTGGATGTAGCCCTCCGAGAACTGGCGCGGGTTGACAATCATGTTCTTGCCTGTCCCCACGACCAGAAAGCTCTCGCCGCCACGGTTTGCAAACGCCACCACCGCCACGCTGACAGTCGCCTCATTGTCCTCCAGCTCAATCGTCTGCGTCACCCCGACATCATCGCTGACCGGGTCCACCACGCTGATGCACGACGCCCACCGACCGTTGCCGCGCGGGTAGCCAAAGTCCTCGGGCGGAAGCACCTTGGCATCACCGTTTGCCACGCCGGGCGCCTCCAGGAGCTGCCTTCGCAGATCTGGCGACAGCGTGTTGTTGTCTGCCTCGATCGTGTAAAAGACGGGGAATTCTGGGTGCTTGACCAGCCGTCTCGGCGTATAGGTCAAGGGAATGCTCTTTTGGATGAGAGTGTCGCCCAGTTTTTCAATAGAAAAGATGCTAGCCAGATAGCCGGATTAGTAAGTGTATTTCAAACCACAAAAGAGCATGAAAAAAAACAGTAAAGTTGGGCTGGCTGTCAGAAGGAACAATTGGTATAAAATATACACGGTCCTCATGGCTATGTAGCGTAGGATTAATTCCCTTAATTGCTCATCATGTACCAGAAAAAAAGAGAGAGAAACAGAAAAAGAAAACAGAAAAAGATAGACGTACCGTAAAAAGTTACCCTGGATGCCGACCATGCCTTCTTCGCACTGCTCGCTGCAAAAGTTCCAGCCCCACTCGACTTCGTTATAGTCTAGGCGGGTCATGAAAAAGTTCTTGGCCTTGCTGTCGTCATAGCCGAGCCACGGCCGCGAGCTGAGCGCCAGCACGCAGACGCGCTGCTGCACGGACACCTGGAAGAGACGCACCTGCTTTGGGCCCAGGAACCGCTGCCGCGTGTCCGTCAGCTCGCCCGTGACCTCGTCGAGCACCGTCCGCAGGTAGACGCCCGAGTGCAGGCCGACGTGCAGGTAGAGAGCCATGCCGCCGGCAGACGAGTCCTCCATGGCCATGATCAGCAGTGACGAGGGTGCCGCCGTCAGGGCCTGCACCGACATGCTCTCGAGGGTCGTCTCGGGATCGAGACTGAGAATGCGCACGGTGCAGTCGTCGCAGCCGACGGCCAGGTACGAGCTCCGCAGTCGGCCCTCGGGCACGGCACCCAGACTCAGACACGTGACCGTGCCCGACATTTCCTTCTTTTCGTCGTACTCGGCAAGCGAGCCATCCGTGTCCAGCTCAAAGTAGACAATCTCGCCAGAGCTCAGCGCCACGGCCACCTGCCGCTCATTCGTTGTGGCTGCCACAATCGACCGGTGCTGTGGCACTGGCCAGTCATTGATCATGCCGCCACGAATGTGTCGTAGGCCCTTGGGGTAGACCTGGATGAGGCCATCGTCGCCGAGCTGCTGTACGGCCAGCGTCGGCACAGATGTCAAGAGGCCCGTGTCCGTCACCTCCTCGACAGTCTCGCCAATACTAAGGACGAGCGAGGCATTGTTAAAGGACAAGATAATATACGCGTCGTACTCGTCATCACGCTGCAGCTTGGTCGTCCAGACGGCCGTCGGGGTGCCCGGCAGCTGCGAGGCCACAATCTCGTTCACCTCCAGAGCGTGTTTCAGCGTCCGGAAGGTGCTGCGGGCACCGTTGCCGCACACGGCATAGATCTGCGGCGCGTCGTCGTCGGTCAGGTTGGCCACCTTGCAGTCGAGCATGGGGTTCATAGACTCGATGCTCTCGACGAGGGCCAGGTTCTCGGCCGGCCGTGGATGAAAGTAGACAGGCTCGTAAGGCGCCTGGGGATCCGAAGGAAAGTCATCGCTGCTAAACTCGAGCTCGTCGTCGTCGTCGCCGAGCTTCTCAAACTGGTAGAACTGGTGGTTGCCAAACTCAGCTGCGCAGAAGAGAAAGCCACTCTTGAGAATGCAGAGGTTGGAGGCCACCGGGACGGTGTCAAAGTACTTGATCTTGAGCCGCAGCACGTCACCCGTGGGATTGCCGTCCTCATCTTCGGCCATGTCCAGCGTGAGTTTGAACAGGTCGCCGTCCTCGGTCTGCAAGAGGAAGAAAAAGGCGCCGGCGCTACCCTTGAGCTTGTGCATGACGCCCGACACAATGGTGCGCTTGCGGTTGGGGTCCTCGGTAGCGCCTCGCCGTCTGGGAATGGCCACGCGGAAGGCGTCCTGGTTGGAGTGCCGGTAGGTAATGTTCTCCTCGCTGCAGACGAGCACGCCGCTCGGACCGTCGCTGCCGCCGGGGACCTGGAAGAGCATGGAGGCGGTGGGATCGACAGTGTCGGACCAGCGCCGGACGACGTGGTTGAGGCCGAGGTCGAGCTCATAGTAGACAAGAAGGGTCTCGGCCTCCTTGTAGGCCTCGCCGGTGGGATCCTGGTCGGACTCGGAGTAGTCCATCTCGAGAGCAGCAAAGACGGGGTTGGAGTAGCCCACATCGAGGGCAACGAGAGCAATGACAATGACGCCGGGCTTGTGGGCCTCGAGGGGAGAGGAGATGGTGAGCTCGGCCTGGGCGTTGCGGTTGAGGACGTAGACCAGCTTGTTCTTCTCGACGGAGGCGATGAGACAGGCACGGCCCTTGGGATCGGCAGCGAGGTACTGGCCGGGGACGACGCGGCGGATACCCGACTTGCCAAAGGTCTCGAGATGGATGCGCTGGAAGCGGTTCTCGGCCGGGACGTACTCGAGAATAGTGATTCTGCCTGAATCGGTAGCCAGGATTATGTAATCTGCACGAGAGAGCAGCCAACAAGGTCCGAGGTCAGCAGCTTGAATCTAGTGCGGTATTTTTCCAGTTGTTGAGAATGCTATGCTCAAACGCAATGCAACGCGACATGCATCTACGTGACAAAGAATCTCGTCTTTCTCTTTCCAGTCTGTCCAGCTGTCTAGGTGACCCCAGCAGCGCCAGGGTGCCCGGCATCACATCGAGACTATGTCGGTGTCACTATGTGACTACTGCCAGAAGAAAACGAAAGAGGGCATAAGAGAAGAGAGAGGAAAAAAAGCTGCATCCGAGGACACAAAAAAGACATACCTTTACTGCTGCCAGCCAAGCGAAAGGCGGCGAGGGCCCGGATGATGCCAAAGACATCGTGGGTCAGCAGGGTGAGGACCTTGCCCTGAGACGGATCTGGTCGCAGCAGGGAGAGCCGCGAGCCAGAGGCCGTCAGGATATGCTGCTCCTTGGTGCCCGAGAACTGGCCGAGGATGGCCTGGTTGATGTTTGTGGGCGGCTGCAGCGTCAAGGAGTACAAGAACATGTTGGAAGTAGTAGTCGCCATGATTGCAGCTGTCCCCACGAGGGGGGTCCTCGTGAGGGGGAGAGAAAGGGGAGAGAAGGGGAGAGAAAAGGTAGAAAGAGGAGAAGAAAGACGGAGAGGAAAAATAAGAGAGAGAGAAATAAAAAAAGGATGGCTGGAAAGTAGGTGAAAAGCAGATAAAATGACGAGCAAAAAAAAAGCAGAAAATTACAAGAAATGAGCTTCTGTCGGAGCGGAATATGATAGATCCGTGCTAGCCAATGAGCGAGCTTGATTATTAGAGCTAGGTAAAAAAAAAAAATGCGCCCTCTTTTTTGGAGGGGAAAAGCGGCTTTTCGGCGTATCCTCAGGCCACTTTTTTGCTCGGTCCAGCGTCGCTTGCCTCGCGCCTTGAAAAGCGCTCTGAAAAGCGCCTCCCCAAGCGCCTCCCACACACACACATACACACACACACACCTGTCTCCCAGCGTTGACCCAGAACCATGGCGACCTCGGAACCGACGGTGCGTGCGCTGCTCACAAACATCTGCCGCACCTGCTGTCGGCCCGCCCGGTCAGTCCGGCCAGTTCGGCCCGCAGCCCGGCAGATAGCAACGGCCGCAACAGCAAAGACCGCAACTGCAGCAACAGCGAGACGAGCAACAGCAGTGGGAGCAGCATCGGCGGCTCGGCGCCTCAGCAGCCGCTCCGAGGTATGGACGCGTCCCCAGGAGAGCCGGAGGCTCGGCCTACAGAAGCGGACCCTGTCCGCCGGCACAAAAGAGTCAGCAGTCCCAAAAGGCCCGGCAGAGTCGACAGAGGCGGCCGAGCGCATCCTGGAAGAGGACGACCTCTTCCACTCGTTTACCAACTCGCCCATTGCCGACATGCGGCGGCGGGCGGCCTATATCAAGATGCACGCGCTCTGCCCGCACCCGCACCACCAGCACGGTCCGACAGACGGCGGCGAGCCGCTGCCGAACCACCAACTCAAGACGCTCGAGCGGCTAGAGGGCGGGTCAATGGCGGCGGCGCATGTAGACTTTGAGTGTCCCGACTGCGGTGTGCCGGTGTACTGCAGCGAGCAGCACTGGATGGACGACTACGAGGCGCACCTGCAGATCTGCGACACGCTGCGGCAGATCAACGAGGACGACCACGACCTGCGGTCGGGCCGGGCCTTTCCCGAGTTCGACTACCCCGGCGAGCAGATGGAGGAGGCGCTGGTCAACATGACCAATTGGGACACGCTCATGTACACGCGCGGCTTCTCGGCCGTCAACGACGACCGGAGCATGCGGCAGGTGACGCGGCTGCTGACGTACCCTCTGACGGTCGCGAGCGTGCTGCATGAGCTGAGCCCGTACAACATCCGCAAGGGCGGACGGATGACGGCCGAGGGCCTCAAGAGCTTCAGCGCGCTGCGGTACACGCTGCACCCGCCGCTGATGGGCGAGTCGGACAGCGTCAAGGGCATCCGGCCGCAGGCGCCGGCCGTGCGGCTGTTTGTGCTGGGTGCGCGGGCCGAGTCGTCGCTGCCGCGCGAGGTGTGGGTGCAGCTGGCGCACCTCTTTCCGCGGGCGCGGATTCACGTGATCTTGATCGGGCCGGAGAGCATGACGAACCGGGACGACGAGTTCCCGCTGCCAGAGCGGACGGCGGCGAATCCGTTTGGGGCGGTGGTGGAGGACCGCATCTGGCCGACGATGAAGGTGAGCACGATTGTGGACTATTTCCACAACATTTACCAAACGGGCTATTTTTACCCGTACGACCCGTATTTTGACTGCTTCATGCTCTTCCACCCCGGGCTGGGCCACCCGGCGAGCTCGCACGAGTGGGCACAGACTGTGCCGATGCTGCTGGAGACCAAGGCGCCGGTGCTGGTGACGGGCTACACGCAGTATGACATGGAGCGGGACATTGCGTGGGTCAACCGGACGGCGGGCGGCGAGTTTGATCTGCTGCTGGAGCCGGGCGAGAACATTTTCCGCAGTCTGCGGTGGGATCTCAACGACCTGGATCCGCAGGACATTAGCTGTGGCAACTGGGGGTTGTGGGCTTTTCGCGGCAAGAGGTGTGTTTCTCCTTTTACTTTTGTTCTCTCCCTCCCTCTCTCTCTCTCTCTCTCTAACCAGACAGATACGAGGCTACCCGAAAGACGGAATAGTCGAGTCCGCTGTGTATACATCACCATTCTCCCGGCATGACAAGGCGTTGGAAAGAGAGGCAAAAAGTTTTCTAGTTTTCTGGTTCTGTACAGCATGATAGATAGACGGAATGCCATTCCCCTCTAAGTGTTTCTCGCGTCCGCAGGACACCAGAGTACAAGAGTACATGCAGGATGCACGTGCAAGCTGCATCGCTGCAACGCGGACATGCAACGACAAGCCACGTGTCTGGCAGGTTCTGCAGGTGGCGACTCTGACCCACGGAGGCTGAGGGTCGCATATTCGGTCGCCTTAGCTTGCAGCCGAGCAACGACATGCCATGAACGTCGTAGGAGTGTAGGAGAAGAAAAAGGAGAAGAAAAAAGAGAAGGAAAAGGAAGAGAAAAAGGAAAAGAAGTACTAGAAAGAGAAGAAGCTTATATGGTGACTAAGCCACTACCGTGGAGGCTTCACCGCCTTGCCTTTAGCGCCGATAACGTCGCTGATAAGCGAGACGAGACATGGCCGCGTCCAGAAAACAAAGTCGACCACATCCACAGATGGAGACGGAAATCACGGGAGGGATAGGGTCTGTCCAGACTGCCCAGTCTCTGAATGTGGCTGCTGGGTCTGCGGCCCTGCCAGACAATGGACGCAAGACACGACTCAAGACGACCCTTCGCCGCAAGCCCGATCCGCTCTCGGACAAGATGACGATTCTCCTCATCCGCAGGACGCTCTGCGACGACTCAGCCTCGATCGTCTCGGCCCCGGTCGCCCCCTCTTCCCTCAACCCCTCGTCCCCCTCTTCCGCGGAGAGCACGGCCGACTTCCTCCAGCATCTGCCACCGCTGACGAGCCGCAACGACGTCGACCTCCAGCTCTACGCGCTGCTCGCCATTATAGTCCGCGAATTCATTCTGCCGTGGTACAGCCGCATCACGTCCAATGCCGAATTCGCCACGGAGATTGTCCGCATGGTGGCCCATTGCACCCGCGGCCTCGAGCAGCGTCTACGCCAGGTCGACCTTGAGGCTCTCGTGTTTGACGAGCTGCCCGCCCTCCTCGACAGCCATGTCCAGGGTGTGTCCTCTCTTCTCTTCTTTCTTCTCCTCTCCTCCTCCTCGCTAAACTAACCGCCAGCCTACCGCATGGCTCACGCTCCCCTCGTCGCCCTCCCCATTGAGATCAACCCCCGCGCCATCTACCACGCCATCCTCCCCCTGCCGGCCCTCTCTCCCGTCCCGTCCAATGACTCAGACGACACAGACGACCCCGAACTCGAGGCCAACGAGGCCGCCTACCGCCAACTCCTCGTCCGCGGCCTCCTCGCTCTCCTGCTGCCGCCCGAGGACCTCGACAACGCCTGTCTGACCGACCTGCTCACGCAGATCCTCGCCGAGCTGCTCATCGGCAGCGTGCTGGCCCGCCGTCTGGCGGAGCCCTGGATGATGTGGGAAGTCCTTGGCATGCTCGCCCGGCTAGTCCGCCAGAAGCTGGACGGAGAGGTTTCTGAAGAGAAGCAGGAGAAGCTAGAGAAGCTGGAGAAGCAGGAACAGAAAAAGGAACCAGAAAAGGACTCGCCCATCTTGTCCTTGTTCTGGTCGGCCGTCCGCATCGGCTTCGCCCTCTTTTCTCTCCTGCGCTTCCTCGTCTCCAGCATCAGCCTCGCCCGCTCTCTGCCCTCTCGGCTCTCCAAGACCTCGTCCTCTTCTTCCTCCTCTTACTCTTCGCCCACCCCCGTCTTGGCCTACAGCCTCTGGCCCGCCCTGGCCAGCCTGGCCGAGCTGGACGCCCGCATGCCCTGGCTCTACGGCTGCCTCTCGCTGCTACAGTGGCTCGCTCTCACCGGCCCTGGACGCATCGGAGCCTTCGACGGCCCCCTCGACAGGTGAGCCACCCTTTTGATTTCTGCTTAGGACGATGAGTCCATATCACATGGCACCGTCCCTCTCTCTCATCACATCCCCTCTTTTTTATTGCGGTCCCTGCTACCTTGTCTCTTTTCGTACAGAGTACATCTCTGGAAAGTAGGCTTGACCTGCCAGGCTAGCCAGGCCGGCCAGTGCACTTTTTGCCTTTTCACACTCCCCCCCCCCCCCCCCACCCCTTCTCCAGCCCTCCAACCTCTAGCAACGTCGCATTCACCCCCGTCTCTTTCATCCCGTCCCCCCTCTTCCCGGCTTGCCCGCATGCTCCTCCGGTCACTGGACCAGTCTCGTTGGTCTGTCTGCATGCTTCCAATACGAGGAGCACACCAGACACCACAGTCCACAGTCAGCTCCTCTGATCGACAGACACCCCCCTCCAAGGACCTCTTTTGTTGAGGATCCAAAAAAGAAAAGAAAGTGGAATCATACAGTGTACGAGTACGGAGTATAGTCGACTCGCGTCTCCTCTTTCACTCCAACACTTCTCATCTTGGCTCGGCTTTCCTTCCCCCTTTTTTCAGCCAATCGCGGCCCCGATAGGCCTCCTTGTCCTTTGATTGCTCCATAGCTCTCCTATTCCCTCCAACCAGCAGTCTCGATTTACGCGCCCTCTCTCTCTCTGCCCTTCCCACCTCGGTCCTTTTCTCCTGTTTCCACTAGAGTGATGACTGTCGATAGTCAACAGTTTGTCGACCGTCGACCGTCGCTTCGTACCGGTCCTTGGCTCCTGTTTTTTTTTCCCTTGCCAACAGCAACAGACGTCAATCAGTGATTGTCAATGGTCAATGGACGTCAATGGATCTTCTTCTCTCTACCTCCTTCCTCTTCGGCTCTCGAGTGAGCCTGGACATCTCCACTCATCCCTCCCTGAAGCAGAATGCAGAATGCAAAATGCAAAATGCAAAAGGCAGGCAGGCACGGAAACAAATCTCCTGTCTGATTTCCCATTCTGGTTGGCCCCGCTCCCCTACCACTCCTCTTCTCATCACCTCCCCTCGCTCAGACACCTCCACCCTGATTCTGCTTCATGCATACATACCATGCATGTAGACGTACATGGTACGAGAACAGGTTTTGTCTCTTCAGCACCGCTCGGACACTGCTTCCTGACAGGCCCTCTCTCTCTGTCCATCTTGGCTGCTCGGGGGTGGCTCGATCTGCACGGCTTGCCGGTGGAGTCAAAGCTAGAGCCTGCATGATGTTTATCCTGTTGATGATGCTCAGCATCCCCTCTAGCCATACGCAAGTGCTCTAGCATGCCTCCATCGTCCATGGAGGATCATGCTATACCCTCCTTCTCTTGTCACTTTTTATTTTTTGGGCTACTGGCGGCTGACTGTCTGCCTGCCTGTCTGCTTCTCTCGGCCTTCTTTCTTGCCGTCCTTTCCGTTCTGGGTCCCTATCGGAACTCATGCTTTCCCTCCTTCTCGTCGTTCACGTGTTGGATCCCCCCCCTCACCCTTCTCTCTCTCTGGTGTGCAGTGATGTCTCTAATCCCTCCTCGCTGGCAGGCTCCTGTCCCACTACCTCTGTAAGCACGCCCTCGACCCCGCCCTCCTGCCGACCCTGCTGCGGTCTGTCCGCGCCGCCGTCTTTCCCGGTAACAAGTTTGGCGCCACGCCGCCGACACTGGTGCCGCCTACCACTGCGGAGGAAGAGGCGGCCCTGCGGCGACGGACGGCCGAGGCTGTGTGGATGCTTCAGAAGAGGGAAACGAGGGAAACAAGGCCGGGTTCTTCTAGTGTCTCCAAAGTCCCTACAGTCTCTGGGCCCTCTGACGCGGCTCTGGCCGAGATCGAGGACAGCCTGCTCGACCTGTTTAGCGACGCCTATTGCAATAAGCACCTCTTATATAGTATCCTGGAGGCTATCTTTGTCCGGCTGATGCCCGAGATGGCAGAGACGGACGACTTGGGTCTCTGGGAAGAGCAGAGTAAATGATGATGATTACGTTTTTTTTTCCACTTTCTTCTTTCCTTTCCTCTTACTTTCTACATGTGTATAGCTTTACGATTCATTCAAAAAAGAGAGACAGTGGTTTTATGCAAATAGCCGCCCAAGAGCTTTTTTTTTTCTGATTTTCTTGCTATGTTACTTTCTTGTTTTTTTTTCTTTTTTTCGGTGGTTTGTTGGTAGTGATTTTGGAGTCGAAATCATAAAAAAGAACGAGAGAAAGTGTCCGAGATGGAAGAGTTGGTAAGCTCGATAATCAAAAAAGGGGGGGCGTAGAGGTCCAGAAGCCGATACCATTGCCACGAGGATGATATGATGCCGCCCTTCTTTGCTTCTTTGCTTCTCTCTTTTTTTTTTCTTTTTTCCCCTCTTTTTCTCCACCACTGACACTCCTCTCTTTACCTCCCATTAATTAGAAAAGAAAAGAAAATTAGAATGGAAAGTGAAGAGAGAGGGGGGAGGAAAGGAAAAATAAATAGTACAATGCCACCCAAAAATGAAAAAAAGATAAAAAAAGATACAAAGAAACCAAGCAAGAAACAAGAAAAAAAAGGGGGCAAGAGTCGAGTTGTCTCTTGCACTCCTTGGTCTCCGTGTCTCTCTATCCCAGGCTCCCCCACGTCTTCTTCTCATCCACCATAGTCTCTTCCCCCTTCCTCAGTCGGACGCGTGTCCGTTTCTGGCGGTGGCCCGTCTTTCTCTAGCGGAAGACTTGCGTCGAGAGAGGAAAAAACCCTCTGAACCCTTGTAATCACAAACCAAAAAGAAAAAAAAGCAAGAAATCGAGACGCAAAGACAAGGACAAAAAAGACGGAAATACAAAAAGGGGAAACACGCACGCACGCAATACAAGACAACTGGACAGAATGATGAGGAAACTGAAAAACATGAACAAAAATTCAATGAGAACAGGCTAGAGTAATGAGAGATCACTGAAAAAGACAAAAAAATACGCGCAGATGCAATGAGTGATGCATTATGCCGTGTAGGTTTCCCACGAGTGAACCCAAAAATAAGGAAAATATAAAACTCCTTGATACCCCCAAAATACCCGTTATGTCGCGTGAGCGGAGGAGATCTTCCTTGGGAAGCCGTCCACATTCATGTTCCTGTTGACGGCTTCTCCCCATGATGGTGTGTTAAATGGCGATAATGAAGAATGGTGAAAAGATTAGGTGGAGGGAGATAGATGGAAAGCAGAAAAGAAACGGCCCATCGAGACAAAATAAATCTCTGACTGATTCATATCCTAGATGGCCATTGGTGGCTCCGTCTTGATCGAGATGGGAATGTCGCTGTTGGCCATTTCAATATCAGACTCGATGATCCGAGATAGTCTGCTGGAGCCCTGGGGAGTGGTTGTGCCGGGCGTGGCAGCAGCAGAGGCAGCAGCAGAGACGGGCGTGGACACGGACGTGGCAGCCGCGCTGGCCATGGCATTGGCGTGTTCAGCCATGGTGGTTATGACCATTTGCTGCTGGTGTTGTTGCTGCACGAGACGCAGCTTCTCGGTCAGCCGGACGGCGGCCAGGTAGTCGTTATGATCGAAACTGTTGGGCAAGCTTTGAATAAACGACAGCAGCGTGTCGGCGGCACGGCAAGCCTCGTCCTGCGGTGACGGTGATGCCGAAGAAAGGAAGCCGCCCCCTGGATTGCCAAATCCACCAAAGCCACCAGTCACAAGACTTCCAAGACCGACTGCCGCTGCTGTGCTGGAGAGGCCACTGACGGCACCTGCAGAGCGTGGGATAGAAGAAGCAGGAGATGTCACCGCAATCGTCCCGGCCATCGATGCGTCTGAAGTCGCCATGAGGAGACTGCCGCCACTGCTGCTGCGACGCAGCTGCGGGGACACGATGGTGGCGCTGCTACTCTCCAGACCATAAGCGGGTACAGAGGCATCCGTCATTGGCGAGTCGACGGCTGACGAGGGACCAGACGAGGGGATGTGGTGGTGATGGTGGTGGTGGTGGTAGTGGTGGTGTTGCTGTTGCTGCTGCTGCTGCTGTTGTGAAGATTGGTTGAAAGTAGGCGGCGGCGGCGGCGGCGGCAGAGGGGAGGTGTGAGCCATCTGCTGCTGCTGCTGCTGCTGCTGCTGCTGCTGCTGGAATCTGGGGGTGCTCATGCCGTCAGAGTCCTGAGAAGGAAGGATGGATAGTGGCGCAGGCGGATGGGAAAGTGACGGGTCGTTTCCGCTGGCGTTTCCCGATCCGTTTCCACCCCGTCCCCCGACTGTCACCGGCTGGTTGACATACTCCAGGTTGAGAGCCGGCAGAGTCTGGCTGCGTGGTCGGTGAAGGTTGGAAGCGCCTGGGGGACCCATGGCATCAGCCGACAAGAACGAGCCAGCATTGGAGTCGGGCGAAAAGGTAAAGGGCAGTGTCGGACTCACACCGGTGCTGGAAAACGGCGATACGGGTGTCTCGGCGAACACGCTCGTGAGGGACGTTGAGCCATTGGGATTCTCCCCTGCTTTGTAAGATCCGACGACCATGCCTCCCACTCCTCCACCATCCACGCTGCTGCTGCTGCCACCCATGGCGATACCGCTCACACCGAGACCGATGCCTCCACCGCCGCTACCCTGTTGACTTGGCAGGTGGTGCTGGTGGTGCTGTTGGTGCTGATGGTGGCTCTGGCGACCCATGCTGGGGCTCGGTATTTCTGGCGTGACGAATTCCATGTAGCCACTGCCTCCACCCCCCACGGTGGTTGCCGTCGGCGGGAGAGCCACGGCCGCTGTTGTTGTCAATGTGTTAAAATTGCTCTCGTCATCGCTGCGGCTGGTAGAAAGTGGCGATATGGACAGGTGTTGTTGTTGCTGCTGCTGCTGCAGTGTATTCAGAGACGGAGAGTCTGCAGTGAGATTCGAAGCTATAATGCCAGCAGTCGATGACGTTGGTGCCACTGTTGTTGCCTCTACGCGTCTGTCGGGAATGTTCGTCTCTGAGGCCCGACGCATCAGCCGGCCGGCGCCCATGCCGTTCTTCTGCTTAAACTTCTCCAGCCAGCTGCTGCTCGCTTTTATCGTGTCTGAATTTCCCGTGCTCATGGCAAAGAAGCTGAACTTGTCTCTAATTTCGTCATCCGTAACGGGTGCCCCTGTCTTTTGCGCGTTCCGCATCCAGTTCGACAGTGCCTTTTCAATGTCCGGCAGCCGTCCGCGCACCTTGCGGGTAGGCGACCGGCTGCGGTCTTCACGGCGGACATACCGGTCTTTATGACGCAGGACCTTGGATACGGTGCTACGCTGGTTAGGAGAAGACAAAACGGGAGGAGGAGAAGAAAAGAAAGAAAAAAAGAAAGAAGGAAAAGGTAAAAAACAGTAGAGGCAACAAGTGAGGCGAGAGAGATATTGAAGGAAAGAAGACCATACCTTCTTTCAACCCCAAATAGATTGCCAATATCCGACTGCTTGACACCAGGGTTCATCTCCGCATACTCGCACATCCGTCGACGGTCGTCGTCCGTCAACATACGCCGCGGACTCGACTTACCCTCACGATCGGTCAGTCGTGGTGCTCGCAGATGAGACGAGGCCGTCAGCGGTTTCAAAAGCAGCGGATGTGCATGCGGTGCCTGTTGGATCTTGGGAGTCTGTTGCTGCTGTTGTTTCGGCTGCTGCTGCTGTGTCTGATTCTGCATGGAAGTCTGCGTGGGAGTCGGTGTCTGCTGACTCTGTGTGCCCGGAGGCGTGACCATGCCGCTATGAATGGTAGACAGACCTGCTGACGTCGTCGAGTAGCTGCTTCCCGGGTTCGTCAGCATGCTGGGCCACGTCGGATTGGACGGCACCATTAGCATAGGCAGCTGTGGAACATGATGGTGGGGATGATGACTAGGAGTCTGGCGTGGAGGCGGCATGATTGGCTGTATGTGATGCTGCTGCTGCTGCTGTTGCTGCTGCTGCTGCTGCTGATGAGGATCTGAGGGCATTGGCTGCAGCGGCTGCAGCGGCTGGAAAGAGTGAAACTGTGGTGTCTCTTGGCTCGGCTGGCTGTTCTGGCTCGGCTGACCCTGCTGGCCCTGGTGGTTCTGCTGGCTCTGTGGGTTTTGAGGGCTCTGCTGGCTCTGCTGAATCTGCTGGTCCTGTTGATGTTGCTCCTGCTGATTCTGCTGCTGGTCGGTACTATTGTTTTTGGGCGGATGTGGCAAGAGAGGAGGCATCCTGGCCAATGGCTCGGCAGACATGGGTGGCATGTAAGCAAACTCACTGTTGTCATAGCTGGTGGCCATGGTGGATTGCGGATAGGCTTCCATGGTGTTCCAGTGATTCTGTTGGTCATGAAACCCTGTCTCGTCCTCGGCCAGGTGTGTCTCCAGGTCTACGCCTGTCGAGACGATCATGGAACTATGCATTTGTTTCTTCAATCTTCTTCCCCTGGTCTTTGAGCTCTGCTTCTTCAGCTGGTTTTTTTCTTTGAATTCAGATTCACCGTTCTCGTGCTCTGCTCGCTCCTTGGAAGAAACAGTAGAGATAGAATGGTCGTCCAGAAAGGGCTATTGGCATGGCTCAGCCTCGTAGGGTTTGACAGAAGACGAGGAAAGGACCCCCAGGGAGAATATTCTGATTGACAGAGGTGATCCGAAAGGCTGGAGGAGAGGACAGAGAAAAGAAACAGAAGAATAGAGAAAAAAGTAGGGTTTGGGAGCGGTGACGATTCAAGGAAAAGGAAGAAGAAATGACAAAAAGACAAAAAGAAAAAGGTTCAGTCCGAGATGCTTGTTTTCCGCTTCGTCGCTCTTTTTGATTTCCTCCTCCCCTTCCTCGTTGATTTTTTTCCTTCTCTTTGCCCGTTGTCGTGAATCCCTAATTTTTCAGCCTCTTATTCGTGCCCAACTAGTTGTTTCCTTCTTTTTTTTTCTTTTTTTCTTTTCAGTGCTCGAGCTTCTCTTTTCCCCTGGATCGTATTCCACTGCTGCACTCCCTTCCTCCTCTTATCTCGCGTCTAGACACCACGATCTCTGTCTCTCTATCCGCCTCTTGTCTTCTCTCGCCAATCTTTCTAAACTACCGCCGTCGATCGTCTGGTCCCCACGAGAGAGACAGAAAACGGGGGGCGAGAGTGTCGGCAGATTGCAAGCACATACACCAAGCGGCCATGGATGTGATCCAAGCCAGAATCTGGAAAGTGAAGGAAACGAAAAAGTAAGAAAAAAAATAAGAAAAGTTGACAGAAAAAGCTGACGGGAAATTTGACGAGAAAATAGATGGGAAAGACGAAAAATGGAAGGAAACGGGACGAAAAAGAAGATGTGTCAGCTGGTGTCTGTTTTTTTCTGGCTGACAGAGAGGGAAGGAGCGGATGACAAGGAGGGAGGACAACAAAAGAAGGAAGGAGCCTGATAGTTTAGGAAATACAACAATTTCTTTTGGATTTGACGATATGGAAAAAATAGAGAAGAGAGAAGAGAGAAGAGAGGGGAAAAGGAAAAAGAAAAGAGACAGGATAATCGTAACGACTGATCGATAGGGCTTTTTTTTCCTTCTTCTTCTTCAGCAATACAAAAGAGTCAAAAATGGAAAGGGTGTAGTAAACAAAAACTGACAAGGCAAAGAGAAGAGAGGAGAGAAGGCTGGAAAAAGAAAAGAAAGGCAAAAAGGCAAGATGACAGAGTTAAATTGTACGGAGTGTGACAGGAGATACAGACAAGAAGATCAAGCACATGGTCTATTGAAGCTTAAGAGGCATGCACGTTTGTATCGTATGGAGTATATATGTACGACGAGTATGTACTTTTATCGAGCAGGGGAGAAAAAAAAGAGCACACTTCGGTAGATGGGGAATATAGTGTGCGTGAAGGGGAGGGGAGGAAAAGAGAGTGAGAGGGGGGGGGGGTGTGAAGCAAGAAGGCAGTAGAAGCACACCACGACGACACACAAAAAAGAGAGTAAAAAATAGGTAAAAAAGGTCTAGGGGGGGTGTGAGAGAGAGGGGGGTAGACGTTGGGTGTGGATAGGTACTGAGTACTGTGTATTCCCGTACTGCGTACACAGACGGATGGGGGACGGACAGGAAAAGAGGTTTGTAGAGTGCGATTATCTCCAGTAACTGGAACGAATTACATAGTACGAGCGCTCTGTACTCGATACATGAAAATCAGGTTGCTAGGACCTAGCCTGGAAGGCATAAAAGCAGAAGAGGAGGCTGGCCAGACCAGTCAAAGGACAGAGCAGGCCAGGATATACGCAGCACAAGGGTATGTACTTGTCATCGTATTAGAGAGGAGGGGGTGCGTGGGAGAATGAAGAGGGGAACCGGGGGGGAGGAGGGCTTAACAGACGGAGAGGGTTGGCAGACCATGGATGCTAGTTTTCTTCGTTATACTTGTTTGTAATAAGAGATCGCAATCGGCTTGTTATCCAACGGATGACCTCGTGGGGGGAAAAGGCTCTTGTTTGCTGTAAAGAAGAGACACAAGGAGGCGAAAAAAAAAGAAGACAAGAACAATAAACAATCAGAGACAAACAAAAGGGGACAAACTAAAAAAACGAGAGACAGAAAAAAAAGAGACAGAAAACCCAAAACTTGTCTTTCTTCCTTGCCCCCCCCCCCCCTTCTGCTTCCCACCGGTTTGCTAGTTTCTCTTGCCTGTTTCTCACTCCATCTCGTTCCCTCCTTCTCCTGTTCGCCAGTTTTGTCAGTAGAGTTGTATCTTGATTGGGTCTTGTGACCTCTCTTTGCCTTCTTGCCCGGGTCACGCAGCACACTGCAGCCCTATTACGTTCAGACGCAACTATGGCATGTGGCGGTGAAAGAAGAGGAAAATAAGAAGTGATCAAACGACAAGGGATTACCCGGCATGCAGGAATGGGACCACACTGAAAATTTTGAAAAAAGAGGTGAAGAGAGACAAGAGAGGCCAGAGATGAAATAAGAATAAAAATGAGAAAAAATGAAGAAAAAAACGAGAAAAAAGGACCATGAATGCTAGGGGGTGAAATCTAATACGAGTATGTGCATAGGCTGAGAGATTGAGGGGGAGGACCTCCGATGACGGCTGTGTTTCTGGTGAAGGCTCGTCTCTGACAAAAAAAAGACCATGGCAATTTCAAAAAGGGCTTCTTTGGACAGGAGGACCGTAGCGGGAAACGGCGAGCCTGCCTTGATACGAGGCGGGCAGACTCGACAACTCGCCAGAGACCAGAGACCAGAGAACAAATGCTGCCAACCACACCCACACACCTAAACACCCACACACAATTACAGGCGGGACTAACCCTCTCTTCATGCAAAAAGAGAGAGAAAAGAGAAAAATAATAAAAAAGCAGAAAAAAAGAAAAAAAAAAGACTCCAAAAAGGCATGGTTTCTTTTTTTTGTGGTTGGTCCGAATGACCGAATGGTCCCCTTGTTTTCCGTATTGGGCGAGTGGACCGACCCTTTTTTTTTCTTTTTCTTCCTCTTTTTTCTTTTCTTTTCTACTTTATTTTTAATATTTCATATTTTATTTTATTTTTGCTGGGGAGAGCAAGAAAGATATGGGGTCCTCAGAAAGAGGGTTTTTTTTCTTGGCTACGGCTTCTCGCACCCGTCTACGAGACCTCTCATACTCTGTATACGTGGCTCCTTTGTACCCTTGGGACAAAATTCAGTATGAGTGAATACTTTTTATACAGGACTACTGCGTTCGCAAGAGGTCCATCTACGACTTTTTTTGTCTCGGTTCCCGTCTCTTCGGTTCTGTTTTGTCTCGCCCTCTTTCTCCAGCCATATCTAATCTTATAATCCGGAACACTCTCCGGCATCGTCGTCGTCATCCTAGGAAATAGTCTATACGGCATACATAGTGCTGCTGCGATAGTCTCTCTTCCCGCCGCCCCCCCCTCCCTCTCCACTCACCTTGTATCAAAAGAAGGAGGTGGTACAGCTGACAAGGCGTTAAAAAAAAAGGAGGATCCGGTTTTTTATAAGAGGCTAGCGGGAGAGAAAAGAAAGAAACAGAACCGTACGGAGTATAGCAAGCCAGTCAGTCGAGCATCATGTGTTTGCGGCTTCTTGTTGGCTCAAATACCAGTGAACTAGGGCATTGGCAGGAGGGGGGGGGGGGAGGAGAATGAGAAAAAAATGAAAGAAACGAAAAAAGAGGTAAACGGAAAATATAACGGCGACGGGAACAGTGGGCCTACCTATTCTGTACGGAGTATTGCTATTTGTGTTTTTGTCCTGGACGAGTAGCATGTTCGAACAAGTTGCCTCTGCTGATCTAGCATGACCACCCCTCTCGCCCCTCTCATCCTTAATACGAGCATGTATATATACGAGTACTCTGAAGAATCTTGTACCAAACGAGTACGGAGTACGGGTACGCAGTTCGGAGTACTTGTTCAAGTACGAGTAACCATGTCAGTGAGCGCGCAAGATGGATGATCAAAAAGGCAAGGTGAGAAGCCAGGATGACCAGGTTTCCCCCTTCTTTTTTGCTTGTACATACTCCGTACTGCGTACTCGTATTTGTACTCCGTACAGGTCGGGGGGGGGGAGAGAAAGCACAGACCGGATCGCCAATCCATCTTCACCCGTCCAGAGTCCACTTTGTGTGTCTACGGAGTAGAATGAAGATGGACATTGAGCTAAGCTTGAGTGCGAGGTTGAGTGCGAGGGCAAGTACTCTGTACTTTCACAAATACAAGTCAGAGTACATGTACCTATACATTGTCTCGCTCATTGTCTACTCTGTATGTACTCGTATATACGTACTCGTACTACTGTGAGTACGAGTACACATTCCTCATACAAGGTACCCGTTTTGTCTGACAACAGCGTGGGAGCAGGGGAGCAGCGCTTCGGTGTAGACAGGTACAGGTACCTCGGTCTCTCAAGATGTCAGCCAGACAGCATCATGAAAATGCGCCGTAATAGGATGGCAGGGATAGCGGCAGCCAGGCGGTGATCCATGCAAGAAGAGGAAACGAGATGCTACAGAGTATCGAACCAGCTTTTTGCTTCCTCGTGCGCGCACTGACCTGCAGAAGTACATGTACGAGTACGCAGTACGCCGTACGCCGTACTCGTACTCTTGTGCTCTCGACTTGGACTGTCTCACAACAACTAGGGTTACGAGTATTTGACAAGCTGCTCACGCACCGGAAAGATATTCCAAAAGAGCAAAAAGAAAAGAAGAAAGAAACAGAAAGAAACTCGGTCAGAGGTAGGAGTGCTCAAGCAGCAAAGTCCTCGTACTCGTAGTTTAAAAAATGATAAAAAAGAGACAAAAATGACAAGAAAACTCTTCAGGTCAGCCCCCGTTTCACCAGACCCCTGCTGGAATGCGGCGTGTGGAATAAATAACGTGGAGCGGGTAACAAGAGAGACAAGCAACCCTTGTTTTTTTCTTGTGCCAGACACATGTCAGTCGGCACATCCTGCAAAGGAAATAAAGTGAAAACTAAATAAAAAAAAATGTACAGTTAAAGATGGTCGAGGAGGAGCGGCCTGCATGACGGATTCTGAACCACCCCCCCAAAAGCGTTGGCTGTCAAAAGCATGCACAAATACGCATAGTGCGCATGTACTACTGCGTATGTAGTGCACTTGCGGCAGTGCGGCATGCAAAAGGCAAGAGGGCAGAATGCAAAAGGCAGAATGCAGAAGGCCAAAGGACCACAAGAGCACGAGGAAGACGCCGCGCGCGCACGCACGCACGCACGAAAAGAGCACATGTGCAACGGCAGGGTTTATGCAAGGAGTGCTCGGCGGGAAGGGCGTACAAAGTACGAGTACGACGCAGTGCTCAAGCACAAAGGCTCATAGGATCAAGTGTGCATAGCTCATTCTGTAGCTGTACAGAGTAGCTCTGGTATAGCTGAGCTAGATATGGCTCAGCAGGGCCTCTGTTTGTACCTGTACAAGCCCAGTGTACTCGTAAGCTTTGCCGGACGGAGCACCTACCTCTTTGTTCTGCAACTGCTCTCGAGAGAACATCAGACTGCAGGATGAGACATGAGCAGCGCCCAGCAACTCGGTATACGAGCTTCCAGGTCTGCCCGCTGCACCGTATCTCTTGCTGCATACGAATACCGTTGGACGCGTTTGGACTCGGTGTACTCGCACGAGTACTCTTGCACTCGCAGAGGCTACTCCGTACTCTTCCTCCTGGTGAGCACACCAGTACGAGTACGTACTTTTGATGCTCCGCTGTCGGTCCTCATCACACCGACCCGTCCACCTGTCTCTTCCTCAAGCTAAAGAGGAAACAAAAGAAAAAGTACGCATAGAAGAAAAAAAAAAGGTCTTTGTCAAGAGTTGACGTTCCTCCTCGCTCTCCCTTCCTTGCATCCCCCCCCCCCCCCCCCCTTTGCAAAGTTGGCTGACCTGACCGACTTGCCTTTGACCTGTGGCAAGGGGTTCTCGCCCCCCCTCCCCCCTCTCCCCCAGTTACGGAGTAGCTTCTGCTTTCTTAGGCTTGTAAGTGGTTGCAATAGCTGTGCACTGCATTCGGGTTCGGCCAGACCCACGAGCAAATGCGCGCGCGCGCAGAGACGATCGGTGGAGGGGAAGAGAGAGAGGCACGCTGAGCGGAGAACGGGAATCATGGGCTTGCATAAGAGGCACGCAGTTACGGAGTCAGTGGATGACGAGAAAGAGGCAAGTATTAGACGACTGGCGTCGCATTCAGCGAAAAAAAAGAAAGGAAAACAATGTACAGGGAGGGGCAGTGAGCAAAATCACCAATAATCCTATCTGGACGAGGTTACATGGCCTCTTCATTCCCCATATACGGTGTAAGCAGAAGAAAAAGAAAAGAAAGATGACAGGAAAAAAAAGAAAGGAAAACGGTCAAGGGCAGGATGAACTCTTGGCAAAAGCAAGAAAGAGGAAAGGGCTTGTTTGATTATTCTGTTGGTCCATTCAATAAAAGGAATTCTTTCCTGCATGAGAGAGAATGAAACGGATGGACAGGAAACTTCAGGATCAGTAAGCCCCAGATAACTTTTTCACCAGTCAAATAATGAGAAATACGGTGTAGATAAAAGGCGAGAGGTCTATGCCAGAGAGGACTCTATGCAGTACTCCGTACTGCGTACGTATACTCGTAGGCCCTCGCAGCTCTGGCAGCTTCTGACCAACAGCCAGCCACTGACAGATGACGGCCGCTGTCATGGCATCTAATTTCCGGTAGAAGCGAAGGCTGTCCCCTGTTCCGTTGTACGAGTACTCCGAACTCGTACCTGTACTCCGTACTTGTACTGGAAGGAGTACGGATACATTGTATGAGTACCATGGAATTCATCAAAGGGAGTACGGGTACTTTTCTCATGCTGACTCGTCCAAGGAGATTTTGATAGTGTCCCACATGCTGATAGTGTCTGATAGCGGGCGAAGCTCACACTAAAGGACACTAGGACGAGCCAATGGCAGTGGCCATGAGTACTCTGGAGCTTCTGAGAGGCTCGTTCCCGTCGTGTTAGTCCTTGGTTAGCATACGATGGTCAGAAGCTTCTGAAGCCAATGAATGGGTGCATGGGAAATAGACGAGGAGAAGGCGAGGAACTAAAACTGGAAGAGGGCACGACAAGATGGGAAAATGGAATAACAGAAGGCATTCACAAATACACAAAATACAATAAAATGAAAAATAAATAAATAAAGGAAAAAATAAAAATAAAAATAAAATAAACGACGTCTTGAATACCGTATAGAGTTAGCCCATAGCAAAACGCGCACAAAGTATCCATGAAAGGCAAAAGACGACTCCACTGACGGGATGCTGCTTAAATGAATGCATCGATGGCAGCAGCCAAGATGGCTCATCCTTGCACGTTGTACAAAGTACGAGTACGAGAAGTCGTGAGTACTGGCGCGTTGCAGAAAGCTCGAGGACCAACCGTCCTCGCATCGCATGTACGTTGACGTCGATATGGAGCCATCTGGCTTCATGTTGTTGCCTCGTAAGATCTCCCGATGTTGGGAGAGCACGCAGCACGAGTACGAGTAAGCGATTGGCCTTTTTTTCTTTTTTTTCCTGCTGAAACCCATGTCCTCTCTGCCTCGTGACTATATTCCATCGTCGTCACAAGAGGTATTTTGCACCTGTTCTCGTACGAGGATGAGTACTTTTGTGCATGCGAGCTCCACGCTCTCATGCTCCCCTGCTCCATGCTTCCTGCTCCCCATGCTCTAGCCTTGTATACTCGTACTGTACTCGTACTCGTACTGCGTACTCGTAGTCGCATGTCCAGTCCGTGCCATGGTGCCTGACCATCGCGCGGACATTCCGGTCGTCCATCGCGGTGCGGGCGGGCTACCTAGACAGTAGTGTCTGCACCAGCGTTCCATGGTGGCAGCCTATGGGAGCGAGTGGAAGTCGTCCTTGGCACATAGATATGTGTACGAGTACGAGTACGAGTACAAGTTACTCGTACTCGTACTGTACACTGTACTCTGTCAATAGCAGCTTGTTATAGCCTCCATGTCGCAGCAGAGGAGAGAGAGAGAGAGAGAGAGTAATGTGGTGGGTGTGGAGGCAGAGGAGGGGGTGGATCAGGATTGGTCAAGGGTGAATGGTGAAGAAAAGCAGATTGGTGAGGATTCTCGTGGTCCTGTTATTTTTGGAGCTCAGATTGGTAATCCTATGCGCGAGCCGTCACAACCCATGCGTTGGACGTACTCGTACGGAGTATGTGCGAGTACGAGAATGCTCGAGCTCGAACTCTGGTTGACAGGGTCCTCCTCCGTACTCTGTAGAGAGAGCAGAGTCCTGGTCGAAGTCCTGGTCGACCCTGTAGGCGATCGTTTGGCAAGTCAAAAGGAGGCATTGATTTCCACTGTTCCACCTTTCCTCCGTTCCACCGTTCCACCGTTCCAACCTTGAACTCTCGTACGCTCACGACTCACGAGCTCGGAAATAAAAAAAGAGAAACAAAGGGGAGGACAAGAAGGGGACAAGAGGAGGGTGTGTGCTGCGTATTCGCAGACCCCGGAATGGCCTGCAGAGAGCCCCGGGCCAACCAGGACGGGGCTCACCAGGAGAGGGAGGGGAGAGGAGGGTAGCAGTACGAGGAGCTCTCGTACTTAAGAGGTGATTCAGGTGCGTACCAGTTACTCGACCCGTGAGAACCAGACCTTTTTGACAGGCCGCCGACAACGGCAGATGAAGCACCATTCCAGCGTAAGCAGCAACTTGCTTGGACGGGTGCTCGTACTCTATACTCTCTGTCAGCACAGCCTGCTCGACCTCGCCTGTCAAGGCTTGGTCCAGCAAGCCCCTGACCCTGGCTGACCCTGGCCTTGACCGGGCGCACAGATGATGGCTAGCGTAGCCCTTCCAATAATGGACCAGGCTGGAATCACGGACAAATAATTCAATCAATGCAGCGATTAAGATGAACCTGCGCATCTCCTGCCCAGAGTCACACGTATGAGTACGAGTACGTACGCAGCAGGATACTCCATACTGTACATACGAGTAGTATACTCCGTACTGCGTCCTCGTACTCATCCTCGAACAGGGTAGGACCAGAAGAAGAGCGTCTCTTTTTTTTTTTTTCGTTCAGCTCCACTGAAGAATGGGCGTGCGTCGCAGTAGTGCAGCTGCAACGGTTTAAGCTCGGATTGTCCATCTTGATAGCGTCTGGTCTTGTCCGTTCTCCGTTCTCCGTACTCTACTCGTTGTCGTTCTGGAGAAGGCAGGGGTTGGGCAGTGTCGTAAAAAAGAAAAAGACGAAAAAAAATTAAAACATTAAAAGGTTATAATGCTTGCATGCGACTACTCCGGATTGTATTCCGTATGAGTCGTATTAATAATAGAGGCCAGGAAATTAGATAAAAAAGCTTTCTTCAGCTTGACGGAGAGCTCCATTCTACCTACGCACAGGCCAACTGGTCTGTCCTCGTACGAGTAAGTCCAAACGAGTTCTTGATAACAGGCAGGAGCGAATCGGTACCACTCGGCCACTGTGCACTGTGTTCACTACGAGTACACGCATGCACTGCTGCTCATGGCTTGTCTCGTAGTCGTCGTACTCGTACATTGTACTCGTACATTGTACTCGTACGTACTCTGTATAGTCCGTACTTGTATGCCATCACCCTGCTTTAGCGTCCGCGAGAGACGCGTTGAAGAGCGTTACGTTGCTTTCCGTTGATATCGGCGGACAGAAAACGGCTTTTGCTGCGGAGAGCCCAAGTACAGGTACTCGTACACTGTATTTGGACGGATTCCTACTGTGTACTATATAGCTCGTAGACGAGGCCTCGCCGTCTCTCGCTGCGTGCGGCGCACTGCGTACTGGAGCAGAATCCGACTCGGCGGATCCGAATGTGTGTGCAGCATCCTTCCCAGAGACGAGGGACGGCCTTGCACTGCACGGAGCATCTGCAGAGCCGGCACTGGAATCCATCTGAGCAAGACGAGAGAAACTGACAGAGCACGTTGCATCCTGGGGACGAGGCAGAAGCAGACTGTGTGTACAGAGTATGGCTCTGTGCACAAGAGCGTACAATGTACGTAGACTCCGCAGAAAGATACAAGAGTACGGAGTAACGAGTACAGAGAACGGAGTACGGAGTGGTACTGCGTACGTATGGAGTAGTAGTGAGAAAAAAATCAAAGAGGGTGTGTGTGGATCCGGCAGGAGAGTGGTCAAGCGACAAGAGGGACCCGCTCCAACCGAGGAGACGAGAGAGAATGGAGAAGAGAAGGAGGGAGAGAGAGAGAAGCAGTTGGTCGGCGGTAAATGGTGCTTTTTGAAAGGTCAGAGAGACTTGCCCACCCCTCTCGCCTCTCCTCTTCCTCCCCTCCCCCCCCTCCCTTGTCCCCAACGCAGTAAGGAGCACGGACCGGGAAGAGGAGGAGGTGAGATGCAAGAAGCTAGGACGCATGTCAGAAGAATATCGTTCCTGTATCATGTGTGGAGTGAGTACGACAGTGTGTACATTGTGTACGGATGGTCACATTCTCAATGTACAATGGTTATACGTATTCGTACTGCGCTTGGAGTTACTCTAGCTAGAAACAGGAATACTGCTCGAGTACGGAGTATACAGAATCACGTCCGTCCTTGTCCGTTTCGGTGAAGAAGCCATCGACAAGGTTCTAGGGTTGAATGCAACGGAGAAAACACGAGCTATTCTCCTCTTTCCTAGAACGAGAAGGGTCAAGACACGCGCATCTCGTCCCATCTGCGAGCTGAAAACAGGGGGTTCGTCGGGCGGGGGAAGCACTGATAGACTTCCGTCTCCGTTGTCGACTCCGCAAGGCATTCTTCAACTCGAGCCAGTCGATACTACGGCGAATGGCGTCTGCCGTCCACAGAATGAGTCCAGTTGCTCTTACTCCGTACACTTTTATAAGCAAGACGACGACCAGACTACGAGAAACGACGACTACACTAACTGACGACCTGACTGACGACCTGACGACCACCAAACTACTCGTATTTCCGTGGGCGGAGGCCAATGGACCGTTCCGTAGACCGCCAACTGCTAAGCGCTGAGCCATCCTGCTCATCCCTCACCCCCCCCCCCCCCCCCTTTTTTTTTCGCCTTCCACAGACGCTCCACCGTCGTCTATCTAGTCCCATCTGGTGGAAGATCAGTTGCCATGAAACGAGAGAGCAGGATGTGACAAGAATGACTGCTAGAGACCCAGATTTGGAGATAAACACTGCCGAGACGAAATCGAAATAGAGTAAAACTTTAATACGTACATGTACGAGTATACACTGTAAGGATAGACTACATGGTATACGTAAGAATACATGGTAAAAAGGGGTAAGCAAGAGAGGGTGTCCAGGATGATCCAGAAACACCAAAAAAAGATGACATTGTACAGACCAACCACTGACCACCCGTTCCCACCCGCCTCCCACCCGGTTATGCAAGCTTGCTCTGATGGGGGGGGGGAGAGGGAGGAGGGAGGGGAAGGGAAAGGGGAGGTGGTGCCTTTTTTCTCTCGATCCTCACCAACTGAGAAGAGGAGAGTGGGAAGCAGGAGGAGAGAGAAAAAGAAAAGAAGAGAGCGACATTGATAAACGGAGAGAGCTGTGTCAGAGGCACGGATGCACCGCTGATGCACCGCTGATGCATCGTCGCATGCATCTTCCCAACAAGGCTTCTGCGATTGGTTTTCTTTGCCTTACCCTCTTGGGCGGAGCTTCCCCCATTGGGCGTTCTTGTCCATGGTTCTCTGCATGACCCTCTGGATGGCCCTCCATCTAACTACAATGTGCAGTCCTGCAGACTGCATGCTGCCTGCTGCCTGTGGCCTGCTACCTGCTGCCTACTCCATCCGGTTAGTACGGAGACAGTTGGGGAGAAAGAGCACATTGAAAGAGGACAAGTACGAGGACGGGTACGCAGTACTACGGAGTACTCATACATTCAGATGCTTTTCCATTGTCTGCCGATGTGCACTATGCAGAGGGATGGTACGAGTATACACCTCCTGTCCTTGTCCGACACATGTCCGACGAGAGGTGAGGGAGGACAACAGCAGTTCCCTCTCTTCCTCTCCCCTCTTCCTCTCTCACTCTTCTTCCTCTTCTTCCCTCCTCTTCTTCCCTCCTCTTCTTCCCTCCTCCCTCCAGCCTTGCCACGACACCTCTGACACGGTCTCGAGTGGGGTTGCATTGCCTTATCTCTTTTTTTTTCATTGTTCTTCTTAGCATTGTTGCTCTGCTATAGACATAATTTTATTTATATTGGCATGTACCATAGACAAATAGGCAAACAGACAAACGGATAAGAGGCAACAAAGAGGTCAACAGGTCAAGAGACCGAGAAGACAGACCTCAAGCACATGTGTTTGATATTGGGCTTCCATACCCTCAATACCTCTTCAATATACCCAATACACCCAATGCACCCAATGCACCCCAATACACGCCCCCCTGCTTACCCCCCCTCCCCCCTTCGGCTCGCCCGTTTGGGAAAAGAAGGCTGGCTGTCTCTTATGCGCTCATCACCTGGCCTTGTCTCCGTTCCCTGCTCTGCGCGCCGCACGGATCCTACAAGCGACATGGGCAAGTGAGCGTACCAAGAACCAGGCAGCAAAAAGACAAGACTGTCATTTCAGAGAACGAGCCCTACTACTTCGCAGGTACTGCCTACGAGTACGAGTACTGCATACGTTTCCGGTTCCGAAAAGGGGAACTCTACCCTGCCTATTTCCCATTTCTATTTTTTCCTGGTCTCTTTTTTTTTGCACTCTTTCCTGTCACAGTCCCGAGATGGAGGGTTACAGTGGTCCAAAACCGAGAGAAACAGGCAGACCGACTGACTGAACACGTCGGTCTTTCAGAGGCCCATCATCTCACCTCGATTTCCAAGAGAACTACAATTTTTTTTTTCATTCTTTTTATGTCTTCTTCATTTTTCTTCATTTGTCGTTTCTCCGTCTGTTTTAGCGAAATACAGCGAGAGGGACGCACACCCCAAACGGGATAGGATTGGCTCTTCTCGAACTTGTCCCCCCCCTCTACCTCTTCTTTCTCTCTTTTTCTCTCTCCTCTCTCCTTTCTTTTCTCCCTCCTCCCTCCCCCCCCTCCTCCCCATCCTCCCCATCCTTCCCCCAAGCGAGCCGCAGAGTGTGCCCATCATGCTCGGCAGAAGCAAGACAAGGACAGAACAGGCAGAAAATGCGCAGTCATCGTCCGAGAGCCAATATACGTCCGCCAGCCTGTTATGCCCGTGCTGTCCTATACCTCGTATGAGCATGAGCATGATTATGTAGCATGAGCTCGAGCACGAGCATGCCTTATACTTTATACTTGCACCTGCAACAAAGTACGTGTACTCCGTAGTCTATTCGATACTCTTTTCTTCATTTCAGGCATTGTCGTCTCTCGCTTTGTATTCATGCTCGCACATCAAAAGTGGCCCGCATCCTCTTTTTTTTTTTTTTTTTTTTCATTCATTCTTTTTCGGGATCCAACTCCTGCATCAGTCACCTGTATTCGTACGCAGTACGCAGCACTGCCTATTCTATCTTTATCGAGCAACTCCATTACTTTGTGCTCGTACTAACCAAAGAGGGGCCGCATCCGCTGTATTCCGTTGTTTTCCACTCCTCCCCCCCCTTCCCGGTCTCTCTCTCCAGGTCTGGTCCCTTTCTGCGCGGATCGACAAAAGAGAGAGTGGGGAGGGGGGGGGGGCAGAAGCCAGAAGAGGGGGGTTGACCCAAACCTGTGCCAAAGCCAACGAGGCGACCGATTCTCTCTCTCTCCCCTGTGAGGTGCTTCGTAACTTTGTAAATGTGTTTGGGCTCTCTTTCTCTGCCGAGGACTAGATGGCCGAAATAGGAGGGAGAAAAGAAGAATGGAGAAAGGTGAGCAGACTGACCGAGAGGAATGCTGCGTTCTCGTACGTCGTAGGCGCCTGCGAGGCTGTTGGAGGCAACGAGCGCCATGGCCAGACGGTGAGATGTTGAGCCCAACGTCCGACTCACCATCTTTCTGACTGACCATCTTTCCCACCTCGTCTCTCCTTTTTCTTCTCTTTCGCTTCCCTCCCCTTTCTCTTCATTGACCTCTTGGACGTTTCACTTCTCTCTTCATCTCAGCCGCGCTTCGCAACTCATAAAAAAAAAGATGATGGAAAATGTGGGCAGATGGCGTTTCTCTCACCCAGAGAATCAGAGAATGCGGTTCCAGACACACACGTTCTCTGCTGTCGGCCTCCCCCCCCTCCTTGGTCTTTTCCTCGTCCTCCCTCGTCCTCCCTCCGTCTTCTCGTCCAGCCGCGCGCGAAGAGCTTCCAACGCTGTTCCCCCTTTTTTTCGACCTTGGCCCCCATTCTCTCTCTCCTCACACGCCCCTCCTTTCATCCTTCGACTGTGGGAGATCATGGCGCTGGGAGGTCTCAATCTTTCTCTTCGTCGTCTTCCTTGGCGTCTCGCTCTGCCATTTATGACATATCATCGCTTGACGATCGTCACTAGAACGGGGAAAACGGTGATTCTTGGTCAGCAACTCTAAATCCTTCCAACATCAGTGCTCCCTCCTCCTCCTCCTCCTCCTCCTCCTACACCAGTCCTGCTTACCGATATCCTCGTCTTCCAGCTCGTGTGCCAGCCCAACTCGCTGCGGCTGGTGCTTCACCGACTTTCCGTACACTACTGCCGTCTTGAACTGCTCCAAGATACTCCGATGGATGGCATTACACTAGACAGTTAGGGAGAGACAGGAGAAAAAGAAAGGGATAAGGACGTACAAAATCTTCAATGGTGCACTTATTAGACCGCAGAACAACCGGCGACGAGTAGTCGGGCAGCCGCCCCTTGGGCTTCGTGTAGACCCGCACAAGGTTGAGCTTCTCCCACATGGCCTCCATCAGCTCGTCAATGTTCCAGCCGTGCTCCGAGCTGATGGGCACCGCGTGCGGGATTCGGTACAGCAGGTCCAGCTCCTCAATCGTGATGGCGTCAATCTTGTTGAGCACGTAGATGACGGGGATGTAGCTCCGGCTGCGCGCTTCCAGCACGTCAATGAGGTCGTCAATTGTCGCGTCACACCGGATCGCAATGTCGGCCGAGTTGATGCGGTACTCGCTCATCACCGCGCGGATCTCGTCGTGGTCAATGTGCGTCAGCGGCACCGTACTCGTAATGTTGAGGCCGCCCTTGTCCTTCTTCTTAAAGGTAATGTTGGGCGGCTGCTTGTTGATGCGGATGCCAAAGCCCTCGAGCTCCGACTCGATCACGCGTTTGTCCGTCAGCGGCTTGTTGACGTCGAGCACGATAAAGATTAGATTGCACGTCTTGGCCACCGCAATGACCTGCCGACCGCGGCCGCGGCCGTCCTTGGCGCCCTCGATGATACCCGGCAGGTCAATCATCTGCAGCGGTGCGCCGTTGTACGTCACCTGGCCCGGCACACTCGTCAGTGTCGTAAACTCGTATGCGGCCGCCTCCGAGTGCTGTCCCGTCAAGAGGCTCATCAGCGTGCTCTTGCCCACCGACGGAAAGCCGATGAAGCCGATGCTGGCCACGCCTGTCCGCGCCACATCAAAGCCCGCACCGCCACCACCGCCACCGCTGCTCGGCGTCAGCAGCTCTCGCTTCAGCTTGGCCAGCTTTGCCTTGAGCTGGCCCAGATGGTAGGATGTCGCCTTGTTTTTTTGCGTTCGGGCCATCTGCAGCAGAGCAACACTGTGGTTAGACCGAAATGAAAAAGAGTGAAAGGTACAGGCAGCCATCGGCCATCAGCCATCACCCGTCTGCTAGCCAGCCAGACACACGCAAACATACCTCGGCCTCGACCTCTTTGATCTAGTGGAAAGGTTAGCTGCTACTCTTCGTTTCAAGCATCGCTGCTGGAGGACTTACCTTGTCCACTGTCGTCGACATCTTGGGGGCGGTTTTGACCAACGCCGGTCAAGGGTTCTCTTGTGAATATAAAAAAAGCGATAAAGAGAAGGAAGTAAGAGTTTATGGACTGGACGGACGTAAACAAGAGCGCTCTGGCAGGAGGAAATTCAAAAAAAAGAAGAGTTTAGACGTTCACCCTCAAAAGGATTTTGGTGGGGCGAAATTATCAGAATCGTGGGGGAAAATGGCAATTCTTTTCTGCCGCTTTCACGGAAGCACTCTTCACCGCCTTCACCATTTATTTCACTACGGAGAGCATTACAGTCATCAAAAGCGTGTCACTGGGTTTCATTTTTCGGCATAAAAGAACAAGACAGACGTAGGAGAAGAAGGGAAGCCTGCTCATATCCCCTCTCTTGCAATGGCTCGCTCTACCCTAAAAGAACCCGAATCCTGCATGGCTGTCCAGTCTCCTAGTGCCCTTGCGTATGCATACAGATAACTATAAAAGATGTATATCGATAATGAAACCCGCCCAGAAAGAATATCTCGCCAGCAACCACCAACAAGCATAGAGGCAATACCCGAATTCCCCGCCTCTAACCGTTAATGAAGAATGGATGAAAGAACAAGGCCACGGCAGAGCCAGTCATTTTTCCCAGACCGAAATCCCGATACCAAGGACACGCATCGTCATAAGAAAAGTCCACATAAGAAATGTAAAAAGAATGTGAAAGTGTGAAAAACAGACCATAACAAGTCGCCGAGAAACGCCTCCCCACAACCTCGTGTGTTCCCATGAGCTGAAGAGCCAGAACACATGGCAATCCCATTCCAATTTCGTCTCGTCCAATCCAAAAATGTCAACCAGAAAGGAAATAATATACATGTGCATGTTAAAAGCGTTGTGAGAAGCGAAGCACACGCAAGCATCCATAAACGACTGGGATAAAAGAGCTAAAGCGGTCGGATAAGCTAGAGTCGTCATCGGGTGTTGGCTGCTGGCACCAACAGAGAGATAGCGTCTAGTTGACACCGTTCATTTCAGAGGTTCCGTTCGTGGCATGGATCCCATTGACATCCGTTCCATTGACATTTGTCCCGTTGGTAGTCGTCCCATTGACCCCGTTGATCCCATTCGCTTCGTGCGGTCCGTGAAAGCCATTAGCCAGAGGTGCCACCGAGAGAGAAACAGACCGCCCAGCTCCCAACCCGTCGCCATTCACAACAGGAGATGGGGTGGCCTTGCCGTTCATCTTGGCATGGGCCAGCGCCAGTGAGTCCACCGTGCCGTTGGCCGAAGCAGGCCGCGTCGTTGCTGCGGACAGGATGCTCGCAGGATCGATCCCCTGCTCTTCGCAGATTTTCAAGTAATCGGGGTCGCCGGGAAGCACCGCCACATAATTGCGGCGTGGCACGCGGACGTCGGGGAATGGCGTCTTGCTGACGGCGCTGTACCCTGGCTTTTCCTCTCCGACCAGCTTGCCATTGACGTAATACTTGTACCGCGGCGCAAACACCCCAAAAAACCCTGCGCCCGGATCGTTCTTCCATTTCTGTGTCACCCGGAAACTCGACAGCTCGGCCTCGGTCTCGGGCAACTCGCGGTACGTCAAGATCAGCCTAGCGTCGAGCAGATGCGGGTAGTTGGGCACAACCTTCATGACCTCGGATGCCTGCAAACTGTTAGCTTATGTGTCTGACCAAGGGAAGAGAGACAAGAAACCCACCTTGACAAAGAACATGTCTGTGGCCAAAAACTTGGCCCAGGCATCGTTGCGGAGTTGCTCGATTCTCTGGTATCGTAGCGTATCCGGGTCGGCGCCGCCATAGTAGTCGGGAAGCGCCTTGCCCAGTTCAAAGAACTTTGTATCCGTCAAAGAGTACCGGTCGGATTCCACGCGCCAAATGACCCTCTTTGCAATCTTGGACACGGGGAGACGCTCCCAGGCGGTATACTTGGAAAGGCTGAAATCCTTGTCGCCCAAGATGAGGGCCACCTGCGTGTTCATCACCCACTGTTCGCGACCAGCCTCTGTTCCTGTCGCGCTCGGCACAATGCAGTCGTATCGGACGCCCTGCATCTCATGGAATTTGTGGACGATCGATGCCATCCGGGGGTTGGCGCAGGTGCTGAGCCATTGCATCACGGGCGGGAGCTGCGCAATCCTAGTCCGCTCTTCTTCTTCGCGCTGGCGACGGCGTTCTTCGGCTTCTCTGGCCTCTCTGGCTTCTCTCTCGGCCCGGATTCGCTCTCTCTCTTGGCGCTCGCGCTCTTCCCGCTCTTGGCGCTCCCGCACTTTGCGTTCTTCCTCTTCTCGTTTGCGGCGGGCTTCTTCGGCGGCTTCCTTCTCTAGACGTTCCTTGCGCAGGCGCTCTTCTTCGGCGCGTCGCTTTTCCTCTTCCTCACGCTTCTTTTGCCTCCGTTCTTCTTCTTCCTCCTTGCGCTTCCGTTCCTCCTCTCTGCGCTTCCGCTCCAGCTCTTCTTCCTGCTTCTTCTGCTCCTCCTCTTCCTCTCTTCTCTTTCGCTCCTCCTCCTTCCGCTTCCTCTCTTCGTCCTTTCGTCTCCGGTCTTCTTCCTCCTGGCGCTTGCGCTTCCTGTCCTCCTCCTCTGCTTTTCGCTTCTGCTCTTCTTCCTCTTCTGCCTTCCGCTTTCTTTCCTCCTCTTCCCGCCTTCGAGCCTCTTCCTCCTCCTTCTTGCGCTTCTTCTCTTCTTCTAGGCGGACACGTTTTGCCTCTTCCTCCTTCTTTGCGGCTTCTGCGACCTGTGCTTCGGCCTGTGCTGCGGCGGCCGCCGCCTTTCTGCTCTCCTCCTTGACTCGCTGGGTCGGCGCCTCGCCGTCTGTGGTCATTCCATCTGAGGTAGTCAGAGGCCGTGCAGGGGCACTGACATCTGTCATTTCCACATCGACATCCTCAGACTTTACATGGATGCTCTTTTCGGTTGTCGGCACTGATTTTGACAAGGTCTTTTTGCTCCGGTCCAATGACGCTTCACGTCTCTTCGTCTTTAGCAAAGTCGATGTCGTCTTACGATCTTCATCGTCCCGTCGCTTCGAAATCGCTCTGCTTGTGGTGGTGTCGCGAGAAGACGAGCTCGAAATTGACTTATCAGACGCCCGTCGTTCCTTGCCGCCGCTGCTGCTTGTGCTGTCGCCATCCAGCTTCCTCTTCTTAATAGGAGCTTCACTGGCGTCCTTATCCGTCGAAGCAATCCGCGGTGGCGTTTCGCTCAACCGATGCCGCTTGCTCGAGCTGTCTCCAGCAACGCCGATAGAGTCCCGAGTTTCTTCGTTCTTAAGCTGTCGTGCTCGGTCCCGGTCCCGGTCGCGGTGTTTTTCGACCCGGGCTTTATCCGATGTCATGTCGTCGTGGCGTGGCTCATGTGGACTAGATACTTCCTTCGTAGACGTTCCTGCACTTGTCGAGGCCAGGCTGGCACGCCGCTGCTTCTCCTTCTCGTCCTTGAGTTCCTTTCCGGAGATCAGCTTTCTCCGAGGTGGCTTGACAGTTTCACCGTCGGATGAGAGCACAGTCAGGTCCGAGTCTGCCTTTTTGGATTTTGCCACTTGCTTCATGGCTGGCGGTGGCGTGTCTCGGTCAGGGGCAGATGCTACAGAACTACGATCGTCTCGCTTGTGCTTATTGCTGGGAAGCAAAGTGGAACTGGTGCGTTTTGGTGAGGTCCGTGTATCCGCTTGCAATGCCGATGACTGATCAGACTTTTTGGGAGGTGCGGTGGTCCTCTCTTCCCGTGGACTGGTAGACGCCCGGATGGTGCCGGCCGTCTTTGTCCCGATGGGCTTCTTAACTCTCTCGGCCGATGGACTGGAAAGTTTCCGCTTGTGTGACCGAGAAGCAGCCTCCTCGTTCTGATCCAGTCGAGACGTCCGCTTCAACTCGGGGTCTTTGCGTGAAGGTGACCTTAATTTGCTGTCCTTGCTGTCGTGTCCCTTTTTGTAAGCATCGTAAGCCTTTTTCAAGAGCTCCTCCTCCTCTTTCCAGTTGGGACCCGCCCGCTGTCGTGCAATCTCATGGTAGGTCTTTCCGTAGCGCCGTCGAGTGGGATCGAAGCTGCTCTGTTCCAAGAGGAGACTGACCACGTTAAGGTTTTCCTGGCCAATGGCGGCGAGCATGGGGGTGCCATATTCCTTTGGCATGGAGGCGATCGGATCCGGGTCTGGGTTGGCATTACCCAGCGCGAGCAAGAGCTGCATGACAATTTCATGCCCTCCACGTGCTGCGGCAACCATGGACTCTGGATCATCAAAAGCCTCCCGCACCTGCAAAATTCTAGTGACCGTCTCTTCGTCGCCGCGACCAGCTGCCTGGCGCAGTGTCTTGTCGTCCATGGGCATATACAAAAGGTGATTGCTCGTCTTTGTCGCCCGCGCATTGCCGGCCCTGCGGCCGCTAGCTGCAGAGTGTAGACCTGGTGCAGGCGATCGGCGGGGGCTATCTGGGCCGTGCAAACGAGAATCCTCATGCTCCTGGCGATGCTCTTCAGACGTGTGCCGGCGATCCCCCTCCCTCTTCTTGGCATTGACCAGAGCTGCACGAATTTCCGTAGCGTTATCAATGTTGTCGCTCACTCGATCCAATGGCTCTTCCCCATTCACATTAGCCTTTCGAGGGCTGACTCCGGCTTCGAGGAGCAGCTTGACCACCCCAAGATGCCCATTGTCAACAGCATCGAGGAGCGGCGTATCCTTGTCGTAGTTGACACAGTCAATATTGCATCCGGCGTCGATCAGCAACTTTACGATTTCGCCGTAGCCATTAAGTGCAGCGATTTGTAGGGGCGTGTTCCCAGCAAAATCTGCCACGTTGAGATCCTCGGGACGCTCGACAAGCCGCTGCTTCGCAAGATCGTACTCACCGCGTGCGCAGGCACGCGCAAGGAATGTCTGTCCGTGGGCATCGAGGTGTTTCTTGTGTGGACCAATCTTAGCAGGAGAAATGTTGGAATCTGCAGTCGCAGGTGTGGCCAGGTTGCGCGGTTTCGAACTATGAATATGGGGGCTGACGCTAGCAGACGACTCGTCCGAGTGATAATCCATTGACTGCAGCGGTGCTGGTATTCGCTTCTTCTTGAGACCCAGACCGTTGGACTGAGAGGGGAGCTGGGTGGAGAGACTGCGACGGTGAATCTTGGGCTGTGGCGAACTGGATCTGTTACGAGACGGTTCTTTGGAAAGCCGAGAAACCGATGGTTTTGCAGCGCTGTTGCCGGCGCTGCTGCCATGGAGGCTGTGTTGGGATGACATCCTGGCTAGTTTATTTCCGTGGGAATCGCCATCCGCGTTGGCGGTGGCTAACCGCTGGCGGCGAGCCTTGCGAAAGTCGGCTTCGTCATCAGACTCGTCCTTGGGGGCCTTGCGTTTGTTTGGGACTAGTTTTTCGCTGGGTCGAATTCTGTCCCTTGACATGGAGGAGAGACGGGTGGGTGACCGGACAGGCCGACGTTCGGAATCGGATCCGGAATGGGGATTGGTCGAGTGCTGGCGACTGCGAGGCGGCGAGACGGGGACCGAGTTCAAGGAAGCGCCAGAGCGTTTCGCACCGATGGCGCCCGAAGATGGGTGGTGGCTGGCGTGGTTGCTGGCGTGGTTGACGTGGTTAACGTGGTTGCTGTGGCTGTTTTGGCCGGCGTGGTTGTTCTGGTTGTTCTGGCTGGTCTGGCTCATCTGGTTCTGTTTGTCCTGGAGTCGCTTCTTCTTAAGGGCGAGAGCTGATGCCGAGAGCCCTTCGCCAACAGCGTCTCCGGGGGCGGCATTGCCAGAACTCACAGATACCTTATCCACCTTGGCAGAATGGCTCTCCTTACGATCCAAGATGTGCTTGCGGCTAGCTGGCAGGGGCTCGTCGCGTGCCGTGGACGATGCAGAAGCGTCCCCATTTCGCTTGTCTTCGTGCTTGATGACTTTACGGTTTCGCGGTTTCGCAGGGGATCCGTCCTTGGACAGGACAATCGTTTCGGCCTCAGAGTTGCCGTCCGTGCTGGCCTTGTCGTCATCTGGCTTGTCCTGTCGTTCAGGTCGGTCTGGCCGGTCGCGTGAGGATGTGCTGTGCCTGTCAATGCGCAAGGAAGAAGCCGACGAGACTATAGTCGAGTTCTTTGGTGCGTCCCGGGCGTCTCTAGCATCTCGATCTCTTGCGTCTCTCGAGTCCTTGGATGCCTGCAGCTGTGAGTGTAAGAGTGAAGGAGACTTGGAGAGTTTGGTGTCCTTGGGGAGAGAAGAGGATTGTCGACCGTTGGCGAGGGATTTGGCGAGGGTGGAGGAGGAGGTCCCCTTGACACGGTCGGACTCGGGGGCTGGGCGTGAGGATGACAATGAGGTCGAGGAGGAAGAAGCAGCAGGCTTCGTGGAGGCAGCCTCGGCGGCATTTTGCGCATCCATGTCATTTAATTCAAGAGACAGCAGCAACCTTTCTGCACCATCATGAGAGCGCTGTCGGGGTGCGCACTGGAGGCCGGGACGGAAAAGAAAGGGAAAAAAAAAGGCTGAAAAGGTTGAAAAAGGTTGGAAAAGGTGGTGGTCAAATCTGAAGCAATTTGTGATCCAGAATTGCGCGTCGAAAAAAAAGAGTCACGAAATCTCGAGAGGCGACGAGAACAAGAACGCTTTCGACACGAATCGCGTAAAAAGTTGACAGAGTTGGGTGGTAGTGATGGGATCGAGGTAAGGATGCGAGACAATGCGATGGAAAAGAGTCGGGTGGTGGAAAGTGGTCGATGAACGAGAGAAAGAGAGAGAGAGATTGGGTGAAGAATGTGGAAAAAAAAAAAAAAAAAAGAGAGACCCAGGTCTGAAGGTATGGAGGGAAGGAAGGAGGCAAGAGGCAGATCACCCACACGAGGAAGGCGAGAAAAAAAACAACAGGAGGGCTCTAGCACGGACAGGTAGCGTAGCGTATAATTTGGGTTTCGCTGGCTTGCTGGGTTTGCTGGGGTTTTGCTGGGGTTTTGCTGGGTTTCGTTGGACTGGTTTCGCTAGGGGGGGTTACTTGGCAGTAAGATGAGGGGCGAGCGCGACGGGCTGAAGGTAGAAAAAAAGATTGACGAGGGAGAGGGAATGGGGAAGGAAGTTTGAAGGAGGAAAAGGAAAGACAGAAGAGAAACAAGGCAGGAAGGAGAGAGAGGGAGGGGGGAATGGCTGGCTAGAGCGATATGCAGGGTCTTCGAGAAGGGCAGGCAGATGCGAAATGGGAAGGAACAGACCAACAGCAAGAATAAAAAATTAATACAAATACAAATAAAAATCATAAAATGGAAATGGACAAAATAGACCAAAAAAACACCAAAATCCGACAAAAAGGAATGTCTGCACTATGGCGCTCACTCCAACCAACAGACCTTGAGGACGACACAAAAGAAGCAAATACGCAGTAAGCAAAGTTAGTCAAAAACAGCAGAAGAGCAAATAGGGGAAAGGTGAGCGGAGCAAACGAGTCCCAGGAGAGAGAGGGGGAAAAAAACACATGATCGAAGCCGCTGAAAATTACAGAAACGCGCTGAAAAGGCAGATCCCAGGCAACAATCCCTCCTCTTCCCCCCTAAACCAAGCTACAAGGTACGAGTACTCGGTAACGGTCTCGTGCCCATGCTCGACCCTCCCTTTGTCCTCTTCTTCTACGCATTCGATACGACGATACGACTGTCTGGATCTGTGCATAGCATCGGCTCGATCAGCCAGTCGAAGACGCAAACACACAATGCACCAGACGACTCGACCAGGTCGATTGTTTACTGCCAGTGTTCCGAGCAGACTGCGACTCCGTACAGAATACGAGTACGAGTGGCCTACGGGTACTTTGGAGTCAGCTCGAAGTTGCGTTCATGGCAGACCCTCCTTTCCAGCCGGTGGGACGCCTTGATTGGTGAGAAAAGCGGGTCGTAATAATCACAAGCGCAGCCTTTGAGTGTGGATGGAAGGAAAACTGGGGACGAAATGGATCCTCTCTCGTCATTGGCCGGTCCCGGTCCTGCAATCCCTTGCACAGTGACGCTTTCTGCCGCTAGCGTGTCTTTCCAGAAGTACAAGTGAGTACGAGTCCTCCGTACTCCGTACCCATGCAACAACGCCGCAGATGACAGGAGCATGGGCAGCCTAGTTTCTGTACACTGTGCCAGAGTACAAGTACGAGTACTTGTATGTACGCTAGTGCTGGTTCCGTGCATATGTACAGTAGTACTGTGCGTACACGCTCGTACTGTGCCTTGACCTGTCGCCTTTTCGCCTTTTCGTCCTTCTCCTTTTTTTGTTTTTTTTTTCCATCTGCTCACCCTTGCCTGACTCGACTCCTACGGGTACTCCTCTTGCGGTTCCGGTTCGTCCTTGACCATTCCCTGGCGAGAATCGTCAAAGAACAGACCACGAGCAAGAGGCCAACTGTACGTATACGAGCAATGAGTCGTCGTTAACTTGTTTGTACTCCTTCGTACTCGCGCGCACTCGCCCACACGCATTCGCGTACCAAAAGGTACCTGCGCGCACTCGGTCGAATCACCAGAAAGAGAACACGTCGTTGACATCGGGTCCCGCTATTATCGCCAACAAGATTGCACAGTACAAGTACAGCTGCAGACCCCCTGCTTCGCCACACCGCTAGCTCGTCCGCCATGAGGACGATCTCACGATAGCCGTGTCTTTGCTCTCTTTTTCTCTTTCGCCATTCTCGTCTTTGCCTCGTTGCCCTTCTTTTTTCTCCTTTTTTTGTTTCTTTGCTCTTCCCCTTGCCGCCGGTGGGGATGAGAGCCTTTTTCTCCTGACTCTCCTCCTGACTGTTTTCTTTTTGACTCTCCATCTCCTGGCTACTTGGCTTGAGCGTTGCAGAACAAAGCGTGCCAATACGACGTCAACCCGCTGCTCTGGAGAGCATTGTCGATCCACTGCTCATTTTACTCCTCGTGTTTGGTGGCTGCTTCCGTCAACTTCCTCATGACAGGCGAGCGAGCTTCTCTTCCACTGCCAACAGCTCTGGAAAATGTCCGCATCAAGTCTCTCCCAGCAACGGCGTACTACATTGCCGACTTTATCGCCGAAGACGAGGAGGAGACGATCCTCCGAAAGGTTAGCGCTCACTGCTTGCTTTTTTCTTTTTCTTGATCCTTTTCTCTGGTCTGTTTTTTTTGTACACGGTACCTACTCTGTACGAATACGTGCTCACCGTCGTACAGATCCAAGACGCTCCCAAGCCACGGTGGAAGCACCTCTCCCATCGACGACTGCAGACGTGGCCTTCTGACCTGCTCCACGACAAACTCCTTGACGCCCCGCTGCCACTGTGGCTGACCGATCCTATCATTACGCGACTCTTGACGATTCCACAAGCAAACAGTCCAGACGCCAGTCCAGACAACAGTTTAGACAGCAATCCCGACAGTCCAGTACAGCACATCTTCGTGTCGAGCCCGCATCAACGCCCAAACCATGTCTTGATCAACGAGTATCCGCCCGGCATTGGCATCATGCCGCACAAGGTAGGTTGAAGAGGTTGCCAAGAGTCCAAAAGACTCGTCCCAATTCTCACGCGTTCTCTCCGGTCCTCTAGGACGGATCGGCCTATCACCCTGTAGTTTGTACGGTGAGCCTCGGAGCGAGCCTCTGTCTAAACCTGTACAAGAGCAAAGACGACGGTGCGTTGGATCCCGAGCCTGTGGCCAGGATCCTCCAAGAGCCACGGAGTCTCTTAATTACGACAGACGATCTATACACGAAACACCTTCACGGCATAGCCGACATTGAAGAGGACGCCAATTTGTCCGCCGACACCATTGCCAACTGGGATCTCCTTCGCAGCAGGGAACCATTTGCGTCGGGCACGCATCCGCGGCAATTGCGCACAAGCTTGACATTTCGGGATGTCCTCAAAGTATGCAAGCTGGGAAATAAGTTTGGAATGTTTGCCAAGCGATCATAAGGACGAGTGGAGCAGTTGAGCAGTTGAGCAGCGATCTCGGTTTCGGTCTCGGGTTTGGTTTGCGACTAAAAGACAAACGGGATCATATTCCACTTTTGAGCCAGCCGTTCTCGACCGAACCGGCCGACATACCATGTCTTGGTGCGGCTTGCCGTCACGCCCAGACAGACCACAACAAAGAAGACGGCGGTGAGGAGTGTCTGGTTGAACAGACGTCCGCCGGGTGCAGCCACAATAGACAAGGACAAGTAGAGAGCGCACTCGCAGGTGTAGTGCGGACAAACAATGTAGCAAAAGAGACCCTTTTCTGGCAGGGAATACTTTTTGAGGCTGGCTAGATGGGCGTGGCAGCGATACTGCTCCAGCCAGGCGAGGAAGAAGAGGGACGTGCCGACGACGATCTTGGCCCACAGCATGCTGTCTTTTAGGGTCTCTGTCTCTGCAGAGTGCGAGTTTCTCGAGTATCTAGCTGCCAGTAGTGCTTCTGTGAGAGGCCGTATGTCAGTCTTGCCAACGAATCCGGAGTGCCATGGCAGAACAAGTAGGACTCACGGGCGCCTTCGATCCACACTGCCAGACTCATGCAGACGTAGAATGCCAGCCCAAGCACCCAATGCGTAATGTTCATCTTGGACCGGGACGCCTGCAGTACCGCCACGTGTTCGTAGAGTCGACGTGCGGCCTGTAGGGTCTCTAGACCGCTCGCCAGAGCCACTTGCACGAGCGACGCCGACGACGGCTGTCGGGCTTGATGCTCAACGAGCCAGCCAAAGACGCCAGAGACAGACGAGGACATGCTCTCTTGCTCTGGCTCTGCCTGTCGCCACAGCCACCACTGGACCAGCCAGCCGGCCGTGCAGGCGAGGTAGACGGCGTAGAAGCTGGCAAACCACGTGTGGGGGACCTGGCTGTGCGCGGCCATTGTGGCCACGAGACGCTCCAGCGCGTCGGGCTCGGTGTGTCTGCCAACGGCATGTTTGGCTTGTTTGGCTTGTTCGTCTTTCTCATCTTTTCTGCCATGTCTGCCTCGGCCCGCCACACTGTGCTCGCTCTCGCGCGCACCATAGTCGACGAGGTGTCGACGGGCGCTGGCCGGCAGCACATTGACGGTCAGCACTCCCATGGCCAGAAGAGCAAAGACAGCCTGGCAGTACTGTGCCGGCGGAATCCGGGCGGCGGCATCGCCCATCTCCGCCAGCCACACAAAAAGACGATCCATCTGTTTCGGTTCGGTTAGCGTTCTTGTGCAAGGTGACGTCGTGCAAGCTTGTTCTCCCTCTTTTTCTCTCTCTTTGTCTTTTTGAAGAGTGTGTTCTTTCTTTTGGCGCTTGACCCACTCCAGCTTTGAATTTTACGGGCTGGAGCTAGCATTACTGCTGACAACTACGTCACTGGGAAATGTCCTGCGTCATTTCAGCGCAGGATGATTTCACAAGATATACCTTGATGGCCACAAGTATGGAGATGCTCCGGTGCGGTTTTAGTCTGGAGAGAGAAGCAGCTCATCTCTACACCAGTTTTGTGAAATTCAGCTCACATGACTCTTGTACTATGTGATATGTATGATTAGTAATCATTTACTAATACGGGTATATCCGGTGCCCCTCTGCATCCTGATAAAGCATCATGGCTTGTTGCCGGAAAGATACGCAGCAGACCAGCGTCTTGGAATTTCCGTACAGCCAGCTCGTCTACTCAGTCCACACCCAGCTATGGCCGCCTCGTATCCCCAGATCGTCCTCTTGGGCGACTCTCTCTTCCAGCAGGCCTTCACCACCAGAGAAGGCTTCTCCTTCCAGGCAGCCCTCCAGGAAAAGTGTCAGCGCCGCTTCGACGTGGTGAACCGCGGCTTCTCGGGCTACAACACCTCACAGGCCCTCAAGGCCCTGCCGGCCATCTTCCCCGACCCGACGGCCTCTGGCGCCTCCTCTCCCTTTACCCCCAAGCTGGCCTACCTGGTGGTGCTCCTCGGGGCCAACGACGCCGCTCTCTTCCGTGCGGTGAACAACCAGCACGTTCCGCTGCCAGAGTACGAGAAGAACCTGACGGCGATCCTGACGCACCCCCATATCCAGGCCCACAAGCCCCAGATCCTGGTAGTCACGCCGCCGCCGCTGGACGGTGTCCGCTTTGGTCCGTTGGAGAGGGCGGCCAATGGCAACACAGATCCTACATCTCGCCAGGCCCGCATCACGGCAAAGTATGCCGAGGCAGCTCGCCGTGTGGCGGCGTCGGTTCCCGATGCCAAGGTCATTGATCTCTGGCAGCAGCTGATGGACCGGGCCGTGGCTCGCACGCCGGGGTTTTCAGAGGAGAGCAAGAGCAGCGGCCTCATGCTGGGCGATGAGGCTGGCGGGAAGAGCGGCTACCTGGCCAGCCTGCTGGTAGACGGCCTGCACCTCTCGGGTGAGGGCTACCGTGTCTTGCATGACGAACTGGTGAAGCATATCGACGTGTCCAAGAAGCCGTTTGTGTATCCTGAATGGTCTGGAGCTCCATGGCTGTAGGGAAGAGAGGTGGGAACGGCCATGCAAAAGGCAGAATGCTACGTATACACGATATACACGTTATATGAATCACTTTTGTTGTTACAGAGACAAGAGAGACAAGAAAAATAAGAAAACAAGAAAAACAAAAACAAGCAACTGTACTAAATGGCTGCGTACGTAATACAGCCAAAAGGTACCGAGGAACAATGTGCTGTAACCCTACAAGCGTTAGCGGGAATGCGTAACGCGAAACAGGCATGTCATCCTCGTAATACTGCAGTGCCATTCCGCCAAAAAGACTGCTGAAACGCAGATCGCCTCTTCCCTGGGAGCCCTGGAGCCCTGAAGCACGACAACTAGAAGACTGGAGCTCAAAAATACGCAGCCGTGTTCTCTTTGCTTCCTCTTTGAGAAATCTGCCTTTTTTTTTTTACGAACGACGGCAACTTGAACGTTAACTCGCCAGACAGCACTCTCTCTCTCTGCACCTTTTTTGCTTCTCTGTTTCTCTTCCCCCCTTCCCCTTTCTTCTTGCGAGTCAAGCAAACGAAACAGAACTCTTGAGTGTCAAAATACAAGGTTCCCCTCTTCTCTCTTCCATCTCATCTCCCTCCTTCTGTCCTTTCTCTCATCTCTCTTGCTTCTCAACTCTTCTCTCAATCCTCTGCCTCGGTCGCAGCTCTCCTGTCGAGACTTTTTCACTGGCCCTTGCTGAACTGACCGACACTCTTTTCAGTGGCCCATCTTTCCATTTTATCAGCCTCCTTTCAATCTCGACTCATTCCTCTCTGATCTTCTCGTCAAAAAGACTTTTAGAGACGTCTGACCTTTCTGGAAAACAGATACCAATTTTATATCCGACGAGCCTCGATTCTCCTGCTCTCTCCTCTCCTCTCCTCTTTTCTAATATCATCTCCTTCTCTCCTCCCACCTGCCTCCTGACTCAGGTGTCTTACCTATCCGACAGAACTTTCATTGTCCCACCTGGACAGCTTCGGCGTCGCATCATATATCTCCCTTTCTTGCAAACAGACAACTTCCAACAGACAACTTCCTACAGCAGACATCCTCTACTCAGCTCGCTCTTTCCAATACACTTTGATAGATAGCGTGCCCTCGTTTCTCTCTGTGCCCGAGACAGACGACGCCGACAGCTCAACGCGACATCTACGCGAGAAGAGCAGTTAAAAAAGGGAAAAAGGAAAAAGGGCGGAAAAAAGACTTCTCGTCTCAGCACGAGCCTCCAACGTCCACCCTAGAGACAGATACGGGAAAAGGCAGCAGAAAGAGGCAGTGTACATCAGAGGTGGTTTCCACTTGAGGGGACAGCGGTCCGCTGCCGCGCAGGGAGGACCTCGCCGTCTTGTATGGCAATGTGGGAGACGGGCAGACATTGACAAGAGACGCCGACTGATCCAGACCAACAGCGAGCCCATAACTTTTAGACGAACCCAGAAAGACAGCAGGCCAAGAAAGAAAGCAGGACAGAAAAACAGGGAACCAAAGCCTGGGCATGGATACACGCTTCTTTGTCAGCCGCGAAGAATTCCACAATGTCCAGATGGACGTGAGGCAGATGCAGGCTATCCAGACGAGCCAGAGCGAACGACTACAGCGTCTGGAGAAGCGCCAGCAAGACGACCTTGCCATTCGGTCGGCGTGGCCCAACTCTCCCTTTCCCAGCGCCCTCGTGGGGACGCCCCAGCATGGTATGAGAAACATCTGCCGTCTATACTGATATCTGTGCTGATATCTGTGCTGACAACTGTGCTAACATGATAGGCCCCATCCGGATGCCCTCGACAGAAGCCTTTGATCTCGACGAACAGAGCCAGACGCTGGGCTCGCTGCACCTCGATCCCGACGACGAACCTGTCCGCCGAGCCGCTGCCGCCTCTCGCGCCAACAGCGTCCGCTTCGACGAGAGCGCCAACCTCGCCCAGAGCGCTCGCCATTTCGGAGACATGGGCCCATTCCGGCCCGGCAGCAGTCTGATGATGGAGCGTTCTCTCTCCCACAAGTCTGACGGCCGCCACAGCTCGGCCGGCCACTCTGTGCACTCCATGGCGTCGGGCCGCGGCAGCAGCCTCGCGCTCGACACAACCTTTCTGACGGGGGGCCAGGAGCCGGACTCGCCCATGGACATGCCAGAACCACCGCCCGTCTTTTTTGTTCTCGGATCCGTGCCGGCCATTATCCGCTGTTGGCTCACAAAGGACTTTGCCAACAACACCCTCCTGTACGCGGCCGTGTGCTCGGGTGCCCAAAAGTCGACCGTCGCCTTCTCTCTCATCCGGGAGCTGGGCCTTGCCGATCTCGTGTATCGCGACGTCGACAGTGCCTGCAAGATCCACCTGCTCACCCACCTGGCCGAGGCCATCCCCGCCAGCAAGCCGGCCGACCCTGTGCCCCAGATCCCCGCCCTCTCCATCAACTTTGAAGTCACCGGACTGCTCGAGCCGGGCAGCCTGGAGCCCGAGAACGGCTGCGGCAAGACGGGCGAGGGCATCCGCATCTTTATCGGCAGCGACACCTTGCGCGCGCACAGTGCAGACGTCTTGCTGTCGCGCAATCTCCTCTGCATCTACAGCAGCCACCGCGAAAAGCTGACGGTGCCGTTTGTGCGCCCCGAGGACGACTCCATGTTTCGGAATCTGTGCACATCCAGCATGGGCTCGGAGCGGCCCAAGCTGCTCAACGCCACGGCGGCCGAGTTCATCTCGAGCGACCTCAAGTCCAGGACGAGTCTGGAAGGATACGACGACGACCAGCCCAGCCATACCCACTCGGATTTCCGTGGTCCGGATGCCCGCCGTCCGTCGGAAGAGGGACTGCAGGCGCGACAGGGACAGCGGGTGCTGAGAGGTCCGCACGAGGGGGAAGAGGAGGGGGAGGAGCTCAACGTGGCTGGTGTCGGGGAGGATGACGGCAATGCGAGCCTGGCTGAGACGAGTAGCATATCGCCCACCATGGCGCATCCCGTGCCGACGTCCAAGTGGCCCAGAGTATCGGCCAATCCGTCAGACAGCGGCACAGATGGCGACCGGCAAGTACGCCACTCGAGCAGCTCTGAGCGCTCCAAGGATAATTCTACGGCCGATGGGGGGCTCATGGGAAGCACAGCAGGAGGTGGAGGGATTGGTGGAGGGGGAGGGGGAGGCAGACGCGATGCCAGCGCCATCTGGGGATCCTGGCGCCAGGGCGGCTCGACCGGTAGCGACGGCGGGCCACGGGAAACTGGCTCCATCAGTGGTTACCAGCCGGCGAGACAGCCGAGGATGATGAAAGTTCTCAAGGCCAAGTCGGGGGGCAATCTGGCGTCGTCGGCGCGCTCGGGGTCTGCGTCGTACGAACCGTCACCGCCACTGCGATCCAGTGGTGAGAGCAGCCGCCGCAAGAGTCAGGGAGCTCTTGGTGCCGAGGGGGGTGGGAGTGGCAGTGGCAGTGGCAGTGGCACAGCATCCAACGTCATTCGATGGGAGTCAAAGCGGACGATCAGCACGAGCAACGCGGTGGCAAACAGCGGTGGTGGAGCTAGCAAGGAGAACAAAGGCCAGCAAGGACTGGCGGCGCTGGAGCTGCGGAACAGCAACAATACCAGCAACAGTACCAGCAGCACGGGCGGGGCACCACGGACGTCCAATCCCGTAGGTAGTGCGTCGGCCTTTACGTGGATAAAACAGCCGAAGCAGACGACGTCATCGAGCGCTGCGCAGTAAAGGAAGTAGGGCTACCTTTTTTTGGCGAGTTCTTTCTTCTAGCTTTGTACGCCCCCTTTCCCCTCCCTCCTTTCGGTCCGGACAGCAGCGGGCTACCCGGGAACATATACGTAGTCCCCAGAGAGGCCATGTACTTTCATGGATAGGTAGTGGAAATAAAAGAACATCAAAAGAAGAAGAAGAAAAAGAAAAAGAAGTGGGTTTTGTAAATTCTATTGGTTTTACGTCTCAAAACTTGGCAGAGAGCAGCGACGACAGGGCGGCCTTGGTCTCGCTGCTGGTCTGCTTGACGAGGCCAAAGATGTTGCGGCCCTCTGCGTGGCTGGCATCGCCAATGTGCTCGTAGAGCCAGCTCTCTGAGGTCGTCACGACGGCGCCGGCCGCGCGCAGGCGGTCGAGGGCCACGGGCACTTCTTGCGCGTTGCAGGACGAGACGCCGTCGGCGAGGACGAAGACGCGGTGGCCGTCGCGCAGCAGGTCGAGCGTCGTCTGCGTGACGCAGATGTGCGACTCGATGCCGACGATGACGACATCCGGCTTGGCGGCCGGCGTCGCGGTGCGCAGGGCCAGCGTGACCTCGGGAACGCACATGCTGAAGCGGGTCTTGTCGGCGTCGACGAGGGCGGCCGCCTTGTTTTTGTTGTCTGCCGTCTGGGCGGTCCCCGGAAGAGCGAGGAGCTCGGTCAGCTCAGGGACCGTGTTGCCGAGACGCAGGCGGTTCTGCGTCGTGACGATGACGGGAAGGTCGAGGATGTGGGCGGCTCGCAGGACCTTGCGAGAGGTGGCGACGCTGGGGCCAGAGTTAGTTGGGCAGTAGAGTCAGGAGACGGGGCAGGAGGCACAAGGCAGACGCACACATGCTGGAACTGAAAGATGAGGTCACGGAAGCGTTCCTGAATGTCGCAGACAAAGAGGACTGTCGGTCTGGGCTGGAGGATTCTGTTCATGGCGGTAGTGGTCACGGGATGAACAGAAAAGTGAAGCGGAGGGAAATCAAAAGAAAATCAAAGAGAGAAAGCCGGAAGGGGGGGCAAAAGAGTGAGGCAGCCTGTCGAATGACGGAAACAAAGGGGGTGGTCCCATGTACAGAACTTCTTCCGTTGTCCCGTTGGCCCTTCTCCAGAGTTAGTCTAGCCAAGCCGTGGTGAGGAGTAGTTGAGACGCGGGGCAGCCTTGCTTCTCCAGTTGCCCGTTTGTGGGGTAAATATTGTATTCCGGAACCAACCTTTGTCTCTTGACAAGTTCCAGCAGCGCACGAGTAGTCCAAAGCTGGGCCTTGGTCAAGTTATAGTTATAGACCTTGCATGATATAAAGAGTCATAAATTTTACAAGAAACATTCTGATGCACACGAAAAAAGAAAAAGTCGATTCTCTAGTCTATTCACGTAGAGACGAGAGAAGCAAGGTAAAGGATGGATTGTGTACAAAGTGTAAGAGAAGAATTACAGCCAGTCCCGTTTTATGTTTTGTCCACTTATTTCAGAGCAGCCTGGATGCTCTCGAGAACCTGCAAAACGTCGAGTCAGTAAAAGGAGCAAGCTGGAGACCATGCTGGAGATTCTGATGGCACTCACGTCAATCTCAATCTTGGCCTCGGCAATGTCCTGCTCGCTACCGCTGCCGTTGGCAATCTTCTGTGCCTCTGCCAGCTGGGACTTGACGGCCTCGGCACTAAAGTCCTCCAGAGGGTAGCCCTCGACGGCGTTGATGCTCAGACTCGAGTTGGGCTGCACGACAGCAAAGCCACCAGACACTGCACGTGTTAGTCTTGGACCTCTGAACTGGTGTATCCGCAGCTTCCGCTCTTTTCTTTTCTTCTTCTTTTGTTCTTTTCCTCTTTTTCTCTTTCGCTTTCCGTGCTGACTAGCTTGGGCAGCTCTTCACCTCTCCCAGCCTGCACAGCCACCATCCACCACATCACTCACAAAAGAACTGCTTGGTGCTTCCGCCCTCCTCAATGACCTCGACCAGGCCGGGCTTCAGCTGCTCGATCGACGGTACGTGGTTGGCCAGGACACCCATCTCGCCCGACTCGGCCGGGATGTTGACCTGCACGACATCCTGCGACTTGAAGATGGACTGCAACGTCTCTTGTCAGCGTGCTTCGAGGCAACCTTTACCTTGACGGTCGTCGTGGATCGCATCTCGCTCGAAAGAGCAATTCTCGTATATCGCGCATCTTGCCGGCCATATTTTATATTTCATGACATACCTGGTGAGGCAGAGAGAGGCTCAGCTTGATCTATAGGAGGAGCTTGTCAGCAGATGGACCTTGTAGAATAAAAAAGGAAAAAAAAAACTCAAATCTCCACGAGGAATGCGACGAGCTATCGCAGCTTGCTTCTCTTCATACCTTGTCCGGAACAGCTTCGGCATAGGTTCTCCGCTGGACCGCCATACGGGCCACGGTCGGGCGCACGCGCAGGGCGGCGCGGGCAAAACGAAGAGAGCTCATCTTTGGTAAGGGAGGGTTGGTTGGTTGACGGTAGTACCGGTCAATTGGGGGGCTGGCTTGGAGGAGGTGGGGAGAATTCGACGTGGAAAGGGGAGCTCGGAAGCAGAAAAAAACATCGCCAGACATTCCGATTTTCCTCGAAATGCCGCTACGAGTTTCGCACTAACGCACGTGATGTGATTGATCCTGACACGTGATATCTCACTTGACTTTAGTTATATCACGTGATTGAAGTTTTGAAGTAGACTTGAGAATCTATCGGTGTAGATGCTGCGTAGGCATTGGCTGCCATTATTTCTTCCTGTTTCTTTTCGTTTGTAAACTCTGTTGGTCGGGATGCCAAAAGGCAAAAAAAGGTTCGCATGCAGTGGTCAGGAGAGACACAGCACAGTGCAGCGCAGCGCAGCACAGCACAGCACAGAATTACGCGTTCTCGTGCCAAGGCTTCCAGAGCTGGCTGCGGTCGCTTTCTTTCGAAAAAGGACGGATGCAAAGACGAAAGGGAGAAAGTCGCCCAATGTTTCTACATAGTACTCTCTGGCTGTGGCGATGAATCCTACCATCCCTTCTTGGCTGTACCGCGTACGCGTACGCAGGCGTATGGGCAGGCAGTTCGGACATGTGAATGGGGTAGGCGCCTGGAACCAGAATTCTCGACTCTGAGGATGTACTCCGTCCTACTGCGTCTGTAGGAGTAGGAGAGCTGCATGCATCTCTTGGCGTCGCTGTTCTTGTCCCTTTTGGCCAAGAAATCAAAACAGGAGAAGCAGTGAGCAATGAGCCGTTTGAGCTCGAGGTCTCTCGTTCATAGGCCAACGCATGCTAGAGGTGCTGCTTGTACGAGGCAAAACGAGCAGAGGTGCCACAAAAATAGGATTATGCCAAGCCGGCAGACGCAGGAAGTCCAAAAAGAACCAGGGAGGTGACCAGGAAGAGGATCCACGGTACACGTCTGGGCATTCCTATTCTGTGTTTCTCTTCTTGGCAGAACCACACTCTCGCCCTTTTTTTTATGACGACCGAGAACAGATGCAGGACCGAGATGAGAGGCTGTCTGCCCTGGAATCCTGGCCCTGTTACATACTCCGTATGAGTAGGACAGCCTCTTTTATGTGTTCGACTCCGGTTTGCTCCTCTTCGAGTTTGAGACGTGACCTGCACCCCCCTATCCAAGCACTCGTACTCGTACGGAGTACAGAGCACAAAGGGCAAGAGACACGTACCAGCCAGTTGTCGGGGGCGCAGGTGGTCTCTCTCGGGACCGGGTGCACAGATATATACAGAGTACGTAGTCCTTGGGGTCAGGAAGCAAAAAATCAGGGAATTGGGCACCACCTTTGAGATAGGAGTCTGTTTCTTGTTTTCTTGTTCGTGTCTTGTCCTCGCCGTCTGTCTCATTATTAGGCATGAAAGGATAAAGAGAAACCCAGGATTACTGCCAAGTGACAAGATACAAGACATGGATGCACAGGGAAGAGAAATGAGACAAAGATGATGGCTGAACATACGGAGTCCTATTACGAGTACTCATGTGAAAACAGGAAATGGGGGTCCAGCAGTCAGATGGCTGGCAAGCAAACGGAGGCCAGAATGGGAAACGGGGGTTTCTTCGAAAGAGGATACTCCGTAATCGAGCATGCAGGCGCACTGTCCACCTGGTGGCCACTGCTTGCCCTTGATCTACGATGGCCAAGAACGGAGTGCGACACCTCTATTTCTTGGTATTGATTTCTCGACGCCTTCTTTGCTGACGAGATGTTCCTGTTCTTGCCACAGTCGACTTACAAATGTACAGAGTACGTGGTCGATTATGCTACTATGAATGTGTACGTACTCTTGTACTCGTCCTCGCAGTGCAACCACAGGAATCGTCTTTCGGATAGCCTGGGACTCGTGCATCCTCTGCAGATGACCGCCAGTTGCCCAGGTCGCGATAGCGTGCCGAAGCAAGCGAGCTCACACACGCAAAAGAGGGGGAGGATGTGGGGGTTACAAACTTTGGAGCGAGAGAGCGAGCACTACTGAACTCGTACGTCTACATAGTACACGTCGCATGCATGGCTCGCTCTCTCGTGCCTATTTGCGGAGTAGCTGGTGGAAAGGACGAAAATAATCAAATAATTGGAAAAAAAAAATCAGAAAATTACAGTGTAGCGAATAGGAAAAAGAAGAGGATAAGAAACGGCATCAACAAAAGAGGAAAAGCTCTCGGGAATGGTGCGGCAACTGGACTGGCATGCTGTCAGTTCTCGTGAGAGTACGACAGGGTTGCATTTTCCCTGGCTAGCTCTCTTTTTTTCAATGGACAATGATGCAATGACAAGGTCACATTACTTGGCTTGCCTGTCGGCGGTCACACCCTTCTGGTGACAGCACTGGAGGACAAGAAGAGGGAAGGAACGGAAGGCCAAGGACGAATGGGATGCCTGTACAACCCGTACGACTAACGCCGTCCGTCCTAGCATGAGCATGCGCTGCCTCCTCGTACTAGTACCTGTTTCTCTCGCTCTTTCAGCGCTATTTTGGTCTGTCAAAGACGTACCCATATTTTAAGGACGGTCATCCTTTCTCTGGTCAGATCTGAGAAGAGACCGAGGAGAGGAGAGGGACTGAAGACTGAGAAGCAGGAAACAGAAAGCAGAAAAAATGACAAGAGACAAAAAGACAAAAAAACAGGTTCTTTCAGTGCATTAGCGGTGTCTGCAGGAGGGCACTACTACCTACTCACAAAGATGAGCACCATTTTCGTACTATGTAGACGACGATACTATGTAAGCACCGTCTCTTTGGATGATTACGAGGATGCACCGATAGTGCTGCTCATCAAAGCAGCAGAGACAAGGAGGATGAGCACTGGTGCTATTCGTGACTATTACTGTATCCTATATAAGCCAAGGAAGCATCAGTTGGATAAACTTGGTGAGCCAGAGTGCCAAGGCAAGCCAAGAGAATGATGAGCAAGACAGCAATCTACCCGTTTTGGAAGGAGCTGCTGGTGACGAGCATCTGCAGACTCGGGCTCAACAAAAGCAGAGAAGGAGCTAAAAGAAGAAAGAAATGGAGAAAAGAGCATTGAGAAAATGGGAAAAAGATGCAGTAGTTGCACTCGTGCCACTCTAAACGGCCCTGCACAGAGAAATTTCTTTTTCTAAATTTTTTCTGAATTTTTTCTTAAAATTAGTGTTTTTTTTTTTTCAATTTTTACAGTGTATAAAAAATATTTTTTTCCTGGTTCCTTCCCTTTTGGCCCTACTGTGTATTTTCCCGCTTGTCAATGAGATTTCGGAGGCTACTCTGCATTAGGGAAGCTTGTCCTCGTAGTTTCTCCAGTTCGACCCGCACAACAAGAGCGGGTATTTCACCGTTTTCTGATGCAGATTTTATACGTGCGTGTTTGTGGTTACACGTCACAAATGACAAGACCTCGGCGATGGAGGAGTCTTTCGGAGTAATATAGAGAGGATTATGATATGCCGGGGTCAGCGAGTTTACAAGAGCTCCGTACGAGTACCCTCATATGACTCGTATGCAAAGCAAACAATACAAGCGGAGAGGAATGGTGGATTCTAGACGGTCGCGTTTCGCAGTGTTTCAAGGGTCGGCGTAAGAAGGCGTTAGCATTGCGCTCATCGCTTTTTCTTCACTGGGGCAAATTCCTTCTGGACGCCACCATCGACCGCCTGGAAGAGTTCTCGGCCACACCGCTCTTTACTACTTGTAGGTCATTTAAAAAAAAGGCACAGTCATTGTTCTCGTGCAAATACGAGCCTTCGTAATACCTCGTCTTTTTCGTTTTCAGACAGTGTATAGCACCAACGGGCTTGTACGAGTACTGTCCTCGTACTGTACTCACACTGTCTTTGTAGGGTACGCTTTCGCTAGGCTGCCTCTCCTCGGAACAATGTCCTCTGAACAATGCGGATCGCTGTTCGCGTAAATTTTGGTGGAGGGCACAGGAGCGTTCCTCATTCGAAAACGTGGGAAAGGGCGCACTGCCGCCTTCTCTTCTTTGTTGCCAAGGGGCTGTGTGTGGCAGGACCTGCGCTAAGAGGGAAAAATAGATCGCAAAGGATTTCACGATGGGCGCTGGATGGGTTGATTATACATACATGGTAGTGTCCGATAGTATGTACGTGTACGAGTACGAGTACAGTGTATGAAGAGGATGTGATCGTACAACGTGCAAATACTGTACTCACACGGTACCACTGACCTCAAGTGGACAACCAGGAATTCTCGTATTCATATTGAATACATACTATGTATGTACTCGTGCGGCGTTGAGAGTGGACTTGCGGCACAAAACTGTCGGCTTATTGTGTGTAATAGCGTCGACATGTGCTGGCTAGCACTGCGGGATATTGTTGTGGGTTTTGTCCGTTTTCACTTGGCTACCGTGTGCGTACAGTACGAGTACGTACGTACATACGAGTACGTACGAATACCTTCAGGGGCAAATGAAAAAAGACTTCCCGACGTCGGCACGCCCACGGACTCCTAGCGTAATTGTGCGCCATGCTGGCAGTGCTGGCAGTGCTCAATTTCCGCCATGAAAGGCTTTTCAAGCACAGTGTGGGTAGCGACAAAGACACACCCCAACATTCTGCGTACTATGTAAAATCTTGTACATTACGTATTGGACTTGTATACAAAGCTCCGTTTTCCGAAAGTCATGCAATCCATCCATTTGCCCCATACTGTCCTCGTGCTCGTTCTGCACTGTAAGTTGACGGCCGTCTCCACCCACACTCCCCCCAATCGTTCTTCTGACAAGCGCTATTTTCGCATCCAACTTCTCTTTTAGCAGTGCGTTCTTCCTGCAGTAGAAAAATGCTAGTACGAGTACGTACTATGTACTGCGTAGTACGCAGCACAGTACGGGGTACTTGTCGAACTCGCACGCTCGTAAAAGAGCGAGACCAACGAGAGACCCGCGAGAAAGACCGACAGATGAGATCACTTGCACACTGTGACCAGCACTTGCCATTCCTGTCCCTCCGTTTTCCTTTCGTTCCTTTTCCCTTTTTCTTTTGCTCCTGCTCCTTGCTCTTTTTTTTTTTTCTTTGGACTCCGTACTCTTTGGCTCTTTTTTCCCTTTTTATTTGATCAGCCTCAATACCCACAGCCGAAGTACTCCGTATAGTCCAGCAAAGCAGGCCAACAGACCAAGCGAACCTGCAAAACCCCAAGCGTCTCCTCTTTCCCAAAAAGGTTTATTATGAAAAGAGAAGAGGGAAAAAAACTTGATTAATATATGTCTTGTTTTTTTTCCTCTCCTCCGTATTCCCGCCCACTCTCACTCTCACTCGTCCTCTTACTCTTACTCGTCCTGACTCTTACACACTCGTCTGACTAGCCGCTCTCATCATCCCGCCACCCATTCTTTCTCTCCCGTATATTTCTTCCCTCTCGCCCACAACCAACTCTTTTTCTCATGCAAACGCACTGGGCAACAACATAACAAAGCAAATTTTTTTCTTGTTTTGCCCCCTCCAAACAAAACAAGACTCGTCGTCAGTCAGGAGTCTATTTTCGAACGCTTGGATTACACTAATCCACTGCTCTCGAATTGTGTTACAGAAGAGTCTGCTTTTCTGTTTTTCCTTTTTTTTTATTCTCTTTTCTCCCCTCTCTCTTCATTTCTCTCCGGCTTCCAGCTATTCACTTTTTTTACAATGCCACTCCGCTTATAGCAATACGGTCCTTAGGGACAACTTTCTCAGGGCCAACGATTTGATATCTTGCCCTGCTGCTTTGAGAGCAACCTTGTCTGATAACATTGCATTGAAGCACATTTGAACACTTACAAGTCTCTAAGACTTTTATCTCGACATCTACTTTGGTCTTTCCTTGTCACCTACCTCGACACTCTATCCTTGGGGTCTCTATTTCTCAGATTTCAGAAAATTCAGCAAAAAAACAGAAAATACAACAAAAAAAGAATATCAGAACATCGAATATCAGAACAACAAAACATCAAAACAACAGAATACAAGAACAACAGTCAATACAACAGTCAATATGCCGAATTACTTTGGACTCGACTCTGCCGCGTGCAACACGACGGCCTGGGGCTCCGGCAGTCTGCAGCCCTCTACAGAAGAGGAGGCTGCTGCGGACGTGGACGAGCCACCAGACCACTTTGCCCGGCGGACGTCTGATACCCAGATTTACCATTCCTTTCAAAAGACCATTGTCGTGCCTCGCTCCAGAGAACACGCCCAGTCTCTTCTGACTAAGGCTCTCCAGAGCCAGTCTGAGGACGAGGCTCTCGACAGCAGCGCCGCCAGCAACTGCCCTCGTCGCCGGCGCTCTATTACCAGCAATGTCAGCACCGCTTCCACGACCGACTTTACCAGTGACACGGGCATCACTACGCCTCCGCGGACAAGCTCGCCCAGTCCCTCTCGTCTGCTGATTGACGGTGTGGCCCCGGTTCAGGCTCGACGAAAGATTTCTTTCGCCTGTCCTGCCGCCGATGCGGACGCAACGCCCAAGCCACCTGTGCAGAAACCTGTTACTCCAGCGCCAGCCGAGACACAGCCACGGAAGAGATGCATCTCCTTTGCCTGTGCAGATGCCAAGCCAACCAGCAAAGCTACCGGTCCGAATGATAAGGCCAATGACCAGATTGGTGCGACCAACGCCAAGGCCGTGATACGTGTTACAGATTCAGCGGCAGTCCCCACGTCGGGCAACACCACCGCTGGTGCCAGTGGCACGAAGCCAGCTGAGCCAAGACGGCCGTGCATCAAGTTTGCCTGTCCCGTTCGGCCCTCCACCGACTGCCACAAGCCCCACACGTCGACTCTCAAGGTCGATGCACCCGAGGGCCGGAGAATGCCCAGAAGGCCTTCGCCTGCCCCTCCTCCGGAGCCGCGGTCGCCTGTTTCGTACCGCAAGCACCATCGTGGTGCGTCCTCTGGCCGGTCTCCCAGACCCCCCAGCCGTCCAGGCATGCCTCGGCAGGCTTCTTCTCGTGGTGCAGTGCCCACACGGTCCAAGAAGTACATTTCTGCCCAGCCAGAGGACCTGGCGGGCGAGTCGTCCCGTTTCCACGAGTTTGCCAGTGACTCCATCGTCGATGATGACTGGATCCGTCACGCAAAAGCGTCCATGGGCCACAAGATCACCATCAATGACACGCTGAAGAAGGAGCTTGCCATCCGTCTCCTGGCCAAGGAGGCAGAAGAAGAGGCTGCACTGGAGGACGGAGAGGATGACGACGATGCCGGCAACGTTTCCGGTGATGAAGAGGATGAGGGGGATGAAGAGGACGAAGATGAGGACGAGGACGAGGAGGATGAAGACGAAGATGACGAGGACGAGGACGACGATGATGACTTTGATGAAGAGGATGAAGAGGATGATGAGGAGAACGATACGGTGGAAGACAGAGGCCGCTCCTTTGAGATGGATCTGATTTCCAGCTACAGGTTTGACGCTGCTTCTGACGGATACAACACGGACAATGAAGTCGGCTTCGCTTCGTCAGATGACGAGGATGATGGCCTTGTTCTGTGGACGGTCAAGCAGAACCAGAACCGCCACCGTGAGGAGTACCAGGACATTGGTCACTCGACGCTCTACCAGGGGGAGAGCCCCGTCTTCCGCCGCCTCTCCGTCGACGAGCAGTCTGATTCTTCTGCCTATGTGGAGGGCCAGGCCATTCGCCAAGACAAGCCAAAGAACCGGGAGCTGAATGGGCGCCGTCCCGCTACACCAGAGCTCCCGGACAGCACCGACTTTGTGTGTGGTACCTTTGACGAAGACCGGCCGCTCGAAGAGGCCTATCTCTCGCACATGGCAGCTCGCAAGCGGGAGAAGTACCGGACGATTCCTCAGGACATTGACCCGAGTTTTCCTACGTCAGATCCGGAGGATAGCGACAATGGCGACAAGTATAACAAAAAGGCGCACCAGCCAAAGCAGCAACATGGCAGTGCTGCCGATGACCACCTCTGGCTGCACGGTGAGCTGGACGATCTCCATCACGGACAGGACCAGGCCGAGGGTCGTCGCAAGAAGGACCGGTCTCCCAGACGGTGCCGGTCTCCGCCACCCCCCAAGGCCCGCGGCCGGTCTCCTGTGCCACGCCATCTCTTTGAGCGGCACTCGCCGAACAGGAGACTGAAGTCGCCTGCTCCAAGATTTGCGGCACCCCAGCCTCAGGCACTACAGACGACGCCGGCCATGCCGGTCTCTCCTCGCGCCTCTCCGGTTGAGATTTCTGTCGTCGCCGACACGATTGCCCATCAGTCCCTGGCATTCCGCCCGGGCCTGACGCAGACCAAGTCGCTTCCCCGTCCTCCAGCCATTTTCCGCAACCAGCACACCTTGAATCATCATCACGGCTCGGGCAAGCCAGCACGTCGGCCAAAGACCAACGGCATGACCAGCACGAAGCCGATGCACATTCGTGGCGCTCTTGATATTGTCAAGGGCCTCGAGCAGAAGCGTCAGAGACGCAAGGAGAAATTCCAGCAAAAGTATTGCAACCGCGCGCGCAAGGGACAGGCTCCCGAGAGACGGCCGCAGCGCGGTGAAGGCGCCGAGCGGATGAGAGAGTTGGGTCTGCTCATGGCCGGCAAACTGGGACAGGGCCCTTACGTCATTTCCATTTAAGGACACCTATACGACTTTTATTTCCCCATTCATGACCAAAGGTGTTTATATTTTGTATTTGATTTTAATTTCGGTTGGGTCAAGGGAGTTGGTGGCCATTCAGCATAGCATAGTGAGGCTTTTTTTTCTTGATTACCCCCCCTTCTTCCAGCTCACACAACGCATTGATGGTATTTTTTTTGTTTCCATCTGATTCAAAAAAAATCTTTTCTTTCGTATATGTATATTTTCTTACCCTCACACCTTTATGTATCCACAGACTGCATTGTACATAAAAAGGTACAGATCATTTTTGATTCTTTGTTTTGTGCCTCGTTTGCTTGGACACTGTTACACTTTTGACACTATCTTGGATGTTTTGGTGCTTTGATGCTTTATTTTATGACTGGTTTCTATGCTTGCTTTTTTGCCGACAGTTTGATTTGATGACAGCATAGATACCCACCCTTTTTCTGATGAAAAGAAGGCACACACTAGCTGACAGATGAATTGACGAATATACGATCAACAGATGACTCGAGTTGCAAGGTGGCCAATAATTCTGTGACTGTAGATTTATGCGTCATCCAACAATCTGATCAGCCAGTCAGGAGGTGCCATTTGGCGGATGTTTTAGGGGGAGGCGAATGACACGTGACCGTGTGGGGAGGAGTGACTGCGTAGAGTCCGTAGAATTCGTTGGTAATGAATGCCTTGCATTCTAGGCAGAAACCAAAATGACAGTTTTTGTCTCGCGATGACTTATCATTTTCGGTAGTGTGTGGTCGTTTACGGGACCTGCTCTTTGCTTCTTCTTTCACCCTTCCCCCTTCCTCCTTCTCTTACCACCGAAACTCGACCCAAAGGGCTGCCACGCCACAAGTGAACACAAGGATCCGCCGATTCTCTTTCTCCCTGCTTGCTTTCTCATTTTCCCGCACACCTCTCTCTCTGTCCCCTTCACCGTCGGGTCATTTTTGCCCTTGCGCCAAATCTACGGTGTCACCTGCTTTCGATTTTCTCGTCTTGTCATCCACCTCTTGCTCTCTTGCTCGCTCTCCGTCTCTGTATTTCTCTATTTCTCTATTTCTCTCTGACTCTTAATTCGCCGCCATGTGGATTGTCAACTGGTGTATGTATTCCGCTGGTGATGGGTGGTCGTCGTGTTTTCCCAGTCTCTTGTTGTATCTGCTGACATGTGCTCTCACCAGTTTACGATGTTCTGTCGTCGCTCGGCCTGCTGAACAAGCACGCCAAGCTGCTGTTCCTGGGCCTCGACAACGCAGGCAAGACGACTCTGCTACACATGCTCAAGGTACGACTATCCTTTTTGTCTTTTTTTTTTGTTTTTTTTTTACAACCGTGCTGGCTCTCGGGACGAGTGCTAACCTTTTTTCTTTTTTTAGAACGACCGTGTTGCCATTATGCAGCCGACGCTTCACCCGAGTTCGTCATCTCTCCCATAATACTCTACCATCCCCCCCTTTTATTTGCTCGTCATGGTTGCGTTTGATATGCCAACAGGCCGGTGCCTTGCGTGATGGGATGGGACTGTCATGGACGCATCTTTATCCTTTTTATGGAATGTTTTGCTAACAGAGATACAGCCTCTGAGGAGCTGGCCATTGGCAGCGTGCGGTTCACGACATTTGACCTGGGTGGTCACCAGCAGGGTAAGTAGAGGGAGAGTGGGAGAGTGGGAGAGAGAAATAAAACAAAAACTAACAATGGGCAGCCCGTCGTCTGTGGAAGGACTACTTTCCCGAGGTCAACGGCATCGTCTTCCTCGTCGATGCCAAGGACTATGAGCGTTTCCCCGAGGCCAAGGCAGAGCTGGATGCTCTCCTGTCGATGGAGGAGCTGTCCAAGGTGCCCTTTGTGATTCTTGGCAACAAGATTGACAATCCCAGTGCCGTTTCGGAGGACGAGCTGCGCAGTCAGCTGGGCATGTATCAGACCACGGGCAAGAGTAAGGTTGCGCTCGAGGGCATCCGACCCATTGAGGTCTTTATGTGCTCCGTGGTGATGCGGCAAGGTAAGGCTGGCCAGGCGTGATGTGTTTTTTTTTTGGATGGCCAGATGCTGACTCTTTTAGGCTACGGAGAAGCCTTCCGGTGGCTGTCGCAATATGTCTAAGTTGTCCCCATGTCCCACTCCACGCCTACTCGACGGCCCTTGTGCTCTCGTGAAATTGTCTCTTTGAACCCATCTTCTCTTGAGAAGGATGACTACAAGCAGAGAGCCGGGTGGCAGACAGTAGCGAGGCTGGTGTTTTTCTGATGGTCTGATGGTCTGGTGGTCTGGTGGCAGTAGCGACTCTGGGGGTAGTCGAGTCGTGGCAGTGGTGCTCAGATTTATGTGCGCGAGGCACTACTTTTGAAGCATTTTGTATTTCTCGTTGTGTGCATGATGATTCTGCTGGGATGGGGCGTGTGTGGAATGGTTTGGTTGGCAACCGGAGGAGAAAGAAAAACGAGACTGTCCTTTTGCCAATAGGGACTCGATCCCCTCAATCGTCTCTCTTTCTCTGTTTCTCTCTTTCTTCCTATTTTACTTTTCCCTTTTTCCTTGACAGTTTCTTACTGTTGCTCATGTTTTCTCGCTTATTAGCAATCCCTTAATACGACCGACATGTATAGAGCCAGGCTGAAGAAGGCATGCAGCAGGAATGAGAATCTTTGCCTCTGGGCAGCCTTGTCTGATACTGCGTAACTTGTCGACTGGTGATACAAGTCACGTGCCATGACCGGTTGTCCTCCTGTTTTCTCTTTCATCTTTTCAGTCTACTCGTATTTGTCTCTTGCAAAACGCAAAACTACAGGAATACATTGCATGATCACACGCTTCTGCCAGTCTTGCCACCCGGGGTCGTTCGGCTTTCGTCTTGTGCCTCTCAGATTTGCGTGACCGATGATAATAGTTCTATTAGCAGCTCAACAGCTATTTTTACGGGGAATAGACAGGGGGATAATAGGCTTCGCTGTCCCACCCCACCTTGCCGAATTTCGCCTGGAGGCGTTTTTACCCAGCCTATTATTATCCTTTTCCCCAACAACATCTGCGACGTCATTCTTCAGCTGCCCATTCTCTCACTTTTGCGATCTCAATCCCCATTGTGCCCAAACAGAGAGGCACGACTCTGTACATTGTATTCTCTTCTCCTCTTCCTCAGCCTCTCTCTCTCTCACACACACACACACTCTCTCTCTCTCTCTCTCTCTGCCACGACGGTTCCACAGGCACAGCCTTTCACAGCCTTTTTTTTGGCAAGGGAGAAACAAGTCGATTGTCGACTGTCCTTTTCCTTTTCGTTTCTCTCTGGTCGACTCTCTTCACTTTTCTCTCATCTTTCCTTCTGTCTCTCCCCTCTCTTTTCCCTTTTCTGTCGCCATGATTGCTCGCGTATCTCAGTCCTTTGTGCTCTTCTCCCTTTAAATTCTCCACTCTAAACTCTCTACTTTTTAACATTTTCTTTTCAACGACAACGACGACGAGGTACCCATGGCAGAAAAAGACGGCCATGGCCATGCAACAGCCCCGTCTGCTGGCGCGGCTGTCCCCGGCACCTTTGACTACTACGGCTTTCCCGTCGACTCTCTCCACGACTCCTCGATGCTGCCCGACTTTGAGACCGACTTCCTCTCCTCCGCAGACATTGACGCCTTTATACAAGCCCTTGCCGGGCCCGATCCTCTTCAGTCGCCCCCTCCCGGCACTGCTGGCACCGCCGACGACGGTATGCGCAGCCCTGCCGCTCTTTCTCGCCATGCCAGCCGCCGGCCGAGCGCCTCGGGCAGCACGGCCTACTATTCGACGGTACCGACACCGGCTCCGGCATCAGCGGTAGAGTCTGCCGTCGAAGCAGCCTCCGAGGCCACAGGCCTGCCTGGTCTGTCTGGCCTGTCTGGTCTGCCCGACACGGGCAGCGCCTCTCCTCTCTTCATCACGGCAAAAAACGACTGGGCGCCCGTGTACGAAAAGGTCACGCCCGAGCAGGAGTCGAGCGCCAGCTCTATACAACCAGTCTGTCATGCCGAGGCAGCAGGTGCGGGCACAGGCCCAGGCTCAGGCCCAGGTACAGCTTCGGGCACAACGCCTGCCCAGTTCTCCTCGTCGTGGTGGCCCTTTTTCTGGACGCGGCGCTCAAAGAATACAACAGCAGCATCGGCACCTCTGCTGCAGACACCGACGCCCAAGCGCAGCCGACACTACAAGCTGGCCAAGTTGCGCCAGAGGACAGCGGCGGAAGCCGCAGCCTCGGCGGCCTCGGCGGCGGCGGGCAAGCGTGTGCGTGCCAAGACCAAGGCGCGGCCGGCGCGGACCAAGGACGAGACGCGTGAGGGATACCTGTACGGCCTGCTCAAGTGGCCCTTTCTGGTGGGCGTGTTTGCATGGATCCTCGGCCTGTCCGTGGCCTACCTCCTGACCCGCTTGTACATTGCCTCCTACGAGCAGCTGGTGACATGGCGCGGGCGGCGCGAGCGGCTCCGACGACGGCTCCGGTCTGCGTCCGACTACCGCAGCTGGGTGGCAGCGGCCTGCGATCTCGATGCGTTCCTCGGCAACGACAAGTGGAAGGAGGAGAACGAGTTTGCCTTTTACGACTTTCGCACGGTGCGACGGGTGGCCGACCAGCTGCGGCGGTCGCGGCGCGAGGCGGAGGCGTGGGAGGCGACATCGACATTGACAACAACAACAACAACAACAACAACAACAACGGCCACAACGGCCACAACCAACGAGACATCTGTTGCGCGCAAGACATTGGCCGAGGCGGCCGAGAGCAGCGACGGCAGCGCACACCGACGGAAGCCCGTCGACGATCTGCAGGCGCTGGTGGAGGCGTGTGTCAAGAACAACTTTGCGGGCGTCGAGAACCGGCACTTGTACAGCCGGACGTACTACGGGACGAAGAATCTGGTGCAGAGCTACCTCGACGAGGTGGAGCGGTGTCTGCAGTTTCTGATCCGGACGCGGCAGCTGGACGTCGCCGCCAAGCGCGGCCTCTTCAAGCGGCTGCACGCCAACTATGGGCGGACGGCGCTGTGCCTGTCGGGCGGCGCGTCGTTTGCGTACTACCACTTTGGTGTCGTTAAGGCGCTGCTGGACGAGGACGTCCTGCCGGACGTGATTACGGGCACGAGCGGCGGCGCGCTGGTGGCGGCGCTGGTGGCGACGCGCACCGACGAGGAGCTGCGGCAGCTGCTGGTGCCGGCGCTGGCCGGGCGGCTGACGGCGTGCCAGGAGCCGCTGACGACGTGGTTTCCGCGCTGGTGGCGGACGGGTGCGCGGTTCGACTCGGTGGACTGGGCGCGCAAGTGCGCCTGGTGGACGCGCGGGTCCATGACCTTTCGCGAGGCGTACGAGCGCACGGGACGGATTCTCAATGTCACGTGCGTGCCGGCGGACCCGCACTCGCCGACGATCCTGTGCAACTACCGGACGGCGCCAGACTGTGTGATCTGGTCGGCGGTTCTGGCGTCGGCGGCGGTGCCGGGCATCCTGAACCCGGTCGTGCTCATGATGAAGACGCGGCGGGGGACGACCGAGACGGTGACAGATACAGACCGGACAGACCAGAGAGACCAGAGAGACCAGACGGACAAGACCGAGACGGAAACCAGACTGGTGCCGTACTCGTTTGGACACAAGTGGAAGGACGGCAGTCTGCGGACCGACATTCCCATCAAGGCGCTCAACCTGCATTTCAACGTCAACTTTACCGTGGTCAGCCAGGTGAACCCGCACGTGAACCTCTTTTTCTTTAGCAGCCGCGGGTCGGTGGGCCGGCCGGTGACGCACCGCAAGGGCCGCGGCTGGCGCGGGGGCTACCTGGGGTCCGCCTTTGAGGAGTACCTCAAGCAAGACCTGCGCAAGTGGCTGAAGCTGCTGCGCAACCTCGAGCTGCTGCCGCGGCCGCTCGGGCAGGACTGGTCGCAGCTGTGGCTGCAGCCGTTTAGCGGCACCATTACCATCTGGCCCAAGTCGATGCTGTCCGACTTTGTCAAGATTCTGTCCGACCCGGACCCGCCGCAGCTGGCCCGCATGCTGCACGAGGGCCGCCAGTCGGCCTTTGCGCCGCTCAAGTTTATTGCCAACCGACTGCGCATTGAGCGGCTCGTCGAGCGGGGCCGGCTGGCGTCACGAGCCGCAGCGGCGGCGGCGGCGGCAGGAGGAGGAACAGTAGGAGGACTAGGAGGAGGAGGAGGGGGAGGAGAAAAAGGCCGAGTGGATCGAGAGCAAAAAGTCCGCGGCAGGACGAGCAGCGGGAGTCACAAGAGTGGCAGCACGCAGAACGGCAACGGTCTCTCTGGTCTCTCTGGTCTCTCTGGTCTCTCTGGCCTCTCTGACCTCTCGGGTCCCTTGGGCCGCCGTGGCCACGTCTACCACAGCAGCGTGGATTCGCTGCCCAACGAGGCCGATGCTCTGCGTTTTGTGCCGAGCAGCAAGCGGGGGGCCGAGGGACGGCGGCACGGCAGCAGGACCCCGAGCCAGCAGGGGGATGCGGTGGCGACGAGCACGACGGCCTCGGATGAGTACCTGTCGCCGGGGTCCTGGTCGTCGGACGACAAGGCCAGAGACGAGATGGAGGAGCTGGATGAAAGGGACGAGGAGGAGGAAGAGGAGGCAGGTGAAGACGACAGCGAGGAGTGAGAGCAGGAGAGGGCGTTTATGGGCAATGGTCATCATGTGTCATCATGTCACGCAGCCAGCATTGTATATTGTATTTCTTGTACGTTTTTGTTTGTAGAAAAGACGACTTGTTTTTTGTCTTTGAAAGAGACTCGAATATAAAATATAAAATATAAAAAAAAAAGACGCTTGCTCCAAAAAAGACCAATGGCAAGACAAGCATATAAAAAATTAAAAGGGACAAGGAAAAGGACAAGAACCCAAGAATGCGTTGCATTAAGCAGTCGCAGCCAGAACCAGCATATATATAATGGAGGCGACAGATACGACAGACACGACAGACACGACAACAGACACCAGGGAAAAGACGGGTCGGCCCTCGGCTAGTCAGCAGACCTTGAAGCCGCAGACCTCAAAGCCCTTGCCCTCGACCTGGACGCTCGGGCGGCCCAGGTAGAGCAGGGCGAGGTCGCGCACAAAGTCGGCATCGGCCGGGCTCCAGACGTCGAGGCCCATGCGCGTGAGGGCGTCGCTGTTGAGGCGGATGGCCGCGGGTTGGTCGCCCTCCTGGCCTTGTCTGTCTCCTCTGCCTCTCTGGCTCCGCGGCAGACGCCAGCCCCCTCTGCCCCCTCTGCCCCCTCGGCTCGCTCTCGCTCTCGCTCTCGCGGCAGCCGCGCGGGTCCGCTTCGTCCGCCGTCGCAGGAGCAGCGGCGACGACGGCCCCGGCGACAATCCGCTGCGTCGGGCACCTAGGAGATGGGCGTGCTCGTCGGCGTCGTCGGCGTCGTCGTCATCGTCATAGTCGTCATTGTCGTCGTCGAGATGCAGCGGCTGGCCGTGCAGTAGCTCTTGGTCCTCGTCATCGAGCAGCCTCTCTCCCGTCTCGGCCTCACCCTCTTCGTTCTCGTCTTCGTCCTCGTCAATATCGTCGTCGTCGTCGTCTTGGCAATGGTCGACAATGTCCGCCACCACGGACAGCATCTGCGTCGTCAGCCGGTGGAAATAGGCAATAATGGCGAGCTCGGTGGCGGCGGCACCGCTGTCGACCTGGTCGCCGGCAGCCCCTGTGCCCTGCGCGCCACTGGCTTCACCTCTCTGGTTCGTCAAGGACAGGATGGAATCGTGGAGGACAGCGGCCCTGGCTGTGCCTGGCGGCTGCGAGGACGGCTGGGACGACGGCTGGGACGGCAGCGGCGGTGGCTGGTGCAGAAAAGGCGGCCCTGTGGGCCCCAGCTCGAGACCTGCCAGCAGCGAGGCATCCTGAATGTTCTCCTCGACATCCTCGGCCCGCAGCTGCTCGCCAGCACTGGCCCACCACATGAAGCCATTGTAGGCCAGCGCGGCCCAGGTGACAGGCTCGACAATCGGCTCGGCTGCCTCGACAAGCTGGGCGTCTTCTCGGCCGTCTTGGCTGTGGCTGTCTAGCTGGCCGTCTCGGCCGTCTGGCTGGCCGTCTCGTGGTTCTGCCGCCGCACCAGCCACGGTAGACGACGAAGACGAGGCGGCCGTGGCCGTGCGTCGCAGCGGTGAAGCGGCGAGAAGGCTCTCGTCGTCGTCGTCGTCGTTGTCGTCGTCTGCTTCTTCTGTGGCTTGCTCTCGTTCTCTGTTTTCTGCTGCCGCTGCCGCTGCTGCCGCTGCCTGACTGCTCTTTAACCGGTCGAGCCCGGCCCGGAGTGCTCGGAACCGGCGCAGATCACGCTGTGTCGCTTTCAAGGGCACGCCCTTGGCCACCACGACCGTCGGCCACGCCTTGCCGCTGCCGCTGCCATCGCCTCTCGTCTCCCTGGCCCCCCTATTCTTGTTCTTTCTGTGCTCCTTACCGTTCAAGACAGCCGTGGCGGTCGCGCCAGAGTGTGACGGAGAGGCGTAGCTGGGAGGCGGCATGGTGATGAGGACGTCCCATAGCTCGCCTTTCATGGCGAGGATGCTGTCTGTCGTGCAGGCGATCCAGCCCGGGCCACGATAGGGCTGGCGGGAAGCAGACGCATCAGACGGGCCAGAGGCAGCTGCAGGCTTGCAGGAGGAGGTCGCGTCTTGGGAGAGGAAGGGAATGTCGTTGACGCCAATGGTGAAGAGCGGGCGGATGCGCTGTTGGGCCGCCGTGTTGGGCTCGAGGATGTTGGCGACGGAGAGGGGAATGTTGGCGAGGACCGAGAGGTCGTAGACTAGGAACGTGTGAGCAGGTATGAGCAGGTGTGAGCAGAACGGGGCAGAATAGGGCAGGAGGAATTCTTACCGAAATTGTTGGCCTGTCGAACGGGAGCATGGGTGGAGATGAGGATGCGCTTCCGCAGCAGGGCAGCTCGGTAGATGGGAAAGAGGAGCGGGCCAAAGGTGTCGAGCAGGGCCGTCAGACTCCGGGCCGGATGGTGTGGTGACAAGTGGTGGCTGGGAGAGAAGAGAAGGGAGTTGGTGCCGCCCGAGGCAGCAGTGGGCTGAGAGGTGCCAGGGACCATGGGAGACAGGAGCGGGTCGACGCTCGGCACAAGAGGCTGGCCAGGAGGAGAGTCGGAAGAGGCCAGAGAGGTCGAGCTGCCGTGGTCTCGCCAGTAAGCTTCCAAGAGGGGCGTCTCGTTGCGGTCAGCAGCCAGTTTTCTAAAAAGTCAGCCAGGGCACACAGATCAGAAGAGCAGAGACATGGATGCATGGATGCATACCTTGCCATGGCCAGGAGAGCATCGGCATGTCGCCAAGCTCGGCCGAGTCGTCCGTAGCTGCGCGGCACGAGCACGCCGACAGCAATCATGCGCGCATACCGAGCATCGGCCTCGTCTGTCGGCAGATTGACAAAGGCACTCAGACCGGCATATCCGCCACCAGACGGACCTCCTTGGTTTCTGCCTACTCTGTCTTGTCCGTCTTCTCCGCCTTCTCCATCTCTGACATCATCACTGACATCATCGCTGGCATCTTCCTCGTGCACAAAATAAATGAGATCTTCCGACACGGCATGCAGACCCGACGGCAGGCTCTTGTACTCGACCGCGCCTCCGAGGTCGATGCCGCGCGTGGCCCGCTTCCAGACAATCGTATAGCCGGCCTTGACATCAAACTCGATCAGGAAGAGGGCGGCAATCGGCGGCCGATCGGGCAGCATCGGCGGGTGGAGCAAAGGCGTGGGCTCGGGAGGCGGTACCAAGTGCGGAACAGACGAGGAAGCCATGCTCGCGTGTTTTGTTCTCTTGTCGCGACGTGTTGTCGCCAGGTTGTTTTGTTCTGTTTTTGTTCTTTTTTTTATACTTTTTTTCGAATTTCCGAATTTCAATTTGTCGGCTTCTTTCGTCGACTCTCGACTTTCTCTTTCACGTTTCCTGTTTCACTTGAAAGAGATAATGCCGCAGCCGTGTCTGCAAACGGCTCGACAGTCCAGAAAGAAAAAGGCGCCCTCGCAGAAGCCTTTGTCGCTCGTATTCAGGGCGAGACGACCATCTGCGCTGCCAAGGTCCAACGGGTACGGAGTACGAGGATTAGCAAAGCCATTCGGCGTACTACGTAAATGTAGCACTACGGCAGAGACGAGTACGACAAGACGAGTCCAGAAACGCACGAGCGCAAAAGTGGGACGATATGACCGTATCCATTCAATTGGCACTATGAAATAAACTGTGTGGCTCATTACTGTGGCTTATAAGCCTCTGAGTAGTAGCCTCTTATTTCCTGCTTACTTTCTCTTGGCTCCTTCACTTGCTCTCAATCTTGCCAATCGACTCCAGACCAGCCACAGCCTCTGTGACCTGCTGCCAGATGGCCTCGTCGCCGTTCAGCTGCGCCTGCAGATAGGCCACTGTCACCCGCAAAACTGCCGCCAGCCGCTCAGGGCTCTCGTCCTTGGTCTCTGCCGTGTCCCAGCCAGAGATGCCGCCAAAGCCGTGGCGGCCGCCCTTGACGCAAAAGGACGCCTTGGGGCCTGGCGCGTACATGTACGGGTGGGCGTGCCACTCGGGGCCCACGTCAAAGAGCGGGTTGCTGCCGTCGCTGTCGCCCCACACGATGAGGGCCGGCGTCTTCATGGCGGCAAAATTCATGCCATAGTAGGGCATCAGTTTGCGGCCGGCGGCCGTCAGGCAGTCCTGGCCCTCGGGCGTAAAGCCGCAGCCCGGCGAGCCAAAGATGACGCCGGCACGGATGCGCTCGTCGGCCAGCTCCATCACGCGCTCGTCGGCCTGCACGTTGGGGTCGTCGGCCGGGCGCGGGTCTGTGTTGACGGCGCCCAGCAGCATCTGGGCCGTGACGCCGCCGAGCGAGTGGCCGGCAATGGCGATGCGGCTGCGGTCCAGCGTGCGGCCCTGCAGCAGCGCCGACACGCCCTCGGCGGCCTCGATCTCGCCGAGGCGGTCGATGATGCGCGACATGTCGCGGGGGCGCGAGGACACAAAGATCTCGGCGCCGTTGGCGGCGTCCATGGGGATGCCCAGCGAGTGGGAGCTGAGGTGGGTTGGCTGGATGACGGCAAAGCCGTGGCCGGCATAAAAGTCGGCCACGGGCGCATAGCCCTCCAGCGAGCTCAGGTAGTTGCTGTAGCCGTGGCCGTGGCTCAGCAGGACGACGGGCAGCTTGGCCGTCGACCTGCCGCTGACGGGCAGCGTGATGCGCATCGACAGCTCGGGCACGCGCCGGCCCGGAATCTGGAGCACGACGGGGCTGAGGGAGGCGACGGCCATAGCTTTGCTCACAGGAATCTTCTTGGCCAAGCCAAGGTTGACATGCTCGTAAAAGTACATGCTGAAGGGAAAGGCTAGACAAGGGCGAGTGAAGGATAGAGAACGTTTGAATGTGTTCGAATGTGTTTGAATGGGATCAGTAAAGAGTGATACGGGAGAGGAGGAAGAGCTCTCTTTTATAGACTACGAGAAACGGCATGATTCCTTTGGTTCTTTTCTGGCATACCGGGAAGATCACAGACAACTTCTACTTGTTTCTGGAGATATATAAACACCGCCCAGTAGACGGAATTAAGACGACTTTTTCCACTTGACTTTGTCATCCCGACCGACGTCATCCATTGTGCATATGCAACAAACAGAGGATCCAACCATCACCAACAATCGGAAATGCACTTGTCGGGTCCTCGGGCTATTTAAGTGGGGTGACCAGGAGCCAATCAGCAGCCACATTAAACTCAACCCCCCGCCATAACCTGTCCTGCTGTCTTCTTTGGCTCTCTCACGCTCGCTCGCTCACACACACACACACACTCTCTCTCTCTCGCTGTCAGCAGCTCACGCGGATGGATAGGGGACTCTGACGTGTCCGCGCTCTCCGAGAACCCGAGTTCCCAAAGACCAGACGATCGGAGAGCTGACAGCCAGCACACCAGATCCGAGCACGACTACGTTCTTTTTTTTCTTTCTCACGATCTCTGCCTCGCCCCAAATCGAGCTGCCCCATTTAGGCAGCCCCGCTCCCAACAAAAATTGAGGAAATTTTGCCGCTGCTTCTAGTTTGGCAGGCGGTCATCAGCTTGCGTCTGTCTCTCTCGACTCTGCCCTGTCTCTGTCTCTGCACTCTCCGTCTGCCTCTCCGTCTGCCTCTCCGACTCATTCACCCGAACTCGTTCACCTCACCCACCTGTCCTTCGACCCCTCTCTCTTACTAGTCCTTCGATCCTCCTCTCCTCTCTGTTGAGACGACAACTCCTCGAATCCCTCTGCGACGTCCATTCTGCCATGCTGGCCGTCCTCGAGCGGGTCTGCGCCGCAGTCTCGTGGTTCTTTGTGCGCTACACCATTGTCGTGACGCTGCTCTACGCCATGTCGGCCGTCAGCTCGACCGCCGGGTTTGCCGCGCGTGTCCTGCTGTCCTGGCTGGCCATTGTCCTCTGCGCCCTCTACGGCGTCGTCGCCTCCATCGTCCTGCGGCTGGCCGGCGGCGACCGCTGGCAGTCGGCGCAGTGGGCGACGGCGCGCGCCTTCAAGTACATCATGGCCGCCGCCACCGGCGTCACCTTTGTCGTCGAGGACCCCAAGAATGTGCTGGGAACGACGCGGCCGGCCGTCTTTGTCGGCAACCACCAGTCGGCGCTCGACGTCCTCATGCTCGGCTGCATGTTCCCCCAGCACTGCAGCGTCACGGCCAAGTCCCAGCTGCGCCACTACCCCTTCCTCGGCTGGTTCATGCGCCTCAGCGGCACCATCTTTATCGACCGCGCCAACAGCCGCGACGCCCGCGAGGCCATGCGCGGCGCCGCCGATGCCATCTGCGACCAGCGCCAGAGCGTCTACATGTTCCCCGAGGGCACGCGCAGCCACGCGGCCGAGCCGGGCCTGCTGCCCTTTAAAAAGGGCGCCTTTCACCTCGCCATCCAGGCCGGCGTGCCCATTGTCCCCGTCGTCGCCGCCAACTACAGCCACCTGTACCACACGGCCGACTACCGCTTCCATTCCGGTCGCATTCCTCTCAAGGGTGTGTTTAATCTTTTCTTTTTCTCTCTTTCTCTGTCTCTCTGTCTCTCTGCTCTAACAAACAGTCCTCGATCCCATCCCCACGGCTGGCCTCACGTCCGACGACGTCACCGATCTCACCAACCGCACGCGCGAGGTCATGCTGCGTGAGCTCGTCTCCCTCACAGCAAAGGCCCGCGGTAAGCCCCTCGAGGCCGCCACAGCCGTGCCTGCTTCCAGAGCTGCATCGACCTCTGCGCAGCCCAGCAAAGGAGCCAAGACGGCCAAGTCAAGGAAAGCCTAACCAGTGGCTGTCCGTTCTCTTTTCTAGTCTCTCATCGTTTCACGCCTCTCTCATTTGTCCATAGTCATTTTCGTTTTTTGTTCTTTCCTTCCTTGTACCCAATACCATATGTCCAAATCTACGAGGAACGTTAGACGGGTTACATCGCACATTAGAGAGGAGCCTGGCCCCTGTGTTTGATTCTTTGGGTTTGCTTTCTCTTTTTCCTGTACTCGTCAGAATTACGGCGCACACATTATTGTATTGGTCACGTGACACGGACTTCCAAGCACGGGTCTCTTCACTCTAAATCCATGAATTATGCAGAGTATTATGCAAAAGTATTAAACTGATAGACACAAAAGTCGTCCCATATTGAAAAAGAAAAGTGGCTAATATTTACATTGAATGAAACAAATAATAATGTGACGAGCAAGTGGAAAAAACAGAATTGATTTATAAAAAAAAGTATCCTACCCAAAGCAGATTACATTGTTCTTCATCCTATTCAATTCGTTTTCCAGCTTAAGCCAGGACCAGGAGGCCAAAGACACCGGCAATGGCGGCAAGGCCGGCCGGCATGTTCTGGCGAGCACCAGCCGTGACGACGGTGGAGCTGCTCGGGGTAGAGACAGCCGTGCTCTTGGAGGCAGAGGGGACGGCGACGCTGGTGGTCTTGACGACGGGGGTCGTGACGGGGACAACAGTCTCGTACGAGGTGGTGCCCGTGACGGTGGTGCCCTCAGAGACCGAGGTGAAGCACGAGGTCGTCTGGATGACGGTGCCAGGGACAACGGTGTTGACGACGCTGGTGGTCTTGTAGACCGAGTAGGTCGTGGTGCCCTCGGAGACGATGGTGCTAGTGGCCGGGCAGACCGTGGTCTAGGGGGTGTTAGTGGAACTGAAGAGGAAGTTGAAGAGACAGGAGAGAGAAGAGACAACATACGTAGGCAGTGGACAGCGAGGTCGTGGGCTCAGCAGGGGGGTGCGTGCAGCCACCGGCGCAGCTGGTGATGGTGAGCAGGGACGTGGTCAGCTTGGTGATGACGGTGGGGATGCCAGAGACGTTGGAGGTGATGGTGGCGGGGCAGACGGTGGTGGTGGTGTAGATGGTCGTGGCCGGCTCCGGGGTGGTGGTGGGGTGGTGGCAGCCACCGGCGCAGCTGGTGATGGTGACGACAGAGGTGACATCACTGATTGGTTAGCAAGAGGGAGAGAGATAGATAAAGATAGAGGTGACATACGTGGTGATGACAACCGGGACACCATCGCTGGTGGTGGTCAGGGTGGTGGGGCAGACCGTGGTGGTGGTGTAGGTGGTCTCCGTGGCCGTGCTGGTGGTGCCGTTGGCATCAGCAGTGCTGCTCAGGGTCGTCTCGGCGCTGGAGGTGCTGGAGACATCCGTGGGAGCGACGCTGGAGGCGTTGCGGGCCCAGAAGACGTTGCCGTGCTGGGCAGGGACGTGGGCGGCCGCAGCCGTGGCGAGAGCGAGGACAGAGAAGACAGCCTTCATTTTGACGGTGGGATGGTATTAAGAAGAAGAGGGTGTTAAAATATTAAGTTTGTTGAGAAAGAAGAAAAAGTCAGAAGCAAGATCGAAAGAGATCTACAAGTATTATAGCCAAGCGAATGGAAGTGTTTAGAGTAAACGAGTGGTTGAGTGTGGGTGGAGGAAAAAAAAGGAGAGATGGGAAGAGGTCGAGGAGGGGGATCTATATACTCTTGGGAGATGTTGGTGTACACTGATCCGGTGGACCAGAATAACAAATAAAAAACAAATAAAAAAAACAAGCAAGTATAGGCCAAGAGAAGGAAAAACAAAAATAGGAAAACAAGACTAAGAATGCACTTCTTCGATGGAGACTCGGACATGAGCAATGTGGAAACGGCAAAAGAACAAGCTCCAGAAAAAGAAAGCAGAAAAAAAGAAAAGAGGAAAAATATTTCTTAGCTCTGATCATCTTCTCCGCACACCCCCTCCGTCCTTCCTCTCGTTTTCAGCCAAGTGCCATCGGCAGGATCACGGCGTACGGTCTTGGAGGCAGCCCCCCTCCACCCATGAAGAGTGCCCGTACGAAGAGTACGAGTACTTCTGAAGAGACTCTCCTGATTCTCGTATTCCGGTTACACAACCAGAGGGATCTCAAAGGGAATACGAAGAGATGGCGCTGTCACGACGTAATGGGCACTCGGTAGAGGAGGGTGGGCACGAGCAGCGACTGGACCAGAGGCACCAGCTCGATGACTGATGGGCGGATGACGGGCCAACCTGCCTGGCAGCCTTGAACCTTCTTTCTGGCAAAGGACTGACTCAGATGTATTGTGAAGGATGCTCGTACAAAGTACCTGTTGGCCAGTTCTTTTGGAAAATTCATATAACATTGTACCTTTGAAGAAGAGAGCCAAGCGAGGAGGTCAGAGCTGTGCTATGTGCACGGGAGAAGCAAAAAAGAACGGGACGGGCATGCTCGTGCATGCATAGTAGTAGACTGCACGAGAGAGCTACCCCATACCAGTGAGACCAACAAAGGAAGCAGGAGATGAAGGCACAATCCCTGAGATCAGAATGCAAACAGGATGGGAGTAAGGGATAGGGCTGGCAGACGAGGAAATGAAGCTCGGCTCTGGAGCGGAGAACCCAGCTGTGCGTGACAACAGGGACCAGGATGAGAAAGAGAAGAGGCGACACTAAAGGGTAGTACGGGCAGACTCCAGAGGCAGACTCTGTCAATGGGTCCCATGTATAAAATCAAACACAAAGAAGATGAGGAGCTGTGAGGGCTGTGAGCAGCTGCGAGGAGAAGCTGTACACGAGCACGGAACAATTATGCAAATGCTGAAGAATGAGATGAAGAATGGAAGACGGGCTACTGCTCTAATGAGCAGTCCACACAAAAGCTACTTTTACAGCTGTACTGTGGCTCGGTCTCTTTCCAGAAGAGAAGGAACAGGCATGCCAAAATTCAAACTAAAAAATACAAATTTCATACACCGTACTCGTAGGTACCGAATGCCAAAAAAAAACAGAGTAACAGAGTACAAGTAACGACAGTCCAATCGAGCCAGTAGATACGAGGATAAAAGTACTCGACTTCTGACAGGTTTGAAAGAAGCTGCTGCCTCTTCGGCTTACACAAAGTTTGTCGTTGTGCCAAGACGCCGGTCTCTTGCTCGCTGTTTTCCCCCTCCTCCCCTCCTCCTATGAGATCCTCCGCGGATGACGCCTGCAAGGTACAAGTTCCTGATTTCCTGATAGGCTGTGGGTCGGTGTAGCGAGTGGAGAGTGGAGAGTGGATGCATCGAAAGACCATCGCCGGACTCCCAGTCCGCACTCCGCTGGTCTCATCGGTATGCGCTTGTCTATTCGTATTACTGGTCCCCGACTACTGCAAGGGGTTAAAGAGTTTTCGTCTTGTACAATGTAGTGAAAATGCAGCACTATTGTCTACTTGTAAGTCGAAAGCACTACTCGTACTACCTATGTAGTCCGTACTCCGTACTTGCCAGCAGAAGAGGGGAAGAAGAAAAAGGAGATCCAAGTGGACTCCAAGAGCTCGTAATGGTTGCAACCATTGAAGATGGGCAGCTGTGAGAAGATGGGGGCAAGTGCGACTGCCCGGAAAACTCGTCTTTGTGCATATTCTCATGACGTATTCTCATACTGAGTACGAGTACGGGTATTGGCACGTCTCGCTTGGAATGCAATTCAGCGCAACTTGTTCTCCTCTTTTTTTTCTTTTTTTTTCTTATTTTTCTTTTATCCTTTGATTTTGCTCGTACTCATGTATTATGTCTCTTGTCCTTTCCCCGAACTCGCAGACTAGATACCGGATCAGGTAAGACCCAGATGAGATGGCGGTCGAAAATAGAACAGGGGAAAGGAAGATACCAGAAGGCCTCTACTGGAGAGCCGGCGTTTTGGTGGTGGGTCGACGAGATGTGTCTCATGCTAAAGATTAGGCAAGACAAGGCGTATCTGACTCGTACGAGCCCACACGAGAAAGCAAGAGCCCGCACGAGCAAGCATAAGCCTCAGAAGCACGAGCATGTCCTTTTCCTGGCGAGACACTGTATTGGATCTAGAACGTCTCTCTCTTATACGAGCCCTACGAGTATACGTACGGAGTACGAATTGTCACGGCGGATTCCAACCCTGAATATTGGCTGACGAGTACGACTCGTAAGAGTACTCGTCCTCGTATGTACTCTTTGCTCGCGCTTGGATTGTTTACCTTTTTTTTTTGCCAAAAAGGTCTCCCTGCCCGAATGCCCTCGCGTTCGGCAGCGTTGCCGGACCAAGAGGGAAGTGACAGGAATGCAGCACGCATGCAAGGAATGCTTCTGTAATGAACCAACACAGAAAAAGAAAAATAGGAACAAGAGAAAAGTACCATGTAGAAGAACTAGACATTGGCGTCTGACAGACACAACCAGGTGTGCTCTGTAGCTCAGCTTAGCCGCCTTAGTCCAGCTGCTAATGCGAGGTTTTCCCTCCTAGCTCGACCTCGTACTCGCTCTGAGATGGATGAGGCTCGATGAATACGAGAGGAGGACAAACATGATGAGTACGGAGTACGGAGAAAATCATACATACATAGTAGTAGAGAGCATGGCTTCGGAGCAATAAGTGCACTTAGCGGCTGATATGGAGGGACCTCTCTTGGCTGAACCCAGGCAGGCAGAAGAGGCAGTGAGCAGAGCTCCACTTGCTTTAAAGTACACTACTCGTACAGCATATTCGTAAAAAAGTACGAGCGTCTTTTTTTCCAGACGGACTCTCCGTCGTTCTTTGTCTGTTTCTCTCGCCCCCCCACCTCAGCGGACGACCTCGGCGCACTGGGCGAGAGGCTTGGTCTCTGGTGGCTTCCTTCATTCAGTCCGTCGTACGGAAAGGCAGACCGGTCCTGTTTTTTTTGGGCTTCTCCTGCCTACTGCAACGGCGACGCTGGTATGTTTTTTTGTTTATTTTCACTGTCCTTTTTTTTGTTTCTGCTCGTACAGTATAGCTCTATTTTGATATTTTTGCCCTGTTTCTTGACAAGCCCGTTGCAACAGAAACGGTGTCCGTACCAGTCTTGCTGCCAAAAACCTGTTTGATCCTCTAGGCCGGCTTCTTTGTCAGGACGAAAGGTCATACGATGGATGCAACGTGACTCTAGTACTTTCTAATCTAGCTTGTCTCCATACGCAGTATCTGAGAGGATAAGCAGAGAGATGTGCCGTCGTTGCCCGAGCGAGAGGCACACGGATGCAGTCACTATGTGATTAGTGGAATGATGTGCTGATGTAATGGATATATACGAGTACACAATTCTTGTTTTGCACATGTTCTTTTAGACGCTTTCATGACTCTTCCTAGTCTTGATATTCTCATAAGCGAATGCCATGTATAGACGCTTTTGGTACAGAAAGTGAAGATCATACTACCTTTGCATCTCGATACGTGCAAACAAAGAGCTGTGAAAAAGAAAAAAGAAGAAAAGAGAAAGAAGCAATATTCGGAAAACGATAGCCGAACAAGACATATACGTCATAACTGCCAGTGATGGCTGTTGTGATGGCTGTTGTGGTGACTGTCAGCGGTGGCAGTGTCACTGGTCCAACAGAAGACTGGTCCTGCTCTGTCTTGCCTGTTTGCATCACCATGACATGTCAGTGAAGAGGTATCACGGATATTCAGCTCGTGAAACATCATTAAAAGTGAAGCTTTTATAGTCATTTCACTTGGCCACAATGACGCAACTTGGCGGGAAGCCCCGATGCTACTCCCCTGTCTTGCTCCAGACTCCTCCCTTGTCTACTGTCACTGTCCCCTGCCTTTTGCCCCTTGTCTCTCCTGTCTCTCCTGACTCTCTTTTCCCATCTTTCTCTCTAGCCTCCTGTCTCGGTTTTGTCTGACAACCAAACAAACAAACAAAAAAAGGAACAATGGGACAGACGGCACATCTTTCAGCGCCGAGTGACTATACATAGTGGACTCTATTGTGTATTTCTGGATTTTGACTTGGTATTTTTGAAAAAAAAAAAGACAAAAGACGAAGAACCGAAATAAAAATAAAATAAAAATAAAAAAGTGATACGTAGAGACCAAATGAGGCAGCCAGTCTGGGTCGCCCCTGCCCTCTTGGAGCTCCCTGTAACAATTTCCTGTTTTGGAGCTTCCCCACATCCCACATCCCACGTCCCACCTTCCTTGCCAAACAAGACAAAAAAAGGAGCACTTTCCTCCTGAAAAAGGAAATGCACATTTTCAAGAATTAAAAAAAAAACACGAAAAGACGATCAGCAGAAAGATTGATAGACGACGATCATGGCGCAGACAGCAGCAGCGGCAACAGCAGCGATGGCAACTGCGAGTGCCAGCCCCGCTCCAACAGCCCTGGAGGCGTCCGTGATGGCCCATGCCAGCCGCATCTTTACTGAGCACGCCCATGCAGCCGACAAGAAGTGGCATCCCGAGCAGGTGGCTGCCTTTATGGCCAAGCAGGGCAGAGACGCCAAAGACGTCAAAGACGCAGAGGCCAAGGAGGGCATGGACTTTGCCGCCTTTTTGCACTATCTGACGTCACCGGCGGCCGACGTCCAAGGCCCGCTGCCGGCGCAGGATCTCGAAAACTACCCTCTCTCGAGCTATTTTATCAGCTCGAGTCACAACACCTACCTGACGGGCAACCAGCTGTACGGCAACGCGAGCACGGACGCGTACCGCATCGTACTCGAGTATGGCTGCCGGTGCATCGAGATTGACGTGTGGGACGGCGACGATGACGCATCCGATGACGATGACGACAACGAGAAAAAGACCCTGAGCCGGACCACGTCGAGCAGCAGCAGCGATGCCGACCCGGCCGTGCGCCAAAAGAAGCTGGCCACGCGTCAGGCGATGGTGCGGCGGGCCCAGGCAAAGCTGCCGTCGGCGCTGTCGTCGCGGCTGGCCAAGTCGTCGCTCGGGCGTCGGCTCGATCGATACATGGACAAGAAGGTGGACGTTCCGGTACCGGAGGCCACTACTATGATGACTACTCCGATGACGACACAGGCGGCTCCGAAGACGGCTCCGAAGACGGCCCCGTTGACGACCCCGTTGACGACCCCGAAGACGGTACCTCCAGCAGGTCAGACGGCCACGGAGACGACAACGGGAGGTGCACTTGTCTGCCCCGAGCCTCGCGTCCTGCACGGTTATACCCTGACAAAAGAGGTCACCTTCCGCTCCGTGTGTGCGACGATCCGCGAGTATGCCTTTTGTCAGACCGACCTGCCTCTCATTGTCAGCCTTGAGGTCCACTGCTCGACCCAGCAGCAGGACGTCATGGTCCAGATCATGCAGGAGGAGTGGAACGGCCTGCTGCTCAATCCTCCCGCCAGCGAAGTCGCCGTCCTGCCGGCACCAGCATCCCTCCGCCGCAAGATCCTCGTCAAGGTCAAGTATCTGCCGCCGTCGACAGACGACGCGTCTGCACCCACTCTGACGGCCACCACAACGGCCTCTTCGGCCTCCTCGGTCTCCCCGGACAAGACCAAGTCCAAGACGGAAACGACGGCCACAGCGACCAAGACGGCCAAGACGGCCAAGACGGCCAAATCCTCAAAGATCACACAGGCCCTCAGCCGCCTCGGCATCTACACACGCGCCGTCAGCTTCAAAGGCCTCACCCAGCCCGAAGCCTCCATGCCGACACACATCTTTTCGCTCTCCGAAAAGGGCGTCCGCGAAGTCCACGCCAAGCAAGGCCCGCTACTCTTCCACCACAACCGCAGCTTCTTGATGCGTGCCTATCCCTCGGGCCTCCGCATCAGCTCCTCCAACCTCGATCCCGCTCCGTTTTGGCGCCGGGGCATCCAGATTGTCGCTCTCAACTGGCAGAGCTGCGACAAGGCCATGATGCTCAACAAGGGTAAGCATTCTCTCCCGGGAAACCTACTCGTTTCTAACAGCTCTAGCTATGTTTGCCAACACGGGTGGCTATGTCCTGAAACCACCAGGTAGGTCGTCTCCTTTTTGTTTCTTTTATTTTTTGGCCAGATGGATTTTCTGACAGGACTAGGCTATCGTGGCGACAGACTCCCTCCAAAGGAAGAGCAAGGAAAGGCGGCCAAGGTGCCCTCTTTCCCGCCGCCTCCTCCTACGATTACCCACAAGATGCTCAACCTGTCCATTACGTTTTATGCAGGACAGGCTCTGCCGCATGCGGATGACGACAGCGACGACAGTGACAGTGATGACGAGAAGGAAGACAAGAAGGATAGCAAGCCTGCAGCTGCCTCTACTACCACGGCCACTACCACTACCTCTACCACGGCCACGGCCACGGCCACGGAACGGCCACCTACCTCCTCCTCGTCCGCCTCTACCAAGCGTGTCGTGCGGCCCTACGTCAAGGTGGCTCTGCATATTGACGACGACATTGAGCGAGACGACCTCGACACGATTGCCGACAACGACGACGACGACGACGAGTTCAAGGCTCGCACGCGAGTCGCCAAGGAGGGAACCGACCGCAACCCCGACTTTGGCGGCGAGGTCGTGTCCTTTGCCAATATGCCCGTCGTTGCTCTGCCGCCGGCGGCCGCAGGTGGACCGGGATTCGTAGACAGTGCCTCTACTACGGCTAGCCTGAGCGAGGCCGAGGCCGCCACCACGACGGCATCAGCCCTCTCGTTTGTCCGCTTCCTTGTCAAGGACGCCACGGGAGCTATGCGGCGCGACACCCTGCTGGCCTGGGCGTCCATTCGCCTCGACCGGCTGCAGCCAGGCTTTCGTCTGGTGCGCCTCCTGGACCCCAAGAAAGGTCGGCCTACAGGAGGCCTGCTACTGGTGCACATTGAGAAGAAGATGACGTGAAGAATATTTTGATTTGGTTGATTTGATTGGTTGATTTTTACTATTTGTGTTAAAGATGCATTTTGTTTACTTTTTCATTGGCTCTCTTATAAGCCTCTGAGACATCGTCGCTGGTCGATAGACATGAACAAAAAGAATGTGACATGATTCTAAAACTACTCCAGAAATTTGTGAGTGTATTTCCTTGACCGAGATAATCAGTCTTCCTCCTCCCAGCGTCCTTGAGCTTCTCTGTCTGAAGAACGCTAGAGCCTAGAATGAAGAATGTCGTGACAATGAAAGGCAGTCCTTCCAATTTGACAGAATCAGCTGGTGCAGCCTGTCGAGGTTGTCCTTTTCAGGTCCGAGTAGCGAGGGTACACAAAGTGTACCAAAAGACATTGGCTTCCTTTCTACTTCTTCGGCAGTATCCCATCAGATGTTGGAGAAAGAGGGAACGACTCATCACCTCCGCTTCAAAGTGCCCGTCCTTTTCCATGTCGAGATTTCATGTAAAAGTATGGCTGGCCGGTCTACCCTCTTTTAGGTGTGTCATGGCTTGGACGGTTCTGCCACAGCATAGTGGTGCCGTCCACTGACGGAGACAAGCAGACGCGCAGCCAAACAGTTAACTCGGCTGGTGATGTCCGCTGAGCAGACCTTGTCCTGTTGTCCACAGCAGTGCGTGAATAGTCACGCCGACTCGAGAGGTGGGAAGTGGTGAGAGACAAGTGCCGGGAGAGGAGGCGGGCAGTCTATTTATACCTGGAAGCACAGCCTGCAGACATCAGACGGACTCATGAGCAAGGGAATTCACTAGTACAAAGTCACTGCGTCACAGCCATGACGAGGTAAAAAAGATGATTCGTGACTACGTTGCTGTCAGACAAAGAGGCCTATCGTGCTATGAATCACGTGTCTCGACATTCTCGATTCATTATCCACGCCGAAATACCCTAAGCCCAAGTAAAAATGACAAAAAAGTGGGGAAAAAAATCAATTCTGTCTGTCCTGTCTGCCCTGTCTGTCCTGTCTGTCCTGTCTGCCCTGTCTGTCCTGTCCGTCTCCTACCACTGCCACAGCACCTTGTGGTGCAGGATCCGCGGCCCCAAAAAGGCATACTCGTACGGCGTGATCCAGCTGTCGTTGGTCGTCAGCTTGGCGAACACGCTGGCCCCCTTCCAGACGACCACCTGCTCGTCCATGTCGCGGGCACTGCGCGACACGAGGATCCGGTCCACGAGGTCCAGCCGCCGCGCCTTGAGCCGCTCCTCCAGGTACGTGGTAAAGTGCGCAATCTTGGCTCCGCCGCCGACGACCATGATGGCTCCCAAAAAGTCCTTGAGCTTGCGCTCGTCGCCCTTGGCCGCGTTCTGGATCGACGTCAGGATGGCAATGTCCAGCGGCGCCACCGGCAGCACCGAGTCCCGCTCCACCGCAATCTCCTTGGCCGTCCGGTGGAAGAGCGGGTCCATGGGAAAGAGTCCATTGCTGCTGCTGCCCAGCTGCCCAGCTGTTCCTCCACCGGTCCCATTGGCGCCGCCTCCCGGACCGGGCGTGCCGTTACGCACACTCGGCGCTGGACTCGCGCCGCCATTGGCCACGCCGCCCCGGCCAGCACCAAACACATAGGGTGCCGGCATGGACACGGGCGTGCTCGTGCCGTCAGGCGGCGCCGGCGAGGGCGCCTTGGACGTCGAGGGCGTGCCCGTGAGGTCACGTGCCACAAAGTTGAAGGGCTGGGTGCGCTCCTTGCTAGGCGTCGCCACTTCGTTGTTGGGCGTGCCGATGGCGCCGCTGGGCCCGGGCGTGCCGAGGCGGTTGTTGCCGGCGGCGGTGGAGGCGGCGGTGACGGGGCCGTTGGTGGGAATGGTGGGGGGGAGGACAGAGGGCCGCTCGAGGGCGAGGACGGCGACCTGGGCGGCGGAGACGGGGTCGTCGGGGATGTCGACGTCGTAGGCGTTGTAGGTGCGGTCGATGAGCTTGTGGCGGCCGCGCAGCTTGGGGCCATTTTCAAAGATGGCGGGGTCGTAGAAGCCCTGGGGGGCGAGGAGGACCTCGTCGTAGGTCTTGAACTGGTACTTGTAGGTGGGTTTGTTGGGGGCGCGCAGGTGGAACTGGTAGAGCTGGACGGAGATGTCGGCCTCGTTCATGGTGCAGTGCTTCTGCTTGAGCTCCTCAGCGAGCAGAAAGTCGTAGCGGCGGCGCAGGTTGATGTCCTGGTAGGGGAAGTGGTCAAAGAGCAGCATCTTGACAAAGGTCTCGGTGACGTCATAGCCGCCGTACTTGAGATTGATGCGCGACTCTTCGAGCACGAGGCCGTCCTCGACGCAGGCGACCGACGTCTTTTGGGCGCCGACGTCGACGACGCAGCTCTGGCTGTAGCCGGCGCCGCAGGTGGCGGCATAGCTCTCCTGGATGAAGCAGACCTTGCCAAACTCGTAGCGGATCATGCAGAGCCGCAGCAGCGTCTCAATGTAGGCCTTGTCGTAGAGGTCGGGCACGACAAAGACGCAGCTGTACTGGCGGCAGGCCGACAGCCGCCGCAGCCCGAGCTCGTGCAGCATGGCGTGGGTGAGGATGGCCTCAAAGTCGTCGACGAGGCTGCTGACGCTGTCGTAGTCGCCCTCGTTGAGCCAGCCCTGCTGCATGGGCCAGCGCAGTCGAAACTTGGGGTCCGAGTCGTCGGGGATGCGCAGAGCTGCCTGCCCAAAGAGGACCACGGGCGGCGCAGGCACCGTCGGGGGAAGAGTCATCTTCTTTTTCTCCTTGTTCTCTCCCTCTTCTTCCTCTTCTTCCTCTTCTTCCTCTTCCTCCTCTGCTTCTGCTTCTGCTTCTGCCACCTCCACCTCGTGAATGTCGGTCCACTCGACCTGCAGCGGGTCGTTGTGGGTGGGAATGACCTCGGCCTCGGTGCGGCGGTTATAGTTGACGACGAGCTCCTTGGAGTTGGGCAGCACCTTGCGCTTATTCTGACGCATCTCCTGCTTGAGGTCCTCACTCATCTTCTTGTACTTTTTGGACCACTCCTCGCCGTACTCCTGCTCGATCTTGGGCGCCTCAAACTGGCGCCGCGGCAGAGCCTCGGCCTCGTCGGACTCGGTGTGCGGGTACTTGCGCGCCAGACACATGGGCACTGTCTTGGGAAAGACGTCGGTCGAGAAGCCGATGCGCAGAAACTGGCTGCCGGGGTGGATGACGATGATCTTGGAGATGTCGAGCCCGTCCGAGGGCAGCGCCAGGTCGGCGGGGTTGGGCGGCTGGTCGGACAGCGGCAGCGGGACTTCGCCGCGGCTCTGGCTCTGCTGCTGGGCCTGCTGGTTCTGCAGGTTGAGGGCGCGGTCACGGTCCTTGGCGCTCTGGACGAGGCGGTCGCGGTTGGCCTCATTCTGGACGCGCAGGGCGAGGATCTGGTCATCGCGCTTCATGTACTCGGTGTAGTAGTTTTTCTGGTTGATGGGTGTGACCTCGGGCCAGTTGGTCTGCTTCATGCCATTGTCCGTCCGTTCGAGGCCTGCCCCGTCAGTTTTCTTCTCTTCTTCCCTTCTTCATTTTCTGTTTTCCATTTTCCATTTTCTTTCTCTTCTTCTCACCTTCTCGAAGGAGAACGCGCTCGCTGACTTTCCCAACCATCCTGTCGTCGTCGCCGGGTCAATACAAGAGGAAGGCGTGTACGCGACGCTGCTTGCGCTCGCATGAAAAGACCGCTGCAGGTCTCTGTCGTGCCAACTTTCCATGCCAGCTCATGTTGAACGACTTCCTCACTTGCCTTACTCGGACAAATCGTGCTAGTCTGTGTATGGCTAGATTCGGCCTATTTATTTTCCGACCATATCTACGTACATTCCTTATTATGTAATATTCTCCAGAATTTCTCCAGTTGCCAAGTACAAGTACAGAGTAACTAATCCCAGTCGTCCTCATATCGCCCCGTCGTAGGGTCTACATACGACGCCGTCCGGACCTGGTTCTCGACCGAGAGGTCCGACGTGCTCTTCATACTCGGCATGCTCGGATTCAGCACAATGTGCTGGGACTCGTTCACGAGGCCCCGCAGCCGCTTCGTGCTGCGACCTGGATGAGTCAGCATCGTCTTGAAGCGGACGGGCAGCCCGGCCCCGTAGCCGCCGGTGTCGGCGAAGTGCTGCAGCCAGCCAAAGACGTGCTGCATCTTGTCAAACTGGTCGTTGTAGTCCTTGTCGAAGCAGGAGACGCCGTCAATGAGGCAGAAGACGGTCAGGCCGCCCTGGGGGAGCAGCGTGAGCAGGTAGTGGAGGACCTCGCCGAGGTCGTTGGGGTTGTCGGACAGAAAGCCGTCGACGCAGAGCTCGGGGTCGTTGACCCAGATGTCCATGCTCCAGGTCTGCTGGACGCTGACGAGGAAGAGGAGGACCTGGATGATGAGCGAGCGGAGGAGGCCGTTGGGGCCGCCCCAGGGGTCGAAGCTGGAGCCGTGCAGGCCGCAAAAGAAGCTCATGACGAGGTCCTCGACATAGGTGCCGGCCATCTTGGCGATGAGGGTGGCGCAGAGCAGCGAGAGGGCCGAGACATTGCTCGAGGAGGCGGCCATCGTGGGGCTGTTGCCGTCGACGAGGAGCAGGTCCGAGTGGGGGCTCTGCATCCAGTGCAGGAAGCGCTGGTTCTGCAGCAGCGAGTGCGCCTGGGCCTGGGTGGTGTTGTCGAAAAAGTCCTTGCGCGTGGCAATGATCTCGAGATCGTTAAGGGGGTGCAGGAGCAGGGCCTTGGTGTCCCTGCTGGCCTGGCTCGGCTGCTTCTCGACAATGGCCTCCTTGAAGCGGAGGAGCAGCTGGTCGGGCGAGACGGTGCGCACGCTCTGGTTCCGCTTCCACTGTGGCTGTTCCTGCTCGAGCTGTCTCCTGACGATGGACTCGATCTCGGCCTCTCTCGATATTTTGTCTATACGTCATGTCAGCCTGTCTCTCTCTCTCTCTCTGTGTGTGTGTGTGTCTCTGCGTGGCTGCCTGTCGCCCTACCTTGCTGGAGAGACTGCAGGAGGGAGTTCTTGAGGTCGGCATTGCAGTTCATGAGGAATTGTTCGAGATGTCTCTTGATCTCGGCGTCCTGCTCGGCTCGCTTCTTCTCATGCTCCTCCTCCCGCTCCTCTTGTATCTTGGCCTGCTCGTCGAGTTTCGCCATGAAGTCGGCACCAAATGAATTCAGCTGGCTCTGGGTGGCGATGTGTCCCTTCATGGTGTCTATGTAGGTCTTTTCAATGCACCAACGGTTCTCGTCGACGGCTTGCTCAGTCCTTGTGACCGTTGCCAGGATTTGGCCCTGTCTCTCGCGGCCGGCTCCCTCCACCTGTCGCTGAAGATTCTTGGCTTTGCTTTTCATGTCATCCAACACCGTGTCCAAATCCGGCAATTTTTCCTTGTTTTCTTTGTTCTCTTTGCTCTGTTTCGAACGCAGCAGCCGGGTCCCTGGCAGTGAGTGGGGGTGTGAGATGAAAGACAAAAAAGACCAATAATAGGATAGAGGGCTGTTGGTGGGTGGACGTACAGCGATCCCTCCGCTTGGGGTCTTTTGGGGCGTCCATGGGCACATACTGGAACAGCTTTTCGACCGTCTGGGCAACGGACTCGTACAGGGCCACGGCACAGTCGCTGATGGCGCTGTCCGTGTAGAAGCTGCGACGGAACGACCGGGCATCGGCAATGGTGTCGCGCACAGAGGCAAACGCATCATAGATCTTGGCTCGTTTTTCGCTCTGCCTCACAGCATACTAGAGATGTGAGATGTGAGATGTGAGACGGTTGTTCAGCTTCTATTTATTCTCGGGGGATTGGGGACGCACGTGAATTACGAGGGCGATGCCCGCCCGGACGACACTCAGTCCATACTCGTTGGGGATGAGGTCGATAAAGGGCATAATGGTGTCGGCATGGTCGCCAACCTTGACAAAGAGCTGTCGGATGCCCTTGTCGGTCTGTTGCAGCCGGTTCTCGCCCTCGACGAGCTTGTCATACACCGTGTCCCACGTGTTGTCGGGCACGACAATGTCCATGCGAAGCGACACATACTCGCGCAGAAACAAGTCGAGCTTGCTTGACAGCGTCAGCTTGGAGGAGAGAGGCAGAGAGAGCGGCCCAGGCGCACAACCTAGCTGCAGGGTGCATATACTCACACGTGCGGAGTCGGCACGATGTAGCTGGTCCCCTGCTCGTCTAGGCGCGAGGGACCGCCGAGTCCGTCGTGGATCTTGGGTCCCTCCTCGTCGATAAAGGTAACTTCCATAGGGGAGGGCTGTTCTCCTCGGGGGCAGCAGGATGCCTCGTCATGAAACTTGCCTTTTTGTTTGCTTTTTTGCTTTTCTTTTCAGCTTTTTGCTTTCCTCTTCAGCTTTTTGCCTTTTCAGCTTGTTGACTGGTTGGCTTTCGGCTTTCGGATGGGGTGACCTGTGGGCTTTTTAGCCGCCCGCCGTCTCAGCCTTTTTTTATATTCTCATCTCCTGACTATATCAGACTGCCTCTCTTCTCTTGCCCAGTCTGCCTACGGGCTGTCTACTGGCTGTCTGCTGTCTGCCTGCTGTCTGCCTGCAGTCTGCCTGCTCACAGGATGCACAAGCCCCGCTCTGGACCCATGTCGGTTGAGCACGCACAGGCAGCCTACCTGGGAGAGGCAGGTGTTCCGTGCTGACTGCGCAAGGCGACATCGTCTACGCGCCCACATCTGACAGCGGGCTGCCATTGGCCCTGCAAGGCCGCACTTCCCCACGCAGGTTGGACGTCGCCCCGCTTGCCGTCGTTCTCGACCCCTCCATCCAGCAGAGAGAGAAGAGAGAGAGAGAAGGAGAGATGGAGGGAAGGAGAGAAGGAGAGACGAAAAGTGCTGCTCTTTCCGTAAAACAAGATTGTGCAACGCTAGTGCACAGCTGTTTAGTAATATGGCGCAAGCGAGGTATGAAACCTATCATCTGCGAGGAAGGAAGGATCGATGGGGAGGGGAGGGGAGGGGGAGGGGGTTCCTGCCAAGATCGTCTGCCAAATTGCTCGGATATACGAGTACTCTGTGGTCGTACTACGTAAAGAGTACATTCCTTGTAGCTCTCTCAAACTAGTTTGTATTTTACACTCGTGAGCAGAGCCTCTTTCTTGCTATATGGTCCTCTACCTCTCCTCCTCTGCTGCTCGCGTGCTCTCCTCTCGCGCTCTGCCCTTTCTCTCTACCGAGCCAAAATGACCACCACGAAAAGCACAGTCGCTGTGGCTGCAGAGCCAGCTTCTGAGACAGTCGAATCTGTAGCCGAGTGCCGCATCCAGAATGACAGCAATGGCGAGGCAGGCAACGGTGAAGCTGCCGAGACTGAAAATGCAGAGAACGCAGAGACAAAGATGGAAGAAGAGGCAGACAATGCAGACAATGCAGACAATGCAGAAAATGCAGACAACGCAGAAAATGCAGACAACGCAGACAACGCAGACAACGCAGAAAACGGAGAGAATGGTGAGGCTGAAAACACTGACAATAATGACAACGAAAACAATGACAACGAAGACGAAGACGACGACGACGATGACGATGACGAGGAAGATGACGCCGACAAGGAGGCCAAATGGAAGAAAAAGATCCGCGCTCTCCCCGTCATCCCCGGCTATCGACTGGTGGACTTTTCCGATTTCAAAAACTTTTACGGCGACAACTTCCAGAACCACACGCTGGATGCCCTCGTCATCGGGCCCCAGATCAGCCAGGAGATGCGGGACGAGCTGCTGCGTCGCGGCAAGCGAAGAGGCACGCCGTCGGGCGAAAAGGTCGTCATCGGCTCGCCCGAGTCCTGGATCCAGCGCGTCCGCATCCAGTCCAAGGCCGTGCTCCTCCACCTGGAAAAGGCCGGCCGTGTCGGCGAGGACTGGGACAGAATCTACCCCCGGACCTTTTTCCGCCCCTTCCGCACGTTCATCTGCTGCCAGCCGCGGATGAAGCGTTCCCTCGAGATCCTCGAGGCCCGATGGGCCGAGGCCGAGCGTCTCGACTCGGAGAAGCAGGACGGCGATGCCAAGAGCGGCGGCAAGCCGGACGGCCAAGACGGAAAGAAGGATGACACCGACAAGACCGACAAGATTGCCCTCGTCGACAGAAAAGAGGGGAACGAGCGCCGCTACAAGAAAGACGACGACGACGACGACGAGAGCGTGTCAACAGAGTACGGCGGCGAGGACGACGACGCGGCTGAGGACGACGACGACGACGACGAAGACGTTTCCTTTAGCGGCGAGCACATGGACAGCATCGAGGCGCTGCGGCACATGCGGGCCTATGTCGAGTTTGTCGACAAGGAGCTCATGCCGCTCTACCACATGTATGATCCGCCGACGACGCGGCGCAAAGTGCGCTTCAACGATCTCTGGTATCTCTTCCGCACCGGCGAGATTGTCCGCTCGACCGACGCCGAGCCTCGGAAACACTCGCGACGCACCACGTCGGTCAACAAGCCCAGCGACCAGACGATCTGGCGCGTCTACTCGACCGAGACCGACGACCTCCACGACAACACGCCCGACGACATTGACGGCAACCGGCGGCGCTCCTTCACCGTCAACTGCTACTACATCGACTTTGACGGCGACTCGTACGGTCCCGTCACGCGCACCTTTACCTTCAAGTACTTTGACGGCGAAAAAGACATTGGCCGCCTGCGACTGCAGCTCGTCCGGCTCGCCCGCAACGCCGAGGACATTCTCGAGCCGCTGCGGGAGAACGGCCGCAAGTTCCAGCACTATGTCAAGGTGCGCCATCTCGTCTACCGCGGCTGGAACATTATCAGCACGCCGCTTGGCGGGCAGGTCGAGGAGAAGAGCCACCTCGAGCACATTGAGAGCAACGTCATTGTCGACTTCCACGAGGGCTTCCAGCACTTTTCCTCCTACAAGCCCTCCTTCAGCTCGCTCATCGACGAGGAGAACAAGTGGCGCCGCGGCGACGACTACACAAAGATCAACTACTACTCCGACGCCAACCGCACCAAGTTCCTGTGCGGCATCGTCGAGGACGCCCAGCTGGCCGAGGGCGTCGTCACCTTTGCCGACCGCCGCAAGGAGCTCAAGGCCAAGCGCAAGATGGACGTCGTCGAGGGCGACGACCTCGTCCTGCTGCCCCGCCGCCTCATCGGCTACGTCCTGCGCGAGCGGCGCTTTGCCATGCTCGACATCGACTCGTTCAGCCCCATCAAGCAGGAAAAGAACATTTTTGCCAACCTCAAGATCAACCCCAAGCACAAGCGCCTCGTCAAGTCGCTCACGCGCGCCCACTTTATGAAGCAAGAGGTCTTCAAAAAGGGCATTGACGTCTCCATGAGCCAGGACATTGTCCGCGGCAAGGGCCTCGGCCTCGCCATCCTCCTGCACGGCGTGCCCGGCGTCGGTAAGACCGCCACGGCCGAGGCCGTGGCCCAGAACAACAACAAGCCACTCTTTATCATCACCTGTGGCGACCTCGGGACGACGCCCACCGAGGTCGAGGAGTCCCTGAGCGAGATCTTTCGTCTGGCCCACCTGTGGGACTGCGTCCTCCTCCTGGACGAGGCCGACGTCTTTCTGTCCAAGAGACAGTCGTCGGATCTGCAGCGCAACGCGCTTGTTTCGGGTGAGTGTCATGACTCTTGACTGTTTAACTGGTTGATAGGTTTTGACTGGTTGACTGACCGCCAGTCTTTCTGCGTGTCCTCGAGTACTACAGCGGCATCCTCTTCCTCACCACCAACCGCGTGGGCATGCTCGACGAGGCCTTCAAGTCCCGCATCCACGTCAGTCTGTACTATGAGCCTCTGCAGAAGCAGCAGACGCTCGACATTTTCAATGTCAATATCAACAAGCTCGAGGAGATGGAAAACGAAAAGAGAAAGATGCCCAACGAACCCACCATGACCATTGACCGCGCCAGCATCCTCCACTACGCCAACTGGTACTTTGACCAGAGCCGCCCCAACGACCGCTGGAACGGTCGCCAGATCCGCAATGCCTTCCAGGTGGCCTCGTCCCTGACCTACTACAATATGTTCAAGCAGAACATTGAGGGCAAGGATCCCTACGAAGACAGCGACGAGGAAGAAGAGCGGGCGACGGCCGCCGCCTCCTTGCAGGGTCTGCCTGGCGCTGGCCCGGTTCGGCCCAACAGCTTCCGCTCCATCTCCGGCCCCACGGCCGCCTATGTGCCGCCCGCTTCCGACAAGCCCGAGCCCCAGGACATGTCCACGCTCAACTGGAAGCAGTTTGACCTCGTCGCCGATGCCATCTGGCGCTTTGGCGTCTTTATGGAGACCACCACGCACGGCACGGCCGAAGATAATGCGCGCGTCGACGGCATCCGCGCCGGGAACGAAGAGTACAAGAACATTATCAAGACGGCCAAGACCAACAAGTACACGCCCCCAGAAGAGGCCCAGCGCCACCAGCACCACCAGCACCACCAGCACAGTGCCTCGTCCGGCAGCCTGTCGTACCCGGCCGGCCGCGGTCCTAGTCCAGGGCCGAGCGGCATGGGCGGTGGCATGGGCGGCGGACCGTTCAGTCCAGGCAACTCTCCTCACACGCCCTCCCGCGGGCCTGCTGGGGGTGGTGGCATGAGTCGGGGCGGGCGTGGCCACTACGGCGGCGGAGAAGGGTTTCTGCAGCCGGGAGATCCTCGAAGCTTTGGTCCCAGCCGAGGTGGGTATGCGTCGCCGTCTGGGCGGTCTCGAAGTCCGGGTCGAGGAGGCGGAGGCGGTCCGCCTGGCCGTCCGTACAGCGGGGCCTACGAGAATGCTTCGTACGACGACGCGAGCCAGGGCTACGAGCAGGACCAGCGATACCACGGGCGAGAGAGTAGCCACAGCTACCAGTACAATGAGGAGTATAGCTACCGATCCGATGAGAAAGACGATTACACATGAGCTAGAGGCTCTTTTTGGTTTTTTGATTTTCTTTTTGAATGTCTCTTTTTGATGAATTTTTGCTTCTTCTCTTCTGGATAGTTGAATGATACTTGATCCCACTCTGCCTCGTGAATCATCCACTTCATGACTGTCATCTGACAAATCATGATGTCGTCATCACCAACTGTTGGTAGGGCATGTCAGTCAGCGTCGCTTGTCACCCAACGTTGATAAAAAATGCTTTTTATTTCTCTTTTTTTTCATTTTTCCCATTCTCCTTTTCTTTTCTAGGTCCCAAGTTTACCAGGAAGACGGATTCTCCCAGATTGAGCAAGGACAAGGAATCTTATTGCACCGATACAAACGAAATACCGGCGTTCAAGCAAAGAGAAAAAGGAAAAAAGGCACAATGTCCCCTGTCCCAATATACATCCATTGCCCCATCAATGCAAACAAGCAAGATGGGGTGACGTCACAGACAGAGACACCCGCGAAGTTTCCTCCTCCTCCTCCTCCTCCTCCTCCTCCGGAAACCAGACCACCTACGTATCCGCCTCGGTCTGGATCTCGGCCAGGTCTGCCACAACCGACGGCAATAGCCCATCCGTCTACGCGGAACACCTGCAGAGGCTCTGGCTCTGGATCCGGCCCTCTCGCTGGCCCTCCACAGACGAAAAAGACTGTTGCCAGCCCTGCCTCATCCTCCTCTACTGCCCCGTCCGTGTCAAAGCCTTGCACTCGAGCTTCTACCGACAGCCCTCGCGAGACTCTTACGACGCCCGACATGCCCAAGATGGAAAAGGCCATCCCACCACCAGAAACTACGACGACGGCACCCAGAGCCACCTCGCCTCTGACGCTGGTCACCGCTACGACGCCCATGACGACGCCCATGCATCGGGTCATGTCTTCCACGCAGCAGTACACGCCCAGCACTGCCATACCGCCAGACGTCTATACGTATGCCACCCTGCCCAAGGCCAGCACGGCTCCCTTCTTGTCCGCCCAGGCCCTGGAGCATCAGCCAGACACACGCCCGTCGGGCCACCCGCAGGCCGTCTGCGCCGCCAGCACGAGAAGAGCGCCGGACGAGCGAGGGCTGCCGCGAACCGACATGTTTTCCGAGATCGAGGGCTGGGGCGTCCGGAAGGAGAGGCCGGGGTTGTGGGGAATGGCCAAGACCATGGCCTGGGCAGCCGGGCGGCGGCTTGCTCCTGAGCCGAACAGTGAGGACTAGGAGACGAGGAGACGCGTCTTGGTCGTGGGCCATAGGAACAGGACAACAGGACAACAACAGATATTAATATATTCGCGTCTTGGTGATGAGGGGGTGTTGACTCTTGTGTAAATGAATGTATATGAACGAACGCAGGTCCCTGGCGTCTGGACAACAATATCTACATGGTCTAGAGGAGCGGAAGGGGAGCTGCTAAGCAGTGAGCAGCGGCAGGTGCTGTGGCACCAAGGTTGATATTGCTGGTTATGGACAGAGGTCCTCCGATGCAATATCGGCCAAGAATGGTAAAATGTACAATGGAGAGAGTGTGGCGACTTGGTCTGTTCCGCTGTATGTCTACTGTTGACAAGTCTAGTCGTCTACATGAGAAGAGAGAGCTCGGCCTGCCAGTCTCTTTAATTTTCAGTCATCCATACTACTCGGCAAGTTTCCTTTTTCCTTTTTCCTTTCTTTTCACTTTTCACTTTTTTCACTAATTTTATTCACACGCACCATCCCTGCTCTCTCGCGTCATGGCACGTTATTTCTCCATGGCCTGTACTCCGTACGCACGCCGTACGAGACATGGCTGGGCTGCTAGTGCGTGTTTTTTCTGAAAGAAAAAAAGACGGCTATGCTGGCTAAATTCTGGAGCAGAAAAAAGAAAAAGGGCACCGATGCAATTTCCAGAATTTCCTAATGGGGACGAGTTTGTTATGCGTTAACACAAAACATTTGTGGATGCCTGTTTTGTCGGATGGAAGAGAGGAAGTGAAAAAAGGCAAAAAAAGAACAAGAAAAAGAACAAGGAAAAAAAGAAACATACTCTGTACGCGTAAAAAGAACGACGTACTTGCGCACAATGTGGCTGTGCCTTTTTTTTTTTTTTTTTCCTCTCTCCTCTTGCCTCTCTCTTCCTCCTCTCCAGCTCTCATTGTCTGCGCTCGGTCTGTTCTCATCTTCTCCATCTTTTCTCATCCCTTCTTCATGCCGCTCGGACGATGGCTGTGCTTTCTTGGTCTTTTCTTCTCTTGTCTGATTCTGTTCATTTTTTCCTCTTTCGTCTTTTCGTCTTTCTTGCCCTTTACCTCCTCCCCTTTTTTCTTTATTTGGGAGATATACAATATAAAGATGAAACTGGACAGCCCATGCTCGTGGACTTGTTTCCTTGTCTACCACGTACCCTGCCTGATTGTTTTCTCTTCCCTACATACTCGTAGTATGGGTACAGGGTACTCGTGTACGAATACCCCTACCGTATTCATACTGCGTGCAACGACCATGTCAACTCCAAAAGCCTCGATGGAGCCAGCTGGAAACGGTCCAGAATAGCCTCACCCTCGCCCTCTCTCCCAGCTCTCCGCTAGCTCTTTCGGGGCCATCCTGGGAGTTGGATAACGCGTACCTGTCCTGCGTACTCCGTACTCGTACGAATACGACGTACACGTACAAAGCACGATGACCTGACCTGCCGAGAGTGGCCCACCTCTCTCTCTCTCCCCTTTCCCTCTCCAGTGACTCTAGTGACTCCAGTGTCCGGAGTAGTTAGTCCTCAGCCCAGATCCCTGAAGAGCATCCTGATGCATAATGTCCGTTGGCAATATATACGCAGACCGTTACATGGTGGCATCGGCCTGTGCGAGGTACGCAGTCCTGCGTACTCGTACTATACTCGGACTACGAGCAGCTGCCCATGATCATGACGAACAAGCTGGCCAAGCCAAACTCTGTTTGTCCATAGGCTGCCTCTTGGATCGACGCTGCCACGAACCGACCCCTCTGCATGTAGGGGGCACGGTCGATAGGGCCAGGAGAACAAGGTTCTCGTTTTCTTTTTTTTTTCGTTTTTTTTGGTCTTTTGGTCTTCTCGTGTTTTCGTCTTTTCGTGGAGCCGCCTTATGCTTTCTTTTGTCAAGGCTGGATTCAGCTAGGCATTCTTCGTATGGCTCTGCACCGAACTGGATTTAATAAGAAAGACTGGTGAGAAAAAGTGGAAATAATAGACACGGAGCACACGCAAAGCGTTGAAAGGAGACACGGAGCCAGTCTAGCAGACAAGACGGACAACAAGACGACACCAGACAGCTGCCAGCCAGACCAGGCAGGTAAGCCTGCTATATTTAGCCGTACCAAACTCGTAGTTGATCGTTGTGGAGCGGTATGACGTTGTGCCAGGCTCGCGCGTTGAAAGGGACGCGTGTGCGACCTGGATGCCCATGGGACATGGACGGCAAGGAGAGGGAGAGGACAAAAAAAAAAAGAGATGGATGCAGCAGGAAAAAAAAGAGCAGGTGCCAAGTCAGCTCTGGGCGGTGCCCGATGGCCCATGAGGCCCATGAGATGTCAAACGTGGAGCAGCGTATACGGACTCGTCATGACTGAAAAAAAAGAAGAAAAAATAGACTTTTCGAGGCTGGCAAGCAAAAAAAAAAGAGGTTCTGCGGAGATGCTACTCTGGGCAGTGCTTGTGCCTCGCATGGTTGTACTCGTACATTGTATGCTACGACAAAGACTCTGTCAAAGAGGCAAATAGGCACTTAATTCCTCGTAGACATGGACAAGTCGGACTACGTTGTACTACTCCATTCTATCAAACATTCTATCCCACCGCCACCCCCCTCTCTGAACACATACGCTGTAGATGGTAATTGTGTACGAGTACGAGTAGTACCCGCTACGGATATTAACGTTTATGCAAAAGACGCAAGGTTGAGGCGGCAGCCCGCGGAGTGTGGAGAACAAAGTACTGTAACAGAAAAAGGAAGGATTCAGAGAGAGGGAGGAACACGGAGACAGACAGAGATACGGAGTAGACCACGAGAACGGAGAACTCACTCATTCTCGTATCTCGTATGGACAGTAAAAAGACTGGCTGGCAATCTAGATCCTGTACAGAGTACACCATGGAAAAGTACCCCCCTGCGTCTTTTTGCCTCTCTGCCGAGCTCAGCTGGCATGCGGACAACAGCTGATTGGCAGCCCAGCAGGGCCAATATCTGGAGGAGGAGGCGGGAAAAAAAAAGGCATACATAGTACATAGTAGTGCATTCCTATAACAAGTCTACTATATCTTGCCTATCCGATGTGAGCGGCTTATTGGTCTGTGTGTGTGAAGAGGATAGGAGGGGAAGATGCAAGAAGATACTCGTAGACTTGAAAAAAGAAAAGAAAAAAAAGAAAAAGAAAAAAGAAGTCAGCATCAGGGGAAGCCTTCTCGGAATGTGACTGGCGCAGCCGCGGATAAAAGAGAAGCTCCCTGCCTCCGCGTCCTTCCTGCTGGTTTAGTACGCGTTCTCAAGCCACTCAGGATGCTGGATTCGCACGTATAATGCGACTGTTAAGATGCCTCCCCTTTTCCAGTGCAACTCTACAGAGAGTCGCAAACCGGTGGCGAGGTTTCTACCATGTACAGTCTACGAATTAGTTTTCTCTTTTTTTCCTCCCAAGACGTATCTTCTAGGTATAGTTTCCCTTCTCTGCTCAGCGTCAGGACTACCAACCAGCAGACAGCTGACTGAGCGTCATCGATAGCCCAGTCTGACCCTCGTGCTTCTAAAAAAGACCAGACAACCCCGCCATCTCCTGCTGTCTCTCCTCTGGAACGTGGCTGTGAAAATGATAAGGGGACGGCAGCAAAGAAGAGAAGTTGGTGGGGGGATGCAACGTCGAGCAAGTGTTCAACCTGTGGCGTGAGCTGTCCGGCCAGCCAGGTACGAGAGGGGTCGAGGGCAGCAGGCGAATGGACAGGCAGTCCGTTCTTGGGACCTGGAGACCACAGTCTGACAGAGTCTGGTTGGCAACCCCCTTGAGCTAGCAGCCAGCCAATCTGAGGAACGTTCTTTTCAGGGGTCTGTGATGGTGATACGGTCATCTCGTGAGAGCGCTACTATGTATCGAGGTCTACTCGTACATGGGAGCAAGACTAACTCGTACTCGTACGCGTGAGTTGCTGTACGTACATATATGCAGCTCAGAATAGAACTGACAACGCACTGCCAGGCTTCTTCACCTGCTGTACTTTGTAGACTAGTCAACACTCTCTAGACAGAGGAAATGATTTGCTGGATCGGCGTCATTGTGTCAAGTCTCCGACAAGTGCCCGTCTTCGAGTAGATCCGCACAACTTGACACTTTAGAGTCTAGAGTGAAAGGGTTTTGATTTCTCCTCTTTTTTTTGCCCTCCCTTCTTTTCTTCCTTTTCTTCTTTTTTCCCTTTTCAATTTTCCCCTTCTCTCACGTCTTTGTCCTACAGCAGCATCTAGACTCGTCGCCTAGATCCATCTTGCAGAAAATGTCAGACTCGAGTCAGACTCGAGAGCAGCGACTGGAGAGACGAGAGACAAAGAAAAAAAGAGAAGAGAGCTTTTTCTGCGACAGATCTGAGACGACAGAGTGGGGCGATGTTACCATGGTGCTGGTGTACTCGGTACTTTGGATGCTGCTGAAATCCGCCAGAATGTGGCGGACGGCCGCTGAGAGCTGTTGGAGGACAAGGTAGCTGCTACAAGCTGGCGCTACAGGGGCAGCGGGTCCCACCAGCCGCTATTGTCCGGCGTGGAGGGTAACTCTTATAGCTGACCAATCAGGGCTATATTCACCCAGGCGACGCACTGACCTCAAACGTCAAAGTTTAATCTTTTCAGAATTTGTACTCTGTACTCTCAAAATTTGCACTTTTTTTTTCAATTTTTTTTTTACAGAGTCTACTTCTCGTACTCATGTACGGAGGTTCTTCTCTTCATCTCGTGTTATGCCTCATGAACATGTCTGCATCTCTCGCGTATCTCGTGCACTGTCTATTGTTTACTTTCTTGTTTACTTTCCTGTTTACTTGTCTTCATCTTCTCCGGCATCTGGCCATCCGCTTCGTTTCCTCCAGGGGTACGCAGTCGACAAATGGTGATGGACCGTCTCCGATCCTATCCGTTCGGGATCGCTCGTCATTCCAGTCTGCAGATGCAGTGGTCCAACACCTGATCCAAGCTTCTGCGATTTCATTTCGTTTGGTTCTTTGATAGTACGCAATCCTGCACAGATTCCTCCTTGGTTTTCAAACACAGGTACGAGTAAGCACGCTTCGAGACAGCCTCGTCCGCTGCAGGAAAGATTGATCTGAATACGTATGTGTTAGTCGTACGAAAATACAGCAGACAATTTCGTCTCTCGCATTCATTCGTTTCAAGGACGGATCGTCTGGTTCTGATGCCCATCGCGGTACATCCCAGAGATTGGCGAGGGGTTCCCGTATCCGTTTTTCCCCTTTGCCTTAAGTCGTACGCTGTGCATAGTATTTCCCTTTTCTGCTCATTTTCGTCCCTTATTCTTCCTCTTCATTTTCTACACTCTTTCAGACCGGCTACCCCGACGTAAGATGTGTGCGTTCTAAACATGTTGCTCGTGATCTTCGCCGTCCCTGTCCAGTGGAAGTGGATTTGGAAACTCGTACAATACGGAGTACATGCGAGTCAATACAGGTGGTACGTGGGCCATCCGTGTACTCCGTATTGCATTCTGACCTGACAAGAGCTCGGCCAGTTTGGAAACCAAACTGGTTCCGCCGCGCAGTGGATTCTTTCAGTGATGGACTCTGCTGCACTGTTTACTGTGTATTTCTTGTCATTTGTTTTGTTTTTGTTTTCTTTTTCTTTCGGTTTTCTTTCGTTTTTCTTTTCAGCTTTTTCAATTTTTTTTGTTCATGGTTTGTTTATTTTGTCTTTTTTGTCTTCTTTTTCATCCTTTTCACCTTCTTTCTCTTCGTTTTCATTTCATTCTCTTTCTCTCCTCCCCACTTCCGTTATAAAACGTTCAGGGATGTCTGTGTTCCTGAGACAAGCTACCACCCCTGTTTCTCCTTTCACCGTCTCCCTTTGGCAAGTACCTCTCCATGTACTCCTTCACACTCCACCGTCAGCCTGGGGGTACTCTAGCCGTTCCATGGCTCTTCTCTGATCCTTCCATATGAGTACGGAGCAACTCGAATGTCCAACTGCCAGCACGACGTGGTACGCACTACTCTGTACGACCACTCGTCAAAAGCAGACCCTACGTCCTAGACTCTACTTCCTAGACTCTACTCGTAGACTTCTCCCTTGCGGATCGACCCACCCTAGTCCAGGTCCCATCCCGTCTGTCCCTCCGTTCCTGTCCATGGTTGATCAGCAGCTTGCGAGCCAACCCTCCCCAACAAATCTCTTCACCAGACCGCCGTCATTGTCACTGAGCGAGCCTTTTGACCTAGACAACCCCTGCTTCCCCATCCTCTCTCGACGTCTTGCACCGCCTCATCCTCGTACCTGAGGCGTATGGGAAGTACGAGCACGCCGTACTCTTTACTCGGCTCGTACTCGTATACCACCATGTCACACGCAGTACTCCGTACTCTGCCCTCACAGTTCTCCGTACCCCCCCTCTCTCTTTCTACCTCTTTGTCTGCTCTTACCCTCCGTAGAGTGCTACTCGTACACAAAAGTGTACGAGTCTTGTGTACTCAATACGAGGACTCGCTCTCTTCTCTCCACTCTCTACCCCTTGAATAATAGTCGTACAGAGCACACAGTACGGAGTACATTTCACATTCCCCCCCTCACCAGCCTTGAACACCTTTTTTTTTCTGGCTTTGTTGACGCGACCATGTCCTCCTTATACGCTTCAACTCTCTTTTGTGCTGGACCAGAGAAAACAGTCTGTGTAATGTGCACCTCTTTCATGACCGTCTGAGCTGAAGTGATTTTTTTTGTCTCTCTCGTCGACTTGGAAAAGTCTGGACGTACTCATACGCAGTACTACGTATGGGTACTCCTTCCTCCACACCTTCCCCCCCCCCTTCTACCCCCCTCCCTCTGACAGTCTGGTCATTGGACACAGATCCTGTTTGTAACAGAGACTCCGGCTTAGCTCCTACCGACGTTCCGAACACTGACCGTGCTGATTTCCCCTACCCATCCATTCCTCGCTTCTTCCGCTGCTTCCTTCTTTTTGGAGGGGGGTTTTCTTTTTCTTTACCGCCGTCACCACCTTACACTACTCACCTTCGACCCGTAGCGTACTACCATGACAGAATGACAGACGCCCGATCAGCTAGCCAGGCTTTTTTTTTTTCTCCGGTAGCTCGCCCATGGCCAAGCCCACTTGTGTCATTTCTCTGCTCCATTCTGCGTCCTTCTCCATACAATTGTACCCTCTGCTCCATACATAGCCTCTGCTCATACTCCGTACACAAGTACATCATAGCACCCCCATTCAGCAAGTACTCTCGTACTCTTCCTATTCCCCTACTCCATATTTCGTACCTCTTGTAGAGCAGTCGACGCTTTGTCTGTCTCCCCATCTGGCATTCGCCTCGCCTCGCCCTTCTTTGTCCTCCCCCATGACACTCCTCGCGTTTTCTCTTTAATACCTGCACATCCTGCCTTGCCTGGGCTGTGTTTTGTTGCTTGTTTTGTTCATCTGTTTTGTTTTTGTGCAACTTTTTTGTTCCTCCGTCTCTCCTTCTCTCGTCTTTTTTTTTCTTCTCTTTCTCTCTTTCTCTCCTTCTCTCCTTCTGTCTCCCCTTCTGTCTCCTCTTCTGTCTCTTCGGTCTCTTCCGGCTTTCTCTCCTTCTCTTTCTGTCTTTACCAGTCTTCTAATCAGTCACTCTCTTCTTTCTTTCCTCCTTCACAGCCCATACTCTTCTCCAACGCTTGCTCTGCTTCACAACTCGCGTTCCTTTTCAAGTCTCTTCAGTCTTGTTCTTAATTATCATCATTATAACTACTGCCTCTTCCCACATCCCTCTCATCATTCCTCGAACAAGGGTGTGCGTGTGTGTTTTTATCTCTGATTGATTCCTGTTTTATCTCCTACTTTTTACTCTATTTTTTTTTATTCTCTACGCAGTAGTCTCGCTGTCCCTCGACCCCTGCTCCTGTTATATTCCACTCTCTTGGTCTATAATATACCAAGAGCTGGCTCTCTCCCCCCCCTCCCGTCTTTTTTTCTCTCTCTTCTCTCCCCTCACACACGACCTGTCCTTTCTTTTCTTTTTGTTCTAGCCACCCGGGTGTGCCATTTCTTCTTCTGACTCTCTCTTTTATTCTTTTTATATCTTTCTTTGCTAGAACCCCTGCCAACGAGTCACCTTTTCCAACTCGGTCTTCCAGCAAGACACGAAAAGTTCACGCTCTCTTTTTCTTTTACTTATTATTTTTTTTTTTCTCTTTTACATTGTCTTCTCTCTTATACCCCCCTCGCCCACCCTGTTTCCGGTCGATATAGACGTCACTCCATTTTGTGATAGTGCTCCTTTTCCTTTTCCTATTACTCTCTCTTCTATACTTTCATTTTTGCCAGATTTCATATTCACGTCGTCCTCTCTCCCACACCCCTCTATTCCGTGTTGACGACAACAGCAACAACAATAACAACAATAACAACGACGCAACTGCCATCTCTGGCCTACTTACATACACAGACGACTCTGCGGGTCTTTTTTCACACACTGGTTTCCCCTTCTCTTACCTGATCTTAACACGCCAACTATACATGAAAAAAGAAATCAAGACAACTTGGTACCCAACCTTTTCAGTGTTCAGCTTGGTCCACGCCGAAACACCCGCCCATTGATCACCGGTGTTCGATTCTGGGCTGCCTCCCCGGCGTTTCTCTTCCTCTGCAAACCGTCTGCCTCTCTTCTCTTCTCATCTCTCTCTCTATTTCCAACCACCTTTTTTTTTTTGCCACCCAGTTTCTCATGTGGTCTATCCAGGGTAGGTTGTAGACCAGACATATCCATCACTGCCCTCTCCAGATCCGGCACAAGCAGATCCGCGTCCAGGAGTTTCTCTGCTTTCTCCGTCTCTCTCTCTGTCCCCTCCTCTCCCCTCTTGCCTCTCTACGCCGCCAGTCTCTTCTCCACCTGCCTCCCCCTTCCGTCCTCGGAACGTTTTATGCTAACGGAGTGCCTCGCCTTCTCTCTTTGGGTGGCTCGCATACACAGGTTCCGTTTTTTAATTCATACAAGACACAAACGTCCACGGAAGGCAATCAGGAAAAAGGAACAAGAAATCAGAGGACTTCTTTATACGCAACGAGCCTTCTCGGACAGTCACTGTCCAGTACTGCTAAGCAGGCCTTGGTTTTTTTTTCAAAACTCTCTTTTCTTTTTCAACCATTAATTCTCTCTACGAGCCATGAATATGGACCACCAGCTGTGCGTGTTTGATTTTGATTCTTCTTCTTTTCCCTCTTATAGCCCCTCGTATCCCATCCTCTGGCTGACCGTGCAGACAACGACAACTGCAAGGGCAGGAACAGCAGCCAACCATTCAGCCAGCATTCATCTTTCGCGAGGCCAGCATGGAGGGTCCAGGAAGCAGCAGCGAGAACAGCAGCCTTTCCGCCACAGAGTCTGCACCACAGCCATCGCCAGCACCGATACTGGCCATGAACGGCACCGTCATGGAGGGCCTCGAGGGTATGGGAGGCCTCGACAGCCAAGCCGGCACATCAGACGCAGTGGTCGAGACGGCAGCAACAGCGGCCGGCCCAGAGCCGCCCAAGACAGCCACGGCGGACTCGGACTCGCCCCACGCCTGGATGACGCCCACCTCGCAGCGGCCACGGCCAGCAACGATCCACGAGGGATTCAGCTACTCGCTCAACAGCTCCGACTATGACCTGCCATCGTGGGACCCGTCGACGCTGCAGATGCAGGAGACGCCGAGTGACAGCATGTCGCGGCCCATTTCGATGCACCAGGACCTCTACCCAGAAGGTGAGAAGAGAGAAAAGAAAAAAAACCCCAAAAAATGGGAAAAAAAAAGAAGGGGAAAAAACAGACGCTGACTATCAGATTCTTGGGTTCACCAAAAGACGTGCGACGACACCTTTGAGCTGCAGCTCGACGGCCAGCTCGACAGCGACATGGGACTCGGCCAGGCATACACGACCGACGAGACCATTCCCATTCTCGATCTGCGGTATGGCGGCAGCAGCCTCGACGAGGGCGGCATGGGCGGTGACCAGGGACCCGGCAGCCATGGTGCTGCCGGCCTGAGCGCCCCCTTTGAGGCCAGCGGCCTGCCCAACGCGAGCGCCGGCACGAGCAATCCCCGGCGTCTCTCGGGCTCCTCCTTTACCGTCTCGACCTCGGGAGGCCTGTCGGATATGCCGTCCTATGAAGACTTTTCCGCCGCCCTCTCAGACGCCCCGTCCTTTACGTCCGACTACCCGCCGCCGCCGTCGAACCGCAACTCGCTCATGTCGACGGGCACCCAGCTGTCGCCCGTGGCCTCGCCGCGCATCTCTCTGGCCCTGTCCACGAGCAGCAGCATGGCGCCTGCCAACGCCAGCAGCACCGCCCCGACGAGCACGCCCCAGGGCAGCCGCTCCGAGCTCGTGCGCACCCAGAGCCGCGGCCGCGCCTCGCCGTCGCCGCGGCCGAGCATCCGCTCTGCCCCCTATAGCGTCGAGGGACCGCGCAACACGAAGCGCTGGTCGACCGGCTCCTATGCCACCATGCCCAACCGGCGCCAGTCGCCCTTTGTCTACTATGCCAACGGTGGTGGCAGCAGTGCACCCGCCACGAGCAGCGGCACCGGAAACACCCACGAACCCTTTGGTCCTCGCCTCACGGCGCCGAATGCCTCGACCACCTCAGTGTCCTCGCCCGGCTTCCAGCAGCCCCTCTCGTCGCCTGTCCACCCCGGTGCCCAGCAGCAGCCGCAGCAGCAGCAGCAGCAGCAACAGCAGCAACAACTCCCGCTCAACATGGGTAACCTGCAGCAGGCGTCGGTGGCAGCAGCTGCCGCTGCCGCCGGTGTCAACAATGCGAGCAGCAATGGCTTCTTTCTGCCGAGCAATGCGGCTGCACCCGGCTATGCGCGGCACAGCATGTTATTGCCGACGCAGCTGCCGTCGCAGCTGCCGTCGCAGAGCGGCACCATGGGCTACCCGCACCCGTCAGCTCACGTGATCGATGGCGGGTTTCCGGGTGCTCATCACCTGACCGGGCTGTCGCCGTACGGAGCCGCCCCTCCGCCGGCGCCGCACACGATTCCCAGCCAACACCTGCACGCAGGCATGGCGATGCATGGCCACCCCCACGGCCACCCGCACATGCACGGCCACGGTGGGTTGCACCACGGCCACCCTCACGTGCACCCGCACGGGCTCGCCCACGGCATGCCCCACCTCGGCAGTCCGTTTGACGTCGGCACGGCTCCGATGATGCCGCATGGATTGTTCCGGATGCTGCAGAGCAACGGCGACCCGCACACCCTGCACGGGCACTACACGGACCTGTCGGACCCGCCCGACCTGTACGCGTCGCTGCACGAGGAGCAGCTGCCGCCGCCGCCCGAGGACATGAACCCGTCGGACCCGGACATGGTGCCGCACGAGCAGGAGCTGCGCTTTGTGGGCGACCTGTACACGCCCAAGTGGGTGCGGGGCCACGGCAACAAGCGGGAGGGCTGGTGTGGGATCTGCAAGCCGGGACGGTGGCTCGTGCTCAAGAACTCGGCCTTTTGGTATGACAAGAGCTTCACGCACGGCGTGAGTGCGGCGACGGGCAACCCGTTCCAGGAGCCGCAGGAGACGCGGCGGATGGACGGCAACCCGGACGTGTGGGAGGGGCTGTGCGGCAGCTGCAACGAGTGGATTGCGCTGGTGAGCAGCAAGAAGAAGGGCACCACCTGGTTCCGGCATGCCTACAAGTGCCACACGCACCCCAAGATCAAGGACGTGCCGAAGCGGCGGCGCGAGACGAACCACCTGCGCATGGGTGGCGGTGGTGGTGGCGGAGGCATGGCTGCCTCGGCTGCCTCTGTGTCGACAGTGACACCGACGACGCTCATGATCCAGACAGACGTGCCGTCTCGGCCGACATCGGCGTCCATGCAGCATCACCCGCATGCCCAGCCGTACTCGGCCGCGACGACGCCGATGCCTCACACGCCTCTGACGCCGCAGATGACGCCCGTGGCCAGCTCGGCTTCGCTGGCCGCTGCCAGCATCCTGCAGGCCGCCACGGCCACGCCGACGCCCGGAGGACCAGGAGGACCAGGAGGACTCGGCAGTCTGGGACCGGGCGGGCCGACCTCGACGCCGGCAGCCACCATCTGTGGCACGCCGACGAGCGCGACGCCCTCCCTCTCCATGTCCCTCGCCATGGGAGCGCCGTCTGTGACGTCGATGCCCATGTCCATGTCCATGACGCCGATGCCGCAGATGCATCACATGACGCAGATGACGCAGATGCCCATGTCCATGGCCCAGCCGACGACGCCGAGCCAGTCGCCGCAGGACGAGAGCTCCATGGCTGGCCAGCAGATCGTCCTGCAGTATCCCTTCCAGCCGAGCCAGCCGCTGCAGCCCCTCCAGCCGCCGCCGCCACCGCCCAAGTCCCACCTGCGGTACCAGAGCCACATGGCCAAGATCGAGGCGCTGCAGCAGCAGCAGCAGCAGCAGCAGCAGCAGAGGACGATGCAGAGTGGTATGCGGCAGCCGCCGCCGCCGCCTCCACAGCAGCCACGGCCGATGCTGACGATGGCAGCCATTGAAGGGTTGGGCAACATGATTTGATTTTCTTTCTTACTGTTTCTGTTTATGTCTTGTGCTATTCTCTTCGTTTTTTTTTTTCGTTGCAGGGCGGGGTTCTTTTTCGTTTACACAATTCGACCGGTTTCGATTTTTTTCTGGCTTTTACTACAGTTTTTGTTTGGCACGATTTGTTCAAGAATGGGACGGCCTCTTGAAAACCGACATGTTGGAGATACCACCTTTCCTTTTTTTTGTTATGCTTTCCTTTGTCCTTGTTGATTGTTCTTTTCTTTTTGCCTCTTTTTTTTGCCCTTTCGAATCAGATATACAAGAGGGGGTTCATGACGACTACGACATTGTTCCACGTCCAAAAGCACAATATAACAGCACAACTTTTCCAAAAAAACAAAAAAAAAAAAGAGAGAGAAAAAGAGGAGGAACGGGGAGTGTTTTCTTTTTTTCCGTCATTTCTACCAGTCTAGTTTACGAGAATGATGCACAAGTAGCACGACCGTCCCTGTGGGACGGATGAGAATGAGCCCGATGAAATTCAATCGTTTTTTGTTTGTTTGTACGAGTCGTTTGCCCTGTGCCTTGGAGCCTCGTAGTCAGCTTCTCCATGGCCAGAGTGTCCTCCAAGCGTAAGAGTCTGACGTCAAAGGAGTTTTTTCTCCGAAAAAAGTGCCCTCTCCTCTCTTGTCTCAGGGCTGACCGTTTGTTTTTCTCTCTCCCCGATCTCAAACACCTGTCTATTTGAGACCATGTCAACTGAGCATAATTCGAGACACGCAGATTACATTGGGTCCTGTCTCTCTCCCCCTCTCTTCCTGGCCTTCGCCCTCTCCTCTGCTCTTCCTCTCTGCCTCTTCTCTGCCTTGCCTCCTCTGCTTCCTATCCGCTTCCTATCCGCTTCCCATCCGCTTCCCATCCGCTTCCCCTCGCCCATTTCCTTTGCCTTGCCACCTCCCCCCTGTCCCGCCTTGTCCTAAAGGGAAGAAAAAGAGGCAACCAGCAATCTAGTGTCTTTGTCTCTGAGACACCACATAAGGCGGCACGTGTCTTTTTACGTTTAGACCAGCAGATGATCACGGACATTCTACACATTATGCAACTTTTTTTTTTCCCTTTCTCTTACTGTCCCCTTTTTTAGTCTGTCTACTCCGTCCACAGACCTCGTACTCGACAGCGCATGAAGACGACCCGACGGGATGACAAGAAGAGGAACAAGAGAAAAAGAGAAAAAGACAAAAAGACAAAAAGACAAAAAGCCAAAAGAGAGGGGTGAGACATTTACACCAGGTCCGTGAGGATCGACACGCATGCCACCTAGCTCGGTGCAAACTTGTGACGACATGCACTGCCCATGGCAGCATGACCGGTTTCCTCTCCCCCTTGCGTACTTGGTGGCTGTCGTCTCTGGGATCGACTCCTTTCCTTCCCGGGATCCTCCTCTCTTGGTTCCACCTCTCTTGGTTCTCCGGCTCTCTCGTTTTCTGGTCGACTCTTGACCGCTTTTCGGGAAAGATGTTCCCTACAGAAATTGCCCATCCCGAGCAACTTTCTTTTTTCACAATGCTACCCCCTTTGTTTCCTTCGTTTCCTTCGTTTCCTTTTTCGTTTTCCCATGCTTGAACTTGCCAGACTGGTCTAGATCTGCTCGTACTTTTGACTACCTACGTACAGGGTAAAGGACTTTGCAAGAGGCTGCAGTACAAGCCATTCTGCCAGAGTCTAAAACGACTTCAGAATGGGTCTGGAATCGAACACTTGGAATCACCAGCCTCTCTCTCTCTCTCTCTCTCTCTCTTTCTGTCTCTCCTCTCCGACTGCCACATACTCCGTAGGTCTCGTCCTGGTCTGCCGACAGAACCGAGAAAAAAAGGTGAATGAGACAAATGTTGGCGCCGACGATGGCAATGGCATGAGTTGACTTTTTTCTTTTTTTCTTCTTTTTTCTTCTTCTTCACACATGCACTCTTGCCATGCTCCGGTTTGTCCAAATAGAGAAGGACACAAATCACCAACAGAACTGTCCTCCCTGGCTTCGGTAAAGATGTCCCAAGAGGTGATTATTGTGACTGTTTTTTTCCTTTTTCTTTTTCTTCTTCTTCTTTCCTTTTTTCCAAGAATGATTATTATTTATTAATTCTAATGACTCTCGTACTCTTTAGTGCAGAGTACTTTCTCGGGAGTTGCCATGGCGAGAGAGAACTGGAGGAGCAGAATAGCCCCTTGGAAAGGGAGCTCTGATTGCCATGGCACCACAGTGGAGAGAACCAAGAGAAGAGAGAGGAGAGGCAGGAGAGGCAAGTGACAGAACCAGACTCGTGTATACGAGTACGAGCAAAAGGACACTGGTCAAGCTGGCTCTCTGGGCGCTCGCTTAGCACAAGTACATGGTAGACGAATCGAGCAGCCGGAAATCCTGCATTCAACTCCAGAACAGGACAGATGCACGAACCTCTGGTCAGCACAAGTACTCTGTATAGAGAGAGAGATAGCATGCATCGTCTTGGCATTGGCTTCTTGCTTCCGTCCCTGGACTGCTGATGTCGTACTCTGTACGCCGCATGTTGGTACTATGTAGGGAACCATTCGGGAGAACCTGCCAGGACGGAGTTCAGACTCGGATTTGAAGTCCTCCGTTCTCCTGCCTCTCTCTGTTCTCCTGTCTTTCTGTTCTCCTGTCTTTCTGTTCTCCTCTCTCTCTCTCCATTCTCTCTCTCATACTCACTCACACACTCACCCTCTACAAGTCAAAAATAAAAGCAAATTCATATACTCGTAGACCCAGGTGGCATGATCGTTATGCAAGCACTATAGCAGCTTGTGCAAGGTACAGAGTTACTACGGAGTACGAGTACGGAGTAGCAAAGTGCTTGTCATTCCTTCCTCTTACAAGGACGCTGTATTTGTGGTGCTGCAGGTGGAGATGGCAGCGTATTCTGACATGTTACAGTGAATAATAGGGTCTATTATAGCAAGCGCCCGCTCTCCCCTGAGCGAAAAAGTTTTAGTGTCGTATTCTGCGTACGAGTACTTACGTATACGAGTACCGTACAGCGTCCATAGCGTCCTTTTAAAGTCGCACCACATGGATCTGTCATGACGGGAAAATCCCATCTGAGCTCCGAATCTTTCCCATATACGTAGAGCTGTATGGACAGGCAAGCATGAGTAACTCGTCCTGCTTACTCGTACGGAGTAAGCAAGCAGAGGACTTGTCAAAAGTACGAGCTCGAGCTGTCTAGACTTGATCCCGCTGGATCTCGACCCTCGATGGCCATTCGTGATTTTACGAGCCAGAAGTACGAGAAGTACGAGCACGCGTACTTTGTTCGTATATACGCGGTAGACCAGAGAGAACCGCCAGAGGTCCCAGCGCCGCGTCATGGCCTACATAGTAGAAAGAGAGCAGAGTCGGAGAAGACCGCCCGAGAGAGTGAGTACGGAGTACGAGACTAGGAGACGACAAGACTCGGTGCACCGAGAGTCCGAGTACGCAGTACCTGCGTACACAGTACACGAATACTGCGTACTCGTAGCTTGCGCCTCAGGAACGGCAGATGCATGTCAGCGGAGGCGGGCGTGAGCATGCAGTGGGAAATGAGCTCTTTACCAGTTCTGACGAGACGACTTTTGTCCAGCTAGCATGGACGACTAGCCACGGCTAGATCTGACTATGAAGTCTCCCTGCGTGCCATGAGAAGAAGAAGGAAGAGGAAGGGCAAAAAAAGAAGAAAGAGAGAAAAAAGATAAAAAAAATACATACTATTTCTCATAGCCGATGTCAATCTCCAGACTCGACTCATCCGTTGGACTTGCCCAGGATCGGCAGGACGGTCGCCGGTGGCTCCATCGCAATGTCAGTACTATGTAGGAGCGACGGCAGATATCTGGACGAGAGCTCGAGCGGCAAACGGCATCTTGCCCATACCGTCTGTAGTACGCAGTACTATGTACGTACTCGTACTCGTACTTCCATACCCCTCTACAGAGCTCGCCAGACCAAGCGTGTAAGAGAAGAGAGCGACCCGCCTTGGCTGGCCTTAGCTCGCCAGACGGTCCCAGAGCGATGATCCGGAGATGTACGAGAAGAGAATAGGAGAGAAGTGGACGTGTGTGAGAGAGAGCATGTGAGATGGGAGAGAGCGTGGGCAGAGAGGGGAAGTAACAGGAACAGCAAGAGCAACAGCAACAGCAGTAAAGCAACAAACAAGTGTTGGTTCCAGGGCTTCAACAGGAGCTCATCTCGCTTCCGTAGGCCGATTTGTTGGAGACTACTCGTACTGCGTATAGTAGAGTCCTCGTATAGAGAGAGTGCCCGTACTCGTACTTTGCATAATCACAGGTTGATGGTCCCCGACAGCTCGGCGGTTCTTCACTGGGAAAACGTTTACAGGTTTGACTAGCAAGGATTCGACTGCAGATATCCTGTCCTGGCCACTGACCAATGGACATTGGACCAGGGAGACGAGGAAAAGACGGAGGGAAAAAGATTCTGCGCTATTTCCAAGGAATGGGGGACGCAAGTTCAGCTGAACGGGGGGGCTTGGGTCCGTAGGAACTTGGATGGCCGGTACATGGTAGCTTCTGCCACTTTTGCAGTCTAGCCAAGCCCCGAGAAGGAGGAAAGAAGAAAAAGGAAGGAGAAGAAGAGGGGACAGAAGAGGAAAAAGGAAGAAGAAAATACATGAAGAAAACTAAAAGAAAAACAGAATAAAGAAAAAAGAAAAAAAAGAAAAAAGGAAAAAAAGAAAAAAAAGGAAAAGAGCCGAAGAAGGACTACGCAGCAAAAGGACTGCACAGTAACTGGTGAGACCTGTGCCGTTCTCCTTCGTACAAATCACGGGCAGTATTGCCATTCGCTGGCTGCGTGCACAGCAGACAAGGCTTCCTTGCAGCACCAGGTACGGGTACTGCATACTCCGCCCTCCAGACTACGGGGATGCTGCTCGACGTGAAAAGACCAACAGACCAACAGACCAACAGAAAAAGTACATTGTACAAGCCAATACTCTGTACTTGTACTCCCGTACTCTTACTCTGTCCATTCTCCTCCCCTGTTTGAATAATGCTGCTCCTTTTGGCTCGCTTTCACCTGCCTCTCTTGTCTGTGCAAGTTGTATTTGCTTTTGCGTGATGGTCCAAAAGTGCACTCCGTAGCCAGTGCGTTGCTCGTGCTCATGCGCTCACTCACGCACATAGTACTCGTCCTCTGTGCTCGTATACATACGGAGTAGTACTCCGTACTCGTACTGACTCACAGAGTAGCAGTACTATGGCTGAGCCCCTGCAGACAGGGCTGGCAAGGTCAGCCTCAGCCAATCGACTACTGCTTGCTGCAGCATTCTGCAGCACACATGCAGGCTCAGTCCCCATCCTGTCGTCTCTTTTCCTCTTTGGCACTGGCTCATTCTGTCTCTCTCTCTCTCTTTTGCTGGTAGGCTATCGTCCCCAGCCCACCCGTCCGCATTGGCTTCCTGCAGGCACTTTGCGTTTCCACCCAGAGCGGGATAGCTCCATGCAGTTTACCTTGTTTATGTACTTGTATCTGTCGTCTCCCACGCAGTATGGAGTACGAGTACTCGTACATGCTCGTACTATGTACCTCACGTTGCACATTGCCAAATATAGGCCAGCCCTCATTTGCTTTTTTTTTTTTCTTTCTTCTTTCTTCTTCTTTTTCAATCAACAGAAAGAATCTGGAATCCAGAGACGGGAGAAATGAGTGCATGCCAGCACACGCCATGGTTTAGCTCTTTGTCTCTTGCCGAAAATTACGCACTCGTTGCCGCCCGGAGGAGGACGTATAGTATGACTAAGTATGGGGAGGCGCCGTATACGTAGCAACAGTCAAAATGTACTGCGGACTCGCGAGAATGAATAGGAAAAATGCGTACGGAGCGCCCGTCCGGCTGCTTACGTAAAGACGGGTAGCTCGGACTAAGTGGGAGTGCAGCACAGCGTACAGCGTGCTCGTACTCGTACTGCGTACTACTGCTACTACTTGCTACTGCTACTATGCACTGCAGCGGTGAAGACACTCTTTGTCCTCTCCGCTAACCTCGGACGGTCCCTTTTACAGAATACCCGGCTCTCAGGTCTCAGGGGCGCGAGGGACCAGACAATGGTGCAGTCAACGGCTTTTCTTTGACTGCTTTGACTGCTTTGACTGCTTTGATCTCGATGCTTTGTCCGGCACGGAAGTCTATTAAGACGTTTGAAAACAAAAAGAAGAGGGAAAGAATAAGGGAAAACGAAAAAAAAAAAAAAAAAAAAAGGCCAAAAAAAAAGAGAAATGTCGAGGTCTCGTGCTTATTATACTATAGTGTCGTACAATGCTGAAAAAGAGTGCTGAAATTGGAGTGAATCCACTGAAACTCCACTGCACAGACCGCTGGAATGGTTTCCTTGGAGCCGTAAGCAGACGGTAGGCAGTAGTGCTGCGTAACAGCGCACGAGAGCTATTATCAGCAGCTTTTGCAGCCAGCGGTTGGGTGTTGGTGCGTCGTCAGGTACCAGAAGAGGAAAGAGCAGCTGCCAGGCGGCGCCTGACAGATGGCTTCCCTTTGCTCTTGCCTCTCTTTATTCTTTCTCTTTTTTCTGCTATTTCCTTTTTCTCTTTCTTTTTTACTTTTCTAAAAAAAACTTTTCTTTTTTTCTTTTCCAATTCTTCATTTCCTTTTTCCTTTCTCCAATTCTTCCCTCTCCTATCTTTCCTTCTTCTTGACCTCTCCTCTTCCCTCGGACCTCATCTGCACCGCTCGCTCTCGATTGTACCTAGCTAGCTCCCTTGTCCCTGCAAGTACTCGTGCTTGTACTGTCGTACTTTTTAATTTGGCTTCCCGGTTCCTGCCCCCACCATCTCAACTATTTTTTGAGCCCACGAAAAGCACTATACGAACCCCCTTGAGTCTCGACGACTCCCTCTCAACGCACCACGGTGATGTCTTGTCCCCTTGCTTGCTAGTCCTCCTGCATCAGCTCCTCTCCCCATCCGCTGCGAGCTAAGAGCCGCCTGCAGTCTTGGGGTTGCCTATCACACCTCTTCTTTTCGTCTCCGTCTTTCCCGTCCAACAAGAGACGAAAGACGAGAGAAGAGATTGAAGGAGAGACAAGACGAAAGAAGAGACGAGAGACAAATGAATAGACGAAGAACAGTCTTGCTCAACTGATATCCGCCTGTCTCGACCGCCGTCCGATTCTCTTTGGCATCCTCGGCCTCTAGACCGACGCAGACCGCCGAGAGGAGTGACGAGAAAGACGAGAAAACGAGAGAAAGACCAGACTGGACTTGTTCTATTTTATTACATCCTTACTCTATATTTTATTTTTTCAAGTTCCAGCACACCCCCTCCTCCCACCCCCTCGATCGATCCTATCCACTCTCCATTCTCTCCGCCCTACTGCATACTCCGTACTCACTGTCCCTTTTCGCTCTCCTTTCCCTTTCTGTCTCGTCTTTTTCTACTCGACGTCCCTGACTTGTACTCTAATGATCCGGGTTAGTGCTCTCCTTTCTCTTCTTTTTACATCTCTTCTGTCTCTCTTCTCTCGTATCTTTCACTCTCCTTGTCTTTTCTCTTTTCCTCTCTTTTCCTCTCTCCTCCTCTCTTCTCCTCTCTTTTCTTATCTCTTGACTCTCTTGGCTTTCTCCTCTTCTACTTACACGACGTACAGATGACCATGACCTTTGCTTTATAAATGGAATCTAGTTTTACGATTTTTGGATCTTCTTTTTTTTTATATTTCAGTCTCTCTTGTCTCTAGATATCGACGCCCACGACCACACGACCACACGACCACGATTACTATTGCATCTGCCTCTTTTGCCCCTTCCGCCTCCTTAGCATCTACTCTCTCGGATCCATTAGTGACCGGCCACTTTCTCCACGGCAACAGAAACGAGAAAAAAAAAGAACCGTCTCCTCGTATCGAAAAGTCATCGTTCCCCATTTCGACCATTTCTTGGAACCAAGAACCAAAAAGCCAAAAAGCCAAAAAGCCAAAAACTCCATTCGTCCCACGCCGCACCCACCATTCTACACACACCGCTTTGCAGCTACGCTCAAACCTTTCCAGTAGTCTTTCTAGCTCACATACCCCGGCATCTTTTTTCCTCTTTTCTGTCCGGCCAGACAGACCTCTTCCACGACCTCTACCAGCAAGCTTTCTTGTACAGCTGCCGCTACAGAGATTTTGACATGGTCTTCTCATCCAGGTCTGCTTGAAAGGGTCATCCTGATTTCTGCTATGAGCGGGGAGCAATCTACAACAAGGTATGTCTTTTGCTTGTCCTCCTGTCTTTTTTTCTCGCCATTTTGCTTGCTCCTTCTCCTTCTTCTCCTTATCTGCTCTGCACCCCTGGCTGGTCTACCCTGTCTCCTGCTCTGCCGTCTGCCGCCTCTTATCCTGGCGCTTGTATGCTGTGCACTCGTGCTGTGCTCCTTGTGCCATGTTCTGCGCTGTGCTCTGTGGCTTCCATTTCTTCGACGCCCTCGGCTTCCCCTGCTGTGCCGCCGTCTGTCTTGCAGTTCTCGGCAGCATCTCTGTCGAATCCCCTGCTCTCCTGCCCTCTGTCCTCTTCCCTCTGCTCCCTGCTCTTTCCCCTTGCCAGTCCCAGCCCTCTCCTGCTTCTGAACCTAGTCCTTTTTTTTATGCATGTGCATACACGCACATGTACACCCATCTGTATCACATTTAGCAGCTGCTGTGCTCAGCGCTTCAGCTTGGCATGGATATATATCCCGTCTCCTTCGCTTGCTGGACCAATTTCTGACTCCCTCTTCTCTTTCTCCCTCCAGTCTTGGCGATCCTACTGCTCAGCCGCCTACGCCGAAGCAGACGCCCTCTTCGACTACCTCTTTCTTCTCTAGCCCTGTCTTCCAGACCCCAAAGTCTGGTGCAGACGCTCACAATCCTCCCACTGCCACAACCACCCCCGGTCTCGACTGGACCCCCCGATTTGCTGAGGATTTCTCCGTCTTCAACAACACCCCGGGAAACCTACGGGCCTCACAAGCCCCCTTTGCTGAATTCGTTCCCGCCTTCTCTCCCTCCATCGATCCCGCTGAGCAGCACCAGCAGCAACAGCCGTTGATCTCTCCCTTTTCTACAGGCCCCCGGCACCACAAGCGGCCCTTGTCCGCCGGCAGCATCGCTGCAGAGGTCGCAACCCATGTGAACCACCTCCCCAGCAACCCCAATCTACCACTGCCACCCGTCGATCCCTCACGCCGCCTCGCTTCTTCTCCCGGTGCCCTCCTATTAGCAGTCACAGCTGCTCCGCCGCCCCCGGACACGGATAGCAGACCAAGGGACACCGAGAACAAGCACAAGCTCGCCAAGCCAGCTTTGGGCAGCCCCCGCATTCCTCGTTCGTCCAAGAAACCGCGGCGGGACTCGGATCACCAGTCTCTCCAGCCTCTTCCACCAAAGGGCCAGACTGCCACGCCTCCGCCGTCTGCAAAGAAAGGCGCTCGCATGTTGGCGCCAAAGCTGCTGCTCCAGCCTGACAGCATGCAGACCGAGCAGGCCTACGGCCACCCGCCCCCACCCCATTCCCAGCATGACTTTGCCATGGCATCCCACCAGCAGCAACACATGGCTGCCTCCTTTGTCACCACCCCGACAGACATGTTTGGCTACCCCATCTCCACCCCGTCCTCGGCCACCTTTCCCGATGCGAGAGCCTTTTGGCCCCATGGCGATGCCAACATGGGCACCGCCATGGATGTCGACTTTTCTGCTGCCGCTGCCGGTGCCCAGATGTTTCCCGCCACGTCTATGCAGCAACAGGTCGATGCATTGGACTGGTCTCAAGCCAACCAAATGTACATGATATCCACAAGTGGAAATGCACCTGCTGTCATGGCCCAACAGCCGCAGCCGCACGCACAGTCACATCAGCAACAACTCCAGCAGCACCAGCATCTCCAGAATCTCCAGCATCCGAATCAACAGCATCAGCAACACCAGCAACACCAGCAACATCACCCGCAGCATCCACAGCAACACCAGCAACACCAGCCACATCAGTCTCACCAGAACCCGCATCATCACCCGCACCAACAACAGCTGGCTCAGAATCAACAGCAGATGCTCCCGCCTGGCATGGATGGGGCTTCGTCGGCCGACCAGCAGCCGGCGTTGTATGCCGGTAACTACCAGGCATCCATGGACGACCCTTTTGGCATTGTTAGCCCAAGCGGAGGCGTCGATCCCGGCCTGCTCTTTAGCCGACCACCGTCTTCTGATATGATGGAGGCAGTAGCCACCTCTTCTGCACCCATGAATGCTCCTGCGGCCCCCATGCCGGCCTCCAGCACAGCGTTTGACGCATCGGGCCCCCAGATGGTCAACCTGGCGCCCCAGCCTTCTCAGCAGACCGTTCGGCAGAGAAGTCCGCGGCGCACGCTCTCTGTGGTGGCGTCTTCGGGCGGACGCCAGGAGCTGCGCCGCAGTTCGAGCGTCAAGGAGTTGGGTCCACGACGAAAGGCTACTTCGCCGCAAAAGACTACGATCCGTCCCAACCTGCCTCGCAGCTCGAGTGAGACGAACCGCCCGCCACGCTTACGTGGCCGGGCCTCTCTGCCAGCTCTTGCACCCGCCATCAAGCCAACATCCTCCTTGCCGCAGTCGGCATCAGCTTCGTCTGTCGTGGGGGGAACACCGACCTCGGCTAGTTTCGGGACTGGACTGGGCATTACGCGGTCGGCCACTGTCGGCGGAGGGCGGTCGCTTGCTGGAGGGCGGATGTCTCCGGTCAAGTACCATCGCCAGCCGCCCCAGCAGCCTCAGCAGCCGCAATCCCAACAGCAGCGCTCGGATTTGCAATATCAGCAACAGCAACAGCAACAGCAGCAACAGCAACAACAACAGCAGCAGCAGCAGATGCAGCGTCTGTCGAGCCTCTCCTCCATTCCTGAAGTCACCACACCGCGCTCTCGGAATGCCATCAAGTTCACAATCGATGCCAACGGCCGCGCACGGGTCGAGGCAACCAACGACACCGACTTTGAAGATCGTACGCCTCGCTCGGCAGCATCGTCTCTGCGACGCAATCGAAGCTCGCGGTCTCTCAACAGCAAGTCACAGTGGGACTCGTCGTCCGACGCCGACTCTTCCTCCACAGACGACGAGCCTATTGTGATCCCGAGCCGTCCGACCTCGTTTGTTCTGCCCGACCCGGTGAAGCCTACGGGCTATGCCCCGCTCTACTTGCAGCAACACTCTTCGCAGCGTAGCGCCGGTAGCGCTGGGAGTGCCCGTAGCCTGTTTGGTGCCTTGGACGATGATGGTCTCGATGGGGAAGAGAGCGAGACGGAGACTGTCATGAACGATCTGCCCAAGGGCGCCGGCGACGCTGCCAGTGAGCTGGAGAAGCTGCGACAGCAGCGGCAAATGCGGGCCGGAATAGGAGGCGGCGGCAACAGCCGCGTTCAGCGTAGCAACAGCACGAACAATATTCTCGGCAGTGCGACGCGTGGCCGATCACGGTATGGGCCTATGGCCAGTGGTGGTGGCAGCACCAGCAGTTTCCACAGGAGCAACAACAGCAACGGTATGGCCATCTCGCCATCAGCAATGACAGAGATGAGCCTCCCGACGCCTTCGTCTGTCAACAATGGAGTGCGGTGCATCTGTGGCCGACCCGACGCGCCGGCCGGGGATGATGGATTTGTTGTGCAATGGTAGCTTACCTCCCCCCCCCCCCCCACGTCTTTTTTTCATGCTGTTTTTTTTGTCCCATGTCTGACAGATCAGTGAATCGTGCGAAATGTGGCTGCACGGCCGCTGCATCAACATCACAAAGCGGACACTGCCGTCTGTATATATATGCGCCTACTGTGGCCAGACCCCGACGGCGCGTCATCTCCGCATGCCGCTGCCGGGTCTAGCCTCGTCTCCGCTGGCGCACAAGTCGTTCAAAAAGTTTCGGTGAGACATGTGTAGGCAGTCGTCTCACAATGTTTCAGTCTCATTCTTTTACCCCCCTCTTTTTTTTCACATTCCACCTTGATACTCCCTTTGGGGAGGCCATTTCTTCTATACTCTCATTTCTCTCCATTCTCATTTCTTATCTTTCTGTACTCTTTCTTGGAAAGATCATGTTCTTTTATTTCCCATCATTTCTTCCATCTACTATTTTCTTGATATTCTTTTCTGGTTCTTGGTTTTGGCGTGGCCTACTTCGGCAGGTTTCGAAAACAAAAACGGACTCGTTATCCTCATGTCGAAGCAAACTGCCATGGTGCAGAGTACGTGTAACAAAAATGGATAGGAACAGTGTGAGAGCGCAAGCGAGAACAAGAGGAGGTGGAGGCATGTACGAGGAGAAAACAGCCTGGATATATATATACTTGATCTATACATATGCACACGGGCACTGAATGATATACGTATGATTGCGACAATGTACACAAGAGGCACACAGAGCCAGTCCCTCGTGGGTGTCCTCGTAAGACGGGACAGAATGTCTCTGGAATCACGAGTTGCCTGTAAGAGATGTCTTGTCAGTGGCACGTGCTCTTGTCTGCGTGTAATCTGTAATACATTTGTCGTGTGGAGAGACCGAATTGGCGGCTTCTGATTGGGTCGCGCGCACAAGTTCTTTTTGGAGACGGCCGACTTCGGACGGGCGGGGTTGGCATTGGCTTTTCACCAAGCTCGTTTTCCCGTTTTCCTGGCACGAGGATTCTGTCTCTCTCTCTCTCTCTTCTCGTCAAGCTCTCACCCTCTCTCCCTTCCCACATCAGCATGTCCGCCTTTAATATTGTCGTCTTTGGAGGCGACCACTCTGGCCCAGAGGTGAGCGGATTGGTCCTTCCCTCCTCGTTCTCCTTTTTGCTGCTTTTATAGACTATACGTTTTTGCTAACGAGATGCAGGTCGTGGCCGAGGCCGTCAAGGTACAGCAGAGCACTCTTGTCTTTCTTGCCCTCCAGCTGTCCAGCTCTTCTGCTCTCCTGCTCTCCCCCCGTCTAACCGCTACATCCACAGGTCCTCAAGGCCATTGAGCAGCACAGCCCGTCCAAGCCAAAGTTTCACCTGCAAGATCACCTGCTAGGCGGCGTATGTCCCTCTCTCTCTTTTTGTTGCTCTTTTTGTCGCTCTCCTTGTCCACTGACCGCCCGCAGGCCTCCATCGACAAGACCGGCTCCCCCCTGACCGACGAGGCCCTCGCCGCCGCCAAGGCCGCCGATGCCATCCTCCTCGGCGCCATTGGCGGCCCCGAATGGGGCACCAACGCCACCGTGCGCCCCGAGCAGGGCATCCTCAAGCTGCGCAAGGATCTCGACACGTTTGGCAACCTGCGCCCCTGCTCCTTCGCGTCCGAGGCGCTCGTGCACTATTCCCCCCTCAAGGCCGACGTCTGCCGCGGCACCGACATGGTCATTGTGCGCGAGCTCACGGGCGGCATCTACTTTGGCGACCGCCGCGAAGACACGGGCGACGGCATCGCCTTTGACACGGAGCCCTACTCGCGCCCTGAGATCGAGCGCATCGCCCGCCTCGCCGGCTCCCTCGCCCTCGCCGGCAGCGACCCCGCTCGCGGCATCCCGCCCAAGCCTGTCTGGAGCCTCGACAAGGCCAACGTGCTGGCGACGTCGCGGCTCTGGCGCAAGACCGTTTCAGACGTCTTTGCGCGCGAGTTTCCGCAGCTCACGCTCGGCCACCAGCTCATCGACTCGGCCGCCATGCTGCTCGTCAAGAACCCCCGCGCCCTCAACGGCATCGTCATCACGAGCAACCTCTTTGGCGACATTATCAGCGACGAGGCCAGCGTCATCCCCGGCAGCATCGGCCTCCTCCCGAGCGCCAGTCTCGGCGGCATCCCCGACGGCAAGGGCAAGTGCAACGGCATCTACGAGCCCATCCATGGCTCGGCCCCCGACATCTCCGGCAAAGGTATCGTCAACCCCATCGGCACCATCCTCTCCGTCGCCATGATGCTGCGCTACTCGCTGCTGCTGCCCGAGGACGCCGTCGCCGTCGAGGCGGCCGTCAAGGCGGCCCTCGACGGCGGTCTGCGCACCAAGGATCTCGGCGGCAGTGCCGGCACCAAGGACGTTGGCGATGCTGTCGTTGCGGAGCTGGTAAAGGCCTACCAAAAGTAGGAGGAAAAGTAAAGTGAATGAACAAACAATAAAAAAAAACAAGAAATCAAGAAAAAAAAAAATAAAAATGGAGGAATGCTCATGACAATATTTTCCAAGGAAACAAAAAATCTTTAGCTCTATTTTCATTGTAGCTCTTGATACTCTGTATGGTAGTAAAAACGGGGGACAAACTGTTGACGTATAAAGGAGAGAAACAAGAAACAAAAGTGTATATTCAAGATGCGGTACAGAGAACGCACTGTAAAAAAAAGATGCAATCATATATTCATGGGTCGTCGTGGTCATCACTGTCGTCGTGGCTCGTCATATGCTTTCCCATCGCTTGGTGCTCACGCTGTTGAGCCCCGTCCGTTTTTCCACCAGAGAGGCTACAAAGGTCGTCTCCAGGTGTGGCAGGGCCTTTTCAATCTCGGCCTCCTCGTCGGCAAACTTCCTCTCGCGCCGCTTGTCCCACCAGAACCAGAAACCGAGCACGACGAGGGTCAGTGGGATGGTGAGGGCAAAGTAGATCCAGAAACTCGACGCGATAGTCGAGTCGTCTTGAAAGTTGAAAAAGGTCATGGAAAACAAGGAGGACAGAAAGGTGCCCGGCAAAAAGATGGCGCCGACAATGGAGAGCGCCTTCATGCTCTGGCTGTCCCGCTTCGCAGCGAGCGCAAGGAGCCGCTGCTGGTGCGCCGTCTCGAGATTAAGCTTGGACTCCTTCTGGGCGATAATGTTGTAGAGCTGCGGCCGAGAGTCAGCAGAGTGCAGAATGAAAAATAAAAATAAAAAATAAAAATAAAAAATAAAAGACTGCAGAGGTCTGCCAAGACTTACCGCTCCCAGCTGCACGTTGAGTCGCGACACGGTCGTGTAAGAGTAGTGCTTGGCGCCCTTGAGCTTCTGGTTGTAAAACTCGTAGCGACCGATCATGTTGTGGTGCAGCTTCTCCAGGGCCTCGACGGCCGTCGGCGTGGACTGGAAGTCGCCGAGCTGGCCGTCGCGCAGCAGCTTCTCGCGCGTGGTCTGGAAGCGCCGCATGGCCCCGCCCATCTGGTCAAGGACGTCCATGTATGCCTGTGGCCGCTTCCAGAGCACCTGGCCGTGGCACTCGACGAGCGCCTGGTTCATCTGGTCCAGGTCAAAGTTCATGAAGCGCTCCTTGTGGTCGACCTCGTCACGGACGGATATAATGTTCTCGAGACGGCGCAGCTCCTGGCGTGTGTTGCGCTGGCGCTCATCCATGGTGCTGTCGAGCTCATGGCCGATGATAATGGTGGGCAGGACGAGGGGATGGGCAGTGAGGCCGGCACAGGCCCGCAGGTGCTGGCCGAGGATCTGGTGCATCTTGCTGGACTCGGTGCCCTTGGCATAGCCGGTGGTGATGCCGGAACGGAACTCGTGGCTCAGCATGAGCTCCCAGCCGCGCGTGAGGCCCTTTTTGCGCACGTCCGACTTGCGGAAGATGATGTGCAGGTGCGGGTTGCCCTCGTCGTGGTCGAGGGCGCTCCAGAAAAAGGGACCGACAACGCTCGTGCTCTCGATCGCTCGGGTCGGCAGATTCAGCTTGTAGACCATGTTGATGTACTCGCTGTGGGTGAAGGATATAAACTTTGACGTGAATGTTTCGGGTTCCTTGGCGTTGAGTTGGAGGCTGCCAGCAGATCGGATTTGTCAGCCCCAAGGTCGACCCGACTTGAGATGAAAGAATACAGACTATATCGCTTCTATAGTCCGGCTCAACTTACACGAGGCGCATGCCGCTCACAATTTTGACATCGGGGCCTTTCTTGGGAGGCTCAAACACGCCCTGTTCAAGAGACCGTCAGAACCTGTCCAGGAAGAAAGATACGACAAACGAGAAGAGAGAGGGGGGGAAAAAGAAGAAAAGACGGAGAGAGCTCACAGTTTGGTTGTAAAAGTTTTCAAACTCGCTGGTGGGCAATGCGCCCTTGTCGTAGTAGACATCGCCATTCTACACTCATGAGAGAGAGATGGACCATGGTTAGCGGCGGTGGTGGGGAGAGGAGAAGAGAGAAAAAGGGCGGGCGGCATACAGAGAAATTGAAAATCTCCAAAAAGCTGGTGGCCTCCTCGACTGTGTTGCACGACCGCACATGGCTCTCAAAAAAGTATTCATCCATGGTGCGAGAGGAAGAGGTTGGCGATAGCTGAACCGATGAGACAGCTGGGCAGAAAGGCAAAAACAGAAGAGGAAAAAAAAAAAAGGCAAGATACCCGAGACAGATGCTACTATGTATTGAGACTAGAAGCGAGATGAGACAGGAAGCAAGAGGAAAGAGAAATGGAGAGGAAGAGAATCGAAAATAAACAGAAAACAAAAAGGAAAATAGAAAAAAGACGGAGAAGCAATTTCTCTTTTTTAATTGAAGAAACTGGAACCTGAGCTCAATCGATCCTTCCTCTTTAGAGAGCTGCCCTGTACACGAAGTACACAGTACTCGCTCTCGCTAGCTCTGGCCGTGCTCTTTCGCTGCCAGCACATGTACCCATACAAGAACTGCCCCGCCTGCCCTCTCATTTCTTCCCGTTTCCACTGCTACTTGTACGGTCCCATGTCAACTTTTATTGGCGCAGAGGCAGAAGCTTGAGTGCTGGCAGCATACATCCTCCGTACTGGTAGAGCACTGTGGGGCTGGAACAGCGGCCGCACCCCCAGAATGTCCACTGTAAAACAAGGTGCCAGTAATAAAAACCGCACCCCCCCCATCTCGTTTTGCTCGGTTCTGACCGTCGATGAGACAAGGGCGAGGCTGGGAAGCTTAGCAGCGCTACCGAGAAACTACCGAGAGCTACTGAGAGCGTCACCGCTCTCCGACGATGCAACAAATCAAGAGGGATCAGAATCAGACGAAAGAGGAAATGTGCATCAAAGTGTGCAATTGTGTCCAATCCCATCTTCAGCGGCCAGCCATGGCCGAGTTGTCTCAAAACGCCTCAGAGTCCAGAAAGCCCAGAGTCGGTTGACAGAAACGTGGCGGAGCTGTATTGTATCACTACACTGGTACTGATGCACGCTGCATGGCGGTGCCCCCTGTGCTCAAGTACGTGAGCGCCGACAAATGGCCGTGGACACCGCAGGAAAATTCGCCTTGTTCAGTCTTTCTCTCTGCGTGTCTGATGGCAGGGTCGTGTCGCTAATTCAGACGTTATAGGGGCCAAAGTGAGGCGTGGACCTCGTAGGCAGCAGAAACAGGCACGGAGAGGGTGAGTACCATTGTCCACAAGTCCTCTCCAATCCACTCAATTATTCTCCTTGATTCCAAATATACACCAACCCATGCTGAATGTTGCTGTTAAACACCACACGACACATGGTCGCACACTCTGCAGTCCTGACTCCCAAAGTACGCAGTACACCTAGGAGGCCATTTCCTCCCTCTAGGGATGATCGAAAGAAACATGACCCCAAAATATCCCAATAATCAAAACCATACTTTTTTCAAAAATCCGGAAAGAGGTGGCCATACCTGCGACTGTCAGCATCGGGACGACCAACTAAAGAGGGAAAAAAAACTTACTCGTCGCTGCCCATGTATCCGTATGCTTCCGTCTCTTCTGGGTACCGATCAAACTGGCTCGCATCGCCAGCGCCAACCTTGACAGGCGGCGTGTACGGAGCGTCAATGTCCTTTCTCGCCAGCCGATCCCAGGTCACCTCGGCAAACCAGGCGTGGTTTTTCACGTCCTCAGAGCCCCCATAGAGATTCCCCAGCCGCTTAGTCAGATCGGCCGTAATGAGCCGCTCCAGGAGATCTTGAGCATCGGGATGCACATAAGCGGGGTACTTGACCTTCCCCTTGAGAATGTTCTCATAAATCTTCATGGGGCTACCACCATCCCAGAACGGTGTGTAGCCGCAGAGCATTTCGTAAATCAGAATGCCCAGAGACCACCTAGTAGTACCCATCAGCGGACAAAACTTGGATGGGGGAACCCTTGGAAAGCAGTGGCGTTACATACCAGTCTACGGACTTGTTATAGCCCTTGTTGGACACCACCTCTGGCGCCAGATAATCGGGTGTGCCGCATAGCGTCCATGTCTTGTCGGGCACCCGTTTGGCAAACCCAAAATCGGTAATCTTGAGATGCCCGTGATGATCGAGAAGCAAATTTTCCGGTTTCAAGTCCCGGTAAATGACATTGTGCGAGTGGAGATACTCCAGAGCCAGCGTCACTTCGGCAGCGTAGAACTTTGCCACCGGGTTAGGGAAGCGCTGACAGGCACACACATGTTAGTTCACATTGTCATCTCGTGCACAGCTCTTGCCACGGAGGTGGAGGCACATACCGCAGACTTTCTCAAAAGAGAAAAGAGCTCTCCACCCTCGACAAAGTCCATGAACATGTAGAGGTTCCTGGCATCCTGAAAGGTTCCCCACAGCGTGATGAGAAAGGGGTTCTTCACCTCGCTGAGCATTCTCCGCTCGTCATTGGTGTGTTCCACCTGCTTCATTCTCACAACCTGTGCCTTTTTCAAGACTTTGACGGCGTAGAACCGCTGGTTGTGCCGAGACTGTACAAGGTGGACGCGACCAAAGCTACCGGTGCCCAGGGTTCGTAGGATCTCAAAGTCGGCCAGCGAATATTTTCCCTTTGTGATGCGAGCTACCGAGGGCTGGTGCTGGTGATGATACTGATGCTGCTGTTGCGGCGGCTGCTGCGGCTGCTGTGGCTCTGGAGGCTGCTGCTGGTGCACCTGATTTTGCTGGACAGCCGGGGCAGCTTGGGGAATAGGAACCCCACCATTGACTGAAACGGCCGAATAGGCTTGCTGGGCCGGGACTTGCTGGTATGCTGGTGGTGCAGCTACCTCGCCCTGGTGGGTGTTAATCAGGTTCGAGATGGCCGGGAATTGTTGGGAAGTGCTGCTTGGGGATGGAGCGGACATTGGCTGTGCAGATGATGCAGGTGCAGGTGCAGACAGGGGCACAGACACAGGTTGTGTGGACTCTGCCTGGGATGCCGGTACGTGAGCCATGCTTGCCGAGGAAGCTTGGGGGTTCGTGCTAGAGGCCGATGCTGGCTGAGCGCTCAAAGGGACCGCCGATCCGGTCTGAGGCACTGCTGAAGAGGGAAAGGATTTCGTGGCAGGAACGGCAGATGGATTGCTGGTACAGTCGGGAGGTCGAAATGCCTGCTCAAAGGTTTTTGTGGCTATGGGCGTTACTGGGCTGGTTGGCTGGCTGCCAGACGAAGGATCGGGATTCGAGTCCCTTGTCCGTTTCTTCTTGAGAAATCCTAGACTAGGCATCAAGACGAGTCTGGTAGATGGTGCAGCCGCTGCTCAGAGCCTGGGTGAGAAATGCCAGGCACAATCTCACAGAGAAGAGCACAAAAGCTGAAAGGGTGAATTGGGAGTGAAGGGTGAGAAGAGAAGAGATCTAGAGCAGTAATCGTAGTTGCAGAGTGTGAGATTCGATACGAATTGAGGCGGAGGGGGGGGAGGCGGTTCAATGTCTTGCGTTGTACAACAAGAGAGGCAATGAATGACACTGTACTTTGTCTCCGGGTCGGGTCGGTCAGCTAGATTGTATGCTGTGTACAGATGACAAAAGTCTGGCAAAGTATAGTAATCGGATAAAGTATTATTCAAGTCTTTAAATTCCACCTGTAAATTCTGGGCAGTTGACAGGATACAACGGGACAGTGTCCAAGAGGATGAAGCGAGACGAGGGGGACGAGAGGAGGGCGAGAGGAAGAGAACGAAGAGAACGAAGACTGCGTTGCTAAAATGGCTCCTTTTCTTTTTTCTGGTCTGGAATGCTGCTTGTTCTCGATCCGGAACCCTGATAACTCGTCAATGTCGATATTGATGACGAAGTGGACGTGATGGGCAGAGAGAGCAGAGAATAGAGAGAACAAGAGAACAAGAGAATAGAGAGAGCAAGAGAAGATAGAGAGAGTAGAAAGAACAAAAGGTGAGGGAAAATGCGGCGGGCGGATAAGAGCACCAAAAGTGGTGAAATCTGCGACGGTCTGGGGGTTCTTTGGGAAAAGGACTTGACCCTGCTTGCCTAGGTGGACAAAGAGGCAAGGGAGATAAGTCTGCTGGCGGGGAATCAGAGCTGTGGCTTCCGCCAGTGGCCGTAGGAGACGGTAGCGCCCCTTGCCAGTTGTGTTGAAGAAGAGGGGAGCTTGCAGACGGAGGAATGCAGAGAGGATTTTTGTGGCTAGCAAGGAAGGACGAGCCGGAGGTGCTGCGGTGAATTTGGCTTCACTCACCGGTATCTCTCGTCTGCTATCTTGTTGCCGTAGACTCTCGTCTGTTTCTCTTTTTCTTGTTTTTCTTCTCTTTTCTCGTCTCCCTCTTCTTGGCAGCTGACCAGAGCTTTCCAAATGGCTATCCAAATGGCCGTCCAAATGGCTGTCCACAGGCCAAAAAAGTCCCCAGGCCAAAAGAGTGGACCAAGGATAACGGAATAAGAAAATAAGAATGGCTTGATTATGGAGATAAACGAACAGACGACAAGACGGCAGAGGGGACTCGAGCTGTGACGCCAATTGGCTTGCAGTAAATCGATTCGTAAGGAAGCTGGTGCAAGGCGGGGCTATCGGTCTCGAGGAGGGGTGGAGGGAGGGGAGAGAGAGAGGGCTGGCCTGTGCGAGAGCTTTTTAGTCTTTTTTTTCGGGCTGGCGGCAGGGAAAAAAAAAGAGCTCTCTCGCCCAGAAGAGAGAGAGAGAGAGAGAGAGAGAGCACAGTGTGAGTGAGTGGGAGCGGCGGATAAGAGCAAGAGAGGAATAGAAGAGGGGGCAGCAGCAGCAGCAGCAGCAGAGAGAGAGGGGAAAGGGCTCTCTAAAAAGGTACCGTGCTCTAATAATACTCTACATATGTAGCATGTACGAGTACGGAGTTTGTACGAGTATGTACGTATAATGCTCGAGTACGACCGAGTACGGCAGGAACGGCCAACAAGGACGCAGGAAGGAGGGGCGATCGCTACGAAAAGAGGGGCAGCACTACTACAATTACTGCGTGCTCGAAGCCAGACGCCTTTGCGGAAGTCGCAGTTGCAGTCGCTTGCCTGTTCTGGCAGACTCGAAGCACTTACCTGTACGCCGTGCCGATAATCAGGGAAAGAGCATGCGAACTCGAACGCGAACTCGCACCCTTGCGCCCGGTCTGTCTCACAAATGCTCCCATGTCCTCTCACATGCTTCTTTCTGTTTTTTTTTTTTTTTTGCCTCACTGCTCCCACGAGTAATTCAGCTCTCTTGCAGTCTCGAGATCGGCAGACGGCGATCACGGATCCCCTCTAGTCCCCGCCCTTTCTTGCGCACCTTGGACCTTCTTTGGTCCTCGCTCTGCGCGAGATATTCGGGCTTGCTCAATACTGCTTGGCTGCTTGGCTGCTGGCTGCTTACACATCTTCCCCACCAATCTGGAAAAAGTAGAGCTACGTAATCTCGGCTAGCCAAGCTTCACCTGGGAAAAGCACGTGAGAGACGATGGATGGTAAATTCAAATAGAGTGATCAATAATGTACACTTTGGTACCCTTTTGTATTCAGGGCTGTCCGCGGCCTTTTGACAATGGTTCTTTTTTCGTTTTCGTTTTCGTTTTCGTTTTCGCTCTTCTTTTTCTCTTTTTTTCATCTTTTTTTCTTTTGGTGAGCATTATCCTTTTCATTTGCTTCTTTCCAACACACCTTTCAGAGCCACCATCCTCCGTCTCGTCCAACATGCCCATACGTACTGTACACCAAGCCACTGCTTACCACCCCTTTTTTCCTTTCCCTTCAGCCATTCTCCACACACGCTTAGAATCTGTGTGACCGCTTGTTTGCGCGATAGGCCGTGTAGCCCACGTAGGCGCCACCAGCTACCAGGATGAACAGAATGATCTTGGTAAGGAACCAGAGCCAGCTGCCACTCTTCTTGGCCTGGGACGGAACGTGGTGGCCGCTGCTGCTCGACTTTCCCTGGTTCGTGCTGCTGCCACCTGCGTCCTGCGGCGGTCCGTACTGGCTGCTGACAGCCACAGAGATAATGTCGTGGTTGTCGCTGAGCTCACCTGTCTCGGCACTGAAGCCCAGGTAGGACACATGCGGCAGCGTCGGCGGCTGGAACGTCTCAAAGCACAGCGACCAGTCGCCCTCCGTCTTGTACTGCAGCTCGACACGCAGCATCTTGTCCTGGAAGTAGGTGACCCGGAACTTGGTCGGGACGTGGGCACCGCGGATGCCGCGCGCCGAGCAGCCCGCAAGCTCGTTGGCCTTGCCGTCCGTGTCCTTCTCGTACGCCGTCTGACCGTCGCCCACCATGCCCATGACGTAGGGGAAGATGGTGCCGGGCCGGTTGTTCTTGTACGTGTCGAAGAAGATGCCGAGACCCTCAAACTTGTCCGGGCCGCCAAAGACGGGGCCGTCCTTGGCGCGGTCCTTGGTGAGCCACATGGCGAATCCATCCCCGTACAGCGTGTTCTTGCCGTGAATCTTGAACTCCACCTCAATCTCCCAGTTGGTGGCCGTCAATGGCACGCGCGAGTACATCCAGCCCGTTTGTGATGGGCGGTCTGACGTCAGGCGAATGTATCTGCAAAAATAAGAAAAAACAAAAAAGTTAGCAACGTCCGATGCTCGCTCACTCGCTCGCTCGCTCAGAAAAGGCTTGCCGTACTGGTCTGTCCGAATCACAGTGTCACCTCCAAAGTCATACCACCGGCTCTGCATGTCCGAATCAAGATACGGCTGGATCGCGGGTTAGCCTCGTTCACCAGGAATACCTCCCTCTCCACAGCCCAAACAAATCTACCCCGTCACATTGCACCCCCTGTCCTTGCGTACCGGTCCAAGAGAATGCGTTCGGAGCTGTCAGGGGTAAAAACGTTAGCACAGTCCGCTGGACAAGAACACAACACTCTGCGCAGCACCTACCCCTATGCTCTTGAAATCTTCATTGTTTTCTGCCCAGGCCGCCGCAGCGAAGCCTAAGGAGAGCAGGCTGGAAAACCGCATGTTTATGGTGGGTAAGAGCAGTCGACCCAATCGTCAGGGGGCAGGAGAGGTAGGTGGAGGAATCGAATCGAATGCAGAGAGTCGAAGGAGGTCGTAACAGGTCACAAGGCTGGCAGAGGTATCGTTGTCCGGGTCCGGTGAGCAGGAAGAGGAGCAAAAAAAAGACAAAAAAATTTCAAATGCGTAGCGACGCGATGCAAGTAAAACAAGAGGAAAGATTGAAAGAGGGGGAAAAAAAGAGGGAAAAAGCAGAACGGATGAACAAGAAGAACAGAAGAACAGAAACACAAAGGGAAAATCTAGGGGCGTGATGCGTGTCTGGCACGAGAGCGAGAGAAGGAGAAGGGGGAAAGAGGATCAGGCGTCCTGGTAAATGTCCCGTGGGAAGTTTTGCGGCTGCGAGAGGAGGAGGGCCAAAGTCCACATCTGACACGTTTGTTATGTGTGGCGCGCGCGGTGAAGGTGAACACTTGTAAGCTGGCCTCTATTTTTTTGACCCTTACTTCTTAGGCTGCGGCAGACACCTTCCAGAATGCAAATAGAGTTAGGAGAGAGGGTCTGTGCTGAACATCTCATTGGTTTCGGGAGGAGGCAGGTGTGAGCTGCCTTCACGTGCACAGCCACATGCCACATGGAGCTGAGGCTGATAAGATAAGACATTCAGAGACTTTTTTTTGCGTCTTGAAAAAAAACACAATAGTGACGACACGGACCCCATCCACGACATCTCGGTAACGCGAGTCTTACAACAAGACAAGTTCTCGGAAGTGACCATGTTCTTTTCCTCCAAGCCAAAAGACCAAGGGTCTCCCGACACCCTGCCAGCTGCGACGAGCACAGCCGGTGCAGCCGACTCGGCGGTCCCCATGGACTCTGATGCTCTCAAGAAGGCCATTATCCAGCAGGTGCTGACCGAGTCCAACACGAGCAATGCTCGGCAATTGATTGATGTGCGTAGACGACAGCAGTTAAAAGTGGGCGGTGAACAGTGAACGGTGACATGTGTGCTGACCGAGTGCAAAACAGAACGCGAGCCAGCAGTGCTTTGAACGATGCGTCTCGAAGCCGGGCACGTCCCTCTCGGGCGCGGAGGAGACCTGCGTCACCCAGTGCCTGGAAAAGTACATTTCGTCCTGGAACCGCGTCAACACGACGCTCATGCAGCGGTTGCAGAAGGAGGCTGCCAAGGGCAACATATAGACGTGGATGGCATCGCATGGGGACAGGAGTTTTATTTACGAGTACTGTGTGGCTTCTTCTTTGGCCTTTTTCAAATGCAGGCAGGTAGACTGGGCGCAAAGGGCAAGGGGGCAAGGGATCAGAGGACACGGACAAAAAGCCGGCCGCTGATCAACGGTGATGGTGGTTCGTCAGAGTATAAAATCACCACTTTTCTAGGAAACAAGAAACCACTCTGAATTCTTGTGACTGTCTATTCCGGTCTATACTATTGGTCGGCCAGCTTCTTCTCTTCTGCCTCGGCCCGTTTCCGGGCTAGGTACCGTTCTTTTGCACTCGATATATCGGCGGCCGTCTTGCGCGTCTTGGCGGCCACGGCCGCCGCCTCGACCCTTTCGTCCTCCGCCTCACGTGTCCGCTTGAGCGCCTGCTCATATTGCGCCTCCAGCATCTGTGACTGCCGGTCGCGCATGGCCTGCTTGCCGTGCCCGTCGGCATAGAACCCCTGGCTGCCTTCTCGGCCGCCGTTTCGCCGGGCCGCCTCTCTCTGCTCTCTCTGCTCTCTCTGTTCTCTCCGCTCTCTCCGCTCCCTCTCCTCTCTCTGCTCGCGCTCGCGCTGCAGCTCGGCTCTCTTGCGGGCGCTAATGTTGAGGCCGCCCCGCAAGAGCTGCCGCTTGTCGACGACCTCGCCGTCTTCGTTGACGGCGACGTCGCCGCCGCGCGCATTGATCTCGCGGGCCTTGGCCGCGTCGTTGTCGTCGTTGACGTCGTTGTCGTCTCTGTCGTTGTCGTTCTTGTTGTTCTTGTTGTCGCTCTCTCCCGGCTTCTGCGCCTTCAGCGCCTCCGCAATGGCGGCCTGGCGCTGCTCGTCGCGCTCCAGCAGCTGCTTGTAGAATCCCGTCATGCCGCCCGTCGCGGCCGCCTTGCGCTCTTCCTCCTCCTCGCGCCGCCGCTCCTCCGCCTCGAGCCGCCGGTTCTCTTCCTGCTGCTTCTTGTAGGCCTCGGTGACAAACTTTTCCTTGTCGGCAAACGCATCGCCCTCGGCCTCGCGGTCTCGCTGCATCTTCTTGTCCTCGGCAATGCGCCGGTCGCGCTCCCGCACCTCGGCCATCTTGCGCACGTTGGTCATGTACTGGGCCTTGCGGCCGCCGTTTTCGTTGTCGTTTCCGCCTTCGTCTGCACCCGCCACTTTTTTCCGCGCGGCCGCCTTGAACGCGTCATAGGAGGCGTCGTAGTCGTAGATGGAGGGGTCGAGTGCCTGCGCCTGCTCGGCGTGCTTGCGTGCCGTCACGGCGGTGGCCAGGTCACCGCCACCAAACTGTGCATCGTCTGACAGGCGAGCTGCGCCTGTTGCGCCTGTTGCGCCAGCTGCGCCAGCTGCGTCAAGCGTGTCCGCCTTGTGTCTGCTGGCAAGCGAGGGTGGCGCACCAGATCCAAGCGGTCGCTTCTTCTTCTCCTTCTTGTCGGGCGGTGGTAGCGGCGGCGCCGAGCCAGACAGCAGGTCGTCGCCGAGCTCGAAAATGGCTTCTTCCTTGGGTCCCTGGCCGCCGCCTGGTCGTCGCCCTCGAGGCGCGTCGGCCTGGTCGTCGTCGGAGCTGTCGCCAGCGCCGCCAAAGGCGGTTGTCCGTTTGGGCAGGCCTGTCTTTGGCTTGGCCTTCTTTGCCAGGCTGAGGCCGTAGGAGATTTTCAGAGGCTGGCTCATCTTGGGGTGTGGCAAGGAGAGAAATTCATGGCGAGGCTCAAAAATTACACGAGTACTCTTTAGTGAATAGATGAAAGAGACCCACAACAGCGCTACAGTTTAGGAATTAGTGGTTGGAGTGCTAAGAGACCACTGAATGATAATTTATAGCTAGAAATACAGAAATACAAAAAAGTAAGAAAGAAAAAGAAAAGAAGGGGGAAAAAACAGAAAAAAAAAATACACAAATCCAGAAAGAATCAGGACCGCCGCCCGCGTCTCTGAAAGAAGGCGCCTACCCAATCGACAATGAGCAGCTTACAGAGGCCCGAGACCCAGTGGATGCAGCCAAACATTCGCCGCCACAAGGAAATGGGGAGAGTCAGGGACGTGTTCACCGTGCTCTTTTGCGTGATAGCCTGTTCTGTCTCCGTCTCTTCATCGGCGGCGCGTGTGCGGGGAGAGGTGTCCTCTGGCTCAGAGGCCCTGCCATGGTCAGCATCCAAGGATGACGTGCTGGGCTCTTGCGAGCCGCTACCTACACCTGCTGCTTGAGAGGGGAGGAGCTGCCGTCTCGGCTCTCCCTCTTCCGCGCTGGCAGCCTCTTCTTCGGAGATGCAGTGGAGAGAGGACCCGGACACGGAGCGCCCGGAAAAGTCTCGCGAGCCACGCGATGACCGCTGTGGCCTCTCTGCCGGCGCCATGCGGCCGCTCGTGGGTGAGAGGGGAGGCTCGGCTGCTGCTGCTGCTGCTGCTGGCGGCATCGTAAAAGGATCGGTGGCGTGCAGGTGCAAGTCTACCGAGTGTCGCCGGGAGGAAGGGCTGACGACGGGGGAGAGCGGGATGCCGTCAAAGGAGGCTCGGTCCTCTTCGAGGCCGGTCTCGATGGTGCGGACACGCTCGAGCACCTCATCGCGGCTGGAGGGAAACCGCTCCAGCGTCGGGTCGTTGGGGTCAAACTGCTGCTCGTCGTCCTGGTACGGATTCGACCCGAGAGACCTGTGTCCGTGCGATCCATGCGAGGACGCCCGCTCCCGTCCCGACTGGGATGGCCTGCGGTGGCTGCCGTCGGCGAGCTCATAGGCAAACATGGGCGGTCCTCGCGGGGACTCGCGGCTGTCGTCGTCAGAGTAGCGATCGCCATTGGCGGCATCGTGCGACGGCGGTGCGAGGCACTCGTGGCTGAACAGGGGGCCGATCTCGGCCTTGCCGAGGCCCATGGCGAGGGGAGGGAGCAGAGGTGAGTGTAGAGGAGAGTCTGGCGGCGGCGTAGGCGGGCTCCCGAGACCCGTGCTTGTCTGTTAGACGAGAAGAGAGGAGAAAGAGAAGAGGAAGAGAGAGAAAAGAAAAGAGAGACCGAAAAAAGAGACCTACCTGGAGTGGTCAATGACTTGGACGATATTGTTCACGTTGCCCATCTCGTCGGCCGTCGAGGGCGCGCTCTCGTCGAGAAACCACTGCTGGCCAGCGGCTGTGCAAAACTTGTACTGAATGGTGGAACCGGGCTCGCCGTGGATGGTCTTGGTAAAGATGTGCAGTCCGCTGGCAGTGGCTGTGTGTTCCATTTCCTGCGGCGTCCATGGCGGGTGCGAAAAAGAACCGGCAACAAAGAGCGGCGGGAGGATGTCTGCCGACTTGAAGGAGACCGTGATGGATGTCTGGGTCGAGTCCATGGTGACGTCTGACTCTGGTGCACGTTCTCTGCAAGAGGTCCCTAGGTCCGAAGAGGAGCCTTTAAAGCTCGGTTAGTTTTGAAAGTTGTAATTCTTTGTGTCGTCTGTCCTTTTTGATGCATCTCTTTTCTCTTTTATTCTTTCCCCCCCTTTTTGGGCTTTCTGCGCGTCTGAATACCCGAGGACTTTCAAGGGCGGCGTCTCCTAGTTGGCCCAATCTTATGGGGTCTCATGCAGGAGCCGAAATGCCAGTGGTCAGCAATCCGGATGAAAAGGAATGCAGTAGCATCTCGATTGCATGCGACTGGCAGATTTAGTGTCAAGAGATCAGTGAGAGAGCCGAGCCATCTGAAAGAGAACTTCTTTGTTCGGCTGTCCTCCAATGAGAGCCGGCGGCACCGTCGCCACCAGCTCGTCTCAACTTTGTCTGGTGTCACAGCTCGTCTTTCGTCTTTTTTTCCCTTGCCCAACCAACCTCCATCCTGCCAACTCCAACCTGTCCAACCTCTTGGACCTTTCTCGCTGCCCTTGATTCCAGCGAGCTCTGGAGCTGTAATGTGCTAATTTGCTGGTCTGCTCCTTAGCCAAGTACCGAGTGGCGGGTATGGGGATCCAGCGCGTGCGGGGAAGTACAAGTACTACTACAGCTCGTAGTAATACGGAGTAGCCCAGTCGGATGACCTACAGCGGGGTACGTCACTAGCAGCGGGAGCGTCAGAATCACGTGTACAGAGTCAAGCTAAAAATATATTAGAACAAATTAAAATAAAATAAAATAAAAAATGAAAAATCTGCAGAGCTTCCAGACATTAGCAAAATGTGGAAGACAGGATTCGGCTCCGTCTGTCCTGTCTGCAGGTCCTCCGTCCTGCGCGGCCAGACGAGGGCAGTGCTGTCGAAACCATGGATACCACTGACGCCACTGACACCACTGACACCAACGCTGGGACAGCCGTTCTCGTCCCTGCGCCAGAAAAAGACGCCCTCACGAATGGTGCTCTCCAAGACGGTGGCCCGACCGCCACCAACGCGCGAGGGAGCACGGCGACGGGTTGAAGGGCCTTTTTCGGGCATGAACCGCAGGGTGGCCAACGTCCGAGGACCGGCCGAGACGGAGGGCAGCAGCAGCAGCAAGAACGACAAAAACGACAAGAACGACTACAAAAACAGATTTCGTCTGGACAAGAGGCCGGGAAAGCGAGACGACCGCAACGACAGGAAACCCAGAAAGGCTCTGCGGATGCAGCAGGCACTGACCCAGATCGGGTACGGCCAGCGGACCCATGTCAAGTCCAAGATGCAAGAGTTTGAGAGCTTTTCCGACTTTCGGCTGCTGCCGGCCGTCCAGGCGGCCGTCCAGACGAACGCGCTCCAGGGCATGACAGACGTGAAGCCGACACCCATCCAGCGCCTGGCCATTCCGGCTCTGCTGGGGCAGGTGGTGGACACGCGGCCCTCGCGGCAGGAGAAGACGCCGGGCCAGGGCCAGGAATTCCTGCTGGCCGCAGAGACGGGCTCCGGCAAGACGCTGGCCTACCTGCTGCCGGCCATTGACGCGCTCAAGCGGGCCGAGGCCGCCGACGTCGACCTGCAGGCCTACCAGGCGCGGCTCGCCGCGGAAAAGGCGCGGCAGGACGACCCGCACTACCGGGGCCAGCGCGGCGTGTTTGAGCCGCACCCGACGACGGCGCGGCCGCGCGTCGTCGTGCTGGTCCCGTCGGCCGAGCTCGTGGCCCAGGTGGGCGCCGTGGCCAAGGGGCTGTCGCACGTCGTCAAGTTCAAGACGGATCTGCTGTCGGCCAACGTGCCGCCGCGCGTCATGCAGCGCAACCTGTATGCGCCCACCGGCATCGACATGGTCGTGGCGACGCCGCTGCTGCTCGCCTCGCTCGCCGAGGCCGACCCCAACGTGCTGTCGCGCGTGACGCACCTCGTCGTCGACGAGGCCGACTCGCTGCTCGACCGCAGCTTTGCGCCGGCCACGACGGCCATCCTCGACCGCGCGCGGCCGTCGCTGCGCCAGCTCGTCTTCTGCTCGGCCACCATCCCCCGCCGCCTCGACAGCCTGCTGGCGTCCCAGTTTCCCCGCATGCAGCGCATTACGACGCCGAACCTGCACGCCATCCCGCGGCGCGTCCAGCTCGGCGTCATTGACGTCACCAAGGAGCCCTACCACCACAACAAGAACCTCGCCTGTGCCGACGCCATCTGGTCGATTGGCCGGGACAGGACGGGCAACGCCGACGGACACGATGTCAAGCGCATCATGGTCTTTGTCAATGAGCGCGAAAAGACCATGGAAGTCGCCGCCTATCTGCGCAGCAAAGGCATCGACGCCGTCGCCCTGCACCGCGACGCCTCGGAGCACCGCTTCTCCGACACACTGGCCGAGTTTACGCAGACGACTCCCTCTTCCGTCTCTCCTTCCGTCTCCTCTCCTGCTCCCTCTACTCCCTCTACTCCCTCTCCGGGCCGCTCGTTGCCCCATACCAAGGTCATCGTGGCCACCGACCTGGCGTCCCGCGGCATCGACACGCTGGCCGTGCGCCATGTCGTTCTCTACGACGTGCCGCACACCACCATTGATTTTATCCACCGACTGGGCCGTGCTGGCCGCATGGGTCGTCGTGGCCACGGCATCGCGCTCGTGGGCAAGGACGACCGCCGCGACGTCGTGGCCGAAGTGCGGGAGAGCATGTACATGGGCCAGGCCTTGGTGTAGCGCTCTCTTCTGCTCTCTCTTCTGCTCTCTTCTTTTACTCTCTAATTTAGAACTTGGGCGTCTACTTATTACGGAATAGACAAATATAGATGATACATGGTGGACTGTGCCTTTATCGTAATACGAGCGTCGTCTAGGCAGCCTTCAAAATCTGTCGGTGCCGAATCGGCCAACGGAATTAGTAAACAATTTCCGTTTATCACCATTTACACCGAGTATAAAAGCGTTGTCATCGGATGGGGGTATGAGGTACGGCTCTCTTCCTCTACTGCCTCTCATCCTCTGTCACTGCTCTCTTGTCTCTACTCTCAACATGGCTAGCCACGCCTGCACCCAGCGCCCTCCCGTCACCGTCGACTACCAGACGCAAGGACGATGGGACACGCTCGGCGGTCTCAAGACCTGTTTGTCTTTCCTCTTTTTTCTCTTCTCCCTGTTGTCCTGCACACTCTGACCTTGCCTAGACATTGTCGGCCCGGAAAACGCCACCAAGGCCATCTTTGACATTTACGACATCTTTGGCATCTGGCCACAGACCCTGCAGGGCGCCGACTTTCTGTCGGCGCTCACGGGGGCGCTCGTGCTCGTGCCCGACTTCTTCGAGGGCGAGGGAGCCAAGCCCGAGTGGCTGCCGGCCGACACAGAGGAGAAGCGGCAGTGGCTGGGCGCCCTGTTCCAGCGCAAGGCCACTTTTGAGAAGAACGTGCCCACGCTGCTGCGGCTGCGGAAGGCCCTGGCCGAGCGATATCCGGCCGTCGATGACCATGTTGGCAGCTTTGGCCTCTGCTGGGGCGGCAAGAGTGAGTTTTTTTTTTTTTTTTTTTTTTTTTTTCAGACTCTCTTTTCTCTCTCTCTTCATTTGTCTGACAGGCAGTCTCCATCCTCGTTTCTGGTGCCGATAATATAGGCCCCGGCCGACACTTTACCGTGACAGGCACTGCTCATCCAGGGTAAGTCATTCTATTATCCATTCGCTCTGTTCTATCCTCTATCCGTCACCCTGACACGGACAAGCCGTCTAGATGCCAAGGACGCCGAGGCCACCACGGTCCCGCACATCCTGCTCGCCTCCAAGGACGAGGATGGCGACGAGGTGGCCAAGGTCCAGGCGGTCCTCTCGCAGCCCGGAAAGACGGGCGAGGTCGAGACGTATCCCAACATGATCCATGGCTGGATGGGTGCCCGAGCCGATCTGGCGGATGCGGAGAATATCCGGGAGTACACGCGGGGGTACGAGCAGATTGGAGCGTTTTTCAACAAGTATCTGTAGAGGGAGAGGAAGGAGTACGGAGTAAAGAAAGAAGAAAGAGAAAAGAAAAAGGGGGAATATAGGCAGAAATGAGTAAGCAGTTTAGTACCTCGTAGATGAGTGGATCTTATCGATAAGGGTCAATGGCTCCGTATAATCAGTTCTTTATTTTGCTTGTGATTTGTTTATTTTCCCTCTTCTCCTTTTTTCCCCGAGTCTCTTGTCTTGTCAGCGCCTCGCCATGTCTCTTCCGCCGCAGGTCATTCATGTCAAGCGGAAGCGGACTGAAGAGGGACCGGTGCCCTCATTCCTCAGTATGTCTCATTTTCTCATTTTCTCTTCCTCCTCTTCTTTCCTTCTGTCTCTCCTCTCTGCGTCACTAATCACCCTCCCCTGTAGAGATTGAAAACAAGACGAAGCGACACCGCAGCGATGCCTTTCTCTATCGACGCCACGATCCCGTCGAGGCCGCCGCCACCCGCGCCGCCAAGCTGAAGCTGGCCGCTGAAGCCGCAGCCTCGGCCGGCCGACCGCCGACGATCCAGATCTCTAGTCCGGGCAAGAGTCCCGGCAAGGCCAAGCCGCAGGCAGAGTCTGTCCAGCATGAGACTCTTGCCTCTCTTGCCTCTCACGGAGTGTCCGCCTCTGCTAGCATTTCCGTTGCCACCACTACGACGACGACGACCGCCGCCGCCGCCGCCGCCGAACCGCGCCGCTTCCACCTCTCTCGCGCGTCCTTGATGGGCCCTCGAGCCGGCAGCGAAGGCCTGTCGTCGGGACTGCTGGGCGTCGCAGGCACGCCGGGCATCCGCAAGACCACCCGCTATCGAACGGGAGGCAGTGGCGGCAGCGGCGGCAGCAGCGGCAGCAACAACAGAGACGGCAAGAACGGCGGTGCGGCGCAGGAGGGCGGCACGGCCGTCTTTGTCGAGCGCACCCAGAGGCGACGGCGACATCGGCATGGGAACCGAAGTCGGAGGGGGAGCACGAGCCGGCTGGACAAGGCCGTCCTCGAGGGCAGTACCGGCAGTCTGTCTGCCGATGTGTCGCCGGCGGCAGGCGCTCCACGCCTGCCCAAGCGGCCCAGCTGGCGAGGGCCTCTGCGGTCGACGAGCAGCCCAAGCTTGGCAGAGGACGCGGCAGACAAGGTGTCTGGTGGCGGGGACGCGAACTCGAGCTCGGATGGGCAGACGGGCGTGGCTACGGGCACAACCGGCACCACTGGCACCGACACGACTGGTGCTCCACAGCCGCCCTCGCTGCTGGTGAACCGCAAGTGGGACACGGACATGGACCAGCTGACGCTGGAGATGAACAAGTACACGCTCGAGATTATTGGGCACAACATGGCGCGGATGGAGGAGGAGAGCAGAAAGGCGGCGGCGCGAGAGGCCAAGCGACAAGCGGAGCGAGCAGCCGCCGACCCAGAGGCGGGCCAGAAGAGCGCAAAGAACGCGACGGACGATATGCTGGCGCATCTGGCCGCGGAAAAGAGGCGGGCTGCCTATGCCAAGTACAAGCCGAAGCCGGCGCCGCGCTATGCCGAGAGGCAGCGTGCCGAGAACGAGACGAAAGCGACAGAAGCAGCGGAAGTGACGGAAGCGACAGGAAGCGAAGACGATTCGGACAGCGTGAGCACTGGCAGTGACGATGACAACGACGACGACGACGACGACTATGTGACGGAGACGTATGTGCGCGTGCCTGGACATGAGGTGCGGCAGGCGGGCGGTGCCGATCCAGCGAGCGTCGGTCTGCTCGTCTTTGACAACGAGCCGGACATTGAAGTGTTTTACGGCGTGGAGGAGGACAGCGAGGACGAGTGGGACGATGATGAGGACGAGAATGGTACGTTTCTTTTTTTTTCATTTCTTTTTTTTTAGAATTCTGTGGAAGGTGGATTGGCTAACATGCCCAGCGGAGAATTACTATACGCACGACTACCCGGAAGACGAGGTGTCTTCGGACGACGAGTATGGCCGCGATCCGTACCACTACCGGACAGGCAATGCGTCGGACAATGAAGAGTTTTCCGACGAGTCGGCCGAGGAAGAGGACGAGGAAGAGGAAGCCAAGGGGATTGTGGTTTAGAGAGTCCGGGGGACGTGCTTACGTCTGTTACTATGAGCACTCTACTATTCTTATTTGATGCAAAATCCATTGTCGGTCTGTATAATCCTACATACAACGAGCAGCCACCAGCGTATTTTCGTGTTTCAAAGCATAACCCGTTTCCATCATACATTTTTTGTTCCTCCGCAGAAAACACACATAAACATGAGCATAAAAAATCAAACCAAATCAAAAAAGAGTAATAAAGAGGATCCCAATCCGTGACTGTAACAAACAGAAGGGAGAAGAAGAAAGACATGTACCTGAAGCAGGTCAAGCAGGAGACCAAGAGAGCAAGAGACAAGCGTAACAGAAACACAGACATCATAAGGAGGAACAAAAGACATCAGACGTGTCGACATGGGGAATAGAACAATAGAAGCAGACAAGAGAAAGCAATGACAAGGCAGAGAAGAGCAGACAGGAACCAGAAAACAGAAAACAAACAGTAAACAGACAGAAAACAGACAAAAAACAAACCAAAAAAGACAAGACACTAGAGAAACAATAATATACAAGAAGTTTTTTTTGTGGGAAGAATCCTTTTTCGGTTTTCAGTTTTTTTTTTTCGAAATTCATTTGATTTTTTGTCCTCGCAGTCGCATCGAGACTTAATCCTTGTTGCGGATGAGGATGCCCGTCTCCGGGTCATCGCTGCCGGGCTGCCACGGAGGCAGGCCACGCTGAGCACGCTGGTGGTTGCGTTCATAGGCTGTTTGTTTGTTAGAATGTGAAGAGAAGAGAGATGAGCAGAGAGAAGAGAAAAAAAAGAGATAAAACATACCTCGCTGCTGAGCCAGAGCCTTGTCTTCGGCCGTCACGAACCAGTAGTCGTAGTGAGCGACACGCTCGGGAAAGTAGAGGACAAGATGGACGCGGGCGTCGTCCGACTTGGTCGACGTCGTCGTCGTCGACGAGGCACCAGCGGCGGCACCGTTCAGCCGCCGCCGCTTGCGGCTCTTGTCGTCCCGCACCATGACCTCGGTGAACATTTGCTTGTTGGTCTGGTCGTCAAAGACGAGCCGGCCGGCCTCGTCTAGCAGCGGCAGCGCCAGCCGCTGGCGGTAGTAGGAGGCCTGCAGGCCGGGCGTCGTGCGCTCGGGGCGCGGACGGTAGCGGTCGACGCCCTTGTTGCCGCCGATGGCGCTGCCGCTGCTGTTGGCGCTGCCGTGCAGGCTGCCGTTGACGCTGCCGCTGGCACCAGCACCGCAGCCGCCGTCGAGGCTGCCCAGCGTGCCGTCCATCTCGGCATACTGGCGCAGACGCGGCAGGGCGGCGTTGAAGGAGGCCGTCACGTCGTCCCAGGCGCGGTTCTTGGTGCAGCGCTGGTACATGATAAAGTCGAGCTCGGCCGTCTCGTACTTGACGTTGCAGTGCGGCCGGGGCACGTGGTGGTGATGAGTGGGGGCCGGGGCCGGGGGAGACGTCGTGGCAGACGAGGCCGAGGCCGAGGCCGGCGAGGAGGACGAGGGCGGGGAGGCGGGCGACGAGTACTTGCGCTTGCGGCTCACTGCCGCGTCGGCCGAAGACGGTGACGTCATCGGTCCCATAGGGCTGCGACCCGAGGCGAGGCCGCCGAGGCCACCGAGACCGATGCTGCTGTGGAGGCCAATGGGCGTCACGGGCGTCAGCGGCGGCACGCTGGCACCGGCACCAGCACGAGCAGCCAGGGTACCGGCCGGGGGCAGAGTGACAATGGTGGTGGCGATGCTGTCCAGGGGGCGAGGGACAGCCGATGGGGCAGAGAGGGCAGAGGGGGCCACCGCAGCAGTCTGGCCAGCCGGAGCAGACGAGACAGGGCCAGGAGAGACAGACGCTTGGAAGTAGGGGCGCGGCAGTGTCTGGCTGCTCTGGGTGGGGTACTGAAAGTGAAACTGAGACAGCTGGCTGTGGTGGGCATGCGCCTCTGGACGCGTCGGTGTCTGAGTCGACTGCGTCGACTGCGGCTTCCAGCAGTACTCGCTGAGGCGGCCAATGTCGGTGGGCGACTGTGGCGGCGAAGGCATGCCGTGGAGGTGGCTCTGTCCCGACGCGTAGGTGTGGTGAGCGTAGGTCTGCTTGGGGGCGGGCGACGAGGAGAAGTAGCTCTGCTCGAAGCTGGCAAACGGACGGTCAGACAGGCCAGAGAGGCCGGCAGACGTGCCGCAGGGCGACGTCGACCAGCGCCGGGGAGCGCACGAGGCCGAAAAGGGTTCAGGGGCCTCGGTGATGGTGGTGGAGGAGAAGGACGAGCGAGCGCTGGCCGTGCTGCCTGTGGACAGGCCGGGCGTGAGGGGGTAGGTGGACGAGGAGGAGGAGGAAGAAGAAAAGGACGAGGAAAAGGAAGCCGTGCGGCTGCTGTCGTGCAGCTTCGACTCGTCGTCCTCGACATCAGCGCCGACGCGGGCCGTGCTGATGGTGCGGGCTGAGGCGCTCTTGAGCGAGTCCGAGTGCCAGCTCTCGAGCATGATGTTGGTCTGCTGCATGCTGGGCAGGGCCACGTCGCAGACCTTGACCGAATCGCCGTCTGAGGTGTTAGTCGAGAGAGAGAGAGAGAGAGAGACAGAGAAAGAAAAAAATCAGTCACAGGCCACTCACCAATGGGAAGGGCAAAGCGAGGAGACAGGGGCGGTGAGCCCACGTGGTCGCGCTCGACGACCTCGGGGGCACAGCCAGCCGCCGCCTCAACGGGCTTGCGGGTGCAGAGCACGCCGCTGTAGTAGAGCGTGGCGAGGATGTCGGCAGCCGAGCGGTCGTTGTCGTCAAAGTAGCGGCCAAAGATGTAGTGCAGGCCGTCCGTGTTGGCGCTGCTCGGCCGCGAGGAGGAGGAGGCCGTCGAGGCCGTCGAGGTGGCCGAGGCCGCCGGCGAGGGGCGGCGGAGGATCATGGAGAGGGCGGAAGCGGGCTCTGTGGGAGAGGTGGTGGCAGGAGAGGAAGTGGCAGAAGAAGGGGAAGCAGTGAACTGCTCCTGGTGTTGCTGGAGGTGACGCTCGAGCAGCATCGGCTGGGGCTCTGTCTCCTTGTCTTGCGTCTTTTCCACCTCAGCCTCGGCCCTGTGCTCCCGCTGTCGCTGCTCACGGACCGCCTGGCGGCGCTCTCGCTTGGCCAGCAGAGCCGCCAGCTGCAGACCGCCACCCGTGCTGGGCTTGCGCACCTTGAGCGGTGCGAGCATCTGCGGCTTGTGACGGCGGCGGAGGCTGCGGCGCAGGCCAGCACCACTCGAAGTGGTCGTCTTCATGGCCATTTCTTATTTTTTGTGTTTTTGTGTTTTGTTTTTGTTTTTTTTGACTTTCTTTTGTGAGCGGGGGGAAGGAGAGGGACGATGAGAGAGAGAAAATCTCGTGGCTCACCTGGTACCGTTGTCAAGGGAGAAGGGCAGGAGAGAAACGATGATGCTCCAAGTCTCGTTCTTTTCTTTTGCCAGAGGGAGAGCGGGCAAGAGGGAGGACGATGAGCAGTTGAGATGAGTAGAGGAATTGAATGGTCAGAAGCCAGAAAGAAAGGCAGGGAGATGGGGTCTAATATAAGGGACAGGGGAAGAGAAGAAGAAGAAAAAGCAAGCAGATGGAGAAGGAAAGACGAGACACTCTTGAAGAGGAGAAGGGATGAGGATATTAAATAGAACAGAGGAGGGGGAGGAGGGGAAGAAGAGTGATGTATGAGTGAGTGAGAGAGAGAGAGAGAGAGAGGAAAGGGAGACGAAGAAGGAGGAGACTTGAAGAATATAAATTGTGAGACCGACATATAGGACAAGCCCAGGAACAAGATGAACGAGCCAGGTCCGACTCAAAGGACCGAGCGGGCAGACACCCCAAAAAAGTAAAAAAAAAGCAAAAAAAGCAAAAAGCAAAAAAAGAAATAAAAAGAAAATATGAGAGGAGAAAAAAGAAAAAAAAGAAAATAATCACCACACCCCCAGAGAGCATCTCGAGACAAGAGTTGCCCACCGTCTGTCTGGCTGGGTCAAGAAAGGAATGTACGCCTGGGGGGGGGGGGGGGGGGGTGTAAGAGGAAGAGTACAGTAAAAGTACAGCTTCAAGTACGTATAGTACAGTGGGTGGTGGTGGTGTGGATAAGGGGTGGGTCAGGCTAGTGTGTAACTCTTGTGCTCTTTGGCTGTGGGCGAGGCGTAGGGACCAGCTGGGAGCAGGGAGGGAGGCGATCAGATGGGGCAGATCGACAGGCAGCTAAAAAAGCGAGGGAGGGGAGGGGGGGAGGAGGAGCAATAGCGGTCCTACTGTGTACTCAGTACAGGGGGGCGGCGAGACCCATTTGTTTACTTGGCTGAGGTTGCTTTGGCAGCAGAGAAATCAAACGAAATTCAAAAGATGGGAATATGCTGAAGAAGCTGAGAGGCAGCTGGAGAGGCAGAAAACCGCCGAGAGAGCAGGGCAGCCGAGAAAAGCAGCAGGATCGATGAGAAGAGCTGGCGAGAGAAGGGAAAGCGAGTCAGGAGAAATAGGAGAGAAAGGGATGACAGAAGGATTTGGCCTGTCTCGGTTGCAAAAAAGTCAGCCTTATCGGTAAGAGTTCTCGTACCCGTACACCTATACCTCTCTGCCACTGTCCAGTCCACCGTCCAGTCCACCGTCCAGTCCACAAGTCCACCGTCTACCACTCCTATGTACGTATACAACCCACTGTCCAGTCCACCCTCGTACAGGACTGCACGCTGACACACACACCCCCTCTAGAGCCATGCAGGCACGAAACGTTGAGCCGGCAGTCACGCCGCATAGACTTTTTTTCTACCGTGCGCCCTCGTAGAAAGGGAGGCCAAGTTCTAGCCCCATTGTCGGATGGGATGTAAACGGTCGCACTACTCGATGCGTTCAGTCTCCGTGGACATACATGGGCTTACGCAGTACGGAGCAGATGCATCCTGAAATGAAGGAGAAGAAGAGGGCAAAAAAAAAAAATAATACGAAACGAAAGGGAGGGCCACGGAAGTCGAAACGTGGACTGCCTGCTCCTGCATCCGGCAGCTGTTCCTCTCAGGTCCGGACGAACTCTCCGTGACATCAGTGCGTCTGCAGCAGGAAGCAGGAAGCAGGAGGCAGTGGACGAACAGCAGGTCCTGGCTGAGCGGAGTCTTCCTGTTAAAAAAAGAAAAGAGAAAAGAGAAAAAAAAAGAGAGTATACAATACGGAGTAATCATACAGAATGGAGGGAAAAAAAGAAAATAGAAAAAGAAAAAAAGATAAAAGATAAAAGATAAAAAGTAAACTGGTAAAACAAAAAAAGACAAATAAAATCACCTGCTACGCCTCGTCTGCCGAACTTCATATCCCGTGCATGAGCACCCGCTTCTTCCTCGTATCCTCTGCACGCATTTGTGTGCTTTCGTGTGAATACGGTAGACAGTGGTCAGACATATAGGTGGGGTGTGTCTTGCCTGCTGTGTCTTGCCTGTGATGCGGATTGTCCAGCGGACTGACTCGTACTTGTTCAACAAAACTGTCAACAGTCTCAGATGCCATTGGTGAAGAAGTGGCAAATGTGGAGGAATCCCTCCTGATGGGCAGTAGTACAGGCAATAGTCGGCAGCATAGGCAAGCGAGAGCGAGCGGAGAGGGATGAGAGGAGGGGGGGAGAGGGAAAAGAGGAAAGAAGAGAGAGGAAGGACAGAGAAAAAGAGAGAAAAAGAGAGAAAAGAGAGAATGTCCACGCCGTATGGCGTAGAGGCCTGCAGGTGATGATGCAAACTTGCATGTGAAAGCCCCAAAGAGGCAAAAAAAAGGTCCAGAAACGCCCAAAGAAGAAAGACGACCAGGAGAGAGAGGTCCAGCTAGGGTCTTCCTAGAGACAGGCCCCTGACGAGGACCACAAAAATCAAACCAAAAGGGCCAAGATAGCCAGGATATGCCAGGTAGTGGACTAGGATGTCCAGGATGTCCAGGACCGGGATGCCTCATCAGCCAAAATCAGCCAAAATCAAAGACCCAGCCAGATAAAATCAAAAGAGTCCAAGAGGACAAAAAAAGACAAAGAGGTTGTCCGCTAACGCGGTAGCGCCAAGAGACCCGCAAGGGATGCCCTCGAAAAGTCACAGTAGCAGTTGCATAGGCGCATGGTTGGAAGTATCGCCGGGTTGGGCAGCGGGCGCGCCCATTGGCTCCCGCCAGCGAGACAAAGGAACTTGGGTTTGATTTGAGGCGGGCGTCGTGGGAGTCCTCGAGTGTGGCCTGGCCTGGCCGGGTAGCGGTACGCTTGGCCGAGCAAGGCACGGTGGACCGGCGGCGCTGTCTGTGATAGTGTCTTTGTACTCCTACAACGGACGGCCGACTGAAACAGGGTCCTTGACGCCCTTGCATGACTGGGGGAGCTAGACGAACAGGACTTGGTGAGCCAGGCAGTGTGATGAGAACAAGCAATAAGAACAAGCAACAAGAACAAGCAATACGAACAGGAAGAGAGAAAGTACAGGATACAAGACTCTCTCGATGCCGGCCGCACCTTTGCTGTCTCCTGCATCGCCGCCATCCGTGCTCTGACAAGACCCACTCCTGTAGTCCTGTCGTCCTGTCGTCCTGCCCGCCTGCCCGCCTGTCTGCTCTCCGCTGTCTGCTCGCCGCTGCCGTCCTGTCCGGCCCTCACCTCCTGCATATGCGCTGTGCCAGACGTCGTATCGTGCGGCCAGGCTAGCTCTCGGGACCTCGGATCCCCTCTGGATGCTGTGCGAGGACGCTGACCAGAGCGAGAGCAAAAGCTGTACTCGTACTTCATTCTGGGGAGGGGGGAGGGGGACACACGGGACACACGGGATAGGCGGGAGGGGGGGTATTCTGGATGGGGACGTGGACTTGCTGGGACCTCATGGCCTCTCAAGGAATCCCGGGATATCTTTGGGGACCCCTGCACACTAGTCCAGTGCTACTACATGGCATGTATGTACTATGCCCTCTCTGGCTTCCAGGGACCTCTTTGGGACCCCCCTCTAGGGTCTCTAGAGTCTCTCTAGAGTCTCTCTAGGTCTCTCCATATCCTCTGGCTGGCTCTCGCCATGTCCGAAATTCCAAAAAGTAGAGAGGTGCGAGTGGGTCTCTCTTATTTTATGATCGCCGACCAACTGCAATACCACACTGCCTGCTTTGATTTTCCCAATCTCATCTCTTTTCTGCTTTAAGAATACGAATAGAGGTGTTTTGCGCCGCCCCTGCAAGTGCCTATCTGTACACTCTCCTCGTACTCGTATAGAGGTACTCCGTACTCTCTCTCCTCATACTACATCCTACACAGGACGAGTACAGAGTACTACTCGTATGTACTCGTAGCCCCTGCACAGACGACTGCTCCACACGGGATCCTCCCCTCTACATGCATAGTACTTTTTCTTTTACAAATACTTGTCCGTTGCTTCTGAGCACTCACCTCTCGTCCTCGTATCTACTCGGACTCGTACTATGTACGTATGCCAACCCCTGCTCTGTCGATCGGCTTCTCCTCTTCTTTTTATTGATTTTTCATGTGCATCATCCAGCGAGAGATTGCAATGGCACGACGTATCGTGTATCGTATCTCGTAAGAACAAGTACGTACCGAGGGACTACGGAGTGAATGCATTGTCAACTTACTACTCTGTACAATGTACAGAGTAGTCTTCCTCAAAGACATTGTTGGTCCCGATCCCCGATAAGTGCATACGGAGTACGACGGTGTTCCCAGTCCATCTGCTATCGAATCGACAGACTCCGCTCATCGCCCTTCTTCACCGTATGCAATACGAGTTCGGAGTACGGTCGAGTACGACGTATATGTCTCCAGGATATGCGCTTGCCTGTGCGATTCACGGCGTATGCATGGAGGGGGGTAGAACTGCATTAACGATTTGCAACAAGGGGTACACTACGAGTACGTATACTCGCACTACTTTACTACGGATATATGTATGTACGAGTACTATGTACGTACTAGATGGGACTGACCCAGTAAAAGGATATGAAGAAACAGAGCATTGTGGTGCCTGTACTTGTAATTAGCTTGCATGGTAGTGTTTCGTTCGCTTGCTTCCGGGATGAGAAACAGGGTTGGTTTCTTTTTTTAATGCATTTTTTGATTTGCCCGTCGTCTCTGTCGGTGCTGGCGTCACATCGCTGTCTTGCTTGGGCCTGCCTCTTTGCCCGGTTCGTCGAGTCGGCCTGCCTGTTTCCCTGCGCAAGTGCCCGGAAAGGGTAATCCAGTCGTCGTCGTGCCCTTCTCCTGGATTCGTTCTGCAAGATCAGAGAGATGTCAGAGCAGAAATATGCAGTAGCATTCTCCAGGGACCGTCGTATGAAGAAAAGAGAAGGACTCGATAAGAATACAAGTAGACAAAATCAAAGGACTAGACAGTCGACTTGTCCTACACTAAAAGTACTGCCCACACTTTTCACCGTTCTTTTCTCTTTCCCTTTTTCCCTCTTTCTCTCTCTCACTCTCTCTCTCTCTGTCTCTGTCTCTCCCTCTCTCTCTGTCTCTCTCTCTCACTCACTCTTTCCTTCTTCCTCTCTCCTCTCTCCTCCCTCTGCCACACCCCTCTCGCCTGTCCTCTGATCGTCACTGCACAGCCCTTTCCCTCCTGGGGCGGCGCCGAAAGATAATGTCTGACTCGCACATACTCCGCATGTACTAAACTAGACGGCCCTCTTTCTGTTTTGTCACTCGCCAAGGGGTCCGTCGGAGCACTCTCCTGCCCTTGCTCGTTGGCCACTTTTCTGGTCTGGTTGTCTGGTTGTTGGTTGTCTGGTTGTCTACTCCGTACCTGTCTGGCCTTTCTTAGCCTCGACGGAACGCCTCGTCCTCTTCCCCTACGACGGCTTCCACACTAGGAGCATAACATGTAATTCTCCTCTCACTTTTTCCATTTCCCTCTTTTACGCTCTCTATTTTAGTCTGTCTGCATGGTCTCCCGCACGAGGACATTGCTTTTGCGAAAAAAGAAGGAAAAAAAAGAGAGAAAAAAGAAAAAAAAAGATGCCATTGAAGATTTCTCCTGCCTGAAGAAAAAGAAGCAGAAAAGAGGACGGGGAAGAAGAAGGAGAGAAAAAGAAAAGAAAAAGAAAAAGTGGAAGAAATCACAGTCCATTGCACTCCCTACTCGTACATTGTCTACTTCTCCATACTCTCTGTACTCCGTATGCATCCTTTTTACGCTGGACAGGGGTGGCTGGCAAGACAAGAGACGCCTTCCAGCTTGTGGAGACGACATCGCCACCAGATGGCGAGTCGAGTCGAGATGATGTACATGGGTTCGACTGCCGAGCAGGTGCGTACAAGACCACTCGTAGCAGTACAAGTACTCGCAGGAGTACTCATACTCTGTGAGAGAGGTCCAGGCATGGGGAAGTGGCAGTTTCTCGTACTCGTACTCGCTCTCCAGATGGGAAACTCTCCCGTCTCCCCTCCACTTCCTCCACCGCCTCTTCGGAGCCGTCCTCTTTTTGTCTACGGAGTACTCGTATTGTCTTGTTTTTTTTTTCTATCCTTCATCTCGGTTCACCTGTACTTTTATGGCGTGCTTGATCTACTGACCAGACTTTTTTACCTTTTATTTGTATGTACTCCGTACTCCGTATCTATTTTGCATTCTTTTTCTCCATTCCCCTGGCTTTCCCCATCTTTTCTTTTGTTTTTCCCTCGATTCTCTTCTCTTACTCTCCTGCATCGTTTCATAATTCAGGCACACGAGACGAAGAACAGAACAAGCAAAAAAAGAAAAAAGAAAGAAAAAAGAAAGACAAAAAAAAGAAAACATGCTCGGACGAATTGCTCACCGTAGTCATTTCTTCTTACAATTTTTTTTCTTTTTCATTTTCCCCTGGCCTCCCCTTGCCGCTGGAGATTGGGGAGGGGGGGCGTGCTCTTAGCACGTGCAGAGTACGAGAAGGCAGATGGAGTTGCTCATTACACTGCGAATAAATTACCAGACTCTGCTTAGACTACATACGAGTAGTATAGGGAACCTCCTCAGTGAGGGCCTCACTACTACGAGTATGTAGGACAGCGAGACAGCTGAACGGTAGTGTCATGTATAATGGAAGCACTATAGTATAGCGTGAGACGAGACTCTCTCCCATCTCTCTCACTCAGTCTCTCATTACTCAACACAGTATTTCTCTCCGTCCCTATCAGTCCGTCTTCTCGTCCCCCATCACACTCTACTCAATCTATACGTACAGATAGTATGCTGCACTATCGTGCGCTTGTTGGCGGTCGGGTCATCCTGGATCACTGGATCACTGGGTCTCTGCTCACCGGGTCGCTGGTCTCTCTTTTCTGGCGGCAATCCCGCTTCGGGGACAGAGCTCCATAGGGGGGGATCTTCCCTTCCGTGTAACCGACAGGGGACGAGGGAGGACTACGGATAACAGGGGGGCCAGCAGAGCGACGCACAGGTACAGCCAGACAAAACGACCCTTTTTTTTGTCTGCTGCACTCGTGCGGACATGTCGCACACAGAGTGACAGCTCGGACTCGGCCTAGCCGTCCAGACAGACATATACGGAGTGCTCGTCGTCCTCTGCGCACACCTTCGCACTTCTCCGTCGAGAGGCGACTGCGCCTGCGATATCCTGCTGTGCTGGACCTGCGATGCGACGTGCGAGCCCGCGATCCCACGCTGTTCAGCCCGTTCATCCCCCCCCCCCTTCTGTAGCAGAGTGCGAGTGAGACTGACGGTGATGGGAGGTGGACCCAACCGTCCTCACCGGTTGAAAAGAAATGGCAAAAATAGACAACAAGAGAAAGTCGAAATGGTGTGCAGGAGGACCCCTCCCCATCCGGCACTGGCGGTCTTGAGCTGAAGAAGTGACGCTGTAAAGCAAGGCAGATACGAGTACGGAGTAGTAATAATGAGAGTATTAAGAGTACTCGTACAGTACTCGTACAGGCACTCTCACTCTTGTACAGATACGGGCTTGCCCGCCCACAGCAGTGCTCTCTAAAAGTATAGGTACCCAGCTGGAGCGGCTCAGCTGGGACCACCCTGACCACACCCCCCCTCTGAAGAAACACACTCCCCTCTCATCCTGTCTGGCTGTGTCTACGCTCCCCTTTCATTGGCCGTTTTACGCTCAACCACTAGACGTTGACAGCATTATACGACGTCTGCTATAGTATGCGTAACTCCATATTATCCAAACATCCTATTTCCCCCCCAACATGAGACGATTCTCAGGACGTACTACTACGAGTATGTGCGGACGTACATAGTATAAGCAGGGAGGTGAGAGGTGAGAGAGAGAGGGGGGGGGGGGGGGGGAGGGGAGGAAGAGGGGAGGGGAGGGGGGGCGAGGGGGGTTACAGGCAACTCTTCAGCCATGATCTGGTCACTGGCTTTCGGACACAATATCCCAATCCAGCAGGTTGTGAGCAGACTATGCGGATGCATGAGCGAAGGGAAAGAAGAAAATATGACAGGTTATGAGACACTATGGACGAGAGAGGGCAGCCGAAAAAAGATGATATGTGATAGAAGCGACACCGAGAAAAATAAACGGCTTGCACTGGTTCTGAAACTGGAGGTGAGGGCGGAGAGAGGAAGAGAAAAAGAGAGGCAGAGACAGCGTACTACGGAGTTACTCGTAGGTACATTCGATTAATAAGTACATTGTGTGTGGCACCCTGCATCCGCGCTTGTACTGGTACTTGTACCTGTGTGGCCCTGGCACCCGTCCTGCACCTATTTGCGCCGGCGCACGTGTACCGGTACGCGTAGTACAAGCTCCAGTCCTCTCTGACGCACTATCCTGACGTTGACCAATAGGGCTGTTTCCGACAGCTAGCGCCCCTACATTCCAGAGGATTGGGATGTGACTGACCAATGGCAGCGCACAGACCGCCTCCTAGAGCACCTCTAGTGGCTGCAAGTGCCTTTCAGCTGCCTCGCCCACGGGCTGCATGTACCGCTACTTCCAAACAGGCAACTCTGCCAGCGTCTTTCACGTACCAGTACAATTCATGCACCTCGCTGCTCCATTCTGCTCCATTCTGCGTCTGCTCCAGTCTGCTCCCTTCTCCTCCAGTCTGCCGCGACCTACTGCACTCTGATGTAGTCTGCTGCACTCTTCTGCAGGACCACAGTCCTGCAGTACTCTGGTCGACTCTGCACCCTGCTCTGCTCTCTGCACTCTGCACCGAGACCATGGCGTCAGATAAGAGGAGAGCGGGTGCCGGAGGGCCACTACAAGGCTCCGGGGGGGACCCTGTATCAGCAGAGACTGTGCGTCCCGTGATTCTGCCCGGACTCGTGATGCACTGCCATCCTCCGGTCCTGCAGTCCGTAGTCTTGCAGTCTGCAGTCTGCAGTCTGCAGGCCTGATGTCCTGGATGGATGTCCTCTGCACCTCTGCATCTGTGCGCACAACTGGATGACTGGTCATTTCAACCTCAGCGGTGAGCTCTATATGCGTGGTTTTGTCATTCTCTGTCAGCTCCTGACTGATCTAGAGTCTCATGATTCTCATGATTCTTGTCATGTTCTTGTTTGATTTTTGATTCTTGGACTTTTGTAGTTCTTTGATTTCTCTCCTCCCGTCTCTTGTCGGCCTTCACAAGCTACCCTATTCTACAGTAGCATGCATAGAGTATACGCAGTACGTACTATGCGTACTATGTATAGAATGCAATCTTGACAGGAACGACAACTCTCCCCTCTTTTTTTCTTCTCCGCACCTCTCCCCCCCTCTCCTTGCCTCTGCGCTCGCCTCGTGTGTCAGACCAGCAAGGCAGCAGCAGCAGCAGCAGCATCGGCTCCTGTCTATCCGTATGCAGGTGAATGATAGTGTAGAGGTAGACTTTTTTGGGAGGTTTTTTTTAATCAATTTTAATCATGTTTAATAAAAAAAAGTACGATAAAAATATGGCAAAGACGTTTGTCTCTCCCGATCCGCCGATCTTTCCTTGCCGGAGTAAAGGCTGGGGTCTCGTTTGGGGGAGACCCGCCGCCGTTTGCCCTCCTATTCAGCTTCTGCGAGCTACCTACGAGCTACGTACAAGCTACCTGGTGAGCCACTCGAGCTACTCGAGCTACTTTCGGACTATCACGCGCAGCCCCCCCTCCCTTTCCTCCGCTCACGCCTGCTCACGCCTGCTCGCACTGACAATCTCTGCCGCTTCCACTCTTTCCCTGCCTCTCTGCTCGGCCATCTTATCCATCTTGTCTGCCATCATGTCTGCTCGCAGAGTGCTGCCGTTGACGGAGGAGCCGGTGAGGACAAGAGCCCTGCTTGTTCGGACAAATCCGCGCAGGAACCGGCAGATGTCAGCAGGAACCGGCAGATGTCAGCGAGAACCAGCAGGAACCAGCAGGAACCAGCCGGACCAACAGGAACCAACAGGGACCAACAGAAATCAGCAGAATCAGCACTTGCTTACATGTGCAGACATGCAGACATGAGCACATTCTGCATACTGCATACAGTCGTGATAGTGAGATAACAAGCCAAGAATATGCAAGCGAGATACGAAATAGGGAAGACAAGTCAGAGGGGAGCCAAACAAGCTCTTACATCGTCCCGTCACCGTTGCCTTTCTCGGCTCTTCTTCCGTCCTGGCGTCTGGCAGGCCTGGCAGGCCTGGCAGGCCTAGACGGACACTGCGGAGCAGCTCCATAGAATCCAAGCCAGAACCACATGTGTAGATACGGCATACTGTATATACGAGTACTCGCATGTACTCATGAACGGGGTGTGAGTAGGAGAGTGCTCTCTCGACACCGAGGCTAGCCTCGCTTCTGTCTGTTCTCCTCTTTTTCTCTTTCTTTTTTTCTCTTTTTCTCATTTTCTTTCTTTTTCCGCCATTTTCCTCTTCTCTTGCCTTCTTTTGTTCTTCTGTCCCCGCCCGGCCTTCGTATCTCTGCCCTTCTCGGCCCTCGACCCACGAGCATCCATGCCCTGTCAAGAGGGATCGACACTGTACGTGAGCGGTCCTCTGGCTGGGAGAGGGAAATTTTTTTTTCTCTTCCCAAGATGCACCGCACCCACCACGCATGCACGAGATACAGTGGTAAGAGGAAAGCGGAGCTGGAGGGGGAGGAGAAGGGGGGGGGGGGGGGGGCACGAACAGAGCAGAGCTGATCCTGATGGCGCTCTGGCGACCCCTCCCTCGTGTGCACACCCCTGATCCCAGCCACAGTCTAGAGGAATACGGAGTATATACGTACGTCTTTTTGAAAATATATACGGAGCAGTAAGTACACTGGCCAACTACTCCGTATCAGAAGCTATCAAGGTTGGGCTACGCCAGCACGCCCGTTGAGATGGAAAAGAAGCTTGAAACTAGAGCGGAAGAACGGATAACGGCCCTGCTCTCTGTGCTTTGTCTTTCTCTCTCCCCGCTACGGTGTACTCGTACTACGAGTGTATACGGGTACACAGCAGGCCGTACCAGGAAACCCATGAAAACCACCCCCCCTCCCTCTTCTCTTCCTCCCAGATCTGATTGGTATGTGCTCCTCCGATGGTGCATGGCAGAGCGGAGGGCCAGTAAGAAAAAAAAAAACAAAAAAAAAACGGTTATGGCGTTCTGCATGGCGCACCTCTTTTCTCTTTCCTGTATGTGCAGTATATTTCCGTGAAAAAGAGCCATTGGCTGATGGATGTCCGATGGCCGATGCTCGCCAGCCCCCCTTTTGTCAGCATCGAGCCTGGAAGCTGACAAGGCCGAGCAGCTGCACAGAGCAGAGCAGCAGCGGCAGCAGAGGGAGGTTGGGGTACGGAGTATATGGAGTTGTATGAATGGGACTGAACTGGATGGGACTGGATTCGATTATAAAAACAGTGGACTACAGCGGACGGCCAGGTGGGCGTCCTTATTCTCCGAGAGGACATGTTTCTGGTCGATCCCTGTGCTCTCATGCGCCATCCGTCTACGTTGGTTGGTCCGTTGGGGGCTCGGGGGGTCCGTTGGGCTCCGTTGGCTGCGTGGCCTCGAGCTGTTTTGCTCGTGGCAAAGGCAGGAATAGGAGATGGAGAGGGCGATGGGCGATGGGCGATGGCGCAAGATGCAAGAGGGAGGCGGGAAGAGAAGGATTTCCGAAGGGGAAAAAAAAATTTTCCTCATTTTTTTATTTTTATTTTTATTTTTATTTTTATTTTTACTTTCACCTGTCCAGGGACGCATGAGCAGATTAAAATAAATCAAAAAAGAAATCAAAAATGTGATGGGAAAGGACCAAAGAGGAAAAAGAGAGGCAAAATGGGGAAAGAAGAAGAGGATGTGGGAAAAAGTGGAAGCCGGAAATCCTCTCAGACGTCAGATCAGGTTCCCGTCCGAGACCAACATTGCGTCTTTTCATTTTTTCCAAGCTATTTGGACTCTGCGGACTGCCTGCTGCATATCCATGGCCTGTACCTGACAGATGTGGATAGAAAGGGCCAGGAAAAGCAGGCCGGAAGAGGGAGAGAGCTCGTGTCTGCGGATGTCCTGCAGGCTCCCTTGCCTTTTTTTTTTTTTTTTTTTTGGCTCTCTTCTCATTTCTCATTTTCCTTTCTCATGTCTGTCCTTCACATGCTCTCTCTTGGTCTCTTGGTCTCTTGGTCCTACCCCACCAAGTATGCAGAGTCGTGCTCATAAAAGGCGCATGCCGGAAGCAGCAAGAACTGACAGAACTGACAGAACTGACAGAACTGACAGAACAGGCAGAACCGGATGCAAGAGCACGAGATAAAAAGGATAAAAGAGGAAAAGAGGGAAAAAGAGGCATATGCAGATGCAGGGCAGAGGCAGGTGCTACGCCGTAAATGTCGCCAGAGGATGTCTCGTGCTTCCCAAAGCGGACATGCCCTGGTCCAGAGAGACAAGGGTTCAGCAACTAGCAGCAGGGCCAGGCGGCGGATGCAGTGACTGAATTGGGATGCGTCGACCCTGGTCTGGACAAGAGGACAAAATAGAGGCAGACTTCCCTTGCATGAAGCCGTTTTGAGTTTTTTGTTTTTTATTTTTTATTTTCTTCTTATTTTTCTTATTTTTTCTTATTTTTTTCTTACTCCATACATTTTCATTCTACTTTTTTTCTTACCTGATTACTTAAACGGCAAAATAACGTCGGCCCTTGCCTCCCCAACCTCTCTCCTTGCATCTGGCTCGAATGGGACGTGCACGAGAAGGGTAAGCGTCAGGCAAATAGGAAAAGTGTCTGCCCGTGTGGCGGCGAGCTAGACCTTGCACACACTAACCACGACTAGCTGGAGGAGCCGAGTGGAGCTGGATGAGAAAGGAGGAGAAAGGGCGAGAGGCTGAGAGACGGAGAGACGGGGACCGGAGATGCTGGCACTGGTCGGTACATAGTACGGAGTAGTTTGAGTTTGAGAGGACAGAGGATGAGTAAATGAAAAGGACAGAGGACAGAAGTGAGGATAGAAGAGAGTGACGACAAAGAGTGAGGACAGAAGTGACGACAGGAGTGACGACAAGGCTTGTCAAACAGGAATACGGCCGAGACCTGCGGAGGTTTTCCTGGTAAGACAACCCCTCTTGAGTTCTTGATACGAAGTATGACTATCGATAGCAGCAGACGTCCTTCTCGTCACTGATTGGCTCCCCACCTCGAGACCCCCTCGATTCCGACTCAACGAACCCTCCCCCCCTGCACGGCCTGTTCTCTCCCCCCGTCTCTCCTCGTCTCTCTTCGTCTAGCATCGGCTGGCTTTCGGCTGGTCTTTCGGTTGGGATTTTTGTCCTGGCCGCCTCCGAACTTCCCAGTCAGGATGTATGAGTAGAGAGACAGGGGCAGAGGGTATGACAATGGGAGATGAAGGGAATGCAAAAACGGGTCAGAAGGGGACTGCAGACTACAGACAGGCAGAGAGAGACGGCTAGAGTTGCAGAAAGCCCTGATCCATGCAGGCCGTGAAATTATGTCTCCATGTCTCACCATGGCGCCGTTCAATATTGCCCGTCATGACTTTTTTCTATCTTCGCGCCTGTCTTTGCCACTTGAGAGCTACCATGTACTACTCCGTAGACGACAGACACTAGACGATGTCTGTGCTTGTTGGTGCTGGTCGGTTTTCTGTTATTGCCTACCTAGCCTAAAGCAAAACCGCGCTCTGCAAACTTCGTGATTCTTACAAGTTGTGTTTTTCACGGATGGCGTGTCTGTTTACCCGCCTATCCGCCTGTCCGCCAGTCCGTCATCCTGATGGGAGCTTTATTTTGGCGGCTCTCTTGGGACTTTTTTTTTTCTCTCATTCTCATTCTCATTCTCGCTCCTGCACGCTCTCAGAGCCGTGAAGTCGTCTTGCTGCTGCTCGTATGGCCACTCTGTCCCCTGCCACTGCCACTGCCACTGCCACTGTCAGCCGAGTGATCGGCAACGTCACTGCTGCCCGGCACACCCTCTGCAGATCCCCTCACAGCCCCCTCTGCACGCCGCCCTTGCACCACGACGCCCAGCTCCAGCCCGGCATCGACAATGGGTCCCTCCTTGCGTGCCTTGCGTCTGCTGTCGTCTTGGTTTTGGTACTGGTAAAAAGATTCATCGTCACCACTGAATCGCCTGTACTCGAACAAGTCGCGCGTGCGCCCCCCCCCCCCGTCTCTCTCTCTCCACGTAGGACGGAGAGAGGGGGGGGGGGAGCACAAGAAGAATTTGGTTAGCTTGCTGTGTGTCTGACATTTTCAACGCAGGTACCCAGGACGCCATGGCTGAAAGGGTATGAGGATAGGCCTGCATCTGTCTGCAAGGAGGGAAAGAATGCCAGAGAAGAGGAGATGAGTCTCATTTCCTTGACGAAAAGAATGACAACTATTGCCACTATTACATCTATTGCATCCTTGTTTTGAAAATTGGTATGCAGGTGGAAGGAGACGCGGTCTCGACACGCGTTGGAACGGAAAGAAGGGAAAAGGGAAACACGTGGAGGGCTGCGTCATGCTCGCAAGGGGGCCGCAGAGCGCATGCACTCGTTAGGTCCTGTTCCGTAGCAGTAAAACACGCAGGAGAAAGGGGGAAGAAGTGATGAAGACGAGGATTGACGAGTGGGAAAAGGAAGAGGAAAATAGAAGAAAGAAGAAGAAGGAAAAAAAAAAAAAGAAAGACGCACCATCCTCGCTCTTCTCCGCCGCTGAGGAAGCTGCAGTCGCAGTTGACCTCGCAGTCCCAGCCCCCCTCGATGCCGCGGCCGCCCGTCCACGGCTGGCCGGCCAGCGTGCCCAGAGGATCCCAGGGAAGGTCCCAGGGAAGGTCCCTGTGGGCATCCTGCCCTCCTGTCCGGCCGGCCCTGGCCCTCCGCCGAAACACGCTCAGCCCGCACGTAAAGACGCCAAAGTCGGTCGTCTCCACGTCCGCCGGCACCTCTCCCGTCAGGGCCCGTCCCATGGCAATGATGGATGCCGCGTGCGAGCACACCAGCACCGCCCGGATGCCGTCGGCGTCGCACTGCCGCACAATGTGGCTCAGACACGCCGCCACGCGCGCATGCAGCTGCGCCATGGACTCGCCCTGGCGCGAGGGTGTAATGCCCGACGACCGCTTCTCTGTCCCCTCTCCTCCGGCTCCATACGCCTCGTCGATCCACGGAAAGAAGCGAGCCCGCAGCTCCGCCACCGGCGCCGGCTGCGGGTGCTCAAATGGAGCCGGCCCAAACCAGTCCACGAGGCCGGGATCGCAGCGGACGGCCAGCACAGACTCTTTTGACCCCGCCTCCATCCCAGCCTCTACAAACGGCTGCACCGTCTGCAGACACCGATAGTACGGACTGCAGTAGACACGCTCGACCGGCAGCAGGGCACCCTGGGTGTCCCGCTGACCCTCGATGGCCGCCAGGTGGGACCCCAGCTCGCGAGCCTGGTCAACGCCGTGCGACGTCAGCGCCGGGTCCGCCGGGTTGCCCGTCGGCGTCCGCACAAAGGCTCGATAGTCGCCCGTCGACGGATCAACGACCCAGTTGGACCGGAACTATCTGTCAGCGGCTTACCAAAACAAGAAACAAAATAACAGAACAGAGCAAGAAAAGAGAAGAGACAATGACATACTCCATGTCGGGCAATGTAGATAATCTCCAGGGACATGGCGAGACCGGTAAGAAACGACCCGGCGATTGGTGGTCGTTTGTTCCCTTCGGGAGAGAGCAAACGCCAGAGAAAGTTTGTCATGTGAAAATGATGACAAATAGTATACACACGTGACTTTTTAATGACGCACATCACATCGAGAGGACGAGTTGAACGTATATAAACTTGGATTCATCCTTTAGTCTGGGGTATCTGACATATGCTAAGCGAGAGAACTAGAAGAAAAGAAAAAGAAACCCTCGAACCGAACTGAAAAAATGCATAAGATTCCTGTTGTCATCCTGGAGTGCCATCCTGGGATTTGTTCCCCATTTTCCTTTCCGTCATTATTTTCTCTTTTTTTCTTCTTCTCCTTCTTTCTGTTTCTCTTTCTGTTTTTCTTTTTCGATTTTCATTTTTCTGCATTCATCCACTTCTCGTCCGCTATTCTTCACCCTCCCTTCTCCTTCATCGGCCTTGCACCGGCCGCTCCTCTCTCACAATTCAATCTGGCACCACGGGTGCGCAAGGACCTGGTCAATGTTGTAGCGCTGGGCGACATCGCGGTTGAGCATGTGGCGGATCAGATCAATGCTTTCATCACTAATAGTGTACGGCACGCGGAGGTCACGGTCCATAATCTCGTCGATGCTGTAAAAGGGGTTCTCCTTGTAGATGATGGTGTACAGCAAGATGCCCAGAGCCCAGACATCCTGTTCTTTGCCGCCGTACGGACGGCCGGCGAGGACTTCAGGGGCAGCGTAGTCTAACGTGTGAGCAAGAGAGAAGCGAGGGAAAAGAGGGCAAAGGGGGAAAAGGGAGAAAAAAAAGAAAGAACCACACATACCTATAGTGCCGACAAAGACGTCAAAAGGCCCACTCTTGATGTAGGCGGCGCTGCCAAAGTCGATGAGGCGGATATGGCCGTCGCCGTCGAGAACGACATTCTCGTCCTTGATGTCGCGGTGAACGACGAAGGCTTTGGTGTGCAAATGGTGGATGGCTTCGGCGACCTGCACAAAGATGCCGCGACACTCTTGCTCCTCCATGTTACTGCGGAGCTCAATATAGTCGAACAGGTCCATGCCTGGCAGCCCGTGAGGCACCATTTCAATGTAGTAATTGACGTCGTCCTCGAAAAAGTCGTCCATCTCGACAATGTTGGGGTGGCGCAGCCCGTCTCGGCGCAGATAGTCGAGCACGTGGATCTCGAGCGGTACGGTGCCGAGCCGCCGGTCACGCGTCCACGTGTCGACAAGAATTCGCTTCTTCGTCACGTACTTGAGCACGACCTTGCGGCCCGTCGCCTTGTACTTGGCCAGCTTCACCTGCCCGTACGCGCCCTGGCCCATGTCCTCCACAATGACAAAGTCGTTGATCGTCTTCTTCTTGCCCTTTTCGTAGCTGCTGAGTGCTTTTGCCAGCGCATTTTCCGGCGCATTCGTCTTGGCCACGGCCAGGGCTTGCGACTTGGACTCTGTGGTCTCTTGAGTGCCTCCAGACTCATCTACTTCGTTGGGTGTTTCCTCGTGCATCACCGTTTCCGTCGCATTTGCCGTCGCATTTGCTACAGCGGCAGCTGCGGCAGCTGCGGCTGCCGACTGGCTTTTGCCGTCCGTGTCTGGCGTCGACGTCATCACTCTGACGTCTGGCATCGCCACTGGTGCTGCCGATGCCGCCGCCTTGGCCGGCTCCCGCCCTGGTAGCAATGGCAGCCCCAATGCCATTTGCGGCCGAATGGTCTCCGCCGTCAGAGACTGCGCTGCCCACGCTTTTTCGACCGTGGAAGGAGTCACCGTCTCTTGCAGCTGTGTCTGTGCCTGGGCCTGTGCCTGGGCCTGAGCCACGCTCCGCAGCTCGCTCGTCAGCACCTGTGCTGTCAGGGTCCTTTCCCGCGGGATGGGCGTCATGATGGGCAGCGGCGAGTGGATGGGCGTCTGGCCAGGAGACGGCTGATGCAGCGGTGTGGCCAAGCCAGACAGCAGTGGCGATGCGACTCCCAAATTCTGTCGTGATGCGTGCAGGTGCCGCGAGTACGTGATCCAGAGCGCGTACACCATCTCGGACTGGGGCGTGCTGCTGTCACTGCTGCAACTGTTGCTGGTGTTGTTGCTTCCACGGCTGCCATTGCTGCCATTGCTGCTGCTTCGGCTTCTATTCTGCGAGCGGGGCGTCGCCATAACTACGCCCTCGTCTTCTTCTTCAACAGCCGTCTCGTGCAACTGGGACGCGATCACCGTCCTCTTGGGCTTGGCCGCCTTTTCGCTCTTCACCACGCGCATCTGCAAGTCAATCCGCAGCTCGGAGCCGTCCCGATGGCGGGCGGGGAGCCCCTCGGGACGCAGGAACCCGGTTCCGGCATCGACGCGTCCTTCTCGCAGCGCCAGAAACGCCAGGGCCTTGCGGAAGCTGTGCTCGGGCACCACCATGCCGTCCACGAGGTGCACATTGTCGACGTCAATGAGAATCTGCAGCATCTTGTCAAAGTTGGGAATCAGCTGCGTGATCGGGTATCCGTGGGTCTTCTCGTAGCCAAACAGGGCTCCAGCAAAAACCGAGTTCGAGCTCTTGATGGCAAGCGTCTGGGTGGACACCACGATAATGCCTGCAATGTGCGGGAAGCTCGAGATGCGCAGTGTCGGCTGGCCACTGATGCGTTCAATGGTGGACGGGATATTGATCCGGCCCGAGTTGCGGCAGGTGTAGTACCGTCTCTGGACTAATTCGGCGAAATCCACGGGCCCTGACCAGAGGTCGATGCCCTGTCGTGGAATCCGCGGCACCAGCTTGCCAATGTCCATGCCCGGCACCAGCGCCTCGTCGCCCCAGATGGGTCCCAGCGCGCCCGATAAGGACGTCACGCACCCGTCCTCGTTGAGCGTCACGGTGGCCACGTCTTCATGAATCTCCTCCAGCACCCAGATAAGGCCTACTCGCTTCTCCTTGACCCAGAGACTCGCAGATCCGGTGGCGCCGTTGCGCTTCTGGATGGGCACGACATCGCCACAGAGAAGCACGCCTCGCGAGTTGGTGTGCTGGTGGTGGCCACCGCCGCCCGAGGGCTTGGCCGGCTTCACATCGCCGCTGTGAATGGTGTTGGCACGGCGTGCTGGGGTTGTCTGGGCCTGCCGTTTGCGATCCTGCAGCTGCTTCTGTGCGTTTCTCTGTAGGACAGGACTCCGGGAGCCTTGGGACGTGGGTGTCTGGGATCGGGAGCTCGGCTTGCTCAGGAGCTTGGCGGTGATACCGCTCGCGCGCGAACCGAGCAGGCTCATTGTCACGGTGGCGGCTGTCGACTTTGTGGCTGTTGGCGTCGAAGCTGCCGAGGTCGGCTCACTGCCTCCCCCTCCGGCCGCGTTCTTGGCCACAGTGCCTCCGAGATCGTCGTCATCAGCGTCCGGGTCTCCATGCAGAAGCTTCTTTTCCAACCAGGCGCGGCGCTCCTCCTGTACGACCTCGAGAATGCCCATCTTGCGTACTTCGGCCCTCGTAACGCCAAAGACGAGACAGGCCAGGTCATTGGCGGCAATAATGGTCCATGGCGGCTTTGACTCCGTTGTGAAAATGGCCTGAGCAGCTGGCACCCACCGAGATGTGTGGGAGTGGACAGCCGTGCTCAGGTTTCCCGGGACGCTGATGGGGGAAAGCGGCTGCAGATTTACCTGGGGCGAGCTGCTGTGCTTGATTCTCTCGCGTGCTAGGCGTGTGATTCCACCACCGCTAACATCTTCTGCTGCTGACGGAGCCACATAGGGCTTTGCCAAGGTGTCCATCAGCTTCTGCTGCACTGCTACGGGAGCAATATCGGTCATGGAGCGGCGCAGTGTGGGGCTTATGGAGGACGATGTGAGTGATGCCGGGGGGGAAGTCTGTTGCGTGGTGCCGCTCTCGTTCGTCGGCGTGCGCGAAGACTCGGCCGAGTTGGGTGAAATGGGGACCGGGGTCGCGCTCCGGAGCGAAGTAGGTGAGAGCAGAGTGGAAGCGCTGTCGTCTTGGACGGGCGGCTGGCCGTCGGTCAGAATGGAGCTGCTAGAGGACAGCGTGGCGCTCGAGGAGAGGATGGCGCTTGAGCTGGCAGTACCCATGGTTGGACTGCCATGTAGGGGCGACACAGAGTCGTCCATGTAGGATGCCTGCCGCGTGAGGGCAGGAGAGGGCAGTGCAGTGCTGGGTGCCGTGGTGGCAGACATGAGTTCGGGGCTCGCGGAGCGAGGAAAGAAGCTCTTTTCAAAGACGTTAACGCCTTGGCTGAGGGCAGGCGGTCCGGTCAGAGGCCCGGTGATGGCTGTGCGGGCAGGGTCGGTGCTGGGAAAGTTGCTCGCATTGAGGATCTGGGCGCGGTTGAGGAGCTCGAGCGTATTCTGGGTATCGACGTCGCCCGAGGCACGCGCCTGGGCGCTGGCGAGGGCGGCATTGGGGGACGAGGGCGAGGCCCAGCCCATGCGGTCCTTCATGAACTCGACAGAGCGCTTAATGGCATTCTGGCGGTTGTGGAGCATATCTTCAGACAGGTGGGCAAAGCTGAAGGAGTGTAGGGATTCGGCCGAGAAGCGATTAAGATCTTCGGTGAAGGCAAGGGGTGTTGGGCCGGCAGACAGGGGCGGCAGGGGTGGCAGGCGAGGGTGTTGGGTCAAGGTCATGGAGACAGAACGGGGCAGGCCACCGGCAGACAAGGGCTCGTGGGACGAGTTGGCTGGCAGGGTAGGGGTGCGCAGAGGGACGTGTTGGCGGATGCGACGAAGGCCAGAGGGGCCGAGGCCGTGGTCGTGGTCGGTCATAAGGGAAGATCTGGCCGACGGTCAGTGGAGGAAACAAAAAGAGTAAACAGAAAAAGAGATAAGAGGAAAAAGAAAAGAAGTTGCACAATGAAGAGGCATGCCCGCATCCCAACAGCCACACGCCCACATGTCCTCCACATGCCCTCGACACGTCCACAAAATGACCACAAAGTGACACCGTCCAACTGTGACACCGTCACACACACAAAAAAGGACAAGGAGGCAAACATACCGAGCCACGGCATCATATTCGGCAGCTGCCGCACCGGCATCAAAAGAGAGCCGGTAGCGGGCCTTGTCCGGGGTGTCGACAGCCAGCGCCAGGCTTCCGGTGCTGCGGTTCTTGGCAATATGGAGCGGCAACTCGAGCTGGCTGGCTCCTCGAGAACCAGACTGGCCATCTTGACCGTTCTGATCGTCCTGGTCGTCCTGACCATCTCGACCGTCTTGGTCGTCCTCTTCGTGGTAATCATGGGCATCTAGAGATGAAGCGTGAGCAGGCGCGTCGAATGGATCGGCAGAGGAATCGGCGCCTGCCGTAGCACGGCTGTGGCACCAGAGGGACGCGGTCCTACCTGTCTCCGAACCTTGGTCATATATATGGAGCATCCTTGGTGGAGAAGAGTCAAAAAGAGTCAACAAGTTCTTTTTTTTTCAATCTCCTCTCAAATGTCCTCAACAACCCTTTGCTTTTTTATGATTTTAGTTTTCCAGTCTTGTTTTTGTGTGTTCTTGTTTTCCTGTGTTCTTGTTTCTTTCCGTTTTCTCGCGTTCTCGATTTCCAGTGTTTTCCTACTCTCCGATTGTTCTCTTTGCTGTCTTCCTCAATCGTTTGCGTAAGAGTCTCGACCCGACAATGACAAGTCTTTGTCTAGACGTATCCTGCGTCTCAAAGGGGTGGGGTATCGAGAGTCGAGAGTCGGTGGTCGATGGCCAATAGTCGAAAGTCGATGGACGATGGATGATGGCGACAATTGTGGAAGTCGAGGCGACAAAGACGAGAGAGGAAGAAGCCAGGTGAGTGTCCAAGTGAAACAAGAAAAAGAAACTGGAGGGAGGGAATGAGTCGCGGAGGAGGAGAGGCTATAATATAAAATGGAACAACAATGAGCAAAAAAAGTAAAAAAATCGAAAAAATAGAGAAGAGAAAAAAAAGAAAAACACGAGAAGCTCGGAAATGCAGGAACAATAAAAAAAGTTTCAACCGGATCAAAAAGAGGACAAAAAGACAACAGGTCTAGTTGCAGAGGGCAGAAGGAAAACAAACAACACCAACAAAAAAGAGACTGGACAAGAGAGAGTTGGCAAAAAAAAAAAAGAGGCAGTTTAAAGTAGCGGAGTCTAAGCAGAGAAAACGAGGCAGAAAAATACCACCTGGACGAGTAATGATGCGGCAAGGCGGGAAAAAAAGTGCGACCTTGCTTGTTTGAGCGAGCGGGGAGGGGTCTTGTCAGAACAGGTCGTCCGAGCCACCCAGAGGACCATGTACTCCGTACGCACAGCGTATTCGTAGTGGAAAGCACGGAGCAAGACTGACGCGCTTATTACGCAGTACGCCCTGGTCCCTCTTTTGGCATCCCTACGAGTGCGTGCACTGTACAGATACTCAACCCTTGAATCCGAAATCCGAAAACCCTAAAGGGGAAGGAACGCAGTGCGGGACAGGACAGTGTGAATCGGATAGCCTGGCATGCCAATGAAGAGCAGGGCGTGAATTCCTCGGGCAGACAGTTGTGTCACAGAAAGACACGTTGCTCACGGAAGCCTGCAGGGTAATACGAACTCCATATGGCCAGTATGGCACAGTATACAAGACAAAAAAGCACATTGGGCGATTCATGCAGACAAAGGCGATTTTGTTGTGTTGTTGTGTTGCTGTGTTGCTGTGTTGTTTTTCTCTTTTTCCTTTTCCTCTCTATTTCCCTCACTTTCCCCCCTTTTCCTTTCTCTCTCTCACTCTCTTTCATTTTCTCCCTTTCTCGATTCATCTGAATTCACAGCTGCTCTCACGTCCCAGCTGTCTGGCCAATTCATCTCAACCGCAGACGGCAGACAGCGAATCACGCTTGCCCTGGCCAGCCGTGTGACGGCGTAAAGGGGGATAGGCTGGCAACCCAAGGGGTTCAGGGGCGAGTGAAGAGAGGCCGAGTCGATGTGTGAGGGGGGGGGCGAGAGAGGGACACGACTCAGCCACGAGGTAGCTGCCGTAAGCAGCGCCTCTCTGCATTTTCCTTCTTGGCTGACGGCGCTAGTGTTGTATACCGTTGTATTTCTTCCCATGCACCTCGTATTAGTCATTTGCCTCTTCGCCGTCGCGTGCATTGTTTGATTTGTTTGATTTGTCTTTTTTTGTTGATTTGTTTCTTGTTTGTTGTTGCCCTTGCACGACTCGTCACTGGCTGACAGAAGCTTATCTTGTCTTGTCCGACCAGCCCAGACGTCATCCTCGCTCCCATTGTCCTATCTCTTCTATCTCTTCTCACCCTGCCACCTGCCACCTGCCACCCTCAACCATCATCCGCAACCCTCCTGGCTCTGTCGATCGGCTCCCTTTTCCTCCCATTCGCATCATCCGCCCACGTCTTCTCAGACAGCCTCGTTGCATGTGCCCGCCCGTCCGCCAATCAGGGACAGAGTAACCAAGTCCGATAACGCTACCGGCGTGAGCGTGCCATGCTAGAACCGACTCCGTACCTCCTCCGTACACAAAGAAGAAAAGGAAAAGGGCACGACCCTCGTGCGCTATTGCCTGTTAGCCTACTGTGTAGCCTGCTAGCCTGGTGCTGGTAGCCTCTCCAAGTTCGTGCTCGTAGATGCCTCACCGCCTTCTGCTTCCGGTCTGTCTAGAGTACTTCTACTTTGTCCCACTTCGATAAGAGCGGGGCTTGCACTGCCGCCGCCGCACAACGTGGGTTATCGACCAGTGGGAAAGCGGGGTTACTGGCTGTTGCCCAACCGGTGACATACATACTATGTAGTAGAGTACGCAGTACGTGTACGAACGTACAGCACGGCGAAGACAGTACCCGTAACCTCACTATGGGCACCAGTAGTGGCCAGCTATTTTCAGCTATTTTCAGCCATTTTAGTACTATTCAGCTATTTCCCCCTGCTATCACAGAGACCGTTTGTCTTTTTCCTGCTAGTGCCAGTGTCTTGTCTCTTTTTTTGCCCTCGTGCTTTCTGCCGTCTTCTTCCCCTTTTTTCTGTCACTTTTCCTTTTTTTTATTGGCATCTCTTTTTATCTCGCATCTCGTTTGACTGTCTGGCCTCCTTTTTTTTTTCGTCATTCAATCTCTCCTCTCTTCTGTTATCCTGTCTTCTGACCTCTACTCTGGCCCCCTGTGATCTCTCTTGTCTTATCTTTCCAGTCTTATCTCTACCTCAACTCGACCTCTCGACCTCTCGACTTTTTCTTTTCTTCATCTTTTTCTTCCCCCTTTTCACTTTTTTTTTTCACTTGGCACTTTGCACCTTTTTCTCTTATTTTTCTCTTCTCCTCCTCTCTCACTTCTCACCTTCGTCTCTCTCCTCTCCTCTCTGATCTGCTCTTCTCTCAGCTGCCGTACCACATTCCGGTGCGATATCCGGTTTCCTGTTTCCTGGACAGAAAGGGCAGAAATCCCTCGTATCTGCAACCATGTGTGTGTCGTCGTAATACGCACCCGCTCTTCCATACAGTACACCGTTACTTTCATCTGTCTGCACACCAACTGGAGCATTGTCTATTCTCCCTAGACGACAACGCCACTTTTGCTTACGATTTCTCGGGCATGCGTAAAGCCAACACATCCCTGCCCTAAACCCGGTTTTTTTCCTCTTTTCTTTTTTTTCTCTTCTTCTTCTTTCGTACCTCTATCCATTGGGTATACCAACGGCGTATTACCTATTGTCTGTTGTTCTTTGCTGGTCATCTTCTTTTCGCACTAGTCACCTCATTCCATGGCCTCATCTCAGCTGTCTGGTCCCGTGACCAGCCCGGCCTGGTCTAGATCTCTCTCTCCCGAAACCATTGCCGAAGAACACGCAGAACAGCAACCACCAGAGGCAGGGCTGTCTGAGGAGTCGAGAAGGCCAGACGATTCGAGAGAACTGGGAGAATCGGGAGAGGCAGGAGAACCGAGAGAACCGGGAGAACCAAGAGACATGGCAGAATCAGAAGCTCTGGCCACCGGCCCAGAGCCGCCTCTCGAGACCTCTGCAGACCGGCCACAGAAGCGAAATGGCCGCCAACGGTTCCTTCGCAGCATCTCGCGTATCTCCTCGTCTCCCAGCCTCGCCCAATTGGGCCGGCCCCGCTCGGCCAGCGCTCCCTACCTGCGCTCCGGCACCAGCCTTTCCTGCGTCAGCCTCGCCTCGACATCCTCTCCGTTTGGCCCCCCGTCTGCCTCGAGCACGGGCAGCTCTGGCTTTGCCTTTTCCCCCCTGACCTCGCCCGCCACCAACGGCACGTCGGCCTCCTCCTCCTCCTCCTTCTTCTCCCCCCTCGCCTCGCCTCGCAAGGTCGATCTCGCCGCCCTCGAGACGAACGTTGCCAACGCCACCAACGCCGCCCATGCCAGCCTCGGGGCCACCACCGTGCCCCTGCCAGCCGATGTGGCCCGCGCAGCCTGGCGGACCCCACCTCGCAAGACCTTTTCGCAGCTGTGGCGGGCCCTGCCGCTGGAGCTCAAGGTGCGCGTCTTCAGCTGCTTCCAGCCCAAGGAGCTCGTCCGCCTCTCCAGAGTCAGTCGCGAGTTTCATCGCCTCTGCTTCGACGGCCAGCTCTGGACGTGCTTTGACGCCTCGGACTTTTACCAGCACATCCCGGTGGCCTCGATGCGCAACATTATCTCGCGGACCGGCGCCTTTATCAAGAATCTGAACCTGCGCGGCTGCATCCAGGTCGAAGACGTCGACAGCGGCCTCGCCATCTCCACCGCCTGCTCCAACCTCACCCGCGCCACCCTCGAGGGCTCCCTCATCAGCTTCCGCAACCTCGAGACGCTGCTGCAGCGCAACAGCCGGCTCGCCCACCTCGACCTGACCGGCCTCAACTGCGTCGACGCCACCATCTGCACCACCATTGCCGAGTGCTGTCCCTTGCTCGAGACGCTCAACCTCTCCTGGTGCAAGACGGTGACGGCCGACATGCTCGTGCCCATTGTGGACTCCTGTCGACAGCTGCGCGACCTGCGCATCGGTGAGATCCGCGGCTTCGCCTCCCAGCCCTTTGCGCTCGCCGTCTTCCAGACCAACCGGCTCGAGCGCCTCGTCGTCAGCGGCTGCCAGGATCTCACCGACAACGTCCTCTGTCTCATGATCCACGGGCTCGACCCCGAGCTGGATATCCTCACCAACCGCCCGGTCGTGCCGCCGCGTCGGTTTCGCTACCTCGACCTCAGCCGTTGTCGCCGCCTGACCGACCAGGGCATTTCTGCCCTCGGCCACTGCATGCCCGACCTCGAGGGCCTCGTCCTTGCCGGCTGCTCCACCCTCACCGACGCCGCCCTCGAGCCCGTGCTGGCCTCGACGCCGCGTCTGGCCTACCTCGACCTCGAAGACGTCAGCCTCATCACCAACAACTTCTTGTCCGGCCATCTGGCCCGTGCGCCCTGCGTCACCGCCGGCAGCCTCAAGCACCTGACCGTCAGCAACTGCGAGAATGTCAGCGACGTCGGCATGCTGCCCCTGCTCAAGGCCGGCTTCTCCCTCTGCACGATTGAGATGGACAATACGCGCGTCTCGGACCTGACCCTGGTCGAGGCCGCCACGTCTGTGCAAGAGCGCACCAACGAGGACGTCAGGGCGGGTCTCCAGACCAGAAGCAAGAGCAAGTCTGTGCATCCCCGTCCGGGCCTCAGCCTCGCCGTCTACGACTGCCCCAACGTCACCTGGATCGGCGTCGGCGAGGTGCTCTCGCGCAACGCCGACATGCTTCTGCGCAGGTACACGGTCCCCCCGCAGATCGTCATGCTCAAGTGCTTCTATGGCTGGCAGATGACCGTCGATGAGCACACCAAGCGCATTGTGCGCGGCCAGTATACGGCCGCCATCCGGCTTGGCCGCAAATGGTCCGACTACATGCAGGCTACGGCGGAGGCCAACGCCACCGGAGCCGGTGGCCGCCGCCGACGTCGTCGGGCCCGCGAGGCACAGCAGGTGCATGCGAACGAGGAGGGTGCCGGTGTCGGTGCGGACGGCGTGCCGGGTGTCGGCGGTCCGGGCATGGGTGTGGGGCGGCGGCGGGCGCGCACCACGGCCTGTGCCATTATGTGAGCGGCCAGTCTGCTTTCTAGGGTCTTTTTGTTTTTTTTTCGAGAGTTGATCTCTCGCGTCCTTTTACTGCCTTTGGTAGACCGGCGGATGTCTTTTCTCTCATCAGCCCAGATTGCTTTGATGCTGGTTTCTTGATTCTTTTGATCTTTTCTTCTTCTTTTTTTCTTCTTCTTTCTCTACCATTTTGCACTGGCCTGTCTATTTCAGAGGGAAGGGTTCCGGGAATGCTTTGCAATGCTTTTTGATTTTTGTTTTCTGATTTTTTGTCCGGTTTTCTTTTTTTCGGGTCACATTAGATTTGGCGTATGGTCTGTATCTTTGGCAAGGCAGCGTTGGCAATGGTTTTATGCTTTCATGAGTCGAGATTGCTTATTTAGTGGTATGTACGTTTGTTATTACTAGATTCGGATTCCATAAACATTTTCCGTCCCATCTTCATCCGATATGACCCTCACCTTTCAAAGGACTCTCTGATTTTCAGAGGTCCAAGAGCCGGCTAAACTTGACTCTCTTGTATGCGCCCTGATATAGTTGTATATAGATGTATATAGATGTATATAGATGTATATAGGATCTTGCTATAGGATGGGGAAGGGGGCCAACTTCTTCTTGCTGGGCCACCGCATCCTGGGAGAATGGATGTACAATAGCCCTGCAATTTAGGACAAATGATCGGAGAAAAAGAGGAGATGGGTCAAAGTATAATGCAAAATGGGATGGTTGAGTGCCAGCTATTATAGAGCCTATCGTGTTCTTTGGGGTCCTTTTGGTCAATGTATCCTGTTTCTTTCTCAATTTGCCTTTTCTGTGTCCCTCTTTCTGTTTTCTATTTTCTTTCTATTTGCGTCTTGTCTACTCTGTTTTCCTCTTCTCTCTTGTCAAAGTCGTTCTTTTGAAGCAGTTTCGGAAAGACATGCGAAGAGATCAATGTTTGTCTGACCACAAGACAAGCCGAGACACGAGAGAAGAGTCTGGGGGGTCGGGGACAAAAAGAAGAGAGAACAAAAGACAAGGACAAAATGATACTGGGAGTCCCGCTGGCGGTGGCTCTCCTGGCCTGGGGAGGCGCCATGGCCCGGCAGTATGACCAGGCCGTGACAGCAGGAGACAGCGAGGCTCTTGCTTCTGCTCTGCCCCCTGCATCGCCAACCCCAGCAGGACGTCCACGTCCCCGTCCACGCTTCCCTCTCTTTCAGCTTCCCCTTGTCCGGCCACGCCAGGACGACGACGACGCCACCACAGGCTCGCCACCCTCTGCCGCCGTCATCACGTCTGTTTCCACGACGGTCAGCATCAGCGTCAGCGTGTCCGTCGCCACAGCCGTCTCGACAGCCATCTCGACAGCCATCTCAACGACCACAGCCACGACCACGGACGCCACGCGCGTCGTGCCCATTTTTTACCTGGACGAGCGCGCCCTCGACGGCCAGCCCTTTAGCCTGCTGCACCGCATCTGCGGCAGCGTCATCGGCGTCGACGGCGATGGCGGCGCCACGACGTTTGCCATTACGACGACGCGCATGGATCTGGTGACGGCGACAGCAACGAGCAGCAGCAGCAGCAGCAGCCGCAGCAGCAGCAACGATGACGACAGCAGCAACGGCACGGCCACAGCCACTACTACCACCACGATATCCGCAGCCGATGACTCTAGTGACTCTGACGTCACAACCACATCACCCACATCACCCACATCACCCATAGCCTCTTCCACTCCCCCCGCGGTCGGCCTGCCCTCTACCATCACGCAAGGTCCCACCACCTTTGTCTTCACTGGCACCCGCGGGGGCGACCCCGGCCGCACCATTGTCAACCAGTGCCGTCTCAGCGGCACCAGTTCGGCCCGCTGCAACCTCACCCACGTCGGCCCCAGCTGGTACGCCTCGGACCCCAGCTGGAACGGCACGTACTCGACCTACAACTACACCTGGACGAGCGGGGACCGATACGGCTTTGCGCCCTGCACGGTGACGCAGGGGGCCAGCCTGCTGGGACCGCCTGCGGCGACGGCCGTGGCGACGTCGACCAATGGCGCCGCTAGAGGGCGAGTCCATGTCGGCGGCAGCGGCAGCGGCAGAGACAGACAGAGAGCTGACCCGGCGCTCTCGTCGTGGGTGCCGGTACCGTGCGAGCGAATAGCGGCTCTGGGCTGGTCTCTTATATTGATGATGAGTCTCTTTGTCGGCGTAGGATTGCTGTGAGACACGACTAGAAAGGACTGAAAATGCAAAAGGGGGGTTGTGACGGCTTGGTGTCGGCAGAGGACTGTGCAAAAGTTTGATTTTTCTTTCTTCTTTCTTATTTTCAGCAAACTTCCTGTAATGTTTATAAACCTTTTCACTACGTTTACGCATTTCCAAACAATTTCAGTGCAAATTCATTTCATACGTCATCGTATGATAAATGTCCCATTCTCGTTATATAAAATAGTCAAAACTCCTAGTGATCCCATTCCCATGGCAGCCTCTACACGGCATATGCCGCTTAGTAGTTGTTGCCGCCGTAGCCGCCGCCGCCACCGCTGCGGTCGTTGTCACGGTCACCACCGTAACCGCCCGACGAGCCGCCAAAGCCGCTGCTGCTGTTGTCGCGGTCGTTGTCGCGGCCGCCATAGCCGCCGCTGCTGCTGTTCTTGTTGTTGTCATCGTCGTCGTTCTTGGAGCCGCCGAGGCCGAAGAAGCCGCCACCGCTCTTCTTCTTCTTGCCCTCATCGCTGCTGCTGCTGCTGCCGCTGCCGCGACGGTTGCTGCTGCTGTTGTTGTCGTTGCTGCTGCCGCCGCCAAAGAAGCCGCCGCCGCTGCTGCTCTTGTTGCTGCTGCTGCGGTCGTTGTCACGATCGCCGCCAAAGCCGCCAGAAGAGCCACCGTAGCCACCGCTGCTGCTGTTGTTGTTGCGGTCATTATCACGGTCGCCACCGAAACCGCCAGACGAGCCAGAGCCGCCGAAGCCGCTGCTGCTGTTGTCGTTGTCACGGCCGCCGCCGTAGCCGCCGGACGAGCCGCCGTAGCCGCCGCTGCCGCTGTTGTTGCGGTCGTTGTCACGGTCGCCACCGAAGCCGCCAGAGGAGCCACCATAGCCACCGCTGCTGCTGTTGTTGTTGCGGTCGTTGTCACGGTCACCGCCGAAGCCGCCACCGGAGCCGTAGCTGTCCTGCAAGAGGGTTAGTATAGGCTTATTATAGGCTTGGAGGATGGTGAAGAAAGGGGGAGCCAAGGTGAAGCCAAGGTGAAGGCCCAGATGTAGAAGATGTAGAAGAGGAAGGATGAGGAAGAGGGGACAGAGAGGGATGAGCAAATACATACGTTGTTGTAAGACATTGTGAAGAAAAGAAAGTATTTCTTGAGAGACTGAGAGAGACTGGGAGAGAATGCAAAAGAGGATGAGGATGAAGAGAAGAATTACAACCGAGAGAGGGGAGAAGCTCTGAGCTTCTTATATCCCGCGAGCTTGCCCAGTTCTGAAGCAAACGTCATTCAAAGGAGGAGGGGAAGGAGGGAGCCGGGGGTCGTCTGGCCAATCCCTTCACGTACATGAGCTGTATATCCGTACTCCGCCACTCCTTCTTTCTCCGTCCACTCCCTCTCTCTGCCGAGCTTACAAAGTACGAGTATACTACGGCCTATGTACGAGTACGTACACAGATGGCGAGGAGTAAGAGGAGGGGTGGTTGCTTTGCATGGCTCGTACGAGAATCAGACTCCATACTCCGTTCCCAAAGTACCCTGCGCAAGCTGCTGCCATTCGTGCGTATACTTCGTACTCGTATGCATACGTATATACGGCATTCTTGCCTGTTCACGGCACGCGTAAAGTCTCTGTCGGGTAGCCGATACCTCTGCTCAAGGGGGGGGACGGCATGGAAGCCAGGTAGGCTATACGGGCGAGCGACCTCGCGAGCCTTTTTTTGTTCCCCTTGAGAGAGAGGGACTTTTGAAGCTACCAAGAGCTGCTTAGTGTCCACCCAAACGATGAAAAGACCGGCGTGTCCGGGGGGTGGCTCTAGAGAATTCTGGAGATGGGAGTCCTCTGATTCTCTCTCTTTCTCTTTCTTGACCTTCTTTTGATTGTACCTACTTCGTACTATGGTGTGCTATGTATGATCTTTTTATTATATTTTGAATTCTTTTCATCGTGTTTATCCTCTTTCCCCTCCCCCTTTCTCCAGCGAGCTTACACCCGGTCAGCTCCGTCCCTGTGGCTGGACGCAGGAGGGGAAAGCTAAGGCGAGACAAAGACTGGAACGGTCTGATGACTCTGGTGTGCTCTCTACGTGCTTCTCTTCGTGCTCTTCGTGCTCATTCGTGCTCGGTTGTGCTCGGTCGGTCGGCTTGAATCATGGTTTGCCTGCATTGCATCTTCACCGCCTCGCCTACAGATGGAAGGATTCCTTTGACGCCAGGTACTTTTGAGAGACGAGTATGCACAAGACAAGTAGATGAGCAGACGAGTGGACGAGCAGGTGAATCCGTGGTATTCTCGTGCAAAGAGGAATCACTGACGATCAAAAAGGGGGAAAAGGGGGAGATGTTAAAGAGCCCAAAGATGCCCACAGACCAGAAAGCACGCCACCCTTGATTGCAGAAGCTCTCCTTTAGACTCTACAGAGTAAACAAACACAGCCTACCAGCATGGCATGTAAGCTTGGAGCTTTCAAGCATAATCCAGCTTACTTTTATATAGCCCCTGTAGAGAGATCGCCATGGCTCATTCAGATGGGGTTTTAGTGGAGGGACACTGAAGCGATCGTACCGAAGTACAAAGCTACATACTCTCTCTGTACGGAGTAGACAGAGGTACAGAGGTACAGAGGTACAGTACAGATGTACTTGCATCACGTCATAAGAGGAAGCTCAAAAGTACAGGTCACAAAGTGTCTCCTCACCTCGCCCACCTTGCCCACCTCGCCCTCTTTCCCTGCCGCTCTCCTTTCCTTTCCTCTCTTCCCTCCTCTCTTTTCCCTCCTTTCCTTCCTCTTCATCGTCGATCCTTGGTCTCTTTTTGCAGGCTTTGTTGGCCAGATCCAGAGAGAGGGGAAGGTGAAAAGGGACCCGCTATTATAGCACAGATGGACCCACAAAAGCGTCATCTGCAGCACGGCTTCAGCTGGACAGGCCCTCCATCCGTTCATGAGCTTGCGCGTCCTTTCTGAGATCTACGCAGACGAGCTCTGACCTGCAGGACGTGAGCACTCTGATTCGACTATATTGCATGTAGTGTAGAGCGTACGAGTTCCGATCGTGAGAGACAAGACAGAAAAAAAAACACGCCAATATTATGTATGCTTATATAATCAGCCGTAATTCGGCTATTCGCTGTACTCTACTATAGAGCCGGACAGCTGGCTGGCAGCTGCTAGCTGTCCTCACAGCTTCGATTCCATCTGTGCGTCCGGCAACGCTCCGCTCATCATCGGCTGCTGCTCAACAGATTCCGCTCGTCGCCGTCCATACTGCACGAGCTCTGATCCGCCCCCGTTGCTCCACCAGGCGACGCCCATCGCCGCCCGCTCCACGTCCATCTCGCCGCTGCCGAGCACCTCCCAGAAGCGCTGCTGTGCCGTCTGCAGCAGGGCCGGCATGCCGCCAATCGACCACAACGTCTCGGCCACCGTCGTCATCCACTCCTGGAGGACGGGCAGCGCGAGGAAGGGCAGAGCATCGATGAGGGTGAGTACGAGCGCGCTCTGCTCCGAGACAGGAGGCGAGGGGGAGGACGGGTCCTCGTCCGCGGTGGGTGGCAGAGGGAACGTGCTGGCTGTGCCTGCCGTGGCGCGCATGCGCACCATCTCGAGCAACGTCTCGGCCAGCAGGGGGTGGGTGGCATAGACGGGAAAGGGCGGCGAGAGGATCTGGATGAGTGTCTTGAAGGCGAGGCGGAACTGGCGGGCCGAGATGCGGCCGGGAAACGAGGCCAGCAGCGCTTCGGCGTAAAAGGGGCTGAGCGTAGCGGAAATCGTGGCGTTGAGGGGACAGGAGAGAGCCGACAGCATTGTGCTGTGTGCCGCTTCAAACACCTCGACGGCGCGAGGTGGGAAGGAGGGAGGGGAAGAAGAAGATGTCACGAGAGACACGGAGGAGTCTGGAGAGACGGGTGAGACGGGAGAGACGTAGGGCAGCGCTGGCTGGATGAGCAGCCGGTCGCAGGCGGCCGAAGGCAGGATACCGGCAAAGTGCTCGGCGAGATTGAGGTAAAAGAGGTCGGCCGTGAGGCGCTGGGGATCGCCGGCCGCTATTGAGGCAGGCGTCACTGTGCCGACAATGGGTGGCGTCGGCAGCAGGTCGCCGAGCAGGGCCACCACCGCTTCGGGATAGCGTGCGAGCACGTCAATGGCTGCCAGGTAGGTGAATTGGTAGGCCTGAAAGGCGCTGGCGCCCTGGCGCAGCGACAGGAAGCGCAGGTTGTGCAGCACGCGCAGCACGGTCGACGCCAGCCGCGGCGCCACGGCATTGTTGCCAGCGAGTCCGCGGTCGAGCAGGCTGCGGCCCACGATGGCCTGCAGCAGCACGACGGAGGCATACAGGATCTTGCGGAGGTGCTGCCACAGCAGCGGCCACGTCGTCTGCGCCGTCTCGGGGCTGAGGCACGCCGCCTCTGTCGCCGCCGTCGTCAGGTCCACGCCCATCAGCCGCTCGCAGCGCGACCACCGCTGCGCCAGCTCGCCCGTGAACCCGAGCAGCACGTCGAGCGCGAGCAGCACACCTGCCGGCGACATGGGATGGCTGCTGGCCACGACGTGTGCTGCCAGAGCCGCCAGCGGGCCGGCATTGGCCACCAGCGGCTGCTGCTGCGGCGACTCGAGCGACTGCTGCAGGTGCAGAAACGAGGTCGACGCTGCCGGCCAGTGCACGACAGTGCGCGAGCTGCCCAGGTCGTTGGAGAAGACGACGTCGCTGTCGGCCATGGTCAAGATCTGGCCGCCCTGAAACCCGCCCGGTCCACCGAGCTGTGCCACGATCGTCGGCAGCAGCACGTCGCCGTGCAGGCCAGAGCGTGCGTATTCAGACAGGAGAGGAAAGGCAAAGGTGATGCCAAGCACGACGGCGTATCGGCTGATGGAGAGGTTCTTGCTCTGTGCTGATACTGGCAGCGTAGTGCCTTCCACGCCCCGTTCGTCCTCGTGTAGCGCCAGATTCGCCGCCGCCACGACACCCTGCTCCAGCGCGGCGCGCCGGCCGCGGGGCAGTGACTGTCTGTCGCTGCCTTCAAGTCCGAGCAGAACGCCGACGAGCACGAGTAGGTGTCGCCAGCGTGGCGACCGGGCATCGGCGCCCTCGGCCACGGCGCGTGCCCATGCCTCGCTTGTGGGTCGCCGCGCTTCTGGTATGTATCCGCTGTAGTGATGGAGCCGCTCGATGAGGCCGTGGCGGACGGCGGCGGCGTCCTCGAGCTCGTGCCGGCGCACGTAAATGGCAGCCGTATTGTAGACGCTGATGACGCGGAAGCAGGCCTGCATCGCAGCCGGTGTGAGCGGCACGCTGCTGCTGCCGGTGAGATCGGGCTGCTGCCATATGGCTGGGGCAGTGAGGAAATGGGAGGTCAAGAGGCTGATGTTGAGAGGGTTCGTGAGGTTGGCCAGCAGCGAGGTCGTGTTGCCGAGAATGCGCTCGAGCGACTCATTGCTGTTGCTGCTGCCGCTCTCGCTGCTACTGCCGCCTCCATTGTGGTAGAGGGCGAGAGTCCCGTGGAGGAGCGACTGGGTTGCCATGGCTGGCGGTTGAGAAGAGTTGTCGAGGCTTTTGGAGAAGAGGAAAGAGGAGTTCGTCGCGTATTACAGTAGAGTGAACTGTGATTAGCTGATGCCGAGGTCTGGTTGCCAGGTCCGTGCGCAAATGATTATGTAAGTTATAGAAGACCCGCTTAAGCTCTCTTCATTATTTACTCCGTATTTGTATTCGTATTCGTATTCTGTTGACTTGTTATTCTCGCCTGTAGGCTTCTTCTCGTGCGCTCCCCCTTGTCAGCATCGTTAACCACCACCGCGAGACATGACCTGCTGCGGTGACTGCAGCCGGTGATTATGTCGTCCGGAACGCCTGGGAACTGGTACGTATCTCCAGCTGTCCAGCTGTCCAGCTGTCGAGGTCTTCCTCTTATCCTGCTGCCTGCTCTCTCTTCTTCTCTGGCTCATCCTTCTTCACCCTCTAGGACGTATCTCTACTACAGCGTCCCGCCCGATGACTACGAGACACCGCCGTTCCCCTCGCTCTACTGGCCGCCCCAGAACGTCCGCATCAACAGCAGTCTCTACTACCTCTCCGACATTTGGCGCTTCACTCTGCTGTGGACGCTCATCCTCTATGCCATCTTCCACCTCGGCGCGGCCGGCGTTGCGCTGACCATGCAGCTGCTCTTTTCTCGTCGTCCGGCAAACTGGTGTTTCCTGTGGACGATCCCGGTGGCATATGCGGTCGTGGCTGGCGTGCAAGCCTTGTTTGCCGGCAGCACCGTCGCTCTCATGTATGCCAATTTTTTTTCGTTTTGTCTTTTTGTCTTCTTTTTCTTTTTCTTCTTGTTTTTGTTTTTCTTTACGCCCCTGACAATCTGCAGGATAGGTGCCGTCTACCGATCTGGCCCCTTTTGGATGTCTACGTGGATTCCCTTTTTCTGGGCCGGAGCCTGTGTGCTGGTCGTCATCCTTTCTTCGTTTTCTATCCAAGGCGGTCTATGATGTAATGAAGCGCGACTCGAAACCTCGACAACCTCGACAACCTCGACAACCTCGAAACTTGATTACTCGGCCTTTTTCAGAAACCGCGCCGGGTTGCCGGCAACGACCACGCCGGGCGGAACGTCTTTGGTGACGACGCTGCCCGCACCCACCGTCGACCCGTCTCCGATCGTGACGCCCGAGAGCACCACGACATTGCCGCCGAGCCAGCAGTCCGCGCCAATGGTGATGGGCTTGCCGCTCTCGGGGCCCCGCGTGCCGTTGCGCACCTTGCCGCTGAGCGGGTGGTCGCCAGAATAAAAGGAGCAGTTGGGTCCGATGAGTGTGCGCGTGCCTATGGAGATGGTGCACGTGTCGATCCAGGTGCTGCCGGCATTGACGTACACGAGGGGTGCCAGCCGGACGTTGTACCCATAGTCCATGCGCACGGGCGCCTCGACCCAGGGCTCGTCTTCAAAGAGGGCGCTGTCGGCAGCCGGGTCTGGGAGGACGGGCAGCGGCAGAGCGGCGAGCCTGTCATGGTCACCCGTGAGTTTCAGCCACATCTCGACGAGCTGCCGCCGCGGTGTCGTTGGCAGTGCCTGGTTGAACTCTCTCATGGCCAGGGCGCACTGGAGGCGGTCTTGTCCCAGCTCGGGCGTGGCGGCATAGTACATGTCGCCTGCGAGCATGCGGCGTTTATTTTCGACGGGGTCTATGCCATGGCGAGGATGCATCTTTGCAGGAGAGGTGAAGGCGGTACAGAGGGAGGATGTAATATGGGTTTGGTTTGTCATCAGGAGAAGGATAGTGGCGCACACTGTGGCGCTCTCTACTTGCGTAGTCTAAACTCCGAGCTGACACATCCGCATGCGGAAGACAATACGTATTAGAAGAATAGTAATTTTAATGTATTTTCTGTAGCAAAAACAAGACGAATCTGGCATTGCTTTTCTCTTCCATGGATGCTCGACGATCTGGCCAGAGTGGCCCTCTTTTCTACACGCACATTCCTTGACAGAATCCCATTGGTCTGGTTTCCCTTTCTGAGCTTCTTTTTCTCTGAGCTACTTTCTGTCCGAGCTTTTTTCTCTCTTTCAGAGTTTCTCTCTTCATTCTTCTCTCTCCTCGCAGTCATGAGCTCTTCTGCCATGGATGTCGGCGCCGGCTTGGCCCAGCAGCGCCGTCTCAGTCCGAGGTAGGAAGAAGGTCAAAGGATGCATGCAATAAGAAACTGACAACCAGTCCCCTTACTACAGCTTCGGCCACGGCCAGCGGCGCCTCGCCGTCTTCTCCCTCGCCCTCCTCGCCCTCCTCTCCGACCTCTCCGACCTTTTCGACCGACAAGACACTCTACCCCGACGGATCGCGATCGCTCGCCGGCATCGCTCTGCGCGCCTTTTGTCTAGGCGCCGCCGCCGTCCTGGGCCTGCTGCTGTCGCTGCTGCTGCTGCTGCTGCCGCGGCTGACCTCGCTGGCGCCGCTGTGGCGCCTCCCCTTTTTCCTCGCCGCTCTCGCCGTCTTCCACTTTCTCGAGTTCTACACGACGGCCGCCTACAACACGCCGGCCGCGTCCGTGGATGCCTTTCTGCTGACGGCCAATTGGCCCGGCTACGCCATTGCCCACGCCGCCGCCGTCGCCGAGTGCCTGCTGCGGTTCGCCCTCTTTGGGGCGGGCGGGGTCAGCGGCCTGGCCACGGCCTGGCCGCTGACGCTCGCGCTGGGCCTCGCCGCCGTCGCCGGCGGCCAGGCCGTCCGCTCGGCGGCCATGGTGCACGCCGGCCGCAGCTTCAACCACCAGGTGCAGCGGCAGCGGGCGAGCGGCCACTCGCTGGTGACGACGGGCATCTATGCGCATCTGCGCCACCCGAGCTACTTTGGCTTCTTCTGGTGGGCGCTGGGCACGCAGCTCGTGCTCGGCAACACCATCTGCCTCGCCGGCTACGCGGCCGTGCTCTGGCGCTTCTTTTCGCTGCGCATCCGGCACGAGGAGCACCACCTCGTGCGCTTCTTTGGCGATGAGTACGAGGCGTACCGGCAGCGCGTCGGCACCAAGATGCTCTTTATCTAGACCAGAACAGTGTATGATTTTTTTTGGTGGGGATAGCTATCCTGACTATCCCGCCTAACGATGCGCTTTTATGCCCTTCTAATTACATAAGAAATAAGAATCCAAAAAAAATCAAATAAGACCCCGAAAAATCCAAAAATGACATGCAAAAAGAAATAAAAAAGACATAAGAAAAAGAAATTAGTCAGACAACTGTCGGCTGACGCTGCCGTACTTGGCCTGCCAGGCATAAAAGTACATGAGCGCCGCAAACGGCTGGCCGAGGACGGTAAAGGAGACCCAGAAGAGGGCGTTGCCGAGCAGGCGGCCGGTGGCCGTCTTCATCTTCTCGAGGGGGGCGGTGGCCATGATGAGGGGCAGCTGGAGGAACATGCCGAAGAAGGCGACGCCGATAATGTTGTGGGTGGGAATGCCGACGAGCAGCTCGTGCAGGAGGGCGGAGACGAAGAAGACCATGACGGAGGCGGCCTGGGGGCTCCAGCCGCGGCCGATGAGGGGCGAGTAGACGTGGCGGCGGAAAAAGTGGTAGACGGGCTTGTTCCAGGAGCGCCAGTAGGCGCCGAGGCTGTCGCTGTTCCACCAGTCCTCGTAAAAGTCGCGGTCGGCGAAGCGGGTGACCTCGGCGAGGGCGTTGAGGAGGGACTGGAAGACGGCAAAGAAGCCGGCGAGCCAGATGACGAGGGAGATGGTGGACAGCTTGAGGAGGCGCTCGAGGATGGCGGGCAGGTCGAGGGAGGCGATCTTCTGCAGCGAGTTCTGCAGGACGGGGGCGGCGTACTGGGCGCTGCAGAACCAGATGAAGACGCCGAGCCCAAAGGCCTCGGCGAGGCGCTTGGCGACAAAGAGCCAGCGGACGCGGTCGGTGCGCGGGTAGGTGGGCTGGTAGACGAGCGTGGGCGCGACCCAGAAGTAGACGAGGTTGCCCATGGTGATGTTGGCGGGGTAGGGGCAGGCGGCGTAGAGGGCGGGCAGGCGCTCGCGCTCGCCGCGGGCGGGGTGCAGGTAGGCGTGGCGGAGGTCGCGGTTGGTGAAGGCGTAGGAGGCCGTCTTGAGCCAGACGACGAGGGCGTGGGACTCGGCGAGGGTGCCGATGAGGGGGTGGTGGACGTAAAAGTAGACGACGTACGAGGCGATGGCGAGGGCCAGCGAGACGTTGAGGGCGTGCAGCCAGGCGACGACGTGCCACATGGTGCGGAAGCGCTGCGTCTCGTCCACCGTCGGGCTGCGCGTGCCGTGCGCCGAGGTCAGCGAGGCCAGCGAGGTGTGCGAGCCCTGGGAGCCCAGCGAGCTCTCGCTGTCGCGGCGCCCAGACGGCCCAGACGACCCAGACGGCCCATGGCGGCGCTCGTCGGCCGTCGTGCGCTCAATGTGGATCTGGCGCTGGCGCTGCAGCTGGGCCTGGCGCGCGGCGGCGAGCTCGATGAGAAAGGCAAAGAGCAGGTGGAAGGGGATGGCCAGAAAGAGGCCGAGGCCGAGCAGGACGTCGTGCTGGCGGAAGTCGTGGCAGCGGACGCAGATGAGGACGCCGTACTTTTGGATATTCTCAATCATGAGACGGAGGTTGCCGGCGACTTGGGTCTGTTAGTCGACTTTTTTGATTTTTGACATGTGAAACGGACCCGCTTGCAGGGGTACCCACCGAGGACAATGACCATGAGGTTGCGGAAACCCAGAAAACTGGGGGACTCTGGACTATCGTGACTGAGACAGGAGGGTCGCGACTGGGAGTGGATGGCAGCCACATGGCGATACTTGAAGCCAATGGCCTTGCGCAGCTGCTGGATAACCGCGTCGTCCTTTTCTTTTTCTGGTGTTGCCTTTTCCGGTGGTGCCTCTTCTTTTTCTGCTTTTTCAGCCTCTGGTCTCTCTGGCTTCTCTGGCCTCTCTGGCTCTAGCCTCTCTGCTGACGGTGGATCGGCCGCATTGCTCTGCTTGCGCGCCGGCCGGCGCAGCAGAGTGCTGTCGCTGGGTGCCTGGCGACTGGTCACCGATGCCGCGTCCATGACCGCGAGCCCATTTCCAATGGGATTGGAACAGAGAATGGCCGAAGCAGACGACATGGGAAAGCAGTTGACCAAGCGCGAGATGGAGGGGGAAAAAGGGGCTAAAAAGGGAGGGCCAAAGAGGCAAGAGAGTAGAAAGAGGAGGAGGAGGAGGAGGAGGAGAGAAGAGAGGAGGGGTGACAAAGAAGACGATAAAGCAGCCGAGGAGAGGAGGCGAGCTTTAAGTATAGTAGGAAAGAGAAAAATTACAAAAAAAAAAAGAAAGAAAACGAAAACGAAAAAAGAAACACTACGTAAAAAATGAAAAAGTAAAACGCCAGGTAAAAAATAGTAGGAGGCGATAAAACTGCAAAAGCGGGCCGAGGCTACTCTACTGAATCGCCAGTTTCTTCTTGTGAAGACGGGACTCTTTTTTTTATACGGCCTGCCCAGGAAGACGACGGCAAAAAAAAAGAAAGTCAAGGAGATGGAGGTGGCATGATTGCTCATTCGTCTGTTTCTTATCGCCACCAACAAAGAGCGTCCTTGTGCTGCTGCATATCTCGTTCTAAATTACGTGCTCGGGAAATATCGCATTCTTGGCTGCAGACTTTTTTTTTGGCGACCTGCAAGCTGCAAGCTGCAAGCTGCAAGCTGCAAGCTGCACGAGTAAGCTGCACGAGTAAGCGGCAAGCTGCAGGTCAACCAAGAACGAGCGGCAGCACATGAGTCTTGGACGCGGTCTGGAATGCCCGAGGCAGGGCCATCCGAGTAGAAGCGTCACTTCGCTGTCCTCCTAAGCCGGACAACGGACTGAACGAAGGATCCGATAAGACGGTCACAGTGCAGCCGTCGTGCGCCAATGCTCTTGGCCCTCAGCACTGCCCACCAGAGCGAGAGCGAGAACAGGAAGCAAAGAGGGAGAGGAGAGAGCAGGGCGGGCAAGACATGGGGAAAGCTTTCCCCTCCCGGCCATGTCTCATTGGCCGCTGTTATCTTTTCTTCATCCCTTGCGTGCAACTACGCAGTATTTGGTATGGCATGTTTGGGTGTAGACATTCCCCAGATTGCGAATTCCAGAGGGGGCTGACTAGAATGTACGGGGTTACAGAGTTGGTGCCTGAGGCATCGCATCTAAGCGTGTCTCCGCATCGACGCTCTCTCGAGGGCCAACGTCCCTTTTTCTCTCCGACAATGCATGCCCTCGGGTTGTGAAAACAGGGAATCTGCCCGTTTGTATGATCCATCAAGAATGGCGGCTCCACCTCTTTTGGGTGTAGCCTATGCGTTTCCCGAAGCTCATTGTTGATTCTGGTTTCCATCCCTTCAGTGGCCATCTGCACGCTCTCTTTGCTACTGAGAAAGACTAGGATTACTGGTAGATTGTTTTCGTTTGGTTCATGTGCCTTTTTTGAATCGTAACCATCATGCAGGACGTCAAAGATGATGTGTGTCCGTGAACCCCATCGTTCCTCGGCCATGAGCCTGGGATTCTGCACGTGCGTATCAATCAGGTTATTCTCCTTGGCGAGTTCCAGTGCCATATCTATAGCCACTTGTGTCGAGTTGCCTGTTTGGGTCCAGTACTGGCTCTTTGGGGAGATGGAAACGAAAAAGCGTCTGGCGGTCATCTTGTCTCAGTGGCGCCTATCAGATAATTGAATCGTGCCCTGGAAATAAGTAGTTAAAATATATATATACGGGATAAAAAGGATGGGTACCTGCTTGAAAGCTAGTTAGTATGGTATGAAATTTAAGACCCGTTTGTGGACGATAAGCGGTCAGAGGTTTACAGAGTACGCTACATACTCCGTCGTATGGGATTGTATTTTGTGGCTGTGCTAATGTGGCTGTACAAGTACGTCCAACTACTCGTAGCTGTGATACTATGCAGTGGTGATACTGTGCAGTGGGCAGCCTTACAGACCCATTTTTGATCAGTAAGGCAGATAAGCAAAGATGTCATAAAAATGTCATAAAAATGTCTCCTACAAGAAGAATTATCAGATAATCACGACTACGGGTCTGTTCCTTCTGAAAAAGTATCCATCGTCGAAAGATATGGTCTCCTCTCGGGGCATCCTGTTGGATCAGAGGCCCAGGCATCAGTTAGGCAGCAGTCACGTGCATCTTGGCAGTTCCTCTTCATTGGCCAGGCTGGACAGGATGCCACTCCATTCTGACCGTCGTGCATCCTCCTATAAAAGGGAGTAGGTGGCCTAGGTGACCCAGATTCTCTTCATGCAACCCTTCCCCTCTTTCCCCTCTTCTCCCTCTTCTCCCTCTTTTTCATCTTCTCCCTCTCCTCTCTCTCCTCCCCTTTCTTACTGCGTGCCTCATGATAAGCCATGCCTTCCCACTCGAGCGAGGCTGGCAGCGAGGCGTCTGCCGTCCTCATCACTCACGATGACGTGAGCAACTACAACCCCGAAGCGCTTCTTCCTCTGTCCGAGACCCAGATCGAGCAAATCCGCAAATGGCTGGCTCCCACGGCCTACGATGCCGAGTCGAGCGAGTTCCAGAAGCACACGGCCGCCGCCGCCAAGGACACGGGCGGCTGGCTGCCGGCCACGTCTGCCTACTGCGAGTGGCTGGCCGACCCGGCCCAGGGCCTGCTCTGGATCGTGGGCATTCCTGGCTCGGGCAAGTCCGTCTTTGCGGCCCGTCTGGCGGCTGATCTCGCCCGCCAAGACGGCCAGACGGCGTCGGTCCTCTACTTTTTCTTCCGCCAGACGATTGACGCCAACCGGGCCCCAGATGCCCTGCTGCGCGACTGGCTGGCTCAGGTCCTCCAGCAGAGCCCGCCGCTGCAGCACCACCTGTGGGATACCTACCTCAACGAGAACACCAAGCTCGAGAGCCTCGCCCGCGAAGACTTGTGGCATGCCCTCAAGGAAGCCCTGCAGGGCCTGCCTGGCCCGGTCTACTGCGTGGCCGACGCCCTGGACGAGATGGACGCCGGCCACGACGATTTCCTGCTGGAGCTGGCCGACCTCGGCCGCTGGAGGCCGGGCAAGGTCAAGGTGCTGATGACGAGCCGGCCCGTGCCCAGCGTGGAGGGTCCTCTGCGGCTGGCGCCGGCCACCAAGATCCGGCTGGACGCGGACCACGTCGACGGCGACATTGGCACGTTTGTCCAGCAGGGGCTGGCAAGCGCGGCCGGCTCGTCCATCTCGGCCGCCGACCAGGCGCTCATCCGACAGGCCATTCCCGGCCGCGCCAACGGCCTGTTTCTGTACGCCAAGCTGGCCATGGACTCGTTCCTCGAGCCGGGCGCCGACATCTCGGCCGTCTTGCAGGCGCTGCCGCAGGACTTGAACGCCATGTACACCGATCTCTTGCGGGAGCATGCGCGGCGTTCCCGCATCTCTCTCGACATCCAGCGGCTCGTCCTCCAGTGGGTCACGCACGCCGCCCGGCCCCTGCGTCTGCTCGAGATGGCCGAGGTGCTGCTGGTGGTGCATGGTGCCGACCTCGACGGCCGGGACATCAAGGCCACCAAGGACCTTGTGCGGACGGCCTGCGGTCCGCTGCTGGAGATTCTGCCCGACGAGACCATCAGCGTCGTCCACCACTCGCTCACCGAGTTTCTGACGGGTGTCACGAGGCCAGGCCCGGTGGAGGACGAGAAGGAAGACAACTACCCGGTTCTCCGCCCCGACGAGACACAGCAACGCCTCGCTCTGTTCTGTCTCTCCTATCTGTCGTCGGGCTGCCTCGACGGCATTGACTACGACCGCTACTCCCATCTCATGATCGAGTGGCTGCTGGATCTGAGCAAGGATCCCTATCGAATGGATAGAAAGGACCTGCAGCAGCAGCAGTCCAAGAAGCTGCAGTACCCTTTTCTGGACTATGCCGCCACGAACTGGCACCGGCATGCGAGCCGATCTGCCTGGAGTGGAGGTGGATCTCGGTCGACCCTGAACGAGACGCTGCTGACAGCCATGCGGGACTTTTTTGCCGACGACTACAAGGTTGGCGCGTGGTATTGTATCCTCCGGCCGGCCTTTACGAAAAGCCTGCCCAAGACGACACAGCTTCACCTAGCAGCCAGCCTCGGGCTTGCTCAGTATGTCCAGGTGCTGTGTGAGAAGGAAGGGATGGAGCTAGATGTCCTTGACGGCTTTGGCGTCTCGCCGCTGTGGCACGCAGCCAACAGTGGCCATGCTGACGTGGTCCGCATCCTCATCGATGCCGGGGCCGATCCGAACAAGGCCGACATCACCCGCGGCCTGACGCCGATGCACCGGGCGGCGACGCTGGGCCATGCCGCTGTTGCGCGCGTTCTGCTGGAAGCGGGCGTGGACCCGATGACGAAAAAGACCAAGGAGACGCCTGGTCACCGCAGCGGCAGATCTGACCGCACTTGTGGACACACAGCTCTCATGGTAGGTTTTTCTTTTTTCTTTTTTCTTTTTGATTTTGTTTGAATTTTGCGTTCATTTTTTCTTTATTTTCTAACCTCACAGTATGCCTGCCACAACGGCCATGTGGCTGTCGTGGATGCCTGCCTGGCCTACATCCACGATCTGGAGATTGTCCACCGCGCCCTCATGTGGGCGGCCGAGACCGGCCACGCCAAGGTCGTCCAGCGCCTGCTGGCCTATCCGGGCATCGACGTCAATGCCGAGGTCCGCAGCGCCACGGCGCTCTACCAAGCCTGCAAAAAGGGCGACGCCGACACGATCCTCGCTCTGCTGGCTGCCGGCGCCGACCCGCGCGTGCTCTGCGTCGATCTCGGCTCTGAATTCAGCTCGCAGAGTGTGCTCCTACCCAAGAAATCGGAACTGACGACGCGTGGCGACACGGTGCTGCACCGGCTGTGCGACTGTGCGGCGGTCAGCGCGGACAGGCTCCCCGCCGTCATGGCCCGCATGCTGGCCAGCGGAGCCGACGTGCACCAGCAGAATCTGACGGGGGAGACGCCGCTGCACAAGGCGACCCGTAACACGGTGGCCACGCAGATGCTGCTCGAGGCCGGGGCCGACGCCAATGCCGTGGACAATGACGGCCGCACACCGCTGCACAGCCGGCCGGGCCTGCGCCCGTGCCCGCTGCCGTCGGTCATCCGTCTCCTCGTGGAAAAGGGCCACGCCGACATCAACAAGACGGCCGGCGACGGCTACACGACCCCTCTTCTCTGCATGCAGCAGCACATGTGCCGGGAAGGCTGCACGCAGACGCTGTTGGAGTATGCGCCCAACTGTGACGTCATTGACAAGAAGACGGGCAACGGCCCGCTGCACATGGCTGCTAACATAACATCGGACGTTTTGTTGCGGCAGCTCCTGGCGGCGGGTGCCGACCCCCGTCTGCGCAACCGGCGCGGCCAGACGGCCCTGCACCTCCTGTCGCAGAAGAGCTTCAGACACCCCGGCTTGACGCGACTGCTGGTCGAAGCGGGCACCGACGTGAATGCACAGGACTTTGACGGCGTCACGCCTCTCATGCAGACGGTGATGAGCCTCAACGGACCCGCAGTCAGCGAGGGCACGATGTCTGAGATGATCCAGTCGTTGCTGGACCACGGCGCGGATCTCGCGACGCGCGACTTTCAGGGCCGCACCCTCTGGCATGTGGCGGTGCGCCGGAGCTACATTCAGCGCCTACCTCTTCTCACCCATCTGCGGGATCTGGGCCTGCCTGCCGACGTCGTCGACTACAACGGCCACAACCTGCTGCACGAGCTGTCTCGTGGCCCGGTGGAGGGGTCCTGGGATGACGACACGGACCTCTGGAAGCTGCTGGTCGAGCTGGGCGTCGACGTGGAGGGGACATCGCATAAGGGCCAGAGGCCGCTGCACTTGCTGGCCCAAAGGGAGTACGACGCACCGCCTTTGCGGGCCGACACGTTGAAGCCGCTGGCCTTTGTCCTGGACCGGACGACCGAGGTCGACTGCGAGGACCACGGCGGCTTCACGCCACTGCACTACGCCTCGATGCAGTCGGAGGCGGCAACGCAGCTGCTGGTGGAGGCCGGCGCCGACCTGTCCAAGAGAACACCGGACGGACTGACGCCGCTGCATCTCGCCTGCATGGCCCGGAAGAGTAACATTGTGGGCCTGCTGCTGGAGACTCTGGCTAGACGAGAGTCTCTCGAGTCGGAGACGCCAGAAAAGAAGGGGGCGGCAGAGACCGGGTCATGGAAGCCAAACTGGCGCGGTGGCCCCCAAAAGGAACGAGCCTATCTCTATGACAAGGACAATTTACTGAAGTCGCCTCTCTTCTATGCCAGCTACGCCGGCTCGGCCGAGTGCGTCTGGCTCTTGCTCGAGGCCGGGATGGACATTCGCTCACAGAAATGCTCGATGTGGCTCATAGATGGCTGTTCTCAGTTTGGCAGACACGAGGAGCTGAGAAAGGCTTGCGAGCTGGCCTCTACGCTGGAAGGGATCGATGGACCGCCTGAGCTGCAGGCCTACAAGGTATGGATGAAGATGCGGGGCGCCACTACATTTAGTACGAACGAGGTTCCCAATCTGCATGACATTCTGGACATGGTCGTGGCCAAGCAGATGGATGTGTCTCCTTTGGCTGACTACATGAAATATACCTTTTGTTTTCTCGACAAGTATACCGTGTCTTGTTTTGCCGACGTTTTACGTCAACAGAAAGAGGACCAGCAGGAGGACCAGCAGGAGGACCAGCAGGAGGACCAGCAGGACCAAAACGACAAGAAGAATCAGACAGACGAGAAAGAAAAAGGCCCGAGCCAGCCGATCAGGGAAGACTGGCTAGGCCACTTTTTCAGCGGCGTCAAGACGGCACTGCACGCGCTCGACTTTGCCTACATCTACGAGAAATTCGCAAGCGGCGCCGACTTCTTGGCCGGCAACCAGTGCTGCATGCTGGTCCTCGTCCGCTGCGGCATGGCCCAGATGGTCCGCGACTTCTGTCTCCAGACGCTCCAGACGGCCCCTGAGCGCTTCGCCCGCGAACTGGGCCCCGGCCCCGGCCTGGGCACTGTCGGCACCCAGCTGCTCATCGAGGCCGTGTCCCGCGAGTCCCTCAACATGCCGGTGCTGCGTGTCCTCGTCGAAGAGGTCGGCCTGCCCGTCTCGCTCCAGTGCAAGCCCCGCAACGGCACAGGGGAGACCACGGCCCTCCACCAGGCGGCGGCCGGCCTGCACTGGTGGCACACGGCCCTTGCCCTGCCCTATCTCGCCGAAAAGAGCCTTGAACAGGGCGCCGATCTCGAGGCCCGCAACGGCGGCGGCAACACAGCCCTGCACGTTGCCCTCGCCCGCCCAACCGGCTGCTACCGATGCGAGGCGGTCGAGATCCTGCTGGCCCGCGGTGCCGATGCCCAGGCCCTCAACAGCAAGGGACAGAGCTGCCTGGCGCTCGCCGTCGCGGCCCCACAAGACAGGCGTGCCCTCGACCGCAAGGACCAGCCGCGGCTCGCTCGCCTGCTCGTGGCCGCCGGCGCCCCGGTGGAGGGAGACGCCCTGTTTGCCGCCATCGACAGCGGGGACCCGGCCATGGTGGCCGAGCTGCTGGCGCTCGGCGCCGACGTGCACGCGGCGCTTGTCCGGGACGACAACTGCGTCTGGCGGCCGGCCGGGGCGCCCGACGTCGTCCACCGGAAGGACGAGGACGACGTCTACCCGCTGGAGCACGCCGCCTGTCTCGCGCTCCACCCGGGCACCCCGGAGCAGGTGACCATTGTCCGGCTGCTGCTCGAGCACGGCGCCGACCCGTACGCCCGCGCGCGCGTCCGCACGTCCAACAGCTGGTCCCACTACCAACTGACATCCGACACGCTGCTGCACCGCGTCCTGCTCTACGACGGCCTCTACGCGCCCTTTCTGGACCTCGCCTCGTTCGACCCGAACCGCACCGACGCCGCCGGCTGCACCGTCTTCCATGCCGCCTGCCACGGCGACCTGTATGTCGGCCTGGGCCCGCCGCCCGAACCGACGCTCATCTGCCGGCTCCTCGACATGGGCGCCGACCCGACCGCCCGCGATCACGCCGGCCAGTCGTCCCTGCACCACCTGCTGGCGCCCAAGTTTGCCAAGCGCGGCGGCGGCTGGGTCCCCGTGAGCCTCGGCGCCCTCGAGGTGCTGCTCCAGCGCTGTCCGGACGAGGTCCACCGGCAGGACAACGAGGGCAACACGCCTCTGCTGACGCTGCTCCAGAACGCGCTCAACGTCGTCCCGGCCAGCCTCGACCGGGCTGTGCAGATGCTGCTGGATGCCGGTGCCGATGTGAACGCAGGTAACCGAGCAGGGACGCGGGCTCTGCACATGCTGGCGCCCGGTCTGCCCGGCACCCAGGACCTGTGGGCGATGCTGGTGGCGGCAGGGGCCGACGCGAATGCGCCGGACGAGCAGGGCGAGACGGCGGCGCACAAGTTCTTTACGCCGGGGCAGAGGGAGCTGCCCGAGGCGAACTTTGTCTACTCGGTGGCCGCTCTGCAGGCGGCGGGGGTCGACTTTAGCGTCCGGGACAAGGAGGGCCGCGGGCTGCTGCATGCGGCGGCGGCGGGGGCGCTGCGGCCGTTTCAGTGGCTGCTGCAAGAGGCCGGTCTGGACGCCATGGCCGAGGACAAGCACGGCAAGACGGCGCTGGACGTGGCGTCTTCGTGTGGGAACAAGAAGATCCTGGCCCTCTTTGAGACGGGAGAGCAGCCGCCCGAGCCAGAGGTCGAGTACAAGGAGGAGAGTGATGACTACTACGATGAATTCTATGAAGGGTACTCTGACGAGGAGGAGGAGGCGGAGGAAGAGAAGGAGGAAGAAAAGAAGGAAGAAAAGGAAGAAGAAAAGGAGGAAGAAAAGGATAAAAAAGTCTAGTCTAGAAGGGTATAAGACTGTAAATCAAACACGATCCACCACATCCATCTGATCCACGCGCACTTCTTCTTCCGACTCATCCTTGCCGTCGACGCGGGCCTGCCAGCGCTTGAACACGTGCACGAGAAAGTGGGCCACAAAGACCTGCTCGGTCGTGTACAGCAGCACGGGCACGGAGGCCTTGGCCTGCAGGAAGACGGGCACCGCCGCCCACATGGAAAAGAGCATGGGCATGCCGACGGCCGTGCTCTTGGCCGGCGCACAGAAGCAGACGGCAATGGCCTGGCGCGGCTCGAAGCGGTAGACGAGGCGGCGGCGGAGGAGGGCGCGGCGGCCGGTCGCGTCGGGGGACGGCCGATGGAGGCCGGGCAGGCGGGCGATGGCAAAGGAGAGGCCGGTCAGGAAGAGGTAGAGGGCGACGTTGAAGAGGACGACAAAGGCGATGCAGCTGCCGGTGAGCGACTCGAGGGCGTCGGTAGCGAAGCACGTCGAGAACGTGGACCTGCATGTGAGGTGAGGAGAAGAAGAGACAAGAGAAGAGGAGAGGAGAGAAAAAGAGAAAAGACTCACCAGATGACGAGCAGCAGACAAAAAGTGGACATCTTGTTCATGTAGAGCCGCTGCAGACACCTCGCCGTTGGCTCCGGCCACAGCCAGCGCACGGCGAGGCCCGCCGACAGCGGCACGAGCATGCTGAGGCCGAGGTGCTGGAAGACGTCGCGGTACATGTGCCCGAGATCCCCGCGGCTGCGGAAGACGTCGAACGACGAAGCCCGCGGCAGCAGCGCCACCGTCCACATGGGACTCAGAAACGGGCCCAGCACGTTGCCCACGAGCACCTCTACAATGGCCGCTGCCTCGTCGCCGCCCGCCGCCCGCGTCATCACCACGTTGGACGCAATCGTCGTCGGCAGACAGCCCAGCAGCGTGTAGCCCGCCAGCACAGAGTGGTCGATGACGGCGCCGCCGGGGTCGTCCGCCAGCACGGCGCGCACGATGGCCGTCACGACGGCCGGCACGACGAGGTACGAGGTCAGCTGCACGACGAGGTGCAGCCGCCAGTTGCGCACGTGGACGTACAGCTTCTCCTGGGGGATGCTGAGGCCGGAGACGACAAAGATGACGGCAATGGCGCCGTAGAGGATGCTGTACTCGGCCCGGATGTGGCCGTGGGTCTTGGCGACGCCGGGAAAAAAGTAGGCCAGCACGCAGACGATGCCGATGCCGATCAGCAGCCACTGGTCGAGCACAAAGAAGACGGCCATCTTCCACGGCGGCCGGGCCGAAGCCGAGGCCGAGGCTGCGGCGGCGGCGGCGGATGCTGGCTGTTTTGATTTTCCCTCTCCCATTCTGTGAGCTGTACTGTCTGTAGTCGTTGCACCATGACAGAAGAGAATAGAAACATAAAAAAACTGAGAACCAGGAGGAAAAAAATACCAGATATCCGTCTACTAAGAGTCACCGATGAAAGCCGTTAGTTCGGTGGGTGGTGGATCCATCTGATAACGTCAAAGACTGCAGACTTGACGCCAGCCGTCCCGGCCGCCGATAGTCTGTTTATCGACTATGCGTTTCCCGAAAAGGCGGCCTTTTCTTTTCTTTTCCATGGCAAACAAGAGCAGACAAGCAAACAAGATAAACCAAACTGGATAAACAATGCCATGTTGACGGGTTTGTCGGAGTAGTCCGATCGTCGGAGTATTTCCGTGCACTCTACTGTAGAGAATGGCTTACATAAGTGCTTACATAATAGCTCACGTGAATGTCAAAGCCTCGTCCGTTTTACAGCTGGTAGCTTGAAAAAACGCGTTAAAATAGTTCATCCGAAAAGCTTCAACTTTGCGACAGACGACAGACGACCGCACATCAGACACTCTTCCTGGTCTATTCATTTCAGCCAACTACAGGATCTGCATGATTGCCTCTTTCGACCTCTTCGAGTCTAAGCGTAGAGGGAACTAGGCCACTGCAGCGGCCGGTCCAGCTTGCGACTACAATGGCATATGAGCCGCGAGATTACGGAGGTGGAGGAGGCGGAGGCGGAGGCGGAGGGGGCGGAGGAGGTGGAAGATACGGTGGCCCCAGAGGCGGCGGTGGCGGTGGTGACGGCGGCTATGAGCAGGATCCCAATTTTGTGCGGAATCGTGGACGACGTGAGTGGACCCCAACGGACGGCTGGCAGCCTCTCTCCTCTGCTCTCTGCTGACCTCTTCGTCTAGGCCCTGTGACGGACTATGGATCGACTCTCGTGCACTGGATGCGTCACTGGCAGCCGAGGTACCGCGACGCATACCAGGGCGAGGCCGAACGGCCGAGTGTCAGCTATATCGTCGATGTGAGTCTTGTCTCTTTTTTTTTTTTTTTTTTGCTCTTCTTTCTCTCTCGCTAATCGGTAGATGCTGCCCCCGTCTGCTCACGTGACCCGTGCCGCCGACAGCGTGCCCACGCGCTACCTCCACTCGTCGCAGAACAAGATCAAGCACCCCGTCAACGTCGTCCGCTGGACGCCCGAGGGCCGGCGGCTGCTGACGGCCTCGAGCAGCGGCGAGTTCACCCTGTGGAACGGCACCGGTTTCAACTTTGAGACGATCATGCAGGCCCACGACTCGGCCATCCGCGCCCTCGCCTACTCGTACAGCGACGACTGGCTCATCTCGGCCGACCACGACGGCGTCGTCAAGTACTGGCAGCCCAACTTTAACAACGTCAAGAGCCTCGCCGCCCACACCGAGCCCGTCCGCGACCTCGCCTTTGCCCCCACCGACGCCAAGTTCGTCACCGCCTCGGACGACTCCTCGCTCAAGATCTTTGATTTTGCCGCCGCCCGCCCCGAGGCCACCCTGTCCGGCCACGGCTGGGACGCCAAGACCTGCGACTGGCACCCCACCAAGGGCCTCGTCGTCTCCGGCTCCAAGGACCACCTCGTCAAGCTCTGGGACCCCCGCTCCGGCCGCTGCCTCACCACCCTCCACGGCCACAAGAACACCATCACCAAGACGGCCTTTGAGCGCGTCCGCGGCTGCTGTCTCGCCACCGCCGCCCGCGACCAGACCGCCCGCGTCTTTGACCTGCGCACGATGCGCGACATCTGCCTCCTGCGCGGCCACGAAAAGGACATTTCCACCCTCGCCTGGCACCCCATCCACGGCAACCTGCTGAGCACCGGCGGCAGCGACGGCTCCCTCTTCCACTACCTGCTCGACGAGCCCAACACGCCCCCGCCCACCACGGCCGGCGGCGCCACCACCAGCAACTCCTTTTCGGCCGTCACCACAGCCCCCTACGACAGCCCCGACCCCTCGACGGCCGCCGCCCAGAACATCTTTCCGGCCCACCGCATCCCCTACGCCCACGACTTTGCCATCTGGTCCCTCGACTGGCACCCGCTCGGCCACATTCTCGTGTCGGGGTCCAACGACCGCCTCACCCGCTTCTGGGCCCGCGCCCGCCCCGGCGAGGACGTCTCGCGCGACCGCTACCACATTGGCGAGGCTGCCGCCGAGGCCCAGGGCACCTGGGACCGCCGCGGCAACCGCCGCCAGCGCCAAGAAGAAGAAGAGCGCGAGATGGAGGACGAGGCCGAGGGCCTCGTCGACCAGAAGATGCCCCTCCAGCAGCAGCAGCAGCTGGCCCTCGCCGAGGCCGCTGCCGCTGCCGTGGCTGGCTCGGCAGGCGCCAACGGCCTCTATCCCCCGCCGCCTCCGCCGCCTCTCCTCCCCGGCCTGTCGCTCCCCGGCATCGGCGGTGCCGCCGCCTCCTCCTCCTCTGCCTCGTCTTCTTCCTTCCCGCCACCGCCGCCACTCAGGCCAGGCGTCCATGGTGGTGGCAGTGGTGGCAGCGGCGGCAGCGGTGCCTTCCCGCCGCTGCCCTTTGCGCTTCCCGGGATGGACCCTAACAATCCTCCAGACCCGGCCAAGATGCTGGAGCTGATGCAAAAGGCCGGCATCAGTCTGCCACCGCCTCCGCCTGGCACCCGGCTGCCCGCGGGAATGGTGTCAGGGCCACCGCCTGGTTTCCCTGGTCTCTCGGCCGGGGGACCTCCGCCGGGCATGCCGCCTGGCTTGCCTGGACTGGGCCTGGACTACCAGCAGCAGCTGGACAAGCGGCGGGTGCCGCTACCGAGCCAGGAAGACAGCTTACGAGAAGAGCAGAAGAGAGGACACTATACACAGAGGCGGTAGTTTTTTTTCTTATTCTTATTCTTTTTTGTTTCTCTGTTGTTCACTGTATCATTGGAGGCGTTTTGTATGTATAGCTCTGCTTATTCACGTGGTATCACAAAAGAGGGAAATATCATTTCATTTCATGGCCAGACGACGGTAGACTATATCAAGAACGAGGCCGCTGCTGCTGTTGCTGCTTCTGCTGTTTCTGGCGGTCTGAAAAGTCGCGCACCGTGAGAGCGCAGCTGGTGTCGGCGCAGAGACGGCGGCGGCGCTGGGGCGGCAGCAGCTGGGCGAACTGGAGTCCGGACGCGCGCTCGAGGACCTCGAGGGGCACCTCAAAGTCGGTCAGGGGCTTGTCGTTGGGGATGCGAGCGTTGGGGAGGACAAAGGCGCCGAGGGCGACGGGGGCCGAAGAAGAGGGAAGAGATGAAGAAGAAGCAGAAGCAGCAGAAGAAGCAGCCACGGTCTCGGCGTAAATGACCTTGTAAAAGTGGGTGGGCACGGCCACGTTGGGCGGGTTGCCAATCATCTCGTACTTGGTGTACCACTTGCCGTCGGCGGGATCGCGCTGGGGCAGGTACAGCGGGCCGGTGACGACGCGCACGCTCGGGTACCGCTGCGTCAGCCGCCGCACAAAGTCCTCAAAGTGCGCCCAGTAGTCCCGGTTGAAGCCCTCGCCGACCTGCGGACACATGTTGGACAGGAAAAAGGTCTCGTCCATGGCCGCCTGGCTCCAGCGCGCGTCGGCCGCCGGCACCTGGTGGCCGCGGTCGTAGCCGGACCGGAAGTAGTCCTTGAGCCGCGCCCGGAACGGCTCGGGCACGCTCTCGTCCTCGACAAACTCGCTGTGCTTGCGGTCGCCCTCCCGCAGGGCCACCGAGGCCGGCGTGATGTGCTCGGCCACCCAGTGCGGGTTGCGCGTGCGCCGGTCAAAGGCCGACACGAGGGCGCTGCGGCGGGCAATGTCGGCGACGGGGCCCGGAAAGCCGTACTGGAAGAGGCCGGCAGGGTCGACGGGGCCGGCGAGGTCCTTGTTGGCGGCAGCTGTAGGCCGGGATGTCGGCGGGGGTATAGGGAGAGACGGTCGGGCGAGGGGCGGTGGTGGCTTGGCGGTAGAGGTGGGAGTTGTGGGAATGTCGGCAGGCTTGCCGGGCCGGAGCGAGTAGACGGCCGCCGTGACGGCCGCACCCGTTCCGGCGCTCAAGGCTGCGATGATGGCCACCGTTGTCTTGGACATTTTGGAAGCCACCATGGAGTGAGGGGGGAAAAGGAAGAAAGAAGAAGAGAGACCAAGAAGAGAGACCAAGAAGAAATCGGCCGCCTCGATAGATACTCCGTACGCAACAGTGCTTCCCCGTCACTCGACACGTGCCGTGCTGTCTCAGTTGTCAGCTGCCTTGCCACTGAGAGTTTTTCCTATCCGATTTTGATATCATTTTTTTTATTCTTGGTATTTTAGTACAATGGAGCATCCAGGCACGGCTCATACCGCTGACCAATCAGAGAGCTCCAGGTCCAGAGATCAGCTGGCTTAGCAGTGCTACCCAGATCAGCCACATGTGGCGGATTGTATGCCTTTATGGGCCTTGTGGTTGGCTGATTCGGCTGACAAAGGTGGTCCAGTCCATCTGGAAAAGAGAACCTTGTTGGCCCATGTCTCTCCTGTAAGTCCCTCCTTGCCGTGTTTGTTTCCTCTTCGTATGCGGTCTGCGCCTTTTCTCCAGTGTGCCCGGACGCCTCTGCACTTTTTTCTGATTTTTTTCTCGTTTTTCTGATTTTTCTGATTTTTATAATTTGTGCCGTTTCTCATTTTCGGTTTCTCATTTTCGGTTTCTCATTTTCGTCTTTTCATTTTCTTGTTTTTTTGGTCATTTGCTTCATTCTCTTCGGTCTCTGCTTTTCGCCTCCTTTGTCATTATTTGTCAGCATTGCGTCGTTTTCCAACTAAGTTTCTGGCGAGATTCTCTGGGAACGCTGGACAAATCCCCATCTCTGAACAAGCTCATCTCTTTCCGTCTGCTCTTGGCACCGGCTTCTCCACGCAAATGGTGCCTTTCCACGTGTCCATATAGCGCCTGCCGTCATGGACGCCCTCACCCTCGCCGTGCCGACAGACCGGCGCGGCTGGATCCTCTGCATCGTCAGCGCCATTGGTAGGTCTCTGTTCTGTTTGTGTCCTTGACTGCCCCCCCGGCTGACCATGTAGCCTGCATCTTTGGTGCCAGCATCATCTGTGTTGACGTCTTTATTCGTCTCTTTCCCGGCCAGCGGGGTTTTCACATCCAGGACAGTAATGCTTTTCTCTCTGGATCGTTGAGTCTCAGCTTTGGCGTCATGGTAAGTGAGAGGAGAGGATAGAAGAGAGAGAAGAAAAGTATACTAATGCTGTTCAGATTTTCTCGTCCCTCTTCAGCATGCTGCCCTCTTCCCGAGAGTACTTGCTCCAGAGCGGCCTCTCTGAAGACTGGGCTGGCCCCCTCATGATGGTGGCCTTTGCCGTCGGCTTTGTCGGCATCCAGGCCGTCTCACGCATCATCCACCGCTTTATGCCGTCACATGTCGTCGACTGTGACCACTCGCACAGAGAAGACCCCGCTGTAACCCACCCGCACACCTCACACCACCCGCACCACCACGAACACACTCACGAGCCGAACCTCGGCCTCCCACAGTCAGACCTCGCACACCACCACCACCACCCGTCGCCCATGGCAGAGTCGACCGAGTTCACTCCGCTGCTGTCCGCCCCCACGCGGTCCCGGAGAGGCTCTCTACGCGCCAGCCAGACGCTTCCTCCGCCGATGCTGCTGCGCCGGCCGTCGATGAAGGAGGTGCGTCACCGGCTGCTGTCCTTTGTCAAGGACACAAAGACCAACTGCGATGAAGACGGGCCCTGCTTTGGCTACTCGGACCCGTGTGGCCAGGAATGCAAACGACACATTCTGGCCAGATCGCCAGCCATCTTGCAGGCCATCCTGGGACTCAGTCAGCCTTCACAGACGCCGCAGCCGCAGCCGCAGCCGCCGCATCTCAAGCACTCTGCACCCACGGCTAACATCGCCCCGCCGTCACCACGAGACCCCGCAAGGCCGAGACCGGCCGAGGACATACAAGGTGACGCCTTGTTAGCGGCAACAGAGGCAGCAACCGAGACGGCTACAGAGACGGCAACCGCTTCTGCCTACTCGACGCGGACCACATCGGTGGCCGTCCTCGGAACGGGAGACGAGGACGAGATTGGCCAGACGGACCGAGGATCTCTTCATTCTCACTATCACGGTCACCACTCTCCAGACATGGAAGAAGACATGGAAGCCGAGGCGGCGGCTCCGCTTCCGTCCTCGGCGTCCCAAACTCTGCCCCATCACCACCACGTGCCCACCAACGCCTTCCTGTCCATCGGCCTCCAGACCGTCCTCGCCATTGGTCTGCACAAGCTCCCCGAGGGCTTCATCACCTTTGCCACCAACCACGCCAACCCGGCTCTGGGCTTCAGCGTCTTTCTCGCCCTGCTCGTCCACAACGTCGCCGAGGGCTTTGCCATGGCCCTGCCGCTCTACATGGCCCTCGGCCGCCGTCTGCCCGCCATCCTCTGGGCCTCGGCTCTCGGCGGGCTCAGCCAGCCTCTCGGCGCCGGCATGGCTGCCCTCTGGCTGCACTATCTGGGCAGGCAGGGCGGGGGCGGCGAGGACGAGGCCAGCCATGCCCTCGCTTACGGCCTGCTCTTTGCCTGCACCGCAGGCATCATGGCAGCTGTGGCCCTGCAGCTCTTTGTGGAGGGTCTGACGCTGCACCACAACCGGCAGCTGTGCATTGCCTCTGCCTTTGTCGGCATGATGCTGCTAGGGCTCAGCAGTGCCATGGTCAAGCACTGAGGACCACAGAAGCGTTTCCTTTGTTTTTTTTTGTTTTTCCTTGTTTTTTTGCATCTCTCATTTCCCATGGCGTTGCGTTACATGGCATTGTTTTTGGCAAGAGGGGAATCGGTCATTAGCATGTATCATGAGGAGTTTTTTGAAATTGACAACTGTTTCTTTTTCATCCATGTTTTTTTCTATATAAATATATGAATAGATCCTTCCAATCCACATCTATCTGTAACCAATATGTTGGGTATCTCAAAATCAAATCATAAAAAATCAAGCAAACAGCTTGGGATCCAAAAACAAATCGCCCGTCATATCATCGTCTTCATACCCGGCACCACCGCTGCAGTCGCCGTCAATGAGCAGCCGCATCTCTGTCTCGTCCATCTGCCACTGCACCTCATCTTCTAGAGGCGGTGTCAGGCCGAGACTCATGTACGGGTCAAAGATGTCTGCAGGGCCAAAGCCGGCCTGGACGTCTTCTTGTCCGTCTTCATGTCCGTCGTCTCTCTCTTCCCCCTCAGCTGTCACTGCGGCCAGCACGGCTCCCTCTGCCACGTCGTCTACAGCGCCTCCCGTGAACGACTCGCCGTGCTCCTGCTGCTGGTGCATGCGCAGGTCGTGGTGCCGCACAAAGCGAGCCGTGCAGGTGTCGAGAGGACACGCCAGCGTGCGCTTGGTGCCTGCCAAATCGTCGAGAAGACTGCCCCCAGCAGGCAGGCCCTCGTCTGCAGCCACCATGGCGGGCGCCGGCCGCTGCTGCCGCAGATGCACGTACAGGATGTGCTCGATGAGCTTCTTCTTGGACACGAAGCTGCGGCCGCAGCCGTCGGCGGCCGCATTCCAGTCTCCCTGCCAGGCGCCCGGCTGCGCCGGCAGAGAGTCGGGTCCGTCGCCGCCCTCGTCAGCGACGCTCTTGCCCGCCAGCGCCGCGGCGTCGCCGCACACGAAGCGCTGGCCCTCATGGACCGCACGCACGTGCACGTTGAGGTTCGCCCGCCGCGTAAACGACTTGCCGCAGCCGCTGTGCGGGCAGACAATCGTCTTGCGGTCGGCCACGGTCTTGCCCGAGTGGTGCATGTCAATGTGCCGGTGCAGAGCCGCCGGGCCGGCGCACCGCACGTCGCAAAAGAGACAGCCGACATGTTCCTGGCGCATGTGGGCTTCGAGCAGCGCCTTGGTCGCGAACCCCGGCAGGCTGTTCTTGTCGTCCTTGTCGTCCCGGTCCTCTTCCAGGCACTCCTGGCACCAGTACTTGGCCGCGCTGTGCGTGCAGACGATGTGCCGCCGCAGCGCTCCCGCGCTCTCAAAGAGGGCGCCACACACTTTTTCGGATCTCTCTTCTTTTTCTCCTCTCTCAACTTCCTCGGCCGCCTCGGCCGTCTCGACGGCGTAATGGCACACAAACGCCGGCTGGCCGAGGTGGTCGACGCGGATGTGGCGCTGCAGCGTCTGGTGCTTGCGAAAGGCGCGCGTGCAGCTGTCGTCGTAGCCGTGGCAGCGGAAGCGGTCCTGGCCCTCGTGCACGGCAGCGTGGCGGCGCAGGCGGGTCGCCGTCAAGAAGGCCTTGCTGCACGTCTCGCACACGTAGCGCCGCTCCTGGCTGTGGGAGCCCTTGATATGCTGCCGCAGGTGCTTCTCTTCCATGTAGGTCTTGGCACAGTCGGTGCACTTGAAGGGCCGGTCGTTGGTGTGCGAGCGGAGGTGGGCCTTGTCTGTGAGCTGGGGCAGGAGAGAGAGATAGAGAGAGATACGTACGGTCAGGCGAGCGGGCCGGTTAAACGTCTTGGAGCAGTGCGGCCAGGTGCAGGGAATCGTCTTGAGGTCCGAGGGAAACCGGCGGGAGGCGGTCGACAGGGCGGTCGTCGCGGGCGTGGATCGGACGCCGTCGGTGGCCTCGCTGCGGCTGTCCATGTGTGAGTCGGTATCGTCCTCGTGGCTGCCCCCAGCCGGCTGGGCCAGGACTTGAGCATCCGTCTTGGGTCTATGTGGTAAGAGATCTGAGAGTCAGCAGGGAAAGGAAAGACGAGAAAAAACAAAAATAACAGACTCTTCCTACCATTGAATTCCTCTGGCTCATGTCCTGGAGCCCGTCTCCCAGAGACCAGCTCTACTTGTGCTTTCCGCTTCATCCTGGATGTCGTCGGTACACATCTCCAGAGTTGCGTGGAAGCAACTTTGGCGTCTGCATAAATAACTTGTGCGGGTGAAAATATATTTCTTATCGATACGAACAGTGTATATACACTATATACTGTGTAATGACACGGTTCATACTTTGATCAGCGCACGGACCAATCACGTGTCTCTCTACGACTTTTTTTTTTTCAGCCTCGTAAATTTTTGGACGCTCCAGTTTCTTGCGACAAAAAAACCAAAAATCTGAGCTGCCGCGACAACTCTTGCGCCCCCAGATATTTCTCCACCAGCTCTCTCTTCAGCCCCTCTCTTACATCTTTCCAAGAGCAGGCCCAGACCATGTCCGACTACGGCGACGACGGAGGCCACGGAGGGTCAGTGTTGATTCCTCCGTCTTTCTCTTTCTGTCTCTCTCTGTGCTGACTCTGCCAACAGTGATGAGCCCCAGTACGACGAGGACGACATCCAAGAGTACTACGAGCCCGAGGTTGTTGAGGACGATGAGGCCGGCGGCATTGGCGGCATCGGTGCCGACGACGACATGAACGTCGCCATCGTGTCCAACGACCCGTCGGCCGAGGCCAACCATCGCAACGGCCAGCAGGGCCACGCCAATGGCACGACCAATGGCGTGGCCAAGAACAATGTCAAGTCGCTCAAGGACAAGAAGATTCCCAACGACCAGCGGACGACGACGCCGTTCATGACAAAGTACGAAAAGGCGCGCATTCTCGGCACGCGAGCGCTTCAGATTAGGTACGGAGAGACAGAGAGAGAGAGTCAAAAGGCGAGAGACCAGACGTGCTAACAGTATAGCATGAATGCCCCCGTTCTCGTGGACCTGGAGGGTGAGACAGACCCGCTCCAGATTGCCATCAAGGAGCTGCGCGAGAAAAAGGTGCCGCTCATTGTGCGCCGGTACATGCCCGATGGGTACTACGAGGACTGGACGTGCGAGGAGCTGCTGCAGTAGAGGCTGCGTGGGGAGGACGACGAGGAAGAGGAGAGAGTCAGGGAGGGCTTCTGCATTAGCGAGGGCGTTTTGATCACGTTTGGTTGATTTTTTTTTTCCCCATTTCGTGCTATAGTAGAATTTTTTGTATTTTTTTGGAGACGACGGCAGAAAAGAAAAGAAGAAAAAAGAAGAAAAAGGAAGAAAAAAAGAAGTAAAAAAAAAAAAAAACAGAAAGAAATAGTTCAACAAGGAAGCAATTTACTCAAAAATGGAGACACCATGGGCATCAAAACCGCGTGGATATCCAGAAAGAGAAGAATGCCTTTCTACACAGCGACATTTTGCGGATCCGAGAAAGTCTGCCCATTGCCGTAATACATATGGATGGTAGAAAAGCCCTGAAAAATCTTTTGGGGCTCTTGAAAAGTTTGCAAGATAATAGCCGTCACATCACTCGACTCGTGTGCCAACTTGAGCCAGCGCCCTGGGTCTGATGAACCATGGACCGCCTCTTCATCACCACCGCCGCACACCCACCACAATATTGCCTCTCTATACAGGTCGTTATGAGCAGCGACATCATGGCGACTGGAGTTGCCTGTGTATTGCGCACCCCATGACGCGGAGGAAGAATACAAGACGCGGTCGACTGCCCAGAGTCCCTCCCCGTCAACTTGGCGTTGTAAAGCAGCTGTACGAGAGGGCACACACCATCTCTCTGCGTGCGGCAGAGTCTTGTAGCAAGCAGAGACGATGCTAACACGGGCTCACTAGGATGCGTCGTACAGTGACTGGGATTTGTGGAACAGTGACTGTTTTTCTGGTTGTTGTTTTTAGTTGTTGTTGTTTTTGTTTTTTGTTTTGCCTGCTCCTTCCTCCTCGAAATCCACCACATGCCTAGGCTTTAACAGCGTCCAGGCGTACCGATTAAAGGGCGTCCCCTAGTGAATTCGCATGACTTCATAAACAACAATGTTCGCAGCGTGTCCCGACAGATAGAGCGGCATCGTTATCGTAGCCAGCAGTTGCTTTGCCCATTTTTCGAGCAGCCGGTACTCTTGTATACACGCATACGAGGCATCTTGTTTCTGGATAGACCATCGTACAGGCTGTGCCTGTCCTAGTCGGACCAAGCGGCCACCCCGGAGGTAGGGTCGGCAAACCGCCGTACAGCGCGTCGTCGTTCCTCCTGGCGGTGCCGAGCGTGTACTGGTTGTGCGGTGCTGCAAAGTATCCAACGGCACTCCTTATTTCCAGTGGCGAGGGATACGGTCCAGAACTCCATTCGAGTCGGTTGGCACTCTTGCTCCTCCAGATAATGCCGTGGCTGAAATGCGACCAACGTATGTGTTCCAGATAGAGAACATGGCCGGCTGGTCTCTCCTCTGCTAGGTGGACCTGCTGCTGTGGTGTAACGGCACTTCTCATCTTCGGGGATGCTGTCTGTTGAGTAGTTGGAAACGGATCCCATCTTTGTTCATCTGCCATTGTCTTGTTGTACGGAGAGAAGAAAGGAAAGAAGCAGGAGAGAATTCTAGAAAAAGCAAGATATTTATACCTCTATAAAACACACGTTGAGAAGGAGGCTGCTCCCCGCAAAGAATGATGGGATGAATATTAGAGATGAATTATAGAGATGAAAGAATCGGAGAGATGAAAATATAAGAGATCAAATGCTGATGAGGCCTCTTTCCTGTCGTCCACTTGAATGTCATGACAATTTCGTCTTCTTCATTTTTTTTTGCAAACTACCTCTAGTTTCTTGGAAATGGATATGCGCAGACAAGTAGCCAACATGTAGAACACATAACAAGGGGAAAGAAAGGGAAGGGAGGAAAAAAAAGAACAAGAAAATGGAAAACTATAGTACTATAAACACAAACGCCTACCCCGTATCCATCTTCTAGCTCCCCTTTTCTTCCATCTCTTTCCCTTTTTTCTTTTCCGTGTTTTCCACCCTCGAGATATCTATATTCAGTAAAAGAAGAGCAGGTCACACCAGAAAGCGGCCACGAAGTAAAAGCAAAAAAGGAAAAGGAACAAAATTCGAAAAAGGGGAAAAGAAGGGGAAAAAAAAAAGAGATGGAAAAGATGGAAAAGATGGAAAAAAATAAGAGACTTTTAAAGATTCATTACTACCAGTCTTTTCTCTCCCGCACCCACCCATTCCTCTCTTTTTTCTGTCCTCCTCAGTTTTCTGGCTCCGTGTCCGTGTTGGTGTCGCTCGTGTCGTCCGCCTCCTCTTCCGTGCCGCTCTCGTCGTCATCGTCATCGGCGGCCCGTCTCTTTGGTGGCGGTCCGCCCTTGGCTGCGTTCATGATGCCAGCCAGCGAATCTATCACGTTAGAGGGAAAAATGGGAAAAAAAGGGAAAATAGAAAGACTCACCCTCGTCTGGCTCGCTAATCTCGTCCTCGGCCGCCATCTCGGCCGCCCGGCTGGCGTCCTCGACAACCAGCATCACCTCCGTCTTCGTGTCAAAGCCGACGTAGCTGTCGCAGACGACGTGCAGCGCAAAGGTGTACTGGCCGGCCTCTTGGGGCGCCACAAACTGCGCCTTGAGCGTCTGCATGGCAAACGTCGGCGTCTTGCCGTCGGCGCCAAAGAGCGGCTGGTCAAACTGCGTAAAGGTAAAGGGCGGCACCACCATCTTGCCCTGCTTCGAGTCGGTCAAAAAGACCTGCCAGCGCGGCGAGTGGTCGCGGCCGTAGTAGGGCGCATACGCCAGCGGTGCCGGCACGGGCTGCGCCTCGCCCTTGTTCTTGTTGTTCTTGTCGTTCTTGTTATTCTTGCTGTCCGGGCCACTCGACAGGATGGGGCTGCCGTCGTGGTTCTTGCCGACGGGCTGCTTGCGACCGAGCAGCGCGTCGAGGTCGTCCTCGGCCGGGTCCACGTCGAGCAGGTCCTCGTCCTCGACGGCGGGCGCCGACGCCGCAAAGCCGGGCGGGATGAAGCGGCCCTTGACGACGAGGCTGACGAGCGAGGACGGGATAATGTTCTTCTCGCCCGTCACCTTGAAAAAGGCCTTGGCCACGCGCAGGTACGGCAGCTGCTGGGCGACGGCCAGCGCGTCCTCGTACTGGGCCTCGGTCAGGCGGCCCGGACCGACGGCGAGTTTGCGCCGCTTGGCGTCCGGCAGGTCCATGAGCCGCTGCACGGTCATGTGGTTGTGCAGCGCGACGTAGTCCTCGCCGCCCTCGATGGCGGTGGCTATGGCGGGGGTCACGTGAGGCAGTTGCAGCAGCGGCGAGGCCTTGGGCGGCATCGCCTGCATCATGAGCTGGCCGGCCGTCATGGAGGCGAGCACGGGGACGGTGTTGCCGTACGCCAGCGCAATGGCCGTGAAGGACCGGGTGAGGGCATTGGCGATGGGCGCCACTTCAAACTTGGACTTTTCGAGGGCGGCATCGCCGAGCTCGACGCGGCCGAGGTAGGCCCACAAGAGAGCGAGGACCTTGCGCCGCACGCCGGCATGGTCCATCTGGACGAGCTTCTCGACGTCGGCGGCCGACATGCCGGCGAGGGTGGGTGTCGTCGTCTGGACAGTGGTCTGGGCAGCAGTCTTGTCGCCATTCTCTTTTGCGTTGGTGTCCTTGGCTTCTGCCACCACCGCCACCTCCTCCTCGTCTTCCTTGTCGCTCTCGGGCAGGGTCGTGACGCGGGCCTCGATGGTGGCGAGGCCTGCGTCGGCCTTGTCGCCGGGCAGGAGGGCATCAAACTCTTTGCCGGTGCTCAGGGAGGCGATGAGGCCGGCGGCGTCCAGCTCGTCGTCGTACTCGTGAAAGAGGCGGTTGGCGCTCTCCATGAGGACGCCCTCCTTGGAGCGGCTCTGCGTGCCGTACCACCAGGAGCCGACGACGTACGGCAGCAGGACGCCAAAGAGCAAAAAGTAAAAGAGCACGACGTACTTGCCGTAGACGTCGGAGACGATGATCTGGGGCAGGGCGATGCCGATGCTGGTGCCCTGCTTGCCGTCGGGGTGGCCGTACTGGATGTAGTTGTTGCGGACCTCTTCGTCGGTGAGGGCCTGGTAGGCCTTTGAGATTTCGACGTAGCGGGCGTTGAGGTCCTCGATCGTCTCGTTCTTGGACGGGTCGGGCCGGATCTTGTCGGGATGGAACTTGCGCGACAGTTTCTTGTAGGTGCTCTTGATGACTTTTTCCGTGGCAGACTGGCAGTCAGAAGACGAAGAGAGGAGAGAAGAGAGAGAGGAGAGAGAGAAAGAGAGAGAGAGACTTACATCGGCAATGCCGAGAATGTCATAGGGATTCCAGACGCGCTGCTCCTCAGGCAGATCCGTGTAGTGGATGAGGTAGAGCGTCGACGTCATGACGGCCCAGCCGATGACGACGGCGGCGATGAGGCCGATGCGCCGCTGCTGGCGGCGGTACTTTGCGCGCTCGGCATCGACGAGATCGGCCTTGGGCTGGCGGTAGCTGGTCTGGATGCGAGGAAAGGCGTCGGCCGGGTTGCCGACGCGGCTGACGAGGACGTAGGTGAGCGGAAGAGTGATGATGGTCGACAGCGTAAAGACAAAGTAGGGCCACAGCTGGCCGTTTTCGTCGTAGGCGTATTCGGAGCTCATGCTGGGCAGGACGGCCTAGGACGAGGCCGTCATCAATGGGGGAGGAGAGAGAGAAGATGAGAAAAGAGGAAGAAAAGGAGGGACGAGAAGAAGACAAGAAGACAGAAGAGAGGAAAGAAGAGCAAAAAAAAAGAAAAAGCAAAGAAAAGGAAACGAAAGGAAACGAAATGGACTCGAGCGGAAAAGACGACAAGAGCGAGGGCCTGGGCGCACAATGGATGCTGTCGTCGTCGTCGTTGTCGTCGTCGCAGTCGTCGCAGTCGTCGTGCGAAAAGAGTGGGCGAAACGAAGAGAAGAAAAGACAAGGAGAAGAAGACGAGATGCTCGACGCTTTTTTGGCGTCGTATTTTTAATTTAGGTTTAGAATCTGAATCGTGGCCTTCCCCCAGCTTCTCGAGGACTCGCAGCTGAATCCGCACTGTGCTCCAAGGAGTCCAGAAATGCGGGTCGTATACAGTGTACACGTGTTTCTTCGCACTGTCACAGCCTCTGCAGAGCAAAAAAGACATACGAGAAGACAGAAAGCAAGACAAGACAAAAAGGAATGCATGGCATTATCCTTGCTATTTCTAGAACAATGCAAGATGAGATTAAAAACAGAACAAATGAACAACACTGTCGAAAAAAAAAAGAGTCGAGTGATGATAAAATGAAAAAAAGACGAGGAAACTTTCTTGTCTATCCCGGAGCCGCAACGCCGCCCTCGTGCCCTATACGGAGGATCCGACCAGCACATATGCAGCACACCAAATACACCGCACCGCCACCGCCGGCCAGCACGACAGCCAGCACCACCGCCAGACCAGGGGGGAGGAGGACGACGGCCGCCAGCACGAGCAGCCCGACGCGCCGCATGCTGGCAATCCACTGCTCGCGCGCATCTGCAGTCGACTCGTGGTCGGTTGCCTTGTTGGCCTTGTTGGCCTTGTTCGTGCTCTGGCCTGGACCCTCTTGGCCTCGTTTTCTATCGTCATTGTCCTCATCCTCTCTGTAGCTGTCCTCTTCCTCGTCCTCCTCGTCCTCCACGTCCTCGTCCTCGTCCTCATCACCCCTGGATTGTCACTGAAACTGGAATCCGCCTGGGAATCCGCGCTGTCGAGAGCCGCCGGCCTGGTTAAAGTGGAAACCACCACCGCCACCGCCCGGAAAGCCGCCGCCGCCAAAGCCGCCGCCCGGGAAGCCGCCACCGCCCTGGCCTCCCATCATGCTAAAGAAGAGCTCGGGATCGGCAGCGTGCATGCCACCACCACCAAACATGTCAGAGGGGTCCACGAGGTCCTCGCCACTGTCGTAGCGTGCCCGTTTTCTGTTGATCAGCAAGCGAAGAGGAGAAAGAGAAGAAAGAGAAGAAAGAGAAACAAAGGGAAAGAGATCAAACGTACTGTGGATCACTCAGCGTCTCATAGGCCTCGCCAATGTCCTTGAAGCGGGCCTCGGCCTGCTCGTCGCCCGGGTTCTTGTCCGGGTGGTGAATGACGGCCAGCTTGCGGTACGCCTTTTTGATGTCCTTGTCGTCGGCATCCTTGGCCACGCCGAGGATCTTGTAGTAGTCCTTGCGCTGGCTCTTCTTGAGCTCGAGCTCGGCCCGCCGCAGCTCCTTGGCAATCGTCCGGTCCTCGGGCTCCCGCTCCTGCAAGGCCTTCCACTCGCGCACGGCGTCCTCCCAGCGCTCGGCGAGCCCCAGCGCGTTGGCCTTGGTGCGGCGGGCCTTACTGTAGGTGGGGTCGAGGGCGAGGGCGGCGTCGCAGTCCGTCATGGCGGCGTCGTAGCGCCGCAGCTTGACGTTGCAGAGGGCGCGGTTCTGCAGCACCTTGGAGTTGATGTTGCGGTTGTTGGGGTCGACGGCGAGCGCCGCCGTGTACTTGTCGATGGCCTGCTGGAAGCGGCCGGCCTTGTACTCGGCGTTGCCCTCCTCCTTCATGCGGTCGAGCTTCTGCACGATGCGCAGCCACTTAACAGCCTCGCGCAGGTCCGGGTCCATCTCGAGGGCGCGCCGAAAGTGCCGCTCGGCCTGCACGTTGTCGCCCTGCGCGTAGAGGGCGCGGCCCCGCAGGATGATGGCCTCGGGGTCCTTGTTGTTGAAGCGCAGCAGCGAAATGGCAATGTTGGCGGCCTCACCGACATTGTTGTCGCCGCCCATTTGCAGAAAGGCCTGGCCGCGCATGAGCTGCCACGAGCGCGGCTGCAGGGCCCGCGGGCCCAGACACCGCGTGGCCATGTCCAGGGCGTGCAGCACCATGGACCCGGCCGTCTCGTTCTTGAGGGCGTCCCGTGCCGCGTTGACGTGCTGGGCCATCTCCCGCGCACCGGCCGTCTCCTTGGCCGGCGGCGGCGGCTGGATGCGCCCAAACGTGAGCAGCGCCTCCTCGGGCTGGCCGAGGCTCGTGTAGATGCGGGCGAGCCGCAGCAGAATCTTGGCGTTCTGGGGGTCGAGGTCGGCCGCCCGCAGGCAGTCCTCGAGGGCGGCCGCGTAGTTGGCGGCCGACATGTAGGCGGCCGCGCGGTTGCTCAGGTACGTGGCCGACTGTGGCTGCAGGACGATGGCTAATGCAAAAAGTCAGCACGTGACCACCTACTACCTAGGGATAGCTTCCGCGTCTCTTACCCTTTGTATATTCGGCAATGGCCCGCGGATAGTTCTTTTCCTTGAAAAAGGTGTTGCCGGCCGTCTTGAAAGCCTCGGCCTCCTCAGCCGGCGTGGGGGCCGGCGAGGTGTGTGGTGGCGGCACAGGCACGCTGTCCTCCTTGCCGTTGGCGGCTCCATTGGCGGTGGTCGAGGCAGCAGCGGGGGCGGGGCCGGCGGCCGGCGACGGGGAAGAGGCGGACTGCATGGGGGACGCGGTTCTCTGGGGAGGGGGAGTGCTGCGTTTGGGCTTGACGGTGACGGTGGGTTTGGAGGGCTTGGAGGGTTTGGGTTTGGCACTGGCCGCAGCAGAGACAGAGGCAGAGGCAGAAGCCGAATTGGCAGAACTGGCACTGGCCGTGGAGGGGGGGGCCGAGGCGTGGAAGGGCCGGGAAGGCGACGAGGGGCTGGCGGCGTCCGAGGTGACGCCGGGCGTGTCTGCGCGAAGGGAATCGGTGTCTAGGGACGAGCGGCCAGACATTGCCGAGAGGGCCGAGAGACGTTTGCGTTCCTCGGGGGGTAGGTTGAGGGGGTGGGTGGCGGCCGGGTCGTGCTTGGTCCTGCGTCGGGACGAGGGCGAGGACGACGCCGAGGGGGGGTGAGCTGCGGCTGAGGAAGAGGCGTGCTGCTTCTTGGGTCGGGGCGACTTGGCCGGCGGCGAGGTGGGCCGAGGCCGGCTGGACAGGGGCAGAGAGGAGGCGGAAGGGAGGGGGGCGTCGGACGACGGAAAAGGAGCCGCAGCAGGAGGTGCAGAAAAAGGTGCGGGTGCAGGTGCGGGTGCAGAGAAAGGCTTGGGCTTGGAGGCCTTGGGGGCTTTGGTGGGCGACGAGCTGGCCGCGTAGTGCTTGGGAGGCGAGCGGCCCGTGGCAGCAGGCGAGGCTGGTTCGGACCAGGCAGGCGAAGACGAGTAGTCGTATTCGTCCGCCTCGTCGTCGTAGGGGTGGTGGGCGCTGGCGGCTGCAGTGGGCGTGGAGGGCACTGCAGTGGCCGATGTAGCTGTGGGTGGAAAGGCGGGAGAGGAGAGGTGAGGAGGGGAGGGATAGGAAGAGGTGCTGTTGTTTTTGGGTTTTCCAAAAAACTTCCGCATGGAGGGCGACGGTATTTTTTTTTTGCGTATTTTTTTTGCGTATTTTTTTTTATTTTTTTATTTTTTTATTATTTTACCTTTTTTTAAAAGAGAAAAAAAAGAAAACCGGGTCAAGCTCGTTTGGGGGGCTTTTTTTCGAGGATTCTGCCGTCCAGCGCTATCGGGGCAATGGCGCAGCAGCGCAGCAGCGCAGCAGAGCAGCAGAGGGTGCAAGTGCCGTGAGCTTGGGGCGAGCTCTGGTGTGTAGTGCTGTGAGCTCTGGTGTGCTGTTGCTGTTGGTGTGTTGCCAGCGGAATAAATTGGTTCTTTTGTGCGTCGGCGATTAGCAAACGGCTTGGTCTGGGGGGGGTTGCTGTTGGATGGTAGCGTAGTGCTCGGTTCTCTAGTTTTCTTGCTGTCTCGCTCTCTTCAGTTCTTTAGTGGCCGTCCAGCGCTCTCGGAGCTCAGGGTCCCTCGCTGTTGGTACCCCTTTCTTCCGCCTGCTGATCTGCCTGATCTCCCTGCTCGGTCTTTTTTTCTCGCGCGTCTGTGTTTCTCGTCGCCTTGCATGAGCTGTCGATGTTGTCTGAGGATGCTGTCTGTTTGAAAAAGTCGGAGGACGGGGAGAAGTCGACGGGAAAGGAGCAGAGGATGTCGGCTGTACACAGTGTTGCAAGTAAGATGAGAAGGAGGAGAAAAAGAAAAAAAAAAGAAAAAAGAAAAAAGAAAAAGAGAAAAAAAGGACAAGGCAGACAGACGGGCGTGTCTCTCAAGGTCGTACTCCCGTGCCCGCAATATCCAGCACCTCGCAATCTATATCTCGTATCATTCAAACGAGGCCGATCGTCTCAGAGATGTCGTGGAGAAGCAGATAAAAAAAAAAGAGTCACTCTCTCTCGCTCGGTCGTCCGGGCTGTTGCCCTGTTTTGTCTATTTTTTTTCAGTCACTTCTGCAGCAAAACTGAGGAATAGGAGTCGGACTTTTCTGCACTACACTTTGACCACTACGTATATACCATGTACGTACATAGTATACACGTACTCCGTACACATCGTATATGCTACTACTTGTATGTACATGTAATTCTACAGTGGCCACTCCACCAGCATACGAGTTCCATCCCCCCCATTGGATCCGGTACTCGTGCCCAGTAGTCCAGTACGGAGTCCTCAGTACTGGCGGGGCGTTGCTGTTTTGCCAGTGGGTGCTGGTCCCAGGTACGAGTTGTCCTGGGAGACGACGTGCAGGGGGGGGAGGGGGGCTCAGATGGCCAAATGGTGACGGGCAGCGTCCTCATTATTCGTCGGCCGTGTGATGAGTGAGCAGGAAGGCGTCCTCGTCACTGCTACTCTACGACTCATACGGTCTCAGACTCTGATAGACAAGCTGCTCGACCAGAATTGGGCAGTTCTGCCGGCGGCTCTTGCGGAACGACGACGTTTGCTACAAAGTAGGAATCTACGACTCTGCCACATTCCGACTAAACAAGGGCAGCGGCTCGGTTCTGTAAAAAGGGTCTACCCGCCTGGAAAAGGAGCTCAGCCAGCGTCCTCGTTCCCAGTGCTGACAAGACCCCCCTGCCAGAGTGCTGCCGATTCTCGAAGCTTCGGTGGGGCGACGGCAGAAAATTGGTTCTCGTGGGTCAGCGAGAAAAGGAAATGAGTGGATTTGCTCGCTTGGATTCATTTTGCACTGTATTGCGTAGGTTGCTATCAAACGGGGGGAAAAAAAGGACAAAATGGACAAAAAGGGAAAAAAGGACAGAAAGGAAAAAAAAGGGAAAAAAAGATGACAAAGACGACTACGTTATGAATCACGTGGCTCTTCCTTGTCCTGCCCACCCGCCACCGACTGCACAAACTCCTGATACCGAAACACGTCGCCACGCTTGCTGCCGCTCACCAGACCCTGCTTGCTCTGGCTGCGGCTGTTCGTAAAGGCCCGCCGCCCGCTGAACCCCTGCAGCACCCGCTGGATGTCCGCCTCGGTCAGCGCCGGCTCGCCGGCCTCGGGCGCCGTATGCAGCAGCGCGTCCCGCAGCTCGGCCACGTCAATCTGCCCGCTGTCGTCCTCGTCAAAGGCCGACAGCGCCGACAGCAGCTCCGTGCTCGGCGACATGGCCGCCAGCGCCGTCGCGATCGTGTTGAGAAAGGTGCCCATGGCCATCGTCTGGGGGGCCGCCGGCGGGAAGAAGTGAGAGACGTCGGCCGGCGTAGAGGGGAGGCCTATATTAACAAGTCAGCAAGTCAGCAAGTCAACAAGCGTCAGTCGTCAGTCATCAGTCGTCGGTCGCCGGTCAAGGACCTACCCAGCTGGTTGAGCATATCGGCCACGTCGTCTCGCTGGACGGTGCCGTCGCTGTCCCGATCGAGGATCTGGAAGCCCTCGCGCAGAGTCCGCACCTGCGCAGGCTGCAGCTGCGTCAAGGCTGTGCCCTGGGCAATGGCAGAGACGGTAGTCATGCTGTTATTGCCCCCTCCTCCTCCACCTCCTCCGTACCGTGTCGGTGTGGCGGCTCCTGAGCGGACCTCGCGAATCTCTGCAGCCGGCTGCAGAGGCGAGCTCGGCTGGTTGTAATTCCTCGGCGTCCAGCTGCCATTCGAGGGCGTCGGTGTAGAGAAGCGGGGAGCCGAGGCAGACGAGGGCAGGGTGGGCGTAGAGGCAGAAGTGGGCGTGCCGATACGGAGGGGCGCCGTCACCGGTATCGGTGCGGATCCCGGTACCTGGCGGGACAGGGGAGAAGGCGAGCTCGGTGACTCGGGTCGGCGAAAGGGAGATCCGCGTGGAGAGCCGTAGCCCAGCGGCGACGGTTTGTATCCTGCCGGCATAGCCTGAACGTCAGCAGTGATTCGCTTGGGAAAAAAGAGAAAAAAGAGAAGCGCACCATGTTCAGTATCGTGACTGTTCTTGCTGTCTGTTGTCCTTTGTCCTGTTCTGGCCGTCCTGACTTGCTGTCTTGTCCAGATGCTGCTGTGGCTCAAGCACAAGCCACATGATGTAAACATGCAAGTAAACAATAGCCTGGGGCAACGCAGCCACAGGCTTACTACGGTAAAGTGTGGCTAGTGGCGAGGCTGAAGCGGGAAGCACGCACAGACCCACTGTGCTTGTGTAACATACCGTGTACGAGTTCGTACAGCATTGTGGCTGCACCCAGGTGTCAAAGATGCCAAAAGCTGCCCCTCGGGGAGCCACTTTTCTTATCTGGTTCTGCGAATCAGCGCTCGTTTCGGATGGGGCCTACTTAATCAACCTCCACAAACGGGTCGAAACCGATCAGGAAGGGGTTGGTATCGACGGCCGACCTCTCCTCTCAACGCCCACGTCCATTGCCTTTTTTTTGCCGTTTCTCAGTCTCTCTCAGTCAGTCTCTCTCTTCTTTGTCTCCACTCCACGACAACCGGCTTGTCTTAGTTGAGCGTGTGCAAGAAACAATTCGAAACCAACCCGAGAGCAAAAGGAGACGAAAAGACTGGAAAGACGAGTGAGAAAAAAGAAAAAGAGGAAAGAAAGAAGAAGCAAAAAAAAAAACAAAAAAAAGAAAGCAACCGCCATCTCAGACAACTCTTTGTTTCCCGCCTCTGTCCGTTTTGCCTCGTCGTTTCTGTCTTTCTCGGCGGGTCATGTCTTTCATGGCTCATCTGTCAGCTCGCATTGCGCGGTGATCATTGCGATATTGCCCGTCTTTTCAGTCTTTTCAGTCAGCACAGCATCTGTCGACTCTTTCCCTTTTTTTGCATTTTTCTCTTCTTCTCTCCCCTCCTCCTCTCCTGCATGCTCAGCACCTCGCCCTCTCAGCGGCCCTTGCGCGCGCCCCAGCTGCCTCCCACCACCCAGCACTCTCCTCTGCTTCCCAGCTTCTTTTCCTCTCCCCCAGCAGCCACCATGACCGAGACGAGCAGTCGCGACGACCGCGACAACCGCGACAACCGCGGCGACCGCACGTCCGACCAGAGCGCAAAATCGACGCGCGCCCCCTCCACGGCCACCACGGCCACCGCCGCCACCGGCGTCTCCTCCCAGCACTCCTCCCTCTCCGGCGCCCTGCCCCACCGCTCGTCACCCTTGAACAACCAGAACCACGGCCTCGGCCTCGGCCTCGGCCAGGGCCGCTCACAGAGCCGCACGCTCAGCCGCACCCAGAGCCGCCAGCAGGCCGCCAGCGACCGGCCGTCGGGCGCCCACCCCCCGCGCCGGCTGCGGTCGCAGTACCCGCGCGGCGCCACCGAGAACCATGTCGAGTACATCCTCGTCGCCTCGTTTGACGTCGACAAGGGCCCCATTATGGAGCACCAGTACCCCGTCGCCATTACCGGCGACGAGCACATGCTCGCCGAGCTCATGCTGCCCGACCAGACACACCTGCGCAACCAGGACTGGACCATTTTCTTTCTCCACAAGGACGTCAGCCAGGAAGAGGAGGACCAGGAACGCCGCGACAAGGAGCGCCGGAGAACGAAGCGCCGGCGCCGGCGCGAGCGGCGTCGGGCTCGAGGCGGTGGTGGTGGCAGCGACGACGAGGACAAGGACGTGCATGACGTCAACAAGGACGAGGCGGACGAGGAGGACAAGAGCAAGGCCTTGGACCTCGACGACCTCGACGACGACGACGACGACGACGACCTCGACGGGGACGTCTGGGACGACGACTCGACCGACAGCGAGCCCGAAGGCGGCGAAGGCGCGCCGCTCATCTACGTGCTCAACCTCGTCAACACGAAGCAGGACAAGACGCAGAAGCGCGGCGCTGTCGTCAAGTCCATGGCCATTTGCACGCGACATCCCTTTCTACACATTTACAAGGTACTTCTCTCTCTCTCTCTCTCTCTCTCTCCCCTGCTCACATGCTAGCCCCTCCTGCTGCTCGCCCTCGAAGAGTACTTCAAGTCCCCCGTGCCCGAGACGCTGTCGATGCTCTACGACGCCGTCAACGCCATGGACCTCTCGCTGATGCCGCGCCTCAGCCTGCTCGAGCGCCACCTGCTGCAGGCCACCGAGAACAAGGACCTCTTTGTCGAAAAGTTTGAGCAGATGATCCAGATGCGCCTCGCCGCCGAGCGCGCCGACGGCCTCATGGCCATCCAGCCCCTCGACGCCAGCCGCAGCCCCTCGCGCCCCGTTGGCATCCTGCGCTCCGGCACCAAGGCGCACTTTGAGGGCTCGGCCGCCGCCGCCTATGCCGTGCCGCGCGACACCCACGAGTTTGAGAGCCGCGTCTTCTACAAGGGCATCCCCATCCCCATCAAGGTGCCCGTCGCCGTCATGCCCGAGACCGTCGGCGACTTCTCCCTCGTCAAGCTCATCCAGAACTTTAGCGACACCCACGCCAAGCAGCCCCAGCCCTTTCCGCTGCACGCCCACCTCACCACCAACGGCGCCGCCACCCACCCCATCATCGTCCTCGTCAACGCTCTGCTGACCCAGAAGCGCATCATCTTCCTCGGCCACAACATGCCCTCCGGCGAGGTCGCCGAGGCCGTCCTCGCCGCCTGCGCCCTCGCCTCCGGCGGCATCCTGCGCGGCTTCACCCGCCACGCCTTTCCCTACACCGACCTCACCAAGATCGAGGACCTGCTCATGGTGCCCGGCTTCATTGCCGGCGTCACCAACCCCACCTTTGAGATGCACCCCGAGTGGTGGGACATTCTCTGCGACCTGCCCTCCGGCCGCATCAAGATCAGCAGCCGCATCGAAGAGGCCCCCGTCACCGAGGGCCTCGTCTTCTTCAAGCAGCAGCACCCCGCCCACGCCAGCCTCGTCGCCACCCCCCTCTCCGCCTCCGCCAGCGCCGCCAACAGCGACCTCACCGGCGACAACGCCTTCATGGCCGACATTCTCAAGAGCATCCACGCCCGCCTCGGCGAGCGCGTCATCCGCGCCAAGTGGCGCGACTGGGTCGTCAAGTTCACCCGCATCGCCGCCGCCTTTGAAGAGACGGTCTACGGCAACAGCGTCCTCGACCCCGCCGCCAATGCCAATGCCCACACGCCGGCCGTGCCCGTGCCCCCGGCCCCGGGCAGCGACGCCGACACCTCCGACGGCCTCGATCCTCTGGCCACACGGCCCGGCCTCGGCCTCGGTCTCGGCTATGGCCATGGCTACGTCTGGGCCGACGAGAACGCCAAACAGCGCGAGCTCGCCGGCAATGTGACCCGCATCGAGGGCTGGCGCAACACCCGAAGTTATCTCAGCTTTATCAAGGTGTGTCTCCCTTTTGTCTGTTCTCTTTTTGTCCCCCCTCATGCTGACCAATAGGATGTCGCCCAGCTGTACAGCGTGCGCCCCCTCAAGGGCCTCGACCTGCACCACATGCACGACCGTCTGCGCACGCAGCGCTTGACGCCCGCGCAGAGCCGCGACGTCTACCTGACGCTGGCGCGCCACGTGCACTCGTACGACGAGATCTGTCTGCTGCTCGACGTCGCACCCGAGGCCCACGGTGGCCTCTTTTACATTGCCCTCGGCCTCTTCCACCGCGACCGCGACGTGCGCGTCCGCACGGCCGACCTGCTCGAGAGCCTCTGCGAGCACGAGGCCGGGCGTCACTGGTGGCAGGGCCTCAGCCGCTTTGAGAAGCTTGCTTTTGTGCGCGTCCGTCGCGAGGCCGAGGCCGAGACGCGCGCCCGGCTCGAGCGCGAGGGCATTGTGCGGCCGGCGACGGCGGCGGGTAGCGTCGGTGTCGGCATGGGTGGTATGGGTGGTATGGGTATAGGCATCAATGGAATCAATGGAGGCGCGTCGGCCGTGTCGCTGCCTGCCAATGCCCACGTGCTCCTCGAGAAGCGCGCCAGCTAGGCACGGCCGCTCCTCTCGAGGTGCCGGGGCCGGGGCAGAGGGCTGGCTACGGGAACGATCCGCTTTCATCGGTGCGCCGTGTGTGCGGTGCCGTCCTCGATTCCCTTGTGCGTGTGTGGGACGCGAGGCGGGGCGTTGGCAAGGCTATGGCTCTCACATTTCTCACCTTCCGTATCGGGTGTCTCTCCTAATGTTCCTTTTCAAAAGTGCAATCAAGATTAATGGTTACGGCTACTGCTGTACACGTTCTCTATATGCATGACTCTAGAGCTTTGATTGTCAATCCAAGAGGTACTTGGCCGCGTGGTCGACGTGGTCCTGGCCAAAGGTGGAGATGAAAAAGTAGGAGTGGTCGTAGCCCTGTCAGGTTAGCAAGAGAAGCGAGCGCGGAGAGAGAAGAGAGAGGGACGTACATCCTGGTACCGCAGGGTGAGGCCCTTGAGGCCGGCATCCTTGACGGCCTTTTCCAGGTTCTCTGGCAGCAGCTGCTTCTGATTGTAAAAGTTGTCTGCCGTGCCCTAGGAGGTGTTAGAAAAAAGACAGAAGACAAATGACAGAAGACAAAAGACAGAGACGAGAGATAAGAGAATACGCACTACGTCAATAAACATGTGGAGGTCGCCGCCGGTCCACTTCTTGATGAGCTCGGTGGCGTCGTGCTCCTTCCAGGCCGCCGGAATGTTGGCGTCGGTCGCCGACTCGGGCGTAATGTCGAGCGTGGCCGGCCCGAGGTAGCCGCGGAACGCCTTCTGGCCCCACGGACAGCGCGTCGGGTTGGCGATGGGCGCAAAGGCCGAGACGGAGCGGAATCGGCCGGGATGGCGCAGGTAGAGCGTGAGGGCGCCGTGGCCGCCCATGGAGTGGCCGGTAATGGACTGGCGGGAGGCGTCGAGGAGGGACGCCAGGGGCGGCAGGGCGCCGTCGATCGAGGCGGTGCTCTCCGCGGAGAAGAGCAGCTCGGGCAGCTCCTGCGTCAGGTAGGACTCCATGCGGTAGTGGGCCGCATAGCCGTCGGCGGTGGCGTCGAGGTAGAAGGAGGCCGCCTCGCCAAAGTCCCAGCTGTCGTGCTCGGCCGGCAGCTGCAGGCCCCGCGGCGAGGTGTCGGGGTAGACGATGGCGATGCCGTGGCGGGCGGCGCTGGCCTGCAGAAAGCCCTTTTCGGAGCAGTTGTCGGGCGAGCAGGTGAGGCCGGAGAGGTAAAAGAGCACGGGGACCTTTTGGGGAGAGGCCGTGAGGGCTTGTGGCGGCAGGTAGACGGTCACGTTCATGGGCGTACCCGTGGTCTTGGACGAGTGCGACAGCTTGTAGAAGCGGCCGCCGAAGGAGGCAATGGTTGCCTTGACGGTAAAGGCGGACATCTTGGTGAGGAAGTGGGTGGTAGAGAGTACAGAAGATGGAGAAAGAACAAGAGAATATAGAATATAGAATATAAAAGAGAAAAAAAGAGAATATGGTATGAAAAGGAATGAAAAGGAAAGAGCTCAATTAGGGTCAAGGAAGGATCGCACCTTCCGGTTGTATTCGACGGCTAGGCGGGGGTTGTGCCGGCAGCTTAAATGCCGATGCATCCCCGAACCCCGCCAATGCCGAGAACTAGCTTGAAAATGTACAAGATGCGCAAAAGGCAAGACGTATATTGGGATTGTTACTTTTATTTGTTCATTCTTTTTCTTGAATTCTTGAACGGCAGCCTTTCAAACCCGAGGGTGCGCAACAAAGAGCATGTCTTTCATTTTCATCTGGTCGGCTGCCTCGTCGGCTGCAGAATATTGACAGGTGATAGCTCACTTCAGCTGGCCCCCAATTTCTGAATCATTCATCAGAAACGAGGGCAGATCTATCGATGAAGATTTCTTCAGAGATCAAAATCGGACACGAGGGCACCTTGTACGAGGTCACTAACAAAGGCTATTGAGTACATATTGTTTTTTTTTTGTTTTTGTTTTTTGTTTTGTCGGTTTATATATTCCCGTCTGGCCTTTTATTTGGCCGGTTTTAACCTGGTATAATGCTGTTTGCAGTCATAAAGAGTAAAGAAAAAAAGATATTGTATCTAACAATGTCCTAGAAGAAGAAGAAAACCGAAAGAAAAAAAGGAAAAAAAACAGACGGGTAGTTCTCCCCTCTCCGTCTACACTCCATTCGGGTTGCTCTTGTCGTAGCACCGGTACGACTTGATCATGGGGCCGCCCCAGTTGATGGCGCTCATGTTGTACTTGTTGACATAGGTAAAATCCAGGGCGCCGTTGGTGCAGCCCGTGGGGGACGTGCAAATCTCCTCGCAGGACACGGCCCGGGGGAAGCACGCAAAGTTGTCACCGTCGACGGCAAACGTCTCGATGCCCGTCAGCGCGGCCGGCCGGTCGTGGCAGGTGTTGAGGGCCAAGGCCTCATACACGCAGGTGCCTGTGGCGTTGACGCCCTCGCACATGAGGATCTGGAGAGTCAGCAAGTTTCTTGTCTGTTGGGGCTGTCGGGGCTGTCAGGGCTGTCAGGGCAGCCCGAGACAAGACAACATACACCACCAACTTCCCGCTTGACGGGGGAGGCCATGGCAAGGCCGGCCGCAAAAAGGATAGCAGTGAACTTCATATTGAAGCAAGATAAAGATGATTTCGAGAAGTTTCGAGAGATTTCGAGAGGCTTCAAGAGGCTTTGAGCAAATGTGGTTTATGGAAGAGACGGAAGCGTTGTGTAACCGAGGAGAGTCTGTTGGACAGATCTGTTGGTTGTGAGAGGGGACGAGGCCTTTAAATACAGGAGAGAGGGGGTGGAGTGAATGGATGGGGTGAGAGAGACCGGGAGGCAACGAGGCGGGCGAGAGACAAAATGGCGGCCAAAGCAGAGAGACATGCTTCGTACACACAGCCTCCCTTGGGTCCCTCGGTCGAATCAGTTCTAGTCTTCCATTTTCGTTTCCCTGTTCTAGCTATCCCCTTCTAGCTTCCAGTTTCTAGCTCTCGTGTCCTGCCTTCTCACCTTCCCTTCCTTCTCTTTCTTTCTCGCTTTCTCGTTCTCCCCCTTCTATTTTTGGTGGTTCCACTAAACAAGGAGCAAGTCATACCAACAGCTAGCAGCCCGCAAGTCCTCATACGTCTATCCGCATCTGCTCGTGAAGAGAAATCAGTCCACCCAAGAGATGCTCCCTCAGCTGGTCCTCGCATAGGTCCGGCAGAAAAAAATCAAGAAAAAATGCTCGTGTCGGTTGAGCTAAGCTACCCTGCATACACGGTAGAGTGATCATGTATTGTACCTTTCATCTTTTACGGTGAGACAAAAGTACCCTATCGTAAGAGTATGCAGGCATGCAGCGTAGGGTATGAGCCCTGTTCTCCTCCTTTCTTTTTCCCTGTTTTTTTTTCTGATTCTGTTGATTCTGTTGACTCTCACTCTGTTTGATTCTTGTTTGGTGTTTTGCCGCTGTTGCCGAGGGAGACGAGAACAAAGTGCATGCGGCGTACCGCACCTCCCTTTCCAAGGGCTCTCGATGGCGGAAGAAAAAAAAAAGACGTTCAGAACAAGCTCGTTCTTCGCCATTAAGCTCAGCTGCTACCCACGTCATTCCGTCCTCCTAGCGCCAAAGGAGACCCATGCTTGCCGTCGTCCCCTCTCGAATACGAGCTTCACGGCCAACTGTGGAAGCTGGCAATCAGAGGATCACCCTACCCCGGAGAACCTCACGGGAATGGCTAGGGCTGATCTGCTCACCTGCCCGTTTGCCCGTTTTCCTTGGAGAAGTGAAAAGAAAATAATTAATTAATTAAAATAAAAAATAAAACTGAGGCCAAAAATAGCAGTGCTTTCCTCGTAATCGCATATATCACGGCAACAAGAAACAGCAGGCCCCATGTGGATACTCGTGCTTCCTGAGGATGGTCTTGCCCAACCGAGGCCACGGAGTACGAGTTCCTCACAGAGGCCTCACCGTCCAGGCTTGACAGTTTCCAGGCCGCTCGATCCCAGCCGTGTCGGCTTATGCAGAGAATGTCTCGTACTCGTAGAGCAATGAAGGAGTCTCGGTACCTGCTGGAATGTCGTTGCAACATGGAAACACGTCAAATCCGAGACCTAGCTCTGAATGGTTGGTAAATTCCTTGTTTCTTACAATGACTATTATACAGGAATACAAACAGGCAGAGCCATAATAAAAGGGATAAGACAAGGAAAGCAGACGCATACAAGCATAAAAGTATCGAGGATAGGAGAGGGAGAAAATACTCAAAATACTTGAGTACCGTTCATGTCTCAGAGTACTTGCCAGATCAAATGTTTCCGAAGACCTGCCTTGTCTCTGTTCAGCACACGCATCTTGGGGGGCGGGAAAGCCAGACCAATCACATTCCCCCAGCATGACGGGAGGCGTCATCCCAGCTCGTATGGAAGAGCGACCTGTGCGCGCTGATCCCTTGGTCAGGATGACATCCGTATGACAACAGTGATCCGGCGTTGACGAAGCTGTTGACTGAACCCTGTCTCACGAAACACTGCAGCTCGACACTGGCACTGCATCAAATAGTACAATAGAATTGTTCATTTTTTCCCACTGGTAAAGGCACACACTACATACTCATACCTGCACTCATACCTGCATTCATACCTGCATTCGTACCTGTATTCGTACCTGCATTCACACCTGCACTCGTACCTGCACTCGTACCTCGTTCCACCTCAAACACGGGCCAAATAATAGTAGTAGTAAACATCATCCGTTGTACTTTTTTCCCTCCACTCTTTCTCGTTCGCCTTTGATAATATTCGTGGTTTTGTTGGCCATGGACAATACTGCTCACCCAGCCTGCCCTTGGACATATCGCTCATTCAGTCTGCTTCTACCAGAACCGATCCTTGTCGGAAGCCTTATAGCTAGAGCTGCTCGTCTGATAGTTGACATTCATCGGCGGCGGGCGGTAGTACTGTTGCCAGTTGAGAGCACTCGCTTTCTGGGCCGGCTTGGCTCCAGATTCTGCAGGCTTGTCCTGCTGCTCCAGAGGCGTCTGCAGGGTTTCCGACAGAGGCTTCTGGAGAGACGGCCGAGTCGACTCGTGGGAACACTCTGGCGGCTGTCTGCCCTCGCTGCCTGCGGACTTGGCGTGCGAGTGCTTGTTGCTCATGCCGCTCGCATCACCGTTCACGCTGCCTTGTCCGCTGCCGCTTCTATTATCATTCCCAGTGCCAGTTCCATTGCCAGTCCCATTGCCAGTCTCATTGCGAGTCTCATTGCCGACTCTGCTGCCACACATGCTTCTACCGATGCCGCCAGACGTGGCGACCTGCTTGCCCTTCTCCAACTTGGTGTAAGCCTTGCATTCATAGCGAAACACGAGCTTGCCTAGAAAGCATTGGCCACTGTTGGTCCACTGGACGCCAGCAGCATGCTTGCTGAGAAGCTGAAATCCAAAGTCCTCCACGAGCACGCGCTCGTACCGCATCTCCGCCAGCCCGCGTCCGCTGCCGCACATGACTTCGACAAAAATGTGCTGGTAGTTCCGAGCAGGGGCAGTGTCCGGATCGTACACCTCATCGTCAATGTAGTGCTCCTCATCGTACTCGTCCAGCTGGTGCACGTATGGCACCGAAAAGGTCTTGTTGGGATGGTAGCTGGCCGAGCACAGCTGCATCAGCTGGTGAAAGAGCGCGCTCCCCACTCCACGCTGCCGGCAGTGCGCATGCACAAAAAGTCTGGCAATGACCGAATCCCGGCCTGATCCGTTTGGCTTGCCCGTCAAGCCCGTCATGTATTCAGAGAAATGAGCAAAGCCCAACACAGTCTCTGCCAGCTGTTTGCGCGTACCAGGACCCGCCACGACAACAAGAAAGGGAAGCTTTTTGGCCGCGCACGTTTGCATGTGATTCAAAAAGTCGTTATTGTCGAGAGGCTCCGTATCCACGGCCTGAGTGCCATGGGCAATTTCCATGTTGTAGATTTCCTTTATGCCCGGCACGTCGCTTGCTCTGGCCGGCCGAATATAGAATGCGGCATCCATAGCGAGCCCTATCCAAGAGGGCTCCATACACTTTTCCATATCCATCGGATTCCTACTTAGGAGCGTGCTGTTGGATGATAGATTTTGATGGACGGGTCCCTGTGAGTACGAGTCCTCGGTCTGAATGGCCGGGATGGCCGGAATTACCAGGACACCTTGCTCAGGTTCCGTCTCGTGTGCCTTGCTATCCAGCAGCCCACCCAGGACTTTGGTGCTGCCGTCGTCCTTGGGCAGAAAGGCACTCTGCTTAATGCCGTCGCCTCCATCTGTGCGAGACCCATTAAGAATCATGTGCTCTTTGGCAAGGCGAATAGAACTGCCCGTCCAACGTCGCAGCGAGCCACCACCATCCTGCTCTTCTCTGTCGCGGGTGGTAGGGGGTTGGACCACTTGCGCCAGCAGCTCGCCAGTTTCAACGTCAACATCAAACTGCCAGTGCTTAATGTCTCCAGCCTTGACATTCGCGCTGGGAACAAAGTTGAAAATTGGGAACTTCTGGGGCATATTCTTGATCCAAGTTTCGACAAACTGGATGAATCCGTTCATGGTCACAAACCTCTTCTTCAGGTTCATACGCCAATCGGCCCCCCCGAGCTCAAAGAGCTCGTCTCCGTTCTTTAGGTGAACCTCTGCGGGAGTCTCTTCATACTCGATATGTTCGGCGTGGCCTACAAACTCATTCCGAGACGCGCTTTCCTCAGGATTGATGCTGGCCGAATCTGCGAGACGCGCATTGGGATCTCCGCCCAGATGGGCCGTGTGCGTCACAAACTTCAGAGACTCCCTAGTGAGAGAGGTGGCTGGGACGCCCCTGGCCTTTTGCGTGGCCAGAATTGTGTTGATCATATTGGCGTAACCAAACGGGCTGACACCCGTCTTCGGCCGTTCAAACAAAAAACGGCCATTCTCTCCGCTGGCTCGATAGGGGGCCATGGGAGCCATGGGGGCCATGGGAGCCATGGGAGCCGTGTTAGACGGCCCATCGGGACGAACGACGCGGGCAGGACCAGTGTTCTCATTGTTATGCCGGTTTGTGGCGTGGCGTGGGAGGGACCCGATCTTGTTCGTTCCCTCAATCATCCACGTTCCAGAATCAGAAGAGCCATTAGAACGAACGTCGGACGCCATTCCGATTCTGATGATGGCCAAGGTTAGAAAGTAGACATGGATGGAAAGGTCCAGCAATCGAAAAAACTCGCCTTTTTAGTACTTTGACTTTCTTGTAGTCGGATAAATGAAAAGAGTCAAGCAAAATGGAAAGTCAAAAGAAAAAAAGTACCAACGATGAACGAGCAAAAGCAGCTGTCTGTGACCAAAGGGGGTCCAGAGACAGACTCGTGGTTGAAGTTGAGGTTGGGATCAAGAGCTTTCAAAAAAAAAGGAAAGAGAAGATGAAAGAGTGTTTAAAATGGGAGAAATTTTGGAAATGTGCCATTACGTGGCGCGTTGATCAAGAAGTAAACACAACCTGACAGAAGAGGAAGGAACGACCATGAAAGTGAGGGAAGGCACGACGCAACCGTTTCACCCCCGAGATAGAGGTAACAAATAGGAATTCGTCAGCAGACAATAGAGAAGCCCTAGTTCATAATCTACCACAGCAGAAACAGATATAAAGAGAAGGTCTTTTTTTCTTCTCGATTTTGTCACCTTTACCACGCATCTCTCGTCGACGATCACGAGAACTCATAAAGCATCTGAAGCTTTTCCAATACAGACACAGGCCACTTCATCTTTTTAAACAAAGCACAATAGTCTTTTCACTCTTTTATCTCTACGTTCTTGAAATGTCTTTTTCAACTAGAGTTTTGTCGTGAGAAGAGAGTTTGTTGCTGGCTTACATAAGCAGATGCACGACTTTTTAGACAAAATCGAGATCGACCAAAGACGAGGCTACAATATTTTACCACTGGTCTGCAGAGCGAACATCATGCTATCTATTTTGCGAAAGGCGCGGCTCAAGGATAAGGAGCTGCGCATTCTTATGCTGTGAGTCCGCAGTCTGTCCCCAGTCTCGTTAGAGACCTCTGTTGTCGAAGAGTGCTCTTCTAACAGGACATTTATAGTGGTCTCGACAATGCTGGCAAGACTACCATTGTCAAGAAGATTATGGGAGAGGATGTCAACACCGTGAGCCCCACGCTAGGGTTTATCATTAAGACGATTGACTATGAAGGGTATTTCTTTCCTCTTTTCTCTTTCTCATTTTTTATTCGCTCCTCCTCTCTTCCCCTTCTCATTTTCTCCTCTCCTCCAAAGACATCTGCTGACTGCTATACAGCTACAAGCTTAACATTTGTTGGTCTAGACCTTTGCCATGACTATTTCACGGACTTGCGTTGACTCTATTGTAGGGGACGTGGGCGGTCAGAAGACGCTGCGGTCATACTGGCGTAACTACTTTGAAAAGACAGACGCGCTCATCTGGGTGGTGGACGCCACAGACCGGCTGCGCATGGATGACTGCCGGATTGAGCTGCATGGTCTGCTTGAGGAAGAGGCGAGTTTGCAGGAAGAGAAGAAAAAAAAAACAGCAAAATCCAAAGTGAGAGAGAACTGACAATCTTGACAGAGGCTGTCGGGTGCCAGTTTGCTCGTCTTTGCCAACAAGACTGACGTCCGGGGCTGCATGGAGGGCGAGGAGATTGTCGAGGTATGCTTTATGCCATCTCTCCAGGGCAGGAGAGGTCTATCTAGGCTAGATACGACAAGGTATGCTGACACATGCAGGCTCTAAAGCTTCGTGATATCCGGACACACCAATGGCAGATTCTCCGATGCAGCGCCATGACAGGAGAAAACTTGCAAGAGGGTCTGGCCTGGGTAGTGGATGACGCCAAATCCCGGCTGTTCCTATACTAACCAGTAAGACAGAATGTGAGCACCAGAACGTTCTGGTGCCATTCTGGCCATTTTGGTTCATTCCGGTTTGACTCTTTATTTCCGCCTTGCTCTTCACATTTGCCTCACATTTACTCAGATCTCAGTTCTCGCTCCTCAAATTGACACCGCATGCAGTTCTGGTGCATTCCCGACTCAGAGTCTGAACGGCTTCCGGTCACCGCTGGAGGATCGACCGTCACACGATGCAGGATTCACGACCAAAGTGGAGGTCTCGGGATGAGAATGTTTGATCGAAGGAGGATGGCATTGGGATATCGGATACGAGTCCGGAGTACGCATCCGATACGAGTAGATGCCTCCAATGCGAGACTAGTGAAAAGGGACTTTTTTTACGAATACATCTTTTACGATTAGGAATGCGTGCCAAACCGATCCTCACTAATCCTAGTGGACAAGAGCTTTCACCGCCTAAACAAAATGCCCCTTCGCCGTGTTCTTTGTCGTGCGCTAGAAAGAGCCGCTAAAAGAATGTTGTTTCAGCCAACGAATAGCGGCGCGGGCGCACACAAGCAAAAAGGGCAGCGATTTGGCGGGGCTGTAAACAACAGGGACCCGCGCTATTGTTGACCCCGTAACGGTGAAAACGGAGGCCTGCACTGGAATATTGACCATATTTTCTTCTCTGCCAACACTGTGCAGCACGCTTTGCTTTCCACGAGTACGCTGCCTCGACACTGACGGGAAACGGCCATATCCTAGCCGACCGTGCACTCGTTTACAAAGAAAGCAAAAAGAAAAAAAAAGGAGAAAAAGAGACGGAGAACAACGAGAAAAGAGGAGATTTTGAAAAAAAAAAAGAGACGGAAAAGAAGAAGACGAAAAAGGCGGAGTGACGGAAGAAGACGGCCGGAGAGAAGGCGAACAAAAAAAGAGAGACAAGAGGGAAAACGAGACAAGACGTGCACGACATCTCACAGAAAATGTCGGACGAGGTGACCAACTTCCTGCGCTCGGTCGAGCAGCTTAAGGACCGCCGGATCGAGGAGGACGAGGCTCGTTCACGTGAGCTCGAAGACAAGATCTTGCAGGAGAAGCGAGAGCGCCAAGCACGGCGAGCAGGTGTGTATGAGTCTCGGAGCTTCTTGCTCTCTTGTTCTCTTGTTCTCTTGTTCTCTGGCTCTTTTCTGCAGATCTCGGATCTGCCGTTTCAAATTCACCCCCTCTTCTCTCTCTTCCCCCCCTTCTTCTCCCCCCCCCCCCAGTCTCTTCTCACTTCCCCTGCTGACCCCTGCAGAGCGAGCCAGATCCATCTCTCCCCAGAAATCTTCTCCTGCAAACACGCCACCGCCGTCGTCCCATCACCGCTACAACAGCTCCCAATCCTCCGACTTGTTGAAGCCGTCTCCCCAGAGTCCCACCGCCCCTGCCAGCCATCGTCCTGCCAGCTCAGCCTTGGGACTGACTCTCGAGCACACGACACACACGACACACACGACAGCGCCGTCCTCGCCCTCTTTTGTTGCCTCTTCGCCCACCAAGGAGAACGAGTCCCCTTTTGACGGCCCCTACAAGAACCCGACTCCCACTCCAAACCAGAGCGGCTCCAGCCTCGCTCGTACGCCCACCCTCTCCTGGCAACGACGGCCGACTCTGTCTGGCCCCTCTGCCTCTGACCGACCCCGGACACGACCGCTGTCCATGGTGGCTGCCGAGAACGCTGCCGCCCGCTCAACCATTACGCCCGTTTCGGCCACAGCCCCCTCGACGGCCCCCTCGACGGCCCCCGAGGCAGAGCCCACACTCTCGCGAGACCAGATCGCCCAGTCGCTGGCTTCCAAAGACCCGGCCTGGTTCCGCCAGACCGCCGATCGCGGCCTCAACTCGGCGGCCTACCGTCGCTCGCAGGTGGAAGACGACGACCGCCAGGACCTGACGGCCAGCCACACCCAGCTTCCCGGCATGAGCCCGGCCGAGACGCTGGCTGAAGCTTCTTCCACAGTTGGCCTCGGGCCACTGGCCTCGCCCTTGACGCCTGCCCAGAGACTCGATCCGCCAGCCGAGGTCGTCTCCTCTCCAGCTCTCTCGCCGGCTCTCTCGGGCCGCACGTCGCCCACGCGGCCTCGCTCGCCCACCAAGGGCGCCGGCGGTTTTGTGCAGAGTGCCATGATGAAGAGAAGCGACAGCGTCAAGCGTTGGAGCGTCACATCACCAGGCGGCCTGCAGCGCGCCGACCCCATCCAGTCCAGCCGACTCGGTCTCGACACGGCCTCGAGTGCCAGTCCTCAGACCCTTCGCGATAGCCGGCCCTCTTCTCCCACCAAAGCCCTGCGTCACGACAGCCTCTCGACACCTGCCGACGAGAGGGACCAGAGGGACCAGAAGGACCAGAGGGACTCTGCTGGTGACGAGGAACCAAAAAAGACACCCCCCAGCAGCCCCAGCAAGACCATGGATCCCCGCCGCTGGAGCCCCTCCAAGTCCTCCAGCTGGCTCGAGGCCGCCCTCAGCAAGCCCGAGTCGCCGAAGCCGAAGCCAGCCCCGGCGCTCAACAACCAGCCGGCCTGGATGGTCGAGCTGAACAAGGCCAAGGCCCAAAAGGCCACCCATCCGGGCAGTCCCAATCCAGAGACGGTGCGGTCGCCAGCCTCGGCTGCCATTCACAGGCACGAAGTCAAGACGGGCGGTCTCATGCGGTCCTCGCCCATGGGCACCTCTGTGCCCAAGACGACGTCGGCATCAGCCACGGCTTCGCCCTCAACGTCAGCCTCGCTTCCGAGCCGCACGGGGCTCGGCATTGTGGGCGTTGCTGCCTCTGGCTCGCACGCTCCTTCGCTGCCCACCAGCAGTGATGCTAAGGTGGAAGAGACGCCCCCAAAGACACTATCCAAGGCTCTTCCCCAGACGACGCCCACAACGCTGCCCAAGACGCTTCCCACGACAGCGCCCACGACGCCGCCGAGAATGGACCTGCGTGGCACGCTCAAAGCGCGGCCGCCGCCGTCGGCCGACAAGAAGGAGGGCGTCAACGAGCTGCAAAACGTGTTTGGGTCGCTGCGGCGGACCCAGACGCAAAACTATGTGGCGCCAGATGTCTTGAAGGATAACATCCTGCGCGGCAAGTCCGGTCTTAATGTGACGGGCGGCCCCAAGCCGAGGGAGCGCAAGGACGAGTTTAAGGAAGCCATCCTGCAGAAGAAGGCGCAGTTCCAGCAGGCCAAGACCGAAGGACGAGGGATAGCCACCAACGCCCGCGGTCAGGACGACGACAAGGTCCCCGAGGGCATAGCCAAGAGACTCGAGATGAGCCGCACGGGCGGCTCTCTGCCGACACCCGAGCCCGCAGCTCCATTGGAGCGAGTGGACACGAACCGTCCCACGCTTGTCCCTGCTTCTTCTGCTTCTGTTGCCGCTTCTGCTTCTGCGTCCAAGACAGGCGTGGGCCGACTCGGCGGCGGTAGTGCGCTGGCCAATCGGTTCAATCCCGCTCTGGCAGGTATCCTCGCCCGAGGCCCGCCTTCCTCGGGGGCTTCTGGGGCTTCTGGGGCTTCTGGAGCTTCTGGGACCATGACTGGAGAGACACCCTCGTCTATCCGAGCCGGCAGCGCATCGACCGAGACACCGACAGGGCCAGGACCACAGCTGACACACATGACTAAGAACCGTGCTCGTGGACCGAGGCGAAAGGCGCCTACAAGCATGCAGCAGCCTGCAGCAGCGGCTGCACCAGCAACTCCTTCTCCAGCAGCTACGCCGACTCCCACACGAGAAGCAGTCAAGGCGAAATCGCCACCGCCGACGTCCCCCAAGAGACCCGAACTTGTGTCTCACGTGATCTCACTGGCAGACTCGTCCGTTCGCAACAGGAGCACCGTTGCCAGCCGTGATTATGTCATCCCTCTTGTTGATTCGTCCAAGAAGGAAGCCGTCTCCTCTCCCGGAGACGTCATCCCGCTCGTGGACTCGTCCAAGACGCTGGGCGGCACACGACCACGCTCGCCTACCAAGGTCCAGGAGCAGCTGGCCGCTCTGGCTGCTCGGAGTGGGCAGGCCAGCAGCGGCCGCGAAACCCCAGCTCCAGAAGACGCCGCTTCTCCTGCGTCGTCCTCGCCGCGGAAGCTAGACATGAAGCGCATGTCGCGGTTCTTTGACGAGTCGTCTGCCGAAGCGCCCGTGCCCCGGCCACTATCTCCATCCAAGACTGGCGGTGCCGACGGCACAGCCGGCTCACCACGGACTCCTCTGGAACCCCGGCCTCTCTCTCCTCACAAGACGGGTGGCGCACGTCCTCTTCCCGAGCCGCGGTCACTGTCGCCGCAAAAGATGGGCGGCAGCATCGGCGGCAGCCGACCACTGCCAGCCGCCTCTCCCGCATCGACGCCCCGCCAGGTCAAGGGATTTGCGGGTGCTCCCATTCTGTCTCCCCAGAGCCAGCAGAGGATGGACTCACCAGGCGTGTCGCCAGCCTTGTCGCCGGCACTGTCGCCATCGCTCTCGCCGTCGCTCTCGCCGTCGCTGCGATCGCCGACCAAGCAGGCCCAGGAAGCGTCGGCTGTGCTGCGGGACTTTTTTGCAGGCATGCGCCGCAGTGCGTACCGCGCAGACGCAGCCGAGATTTTGGCTCGACGACCGGCGAGCGACGATAAGCTGTCGACCCTCAAGGTGCAGTTGTTCCGGGTGGCCGGCGACGGCAAGAAGGTGCCGGTTCCCGCACACAATGATCGCGTGCTCTTTGAGCAGGAAATGTACCTCTGCTCGCACACCTTTACGCGGGCGGGCGTCCAGACGACCGAGGTGTATGTCTGGGCGGGCGACGACGTGCCGCCGGCCCAGGTAGAGGACGCGCAGGTGTTTCTGGCACGTGACGCCCGCGCCATGGGTGGCCGGCTGGTGCTGCTGCGGCAGGGCCACGAGACGGCGGCGTTTTTGCAGGCGCTCGGTGGTGTCGTGACGGTGCGGCGCGGGTCGAGCAGCAAGTTTGACTCGCTGGCACCGAGCCTGCTGTGCGGGCGGCGGTTTGCCGAGCAGATCGTCTTTGATGAGGTCGACTTTGCGCCGACGAGCCTCTGCTCCGGGTTCCCCTTTCTGGCGGCGCGCCAGGGCCAGTGCTACCTGTGGCAGGGCCGGGGCAGCAGCGTCGACGAGCTCGGCTGTGCTCGGCTTCTGGGTATGGACTTGGCGCTGACGGGTGAGCTTGTTGAGGTGGCGGACGGCCAAGAGCCAGCAGCGTTCTGGGGTCTCTTTGGCGAGGCTGGCAACGGCAGCGGCAGCGGCAGCGGCAGCGGCAGCAGCAACAGCAACAGCAGAATGGGTTCGGCGGATCACTGGCGGCTCAAGCCAAAGTATGAGCGGTACTGTGGGCGCCTCTTTCGCTCGGACGCGGCGGGCCGAGAGCAGGTAAGACGGACAGCAGACAGGAAAGAGAGAGAGAGAGCAAAAGCTGATAAGCAGGTTCTGGAAATCCACCCGTTTAGCCAGCACGACCTGTCACCCGACGGGATCTACGTGCTCGACGCCTTTTTTGAAATGTACATTATCGTGGGCCACCAGTCGCAGACGCAGTATGCGTCCTTTCGCAATGCACTGGACTTTGCGCAAGAGTACGCCATCCTTGCGGCCGGCATGGAAGACCGGCCGTTTGTGCCGATCTCGACCGTCGTGCTCGAGGGCATCCCGCGCGACCTCAAGAGCGTCTTCCGCAAGTGGTGTGACGCCGCAAGCCCGACACGCGCAGCCGGCACCGTTGGCGGCGCGGCCAGTCCGACGCCCGTCAAGCGCAGCCGCAGTCTGCGCGTGGTGCCACTGACCGTGGCTCTGCAGGCGTTGGCTGACTAATGAACAGGCTCTTCTTCTCTTTGATTTTCTTTTTTGGGTCTTTTTTGTCTTTTTGGACTTGTATTCCTTTTGTCTTGGCATCTTTACTAGGCAGGTGCATGGTTATACCCTCTATTCTTTTGCATGTATCCATGTGTGTCTCTATGGACTCTAGAGGAAAAGGCGAACAGGTGATTCATTGTTCTTACTAAGAGAGGGTGGCTCCTGGGGGAGAAGGCATACATAGTCACACGAGGGGGGGCTTCCAATGGCTCCAGGTCGGGGAAGGATGGCGCTGCTGTATATATTTTTGCTCTGCTTTCTGAGTTTGGAGGTTTTGGCATTCTTGTTTTGTATGGCATGGAGCTGCCTATAGCTCTACATGATGCTCTGGCATTCTAGAATCCTATCCAGTGAATTATCATTTGCCCATGACGGATCCTCACTAGAAAGCCCGCCAGATCTCTCTCTACAGAAATATCGGCTCAAGGCAGCAGGTCTGACGAGAAACTGTCCAGCAGATGAAGTGCTGCTCAGAACTTGGTGAAGCCAGCAGAGCTGACTTGTCCGCTGCATGTCCTTCCATGCGTGCCCGGTCCAGGTCATCTCGATCTCGTTCTTCATCTTGGTCTTCTTGGTCTTCTTGGTCTTCTTGGCCTTCTTGTCCCTCTGCTCATGTCTGCATCGCATCTCCCGTGCCCGACGTCGCACCTGGCGTCGTCGACGAGGCTGCTGTGCCTGGCTGCGGCGTCCCCGGCAGAAGACCCATCATATCGATCGTCGTCGGGACGCTCGTCGTCGCTGTCGTCGTCGCTGTTGTTGCCGTCGCCGCTGTTGTTGTTGTGGTCGCTGCTGTCGCTGTCGAGGCCGTCGCCGTCATCTGCGTGGCTGACAGCGTGGCATCAGAAGACGGCGTGGCCGTGCCCATGCCGACACTGATGCCCGTGCCCGTACCCATGGCCGTGCCGACAGCTGGGGAGGACGACGACGTTGACGCGCCCGAGGTGTCGGCCGTCATGGACCCATTCGCATTCGCATTCGCATTCCCACTTCCAGAGATCGCAGTCCCAGCCCCAGCCCCCGGGGCAGGAATACATGCGGCGGGCGTGCTCCCATCGACCTGCCGCAGCACGGTGTCCACGTCGGGCGCCAGCTCCGGCAGCGCCGCCCGGATCTGGCCCGCCAGCACGTCGCGGAACTGCGCAAAGGCGGCGCTCTTGCCGGCACGCAGCTGGTTGGTGCGGCGGACGAGCTCGACAAACTCGCGCGTGTAGATGTCGGGGTTGCGGCCGGCCTCGACGTACTGGACGAGGTCGCGCGGCACCGAGGGCAGGGGCGGCGTCGCTGTAGAGGCAGACGTGGACGTGGACGCGGACGCGGCGACGGCGACGCTCTGCAGGGCTTCCGAGAGCACGTGGACTTCGGCGACGAGGGCGTCGACGGTCGTCTGCGGACCGGCCGCGTCGTAGGCGCTCGTGTGCAGCATGACATTGTAGAGGGACTGGATCGTGTCGCGGATGGCGCCTGGGGTGTGAGAAGAGAGAAGAAGAAAGAACAAGAGCAAAAAAAAGACAGAAAAAAAAAAGATACTCACTTTCGGCCTCAGCCGTCGTAGAAGGCTCAATGGGAGCCATGTCCGATGGCAGAGACAGCAGAGACAGCACAGACAGAAGCAAAAACAGAACAGGTAGACAGGCAGAGGGCAGGCCGGTATATTGAGAGGCTGGGCAGCTGGAAGGCTGAAAGTTGAAAGTTGGAAGCCCAAATCAATACGTAGTAATATGTGGAGATCATGTAATGACCGAAATAGGATTAGCGCTGTATGTCACGGGCTTCAACTTCATTTCCTAGATTACATAACATCTTTATTTACCATTACCCATCGAGAGGGATGTCCACAAGTATCGTACACAACGGATGGCCCTACTCTCCTAAAGCGAGACTAGCCATCCCCAACTGACAAACTGAATGCAAACTAGATGATCCATGCCAAGCGGAAATAGCAAAAGCAAAATCAAAAAAACAAAATCAAACAAGAAAAACAAGAAAAGCAAAAAACGCCAATCCCAACCTTTCCCAAGATGCAGCCCTATCAATACAGCTTTCTGATGCGCCAAAATGCTTCCCCACATCTCTCTCTCTTCTGCCTCACTTCCGCAGCTTCGGCATGGCAAGACTGTTTAGCCGGCTGCGGCTGAGCACCGGCCGCTTCTTCGCCGACGACATGGGCGTCTTGCCGGCCATGCCTCCCGTCATCATCTTCTGCGGCGTGCTCCGGATGCTGCCCGTGCTGCCCTGGCCCACCAGCCGCGGCGCCAGCAGCGCATCACCCTCGGCCACCTGCTCGTTCCGGCGCCGCTTGGCTGCCCGCTCCGCCGCCTCCTCGTCGGCCCGCTCCTCTGCCTCGCTGATCCGGTGCCGCTTCTTGCTCGTCAGCCCGTGCTGGATCACCTTGCTGCTGACTGTCGGCTCCACATTTTCCTTGTCTTCCTTGGTCTCCTCGCTGCCCGCCTTGCTCGCCGCGAACCCAAAGAGACTGGCCGTGAAGCTGCCGGGGAAGCTGCCAGGAATCCGTGGGATCATGGCGCTCGAGACGCTCGAAAAGGCCCCCGTCTTCTTGGCCGACGCAGGAGAAGGAGACACGGGATCGACAGGCACCGTCGATGGCCGCACGTGGCGCAGACTTGCCTGGCCACGTGATGAGCCGAAGCCGGTCGGCGAGCCCTGTCCAAAGCTGATGGTCTTGTCGCTGCGGAAAGTGAATGTGCTCGGAACATGCTCTTCCTCGGCCTCTTCTTTCTCTTCCTTTTCAGCCTCTCCAGTCTTTTTGGCCTTTTTCGTCAGTTTAGCTTCTTCAGCAGCAGTCTCACTCTTGCGCCTCTTGCTGTCTGCCCGCTTCAGCAGAGGATGCTCAGACAGGTCCGGATATAGAATCGTCTGGAACCGCCGCACACTAGGCTCCGGCTTCTCCATCGGCTCGCTCGCATCCACCTCCATGTGGCCAGACACATCGACTGCCTTGGCCGTCGTCAACGAGTTTGTCGGCGGTGCAAGTGCTCCCGAACGCGGAATAAACGACCGGAACAGGGAAGGCGACTTGTCTGAAAACAACGCCTGCTCCGTCCTCGGCGAAAATGTCACGTGCTTCACTAGCTTCCGGCGCGGAGGCGTCGTCGCCGGAGCCACTGGCATGGCCGGCAGCGCCTTGTTTACACGCACCGGCCCAGGTGTCCTGGAAAAGGGCATGGCCATCTTGCGCAGAGACGACGGCTGGGGAATGCCGCGCTTCGCTGGGCTGCTCGTCTCCTTGCTGGGCTCCACGAGACGCACTGTAGGAATGGCCGTCGTTGCTGTTGTTGCTGCTGTTGTCGTGGCCGGCTTCTTCATGGCAGACACCAACACTGGCGTCTCGCCCGCTCCGTGATGCGTGGGCGTCTTGGCGACAGAGCCAGGAGCTCGGACGCTCGGGAACCGTGACAGGCAGGATTTGGTGGGCGTGAGAAGCGACGATGCCACGGCCGGGCTGCGAGGCATAGAGGCATGGGCAGATGTAGATGCGGCAGAAGCAGAAGCCGCAGAGGCCAGAGAAGAAGTGGACGGCTTGGCTGTCAGACGCGGCAGGAAGCTGCCATCACGGGAGACGGGCCGGCTTGTCGATGCGTCGTCTTCCAGATTCTGCTTGATGCGCTTGGCGCCAGACATGACTGGCTGTTGCTGCTGTTTCTGCTGCTGTTGCTGCTGCTTCTGGTGCTGGTGAGGCGCCGTCTTGACAATCTTCCGCGCCGACGGTGGCTGCAGTCGCTTGCGGTCGCTGTGGCGGCTCATCATGGACAAGATGGACCGCTTCGCCGGTGACGGCGTTGCCGCATGCACGGCTGCCGGCGTGGGCGCCGCCTTCTTGGGCGTGTCGTCGAGATTGGCCTTGGACTGTGTCCGCTTGAGGCCACGCTTCATACCAGAGGCAGCACCGGCTGCTGCTGATGTTGCTGATGTTGCTGGCGACCCTGCCGCCGTGGAGACCGCCGCCTTGACGGGTGTGTGACGGCCGAGGGCCGCACGAAAGGCCGACGGGTGGTTGGCAATCGAGTCCATCTTCTCGAACTGGGCCGAGTGGGCAGCACTGTACCGCCCTGACCGGCTCTTGGGCTTGGCAATACGCCGCCCCTCGGCCTCCTGCTCCGCGGCCCGCTTCTGCTCACGCTCGGCCACGAGGTCGGCCCGGATCATGGTCGTCTTTTCCCGCAGCTCTTCCATCATCCGCAGAGCCTCCTGGCTCAGGCCAGAGTCTGGCTTGGGGGTGGTCTTTGCCAAGGGGGCACTGTTGAGAGGGCTCATGGCAGCACTCTCGCGGCGCGTAAAGCGAAAGGTGAAGGACGAGCTGGGCACACCGCCGGCGTCTGCGGCCGCAGATGTGGCAGACACGGCCGACGCCGCAGACACGCGGGACGGCGTGGCCTGCAGCAGGGCAGCCGTCGCCTCGGCCGACAGCGACGGGCTGATGGCCATGCTGCTGTCATTCGTGTCATATCGGACCTGCTTGCTGCTTCGCGGCACCGACTGGATGTCGGCAAAGCCCAGACGCAGGGCCGACGACGACGGCACCAGGGACACATGCGTCTTGCTCGGGTGCATCTCCGAGTCGGTGGGCAGGGGCGGCGAGGAGCTCGACGGGGTGCGTGGAGCTTCGTCGAGCTGTGGCTGCTCGGCGCGGGTCTCGTCCTGCTCGGCGAGGGCATCCAGGCTCTGGGCGAGGGGGGCACAAGTCTAGAGAGAATGTTAGTCTTGAAGCGTCTCGGTCTCGTGGCTTCGCAGTCTGCTCGATTCGAGCACGCAGCTCTGCTTCTCACCTTTGACGCGCTGGCTATCCGAGCCGAGCGCCGTCTCGTCATGGGCGCCATCTTGACGATTCCAGTTTTTGATCTTGGTTTCTTGGTTTTCTTTGTTTCTTGGACGTTGGGACTCTGGAAAGAAGCAGGTGACAATGAGTTGCTAGCTGATCAACAGCAATGATGTCAGTTCATACACGGTAGGGTAGTGTCGTGGCAAGCAAGGACCAAAGAGGACAAGGGGGGAAAAAAAGTAGATCTTGGTTTGAAAAGCACGCGCCAGTGACGGCTCTTGTTGGCATGCCTTAACGCCTGGTCTTATTATTCTTGTTTATTCTTGGGGTCTTGGGGGTTCTTGGGGGGTTCAATTGGATGGCAGAGTCCTCTTGTGGTGGGAAAAAAAAACGCGTAAAACAACCATACCAGGTCTGTTTATGTGGGTTTGTTTACTTTCCGTGTTGGTCCAAGCTCCTTGCACTAGCAACAGAACAGTGTTTGTACAGTGCATTGTATGTTTCAATACTGTGTGTTTCACGTGATGGTAGTCACCTGACGTCTAGGAGAGGAATCGTACGAGATGAAGTCTTACATCACCTCTACACAGTAGAAGGTTGTAGCAACTTCTCTCCTTCTGAGGACAGTGGACTACGTGAGTAAGAGTAAGAGTACTCATATGGGGGACTCGCCTCCCCGGATTACTGGAGGTGGGCAGCGGGAGGCGGTGTTGGGTGCATGGGCCACCTGGACAATGCTCAGGATTTTTTTCATCGTTTGGTTTTGCATTTTGAATTTTTCTAGCTTCAGCTCCAGCCGTCTTCGCCAGACCTTGTATACGAGTTGCTGAAATACGAGTACGAGCACTCGTGCGCCCTTGTCTTTTGCAGAGCCGAACCGCCTCGATTCCAAGGCACATTTGCCATCCCCTGTCTGAAATGTCGTGATCGAGGATGCTGGCAAAGCATATACTCGTACTCCAAAGTACGTATAGATCCTACTACGACTCACCTACTTTCGGGAAACTCGTCGGAAAGCGCTCGGTCTGCAAGAATGGCATGAGAGCGCCCTTTTATTCTGTTTCTTTCTGCTCCCTGCCATCACGGAACCGCACCGCGTCATCCAGATGGACAAGGGGCAAAAGGGGGCCAGCAAAGAGGGATTGGCTGCCGAGCTGAGAGAAAGATTTCGCAACGCTAGAATTCTTCCAGAAGGTCGTAGTGTGGAAAAACTGGATCAGCACCAGATCCTTCCTGTCCTAGCTCTGCCTCAGGTCGTATTTTCATCTGCTCCAACGCTTGAGCTAGTTTTTATTTCTTCTTTTGTCTTGTTTGCCGCTTTTCGGATTTCCAGAGGCGGTCCTCGTCCTCGTCAAGATCATGTTCTGCTACGAGTCCTCGTATGAGCAAGATGTGGCTCGGCTGATGAGAAATACCAAAATGTAACCTCTTAAGCCCGACGGTCATTTGCCTCTTTCGTCTTGTGCTTCAAGTAACTACTCCGTACGTACACTAACTACATACTCCGTAGTACGTACTCGTCCTCTCTCTGCTCGCAACGAGCTCTTCGAGTTCGGCAAGCTCCTCGGAGATCCTCTATTGCAGGGGGCTCCTACACCAGTGCTTCTCTCCCACTTACTGGTGCTTCCTCCTGTGCCGTGTTTCGCGGTTTGCATTACTGTGAAGGGACAAGTGCCTTCGGCGGAGTCCGACTAACAAGCTTGGACCTGGTCGCTACCTTGTCGCTGCCTTGGCGCCAAGCAACGTCTGGCGCTGCTCTTGGTGGACAGAGTACACTGTACCCTGTCCACTTAGGCAGCCTCCACATAGTGCGCTGTACTTTGTACTTTCCGCATACGTAGCATGTACCCCTCGTCAACAAATGGCTCAGGTGATGCGAAAAAAATTGTCTCTCAACAGCAGACAAGTACGGGCACCCTGTTTTCCCTTTTTGCCTTTTTGCCTTTTTTTTTTTCTTTTCTTTTTCTTTTTTTCTTTTCCTTTTTTATCTTTCTTTTTTTTTGTCGTTTTCTTTTTTTCTTCTTTTTTCTTTTCTTTTTCCTTGCCTTTTCGTGTGGTCGTATCCTCCGTAAGCAACACCCACCGAAGATCGGCTTCCCCGGTTTCTGCGTGCGAATGAGAAGCTCTCAACCTCTCATCCAATATGCGACCCTTGCATCGTCTGGTGGCCATAAACTGTGTACGGCCAGAACTGGGTCAGCCAGCTTTCGTATTCGCTCGTACGAGAAAGAGACGCTCTGTGCGAGTCCGAGTCCCCGTCCTCATGCTCGATTTTCCTTCGATTCGTTCTGCCATGCCTTCCACCACAGCCCGTAGCCGACTTCGGGGGTCACTAATACAAAGGAACAAGGGTGCGGGCGACAAAGGTGGTCTGTCCTGCGCCGTTTAGCAGCCCACTATACAAGCTTGGATGCAACAAAATGCGTAGACAAGATTTTCCAAACACCCTTCTCGTGGACGAGTCCATGATCAAATCCGAGTCGATCACGAGGCCGAGAGGCAAAAGGTACAGTGTACTCGTACTGGCACGCGTACTCGTACATGGTAGAGAAAGGCGGAGGAAACAGCGGAGAGATGGACAGTCGCTCCTGCCCGTTGTTGCTGTCATTCGTGCTCCGTACAGACGTTCGTCTCGGATATGGCCAGTAGGAATGGAAAGTACAACCGGCAATGTTGTCCGGTGGATCGTGACATATCCACTAGAGCGGGGGAAGCCCCCAGGTGACTTGACTTGCTCCCTAGCTTACTCGCACTCCGTTGACCGTAGTCGGTTGTAGTATTAGGTGGCATGGCGAGGATGAGAGGCAGGCGTGGACAAAGGCAGAAGTGGGGGCCTACGTACGGTACGCCGTCTGTACAGTGTACGAGTAGGCAGAGAGGGAAGAGGAAGAGGAAAAAAGAAGAGGAAACGGGAAAGAAGCCAGGTACAGGAGGGAAGCAGGGCCAGGAAAGAGCGAGCGGCCTCTTCCTATTTGAATACTTGCCCTTTTTAAACTTTTCCAGTCGTTTTGCAAAGAATTAAATTATTTTACCTCTTTTTTCCTTTTTTCTTTGCCCTTCTTTCCTTCTCTTCCATTTTTCTCTTCCATTTTTCTTTTTTTCTTTTCCTCTTCTACTTTTTTTTGGCGCCGTCTAGACCCTAACAACTTTTTTTGCCGTGCACCTGGCTCCCCCCCCCTCTCTTCTCCCCCCAATTCCATTCACATTACATAAAACCAACCCAATTCTTCTGTTTTTTTGCTTGCACCCAGCCTGTCATCGCCTTTTCTCTTATCATTTGAAACTCGTCAACGCGAGCACGCAACAAGCAAACTACTATCAACGTCGTTGTTTCTTTGACAGCTCTGAAAGCCCACCCCGTTTTCCCCATCAATCTCGGCGCCGGGTATTCCCATTGCATATCGTTTTTTTTTGCCCCTGGGCGTGCCACCCCATCTTATCTCTATCAATCCATCTGCTATCGTCTTCTACACAATCTGCTTCCCTTTTTGGCCCTTTCCTCACTGCCGATCCCAGACTGTCGGGTCTGGTTATCTGTCTGCTGTGAAGAGTCAAGAGTCGCCAACAAGAGGTCTTATTGGCGTAGGGAAAAGAGGGGGCAAGAGTGCAGGGCAAACAAGAAGGGGAAAAAAGGGAAAAAAAAAAAAAAAAAAAAAAAAAAAGGAAAGAGAAAGAAAGTCAGAGTGCTGGCGCGGGTGGATTGGTCCTTGCAGACATCAGAGCCGCATAGCGTTTGTACGAACAGAGAGCGTCGAGGTCTAGTAGACGTCGGCCGCCTGCTTGCCAGAATAAAGCTTGCCATTTCAGTGGTGCTTCTTGGTACCTCTTGGGGTCGTCTTCTTGGACAGAACTCAAAGGCATAGCTCACCTTGGCATCTCTTTACACACTCTCTCAGTCTCTCCGTCTCGCCGTCTCGCCGTCTCGCCATCTATCTTTGTCTATCTTTGTTTCTGTCTCTCTCTCTCTCTGCCTCGACTCTATACGCGCTCGTCCTCAGTTCGAACAGTCCTTCTTGTTCTCGCCTTTATTGTGTCTCATCCTGTTTTCCCGAGCTTCGTACAGCTCCTGTCTTACTTCTTGCGTCAACTTCTTGCGTCACCTGCCTTTTCTCCGCTGTCTTGCTCCTCCTCAGTGTTTCAAAATCATTCTTTTTTTTCTTTTCCCCTCCTTTTTCATTCTCCCCTACTCGAGGCGCTCGCCGCTCGCCGGTGATCCGCCTCGGCTACCAAGGCCATGGCAGACATGATGTCCCTCGAGAAGAACGACAGCATCAAGCACGACTCGGACGAGTCTCTCGACTCGGGCGACGAGATCGGCTCTGGAACGGCTGGCACGGGCACGACACCTGTAGCCCAGGATGGCCAGCCCATCAAGCGCAAGGGTGGTCGCAAGCCAGTAAGTTTTACGTAATGATGGACAGAGGAGACGGGAAGGCTCCAGCAGCAGTGCGACGAAGCAGGGCTAACCAACCCTCCAGATCTATGCCACTTCAGAAGAACGCAAGCAACGAAACCGCCAGGCTCAGGCTGCCTTCCGCGAGCGCCGCACCGAGTACATCAAGCAGCTCGAAGAGACCATCCGGGTCCACGAGCAGAACCTGCACAACCTCCAGACCGCCCACCGGCACGCGGCCGACGAGTGTCTGATGCTCCGCTACAAGAACTCTCTGCTTGAGCGCATCCTCCTCGAGAAGGGTGAGCATTTGCCTCTAGTCCTTTTCCTGCCTCTGTCTCCTCCTTTGGTCTTAACATTTATCAGGCATCGATGTCCAGGCAGAGCTTCGGGCCAAGACGGGCAGCCCCAACCTCGGCCCTACCCATATGCCCCAGAACATGGTCCAGCCACCGCCCATCCCGCGAGCGATTCTGAACCGACACCATGCGCGGCGCTCCAACTCGAGCATTGCACCCAAGCTGGAGCCCGGCACCACGTCCCTGCCGGGCCATCCAACTCCTACATCTGTCGCTGCCTCGCCGAAAAGCCGGCCCACGCCGTCTTCTCATTCGGCGTCCCCGACTGCCTCCACATCTGCCTATGGCGCATCTCCAGTTGCCTCTGCAAACGACCCGTCGTCTTCCATTCGGCCCGTTCTTTCGGCTCCTCACCCGCCACCTCCACCGCAGATCCATCCAACACCGCCAGTGCTGTCTGCACTTAAAGTCAACTCCCTGGCAGGTCTCTCCAACTTGGCAGGTCCTCTTCCTCCTCGATCTATACAGCAACGCCAGCAGCAGCAGTTCCAGCATGTCCAGCAACAACAGCAAGCCCAGCAGCGCCTGCAACAGCAACAGCAGCAGCAGGCTCTTCAGCAGCAGCAACAGCAGCAACAACAGCACCAGCACCAGCAACATCAGCACCAGCAACAGCACCAGCACCAGCAGCATCCCCACCACCAGCAACACGCCCCGCTTCCCTCACCGCAACCAGTGACTCCTCGGTCTGCAGGCGTCGGCTCGACTCCGTTCTACCCCGTGGCTTCCTTCCAGAACCACATTGAACAATTAGGCAAGCTGACTCCCACCCATCCTTCCTGTGCCATCTTTATAGAACTTTGGCGTCCTAGGCTGATTACGTGCATATAGAACAGGAGTACGACGCCGCCGACGACATGATCGAAGAAGCCGCCGAAAACGCAGACACGCCTTCCGTCCCGTATCCCACCCATGCCTTCTCAAACGGCACGTCAGGAATAAACATGGCCAGCCCCGTCACAAGCGCCCCGCCATCGGCGACATCTTCAGTTCTGGGTAACCAGAATAATAATGGCTATCCCTCCATGACGCAACTTCTCGACCCAGCTCTGGACTGGGATCCGTTTGGTCTCAGTGCGAGCATGCAGTTCCCGACACAGTTCTCTTTTGACACGAGCAACACGAGATGAGCGGTACGCCGACTCACTTCGCGCCTCTAATTATTAATAGTAGGCATCTTGCTTCATGGGTTCTTGTACCCTAGGCATTCGACCTCGCATACACACACGAGTTGTCTCTTTTGCTGCTCACAATATGTGCCAACACATTTCTGTTTGCACGCACACACTCATTTTCCATATATGACGACACGCGCACGTTAAGGATACATTTCTTTGCATTCATGGTGGTTTCCTGATTTTCCTTTGATACCCTCCATTTCATCATCCTCCTTGCTCCACATCCCCTTCCCTTTTAATTTCGCATATTCGGATCCATGGAACTAAAGTCATTGGGAAATATTTTCCTCTTTTTTGGAGATCGGTGGTTTGGGGCTATATATTCATAAAAACGGGCATACACTGGTGTACAGAATGGCAGGCCACGAGAAATGGGCTCAGAAAAAAGAAAGAGAAAAAAGCAACATATCTAGGAGTTCCAGGAGTCTGAAAGCGAACACCAAAAGTTTTTGTGTGCCTTTTTCTTGTCTTTGTGTTTTTTTTTCATGTGGTGGAGCAAAATACAAGAGTCTGAAAAAGAATACCCCGGTTTTGGAAAATATTGGTGTGTTTTTTGTATTTCTTTTTTTTTTATTTCTTACCCCTCCCTTGTTCTCCTATTCATGGCACATTTGGGACCCAAGATTGATACATCGTGAAGGATGAACCTGTATTCATTCACCTGCCCCATCCGCAAGAGTCACATGAAAAGCAACGAAAACGACTGCGCGATACGGAGTCACGCTCCACTGTCCGGGAGGGGGGAGGACTGAGGAAGCTGCGGCTATCTGTTCCTTTTGGTTCCGATGCAGCTCGGTCCCCTGTTTCTGGCTTCCGCTCTTTCATTCTTTTTTTTTTTTTCATATTCTTGCTTCTTGTGTTATGTTTAGCATTGCTCTATCTCATTCCCCCTCCACCTTTTGCTTTCTCTCCTCTTCAATTATCCTATTTACAGGTGCTTTATGTGAATATCTTGCCTTCTTTTCATTTGTCTTGCTCCACTGCTCTCGGTACGGACGAGTGCGGGCTAGATGGTCCGTTCTCGGTCGTGCTGGTGGGTGTGTGTTTATTTCTGTTGTGTGTTGTGCTGGAACTCTACAGTGTGCAGTCGGAGCACAGCGGAGGGCTGAGGGTCCAGCAAGCTCACGCGGAGCCAGACCATGTACAAGTATGGGTAAGTCAGGTAGGTTACTCGTACTCGTACTTGTACGAGTAAGCCGCCAGAGGGGGGCTGACAGAACTGCTTGTAGCTTACGAGTATATTTAAAGACAAAAAAATACAAGAATACACGAATACAAGAAGACGAATGTAAGAGTACTCGTACGAAAAAGATGGCGATGCAGGACGAAAAGCCAAGTTTTTCGTCTCCAGTTGCAATGTCTCCCCTGCTCTGAAATGGAACCTGGCGAGACTGCGCTATTACGTACAAGCCGACCAATCCTAGGCGTGGACGATGACGGAAGCAGCTGACCAGGTTGTTTATTGGGCAGGACAGGGGGGTGCAGAGCACGGACTCGATGGTTCTACTGCGTACGGAGTACGAGTAGTCGTACTCGTACTTGCGTGAGCATGACCTCGAGTTGGGGAGCTTACGGGGTGCTCGTACAGCTATTGTGCGCAGTATGACGGAGTGTGTGCGAGTATGCAGTTGTGTTGGTTTGCGCCATCTTGCCTTGTCCATGCACAGCCATAAGCAATAAGCGAGAAAAGGTAGTAGCCTCGACATGCGAGAGAGAGAGCCTTGGGTTCAGAGAGGAGTCTATTTGTGGATCCATATCCCGAGGCTCCAGTCTACACAAGTACGGAGTATATGTACGTTCACAGTAGTAGCAAGGTGGGTGATCAATGTGAAAGAGAGCAGACAACAATAGGAGTACGGATCTATTCGACAAATGTACTATATAGAGAGGCACAAGCAGTACTGAAATACAAGAGACCGTTTATCCAACCGCTTTTCCCATCACCAAGTCTGACCTCTGGTAGGACATCCACATTGCTTCACATGTCGAAGAACGGTGAGGCGGGGTGTAACCACGTTGGTGTCATGATGGATGTCAGGAGGGGTGTTTGTCAGGAAATTAATAAGCTGCAGAGGGTCCTCTTTGGAAACATTGTGAAAATTGAGGGAAACCGGAGCTTGCTGTCCGACGGCACGCAGCCATGGAGCAGCAGGTGAGTCAAACGGCGTCGTGCACTGACTAGCTGGTCGGCTGTCTGTTGGATAATCTGCAGCAGATTCACTTGCGATCTGGGTTGCCCAGACAGCTTTTCAATTTTCCACATAGAGCTACATGGACGGTGACCGAAGAGCTCCTTTTCTTTCGTTTGAGCCGAGACCACCTTGCTATTATGAAAGCGAGGCAGGAATTGGTGACACCTGAAAGAGGTAGCAAGAGAACAAGCACGTAAAGAGAGAGCCACACTCAGGTGAATCAATAAGGGTAGAGTGAGAGACCCAGTCGTAAGAAAAGGCCGTGACCCAGTCGTAATGCTGTGGGAGCCGACGCCCAGCCGAGACTAAAAATGGCACAGATTCCCTCCAGAGAACAGAGCATCGAGAGTCTTTGCCTTGGAATGCGAAGCGGACAAGCAAAGGGCTTGTTGAAGTTGTGAATCTTGGATGAGGTTGGAAGACGAAGAGCTTCTCGAACTTGTATTGGAGATCCAGGGTAAAATTAGTGATTCTGGATGTTGGGTCTAACTCAGTAGCATATCTCTCTATGTGAAATGCGAGCTAGGCGTGAAATTGCTAATCTTTGATGTCGTATCAAGTGGCAGAGAGAATGAGATGCTCTCCCCGATGGCTCAGAATGAATGGCCGCCGGCAACGCCTGGCAGAGCCCTGGCCTCATCGGAGCAGATAGCTTGTTCAGGTTTTCTTGACCGTGCGAGACATGCGAGTATTCGGTTTAAACCGAGGAGAGATTTCATGTCGAACAACAAATGATTTTATAGTTGGTTACAGCAGTATGGACAGCGGTTGCGACGGACGCGAGGCCGAGTACTAGTGCTTCATCTCATTTTCTCGAATATATGATATGAAAGAACCAATTCTTTGATCCTTACGTATTCTTTGATCTTGCTGTATATGTCATCTGAAATAAAAAAAGATGAGTCCCAAAAGCCAGCGAGCTCCCCAAAGAGTATGTGAACGAGGATGCTTATCATCAATATGATATGGTGACTGCCTCAGATGTCACACAACAACGTATCCTGGATACTGCATATTGCCGTTCGAACGGCCATGGAATGGTTTTATTTCTGTATGAGTTCTTCACCTGCTCACTGCCCTGCATCACTTATTTTAGACCGTCTGTTCTCATTCACCTGTTTCAGAGCCACTGGCATCACATACCCTCTGCCATTATATAAAGTCCCGCACGCTCTCGTAGCATGAAGAGTTCTCCTGGACCCCCAAACCCGCAACAGCAACAACAACAATGCCTTATCCAGAGAGAGGAGCCAACGCCGAGACTGCCTTTGAGGGCAAGCCCCAGAAGACCGAAGAGAATGACAACCATGCTGGGGCGCCAGTCGCAGGCACTGCTTCCACTGCCGACGCTGCGAGTCTCTCCTCCGCCTTTCTGGATAGCGTGGACAACCTGGACAGTTTGGACAGCCTGGAAAGCGGGAGTATGGCCGAACTGCTGACGCGAGAGGATTTCGAGTCGGAGCAAGACAGCGAGGGAGGAGACGAGGTGAGGCAGGGGCTGTATGCCCCGTACCTGGTCAACGCCCGCAAGCAGCTGGACGACAGACACGCCACCCTGCCGGGGAGAACGCCTTATCGGCACGGTCCGCCTTCTTCTGAGCAGCACTGGAGAGCTTCCATCAGGCCAAGGCAGCTGCTTCATTCCCTGCTCTCCAGAGGCGAAACCGAGACGACGGCACAGAATCCTCGGGAGGCACAAAAAGAGCAGCAAACAGAGATACGAGGCCCGGGGTTCTCGCTCGCCAGGGCCGCAGCCATTGCCGTCCGTCTGAAGCGCCTGTCACGGCATGCCAGGGCTGTTCTGCAGACAAGACTGACAAAGCAAGCCGTCGACCCGGCCGAGGACGTCATAGATTCCTCTATCACGGCTTCTCCTCATGCTCAGCTGCCTACCTCGGTCGATGCTGGGAAGGATAAGGGCGACGGCGACTGGGTCATCATGGCTCATCCGGAGACAGGACAGGCTTGAATCTTGTCCTCAGGGGACTGGACGTGGCGCAATAGCGACGACATAAACACGTGACCATACATACAGTGGCAATGAAGAGGGCACGGTACGGACACTGTCTACTGTACAAAACCCTAATGCAAAAATAAAAATACCACACGGCAATTTTTGTGGGGAGAGAGCTCCGAGTACAGATGCGCCCAGGAGGACATCCCCAATTACGAGGTCGAGTACGCAGCAGGACGATGCGACGCACTGTATACCTGGCAGCTTAACACGACAGGAGCTGCGTACGCAGGAGGAAGTGTTCACATCAGAGAGCTGCCGGCCATGTTGTAAGCTGGCCAGAACAGGAACACGACGCAGAAGGAGTGGCGCTCTTTGTGTCCCAGAGAAGAGGAAGAGGAAGCAGGGCCAGGGAAGAAAGCAAAGGGGCAGAGGGCAAAGGAGCAAAACGGGAAGTAAAGGAAGCAGAGGTAGCAAAGGAAGCAGAGGAGGCAAAAGAGCAAAAAGAAAGTAGAAGAATGTACATTTGTGTAGTGGGGAATGTTTTTCTCTTTCCCATAATGCCAATTTTTTTTTTCGAGTTTTTCTGATAGCCATCTTTGTACCTGTGGCGTATTTCCCTAGTATTTTTCTGCTCGGAGCACTAGAGCGGAACATGTGCGCCTAGCAAATTTCCTGAATAATTTTTTCTCTCACTGGTCGCCTGAGCCCTCTTGCCTATTTTCGTGCCCTTCTTCCTTTTTGCCTTCCCCCCCCCTCTTCTTTCTCTCTCTCTTCTCTCTTTCGCTCTCTCTAGCCTCCTCGCAACCAATCTTGCATATCTGCAATTCTGCATCCCAGACCGCAACCACATTGTCGGCATAGTATTTTCGCCTTTTCAAAAGGCGAATAAGCCCCAGCGACACGATGTCCGTCGCGTCAAAGGTTTGTCTTTTTTTCCTTTTCTCCTCATTTTGTCATTTTTTGTATTTTCTTCAGCCTCTGCCCAATTGTGGGATTTTACCATTTTTTCCTGTTTTTTCTTGCTTTAATTTTTCTTTCTCTCTTTTTGGAATTGCTCCCCATTCCCTCTGGACGAATCGCATTCGACGTCATCGCAGGTCTCTGTCTACCTCTTGTCTCCTCTGTCTGCGCAGCTGCTCGCTGTCGAGCCATTGCCGTCTTGGCATGCTGTCGCCGAAGTCCAGTCTGGCGAGGATCGATTCGAGAGATTCTGGCTTTTTGAATGGCACTCTTGCATGATCATGCACTTTCTCCAGCCAATTATTTGTACTAACAGCCTTTCTTTTTCTACAGAACCCCTATGACCTCCTCGGTAAGAAATCTCTCGACTCCGAAAACGTTTTCTCCAGGCTCTCTCTTTTTTTGCCCGATTCGTTCTCGATAGACAAAAGACAGTCAAAAGCGAAACGCGGCAAGACGACTGCTCTGAACTACAGAAGCTAATATTGTTTCTCTAGGCAACGAGGATGGTGATGTGGCAGCTGCTCCCAAGGCTCCTGTGCGGAAGGATGCCAAGGCTTCTGCTCCTGCTGCTGCCCCTGCTCGGCGTCCGGCTGGCAACGATGCCGGTATGTTTTTCTTTTCCACTCTCTCGCTGCTCTGGAGCTTGTCACTGACCATACAGCGTACCGCGACCGCAATGCAGGCAGCGAACGCAACCGGGTAAAGACCACCGAGGAGGCCCCGCGCGGCGGCCCTCGTGGCGGCCATGGTGCTCGCGTTCGTGGTGGTATGTGCATCCTCACCGTCCAGTATCGAGAAAGAGAGAGAGAGGGGGGGGGGGAGAGAGAAAAAGAGAGGGAGAGAGAGGGACAGGCTTGCTAACTGTACAGGACGTGGCGGCCGGTTCCCCCGTGACCGTGACGACCGGCACTCCAAGGGCCTGCCTAGGTATGTTTCGGGAAAGCCGTGTTAGCAGCCAGGATGGGAAGAGAGATGGGATGGCTAACATGGGTATGCAGCTCCAACGAGAAGCACGCTAGCGGTAATGTCGAGGGCGAGGCCGAGAAGCGGGATGAGGAGGCTGGCGAGGCCATTGCCAAGAACGATGAGCGGGATGCCATTGCTGAGGATGTCGCCGCCGAGGACCAGGAGCCCGAGGAGAAGCAGCTGACGCTGGACGATTTCCTGGCCCAGCAGGCCGAGAAGAAGCTCTCTCTCGGAGAGGCCGGCTTGGCTGTCCGCCAGGCCAACGAGGGCACCAAGCTCAACAAGCAGTGGGCCTCGGCCAAGGCTCTCGTCAAGGAAGATGGCGACGAGTTCATTGCCGGCTCCGGCGGCAAGGCCAAGCGCGAGCGTGAGCGCAAGGTCAAGCAGATCGTCGAGATCGACCAGCGCTACGTGGAGCCTGAGCGGCCGCGTGGTGGTGCCCGTGGCGGCCGTGGCCGCGGCGGCGACTCTTTCCGCGGTGGCCGTGGCGGCGAACGCGGCGAGCGTGGTGAGCGCAGTGAGCGCGGCGAGTTCCGTGGCGGTCGTGGCGGTCCTCGTGGCGGTCCTCACAGCGGTCCCCGCGGTGGTGCTCGTGGCCGTGGCGAGCCTCGTGGCGCCTTCCGCGGAGGTGCTCCTCGCGTGGTTGAGCTCAACCCCAAGGACGAGAGCGCGTTCCCGAGCCTCGGCAGCAACTAATTTTGACGTTGCCGTCCTGAAAGTGCCTCATCATCGCTCCTTTTTGTGTTGCCTCAGCTCTGCTTCCCTTTTTTCTTTTTGTAGTGGCAGTGGCTGTGAAGAGGACGAACATCCCCCCCCCCCCCCCCCCCAAATGGAGGCGTATAAAAATCAAACGGGTCTTGTCTTGCCAGCTCGGATGATCATTCATTATGCACACATATATCAAAAGCACATACACAAAAGTAGGTTTTTTTAAAAAAAAATAACAAAAAAATTCAAATAACACTCTTCCTCTTTTCTCTTTTTTTTTCTCTTGTTTTTCTTTTGTTTCTTTTTTCGTTTCCCCTAGCCGTTTGGCTCTTTCCAAATGCTCTCTCTCAATCTGTCAATCTGATCTACATGCCACGCTCTTCGCTGCAGGACAGTTTTGTTTTCTCTTTTCCTGGGACTGGTCGGGGGGGAAACTAAAAATCAAAAAGCTGGGGATAAAGGGGGCTTCTCTTTTTTTTGTTGGCTTTGTTCATGTTTTGCTTTTCTTGGTGGTCTCGGGGAGAGGAGGAAGGGGAGGGGAAAGGGCTTTACGATTTGCTTTTGCGGGTGACAAGAGGGCAAAAGGGGTGTCATCTGATATAGGAATGGGGATCTGTTTCTGTTTCTCTTCTCGCCTTTTCTTTGCTCTCTATCTATTTTAAAAATTTTCTCTCAATCTTTACATCAGTAAGGCTCGTAATCTCATAGAGGCTATCTATCCTACAATCTTTTTCAATACTAGAGATGGTCGTCTTTGAAAGAGTATCATATAGTGCATTTCATATACCAAAAGACGCTGGAGAAACAAACAAAAAAGAGATGAACAAAATCCATGCAAAAAAAACACACACAAGAACAAAAAAACTACAACGTCCACACCCGCCGAAGGGCACCGCGGACATCCATGGCAACGCTGGCCACCAGCAGCACGGCATTGAACACGACCATGAGGTAAAAGGGCGCGGCCGGCGTCCAGACATCAAAGAGATATCCTCCCAGCTTAGTCAGCAAAAGGATAGCAGCGCCGCCACACCACGAGTAGATGCCGGCGATGGAGCCCTTGAGCCGGATCCGCGAAGCGGCTGGCCGGGCACGCGAGGCGGGCGGTGCCGAGACGGACAAGAGAGGCGTATCCTCAGCGTCGGCAGCCGCCTCTACCGAGGTGGCCGCGTCTGTCTCTCCCTCTGCTGTCACCCGGCCATCCGCCTCCGCCTCCGCCTCGTCCGCTGCGAGCACGCCCGTCCCCAGCGACCCCAGACTGCAGACGATGACGCCGATCTGGCTGATGCCGATGAGGATGGCGGCCAGAAAGACGAGGGGCGATCCGCCGCGGCCGCCCTCGTTGCGGAACTCGGGGCTCGGCAGCAGGGCAAACAGCAGGTAGCCGGCGATGCCCAGGACGGTGGCGATGACGAGCGGGATGCGTCGTCCATTTGTAGTATTGGCACTGGCCCCTTTGCTGGATCGGCCGCTCCTCGACAGATAGCCAAAGAGCGGCGCACACAGCAGTCCCATGAGCTGGGCGACGCCGGTCAGGATGGCGGCCAGGACGTAGGCGGCGCGGCACTCCTTCTTGAGCTCGGGCGACGAGTCGTGCGGCGAGCCCTGGCAGAAGCCGTGGTCGATAAAGTAGGCGTCGACAAAGAGCGGCACAAAGAGCGAGATGGCGACGGTCGAGGCGCGGGCCACGAAGCCGCCGAGGTAGCCGAGGGCAATGTCGGCGTCGCGGAAGCCGAGCACGACAGAGTCGTGGAGCAGGCGCCAGTAGGGGTAGAGGGGGCGCAGAGGGCGAGCGAGGCGGCGGAGGCGCCAGAGGAGGGAGCGGGAAGCGGTGTCGTCGTCGTCGTCGTCTTGCCGAGACGTCTTGGGCCAGGTAGGGCTGCGGCCGCCCTCGGAGAGGATCTCTTGGATGCTGAGCAGCTCGTCGTGGCCTGCCTGTTGCGGGTCGGCTGCGGCCGGATCTGTCGGGTCTGCCGGGTCAGCATGGGGCACGACGGGGCCTGGCGCCGCCCCTTCAGCCTCGCCGGCCCATCCGAGCAGCATGCGCCAGCCCTTGTCGTCCTCGCCCGGCAGGTGGCGCAGGCCGACAAAGACAAAGGCGGCGACGACGAGAGCGACGGCGGCGACGACGTAGAAGCTGCAGGCGACAGCGTCGGCCATGGTGAAGCCGTCGAGGCTGCTGAACTGGGTCGGCAGGGGCAGAAAGAGCGAGAGGGCGACGAGGGCGCCGCAGCCGGTGAAGAGGCCGACAAAGCCGGCGAGCTTGCCGGGTTTGCTATTGTCCCGGTTGTCCCGGTTGTCTCTGCTGTTGGCGGCTCCGACACTCTCCGTGTCCTGGGACACGCTGGCGCCTCGGCTGCGGCTGGCGCCTCCACCTCCGCTGAAACTGTAGCTATGGCGGGCAGGCCGCGCGGCGTGGCGCTGGCTCTCGGCAAAGCGTTCGGGGGTGATGGTGAGCTGCGACTCGATGGAGAGGGTGCTGTCGCGGTTGTTGCGGGCGGTCTTGGGTGGGCTGGAGGCGGCGGCCGAGGCCGAAGTTGTGGCAGACGAGGACGAGTGCCGTCGCTGTGGCGTGGACTCGTCGGTCAGCGAGGGCAGGATGGCCGTCACCATGGTGGCGCTGGAATGTCAGCAGAAAGACAGAGGATAGGAGACGGAGAGAGAGAGGAGACGGAGAGAGAAGACGTACGTGGCTGTGGCGCCCAAGGCAAAGAGGATGCGGGCCAGCAGCAGTTGGGGGTAGACATTGGTGGCCTGGACGGAGAGGACGAGGGAGAGGGCGATGACGGCATAGCCAATGACGGCGACGAGACGGACGCCGAGCCGGTCCGAGACGAGGCCCCAGACGGGACAGGCGACGAGGGCGACGAGCTCGTCGACGAAGCCGAGGGTGCCGACGATGCCGCCGACGCCGTGCTTGACGCCGATGAGGTCTGTGATGACAAAGGAGATGCTGCTGTTGAGGAAGACGAGGAAGGAGATGGAGAAGAGCGAGATGCCGAGCAGGTAGGTGGCCGCCTGCAGAGGCGTGGCAGACTGCGCAAAGGGCAGCCGGCGCATGATGGAGGCCATCTCGACCTCTGTGGTTTGTGACTCCGAATTTGTGATTCTGTGATTCTGAGATTCTGTGATTCTGATATAATGAGATATTTATATCCGAGACAATAGGCAAAACGGCAAGCTCAAGAGCTCAAAAGGGTCCAAACGGCAATAGCTCAATAGGTCAAAAGGTCAATAGCCAAATTCAGACACTCGCTTCTCTCTCACATGGCTCGCTGGCAAGACGGTGTGTGTCTTGACGTCCAGCATGCCGTCGAAATAAAAACAAGAACCCCAAAAAGTACACGCGCAGACACGGAGAAAGGGAGCTACGAGAGCACTACGCAGCACTACGCAGCACTACGCAGCACTACGCACCTAGTGCTGCGGGCTTCGGCGTAATTGGCCCTGTAAATCTCCAGAGGTGCTAAAACGCACCTAAAACGTGGGGTTTTTCTAGGCAGTGGGCTGCTACGGAGTAGTTGGGGAAACAGTGCGTCGGCCGAAGTCGGAGCAGTCTGTTTATGTAAACAAGACTATCACCATGCTAAGAGAGCTCTTGGTTTCACAGCTACGACATTGTTGTCGAGGATATACAGAGTACTCTGGCATCGTGTACTACGCCACGATGAGGCACCCAACGATTCCCAACGCATCATCCTGCCGGGGCTTCATAGGCTTCTTGTGAGTGGCCGAAACGAAAGAGGGTGGCAGCACCTGCTGTTTATCCCACTCAGACACCTACCTTTTCTTCAAACAAACCCTTCAACTTTTCTTCATAAATTCGTCGATCCTCCAGCTTCTGCGCAATAATCGTCTTTGTATCTGCCTTCCACATCCTGCTGATTTCAGACCACGGCCGGTCATTACCGAGAAACAAGGGGGCAATCTGACAGTTGATAACCTGGACGAGAGCCTGCATCGTCAGCAGAGAGCTCAAGAACCAATTCCGTCGTACAGTCCAGCTCTCTTCCATCACAGAACTCAATGCCAGCCCGCAGGCTTCCTGGACCGCCCTGAATACCTCCATAAACTTGACGCGTGCCTTTTCGTATCCCTCATATCCCTTGTTGGCAATCTGGTCAAACGATTGACATGTCAGCCAGGACGGGGGACGCAGAAAGTCTATATGCGCAGCAAAGATCCATTCGAGGTCGTAGATTCCCGTGATATTCCAGTCGTCATCAATCATGATGTTTCCGGCATTCTGGTCAGACATGTGCAGCACAAACGGCCCATTGCGGCGGCTCTCTGGCAGTATGTGATGGGAAACAGAACGCATGAGCGCATGGATGGCCATTTGATGCTCGCAGTCTCTCTCGTCAAAGGCACCATTTGGGGCTTGAAGAAATCGCTGTTCATTAAATGTCATCAGATCCGAAACGTATTGGTCCATGTTGGTATACGTCTTATCGCTGCCCATGGTTCTTGGTGCTCCCGTGTTCTCGTGGAACAGTACGTTGCGCGAAATCGGCCTGCCGTCGAGAGCTATCGTGCCGTCGGCATGGAACCGAAAGGTCCCGATCCGAGGCTGAGGGATGCGGGCCAGTGCCGGCATGATTCGAGAGAGGCCCTGGAACAGGTTGGGCATCCTCTCCTCGAGGATCGGCTTGTTGTCCGCAGCTTCGGACAGTCTTTTTCCGAAACGAGCACTGTCAAAGTACTCAATTACCATGTCCCCCGACGTCAGTGGTATAGGCGGTGGCTGCACGGCAAGGTAGTCGGAGAGGAGAGGTCGGCGTGTCCAGACGGAGAGCCGCTGGCGGATGCAGAGCCAGACTCGACGTAGCAGAGGGAGGTGGCAGGCATGGGCGTAGGCAATCTGAGTTCGGATTAGATTCCTTTTCAGAACAAATCAGAACAAAGGCAACACAACTTACAGCAGTTCCATCGGGAAGTCCAAAGCCATACAGATGAGGAATTCGAATTTGAGGACAGTGGCGCTGCATCCACACATACGAAGCCGTCTCACACCGCATCTTGTCCTGTATAGAACCGGGATAGATGGCTTCTGCACAGGACGACGGCATGGGGCAACGCAAAAGACTGTGCTCTTCGTATCTGTCGTGTCTGCAGTGTCTTTTGCATCTTCGTCTCTTGTGCCCCTTGTGTCCGTGTCTCTCACTTTGACTCTTCTCTTGATCTCCATGGGTATGGCAACGTTGAAGCACCCCGTCCGCCACTGCCGAGGATGTCCCGTCTTCACGCGAGTGGCATCCACGCCCATGTAAAAAGCAACCAGGTTTTCTAGGGCTGTCATCTGCTCATAGAGCGGAACCTTAAAGGCCAGCCTCTCGTTATACTGCCTGTACTCGTCGACGACATTGACTTCGCTCTCCAGAGCTTCTTCGAGGTCGAGCCTCGCACTGACAGTCGGTATTTTTTTGGACATGGTGATACGACATGTCAAGGGGGAACCCGGCCGCTGCGAATCACACGGCCATCGGGGCTGGCTGTGGCCATGTGCTTTTCAGGAGTCGTGCCTGGTTGTCAGCCTGATTGCTTTGTCAGCATCCCTGCACGTGACATAAGAGAGCACAGGACGCAGAACAGGGAACAGGCAGGACAGGCAGAGCACGCATCTGCATCCTTTATTACTGCCAAAAATGATTCGACGTCTTTACTGTGTAGGATGCTACGTAGGATGGAGGCCATCGACACTCGTAGAAACTATAAAAAGCACCAAAAACACACCTAAAACGCGGGGCTTTGGCAGATGGACGGCTGAGCAAACTGGCATTTTATAGTGGACGCCCTCACCGCTTTCAGCTAATCTCCGTTATCTCTGCGGGCACAATTTTTCAGTCTCGCCCCCGATCTCGGTTCGAGGTGGTCCGAGGCCCTCTCGCGCACTGCTCACACCGATTGGCGGCCGTCTTGTCACTCGTCTGGACCCGTCGGCTCTCGCCTCTTTTCCTGAGCAATCTTCGTCCCCCCCCCTCTCCAACCGAACATGTCGGCTTCCCTGCCCGGCAGCCGCGAGCTGCCGGCTTCCCAGTACGACCTCAACACCTACTGGGGCCGCGTGCAGCACACGGCCGGCATCACGGACCCGCGGACGCTGCTGGTGGGCAGCAGCGGCCTGGAGCAGGCCAAGGCGGCCATTGTTGCCTACAAGCAGGGCGAGGTCAAGGAGATGACGCCGGAGCTGTGGCAGGCCAAGAAGATTGTGGACTCGACGCTGCACCCAGACACGGGCGAGCCGGTGCTGCTGCCGTTTCGCATGTCGTGCTTTGTCCTGACGAACCTGGTCGTGACGGCCGGCATGCTGACACCAGGGCTCGGGGTGAGTGGGGAGACAAAAGACAGAGAGACAAAAGACGGAAACAAAAAAAGAGCTCCGGACTGACTACCTGATAGACGACAGGCACGATCCTGTGGCAGATTGCCAACCAGTCGGTCAACGTGGCCGTCAACAGCTCCAATGCCAACAAGTCGTCGCCGCTGACCTACGCAAAGCTGGCCCAGTCCTACTGCCTCGCCGTCGGCGCCTCGTGCTCGGTGGCCGTCGGGCTCAACAGCCTCGTGCCGCGCCTGCGCCACCTGCAGCCGTCGACGCGACTCGTGCTGAGCCGGCTCGTGCCTTTTGCCGCCGTCGCCACGGCCGGTGCCCTCAACGTCTTTCTCATGCGCGGCGAGGAGATGCGCACCGGCATCGACGTGTACCCGCTCAAGAGCAACTCCAAGAGCGACTCCCAGACGGACTCCCCGACAGAGTCGGACTCGGACTCGTCATCTCTCGGCCGCAGCAAAAAGGCAGCGACGCTGGCCGTGGGCGAGACGGCCCTGTCGCGCGTGCTCAACAGCTCGCCCGTCATGGTCATCCCGCCGCTCCTCCTCGTGCGTCTCCAGCGGACCGCCTGGCTGCAGCAGCGGCCGCGTCTCGTCCTGCCGCTCAACCTCGGTCTCATCACGGCCACGAGCTTCGCTGTGCTGCCGCTCGCCCTGGCCGCCTTTCCCCAGCGCCAAAAGATCGCCGCAGACTCGCTGGAGCCCGAGTTCCACGGCCGCGGTGGCGTCGACGGACTGGTTGAGTTCAATCGGGGCATATGAAGAGATTAAAGAGCTGAAAATGAAAGAAAGCAAATAGAAAACAGGGAAAAAGAATGGGTAGACAGGATCGTAGACGGATCGTAGACGGGGTGGAGCTCTGCACCGGTAGTCTGGGAGACGAGGTGAGAGGGACGGTATTCTTTGTTCAGGCGTGTACGTTACGAGGCCCAGAGGGCTGTCTGTGTGGCGTCGGCCAACACGACAGGAAAGGGAGGATGTAAGATGACAGGCCCTTCGGCCGTTTTCCGTTTGTAGTATTAATTTACGCAGCACGTTATTGGCAAGATGAGCGGCAGGGATTCTTTTGTTCCGAAGAATACGGAGAAGTCTCGTAGGGTAGGGACGTTGCTGGAAGATTGACAGTCCGGCCAGGATAGACAGATGGACAGGATGGACGTAGTGATGGCTGACACACATCTACGCAGTATTCTGTACACTATAGGCACAAGAGAATGTACATTGGAATACCCTGTTCTATTGCCTGCCATTGTCTCCTTTCTACCATGTATTGTCTCTGAGGCACTCAGGAGAGCACGTGGCTTGCCAGGTCTGTCGAGTTGTCGAATGTTCCTTGCACAGCGTTTCTTGGCCGCACGCGTACCAGCAGCCGATGAGCATACTCTGGACTCTGGACTCGTCATCTCACCCATTCTCCTCTCTCCTCTTCTTTCCATTCTTTCATTTCTGCGAGTATTCTTTTCTTTCATCTTGGATTTTTATATTTTATAATCAGTCGTGCCAGTAGCCTTCTAGGGAGGTCCCAAAGAGTTCGCAAGGGACATGTGCATTAGCAGCAACTCGTACTATGTATGCCGTTATCCTCTGTACGAGTTCTTGTGGTCTGGCAGAGGGTTCGCAGCAGCAACCCAGGTCCGCATCTGCAGGCGTCGCTGACCCCGGGCAGGCTAGTAAAAGTGGGAAGCTACACACCAAAAAAGTACGAGTACTTGTACATACGAGTAACTCGTACGGAGTACAAGTAGGTACAGACGGGGTAGCTCTACTGTATACATACAGTATTCGTACAGTACAATACTCTACTCAGTCACATTAGTCAGCTGTTGCACCAAGAAGGAGCGTACGGAGTACTTTCGCATATTCGGCACAGAGTTTTGCCTCTTTGTGACTTTTCCCTTTCAGGCAAGCCCGTCGCAGCAGCGGATGAAAGAGTGGCTTGCCAGATACAGTCGAGGTACGGAGTACTTTATGCTCACTCGTCGCAGCGGCATTCACGCGCGCTTGTACCTCGTACTCACCCTCCATTACAGTGTACTCGTCCTGCGAGTAGGAGGACTAGCACTGCGTGTACGGAGTATGCGTAGTCGTATTGTACTCGTAGTTAGTGAGTACTCGTATCTCGTACTCTCTGGTCTCGAGCCGTGACTACATACGAGGAGTACCAATACAGAAGCGTCTGGGACGGGGTTCCTCAGAGAAAGGCGTCGTAGTTCTTGGACGCGTCGGACTTGTACAAAGGTACATGGTACCAGCGACTAGGAAGGCCTCTCTTCACAAACAGTGGCACGACCACCAATTACATAAGCAGAACCACAACCCCCGCGCCAGAAAGGATCCCTTTGCTCATACGAGTCCTCGCACGGGCTGGTGCTGGTGCTCGAGGACGTAGTACCGCGTACTGCGTACTGCGTACGAGTACTCGTACTTGTACTTGCAACCCTATCCAAGCCCCACCGCCTCGGTTCCTGCACGAGCAAGAGCCAGTCCCGTGGCTTCCTCTTGTTTCCTCTCTTGTTTTCCTTGTTTTCTCTCTCCTCTTTTCCTCTTTTCCTCTTCCTTTCTTTCTGTCTCCGGTGCCCTCTGTGAATGGTTCACTGGACACTACACCGTTAGTCATGTTTTTGTAGTATCTCGGGTCTCCACTAGCCTGCAGGCGTTAGCAGGTGGCAAAATCCCCCATGGCTCCATGGCTCTATTGTTGCTCTTCCCCCTTCAGCCATCTGTTGCACAATCATTCGTGTTGTACGGAAGTAGTAGATAAATAGTCACTGGCTAAAGTGATGTGACTTTTTGAGACAGGTCAGTCTTTGCTATTGTTTTTTTTCTCTTCCCTTTTTCCCTTTTTCCTTTTCCCCTTTACTTTCTCTTTTTTGGTAGTCTGCCGAGTCGAGTACTAAGCAGGGGTGATATGGAGACTGGTCAGAGTGCGAGTACATACGAGTAGTACTGTAGAGAGTACCCCGTACTACTATGTATGTACGAGTACGGAGTACGTACTCCGTACTCGTACTTGTCTCTACTCTGTACATACTCATACGTATAGTAGCAGTTTGGATTCCTTCCTGGGACAGGAGAAGGACGAGATATGACGAGTAGACTATCCGCAGTAGAACGCAAGAGTACGAGTAGAGAACCTCTCGGCGGACCAGCACAGAACAGGAGCAATCTGACGGATTGCTGCTTGATTGACTCCCGGAAGCAAGACAGAAACGCCTTGGGCAGCAGGAGGGAAAAAAAAAGTACAAAAAGACAAGAGTACAGAGTACGGAAAATACGAGAGTACTTGCAAGAGACAGTGCTTCGTTAGTGGCATTACAGGGCGAAACGTGCTGAACCGGCCTCTTTCAGTGGACCCCTGGCAGTGTTTAGTGGTCATTGTTGGCTTGTCAGCAAAAACCCGGAACAGCGGTAGGTTGATCCCGTCCAGGTTCGCGAATGGCCATTGTGCTCTGTGCGGACTCGTCCAACTCGACTGGACTGCTTTGTACTCGTTCTAGGCAGTCCTCGCACTCGCAGTACGAGTACACCAGATCGTCGGCTGTGGCAAGAAGGCTGCGTGCACAGTACTCCATACTCGTACACGAACACGTTCCTTTCCCCCTTTCCTCTTTTATTCTTTTTCTCTTTCTTTTTCTCTTTTTTTCTCTCTTTTTTTTCTTTCTTTTTTTCCTTCCCCCCCCTCCCCTCCATTTCTTTTCTTTTTTCTTCGCTGCCCTTTCCTGCCCTGTTTCGAACGCCTGTCTCGTATCTAAGCCATTTCTGCTGGTATTTTCCCACCTGACACAGCTCCTTCCAGATTGACTGGGCACAGTGTCTTGTTCTAGTTCTCACGGTGAGGTTGAGAATCCCCCCTCCCGAATTCCTAGGAGAGGAACAGTAAAAAAATAGACCGAAAGAGAGAAAAAAAGCGAAGAGAGAGAAAGAGAAAGAACAAGAAAAAGGCACAGAAAGACAAAAAGACAAAAAGGCAAAAAAGGCAAGCAAACCGCACCTACGTAGTGATGGATCAAACGACATGGCAGAAATATACTCGTACACAGTACTCGTAGAGGGTAGAGAGGCACGCGCGAATGCAACCAAGAATGCGGTGCAGCTTGGCGAGATAAGAGCCAACCCACCAGCTCCGCACCCATTCTGAGGCCTGTGTCTGCCGAGTACGAGCACTCGTACGGAATAGTCCTGTAGTCCTGTTTCCTCCTGCACTGTTCTGCACTGTCCTGCACTGTCCTGCACTGTCCTCCTCGTCGCTCCCCCCTCCCATGGCCAGCCGCCTTCTCCGCCAATGCTAGTGACGGGTACGGAGTACTGCGTACACACAGGCACCCAGACTGCTAACGCACAGCACACTACACCCAGCAAACAGCTCACAGCACACAGCACACAGCACACCAAGTGCGCTACACTACTCTGCGACTGGCTGGCGACTCGCCCTCTGCATGCTAGCCAACCTCTCTGTCGGTCTGCTCCCACCCTCCTCCTGCCTCTGGCCTCTGGTCTCCTCTCTGGCCTCTCTTGTCTCTCTCGTCTTTCTTGTCTCTCTTGCCCTCTGATAATCTCCCCTTTCCTCCATCTCTACCGACCTCTGAGAGCCTCCTTCTCTGTTCATTTCCCTCTCTTTTTTTCCCTCTCTGTCTCTACCTTTTTATTTCTCTCGCTGCTTCCCCCCCCCCATTGAATCACCGAAGAGAGGATTTGATAGGATCCAAGACAAGAGCCCCGCTAAGAGTCGCGGCATTCCTTTCGTCCCTGCAGTGCCTGAGCTGCCATCTTTTCCACACACGAGACACCTTTTCGAGACGTGTTCTCGACTCTTCAGCAGTGCTTCTGGTCTCGAGAGCGAGAGAGCCTGTCGTACGGAAGGCCTGGCTTCATTTTGAGCCCAAAGTCCATCGACTCTGCCCTTGTTTCCACTGTACATTTTGTATTGGAATATTTTTTTTCATTTTTCATTTTTCATTTTTCATTATTTTATTATTTTATTTTTATATTTTTTTCACTTTCTCATTTTCTCGTTTTTCCCCTACTGTGTGCTGGGCTCAGTTTCTAGCAGCCATAGGCCCATGTGTTTTTGGGGCTTATGCCGCTAAGCACACCTCCTGGTCACTAATTATCCACTGTATTTACGGGGCTATTACACGCAATAGCCCCGTCGCCCACTCGCTCTCTCTCTCCCCTCGATCTCTTTTTTTCTGCCTCTTTTCTCTCCGTCTTCTCGCAACTTGCTCTTTCTCTTTCTCCTTCCCTCCTCTGTCTTCTTTCTCTTCTCTCTCTCCTCTACCCACCTCCACCTCTCTTCTTCTGTCTGTAGAGTTTTTTTTTTTTCCGTCTCGCTCCTCGTGAGCATTCCATCCTGTCCTCTCTCTCTCTCTGCTCCTCCTCTCAACATGTCTACCCCAACGACGGCCACTGCGACACTTCCCCGGTTTACTGGCTACAACTCCTTCGTCCACCAGCCCTCCTACCTCCAGACGCTGCCGTCTCCCTACCCTCCTCCCGTTTCTACGACCAGCGGCGTTCACCTCCCCCCGCCGGCCGCCATGACAAACGGCCTCGCAGTCTCGAGTCATCGAGGCGTCCATTCCAGTGCGCACGGCCAGCACGGCCAGCACAGCAACCAAAGCAACCACAGCCAGAGCAGCCAAGGCAATCCGAGCAGTCTGAACAGCCAGAACAGCCAGAACAGCCAGAACAACCAGAACCACCAGAACAACCACCACAACCAAAACAGTCTCAACGGCCACCACCACGACTCTCTCGCCTCGGCCGCCCACTACACAACCGTCCGCGATGCCAACGCGGCTGCTGTCCTGCACAACGCGGCCCCCGACCACCACGCTGCCGCCTCGGCCGCCAAACAGGCACCCCCGCCCTCCCAGTCCCAATTCACCGAATACACAGGCGCCGGCTCGGCTGGGCCCTCGTCGGCTGCTCTCAGTGCCGTGACCTCCCACTCGCCCGACGGGGCGAGGCAGTCGCGGAAGCGTCGTCGGTCAGGCCCTCCTGACTGGAATACCTTTTATAAGAATGGCCTGCCTCAGGAGGTGATTGTCATTGAGGACACGCCCGAGCCCGACGCCGGACAGGGAAGCAATGCCGCCTACAGTGGCCCTGCCGTGCCCGTCCACGGCTACCATTTGGGGGCTTCGGCCAGCGACGACCAGCCGCCTTCTGCCAAGAAGCGGAGGCGGATGGACGACTCTCAGACCGCTGCCACCGCTGCCTCGACCACGGCCACCAGCACGAATGCCTCGAATGCTTCCATTGCCTCCATGGCCACGGCCAGCACGCTCGTCGCCAGCGGCCGCTACGACCCCGTCTACAGCTACGGCCAGCCCAGCAGCGGCTCGACCGTCTCCAGCGAGCGCAACTCCTCGCGGTCCTACATCCATCCGGCACCGGCGGCCACGGCAGCCACCACGGCCACGGCCACCACGTCCTCGCTCGGCTCGGCTCGCAGCCACAACGGCTACGACAGCACCACGGCCGTCGTCAGCAAGCGCGCGCGAACGACCCGGCAACAGGCTGCCAACGAGTCCAAGAAGAGAGACCCAGACTACAACGCCCCCGGCCTGGCGTTTGCCCACTACCGGCCGCCGCCTCTGCCGCCCGTCAAGGCGCCCGAGGTGGACGTCAAGGTGATTTCAGATGTGAGTTTTTTTTGCCCCCCTTCTTTTCTCCTTTTCACCCCCTCTTCACTTTTCTTTTTTTCCCTTCCTCTTCTTTTCTTTTCTTCCTCTTCTCTCTGCTGACCTCTTAGACTCGCTACAACAAGCACATCAAGGTCGACGACGAGGATGGCCACTATATTGTCATTCCTGACGCTGATCTCACCGATCGATGTACGTCTGTTTCTCTGCTTTCTCTTCTCTGCTTTTTGTCTTCTCTGCTTCCATTTTCGACTCACACTAACTCGACGCAGACCAGCTCGTCAAACTGCTCGGCCAGGGCACCTTTGGCAAGGTCGTGCAGGCGCGAGACCGCCGCAACAAGAAGCTGGTGGCCATCAAGATCATCCGCTCCGTGCAGAAATACCGAGATGCGTCGCGTATCGAACTGCGCGTTCTCGAGACCCTCAAGGCCAACGACCGCGAGAACCGGAACCGCTGCATCCACCTCTTTGAGTGCTTCGACTTCCGCGGCCACATTTGCATTGTCATGGATCTCTTGGGCCAGAGCATTTTCGACTTTCTCAAGGGCAACAGCTTTGTCCCCTTTCCGAATAGCCAGATCCAGAGCTTTGCTCGCCAACTCTTTACCAGCGTTGCCTGTAAGATTTTGTTCTTTTGTTCTTTTTTTTTCTTTTTCTTTTTTTCTTCCTCTCTCTTCCTCTCTTTTTCTTTTTCTTCTTTTTCTGTTCTTCTCTCGGGTTACATTCTAACAACTCAGTCCTGCACGATCTCCAACTCATCCACACCGACTTGAAGCCCGAAAACATCCTCCTCGTCGACTCTAGCTACCAGACATTCACCTACAACCGCAAGATCCCCTCGTCGTCTACTATCATTTCCCGACAGGCCTCGCAGCGAAAGGTCCTCCTCGACACGGAGATTCGACTCATCGACTTTGGTTCGGCCACCTTCCAAGACGAGTACCACTCCTCGGTTGTGTCCACGCGGCACTATCGGGCGCCCGAGATCATTCTGGGGTTGGGCTGGTCTTTCCCCTGCGACATTTGGAGCATCGGATGCATCCTCATCGAGTTCTTCACCGGCGACGCCCTCTTCCAGACCCACGACAACCTCGAGCACCTCGCCATGATGGAAGCCGTCTGCGACTGCCGCATCGACAGCCACATTGTTCAGCAGGTGAACAAGGCCACCCGCCACGGCGCCAACCCGGCTGCCAAGTATGTATTTTCCATCCTACGAGAGAGAAAGAAAAAAGCAACGGCTAACCTTGCAGATACTTTAAACGAGCAAGACTCAACTATCCGACGACGGAGACGACCAGGGCGTCGCGGAGATTTGTCAAGGCCATGAAAAAGCTCAATGTACGTCTTTGTTGCCCGACGACAGTTTGCACGATGACTAACAATATCCAGGATATCATTCCTACCAACAACAACTTTCTCAAGCTGTTTCTGGACCTCCTCCGGCGCATCTTTGTGTATGATCCGGCGAAAAGAATAACAGCCAAGGAGGCCCTCATGCATCCCTGGTTCCGAGAGGTCCCTCTCCAAGACGACGGCACAGTGGCTGCCAGCATCCGTCAAGAGCGGACTGCGGCACCCAGCTGAGGCTGGAGCGTCAGGCTGTCGTTTCCCAACACGAGCACGAGCCGAGGTGGATTTTCTTGTTTTTTTGATTTTTTTCTCGTTGCATTTGGCATTGGCAGACCACTACTGATTATGGGTGGATCACGGATCACGGATCACGAACGGGCGGATACTGGCAACCTGTCTGCGGGCCACGGCGGATGACTGTCGGCCGCTATATTATACCTTGGGCGTTTATCGTTTACGTATTCTCATTTATCCTGTTTGGAAGGAGGGGATGGGAGGGGGACCATCACTTAGTTACTGTATGACTTTGCAAACGAACGACATCGGGTCACTTGTATTCCAGTTATGCGATGCTATTTTTTTTCCCTTTTTCTCTTTTTCTCTTTTTCTCGGTTTCTTTCTTTTTTTAACCTCCTTGGACAAACGGACATTTGTTAGGGGATGGGAAAACGAAGTGCATCACTGCCATGTCGTGTTTCTTTACTATTCCCGTTAGCAACAAGAACATATCGGAAGCGAAGGGTGAATTTAACAGTTGTATTTGTTTCCAGTCGTTTCTCGTTTTATCTCGTCTTTTCTTGTATTTTCTCTCGTCTTTTTCCTACTGTATTCTTCCCTCTTTGTTCTATTAGCATCATTATTCGGTGTTGGCTGGGAAAAAAGGTACGCTCCAGACGAGCTGTTCAGAGGCAGAACAATGAGACTTTGTCCCAGAACAGTTGAAAGGCATCCCAGCTGCTTGAATTCTATGTCCGCTCTGTCCACCAAAGAGCCTTTTTTCCAACGATCTCTTGTGAGTCTCCACTGCTTTTGCTCTTTTGCTCTTCTGCCCTTTTGCTCTTTTACTGTTGACATGGCCGTTGACCAAAGCAAATGGACATGATGAATCTCTTTATGAGCTCCCAACACGAGTCACCATGTTCCCAATGGTCCTTGTTCTCTCACGCAGCCTGTCTCCTCCGCCTCGCCTACTATATAAGAAAGGCTCTCCTTTTCCTCTTCCTCGGCTTCCTGGCTCTCAATATCTAGCTTTCTGATGGCTTTTGATTCTCACCAAGCTACCACACACATTTTGATTGCATCCCCATTTCATTTTGTATTACGCCCAACTTTACCAGACTTCTTTGTCTACTGCCTTCTTGCATCTGCACAAACACGACGAGACATCTTTTTCGAGCAGAGGTAAGCAAACGCAGCCGCCCCCTTTTATCTGACATAGGAACGAAGGAGACGGAGAAGAAACGCCAAGTAAGTCTTTTAAAAAGTACGAAGCAAACCGACAGGATGATAAACCAGGAGCGTCTTGCCGACCCGCAAGTGCTCAAGTCGCTGGCCAGGCTCCTGGCCATGCCCCCCGAAGATATGATCGAGGTGGGCGACCAGGGCAGCCGCGTCATGCGGCCGACGGCGGAGTGGCTTGACAAGCAGTTCCAGCTGGTGGCCCAGCTGCCGACGGAGCTGCTGCGGCCGCGCAAGCACATGCCGCAGAACTGGAAGATCCGCCTGTCCCAGATGGCCAAGCGCGCCATCATCGAACTCAACGGCGGCGGCGACAAGCTGTCGGCCCGCGCGGCCGCCAAGGGCGTCAATCTGCACGACGTCATGAGCAGCTCGACGGCCCCCGCCGTCCTCTGCCCGGCGCACCGCAACATGAATCCCGAGTACGTGCACGAGATCTTTTACCTCGTCACGCGCGAGGTCAGCCAGTGGGCCGACCCCGTGCGCCGCCACATGCGGCACGCGAGGCACGAGCCCCTCTCTTCCTCCTCCCCCTCCTCTTCTGCGGCCGCGACCGGAGGCGGCTGTCCGGAGCTGGACAGCGAGGACGACAGCGAGCAGGACGACGAGTTCATCAGCAAGGGCCTCTGCCGCCACCACATCTGCCGCCTGCGGGCCATCCGCGACTGGGGCAACCGCATGACGGGTCTCTGCGCCTTCTGGTCCGACCCCGAGACGTTTGCCGACCTCGTCGAGGGCCGCCTCGGCATGCCCGGCTATAAGCCGCCACGTGACCACTCGGCCGACGACGACGGCAAGAAGGGCGGCGCCAAGACGCGCCAGACGCAGAAGAGCCCCTGCGTGCGCGCGATCCCCCCGAGCCAGTGCATGGTGCACCTCGCCGTCCCGTGCGAGGTGTGCGTGCTGGCCGCCATCGGCGCGCACAGCCAGGCGGTCGTGGACCTGCTCGCCTCGCTCATCAGCCGCCAGGCCCTCGAGGTCTATGGCCGCTACATGAAGCGAGACGTGCGGCGCCACCGCCAGGGCAAGCCGAGCGCGTCCGGCAGCGGCAACCTGTCGCCCCGGGAAGCCTCGCAGCGCGCGCGCATTCCCTGCCTCATGTACCTCGTCAACGAGTGGGCCGCCCAGTTCGGCTGGTCCGAGTGCGAGGAGATCCAGCGGCGGGCGGTGTCGCTGGGCCGGCTCATCTTTTGCGTGCGGCTCTGCGAAGTGCGGCAGCGGCGCCGCCAGGACAAGAAGCTCCGCGTCCGGCCGCACAACTACTATTTTCCGCGCTACATCCGCGGCAGTGGCGGCAAGAGCAGCCGGCCGAGCATCCTGCCCGACAAGGACAAGGCGCTCACCATCTCGCGGTACCTGCCGGCGCGCATGGCCACGAAGCACTGCCACCTGCTGCCGTTCCCGCTGCTGCCGGCCTGTGACGACACCTGGTGCGAGCCGGACGAGTGGACGGACGAGGACGACGAAGAGGCGCTCAGTGCCATCGAGATCCGCACCGACCGTCCCTATACGCGGCAGCGCTTCTCGGCCGTCCCGGAGCCGCTCAACGTGCGGCGCCCCAACCAGAAGCCGGGCCAGAAGCCGAACCCGATGCCCACCGTGCCAGAGTCCTTTGAGTTTGGCACCATGAGCCCGGAACAGGAGCAGTCGTATATTGACTCTCTCGGCGACTTTTTCGAGATGCCCGACCTCGACGATGCCTACGAGCGCGACCTGCTCGCGTCGGGCTCGCTCATGGAAACGACGCACGAGGTGCCCGACGCCGAGACGGACGAGGAGGAGAGCCGGGCCCGACCGTATGTGGAGGACTATCCCGATGCCGGGCCGTCCCGCCCTCGTGCCCCGGAGCCTCCTCGCCATGGAGGGATGCCCCCTCCGGCCCCGGATGCCTATGGTGGCGGCATGTATTCCCCACCGCAGCCCATGTATGTGCCGCCCGTCTCGGATCCCTACGGTGGCATGTACCCGCCGCCGCCGCCGCCGCCGACGTTTGTGTCGGCTCCTTTCCCGGACCCCTACTATGGAGGGATGCCTGGAGGAGGAATGGCGGGTGGGATGTATACGTCGCCGCCTGGCCCGGAGTATGTGGACTTTGATGATGGCACCAAGCGCTACACCATCCCGGTCTTTCTGGATAGTGCTGAGCCACCGGCATACTCTCAACCGGGTCCGAGTGGAAGTGGAAGCCGCGGCCCTGCTGTGCCCAGCAGTTCACGTGATTCTCGCGATACCCGCGACTCACGTGACTGTTACGGCAGCCGCGGTCCAAGCCACAGCCACAACCAGAGCTCAAGCCACAGCCGCAGCCGCCACGGCGAGAAGCCGCCGCCTCCTCTGAGCAGCCGAAGCAGCCGACACGGCAGCAGCAGCTACAACAGCAGCAACAGCAGCGGCTATAACAGCAGCGGAAGCAGCAGCGGCAACAGCAGTGGCAACAGCAGCGGCAGCAGCGGCAGCCACGGCCATGCCTCGGCGCCCTCGTCTTCCCGGCCCAAGCAGAAGGAGACGTCCCGGCCGCCGGTGCATGAGCGGCTCTACGACCTCAGCCGCAGCCGACGGGAGTCGCGCCGGACCCCTGCCGACTCTCGAGATTCTCCTCGAGACTCTCCTCGAGACGCTCGAGACGCTCGAGACGCTCGAGACGCTCGAAACGCTCCGCGGGACTCTCCGCGGGTGTACTCTTCGGCCCAGGCTAGAGCGCCGCCCGCGAGCAAGAGCGGCCTGCCGCCCAACATTGGCAAGTCGGCAGCCTACATGGCCGATTCCGGCATGCGCGTCCACAGCAGCGACCGCAGCAGCCGCAGCGGCCGTGATCGTGATCATGACCACGCGTCTGCGCACGAGGCGCCGAAATATGCTCCGCCCATGTATGGTCCCCCAGACCACATGGACACGCCGCCATGCCCGCCCTCGCCACCTCCGCTGTCTCCGGTCTCTCCGGTCTCTCCGCCGTCTCCGCCGTCTCCGCCGACTCGCAGCGCCCGCAGCAAGGGCAAGGAACCCGAGTACGCCTACGGAACAACAAGCGACCGTGAGGCCCAGTACCGACGGGAGCGGGAGTACCGAGAGCGGTGTGCCGGGTTGGACCGCCAGCGGGCGGTGAGGGGAGTGCGGTATGTGACGGTAGACAAGGGCCCGAGCTCGGCTCGCCCTTCTCGCCACGAGTCGACTCGCTCTTCTCGCCACGAGTCTCTCGACTCGCATTGGGAAGCGTCCAGCTCTCGCCGCGAGTCGACACGCACCTCTCGCACCTCCCGATGCGACAACGAGTATGACGAGAAGCCCACACACAGACACGGAGGCATCCTCACGTTCGGTTCTCACGACAAGAAGTCTCGACGCTAGAGGAGACCATTGTGTCTCTACAGCCTGTGGGCTGCCTGTGATCTTGTAAGTCTTTGTTTTTTTTTTTTGATAAAGAATGTGCTTAGTTTGTACTGAATAAATATCTTTTTTTCCTAATCTTTTTGAATCTTGTTTGAATTTGTGAATGAAATGGAAGAGTGAAATGTAAAATGTATCCAAGAGGTGACCGATCTACACCTTCTCCTCGCCCTCGTACAGCTTCTGTAGAGCCGGCAAGAAAGCGGCCGCGTCGCCAAAGTCGCCGAGACGGACACGCATGTGGTCAAAGGCCACCAAGAAGGGCATGGACGCATCGGCAGCCGCCGTCTCGAGACCGCCGTCCTGGTTGTTGTCCTGGTTGCCGTCACCCATGAGCGGAATCTTGGGATAGCGCTGGGAAAAGTGGGTGAGCAGGACACGGCGAGCGCGCATCTCGCGAGCGACGCCGAGAGCCTCGGCCATGGTGCAGTGCTTCTTGGCACAGGCCTCGCCGGCCAGTTCGTCGTCAAAGGTGCTCTCGTGGACGAGCAGGGTGGCGTCGCGGCCGATGGCGGCAAACGCCTCGGACGGCCGACAGTCGCCCGAGTAGGCGACGCGGAGCCGTCCGTCGGCCGACGGCAAGTGAGACGAGTGAGACAGAGGCCAGGAGAGGACGACGGCGAGGGCGCCGTGGCAGTGCTGCACGCGGCAGGCGTCGATGCGCTCGAGGCCAAACTCGGCCGTCTGCGCGGCCGACAAGACGACGGGCGCGCAGAGGAAGCGGCTGTGCTTGCGGGTGTCGGTCTCGGTGGCATCGCTGTCCATGACGTCATTGGCCTTGCGTCCCAGATCGACGAGCCAGAGCCGCTCCCGGCCGATATCCTCGACGTCGCCGTACTCGCGCAGCCAGCTCAGCATGCCGTCGCTCGATGCCACCATCAGCCGCTTCTTTTTCTTGTCGTCTTCTTGTTCAGTGGCCTGCCGCCACGCCCGCAGAACGCTCGCCGTCCCTAGATGGTGGTCGGCGTGCAGGTGGCTGATCCAGATGCACCGCAGATCCTGCAGCACGTCGCGCAGTCCCGCGTCGCCCAGCAGCCGCCGCATCGACCCCAGCGTGTTCTCGCCGCAGTCGAGCAGATAGCTGCCGACGCCAGGCACGCGCACCAGCGTCGCCGATACGTTGCGGTACTTGGACGGCAGCGCCGATCCCGTGCCCAGCGGAATCACCTCGACATCGGCCGCGCCCGGTGGCAGGTCGGCATTCTTGTCTGCACCCCTGCTCTGCTGGGCCGCCACCTGTTTCTGGGCCCTCTCGGTGAGCGCCACAATCTCGGGGCTCACGTCTCGGGCGGCAGCGGCCAGGTCAATGTACGGGTACACCTTGGCATCCTCCTCGAGCACGTTGGGCGCCAGACGGACGGTCCAGCCAGGACGGGCAACGTGGTAAGGCAGGTCTGTTCTTGTGCTTGTTTCTGTTGTTTCTGTTGTTTCGGTTTGTGCAGTTGCCTGCTGAGGCTCGGCATTGTTATAGTCCTGCAGCGGAAAGCGGACAGGGTCGATGCGGTTGTGCTTGACCTGCATGGCACCGGCCGACGAGAGCATCAGCCGGTTCGCGCACACGTCGGGCGCCGCCACAATGTGCCGGAGCTTGCTGTGGCGGCGCATAAAGGACTGCAGCCGCGGGTCGGCAGCGACGCCGCCGCCGAGCAGCCAGAAGACGGTGTCGATGCCGGTGAGCAGGTTTCCATGTCCATCCGCAACATCTTCTTGCCACTCGGGCCGCTGCAGGAATCCGTCGATATAGGCCCGGCTCGGCAGGTCCAGGACAGCAAAGCCGCTGCCCGGAACCGTGGCGCCAATGACCATGTCGGGTGTGACGACCGTCGTCGTCGTCTCTTTGGTCTCGGCGTCTGTCTTGGTCACAGTGACGCTCTCGCCGGCGACGAGCCGCCGGATCTCCGTCTTGGGCACGCCCAGCCGCGCGGCCTCGGCGGCGTTGACCTTGCCGCGGCGGTCATAGTTGCGCACGACATAGCACAGTGACTGCTCAGACGGCTCCGTCTGGGGCAGCCGGGGCACGAGGGCAGCCGGCCAGGGCTGGCGCACGAGCACGGGAACGTCGGGCACGCACACGGGTTGTCCGGTAGCCTCGTCCACGTCGCCCGGCATCGGCCCCTTGTAGGGCTGCAGGTGGCCCTGCTGGTCGCGCACAAAGAGCTGTGCCGGCAGCTTGGCCGTCAGCAGCGTCGTCTCCACCAGGGCATCCATGCTCCAGTCCGAGTCGAACATGCTCTCGACCACAGACTGGACGAGCTGGCGGCCCTCTGGTGTGCGCGCAGAGAGTTTTCGTGTCTGATCTGCCTCTGCCTCTGCTTCGGCTTCTGTTTCTGCTTCTGCTTCTGCATCGTCTGCTCGACTGATAGAATCACGTGACCGTTTGCGAGGTAGCTGCAGCTCTTCGCTCTTGCTCTCTGCCATGGCCATCGACGTCGCCACCACCGGCACGTACCACACCTTCATGTTGTCGTCTGTCCAGTCGGGCTCACGCAGCCCTCTCCTGCTCACGTCGGAGCTCGCCGGATCGCAGACGACTTCATGCGGGCGAATAGGCATGCCGCGCCGGAAGATGAAGCGGCGAGCGGTGGCCAGCACGTACGACAGGTTGGCGCTGCCGTGGATGCTCAAGGCACGCCCCCCCTCATCTGTGCTTTTCAGACTCTTTTGATTGTTCTGGTTGTTCTGGTTGTTTTGATTGTTTTGATTCTTCTTGCCCTGGCTCTCTTGCTCTCGCTTCTTCTGCTTCTTCTGTCGCTCCGTCTCCTCGGCCGCGCGGGAGGACGCCACGACGTCGGCAACGGTCAGCAGCATGCCCAGCAGACCGCCGGCCGTGCTCCAGCCGATCGGCCCTGACAGAAAGATTTCTTCCGTGCGGCCGAGCGACACCTTTTGCTGCACAAACATGCGCTGCGTGCCTTCTGCCACGTGACCAAATACATAGCGCCGGTTGTCGTAGTGCACCAGCAGGCTCGTGCCCGGCGTGTCCGCCGTCGGCGTCGTCAGGATCTGCACGTAGTTGAGCATGGGTGTGCGAGCTGGCGTCTTTTTGCTAACGTCTTGTTTTCCACCCTTTTCGGGTTTCTCGGCACCCTCGAGCTTCTGCTTCCCCCGTAGCAAGAGAAAGCACGCCCGGTTCGACAGAGACGGACGGCCCGGTGTGGCCTGGAGAGTGGTCACGTGTTCTGGGAACAGAGCCGGTGGGACGATGGCGTTGCGGAAATGTGTCGAGGGGGACCGGCTCGGGGTAGAAGATCGGCGTTGTGGTCCTAGAGAAGACTTTTGTGATTTTTGTGTGTCGGGCGGCGTTCCTCGTATTCCTGCTCCGTCTGCTGGCTCGTTGAGCCTGCGTCTTTTCATCGGTCGGCTGCGAGAGGCCGCGGGAGCTAGAGGCGTGCGGAATGAGGAGGAGGCCAATGACGAGGAAGACGAGGAAGACGAGGACGAGGAAAAAGGATGATGCAGGGCTCTTGGGCTTCGAGGCAAGGACGGCGCAAGAACAGTCTGTAGGGTCGGCCGCCGGAGACAGAAACACGTGTTCATGGACGAGGGGAGACGAGCAGCCGCCAGACAGATGTTTCCAAGAATAGAAAAGATGCAAAAGGAAAGCTCCTCCGTACAGATTGGTCACTTTTTTTTTCGCGGGGCTTATCGGAGTCTTATCAGCATATATGTGGCTGTGCTCAGCCACACTTTTTTATTTTTATTTTTATTTTTTTATTTTTCTCCGTTTCTTTTCTTGCCTCGTTTCTTTTCTGCATACGTAAACTTTCATTAAACTACCCAAAAAATCATAAATATTCGTTGTGGTATACAGCCTCCAAATCTGCCCATATTCCCCTTCATATTTCAAAAGTATAGACTCTGGCCTGCATGCGAGATGATGTACTCGCAGCCCAGCGGGCTCTGGTCCTCATAGTCTAGCAGCTGCTCCAAGATCACCTCGCCAGCCGTCGGCCCGTCCTTGAGCTTCTCCTTGATGTGGATCACGACAATCTTGAGTCCTTCGAGAGGCAGTCGCTCATCCGGTAGCTGCATGTCGTCGCCTCCGCCCTCTCCACCGGCCAACGGCATTTCCGTGTCAACGAGGGACAGGTCTGCCGTCGGAGTCGAAATGTGTGGCGTTGATATTGCCGTCCCCTGTGCCTGTGCCTGTGACTGGGGCTGAGACTGAGCTGGCTTGATCGGGCCCACCACGTACGATGTTTCCTCGGCCGGTGCCGGTGCAGAGGTCGGCATGTTGATGGTCCGTGGCGAGACGGGGTCGTCGGTGGCAGGTGTCTGGATGTGGCTGCTGCCTCGCGCTTCCTTGTCCTTGTCCATCTTTCGTCGACTGTGGCTGCCCGTGCGTGACCCGGTCGAGATGCTCAGCCGGCCCTCGTCGCCGTAGCCGAGACGACGCTTCCGTTTCCGGCCCTCGCGGTCCCGCAGCTGCTGCAGTTTCAGCTGCAGCTGCTCTTCCTGCTGCTTCTTGAGGGCCACGCGTGCCTCTCGCACTTCGGCAACCAGGTTGGTCAGCTCCTCCACCATGTGGCGCGGTGTCAGGTGGCCGTAGAGCCGGTCGAGCGGCTGCGAGTCGTCGTAGCTGCACTCTAAAAAGATGGCAGCCAGCGTGCCGGCAGCAATCTTGGGCGCGGCCTCTTGCCAGACGTGGATGTTGCGCGGCGAGAGAGAGATGGAGTCGGGCTCCACGTCTCCAAACATGAGCACCTCCCGGCCTGTCGCCACGTCGCGTATAAAGTATGCGCTCGAGTCGTAGACGCACACGCTCTCGCTCGGCGAGGGCAGTGTGCTGGAAAGAAACGCCTGGCTCTGGCGTCGCACCGGCGAAGCGGCAGACAGCATGGCCATGCTGTTTTGGCGCACGAGAGCCGATGGCGGCAGCTGTAGTTGCTGGTTCTGCTGAAACTGTACAGGTTGCTGCTGTTGCTGCTGCTGCTGCTGCTGAAGCTGCTGCTGTTGGAGCTGTGGTGGTGGTGGCTGAGGTGAAAAGGGGAGACCGCCCGTGGTTCCGTCGTAGCCGGCAAACTGCAGGCCCGCGCCGCTGCCTCGGTGACTGTGCCGTTCGACGCAGTGTCCGTGGCTGACACTCCAGACCTTGACGGCCAGACCGTCGCTGATCTCGACGTAGCCGCGGCCGTCGCCGTCGCCGAGAGCTGGCGATCCGCCGTCGACGAGGCGCATGTACGTCACGAGGCCGACGCCGTTGTTCTCGTCGGACAGATTGGGCCAGATGACATTGTTGAAGATGTGCTGCTTGAAGGCGGAGATGGTGGTGGGAAGGCCGGCCAGCCGTTTTGGCCGCGTGCCGGGCAGACCGGCGGTGTTGACGACAAAGCCGGAGATGTGGTCGAGGTGTGGGTGGGTGATGAGGTAGGTGTTGATGAGCGCGTTGTGGATGTATGACGCGTTGGCCATGGGGTTGGCATGCGGGACGGCGAGGCCGGCAAACGGGCCTGTCGTTAGCGTGTGAGGCAAGAGGAGTGTTTCTGCCTTGGCCTCCACCGAGGCTGTCGGGCCCTTTTCCCGTTTATGGATGTCCGTGTCTCTTGTCGTCTTTGCCGTTTCTGTTGCTGTAGTTTCTGTAGTTTCTGCTGCATCTGCAGCCTCTGTGTCGCCTTCACCCATGCTTCCGCTGCTGCTGCTGCTGCTTCCTCGGCTGCTTCGACTGCTCTGGCTGCTTCGACTGCTGCCTCGGCTGTCGGCCGCTTGCAAGCCCGGCGGCTGTGACTTTTCCAGGATGCTGGTGATGGAGCTCATCATGACGCCGGCATCCAGGGCCACAATCGACCCGCGACGCCATCCTTCGGCGGTTGGTCGTACTAAAAAGGCAGTCGTGTTGAATTCCAGAGGACCTCCGCCTGCTCCCTGCATGTGATCTGTCAGGTTGCGCATTCGCCGGGATGACAAGGACAAAACGCAAAAAAGAATAAAAGAACAGAAAAAGAAAAACAAAGTGACCGTGACACAGACGTACCAGGACAATCACCTGCAAGGCCGCCGACGCAGATGCACCGGCTGCATCTGCGCCGCTAGATCCGGCCATTGTACAGAAAAGAGGAGGAAAAGAGAAGAGAGGGAAAGAGTCGCAAAAAAAAGGGAAAAGAAGTCAGGGCCGAAAAGAGACGAAAATAGTCGATCTAGACGAATGCGAGTGCAGGTGGTTGCGTGGTTGCGTGACAGGTCTGGGGAACCTGCGTCTCTCTCGTGTTTTATGGAAACTGGTTGGCCAGTAGGCTCCCTCCTCTGCTGGTTGTGGTGTCTTTCCTGCAGGAGAATGGGTGTGCGATGCGACGATAAGGCGATCCGGTTTGGCGGGTGTGTTTCAATGGGGTAGTCAAACAAAAAGTGCCTGGACCAATGACGTTTGGGGATCAAGCTGAGCTTTCTTGGCCATGCGACGTCAAGGAAGAGAGCAGCCGGTGTAAACGATTCGACTTATTGTTTTTTTGGTCTTCTTTTTTTGATGAAATTCGGACAAGAAAATAAATCGCCTTAATCTTGGAATGAGCAGGACGCTCTTTCCCTTTAATCTTTCTCTTTTTTCTTTCGTTCTTTCCTTTTTTTTTCCGTGTCTTTTTTTTTGCTTTTCCCTTCCTTTTTACCCGAAGAAGCGGTCGCCGCTTCCGCTACCTATCCGCCTGTCTGTCTGGTCAGCGCCAATCACGCCGATCCGTGTGTGCCTTCCTCTTGCGTTATCGCTGCTGACGTCTTAATACTGCACCATATAGGAGGCGCCCTTCCTAAAACGACTGCGCATCGCTCTTGCTGTTTGCCACGCTGTTGCCTGTCTGAGATCTGAAAAAGGAGAAGGCGAAGAAAAGTTCCCAAGAAATCCAGAAATCAAAAATCAAAGTAGGACTAAATGAGAAAAAAGAAATAAAAATAGAAAAAAAAGGGAAAAGAGAAAAAAGTAAATCAAGGGAGAAATGAGATGAAGATAAAACACGGCAACACAAGCGATGGCTGGTCTTTGTGTGCTCAGGACAATGAACCTGTAACACGGGCCAAGGCAAGACAGCTGGCTCGATCTAAGGTGGCGTTGGCGTTGGTTCTCGGAGGAGCAGTCGTCTCTGCCAGTGTCTCTGCTGCTGTCTCTGATCGTCTTGGATCGGTCTCACTATGTACGAGTAGTCGTCCTGCCAGAGCCTATTTATTTACGGTGCCCTTGGGCGGCAGAGGAAGAGAAAAGCCAGCTAAGAGGACCGGTGAAGCCGACAGCTTAGCTATTTGTCCTCGGCTCTTAATCTGCAGTAGCGCATGGACAGGCAGCAAGAGAAGGAGAGGAATACTAGAGAGATCCAGAAATCCAGACGACCACAAGACCAGAAAGACGAGAGACGAGAGGCCAGAGGCCAGAGGAACAAGACAGAAGCGAGCTTACCTGCAGGTCGAGTGAGGACAAGAAAAAGGGAAAAAAAAAGGAAAAAAAGAAGAAAAGGGAAAGCGAAAAAAGGAAAGAGGAGCCAAAGTGTAACGTGTAAGAAGCTGAAAGGCCAGCGTAAACTCATGACGGGACTGCCCGGATCTTCTCCCCAATCTCAGACAACAGGGCAGCGGACAGGGACGGTGGGGATTGGGATTTGCAGGTCAGCCAGGAACGGGATCCTCCGCTTGGCTAAGCTGGTGATGGAGGTTCTCTCTGGAGCTTTTTTTGTCCCTCCCTCTTCTTTCTCTATTTTTGAGTCTCATTTTCTTTGTGTCTATTCTGGTCCCAGTGCTTCGTACATAGTATACAGCCTCTGCTCTCTACAACCTCTACAACTCTAGGCAGATCTCAACAAAACTTGTTTCCTGCCCAAGGCTGACCGGGAGGCAAACTCTGATCACGCGAGCACTAGCCAGACCATCATCGAGAGCTGCTCTGGCTCGTATGCACGGATTTGGGCACGTGTACGGAGTATGCAGCACGCATTATGCAGCACTCGTATGCAGTCTGCAGAATATGGACGTGATATTACAGCATTACATGGCGCTTGCATGAGGACGCCATTGCAGAACAGGGCTCCAGTAAAGACACAAATGGGGAAGGAATCCGGAGATGTGGTTGTCATCCAGAGTGGAGTCTTATCGGCTAAGCCGAGAGTGGAGCTTCGGGGAACTATTGGAGGAGATGGAGAGTGCGCAGACGCAATATATTCCGTACGAGTTACTGACATTGAACGAGTAAAAGTCCCAGTTGGTATTTATAATCATATTGGACATATAATTGGAAAAAGAGGTAGATTGTTACCTTGGAAATGAAGAAAAGAAAGAAAAATTAAAGGGATAAAAGTAATGAAAATGAAAAAAAAAAAAAAAAAAAAATAATGAAATGAAAAAAAAAATTTGAAAAAAAAAGTACAAATACTCAACTGAAGCTTGTACAACAGCTACTCTTCTGTAGCGTCCACTTGGCGTGTGGTGTGACAAGTGCCCTCTGTGGGGTTCCTCTTACCAAACGCGGCTGCAGTGGACGGCGTGTCCGAGCAAACCATTGATTTTCTTGGCTGCAGTTGTGCTGCGTATGCGTAGAAAATCATGAGTGCAGAATCAGAAACTTGTTCTGGAGTAGGATTCCGACTTGGAAAGGATCAACCTCTTTTTTACCTTGCTGTTTCTGCATCCTCTCTCCACCTGTTCATCCGCTCTTCATCGGCTGTCGTCTTCCTCAACGGATCTCCTACCTTGTCTGGTCAAGTCCTAGACGTAGTTGAAGAAGTCGTCTGCATCTAGCAGACTATCGGGAAGAGGGTACTCACCAGTCGGAGCCGCATCAAATTTAGACTGTGCGGATGTCTCTTTTTCGCTTTGCTGCTCCTGCCTTTCCTGAGGCGATCCGATGACCGATGTTGGTGGTGTTGGGCCGAAGAGCTCGAGGACCAGCGTACGGAACTCTTCCTGCTCCTGTTCCGGTCCAGAATCAACAGATACAGGGTCTGCATCTTGCTGCACAAGAGTCAGAGTCTGCTGTGCTGGGACTGGAACTGGGACGGGGACGGGGATGGGAGAGGGAGTGACAATGGGGGGGGCCACTGGAGTCTCGACCGCTGGAGCTGGAGCTGGAGCTGGAGATGAAGTCTGTGCTGGAGCCAAAGCTGGAGTTGGGTCCACTAGAAGATCCGTGCTTGGCTCGGCAATCCACTGTTCTTCTGGCTCCGGCAGGTCGACAGGCAAATCAACTGGCAGATCAACAGACATGTCAACGGGCAGGTCAATGGGCAGGTCAACGGGTACATCAACGGGCCTGTACGACGAGTACCCTGGCAGAAATCTCGGCTGCTGCACCGGAACACCGTACGGTGGGTACTGCGGGTAGAATGGCTGGCCGTAGAACGGCGGCTGCTGTTCATAGCCCGGCTGCCACAAGAGAGGCATTGGTGCTGTGCTGATATTGTGAGTGCCAAAGTTGCCAGAGCGAGAACGGCCACGAACATCTTCACCCACCTCGTGGTTGGCCGGCTGCAGAGCAGCTGGCAGGTATGCCCGGGGAGGTCCGTTGTAGTATGGCTGAGGAGGAAAAAAAGGAGGCACATTGTAGTAGAGCATGGGCGCCCTCAGAGGAGCCAGTGGCGGCACGGCAGGCCTGGCTTGCGTCCGAGCACGCTTGGCAGGAGGCGGACCCAGACGGTAGACGTCTGCGCCACGACTGCTGCTGCCAACGTTCATGCCGTGGCCGGCATCGGTCTCAAACTCATCACGGTCACGGCGACGCTGTGCACGCTGCTCCCGCTGCCGCTGCAGCCGGAGCAGTCGCACCTCCTGCCGCCGCTCGTCCTGCTGCTTCAGCTCGACATACCGGCGCAGATCCCCCCAGTGCTTGGTGTAGTCGATGCCGCCGTGCTGGCTGCGATAGTGACCCCGTGCCGGCGGCTCTTTGCGCATCTTGTGGTACATCATAAAGGGCACGAGGCGGTCATTGGGCCGCTGTGCAGCGGGGATGGGCCTACCTTGCTGGATATGGCTGCTGTAGTGCATCTGCTTCCACTGGTCAAAGGCTGGCGTCATGGCAAAGTCCCGGTCCAAGCTCATGGGGTTCTTCTCCTCGAGGGGAAAGTGCCGCACGTCGGGCTGGACGTTGGCAATGGTCATGAACAGGGGCAGGGACACCATCTCCTCCAGACAGTAGAGGTGGAAGTAGCCGGCCACAAAAAAGGGATCAAAGCGCCCGTTGGAGGTCTCGGTCGGGTGCTCGTCCAGAGACGCCTGCAGCATGCCGTTGCCGATAACGTGCGTCTCAATGGGGCAGTGCCGGTAGCGGCAAGTGTGTGAGCCCGGGCTGGGAAAGCGGTCTTTCTGCATGGAGGGCGAGTTCTGGATCCAGATGCGCAGGGGGATGCCGCTGCTCTGGCAGCCCGAGACGTACTCGATCAGGGACTCACGCTCAAAGTACAGTCCCGGGTGGAACTCGCCGGTCGGTGCGTAGACAATCTGCGTGCGGCCAGCCATCCAGGCCGGCCGGACAGGAAAGCTGTCGTACCAGTCGTAGTCGCAGATGCGGTTCTGTGAGGTCTTGTCGCGAGAGTGACTCACCTTGGCCAGCAGAGGTGGCGGGTTCGACTTTGGTTCGAGCTGGGTGTCTATGGCGACGCGGCGGCCAGCGCCGGTGCCTAGTTGGGTGGCCAGCTGGGTGATGGGAAGGACCATCTCCGTGTCCTGAGCGACATCAGAGTCCTTCCTTCCCAAGAAGCTGTCGAGGTCGTTGATGTCGTCCATATTTGACATGATGTAATGTGTAATGGTAGAAATATGTATGCTTTGCTTGACAGGTCAAGCGCGAGGCATGGAATGGCCCCATGGTCTTATATGTTTGAGAGAAAGACGTTGATAAGTCTATGGGCCTTTCTCACTCTTTCCTACACAGCTTCTTTTGTTGATTTTCAAAGAATGCCATTTTCCACTCTTTTGTCTATTCTTTCTCTCTTGTTCTGGCCTTTTGTCCTTGCTCGAGTAGAGATGCCACACAAGACTCCCAAAGGCCATTGTGCATCGTGAACAAAAAAGAGGTTGAAAGAAGAACCAACATGCATCCAGTCAAAGAAGAAAAGAACAAGAGGAAATAATGAGAGCAGTACAGAGAAAGAGAAGTAGACATGATACAATGAGTAGGAAAACGGTAAAGAAGATTTTATTCTTGTCCTACTACCTCTGCTCTGCCTTATGTGTAGTCGATGTTGAAAAGAAAGGTGGACAGTGGAAGATGAAGCTAATCCGAGACGAGAACGGTTAGCGTACATTTATCAATATGACTAAGCAAATACTCTGGACTCTGTAACTGATTGATCTGGGACTAGCGTCGCCAAGACGGCATATAACTCTTTTTTCTCTTTTTTTTCCACTATTTACAAATAGTAGAAGACCATACTGTAGAGTGATACGATGTTGTGACATCTCTTTCCTCGCTCATCTTTAAATTTTTGCTTCTCTGCGCAGTGAGAGAACTGCGGCCAATGCCTGTGCTGGCCTTGTACAGTACATATACAGTTTAGATACAGTACACTGTTTTGTGCTACTCAAGCTTCTGCGTGAGACAGATAAGCTTTTTAGTGGACTCGGTTTAGCAACTTCCTATTTAGGAAAGTTCGACGAGAGAAAAACACTGGAAACACAAGAAGCACAAGACAGCAAGATGAAGTTGGGGAAGGAGCAAGGACGGGGCAGTCAATCGGTCCTTCCTAGTTAACCATCGTGCATGGACTCGTCCACCGAAAGACAATACTTCTCCTCGTCGCGGCCCACTTTGACTATATCAACTGGAAGGGCTCCGTGGCCGCCTTTCTTCTCATCCACTCACCCCCGGACCACTTACGGGTCGTATGCACCGGTCTTTATCTAAAGAGGGTCTCATACGACGACCTCGTCATTTCTGTTTTTCCATACGTAAACAGCACTAAAAATATTATTCTCCCGTGAAAAGCTTCCTTTTTGTTTTTTTCTATTGTCCTTTTCTACTCCCCTCTCTCCTCACTCATCTTTGCATTTTTGGTTCTCCCCCCCTCGCTCCATGTCGCCAGTCGAAGAGAAAAAGGCGGGCTTCGATAGCGTCGCTGTCGCCACGGACGGCGCCATCGTCGCTGCGGACGGCCGTGAAAAGGAAAAGGATGTCGAGTCGGGCTCTTCCCTGCCGGGCGACGACGATGCGCGGCCGCGGAACTGCTTCCTGGCCTTTCTGGCCACCCTGCGGTCCTACGAGTCGGCCATGGACCGCACGATCGGCGTCGAGTCCCAGGGCATCCAGCGCCGGCTGCCCGAGGAGCGCGATCCGACCTATGCGCGCTGGTCCAACCAGGCCGTCATGTTCTTGCTGTGGCTGAGCACGACCATGAACCTCAGCTGCTTTGCCACGGGCTTCCTCGGCTGGAAGATGGGCCTCGACCTGCCGCGCACCATGGCCATCATCGTCTTTGCCACCCTGCTCGGCAGCGCCGTCACCGGCTGGTGCGCCACCATGGGCCCCGGCACGGGTCTGCGCCAGGTCTCCATCTCCCGCTACTCGCTCGGCTGGTGGCCGTCCAAGGTCGTCGCCGTGCTCAACGCCATTGAGCAGGTCGGCTGGTCCTCCGTCGGCTGCATCACCGGCGGCCTCGCCCTCTCGGCCGTGTCGGATGGCCGCATCAGCTCGGCCCTCGGCGTCGTCATCGCGGCTGTCCTCGGCTTTGTCATTTCGTTTGTCGGCCTGCGCGCCGTCTTTTCCTACGAAAAGGTCGCCGGCCTCGTCCTCTTTGTCGTCTTCATCATCATGTACGGCGAGGTCGCACACGTCGGCGACTCGAGCGTGCCCACCCAGCTGACGGGCCTCGACCTCTCGGGCAACGCCCTGACCTTTTTTGCCGTTATCTATGGCTCGTCGGCCTCGTGGAGCTCCATCGTCGCCGACTACTACGTCGAGTACCCCGTCAACACGTCCAAGCTCAAGGTCTTTTTGCTGACGACGGCCGGCATCTGTAAGTCTAGAGAGAGACAAGACCAGAGTCTTTTATGCCCTCTACTGACAAATAGGCCTGCCCACCATCTTTGGCATGTCTCTCGGTGCTGCGATTGCCTCGTACCTCGACAGCAACGCCGAGTGGTCCGACGCCTACGACAGGAGCATCGGCTTCCTCATCCAGACCATGATCCACCCCACCGGCTTTGCCAAGTTCCTGCTCGTCCTCCTGGCCCTCTCTGGCATTGCCATGAACGCCGTCGCGCTCTACAGTGCCGGCCTGTCCATCCAGCAGTTCGCCCGACCCCTCAGTCTGGTCCCACGCTTCTTCTGGACGGCCCTCATGTTTGTTGCCGTCATCCTGCTCGCCCTCGTCGGCCGCGACAAGCTCCTCACCTTTTTGGAAAACTTTCTCTCTCTCCTGGGCTACTGGAACACGTCCTTCTTTGTCATCCTCTTTGTCGAGCACTACGGCTTCCGCCACGGCCTCACAAGCGGCTACGACGAGTACGATCTGGAGGCCTGGAACACGCCCAGCCGCATGCCCGTCGGCTATGCTGGCGGTCTCGCTTTTGCTGCGGGCATTGCCGGCTGCGTCGTCGGCATGAGCGAGACGTGGTATGTCGGTGTTCTTGCACGTCTCATTGGCGAGGGTGGAGGCGATATTGGCAACCAGCTGGCCTTTTTCTTTACATTGATCGTCTATATCCCGGCACGTTGGTTGGAGTATAAAATTGTACAGCGGTGAGAGAACGAGTAGGAGAGAGTGTGTGATTTTATATCGTATTGTTCCAATGAACCCAAGAATTGTTAGATACCATGCAAGCCTTTCTTGACAAGACACCTGATCTTTTGCCAAACTGGAGTCACTACCACAGGAGTCGCTATCGGAATGTCTAGACTCGGCACATCAGCATGAAAAGTAGCGGTGGCTGGGATGAGCAAGCCTGTCTGTGTAGCCTGTGTCTGCTCTGGACCTCTTTTGCTCTCCTCTTCGTTCCCATTCTCTGCCACTGCTTCCAGGGATGCCTTGTCAACGAGTGGAGCGCGGCCGGTCTGGACGTCACGGATAGAAGCCGTGCGCAAGCCCATGTAGCTATGGAAGACAGCCGAAGCGAGGCCGAGGAAGCCAGAGACCCACAGATAGGCCAGCATGGGGGTGCCGATGCGGCTGCCGACCTGGACCTCCTGCTGAAAAGAGACGCCAATGCGGGCCGAGACGGCTATGCCGGTGCTGATGGATGCGCCCACGAGGGTGAGCAGGGACGACAGGGCGGCGGCGATGGACACGGGCAGGCTCCACCAGCGCGAGAGGAGGACGGCGGGCGTGGCCAAGACGAGGAGGCCGTCGAGGGCGGAGGCGGTGAGCAGGGTGCCAAACATGATCTGGGAGGTGATGCGGAGGACGGCCAGCATGGCGATGAGGGGCTTGGGCAGGGCGATGGTGGCGCTGAGGAGGAGCTCGTCGAGCAGGACCTGCTGGACATTGAACCAGAAAAAAGCTTGGGGACGTGAGCAGCTAGAGACGCGGTGCGAGACGCGGGGCGTGTTGCTGTTACTGGCGGTAGAGCTGGCACTGGCACTGTCCAAGTAGCCCTTGCAGAAGCCCCAGAGACCGATGCGGTAAAAGTCGTGGAGGCCGATATCGCGAGCAATGGAGTTGATGAGTTTCTGGTTCTTCTTCTCGGACGGCATGATGGAGGAGAGATCGAGCTCAAAGAGGTAGGTGGAGCTGGCGACGGGACCTCTGTTTGTGCAGCTCGCCTGGGCCTGAGAGAGTGAGTCTGGGAAAAGTCTGTCGAACAGGACGGAAGACTGCTTGGGAAAGACTCACAATCATGAGAAAAGAGGTGGAGAGAGCCGTCAGGACCTAGGTTACGGCTACCAGGATGAGGCGAGTTCTCGTTGATCGCAAGAGAGTCCGTCTTGTAAAGGTCGTGGAACCGCGAGACCCATCCGCCCCGTCCGACAGCACTTCCTCTCGATCCAGTCCATGCAGGCTTTGGATTTCGGCTTCTGTAGAGACGGCCGCATTTTCGTCGTGCTGGCCAGGCTGTGCTGGGCTGGATGCTGGATAGGATGCGGGGGCGCAGAGACTGCTCGCAATGTGTCGGCGGATGGGAATCGGGGCATGCAGTTCCATGTGGGTGTCTAGAAGGGCTGGAAAGTCTGGAAGATCTGGTAGGCTGGTCATCCTCGTCGTCGATTTCTCAGTCAGATCTTGGCCGACCAAGAAGCCATGTTCGTAGTCGACAGTTGCTGGTGAGGATTTCCCGGTGTCCGTGTGCATTTAGGTGGAGGCCTTGACGAGTTTCATAGGTATGTCGATAAGTATATTGAACGAAGCATGAGGCAGGGCTGATGAGGTGAATGATGTTTGGATTCAAAATTCCAGATGATTTCTAATGGTGAGAAGAGAAGCAAATGGAAGGAGCGCTGGTTGCTCTTGCCTCAGTATTCGTATCAGCCGGCCACTCCTTCCGTTCGTTTTTGTTTTCGTTCTTGCCGTTTGAATAGTAATAACAAAATTATATCTTTCGACTCATCCTTTTCAGCCTCTCCAAAAGATGAATGACCTAGAATAGTATCACAATATTATTAGACTGTATTATCAGTATGCGTCTCCTCTGTATCTGGTCCTTTTTTCTTGTCCACGTCAGCATATCTTTTGCCTCGCCCCGCATCGACATCACATCCCGGCAGACATCCCCAGAAGGTATTCCCCCCTTGCCATGCAACGGTCACGTCGAGTTCTGTAGCCGGCGGTACAGTAACGTCACCGTGGTGGGTGCGCACAACTCGGCCTTTGTGCGGCGCAACAGCCTCGCCGCCAACCAGGAGCTCGACGTGTGGGAGCAGCTCGACGACGGGATCCGGTTTCTGCAGGCGCAGATTCACTGGCGAAAAGAGACGGCCAATGGGACTGGCACGGCAGCAGCAACCGACGAGACGGTGCCACACTTTTGCCACACGTCCTGCGACCTCCTGGATGCGGGCCCTGTGACGGCATGGCTGGCCCGCGTGCGCTCTTGGGTCGAGCAGCACCCGCGCGACGTGGTGACGATCCTGCTGGGAAACGGCGACTTCACGCCGGCAGAGCAGTACGTGCCGTGCATTGAGGCGTCGGGTCTCGTCCCGTACGCGTTTGTACCGTCAGGACTGAGCCAGCGGTCGACCCTCGGGCTGGCCGACTGGCCGACGCTGGGAGACATGCTCGAGGCCAACCAGCGCGTCGTCCTGATGCTCGACTACAAGGCCGACGAGGAGCCGTGGGGAGCGCCCCAGAATCCGCATCCGTGGCTGCTGCCGCAGTTCAGCCTCGCGTGGGAGACGCCGTTCGACCCGCTCGTGGAGGACGCGACAGAGGCGCATCCTGTGATCCCCTGCACGGTGCAGCGGCCAGAGGGGCTCGCGGACGAGGTGGCACGTGACCGGATGTACATGCTGAACCACAACCTCAACGTCGAGGCGACCGTGGCCGGCCAGGCGTTTATGGTCCCGGCGCTGTCGCTGCTCAACCAGACCAACGCGGCCACGGGGGCAGGGAGTCTGGGCGAGTCGGCCGCACAGTGTCGGCAGGACTAGGGGCGCCCGCCGACGGTGCTCAATGTGGACTACTACAACCGCGGACGGCCGCCAGGGTCCGTGTTTGCTGTGGCGGCAGAGCTCAACGGCGTCGACTACGACGGAAAGTGTTGTGGATCGACAGAAGCGTCAGAGGCAGGTCCTATCTCGATGCCTGCGACTCGGATGTTTCTGGTGGTATGGATGGTGGCAGTGTTGGTTTTGGTGTGAGTCTCTGAGATGTGAGAGGCATAGCATTCGTTGACGAGACAAGAAAGAGAACAGTACACTGGGGAATAAAAGATGAAAATTAAATTAAAAAAAGAAGAAGAAAAAAAGAAAATAAAAAAGAAAGAAAAGAAAAAGCCTCTTTACGTGGTTCCGCCGTCGGCAGCCAGTGATCGACGTGAAAATGGAAAGATCAGGGCACTAAAGACGCCGAAACGACGGCCGAGAACGACAGACGAGTGGCTCCGCATGCGCTGCAGGGCCGGCATGGCCGACGTGGACGTGGCCGTGGAGGGTGCAGCCAGTGCGGCCAGTGCGGCTTCGTCTTGCCGCTCTCGCTGCAGCCTCTGCTGCAGGGCCTGTTTCTGCCGGAGGAGATTTCGGCCGACATGCTCAAAGACGGCCGTGACATGGTCTCCTGATTTGGCGCTGGCCTCGAGAAAGGAAGAGGGCAGGTCCATGCGAGTCTCGTTTCCATTGGCAGACGCTCTAGAAGTAAGGGGGCGTCCAGACGCCAGAAATTCCGGAGGGGGAGGTTTGCTGAGGACGTGGCGCGTCGTTCCGGTCCCGCGAGAGCCCGACTTTATCAGGGCAGCAGCTGCCAGGGCGGCCTTGCTGCCGTCTGCCCAGGACACGGCACGCGTGCTGTCGTCGGCATCGTTCTTGTTGCCGACGAGCAGGACGGTAAAGGGGCGAGGAGGACGGACGCTGGATGCCAGAGACGGGTGCAGCGAAGCTCGAGCTGTGGTCGTCTCTGGTGTCTCGGGATGCTCTGGTATGGCATGGACGGCAGCTGCGGCTGCGGCATCTGATTTTCGCAGCTTGTGGAAGCGCCGAGACGGCTTCGTCACGAGGACATGTGGGCCTTTTTCTTGGGCTGGTCCCAGTTTCTGTGCGTGTCTCTGCGCTCTCCCCCGAGCCTGGACGGGAGAGGAAGGGGACTGAGCGGCTGCGTGCCGCTGCAGCAGGTGCTTGTAGAGACGACAGGCCTGTCGAAAGGATGCCTCGTTGGTGACGTCATAGACGACGACGGCCGCTTCCGTAATGGCGAGGGCCTGCTCGAGCATCAGGGCCGCCGGAGAGGTGGCTAGGAGGGATGTGCGCACAGGAGCACTGTCTGTCTGTTCTTTCTTCTTGCCCTTGCCCTTGAGCATTGGACTGGCTCTGGCCTTGCCATTCTCGTCGACAGCTTCCTCGTTCAGATGCTCAGACGGCAGCTCGAGAATGTCCATCATGTACGTCTCCTGGTCAATCTCCAGAGTCCGCCGACCGCCCCGCTCGAAGCGCGGGTCAGGCGCGGCGTCTTTCAGAGAGCCATTGCAAAACTGCCGAGTTAGGCGAGCAAAGGAGAAGAGTGAAAAGGAAAGAAGAAAAAAGACCGTGTACGTACTCGCGTCACCAGTGCCGTCTTGCCTACACCCTTGGGGCCGATCAACAGCACACGGAACTCGCCCACACTGGCCTTGTCGGCGGCAGAGGTCAGCGTTCGGGACCTGTCGGTGGGTGCTCGCTCGCCTTGCTGGCGGTCCTGCCAAGAGAAGATGGCCTTGAGGTAGCGAGACTCCTCATCGGTCCAGAGCATGGATCCCATGATGGGGGGAAAGAAGATTTTGTGTGATTGGGCCAGTGTTGAAGTTGAGTGAAGGGGAACAGAGATGAAGGGGACAAGAGATGAAGAAAATAAGATAAAGGGGTGAGAGAGGAGAGGTGAGAGAGGAGAGATGAGGCGAAAAGAATCATGTCAAGTTGGGCTTGATTCTCACTTTTACTCTAAGCCCTAGAAAGAGGGGACGGAGTGACAAGGTGACTGAGGAGACACTAGGGAGACAGAGGAGTGACGTGGAGGTGACAAAAAGGTATCACGAATGTTGAAATGAGTCAATTCTTCGTTTGAAGGTAACGAAACACCAAAAGTGAATCGACGGCAAACAAAGGTCAACCATGGATCACAAGAAAATGAAAGTAGGAAATTCAAACCTGGTCAAATTACAGCAAGATGCCCAAGTGAGAGCACATGACAGAAAACCTCTCTGCCGGCACTTGCTTACTTTTTTTGCATTATTTTTTTCTTCTGTCTTCTTTTTTTCTCATGTCTCCCACGCTACCCGCTGATCTCGTCGCTGATTTGAAACAGTCCCGTCTCCTGCAGCCATTCTGGCAAATAGAGTGCACCTATATTACCCACGACTGCCGCTAGCCATCATGCTTATTCTCACGCTCTCCTGCCGGCTTGGCGTGGCCGGTCACTGCATGGCCTGGAGGGGGGGTCGTCCCGCAATTTGCGTCGTCATGCCAGAGAGGCAAAGGCTGGGGATTGGATGAACGGACGTTTCTGCTTCCCGTCTCATCGAATCAGTCAGCTGTGCGTCGTCATACGCAGCACAAGCCGGCTCTTTTGATTGCTCGTCCTGCATCAGACGCTGCCTGTTTTTTTTCTTTTGCTTTTTGCCTTTGGCAGCCCAACGATGAGAATCGGACACTATCCACCTGTGGTACTGTCACGTGACCGTTCCTCCTCCTCTCCTCTCACTTTTTCTTCTTGGACTCGACGACCAGCCCGGCCCGGACAAAGGCATCCCTGGCCGCCTGGTTGATGAGGGCAAACCGGCGCGGACCCAGCTTGTGGCCTCCATACCAGCGCGTGACGACGACCATGACGTTCCAGAGATCCATGAGCTGCATGAGGTGCAGCAGACGGCTGCCGGCGGCCGTCTCGCCGTCGTCGTCGCAGTCCTGGAAGACGACCCCGCCGCCGTCGGCGGGACGGACACGCCAGGCGGTCATGTTGTGGGTGGCGGCACGCACGCGGCGGTCCGAGGCGAGCAGGTGCTGCAGAAAAGCGGCAGCCTCGGCGGGCGAGGACACGGGGGCGCAGCGGGCCACAAAGACCGACTTGAGCTCGATCATGGGCTCCGACACCGTCCAGGGGGGAGTGATGGGAGAGATTGGAGAGGTTTGAGAAATTTGAGAGGTTTGTGAGATGTGGGCTGGCGTGGTCTCTTCTTTCTTGTCCTTTTTGTCCTCGTCGGCTTCCTTCTCGGCCTCCTCTCCCCCGTCCTCTCCCGCCTGCCGCATAAACTCCTCGACAGCGTCAAAAAGACACACCTGCCCCTCTTGAAAGGCCGCCTGGAGCGCAGCCCCAAACTGCTCGGCAGCTCGGGCAGCCGCGCCTGGCCGTCGACGGCTTCCCCACTCGCCGACGCTCTGAACCCCCAGCACGGTCGGCGCATCGGGACCAGCCGGATACGCGGGCGGGAAGCGCAGACGAAGACTCAGACGCCGTCGGATGCTGTTGGCGGTGTTGGTGGGATCGGCGGTGTCGGCGTTGTCGGCGTTGTCCGCCGAGATATCGGCATCATCGCCTTGTGCGACATCGGCCGTCGAGGCGGGAAGAGCCAGCACGGCAGCCTCGCCGTCGTCGCTGTCGGGGTGGCTGTCACACGTGCCGGTCAGCACGAGAGTGCCGTCGCCATAGATGGAGTTGATGGCCTCGACCTCGTCGACGAGATCCTCCGAGGGCGCCATCAGAGGATTCGAGGGGAAAAAGCAAAAAAAAAAAAAAAGGAAATGGATTCGCTGAAAAATGCCAAAAATGGGCAAAACAAACGCCAAAAGAGGGGCTATCTTATCGCGTCCTCTACTGTGTGTACTGTGTACAGTGTAGAGCCAGGCTTATAGCGCACTATCCCCCCACCGAGGGCGCTGTATTCTGGTGTATTCAACTTGCACCCCTCTTTCTCCAACTTCTCAGCCTCGTCTCCCAGCTGTCTCGCCGCCGTCGCCTCGCCGCATCAACGAATCGAATCGATCCGCAAGACTCGACTCTGGACATGGGCGCAGACTCCTCTCTCCCGCCAGCGACCTCGGAGGAGTCCTACGGCTTCTTTTACGGTATGTTTTCTCACGTGTCTGCCTCTTGCCTCTTACCTGTCTCTTATCTCTAACGTTTCCTAGGCACTCTTGTAAGCGTCCTCTTTGTCTTTCTCTTACCTTCTGTCGTCTTCTTCTCCTCTTCTCCTCTGACCGCCAGATGGCCCCCGAGGTCTTTTACACCGTCTGCTACCGCTCCTACCCCCCACCCAAAGAAGTGGCTCGCGAGCACGTCTTCAGCCCTGCCGTCCTCTCGGGCTTCTGCCGCCACCGCATCCAGTACGCCGACTACCCTGGCGTCATCGCCGACGACAGCCCTGGTGCGAGCGTGCGTGGCATGGTCGTCTCGGGTCTCACGGCCGCCGACATCCACCACCTCGACGAGTTTGAGGGCAGCGAGTACGACCGACAGCCCGTCGAGGTCCAGGTGGACGGACAGGAAACCCCCGTGACTGCGCAGGTGTACATTTTCAAGTATCCGCACCAGCTCGAAAAGGGCGAGTGGGACTTTGAGCACTTTCGCAGAGAAAAGATGCGTATCTGGACGCGGGCAGACCTGACCTTTGGTGAGACGACGGAGGACGGACAGTCCAGGAATCCTGGAGTCCAGGAATCAAAAGAGTCAATAAATGCAGAAACGGAGTCGGCGTCTGTTGGACCGACGGACAAGAATTCATAAAGGACATGGCAACAGCACCGTCTTTTATTATTCGTCGTAGATGGGTCGGCGAGACTAGGCTCCGATGCCGACATTTGCCTCGGTAGTAGTAGTTTGAATCTAATCTTACAATGTGCACTATGATGAAAGGACTCGTATATACGCTTGTACGCGCACATCAGGAGACCCACTGACCAGGGCAACGTGAGCGCGGCAAGATAGGACGACATGTGTAAAATGGAAAATGTACGAGTCTGTAAAAAGGATTTTCCAGAGCAAGGAGTACGAGTAGTTTGAAAGCGTATTCATACTCGTACGTGCTCGTACTCGTACGTGCTCGTACACGTGCTGTAAAAACGTCTTTCACGTGTGCACGGGTGCCGGACGAACCGGGTCAGAGTGGGATGATAGGGCTGGAGCTGTGCCCGTACTCGGTAGTACGAGGAAGTGGACTAGAGTTTTCCATGGACAAGCAAGGACAATGCTCTTTTACTCTTTTGGGTTGTTTATCTAGCCGCACTTATACCGAGCTGTTTTTTTTTTGTATTTTTTTATTCCACTCCTTTTTTATTCCTTTTTTTATTTGATCTATTTATGTAATTTTTATTATTATAACCCTTTTTCAAGAATCTCATGTTATTAAGATGGCTTCTTCCGTGTGTGCTCGCTCTCCATCCTCTTTTTCACCAGGTGGAGTGGTTCTCTGGATTTCACTCTTCTCCCCTCCTCTGGATCTTTTACACTCTTGTTTTTGCCATGCAGACTTTTATTGAAAGAGTAAAAATCAAACATTAAAAAATTCAAACAACAGATCAGCCCACCATGGCTGCGGATGCAGAGGAGCACGAGCCATCCAGCTCAGCAGAGACGATGGCAGAGACTCTGGCCGAGACCAATTCGGACGTCAACGACCACGGAGAGGAAGAGGACGCGAGCGAGCACGCCGAAATCACACGCACCCACACCGCCACCATCATCCAAGACCGAGACCGCTCGGAGCTGCGACGCATTGCCACGGAGCTGTCCTCTGTCCACGGAGACCACAGAGAAGGAGAGGCTTCGCAAGAGGAAGAGTACGACAACGACGAGCGGCTGCACCCGGCCAGTCCCAGCTTTGACCTGTCCGTCTGGCTGACCTGGTTCGTCCGCAAGATCCGCGACGACGCCGGCCAGCCACACGTCCACCCCGGCCTCGTCTTCTCCCATCTGACCGTCGGCGGCAGTGCACCGGCCCTGCTGCTGCAGCAGACGGTCGGCTCGTGGCTGCGCAGGGCCGCCACCGCCCCCGTGCAGGCCCTGCGGTTCATGAGCGGCCGTCGAAAGCCGTCGCCGCGACGGACCATCCTGCACGGCATCGACGGCCTGCTCGAGGGCGGCGAGCTGCTCGTCGTCCTCGGCCGGCCGGGCTCGGGCTGCAGCACGCTGCTCAAGACCATGTGCGGCGAGCTGCACGGACTGCACGTGGACGCGGCAACAAAGGCCCTGCACTATGGCGGCGTGCCCCAGGCCAAGATGGTGCGCGAGTTCAAGGGCGAGGTGATCTACAACCAGGAGGTCGACAAGCACTTTCCCGAGCTCACCGTGGGCCAGACGCTCGAGTTTGCCGCCGCGACCCGCATCCCGGCCGCCAGCCTGCACTCGTCCGGCTCGACTTCCCAGGGCCTGCCGTCCATTTGGCACGGCCGCAAGCTGACGCGCGAGGCGGCCGCCCGCTACGTCGCCCAGGTGGCCATGGCCGTCTGCGGGCTGAGCCACACGTACGACACCAAGGTCGGCAACGAGTTTGTGCGCGGCGTCTCGGGCGGCGAGCGCAAGCGGGTCAGCATTGCCGAGATGATGGTCGCCGGCAGCCTCATCATGGCCTGGGACAATAGCACGCGCGGCCTCGACTCGGCCACGGCGCTGCGCTTTGTCGAGGCGCTGCGGCTGGCCGCCGACATTTCGGAGTCGGCCCACGCCGTCGCCATCTACCAGGCGAGCGAGTCCATCTTTGCGCTCTTTGACAAGGCCACCGTCCTCTACGACGGCCACCAGATCTACTTTGGCCCGGCTGCCGACGCCCGCGCCTACTTTGAGCGCATGGGCTGGCAGTGCCCGGCGCGCCAGACATCGGGCGACTTTCTGACGGCCGTCACGAACCCTCTAGAGCGCCGGCCGCGGCCCGACGTTGACCCGGCGCGCCTGCCACGCACGGCCGTCGAGTTCGAGGCCTACTGGCGCGCCTCGCCCGAGTATGCCGCCGTCCAGCGCGACATGGCCGCCTACCAGGACCGCTTCCCCGTCGACGCGCACGGCCCGACGGCCACGCAGCTGCGCGAGACCAAGACGGCCAAGCAGGCCCGCCACGTGCGCCCGCAGTCGCCCTACCTCGTCAGCCTCGGCGCGCAGGTGGCGCTCAACACGAAGCGCGCCTACCAGCGCACGCGCAACGACCTGACGCCGGCGCTGACGACGGCCGGCACCTGCTTCGTGCTGGCGCTCATCATCGGGTCCATCGTCTACGGCACGCCCGACGCGACCGTCGGCTTCTACGCCAAGTCGTCGGCGCTCTTCATGGCCGTGCTGCTCAACGCCCTCATCACCATCACCGAGATCAACAGCCTCTATGCGCAGCGCCCCATTGTCGAGAAGCACCAGTCGTATGCCTTTTACCACCCGGCCACCGAGGCCATTGCCGGCGTCGTCGCCGACGTGCCCGTCAAGTTCTTTGTCGCCTGCGTCTTCAACGTCGTCCTCTACTTTCTGGCCGGCCTCCGCCGCCAGCCCGGCCCCTTTTTTGTCTACTTTCTCTTCTCGTACACGGCCACCTTCACCATGGCCGCCATCTTCCGCACCATGGCCGCCCTCACCAAGACCATCTCCCAGGCCATGTCGCTCGCCGGCGTCTTCATCCTCGCCCTCGTCATGTACACGGGCTTTGTCATTGCCGTCCCCGACATGCACCCCTGGTTCGGCTGGCTGCGCTGGATCAACCCGCTCTACTATGCCTTTGAAGCCCTCATTGCCAACGAGTTCCACGGCCGCGAGTTCACCTGCTCCGTCATCCTGCCCGGCTACTCGCCGCCCGTCGAGGACGCCTGGATCTGCGCCTCTGTCGGCGCCGTCGCCGGCCGGGCCACCGTCAACGGCGACGCGTACATTGCCCACAGCTTCCAGTACGAGTATGCCCACGTGTGGCGCAACTTTGGCATCATGCTGGCCTTTCTCTTCTTTTTCATGGCGCTGTACTTTGTCGCGACCGAGATCAACAGCGTGCCCTCGAGCATGGGCGAGATGCTCGTCTATCAAGAAGGTCACGTGCCAGCCTACCTAAAAGACAAGGGCGCGGACGCTGACGCCGACGCCGACGCCGACGCCGAGGAAAAGCAGGGCGACCCGGCCGTGGCGGCCCCGCCGGCCCCCCTGACGACGGAGACGGCCGTGCACGGCATCCAACCGCAGACGGATATTTTCACGTGGCGCGACGTCGTCTACGACATCCAGGTCCAGGGCGAGCAGCGGCGGCTGCTCAGCGGCGTGTCGGGCTGGGTCAAGCCGGGCACGCTGACGGCCCTCATGGGCGTCAGTGGTGCGGGCAAGACGACGCTGCTGGATGTACTGGCCGAGCGCACGACCATGGGTGTGATCACGGGTGACATGCTGGTTAATGGGCAGCCTAGGGGGGGTAACTTTCAGCGCAGCACCGGCTACGTGCAGCAGCAAGGTAAGAGGAGAGAAATCAGAGAGGAGAGAAAAATCAAAGATAGAAATCAGACTAACAGACAGACCTTCACCTGGAGACAGCCACCGTGCGCGAGAGCCTGCGGTTCAGCGCCATGCTGAGACAGCCGCCGTCGGTCAGCAAGGCCGACAAGTACGCCTTTGTCGAAGAGGTCATTGCCATGCTCAACATGGAGGACTTTGCCGACGCCGTGGTGGGCGTGCCCGGCGAGGGCCTGAATGTAGAGCAGCGCAAGCTGCTGACCATTGGCGTCGAGCTGGCGGCGCGGCCCCAGCTGCTGCTCTTTCTCGACGAGCCGACGAGTGGCCTCGACTCGCAGAGCTCCTGGGCCATCTGCGCCTTTCTGCGCAAGCTGGCCGACGCCGGCCAGGCCATCCTGTGCACGATCCACCAGCCGAGCGCCATGCTTTTTGAGCAGTTTGACCGGTTGCTCTTTCTGGCCGAGGGCGGCCGCACCGTCTACTTTGGCGACGTCGGCGCCGACTCCCGCACGCTGCTGTCCTACTTTGCCGAGCACGGGGCGCGGCCCTGCGGCAGCGCCGAGAACCCGGCCGAGTACATGCTCGAGATCGTCGGCAAGACGACGGCCGCCGACGGCCGTGACTGGCACGTGGCATGGCTCGACAGTGCGGAGCGGGCGGCCGTCGACGCCGAGATGGAGCAGATGCACGAGCAGCAGAGGCAGGGGAAGAGCGGAGACCCGGACGACAAGAATGACAAGAACGACACCAACAACAAGAACAACACCAACAACACGGTCTCGGCGTATGCCATGCCCTTCTCGGTGCAGCTGCAGCAGGTGACCCGGCGCATCTTCCAGCAGTACTGGCGCATGCCGCACTACATTGCCGCCAAGCTCGTGCTGGGCATCACCTCAGGCCTCTTTGTCGGCTTCACCTTTTTCCACGCGCGCGACTCGCTCGCCGGCACGCAAGACGTCATCTTCTCCGTCTTCCAGATCCTCACCGTCTTCACGACGCTCGTCCAGCAGATCCAGCCGCTCTTTGTCACCCAGCGTGCCCTCTACGAGGTGCGCGAGCGCCCCGGCAAGACGTACTCCTGGGTCGCCTTTATGGCCGCCAACATTGTCGTCGAGCTGCCGTACCAGATCCTCACGGCCATTGTCACCTTTGCCTGCTTCTGCTACCCCGTCGTCGGCGCCCACCAGAGCAGCGAGCGCCAGGGCCTCGTGCTGCTCTACATGATCCAGCTCTTTGTCTATGCCAGCACGTTTGCCCACATGTGCATTGCCGCCCTGCCCGACGCCCAGACGGCCGGCGGCATCGTCACGCTGCTCGTCATGATGAGCCTCATCTTCTCGGGCGTGCTGCAGACGCCGACGGCGCTGCCGGGCTTCTGGATCTTCATGTACCGCGTCTCGCCCTTTACCTACTGGACGGCCGGCGTGCTGACGGCCCAGGTGCACAACCGGCCCATTGTGTGCTCCGAGACGGAAATGGCCGTCTTTGACCCGCCCGCGTCGATGCCGGGGATGACGTGTGGCCAGTACCTGGAGGCGTACCTGGCCGTGGCGCCGGGCTCGCTGCAGAATCCCAACGACACGGCCGGCTGCCGGTACTGCCAGGTGTCGGTGGCCGACGAGTACCTGGCCTCGTCGGACATTTACTGGTCGGACCGGTGGCGCAACTTTGGCATTCTCTGGGGCTATGTGGTCTTTAACGTGGCCGTGGCCATTGGGACGTACTATGTCTTTCGGGTGCGGCGCTGGACCCCGGCGGCACTGTCGTTGCCGCGGTGGCGCAAGGCCAAGGCGTAGATGTACAGAGTAGTAGGACTCTTTTTTTTTTCTCTTTTCTTTCGTTTTTTGTACCATCTCTACTTTTGTCTACTTTTCTCTTCCTTTTGTCAACATGTAATGTTTATAGCTCAAACAAGATTTCTACAAAGAAGCTCGTCAGCAGACACGCGTATGCTCTGGAAAAGAGAATGTCAAGACAAGGAAAAGCAAGGAAAAAAAAAGAAAAACAAGAGGCAGATGACCAGACGGTTGATGAAACAAACAGCCACGTCAACCCACTCTATGAAAGAGAACGGCTGGATCAGACAAGTCAGCTATCCGATTAGGTACGCGAGACAGAAAAGAGCAACCTGGCAAGAGACAAGAGACATGCAAAAAGACGGCAGACATTAGACGAACTTGTCATGGACGGAATAGGGGCGGCACGGAGGAAAGAATGGAGATCTTTTGGACCTGAAACGTCGTCGGACCAGCCAATGAGAGACCCACTCGAGGAGTGTTTCAAGAATAATTGGAGAAGAAGCTTGTTTGTGGGAAAGGAGGAGAAATCTCGTAATGAAAAAAGTACGGTGCACAGTACTTGTGCCAGCACAGAATAAAATGATTTCATTTTGAGGACCAGGAAGTACGAGTATGAGTGCAGGAGACAAGGAATACGGGAGCCAGGGAGTACAAAAAAACAGGAGTAGAAAAACCAGGAGTATAACAAACAAGGAATACAGGGAGTACAAAAAGGGAGAGGCATTGATTCGGGACTTTTGGCGGGACAGGGTTGGAAGAGCGACTTTTACAATGTATTGATTTTCTGATTTTCTGATTTTCTGATTTTCTGATTTTCTGATTTTCTGATCTTTTTTCTTTTTCCTGATTTTCTCATCTCGGATGATTCGCTCGCAATGGCACACCTCTTGTGTGAGGACCCGTAGTACTCGAGACTCGAATGGGTAGGTCGCTCTCTGCTGCGTAGGAGTAGGAGTAGGAATCATGCTACTTTCCCGAGTAGGAACACGTCATGAATATCAGCACGTATGAATACTCCGTAGTATACAGAGCATGCACAAGGTCTCTGGACGTTACTCTTACAGTCTGTTGCAGTGGCGGAAGAGGAGCCGAGTGAGACCTATTGCTCATACTCGTGCCTCGCCATCCAGCTCATTTTCTGCGTACGTGTACGAGTAATCTGCCGTCTTCTTCCTCGGCCACTGTTGAAATGACAAGCAAGCCCTGTAACGTAGCACCTGGTACGACTCTTGGCAGCTGTGCGGACTCATCTCCAGTCCCGGTCAGAGGTAACCATTACCCCGGACTGGCAATCAGAGAAAGTGAAGTACTCCGTACTCCGGGAGTACAGAAAAAGAAAGTCCAGAAAAAGGGGAATTACTCGTCTCTGCAGAGCTTCCCGCCTCTTTCACCAGAAAAGAGTCCGTCGTCTCAACAAGTCTTCTTTTTGCCATCACGTGACCACTACCAGTCAAGCCCCTGACAAGGATCGGTGAGCAGGTGGGATCGGACCAGGGTGCGAGGTCCGTGACTGGCGGCAGCTGGACCGTCCGCTTCCATCTTTTTTCCCTGTTTTTTTTCAGTCTGTCTTGCCTGCTTCCTCTTTCAGCTGCTGCAAGTGTTCGGGGTGACCTGCTTTGTCCGTAGTACGGAGTACGGAGTACGTGACGGGCGGGTACCTGGCGGTCGCCAACAAAGAAAGAGAAGAGCCCACAAGAGGGTCTCGGGTGGACTGACGAGTTTTTTATTCTCTGCCGTCTGACTGGTCAGTCGAGAGAGCTGCCAAAAGCCAAAAGCCAAAAGCCAAAGGCGCAGCCAGAAGAAAAAGCCAAACGCAAAAAGCAAAAAGCAAAAATGCAAAAATGCAAAAATGGGCAAATCAGTAAAATCAAAAAAGAGAAGAAAAAAAAATCTAGAAGCAGAAAATGCAAAAATCAAAGACAGTAGGCAGTGCTCTGGCTCGTAGGGATGAAGAGCGCCGAGAGCGCCGAGGTCTTTCGTACCCTTTTGCCCTCCCAGATGCATTCCAACGCGCGTCTGTTGTCCTTGTAGCGCACAGAAAACTCTTTTTCCACCGTCTTCCATGACACCGCATTTGCCTCTTTGGGCGTAACGCTGATCCCCTGCGTGCTTCATCTGCCGCCGGGCGACTCCATTCCGCTTCGCTTAAGCTGGTCGTCAAAGAAGCAGAGAGGCCAAGAGGCCAGGAGGCCAAGAGGCATAGAGAGGCCGCTTTTCCCAGCTGAGACGGTGAGTGACGGCGAGCGACGGCGAGCGACGGCGAGCGATGGCGAAGGAGGGCGAGGAGAAAGAGTGTTCTCGACCTTTTCTGGCATCCCTGGCCGTCCTGACAAGAGGAATGTCTGCCCATTTTGCCCTTGTAATATTCCGAGCTTCACATGCCAGGATTCGTACTCGTACTCGGACGGAGTACTGCGTCTCCTCTCTAGTGAAGGATGCAGCGAGGACAGGGCGAACTCGTCGTGTCATGGAACATTTGTTTCTCAGCAGAGGTCCTCTGAGCCGTCTCCTGCTGGCCTTGTATCCCTGCTGTCTGTGGCGAGACTCACAGAGCAGGCAGACAGGCAGGCAGCAGACAAACAAGAGGCCTCTAGGTTTTCCACACTCGGTCTGCCTCACCTGCGGGCTTCCATGTCGACTCATGCAAGCGACCCGCCAAGACTGCTAAACGGTCCATGACCAATCAGGAGGCATCGTGCATACGTAGTACAGAAAGTCCACCAGTCCAAGGATTCGCATCCATGCACGCGAATATCTTGGATTCTTGTCGTCCGAAGAAAGTGTGGCTACGAAGAGGATCTCCTAAAAGGGGTACGTACACCATGTCTCGTGCATTTATCCCAGCCAATCGTCTCGCTCCAGCAGAGGGGGTCTTGCCACTGAAAGATCCTGTTAGTTCCTGTGGCTTCAGGGGTCTCCGCAATCGATTACGAAAAAAAAGTTTCGCATAAACTTGCGGTCCTGCATGCTATTTACGAGCACTCTATTATTTGCCTCTACTATGTATTATTTGCCTCTTTGTAAAAATAGAAGAGGATAAATAAAAAAAGCCGAGATGATGCGAATTTGCATACGTATGTCTTCGCCGTCCCTCCTGTCGTCCTCGGTTCCTCTGCTCCTCTTCTCCTTTGCTCCTTTGCTCCTTTGCTCCAGTAGACTCCCGCGCCAAGGTGCCAATGTCATCTGCGGTACGAGGGCGAGTACGAGACGCCGGCGTATTGCCAGAGGAGGAGGACAAGAAAGACACGGAAGCTAAGGTAGGGAAAAACAGTCGGTTGTTTTACCCAGACCTACCGTTTTCGGAACTAGCCCAGGGGTCAAACGGCAGCAAGTGGTACCTGCATGCTCTTTGGCGACATCCGCGGCGTCTGATTGGCTGCAGCCATCTGCAGCCAGCAACCCCGCACCTGGCTAGAGTGCGTACAAGCCAGCCAAGAGGAAGAGGGCACGAGAAGAACGACTGCGTACGACTGGACAACTACTCGTACGGCGACCAGCAGAGAGCTTCGACTACTCCGTACTCCGTACTCGTAGAGTACTCGTACGTAAACGAGTGCTCACGAGCACGTCGACTGCAGGCGTACGAGAAGACCCCTTGCGACGTGAAACACACCAATGGCATGTAGGGATACTCTGACCAATGAGACGCGAAGACGGCATACTGGCACTTTGTACCCTTGTACTTTTTGGTACTTCTCCACACTGACTTCCAGCCTCATTCAGGTACGGCTTTTTTTTGTCTTTTTTGCCCCTATTGAGCGCGACAGCACGAGGATGGAGTACGGAGTACAAGTACGCAGTACGGAGAGTACGAGTACGTATAGATCTCCCTGTGACCCACCTCGCTGCTTCAGGTACCATTCGAGGACTAGCAAAGTCGCAGCATGACTGGCCGCAGCACTCGACGCCACCATGCAAGCTTAAACCCCTGGCGCACGTACGAGCAGACGCAGGCAGAGGCAGCCAGCCAACCAGCAGAGGCGCTCCAGCGTCCGGGCATACGAGCGAGTCGTAGTCGTAGTGTTCGTAGACGCCTGTCCGTCGCACAGTCCTATGCAGAATACGGCACGATGCTCGTGAGGTCCGTCTGTCGTCTGTCGTACCATGGTACCACGACAGCCAATCGATTTCCCGCCGATGCACGCAACCCAGTCTATTCGTATTTTGTTTGTCCACTTTTTCGATGCAGAGTTCTTTTGCCTCTCGCTGCCAGCAAACAACTCCTTCTCCCTGCTCGTCCCTGCTCGTCCCTCCTTGTACTCGTACGCCCTCTATTTGCCTCCATGCCAGTCCATTTGTTGTCCTTCTCCCTGGACGGCACGCGTACTCCGTAGCACGCCCCTGGGTCTCCCTGTTGTCGTGCCTGGTGCCTGGATGCCAGCCGACGCACTATAAGTGTATACGTACTATGTACGCTTGTACCTGGCCCTAGCTTGCCGAGCCCTGGAGCCAGAGGGAACCACGCTAGCCTAGAGTAACCTTCCCAAAGTGCCTGTGGTCCAGTGCCCACTCCACCAGCCAGTCCTCCAGTCCACTCGTGCTCACCCGTCCCATCTCGACTATAAGACCTCGTCAACCTCTCCTCGCCAAGCCGGTTGTTTCCTCTCTCTCTTCACCAACATTCAGTTTTTGTTTCTTCTCTCTCTCTTGTTTCCTCTATTGTCTTCTCTCCCGACTCTTTTTTTGTCGAGCTACATTCATTCAAGGCCTGGCCCTTTTTTTTTCTGCCTTTCATCTTTCATCCAACTTCTCGCCTGGTGCACTTCCCTCCTTTGAGCATCCCACTCTTTAACAGTCTTTTTTCTCTTTCAATTGACTACCATTGTCCATTGTGTAAGTCGAACAATGTAACGAGCTCGATTGGTTGAATGACCTTTCAAGGTGCACTTTTCTACAGTGCTTCATTCACTGCAGAGCTTTTCTTTTGCTTCACTTATAAGGCCATTCACTTACATAAATAGGACTCGTCCTCTTCAGACTCCATCTGAATTTTTCCAAACATTCTCGCACATTCTCGCACTCACACTCTCACACACTCTCACTCACAAATCAAACTACGCTTTCGTCTGGAACGATTACAGCAACACACTACACAGAAAAATATCAGATTTCCATATCCTTCAAAATGTTCACCAAGACCTTTGTCGCCTCTCTCCTGGCCTCCGCTGCCAGCGGCCACATGCTCATGAACACGCCGGCTCCCTACAGCTCGCCCGCCCTCGTCAACAGCCCCCTCAACGCTGACGGCTCCAACTTCCCCTGCCAGCTGACCTCGGGCGGCTCCCTCTCGGGCGGCACTGCCAGCAGCTACGCCCTCGGCTCCGAGCAGAGCCTCAAGTTCACCGGCCAGGCCGTCCACGGCGGTGGCTCGTGCCAGGTCTCCCTGACCTACGACACCAACCCGAGCAAGACCAGCACCTGGAAGGTCATCCGCTCCATCGAGGGCGGCTGCCCCGCCCAGGACCAGGTCGGCAACATGGGCAACGACGCCAACGTCGCCGACCCCTACACCTACAACTTTACCGTCCCGGACAACATTCCCACCGGCTCCGTCACCCTCGCCTGGACCTGGTTCAACAAGGTCGGCAACCGGGAGATGTACATGAACTGCGCCCCCGTCACCCTCACCGGCACCTCGGGCTCCCAGTCCAACTTTGACAGCCTGCCCGACATGTTCACCGCCAACATTGGCGACAGCTGCACCACCGTTGCCGAGATGGACGTCGAGTTCCCCAACCCTGGCCAGGACGTCATCCGCCTCAACGGTGCCACGAGCGCCTTTGCCGCCCCCACGGGCTCCGGCTGCCAGGTCGCTGGCTCTAGTGGCTCGAGCTCTGGCTCGAGCGGCTCTGGCTCGGGATCGGGCTCGGGTTCGAGCTCCAGCTCGAGCACCAAGGTTGCCGCTCCGGCTACCACGTCGACGACCGCTGCCGCTGCCGAGACCACTGGTATTGCCGGTGGCGTCTTTGTGACGACCGGCCCGGCCGACGTGTCTGCCAGCACGCCCGCTACCTCTTCGCCCGCTGCTGTTGCTACGACCGCCACGACGGCGGCCGTCGGTACGGTGGCCACGGCGGCGACCTCTGCTGCGGCTGCTGCCACCAGTGCCAGCTCCAGCTCGGGCAGCGGCTCCAGCTCCAGCGGCACGCAGCAGACGGCCGGCGCTGCCTGCTCTCCCGAGGGCACGTGGAACTGCATGGGCTCGTCCTACCAGATCTGTGCTAGCGGCACCTGGTCGGTGGTCATGCAGATGGCGGCCGGCACCGAGTGCACTGTCGGCTCGACCACGATGGATGTCAAGGCCGTCAGCAGCAAGGCGCGCCGCGTGCCGCTGCGGTTCCGCGCCTAAGCTTGGCAAGGTGTAGGAGACGACGGAAAGAAAAAAAAAGACGGCAAAGACAGCAGGCTACTGCGTACGGCCACTTGGCGGATCACTTCTCTTCATTGTAACAATATTGGACATTTTGACCCTTTGATATTTTTCACTTCTTTTTCCCCTTTTTGTGATTTTTGATTCTTTTTTTTGTGTTTAACCTTCCTTTTTTTTACTTTCACATTCCTTTCAACCTACATATTTGATTTGATACCATGGGTTTGGGACACGGTTCTCTCCTATGGGTCTGAGAGGAAACAATGAGCTTTTTACGAGAATAAAATAAAATAAAAATCAATGAAAATAGATCAGAAAATGAGTCATCCTGTGATGCTAGTGATGTTGGTGGCGGCTGTGAGCAGTGGCGACCTACATGTATGTACATTCGTACTGCGTAATAATACTGTATGAATCGAATGGCAAGGCTGTTGGCCATTGGCTACCTGTACAGAATAGGAAGTTGGCTAGAGGCTCTCGAGGTGCTCTGATTGGCTGCTGGTCGTAGTGTCGTGCAGGACGGAGTGGATGCTTCACTCAACAGAGACTAGTGCTTCGGATCATTGTTGTTACAGGCCTAGCGCAAAAGGTTTTGGCGACTCGTCCGCCCAGCTCCCTCACTCTCTACTGCTCGCAAATCGCGTTTGAGCTCGCCAAATAAAAAAAAGGCCAACTCGAGAACCACCCAACTCTGCCTCGTCCGATCGCCCCCTCTCTCATCCAACGTTTTACATCTTCTTTATCTCTTACCGAGTTTGGGAGCTATTTTCCCCTTCTTTTTTTCTGTTTCCGTTGGACTATTCATTTATTCCTGTCTCCGTCTAGTTTTTTTCTATTTCTCTACTGTCCATTCTCCATCTCTTACGCTTCATTTTCAGTCTTCATCTTCTTTCACTCGGATTCCGCCATCTCTTATATCTGCGCGCCTCCTGTCACCGCCCAACCACACAAGCAGCAGCGACATCCCATAGCCGTCGTCCGTACCACAGGACTCCTATGGGTCGGGGCGCGCATCTGCGTCCCCCCTAGCGATTGCCAGCATGGCTTCCGCCAGCGTGATTGACAACATTCTGCGCCAGCTCGGCACGGCAGACCTCGGTATGTTTTCCTCTTCCCTCTTGCCCCTCTCCCCTCTTCCCTCTTGTCCCCTCTGACCAGCAGACACGAAAATAAAGTTTGATGCCGCCGTCACCCTGCGCGACTACCTCGACCACTACACCTCGGGAAACATTTATCCTCAGTTTTTGAAAAAGGTGATGCCCATCATCTTTAGCATTCTGAATGGCCCTCCCAGTTTCCAGAGCGAGTCTCCCGAGCAGGTATGTCTTTGTCTCTCTCTCTCTCTCCCTCTCTCCTCTCTGGGCCGCCTGCCGCTGACCACCAGAAACTCCGCAACTGCATGCTCGAAATCATCCACCGCTTTCCCTCCATTCCCTCCCCCCCCGACCCCTTTGAGCCCTACGCCGAAAAGACAATCGACCTGCTCTCTCACCTGATCGAGACCGACAACGAGGACAATGCCTGCCTCTGCATCAAGACGGCCGGCGACATTCTGCGCCACCAGAGCAAGGTCTGCGGCCCCAAAGCCCAGGCCTTTCTGCAGCTGATTTCCCGCCTCTTTGAGCGCACCGAAGTCATTGTCCGCGAGCAGCTCGACAATGAACCGACGGCCGACGGAAGCGCGGCTGCAGGCGCAGCAGGCGCCGTAGGCACCCCCGGATCGTCAGGAGCAGCAGGAGCCCCAGCATCTGCACCAGGAGCCGCGCCGTCCACCCCCAGCAGCGCGCCCCTCGGCCTTGCCCAGCACCAGCCGGGCTCACCAGGCGTCAGCGGCGCGCTCGAGGTCGACCGGCCGCTCCTCAAGGGCACCCACTCCTTCAAGGTCATCTCCGAGTGTCCCATTATCGTCGTCTCCATGTTCCAGGTCTACCGCAACATCATCCCCCAGGCCATCCGCACCTTTGTGCCCATGATGAAGACGATCCTGACGGTGCAACCCAAGGCGCAGAGCGAGGCTCACAAGGAGGCCAAGGCGCGCGGCAGCTACTTTTTTGGCATGAGCCCCAAGATCCGCAACAAGACGAGCTACGGCGACTACATCACGCTGCAGGTCAAGATGATGAGCTTCCTGGCCTACGCCCTCCGCCAGTACTCTCAGAACATGGCCGACTTTATCAGCGTGCTCCCCTCCACCATTGTGCGCCTGTTGCGGGACTGCCCCCGCGAAAAGGCCGCCGCCCGCAAGGAGCTCATTGTCGCCATCCGGCACATTATCAACTTCAACTACCGCCGCATCTTTGTGTCGGTCATTGACGAGTTCCTCGACGAGCGCACGCTGCTGGGCGACGGCCTGACCGTCCACGAGACGATGCGCCCACTGGCCTACAGCATGCTGGCCGACCTCATCCACCACGTGCGCGACCACCTCAAGGCCGACGCCATCCGCAAGACCGTCGCCATCTATACCCGCAACCTCATGGACGACTTCCCCGGCACCAGCTTCCAGACCATGAGCGCCAAGCTGCTGCTCAACATGGCCGAGTGCATCGCCAAGATGGAGAACAAGGCCGAGGCCCGCTACCTGCTCGTCACCATCCTCAACACGATTGCCGACAAGTTCACCATGATGAACGGCCAGTACCACAACGCCGTCAAGCTGTCCCAGCAGTTCCGCGAACTGCTCGACCAGCAGCGCAAACGCTCCACCGAGTCCGAGACCGCTCTCGGCATGGCCGCCTTCTCCGAGACCTTTTTGGCCGACCGCAAGACCCGGCCCGACTGGGACGAGATTGACATCTTTTCGGCCGCACCACCCATCAAGCTGACGAATATGCGCGAGCGCGGCCAGGACCCTGTCGGCGACAACAAGTTCCTCTTCCGGACCCTCATGCAGGGCCTGCGCAACACCGTCTTCCAGCTGCGCAACTGCACCCAGAACCCGCCCATTGACCCGGCCATTGCGCCGCCTAGCTGGTCCGAGGTCGCCAGCGGCTTCAACGCCGAGGAAGTCAAGGTCATTGTCAAGCTTTTCCGCGAGGGCGCCCGCGTCTTCCGGTACTACGAGAGCATCGAAAAGGTCTCGGCCGAGTCGACCTTTACCTCGACGGTCGAGTACATGGCCAACTTTTACATGGTATCGAGCTCCAAGGAGGAAAAGGAACTGCTCGAGTCTTTTGCCACACTCTTTCACGTGATTGACCCGGCCACCTTCAACGAGATCTTTGAGCAGGAGGTGCCGCATCTGTTTGAGATGACCCTCGAGCACACGGCCCTCTTGCACATCCCGCAGTACTTTTTGGCGAGCGAGGTCACCTCGCCCACCTTTTGTGGCGTGCTGCTCCGCTTCCTCATGGAGCGCATCGAGGACGTGGGTAGTGCCGACGTCAAGGAAGCCTCCGTTTTACTGCGCATGTTCAAGCTCGCCTTCATGGCTGTGACGCTCTTTGCCGCGCAGAACGAGCAGGTGCTGCTGCCCTACGTCGTGGACATTATCAGCAAGTCGGTGGAGCTGTCCACGCGGGCCGAGGAGCCCATGAACTACTTTTTGCTGTTGCGCTCCCTCTTCCGCAGCATCGGCGGTGGTAAATTCGAACACCTGTACAAGCAGATTCTGCCCCTGCTTGAGATGCTGCTGGACGTGCTTAATAGTCTTTTGTTAGCAGCACGCAAGCCGACCGAGCGTGATCTCTACGTCGAACTGTGCCTGACCGTCCCAGCACGGCTAAGTAACTTGTTGCCGCACCTCAACTTTCTTATGAGGCCGTTGGTGGCGGCACTGCGCGCAGGCTCCGATATGGTCGGCCAAGGCCTCCGCACGCTCGAGCTCTGTGTGGACAATCTCACGGCGGAGTATCTAGACCCGCTCATGTCGCCCGTGCTGGACGAGTTAATGCCGGCGCTGTATGATCAGTTGAGACCGCATCCGTACAGTCACTTCCACGCGCACACGGCGATGCGCATCCTCGGCAAGCTGGGCGGCCGCAACCGCAAGACCATGACCGACCACCTGCCGCTGACCTTTAAGCAGTACATTGACGACTCCCCGAGCTTCGACGTTCGTCTGGTGGGGTCCAAGAAGGACCGCGCCTTCAACGCCGATCTCGGCGTCGAGCTGGCCGTGCAAAAGATTATGGAGGTGCCGGGCAAGCCCGCGCGCACGCCCCTCCCGAAGCAGTCTGACGTCTTTTACAAGCGCCAGGCGCTGCAGATGATCAAGGCCCAGATCAAGATCCGCATCGGCTACGACAGCCTGCCGGATGACCTGCCGCGGCTCGTCCGGCTGCAGGCGCAGGACCTGCTGGCCAAGAAGCTCGACGTCGATCTCGGCGTCTTTGAGGAGAGCCACCGCGACCGCTCCGTGGCCAAGAAGCGCGACATGGAGGAGAAGCTGACGCGGCTGATCAAGGCCCTCATGTACGCCGAGTCCATCCCGGAGCTGCAGGAGGAGGCCGACGCCTTTCTCATGAACATTTGCCGCCACTTTATCCTGCTCGACGTGGGCCGCACGCTCGTGCAGACGAAGAAGGCCAGCACGGGATTCAATGCCGGCACCAGCGAGGGCCCGCTGACACTGGACGCGCACCTGCTGGCCGATGCCCTACTGGAGTCGCTCGCATCGATGCAGCCCGAGGTGCGCGGCGCCGCCGAGCGGGCCATCCGCGTCCTCTTTGAGTCGGCCACCATCATCTTTGGGTCCGAGGAGGGCGTGCACGTGCTCGACTTCTTCCGCCACCTCGCCGCCACCTTTACGCACGGCTGCTACGTCGAGGAGTGGTTCTTGAAGACGGGCGCCTGCCGTGGCATCCACACCTTGCTGACAATTGTCGACCTCGGCGACGCCTGGGTGGCTGGCATGCAGATGGAGTTTCTGCGAGCGCTGCTGTTTGTCGTTAAGGACATGCCGGCCGACCTGCCGGAGACGACGCGGCGCCTGGCCCAATCGACGCTCGAAGTGCTGCTCGAGCGCGCCACCAAGGGGTCAGCAAAGGAGGACGCCATGCCCCTGCCGATGCCCGCCGGCGCCGCCCTCAACCCAGCAGCGGCAGCGGCGGCGGCAGCGGCCAACAGCCACCGTCGCCTGCCGCAGACGTGTCTGCTGCTGGCGTCGGAGCTGTCGCACATGAACAAGCACGTGCGCAACACGGCCAAGCGGTCGCTCGAGCAGATCGCGCGGGCGGTGCACGCAGAAGTGTGGGAGGTGATTGAGCCGCACAAGGAGCGTCTGCTGACGCCGCTGTTCCAGAAGCCGCTGAGGGCGCTGCCGTTCTCCATCCAGATCGGGTACGTCGACGCGCTGACGTACTTTATGACGCTCAAGCCCGACTTTGTGACGATTGACGAGAACATGGAGCGGTTGTTGACCGAGTCGTTGGCGCTGGCGGATGCGAGCGACGAGTCGCTGGCCGGCAAATCGGCCGAGTTCCGGACACACAACTTTATTGTCGAACTGCGGGTGGCATGCATCAAGATTCTGAGCACGGCCATGAGCTTTGACGAGTACCAAAAGGGCCAGGGCAATGCTGCGCGGTCCAAGATAGTATCGGTCTTCTTCAAGTGCTTATATGCGGACTCGAAGCCCACTATCGAGGCGGCCAACGAGGCGATGAAGCGCGTGCTCATGTACACGAACAAGCTGCCTAAGGATTTGCTACAGTCGGGACTGCGGCCGGTGCTCGCGAGCCTGCAGGACGCCAAGCGCCTTTCGCCTCACAACCTCGAGAATCTGTCGCTGCTGCTGCGGCTGCTGACCAACTACTTCAAGGTCGAGATCGGCGCGCGGTTGCTCGACCACGTCCACAAGCTGACAGAGGGCGTTGTCATGCAGCAGGCCTCCTTTCTGCTGTATGAGCAGAGCCTGCTGATGAAGACCATCACGGGTGTCTTCAATGTCTTTTACCTGCTGCCGGACGCCGCGCGCATGTACAAGGAGCGCGTCATTGAACTGACGCTCGTGCTGGAGGACAAGCTGCGACGTACGCACCACAGCGCGCTGCGGGCTCCCGTGTACAAGTACATGGGCCGGTACGCCGAAGACGTCGGCCAGATGCTCATGGGCCGGTTGGGCGAGCTGAGGTACGGTCGGTTCCTGGCACAGGCGCTGCTCGATGTCGACGAGAGCGCGGCGCTGCGGGCGTACTTTGACGCCCATGCGGGCGAGCTCATCCAGCGGTGCAGTGCCGTGCTCCAGCCGGAAGTCGAGAGCGCTGACGCGGCGGCCGCAGCTGCGGGGGGTGCTGCAGTTGCTGGCAGCACGGAGCCGAGCACGAGTGACGAGACGAGGGCCGTGACCGTCATCAACACGATCCACGTCATGTATGCGCTGAGCGTCGGCGCACAGAAGGAGCAGGCCAAGGCCGCCAAAAAGGGCAAGGGGACGAGCGAGGAGGCCAAGAAGGCGGACGCCCATGTCCAGGGCAAAGGCAAGGAGAAGGAGCCGGCAAAGGAAAAGGAAAAAGACCTTGACACGGAAATGTCGGATGCGCCAGCTGCCAAGGACGAGCCCGGCACGACAGGTATGACAGGAACGCCAGGCAAGACTGCGGCAGCGGCAGCGACGGCCACGACGGCCAAGGCGGTGCCCTGGATGGACAACAAGGAGTGCATGACGTGGCTCAAGATGACGGGCAAGTGGCTGGAGGACCAGCTGAGGGGAAACAAGCTGGCGCCGCACCTGCAGCTGGCAGGCAACCAGGCAGCCGAGCAGGTGATGGCGATCCTGACGCGGTGCCTGGAGCTGCATGTGGAGGACGCGGACATGCTGCTGGGCCTCGTGGAGACGGTGACAGCGGCGGAGCTGCGGTCGACGCCGGCGCTGCATGCGCACATTTACGGCAACATTGTCAACAGCGACTCGGTGGAATTTTGCAAGGGGTTGGTGCTGCGGTGTCTGGAGGTGTTTGCCAGCAAGACAGTGACGCACCGGACCAAGTCGTTTTTGATGCACAACATTGTCAACCCGGTGGTGGCCATGTCGATTATGCGCCACTGGGACCTGCTCGACGAGGAGGACCGCGAAAAGGGCGCGCCGCTGCTGGCGGACAAGCAGATCATTGACTCGATCACGGACAAGATCTGGAAGGCCAACATGGTGGAACACAAGCCCGAGGTCTACAGCAGCAGCAACAGCAGCAACACTGCCCCCGGCTGCCCCAACATTGGCAGCGCTGTGGACTATACGCGACTGGAAGTGATGCAGCTGACGGCGATGCTGGTCAAGTACCACCACGCCATCCTCCAGGACGTGCGCAAGGACATTATCAAGTTTGGCTGGACATATATCCGCAACGACGATGCTATGAACAAACACGCAGCATATGTGGTGATTGGCTACTTTATTGCACACTACGAGACTCCTGTCAAGATCGTGTCGCAGGTGTACTACTCGCAGCTCAAGGCGAACCAGAGCGAGGCGCGCGCGCTCGTCAACCAGGCGCTCGAGATCATTGCGCCTGTACTGCCCAAGCGCTTCAACGCCACCGACCGTAACGCCGTCTGGGCGGCGGCGCCTCGGCGCATCCTGGCCGAGGAGAGCCACAATGCGCAGCAGACGAGCAGCATCTTCCAGTTCCTCGTGCGGCACCCGAATCTGTTTTACGAGTCGCGCGACAAGTTTGTGATGCTCATCATCATGTCACTGCGGCGCATCGCCAACCCCAACAACGCTTCTAGCGAGAGCAAGCGTCTGGCGCTCAACCTCATGTGGCTCATCTGGCAGTGGGAGCACCGCCGCGTGTCGGGCAAGCCCATTGACGAGAGCCGCCGCGGGCCTCAGGGCATCGTTCTGCCGACGTCGTCGTATGTGCCCGCCGCGAGTGCCAATGCCAGCGCCAATGCCAGCGCCAATGCCAACACCAACTCTGGCTCGGGCCCCGGCTCGGCTTCGACGTCGCCGCAGGCCACGCGGGCGTCCGAGTCACCCATGGCGCACAAGCGGCGGCTGGCTGCCGACGACCAGGGACGCATCGAAGGCTCAGCCTCTCCAGCGTCTCGCGGGACACCTCAGCAACAGCAGCAGCAACGCCCAGACTACCAGGTGCCCTCCGTGGGCCGACAAAAGATGTTGCGATTCCTGATCGAGTTCATCGCGCAGCTGAATGAGCGGTACGAGCTGCCCAGCACGAAGCCCAAGGACCCGTCTCAGATGTCGTCCTTTCCCTGGAGTGACTTGTGTCGGCGGTCTATGGCCCTGCTGCACAACCTGCTGCAGCCGCAGTTCTGGGGCGTCGCGGACGTGGAGCTGCTGTCCAACGCGACAGACGTCGTCTTGATGGGCGACAAGGCAGTGCAAGCATTGGCCGTGTCGGACCACGGCGAGCATAGTGGCAGCACGCCAGATGACCGCTTCATTGGCAACATTGTCAACATGCTGCAAGTGGTGCGAGTCATTCTCAACTTCCAGTCGGACAGCTACATTGTGGAGCACGTGGAAGACATTGAAAAGATATTGGAAAAGTGTCTGCGCTCCGACAATCCCGAGGTGCAGGACTGCCTGCACTCTGCCATGGCAGAGTTTGACGACGGCCGCCAGCTCAAGTCGATTATTGGCCGTATCCTCGAGGCCATTCCGGAGGATGTACAGATGGAGGACGCCGACGCCGACGGTGGCGGGGGTGGCGGTGGCACCGGCGGCGTGGCCGGCGGCGATTCCGAGTCGCAGCCGGCCGAGTTCATCACGTTCCTGTCCAACATTGCCACGGAGACGCTGGGCGCCAACAACTACATTGCCGGCATCAATATCCTGTGGTCGCTGGCGAACCGGCGGCCGAGTGCGGTGGACTCCCACGTGCAGTCGATCCTCAAGGTGCTGCAGCTCAAACTGGGCCGTGAGCACCTCGCACACTACTCGGCAGTCTCTGCCTCGCACGCCAACAACCCGCGGCTGCCTCCCCAGGCGGCCGCTGCAGCCGCCGCCGCCGCCGCCCATCACCAGCAACAGCAACAGCAGATCCAGGATGGCGTCATCCCCGCCAGCAGTGGTGGCAGTGCGACTCTCAGTGGTGCAAACGGCGGAAATGCCGGCGGCAATGGTGTCAACGGTAACGGCAGCAGCAGCGGCGGCGGCAATAACGCCAACGGCACCAACGGCAATGGCGGATCCGCATCTGCGCCTGCCACTGGTCCGGTCGAGATGACACCGTACAACCTACAGATCCAGACGGGCCTCATCATCCGAGCCATTGACGTGCTGGCGAAGCGGATCGAGACGCTGGGCGACAGCCGGCGACCGTTTTTGAGCGTGCTGGCGAGTCTGGTGGAAAAGTCGCAGGATATTGCGCTGTGCACAAAGATTCTGGACATGGTGGAGGGCTGGGTGTTCAAGTCGGAAGGCACGTGGCCCACGCTCAAGGAGAAGACAGCAGTGCTCCACAAGATGCTGGTGTTTGAGCATCGTGCCGATCTGACGATGCTGCAAAAGTTTCTGGATCTCGTGCTGCGGATCTACGAGGATCCGCAGATTGCGCGCACGGAGATCACGGTGCGACTGGAGCACGCGTTCCTCATTGGGACGCGGGCCCAGGACGTGGAGACGCGCAACCGGTTCCTCGGGGTCTTTGACCGTAGCCTGGCCAAGTCTGCGAGCGACCGGCTGGCGTTTGTGCTGGGCGACCAGAACTGGGACACGCTGTCCGAGTCGTTTTGGCTGGCACAGGCGTCGCACCTGCTGCTGGGGGCCGTGGAGATGAACACGGTGGCACAGCTGCACCCCGAGGACATGCGGGTGCAGCCGCTGTCGCAGCTGTGCAGCATCTACGCGCACGACAGCCGCGACCCGGAGCACATGCTGGATGACCGGTTCGAGCGGCTCGTGGCGGACGTGCGACGTCACGTGACAGGGCTGTCCGAAGTGCGCGTGCGCGACCTCGTGGAGCCGCTGATGCATTTGCAGCACACGGACGCGACGACGGCAGGCGAGGTATGGGTGGCGCTGTTCCCGCTGTTCTGGGGGGCGACGCTGCGGGAGGACCGGCCGGAGCTGGAGCGCGGGCTCGTGTCGCTGCTCACCAAGGAGTACCACAACCGGCAGATGGACAAGCGGCCCAATGTGGTGCAGGCCCTGCTTTCGGGGGCGTCGCGGGCGTGGCCGGACTGCAAGATGCCGCCACACGTGCTGAAGCATCTGGCACGGACGTTTGATGCGTGGTACGTGGCCCTGACGCAGCTGGAGCGGGCGGCGGTGCAGCCGGAAGGGGCTTCGGCGAGCGTGCGGGAGAGCAACCTGGACGCTCTGGTAGAGCTCTATGCCGACCTGAAGGAGGACGACCTGTTTTACGGAACGTGGCGGCGGCGGTGCCAGTTTCTGGAGACGAACTCGGCGCTGTCGTACGAGCAGAACGGGATGTGGGACAAGGCGCAGCGGATGTACGAGACGGCGCAGATCAAGGCGCGCACGAGCGTGATGCCGTTTTCGCAGGGCGAGTACATGATGTGGGAGGACCACTGGGTGATTTGCGCGCAGAAGCTGCAGCAGTGGGAGATTCTGCAAGATTTCGCCAAGCACGAGAACTTTCAGGATCTGCTGCTGGAGTGCGCGTGGCGCAACTTTGACATGTGGCAGGAGCAGACGAGCCGCGACCAGCTCGAGGGTCTCATCAAGGGCGTTATGGACGCCCCGACACCGCGGCGGGCCTTTTTCCAGGCGTTTATGGGCCTGCTCCGCTTCCACCACAAGCAGGACTCGATCCAGGAGTTCAGCCGGGTCACGGACGAGGCGACGCAGCTGGCCATCCGTAAGTGGCACCAGCTGCCGTGTCGGCTGACCAACGCCCACGTGCCGCTAATGCAGAATTTCCAGCTGATGGTGGAGGTGCACGATGCTAGTATCATCTGCAGCAGCCTGGCTTCGACGACGATGATGAACCTCGACGGCAAGTCTGCCGAGCTCAAACTGCTGCTGGGATCCTGGCGCGACCGCCTGCCCAACATGTGGGACGACATTCTGGCCTGGCAAGACCTTGTCACGTGGCGACAGCACATTTTTAATCTCATCAACAACACCTACCTCGGCCTGCTGCAGCCGCAGAGTGCGGGCGGCGCCAACGGAGGCGGCAGTGGAGGCGGTGGCAATGGAGGCAATGGCGGCAGTGGGGGCGGAGGAGGAGGAGGCGGAGGCGGTGGAGGAGGCAGCGCGAGCACCCAGGCGCCGGCGGGCGGGTCGTCGTTTGCCTACCGGGGCTACCATGAGACGGCGTGGATCATCAACCGGTTTGCACACGTGGCACGCAAGCACGACCTGCCGGACGTGTGCATCACGCAGCTGGGCCGGATCTACACGCTGCCCAACATTGAGATCCAGGAGGCCTTTTTGAAGCTGCGGGAGCAGGCAAAGTGTCACTTCCAGAACCCGGAAGAGCTGACCAACGGGCTCGATGTGATCAACAATACGAACCTCAACTACTTTAGCCCGCCGCAAAAGGCCGAGTTTTACACACTCAAGGGCATGTTTCTGGAGCGACTGGCGCAAAAGGACGAAGCCAACACGGCCTTTGGCACAGCCTTGTTTTACGATATCACGACAGCCAAGGCGTGGGCCGAATGGGGCTTCTTCAACGACCGCATCTTCCAGGCCGAACCGACCAACTACGGGGCGGCGCGCCAGGCGCTGACGTGCTTCTTGCAGGCGGCGGCCAGCTACAAGAACGCCAAGGCGCGCAAGCTGATTGCGCGCATCTTGTGGCTGCTGAGCCTCGACGACGCCTCTGGCACCGTCGCCGGCGGCTTTGACGACTTCAAGGGCGACATCTCGACGTGGTACTGGATCACGTTTATCCCCCAGCTGCTGGCGGGTCTGAGCCACAAAGAGGGCCCTCGCGTGCACGCGATCCTGCTTAAGATTGCAAAGACGTATCCGCAGGCGCTCTACTTTGTGCTGCGCACGAGCCGCGACGACATGCTGGCCATCAAGAAGAGCCAGGAGGCACGGGAGCAAAAGGCGGCCATGCAGGCGGCGGCCAAGCTCCAGCAGCAGCAGCAAGCTGCCGCCGCCGCTGCTGCCGCTGCCGCCAAGCCAAACGCGCCGACTGCCGTGCCGGCCATCAAGGTGGAAGGCGAGGCTGGTGTTGCCTCGGCGCCTCAGCCGGCCGGCAGCGGCGACCAGGCCACTCCTGGCATGACGACGACAGGCACTGCCGGCGCTGCAGCTTCGGTGCCCAAGATGGAAGCAGAGGCCGTAGCCGGCGCCAGTGGACCCATTGGAACACCAACGGCAGCGACGCCGGGTGCTCAGACCTCGGCAAGCCCGGCCGTGCACGCGGCCAATGGCACGCCCCAGCAGCCGCCGCAGGTGCTGCCGCCGCCGCCACAGCAAGCCAACATGGCCGGCGGTGCTGCCATGGTGCCGGCGGCCTCGGCGGCCAAGGCGGCGACGGGCAAGCGCCACCCGTGGGATCTGATGGAGGAGATTCTGGTGGTGGTCAAGTCGTCGTTCCCGCTGCTGGCGCTCTCGATGGAGACGATCATCGACCAGATCCAGAAGCACCTCAAGTGCCCTCCTGACGAGGATGCCTACCGGCTGATTGTGGCATTGCTCAACGACGCTCTGTCATACATTAGCCGGTCACCGGCGTCGTATAGCAAGGATGTGAAGCTTCCGGCGGCGACAGAGTCCAACATTACGCGGTTTGCAGAGACGGTGCTGCCGACACATATCCGGTCCATGTTTGAGCAGGAATTTGTGGTGGTGAAGCCGACCATGTACGAATACATTCAGAACTTGAGGCGTTGGCGGAACAAGTTCGAGGACAAGCTGGACCGGCGGCCGAGCCGGATGCCGCTGGAGCAGCTGTCGCCGCACCTGTGTGAGTTTCGGTACCTGAAGCTGGACGATATTGAGATTCCGGGGCAGTACCTGCAGCTCAAGGACAAGAACTCGGACTTTGTGCGCATCGACCGCTTCCTGCCGCAGGTGGAAATGGTGCGGACTGTGGGCGTGTCTCACCGGCGGATTCGGATCCGCGGACACGACGGCAGCGTGCATCCATTTGCCGTGCAGCAGCCGACGGCGCGTAACTGTCGCCGTGAGGAGCGCTCGCTGCAGCTGTTCCGGCAGCTCAACCAGCGGCTGCACCACAAGAAGGAAAGCCGGCGCCGCGACCTGCAGTTCACGCTGCCCCTCGTGGTGCCCGTGGCGCAGCACTTCCGCCTCGTGCAGGACGACCCGACCTACGTGTCGCTGCAGACCATTTACGAGGAGCACTGCCGGGAGAACGGCTTCTCTAAGGACGAAGCCGCCATCTTCACCATGAAGGAGCAGGCCGTCCTCAGCGAGGCGGCCAAGGCAGCCGGCGCCCAGGCGGCCGCACAGGCCTTGGCAGCGGCCGCCGCCTCGGCTGCTAAAGACAACAAGGACGGCAGCAGCGCCAGTGCCAATGCGAACGCCCAGGCCCAGGCCCAGGCTCAGGCCCAGGCGGTGGCGTCGGCTAACCTTACTAGCAAGCAGGTGCAGGACCAGCACATGGCGGCGGCGCGGCTCGAGGTGCTGGAGGCGATCCAGGCCAGCAAGGTGCCCAACACGGTGATGCTCGACTACTTCCAGCGGACGTTTACCGACTTTACGGAGCTGTGGCTGTTCCGGCGGCGGTTTGCGTACCAGTACGCGGCAACGACGTTTATGACGTACATTCTCTGCTCGGACAAGCGGTACCCACACAAGATCAATATCGGACGCGGCTCGGGCAACGTGTGGAGTGCCGAGGTGATGCCGTACATGCCGATGAACCAGCCCTACTTCAAGAACCCCGAGACGGTGCCGTTCCGGCTGACGCCCAATCTGCAGGCGCTCATCGGGCCCCTGGCCATGGAGGGCATATTCAGCGCGTCGATTATGGCGATTGCGCGCAGCCTGGCCGAGCCGGAGCACGAGCTGTCGTATGCGCTCACGCTCTTTGTGCGGGACGAGATGGTGTACTGGTTCACGAGCAACCGACACGCCCAGCAGCAGATGACCGAGGACAAGCTGCGGCGGGCGGTGCAGGCGAACATGGACATGGTGACGAAGCGGGCCGTCAGCCTGGCACAGACGCCGGTGGGCAACCTGCCGGCGAACCAGACGGTCATTGACCTGATTGCGCGGGCGGTCAACCCGATGAATCTGGCCATGTGTGATGTGCTGTGGATGGCGTTTTTGTAGGGGGCAGGATGGATCATGAAAATGGGGTGAGACGACGGGAACAGACGATGGGAATTGTTTTTATTGTTTTTATTGTTTTATTGTTTTTTGTTCATTTCTTCTTGTTCTTGTTCTTGTTTTTTCTTTTGTCTTTTTGCTCTTTGATTTCCTTTGGGACCGGAAAAGGTCACGTGATTAGCGTTAAGTAGTTATAAATACAGCGATCAGCAATACTGGTACGCATATTGGTACGCATGCCGCCTGCAGCAGTGAGCTACCATGTATGAGCAATGTAGAGGCAAGCTATCGCGAGAGGAATACGACGCTGAGAGACGTAGTGTCAGTCCCAGCCAGGCCAAGCGTCCCAGCTAAGACCCCAGAGCCAAGTTTCTTACATGGACTACCCCGCAAGCAAGGTCCTCCCTCTTGACTCTTTTCGGTGTTGGCTTCTCGACTGAGCTTGCCTCGAGTCAGCTTTTCTGCTTCACGGGATATCTGCCGAAGAGACGAGGAGACCAGGTGGGGACCCCCCCCCTCTCGTGCCGTGTCTCTCACCACCAGTCACCACCTGTCCGCCTCTCACCAACCAGTCACTTGTAGCTCCCATGTACAGTTGCTTTGGCTAGGCGAGCAGAGTGGTATGCTGTTGGCCCCGTGGACGGGAATAGGGACAGCTGACAAGGCAGATGGGGGGGTTGATTCGTCCGAAGGAGGCCCATTACCCAGAGGTCCTCTTGGAGGCGAGAAGCCACCATCCGATGAGAGAGGATTCGCCTGGCCATTAGCATTCCAATAAGAGAGATAAAAAAACAGAAGCAGTAACTACTTTCTGCGTACACGCTGTTCTCTTCTCCGGCCCTCTTTGTCTCTCTTGGCCAGCCTGTATTCATCCAGCGCATTCATCCAAGCCACCTCTGCCCTCGCCCCCCCCCCTCTCCAGCCAGCTGTCATTTTCCTCTTCTTGTCTCGTATTTTTCATTCTTCTCTCCAGTCTTCTTGTCCCGAAGTCTGATCTCGCCATTTCCTATATTCCTAGATAGATATAGATCCGGAATAGAGATCCGGTATGGAGACAAAGACGACAGAAACTCCCTCTTCTCCCGCTCCACGGGCGCCCTCCGACACGCTCGAGGTGGAACACGTCGATCTCGAGCACGCGCCGACCGCCGGGGGGGATGCCAAGCGACAGCACGTCGTCTCGTCCTCGACGGACGGGAAGAAGGAAGAGGACAGCGACGAGGCCGCCGCCTTTGCCCATATTGACGCCGAGCGCGAGGCCCAGATCCTGCGCAAGGTCGATATGCGGCTGCTCCCCGTCCTCACCTTTCTCTACTTGTGAGTGGACCAGAGGTTTGGTTCTTTTTTTTCTCGTCCTTTTTTTTCTCGTTTCTCGTTTCTCTCTCTCATCTCATCTCACCCGAGCAGGATCGGCTATGTCGACCGCAGCAACATTGGCAATGCCAAGATCGCCGGCCTCACCGACGATCTCCATCTCGTCGGACACATGTACAACATTGCCCTCACGCTCTTTTTTGTGCCCTATGCCCTGTAAGTGTCCCCTTTCCTCTGGCCTCTCCCAGTTTCCTCTGGCCTCTCCCAGGCAAACATCTCACGCCGGCTAGCTTCGAAGTCCCCAGCAACATCGTCCTCAAGCTCGTCCGGCCATCCTACTGGATCTCCGTCCTGCTCTTCTGCTGGGGCCTCGTCATGACCCTCATGGGCATCGTCAAGTCGGCCCAGGGCCTCTATGCCGCCCGCTTCTTTCTGGGCTTTGCCGAAGCCGGATTCTTTCCCGCCGCCACGTGAGACCCCTGTTTCCCTGTTTCCCTGTTTTCCTGTTTTTCTCTCACGGCCGCCCTCAGCTCACCTTGACCAGCTTCCTCCTGACCATCTGGTACCGGCGCTACGAGCTGCAGCGCCGCATGGCCATCTTTTATGGCGCGGCCACCCTCGCCGGCGCCTTTAGCGGGCTGCTGGCCTTTGCCATCCAGCACATGGCCGGCGTTGCCGGGCTCAACGGCTGGAACTGGATCTTCATCATCGAGGGCCTCGTGCCCGTCGCCTTTTCCTTTGTCGTCTGGCGCCTCCTGCCCGACAACCCGGAGACGGCCTCCTTCCTCACCCACGAGGAGCGCGCTTTCATCGTCCACCGCCTCGCCGTCGAGACCGGCTCCGGCCACGGCCGCGTCACCAACGCCGACCGCATCCAGATGCACCACATCGTGGCCGGCTTCAGCGACTGGCGCATCTGGCTCGGCATCGTCTGCTTCTGGGCCTGCAATATCGGCACCTACGGCTTCACCGCCACCGTGCCCACCATCGTCGAGCGCATGGGCTACACGAGCTCGCGCGCCCAGCTCATGACCGTGCCCTTTTACGTCTTTGCCCTCTTTGTCGTCCTCGGCTTCGCCTGGGCCAGCGACCACTACCAGCAGCGCACGCCCTTTATCGTGGCCGGCTTCAGCCTCGCCATCGTCGGCTTCATCGCCGAGCTCGCCATCCCCCACCCCCGCTACAGCGGCGTTGCCTACCTCTTTCTCTTTTTCATCTGCGCCGGCCTCTTCTCGCCGTTCATGTGCATCGTCTGCCTCGTCGGCAACAACCTCGCCCCCAGCAGCAAGCGCGCCGTCGGCATGGCCGTCCTCATCTCCTTTGGCAACCTCGGCGGCATCTGCGGCAGCAACATCTTTCTGGCCGCCCAGGCCCCCCGCTACCCCGTCGGCTACGGCACCTGTCTCGCCATTAATGTCTGCGGCGTCGTCGCCGCCCTCGTCCTGCGCTGGGCCTATGCGCGCGAGAACCGGCGCCGCGACCGGCTGACGGAGCACATGACCGAGGCCGACATGCGGTCGCAGTATTCCGAGCAGGAGCTGCTCGATCAGGGCGACCGCAACCTCTTTTTCCGGTACACGCTGTAGAGTCTTGTCAATATTGTGGTCCTATATGGTCCTATATGGTCCTCCATATATCTAGCCTAGAGCATAACTATAAAAGTTAATAACTATAACAGAGGCCTACAGGACATCTCTTGTCTTTCTGTCTACATTTGCTGTGCCTAATCCCGCGGAAACCGAATGACCACCTTTTGCTCCACGTGATCACTGAACCGTCGGTAGTACTCGGGAGCCTGCTCGATGCCAATCTCGGCGCTCACGATGAAGCTCGGTGATGCCTTTCCCGCCGCAATCAGGTCCAGCAGCGGCTGGTTCTCGGACAGGGGCAGCGCAATGCCGCTGCCCACACGGAGCGCCTTGGACCACACCTCTGGAATGGGCACGGGAAACTCGGACGGCAGCTGGTCCGCGTAGGGGGCGCCGACGGAGCTGTTCCCGTGGCCGGTGTACACGCCTACAATGGCGAAGCCGCCGCCGTACTTGGTCACGCGGATCATGTTGCGAATGACGATGCCGTCCTCCCGCTCTCCCGTGGCATTGACGGCCTCGAATCCGACACAATCCACTGCCCGGGTGACGCCGTCCGTCTCCTGCGCCAGGATCTGGTCCACCGGATCGGACGCGCTCAGGTCGATGGGAATGGCGCCGATCGAGGCCGCCAGGTCCAGACGGCTCCGCACGTGATCAATAGAGTACACGCGCGAGGCGCCGCGCAGGAGGGCCGAGTAGGCCGCCAGCAGACCGACGGGGCCGGCGCCGAACACGGCGACCGAGTCGCCCGCCTCGAATCCCGTCTCGGTCAGGCCGGACCAGGCCGTGGGGAAAATATCGGCGAGCATCAGATAGTCGAGCTCTGTCTTGGAGCTCGTCTCGGAGCCGTTGAGGGGAATGGGGATCAGGCTCTTGTCGGCAAACGGCACGCGCACATACTCGGCTGAGAAGGAGTTAGAGAAGACAACGGCGAAAAAAAAAAAAAGGAAAAGAAAAAGGGATCAACCGACCTTGCAGACCGCCATAGTTGGGCCGGCCCGAACCAAACGACAGAGGGTGCTGCTGACCCCAGTGTCCGTCATCGCCATTGTCGGGGATGATGACATAGTCGCCGGGCGACAAGAACGACACGGCGCTGCCGACTTCCGTGACATAGCCGAGACCTTCATGGCCAAGACCCCAGGGCACATTATCGGCGCCCGAAAAGCCGTGGTAAAAGTGCAGGTCGGAGCCACAGATGCCGGCGCTCGTCATGCGGACGACGACATCGGTCTGGTTGACAATGGTCGGCATGGGCATGTCAATGACCGACACGTTGTACGGCTGGCCGAACCAGGCCACGCCGCGCATCGTCGCATTGATGGCTGCTTTGAGGGCCATGATCAGGCGATGCTGCTTAAGCTGGGTCGTGCCTCTTTCTCTCTCTCTCTCTCTGCACAAATATGCAGGCTCCCCTTTATATACGAGTATGCATGGCATCCATATCGGACATCGGGGATAGACGCCTTTGCATAACGTGGTCTTTCTGCCGATCTTTTGCTTTAATCATCAAAGAACACCCGTTATCAACACCGCTTCTCCCTCTTCGATGCCTGGCGAATTCTTCCCTGACACGTTCTCTACGTCTCAACCTCGGTAAAGCGTCCATGTCTGTCTCAAGACTCTGGGAATGTGCTCACTGGCCACCGTCATGTATGAAAAAAAAGGAGTTAATGGAGATAACGGACTTGAGGCGATCAGGCCATGGCCCCTCTAGATGTGCTTCTTAGGCAAGTCGCTGCATGATGGTCCTCTACCTGGATTTAAAAGTAATTCCGAAGTTTAGCCGCACGTCAATCTAGGTGAAACAGGGTGGAACACATCAGAGGACCTTCTTTTAAGAGACACTTTTATCTACTGTGGTGATTTGAGACTAGTGCCTCACACAACACTGCCTCATTTCACGGTGGAATATTGGTGATATCAAAGGGAGAGAGAGACACGTTCCATCACCAACCCTTTCAATTCTCATCCCTAGTGCTTTGGTCTGCTTGGCGTTCAGGGCGTGCCTACGCAACCATGTAAGCAATGGATGAAGAGGATGGATCAGAAAGGTGAAAAGAGAGAGCTTGAATTTGGCGAAGCAATGTTACGCTTGGTGTGGGTCCGGAGCGGGCCGAGAGTAGCAGAGAAGTAGTAGAGAGTACGGAGTACTCGTGACTCGTATAATATGTTTGTTAGTAATCTCACATTACCAACTCTACGACTTACTGCTTACACAAGTTTTATGCCAACGCAGTACGTCCTTTTTTTGCTTTCATGGTATGTATGATGTATCAGTCTATAGTTCTATTGTGAGAGTTTAGTATGTACAATTAAGAATGGGCGGCAATGTTGACAGTTGGGCCTGCCTCTTTTCTGTTGCCACTCTCTACAACTGGTTCCTTGATGTCCTTGTTGCTGCCAACGTCGGCTTCGCTGTCAACCGCATTCGCATCAGCGAGTTTCCTGACTATGGTTAGCATGTGAACAGCCTCGTCTTCTCATGATGGTACGTACTTTTGCCTCTTCTCATACCAGTCCAGTCCGAGTGTCACCACGATGACCAGCACAGCACAGGCCAGGCAGAAAGGGTAGCCCTTGCGGAACGTGGGCGACTCGACCGTCCGGAAGACGGCCAGCGGAAAGACGGCCGTGGTCGCCTCGGCAAAGGTGTTGATGATGACGAGCGTGGACGACCGCTCTTCGGGCGAGTCGCGCAGCAGCGTGTTCACCCAGCCGTGGAAGACGGCCGACATGGCATTCGCCCAGTAGGATGTGGTAAAGGCGAACCACTTCCCGCCCTCGGGGACCGTCCAGATGGTGAGCAGCAGACAGCAGACGGCATTCCAGAGCGACGAGAAGCAGATGGCAAACACGGGTCCCACGAGAAGATCCGAGGCAAAGCAGGCCAGCAGGGCCCACAGAATGCCGAGCCCAGGGGCGATGGATCCGAGCTCGTTGACGCGCGGGGTGCTGTATCGCTTGAGGCTCTTGATCCAGAGGAGATAGCTGCCCTGCGTCTTGTAGAGACCGGCATTCTTCCACAGAATGTCGATGGCGACGACCGCCCAGAATCGAGGAGACTTGACGATGCGCTTGAGGTGGTGGAACTGCAGCTTACCATGCGTCTTGTGGCCGTCTCGCCGCAGTCGCTCGTCGGCCACTCTGACGTCTTCCTCGGAGAGAAACCATCGGTTGGGCTGCGCCACGGTGCCGGGGATGAGGAAATAGCCCAGGATACCGACGGGGATGGTGATGACAAAGCAGATAATGTACAGCCATCGCCAGCCGGCGAGCCCCAAGTGGCCGTCGAGTCGTGCCGAGGCCGCTGAGGCCAGCAGACTCGAGGTCATGGATCCCAAGCCGTACCCGGTATAAAAGAGACCGCCACGGCGGTTGATCTCGTGACCCCGGTACCAAGAGCCTTGTCTGTTAGTATGGTGCGCGTCACGAGAAAGACTAAAAATGTTTCTCAGGATCTAGACAACGTACCGAGCAAAAAGTGCACGGCCGGGAAGAAGGCTGCCTGTATCGGGTTAGAAAAGATCCTCTGGCACTGCTTAGTCTCGTACGTACCTCGAACCAGCCCACGAAGAACCGGTAGGCCGCCAGCTCGCCAAAGGACTGCGCACGGTATTGCAGCAGCGTAAAGACCCCCCACATGATGTCCATGAGAGGAATGGCCCAGTACAGGGGAATGTACGTGAAGAGAAAGATAAAGGGAATCTGACCAAACACGACACCCACATTGTACATTGTCTGGAGCTGAACGAGCTGATTGCCATAGAACCCTAGATCCTCTTTCATGCCGCCCACATAGGCATTGTCTGATGGATGGCTGTCAGCTGGATGGATGGCGGTTTGGGTAAAAGTCACGTGATGTGCCTACTCAGGTTGGCCTGGTCCAGATGCTTGACCCAATAGGACACGAGCAGATAGGGCACGAGGAGCACATCGAGCTTGAGAATGAGTTTGCGCTCTCGGGGCGTGTCATCGTCTGAATACCACTGTATTTTTGCCCACTTGGCTCTCGGAACGGTCGCCATGGTAAGAGTGCTGTAGCCGGCAGAAATCTGTAGTCTGAGCAAAAAAAGGTGAGAACCCGAAGTCGGCTGCCAGAATCATCGACAGTAGAAAGAGGAAACTGCGATTACGGGTATTAATACGCTGATCGAACGGGCGATGAAATTATCTGGCATGGTTTTTTTTTTTTTTCAATTGGATGGAGATGGCTTGCATTGTGCCATACAATAGTCTATTGTGTCATGGAAGCAACAGCAGATTCTGCACTCTGGTCTTCCAGAAACAGTGCCACAATTCAACAGCGACCATGGCACAATGGCCATGGCATCCATGGCATCCACTTGGTGTCTCTGAGCCGCCAGCGGATAGCTGCTGTGAAGGCCGTGATGCGACGTCGGCTGCCAGTAAGGCTGCTAGGTAGTCCCGGGATCGTGGGTTCAGAACTGTTAGCATGGGGCTGCATGCTTCCTAGTCTCTTGGAGGGCAGCAAGGCGCGTGTGCCAAGAAGAATGGACAGTCTTTAGTTTTCAATACAGCCTAGTCTCTCATGCTGCGATGCGATGCGATGCCACCATCCAGCTTTCTTATAACGCCATGGCCTTAGAGGCTCAAAGAGCTTTCCACTGGGCCCGATTTCGACATCAGCCCTCGGAATGGTGTCACTCCCGTGCTCTATAATATCTATGGACAGAGGTCGCCATGCCTGTCCCTTTCCAGAGATCCATTAGGGGCTCGGCTCGCTTCCATCTTTTCTCCTGCATCGACGCGAACCATGACAGACCGCTCCATTCGAGAGGGTGGGCCAGTGCTCCATAGCCCCTTTGATTTCGAGGACAGCCCGCTCAGCAAGGCGTCCCGCCAGCCTCTGCTGCTGGGTCTCTTCCTCAACCTGCAGGACATCAAGCTGTCGACACACCCCACGAGCAACAGCTGGACGTTTGACTACAACCTCGAGCTCGTGAAAAAGGCCGAGCAACTAGGCTTTGAGCTGGCCTTTAGCCGCACGCAGTGGCTGCCCAAGGGCGGCTATGACGGCGAGGCCTCGCTGGACGCCTTTGTGGCGCTCGGGGCCATGGCCGCCGCCACCCAGAACATCCTCCTCATCTCGACCATGCACGTGCTCTACGGGCCGCTGCACCCCCTCCACATCGCCAAGTACGGCGCCACTCTCGACCACATTGCCAAGGGCCGCTGGGGCATCAATATCGTGACGGGCCACCGTGCCGTCGAGCACGAAATGTTTGGCTGGCAGCAGATCGAGCATGACAAGCGCTACGCCATGGCCGGCGAGCTCTTTGACGTCGTGAACAGCCTCTGGGGCGAGACGGAGAACCTCTCCTACCAGGGCAAGGTGTCGCCCTGGAGACTGGACAACGCCTGGATCACGCCGAAGCCGCTCTACGGCCGCCCCATCCTCGTCAATGCCACAGGATCGACCGCCGGCATCGAGTTCGCCGCCCGCTACTCGGACCTCATCTTTATCACCTCGCCAGGCGGCGCCCACATCGACAGCGCTCTCGAGACGCTGCCCGAGCACATTGCCACCATCAAGGCGGCCGCCCAGGCAGCCGGACGCACCATCAAGACCATCATCAACCCCATCATCGTCTCTGCCGACACGCCCGAAGAGGCTGAAGCCTATGCCCAGAGCATCGTCGACGGCAGCGCCGGACAGACGGGAAACAAAAAGTTCTCGTCCAATGCCAATGCCTACGCCAGCGACGCCCACGGCTGGAAGGGCCGTCGGGACGCCCGGCACAAGCAAGGCCGCAACTTGGGCGGAAACATTGAGATTATCGGCTCCCCCCAGCAGGTCGTCGAGCAGCTGTCGGCGCTGCATCGCATCGGCATCGATGGCGTGCAGCTCAACTTTTACGACTTTGCCAAGGACCTCGACTACTTTGGCCGCAAGATCCTGCCTCTGCTCAAGGATGCCGGCCTTCGATTGGATTGAGAGTTGCCAGGCCACTCTTACATCATTTATCTACAGAGCCCCGTCATGGGCAAGAGCAATAGACGTTCCGTTTGAATCATATTACCATACAATAGGAAATGAGGATTTTTTGAAAAGAATTGATTGACTTTTTCCATGTTGATTCTCTATTGTTCCTTTGTTGCTCCCCTCTCCTTGTCGTGTTTCTTTCCCACTGCCCCTAATTGCACCATGTTTTTTTATTTCCTCCGAAAAAGATCAGGTGGTCTCTGTGCAAGAGACAGCTTCATACTGTTGCTGGACAGTCCAGCCATCATAGGCAACGTACACTTTTCCTTCCCTTGCTTCAGCATCTGTAAAAATTAATTCAAACAAAGTTCGAATATACCGAAGGTGACGTTATACATAGGTGTCTTGAAATTTTTCCCTAAGTTTGCGGCAACATAGAATCTGAAGTCCAGGGAAGTCTTAAATTTAGCCGTGTCCGAACATTCTTCAACTAGAGAGTAGTTCTGCATGAAATAATCCATGGTAAACTCTCCGCTACCTTTCGGTCCTTCGGGAAATTTGACTTTAAGATCTAGCAGGCTGTTCGTGGCTTCAAATCGTTTGCTTAGGTCCGTGTTGGATACAGCATCAGGTCCCGCATATTCTTCGATATCAGTGATGTCACCCTGCACGGCATCCGGGGTGGCTGAGGCGACGAGGTTGGCCGGCGTGCTGCCTGTGAGTTCGTCGTTTTCGTATGCAACTTTGCTGACATGGCGGTTGTGCAGGTGCTTGTTGTGTCGGGCGTGTCTGTGCATGTGGAGATGCGAGCTCCTTTTAGGCGAGTCTATTGTGGCCACCTCTTCCTCACGTTTCGCCTTGCCGCTGTCGGATTTCTTGCGCACAATGAGGTTCCTAAAAGCTTCTTTTAGGTCAAATTTCTTCTCAAGCTTAAAGGTAAGCTCATTTTTCATAGCCACTCTAACACCGGCACCAACGTTAAACTTTATTGTGTTCAAAATGTTTACGCCGGCCGTGACATCAATGTCCACGAATGGATTCACACCGACTGCTGCCTCTCCAATGAATGACACATATGGATTAATGCTGAAGTCTGCCTTGTGCGCTTCCGAATTAGTTATATGGATAAAATCGACGTGGAAGCCGATGTCCGTAATATTCACACCTGCGCCGACAGTGGTCACGAGCTTTGTGACGCCACCTGTGAATTCGATACCCGGCGTAAGACCCAGCTCTGGCCCGATAGTTGCAAGGCCCACGATTGTGAAAGTGCTGAGGGGGACTGATATCTGAGGCATGTTCAACTCTTTTCTGGCTTCTGGTAGTTTTGGGAGAGTAAAGAATATTTTCCCATCAGTTGTTATATTCGAACTGAAGTCCATCTCGTGGACTACTAGCTCTCTCGTTGCATTATCGTATCGCACGCGTGTCGATATCTCGGCATCTAGTATGACTTCAATGCCGGCGCCAACGGAGATTTCAGGATCGAAAAATGGAACTTTTTTCGAGTCGCTTTGGTATGAAATTGCTTGGTGAAACTTTACAGTCCCGTTACTGTCTTCCTTGGAAGCAAATAATCCGGTAACGACACCGACAGTACTCTCCACTGCCCCAATAATTTTTGTCTTTAAATTCTCCAACCATCCCCGTTTCCGTACCGCTAGAGTAGAATCTTGGTGTAAAGCGGTACCATTTGCATACGGGATAAAAGCAGAAGGGTTGCTAACAAGCTCAATATCCATCATGTCTTTGAAAAAAAATAAAGTTAACAATGCACGTTGAATAAAATAATATCGTGGGAAAGAATGACGAATGAAAACATACTCATGAAATCAGTAACGTTCTTCTCAATGACCTTTGCCGTGAGAGTCATCGCTTCTTCGTCTCGAACAATCAGGGGGCCGTCTCTTTTGGTGTTTTTAAGGCCTCCTTCCAGATGGTAGTAACCGCGCGTTTTTAGACGGTCACACGAACCATTGTGATTTGTCACGAATAGAATGTCTTTATTTGCATTCCAAATACCATGAGCTTCATCATAGGCAGTCCTGTTGGTAAAAGTTATGGTCACAGCAGTGTCGCTGCAAGTGACGTTGGACACGGATTCGATGTTTTCCAGCATGACAGCTTCTTGTGTCAAGTCCAGGGTCACGTTGGCCACTGCATTTTTCTGGTTACCGTACAGGGTGGTAATGACGTTCGACGGATTGATGGCTTCGTTTGTCTGGTTGTCGGCGACGATGGCTGACAAGGCTTCGGTAACATTTGATGCTACAAATGTTCCATTGCTGGTTCCATTGCCTGCCAGAGGATATGTGATATTGGCTCCTTCTGCTCGTAAAGCGAGGGCCATGGCCGCAAGCGCCAGGGAAGTTGTGCCTCTCATGATGAGGTGAGTTTGTAACCAAAACAGTTGAAAGTATAGAATGAGCAAATCTGTGAGCAAATCTGAGATGAATGAAGAGTGTGATGATGATCTATTCATTTCTAGTTGACTACGGAAGGAAACTACAGCTATATATAGTCGAGGAAGGCCCTAGAGCGTATACATCAGGATGAGGCCAGGAGTAGAGATGAGAAGGAACGTGCTCTTCAGGATGGAGGCAGAACGGAAATGAAAACAAACAGAAAACATGCAAGATGGTGATGCCCCCAAACAGAGAAAGAAACGGGCTCGAGACAAGGGCCTAGATTATCAAGATGCCCCATACAGATAGGAAAGATTCAGCCGTGCTTTTCACCTCACTGGTTTCAAGGGTAGCCTAAATAGGAAGCAGGTAGAGACGTTCTGATGTGTGAGATGATTTGCCTTGCTTGCGGAGCATGCCGAGTTCGCCAAATAAAAGAACAGCATAAAACAGTGCTGATTTTCAGCTCAACAAGTCCACTGAAACTTTAGATGCCCCGTGTTTGAATTTTCATGTATGGTACTATTTCGCCCATTTTTGTGCAAGCGCACACTTGGACCTCGGACAGACATGCATGCAAACGAAGACTCTTGCCTTGCCTGAAAATCCTGTAGCTAACGCACTGCCCAACTCGTTCCTTTTTTAGCTGACCTACCTTTATGTCCTCGCTTTGCTATTCTATCTACATCGCCATGCTTGGCATGTAATGCCGTGGAAATGGAAAGACCCAGAGTCCAGTGCTCAACTGCACGAAAGTTGTGCGCGCTTACACGTACACTAACTATACCAAGTGCACAACCCAACTCTGAGCTAAGCCTATGCACGGACGAGCTCCTGTGTAGATTATCGTTCTCTTCAAACAAACTTCTTTGTTCTCTATACATCAAATTTGCTCTAGCTCAGCTACGTAGTCCAGCCTTTGACGATACAGCTTGGGCGGGGAAGAGCTTAGCGTGTCAGGTGTTACCTAGAAGTAGCAATATTCCGATATGCGACGTCTTGGCAGACGATGCTGTGGAAACTGTAACATGCTGAACTGGTGCAAGGTGTGAATGGTTACCTGACCACACCAAGAACCTCTTGGATAAGAACCGGCGGGGGACTGAAGAAACACTGCATTGGAGTCCTGGGACTTGGCAAGCTCCTTTTAATCAAAACGATAGAGCTAAAGTTGGGAGGGCTCGTCTGGGGTTATTGTGATGTGAAATTTGTTACAAGAAATGCTATATGAGCTGGGACGTAGGAGTAGCGAGTTTAGTTCATCTTCACAATCAAACCCTTTATTGAATTTATTCTGCTCTCAAAGTGTCCTAGTCATCATCTCCTTCTCTCTTACGTTAACATACTTTTCTGAATTTTCTCAGCGGCACAGTTTTGCACTTTATGCACGCTATATCCATTACATTTCTATCAAACTTTTTATTACTGAGTCATGATGAGCTGCCTCTCTGCCCCTAATGAGAGCCCAGTTTCTGACTCCATATGTTGCGTGATTGTGATATTCTACGATTCTGAGGCTTCTATTCCAAGCATGTACCTAATCTGACTCAGGGTATATACTGTGCAGTACTATAGGGTCCTACTTGGTACCTGTCATGTAGCTCTAGTTATAAATCTTCCAATCAACATACTATTTATTGATTTATTTTTCTTTATTTAGGATATGTACACCAAGGTCAGACTAGATTCGACATCGGTGTCTTTCCTCGTCACGCGACAAAAGGTGTGACTGAAATTGCTAGTTTTTTACGTCGTATCTAGCATAAGAAAGAAGGCTGGCTTCTTAACAGCGCCATGGATCACTGGGTCCTTGGCGAGATAGGCCGCAGCTCGGTGCCGGGCCTGGAATGAAGAATTGCTCTCGTTGTCAAGAAGTGCTCTTGCTTCATCGAAACAGATAATAACTGGCCGATGGCTAGTGTCACCCTTCTCCTTTCCTCCTGATAGAACAGGGGCCGTATTGAGGTCACATTCCTCAAGGATAGCCTTGCCTTTAAGTAAGAGCCGACTTTTATCGTCGGCGGCAATGCTAGCAGGCGTGCCAGCCTGGTAGATCCTTTCTAGCTTAGACCTCTTCTTCAGCTCAAGTCTGTTAGACGAGAGGCCGCTCTTTCAAATAGGAGCTCCATCCATCGATCATGTCGTTAAAGGCCTCCTTAGCAGGCACTTTACCCATACACACTGGGCGTGGATAGCCTAAGGACGTCATGGGCGACAAGTTCGTATACGCGACATATAGGCCGTGCCGTAATGCCAGCTGCTGTATGGAAAATGACATGCCAATCCCAGATGGTCCGACGATGGTGGTGTAGGAAGAGAGATAAGTAAGGCCATACTGAGAGTGTTGGCGCATGAGTTCTTCATACACCGAAGTGTTCTGTACAGCAGACCGTTCATCCCACTCAAAAGCCGTTGCCGCATAGCCGAAATTGGCCGGCTCCTTCTCGCTTAGTGATGTATGGCTGCTAAGTCTCCGAGCAACTTCTCGGACTTCTACCGCACCCCAGTTGGTGCCATATGTCTGGGACAAAAGAGTCCAAATCCGTACGGCCAAATCATCATTGGCCAAATTGTCGAAGCCGACCGTGTTGACCTAATATAGCCTGAAGTAGCTGTACATTCGCGTTTTCCAGCATGGAGTTCGTCTTCGTGGCTTGGACATATTCCGTTGTTTCTAGTCTGATACCAGCCCGCTGGAAAAACTCCGCTGCAGAAACATTTGGCTAGCAGATTGAATCGAACTCCATTTTGAAATGAGGTCCGAGAATGATCGTCTGGAAGCTGTGTTTTTGGTAGCTGCCCAAAATCGTTGGTCGTTTCCACAAAAAAAAACTAGTCTAAAACGGAGTAATTATAATATTTATACTCCGTAGTGTTGTGGGTCATTATTCAGTCACGTGTTAAACCCTTAGGGCTTAGCCTAGCACCCTACTCCCTACTTTGATCTTCCCAGTCCTCAACTCGTACATAGTACTTCACTCTACTCAGTGACTGTTTCGACATGGAATGGGTACGCCGTAGGACAGGAATTCGTAATAATAGAATGCTTCTATAAGGGAAAGTGTTACACAGCTGAATCCTATTTTTTGTAAGCCTTTAGTAGGACTTACAAGTACTCCTTAGTGGAAAATAAGCCTTTTCACTAAACCCTAGTGGGCTAGTATTACGCGGACCGCGTATTCCATTATATGCCGCTATCGTAGTGCCCTCCAGACCTTATATATAGCTTCCTCAAGCCAACTACAGAGCGGGTTCCAAGAGATATTCTCCTCTAGTTGTGCCAAAAGAGGATCGATTCTCTTCTGGCCAGTTAGTGCAATAGCAATTTTGATAGAATACCTTCTCGCACCATCGCCATTAGGTACTGGTGACAAAAACTGCTTTGGTGGCTCGTTACGGGACTCTCACATTTCTCGGTCAAGGCCTCGATTCGGGCCTTTCCAGACGATCCAGGAATTCCACCTTTGACTACGTGAAGGTCTATAGCCAAAGGATTATCCTGATCGTGAAGTCTTGAGTGGAAGGACAATAAGGAAATGGCAGCCAAGCAGGATGTCCCGTGGCCTCCTCCCGTATTTACTCATGGAGACGTAAACCCGTTCAACATTATCGTTCGTGACCATCGCGTTGTGGGTATTGTGGACTAGGAGTTTGCTGGCTGGTACCCCTTTTACTGGGAATACACTGCATCGTGGTGCGGGACTGGGCTCGTCAGTCATGGCAGGCCCCCATTTCCGAGTTTCTGGATGCTTGGCCTGCAGAGTTGAAAATGGAGAAGTCGCGAAAATTGTGGTGGGGGGATCTTTGAATAGTTTGCTTTCACAAGTTATCATCAAGTCTCACTACCCTACTACAGGTATGGTGCAGGGGGGTTTTTGGCACTTTTCTACACAAGGCCAGTGGCTTTGCTTATACACAATATCCCGAATCTATGTGCGTCATCCTTCTATTGCCCGTCTCGGAGCAAGTTTAGTTTCATTACATTCAGTACTCTTCATTCTGTCTTTTTCACCATGTAGGCGATCTTCGGAGAGTCATTTGACTCTGAATAATAGAGTCTTTACAGAGTCGGGGAGGGCTTCGACACAAGCCAACACCGCCGATATGCTACGGTCATTCAACGAATCTCTCCGCTTGCCAAGAAGAGGGACTCATTTTACTAACCAGCACAGGTATAGACAGCCTTTATATTTCATCCATGCCTAGAATGGCTCATGCCTGAATCTCCTTTTCATCCTCCTCTTCCTGTAAAGCATCGACATTGACACCCAGCATCGTCATCATTAACGTGCCCGAGCCAGCATTGTAGAACCTTTCAAAGACCTGCGCGGCGATTTCCATGGGCTCTCGGCTTGGCATTCCCCCGACTCCACTAAGAGCGAAGAAAAGATAGCCCACCATCCACGGCAGCTGTGTGTCATTTTCGAGGTAGTGCGGCGTGAACAGCCGGCAGAGCGTATCGTTGGCCGCATTATGCACCGCACTCAGCAGGCGCCAGCACCAACGGTGAAAGGCCAGGAAGGGAAAGGTCACCTCCATGGCCTCGGCATGTAGTGAAAATACAAGGCGCCTCGTCAGGTCCTCGGGGGAGAGCCGGCGGCCATCCACGACTCTGCGCTGATTCTGACTCTGGCCCTGGTTCTGGTTTTGTTTCCGCCTCTGCTTCTGCTTCACCCGGATGGCACGGCGCTTCTCCTGCAACTCGCCAATGTCCAGTTTCTCCATGCGCATGCCCTCTTCGCTATCCTCATAGCTGTACGCACTGCTGTCGATGATCTTGTCGACCCCGTCGAGCGTCCAGTCGGACGACATGCTGTTCTGGACATAGCGGTTGTAAAACATGGTGGACACGGGAATGTTGTCTTCGGGCTCGGGAATGCCGCGGGGACCTGCCCGCGAGGCCAGATTGGCGCGCTGGCGTCGCCGGTTCTGGGGGGCGAAGGCAGACGCTGACACACCCATCTGCAGACAAAACTTGGACAGGTAGCCTTCCAGGTCGGTGGGCGCTTCGCCGACGAAAAAGGCATTGGGGCCGCCGAGGAGCGATTCGCAGACCAGCATGTCGTGCCAGGGAGCGATCATGTGCTCGCCCCGCAGGGCATTGTACAGATGCGCCGCATAGGTGATGGAGCCGGCGTTGTTGGTCAAGGTGATGCCGTCGACGTACTGCTCATAGCGGAAGCGGTAGAGGAGCAGCCCGGCAATGATGGGCGAATACTGAAGAATCCGGTGCGGCTTCATCGTGTCGGGGACGCTGCCCGCCAGTCGCATCCACTGTTTCACCTTGGCTTCATAGACGGGGTCTTGTAGCATCCTCCGGATGATCTCCATCTGCCGTGAAAAGATCTTGTCGTTGGAGGCGGGCCAGTTGGCCACCTTGAACTCCTTGTGAAAGTCAAAGTGCTGCTCCAGCTGCACATACATAAACTTGGCCTCGCGAATAAACTGGTCGTGGGCCCGGCTGGCGCGCTCTCGCTGGATGTGGTGAATGTCGAGGAAGATCTGGGCAGCAAAGACGGCAGTGAAGGAGACCTTGCCGGTCCGGTCTAGGTCCCGCATGCAGCGAATGAGCTCGTCCTCCACCGGGTAGTTGGGGACGGCCCGGACAATCGTCATGATTTCGGTAAAGTACTCGAGAATCAGAATCTTGTCTTCATTGTGCTTCTCCGGTCCCGACTTTGTCGAGCGGTCACTCGAGGCATCGTAGAACCCAAACATGCCTTCCTTGACAATGGGCAGGACGTTGGGCTCCAAAATGTCCGTGAGGCTCTCGAGGAGCTGAAAAGCGTTGATGTAGGTCTCATCCGCCAGATCATAACACTTCAAGATGAGTATATTGATGCTGCTCTCTGATGTCAGATCGCTTTGTCCGGCCTTGCCTTCGATGAGGGCCCGGTAGAGGAAGAACTTGCAGGCGACACCCATGATCCCCTTCTCCTGCGTCTCGCACGCCGGCTCGAGTTCCTGGATGAGGCTGCGGGCAAAGCTAATGGCCGTATCCGTGGCCACGGCAGCAGCCGCAACATCAATACTGCCCTCGGCATGGCAGGTCCAGATCCACCTGATGCGTGCCCGGATCTGGCTCAGATCGTTCATCAGCATGGTGTAGTCGACCAAGATTTCCTCCAGACTCGTCTGCTGCTCTGCCTTGTAGAGAACCTTGTCGTTCGCCGCCGGTTCGGGCCGCTTGACATCTGGTGCTGAGAGAGTCTCAGGTGATGGCTCCTCCACGTTCAATGCGCTGAATCTGTTTGCAAAGTTTTCGTAATCATCCCCGTCTTTTCCGTCTTTTCCGTCTTTTACGTCATTTTCTTTCCCACTACTGTCAACCACCGCAGCCTTCTCTTCAACATGCGGAGCCAGGATACGGCGAACCCGAGCCAGGACGCCTACAAAATAACTGTGGCTCTTGTCCGCCTCCTCCGAGACGTCTTGGCCATTCTGACTCATCTGACCACTAAAGCCGGACCGCAGACGGATGACGCGGCGAATCGTCTCGTCAAAGATCTGCGGTACCTTGCTGCCAGTGCTCTTCACGTTGTCAGCAACATATTGAGCGAGCGTCACAAAGTCTCTGATGCGAATGAGATAGGTGCGGCGGGCATCCGCTGCATTTGCTCCACCACCCTTTGGAGCAGCCGCAGCAATAGCGGCTGCTACGGCCTTGGCTTGCTTTCTATCTTTGCCCTTGAGCCGCTTGGATCCGGCAGGCTTGGCAGTTTTGGCCTGGTCGTCTTGAGCATTCTCAGCCTCATAGCCGAGGCGTTTTGCTGTAGAGGCAAGCCATGCTGCAATGGAGTCGGTGTCTTTCTTGTACTCCAGATAGTTGCTAAAGAGGCCACTGGGGAGCATGCTGAACGCAGGACACGGTGCTAGGGCTGAAGTTGTTCGGTCAATGTGCGGTGAACGGAGTAGCCAGGGAAGAAAATGTAGACCCATTAGGAGGGGTCACGTATTGATCATGTGATTCTTCTGCAGATTGAAATGGCGCCTATTTAATGCCGGGTGGGGGGGATTATATTAGCTCCCGGCTGCTACTGCCGGTTTACAGACGTAAACGGGGCCTTTCTTAGAAAAAAAAAATGAAATGTGATAGATGCATATATTCATCTACATAAATTGTTCTCGATGTATTCTATCAACAGGGGAAATATATCTTTTCAGGAAAGTGTGGTCTGTAAGCAGTAAATCGATGCCTGTTCTTCTCAGTAAATTGTGGTCTTTAGCACATTCGGTTGCAGAGGCATAGCCGCCAGCCATGATATGGGATCGTCGTAGATGTCGGAAGCGACGACATTTTGAAAGTATGCCGTGCAGCATATGCATGTCCTTGTCGTAGAATCCGGCAGCAATCCAACAGAACCATTTCCAGCGAAGTTGAGCCCACAGGCTCCAGTCAGACGGCGCGAGAAAATTATGCATAGCTGCATACTCGAACGAGGGGGGGTAATACCCGGCATAATCCCAATCTATCAGCCAGAGCTGGCCTGACGGATCAAGCATAATGTTGCGTGGTGCTAGGTCGTGATGCGTAAACACTAGGTGAGTGGCTGGGGTCAGACGCTGCTGAGGCGGCTCACGGTGTTGGGCTGGCGTTTTAGCAATTTCCCGCCGTGCCGAGAAGCTTCTCCAGTAGTCCAGAAAGGCATAAATATTGTCTATAGTTGCCCGCAGCGGCAAACCGAAACGATCGTTGAGCCAAAAAGATCGGCATTTGCCAGTCGCCAGGGACCCTGCCCGCGTAGTGGTAGCTGACCGTAAAAGGTGAATGAAGCTGCGTAGCTGAAAAGCCAAGACGAGCGACTGGATCCATCCCACATGAGCCCATGCCTCCTCCAAGGTCGTGCCAGCCACTCTGTCAAAGATACACCAGGTAGAGCCATTTACCTCTACCTTTTTCCGCATACGAGGAGCCCGGACGCCGAGGGCGCAAGCCAACTCTATAGCGCTACTCGCATCTTCTACGTCGTCGGAGTAGTAGCACTTGGCGATATGAGTGTTCGACAAAAGTCTAATGCATTCGTGGCTGGGATGATGAGGTGAGTTATTGATAAAATAAGTAAGCTGCTTGGGAGAGTAGGTCTCCAAGTACCGGCCTTGGAAGACTTCCATTTTGTAACTGGTTGATTTTTGCAAAAATTTAAGAAAGAGAGTGGTAATTTTTCAAGAGACTGAATGTAAAATTTAGAATTAGTATTAATAGGACCATCAGTAAGGGCTAGCCCTTATTACGCGAATTATTCTGTGTCATACAAAAAAGTGTATGTACTGTAATATACTGTGAGGCAAACTAGACAATGGAGTAAAAAGGGGGCGTGGCTTAATAACTGGGATAGAAAAGAAGATAAAAGGTGGGATAATCATATATGGCACTGGCGGAGCGAATCCTGGAACTTGCAAAGCTTTGACTTGCTCCATGGACCGTTCGACCTGGGTGTGTATCGACAGTGGTCCCGGGCATACGCCTCTAATATCTGGGGGAAACTGGTCTTTATTTGTCTCTCTAAACACATGCTTCTTGCTCCAACAAAAGTTCTTGCAGCCCAGGGTCGTTTTGAAAACGCCGCAATGCTCCTGCCTTCCACTCGTCCCAGTCCAATCCATTATCCACTCCGACAGCATCCCAGAGGCCTCTAAACAGACCCAGGAAGCCATCCCAATCCTCCAGGTCATACCCGCAACAGAATGCGAACCGATGCTGTATCCGGCCCTGAATGACATAGTTTGCCAGATCGCTGCGGCCTTTCCCCTCAAGTAAACGAGAAAAAGTAACCTCGTCTTCGCTGAGGGTGTTTTTTCCGTCGTAGAAATCCCCCACGTGCAAGAAACCAATAGGTGAGTTGAAAGCGTTTACGGGAGAAGCTGTGTGTGCCCATTCCCAGTCAATAATGCCCGTAATGTTAAACTGGTCGTCGACAAGAATATGATCACCCTTGTCGTCTGCATGCTTCAGGTAGAATTTCGTGTCGTTTGTCAGAGAATCGGGAAGAATATGAGGGAGAATTTCCAGTAAATACAAATGGATCAGATATGCATCGACTGGCCGCTGTGTGTACATCTCCTTTCGGATGACGAGACTGAGTATGAATTGAATACAGCGCGTATGATAATCTTGGAGAGACGAAAATGGACCCAAGGCAAGCAGTTTTTGCCCTGCAAAGTCGGTGAGTGATTCTCGGGCACACGGTCCGACGTGCAACTCCCCGGGCGTATCCAGAGAACCGATAAAGTCAAAGGGATACTTTGCAAGCTCGATAAACGTATCTGCTAGCTGGTCCATCACCCTTTCACGTTGCTGCTCCGTCGTACTTGCCCAGCGCAGAGATCTACCAGGCATCTTTTCCATCAAAATGAAACCCACGCCAACGGGATTTCCTGGGCAATCGAGGGAATAGTCGTAGACTTTTGGCGAAGGAACTTTTGTCTGCTGCAAAAATTTGAGGGTGGCAACCTCGCTCAAGACGATATGATCTCGAACGGCAGCCGGCGGGGATGTAGCATTAAACCTCCTGATGCGGGCAATCCAGACGATGCCATCCTCAAAATGAATTTCGATGTGGTAGTTCATGCCTCCCATAACAGAACTCCGCGTGGCGCGGTCGTATTGCAGAGGTAGAATGGAGCATGGCAAGCCTTGACGAAGATTGCTTGCACGAGACGCAAGAGAATCAATGTTTATCTTTTCGATCAAACCTGTGATTTCCCTTCTTTCAGCCTCGTGAGCTTTCGGATCGTATGCATCAGCATCCTGGTGGACACGATTTGTTAGCAAAAGAAGGTGAATCAGCCTTATCATCTATTACCTACTTCCCATCGCGGACAGTTGTGAAACTCTGCTCGGAGGTGGCGGGAGCACAAATGTCGGTCACAAAGCACACACTCTCCAAGGGTGCGTACGGAAGCCTGGCAGCAGCCGTGAAAATCACAGTACCATAGAGGCATTGTTGTTGCTAGCTTTCACGATTGGTTGCTGTGTGTAGCGGCGGGGTTCATACATTTAGGTTCGTAGTTGTACCATGTATCTCAACCAAAAACAGCACAGACCATTTCTGCCGAATCGACTTTAGTGCCGCCTACTGTAAGATGAGATTGACAAAGGCTATACACGAGGCAGGGCTAGGGAAGGAGGGGATAGATCTAATATCTACGGAAAAAGGGAGGACAGCGAAGCAGGACTCCCCTAGGCTATATATACTCGAAGGTGAAAGGCTGCTATCCCTCACCACGTGACTGTAGGCGTGGATTCTATCTTGTGTTAGGCTATATCCGGTCCTATTGGCTCTCTTCTGGCTTTGATATCTCGTCACCAAAAGACTGGAAATAAAGAAAAAAAATTAATGAAAAGGATAGTAGATCACCAAAAGCCTGTGCTCGTATGTAAGTTTGGAATTAGTAAGAAGCACATAACGAACTATACAATATTTGGCACTGTTTATACATGTAGCAGGAGCAACCACTTTGGAATTGATCTTCCCACAAATCTATATGATTGTGATTCTCCTACTTTCTACCCCCGAGAAGAGATCATAGCTCAGATCCTGAAAATCTTTGTAAAAGTTACCGTCTTCTGCAAATCCCACTCGGACAAACTTGTCCTGCTGACTTGTCGTTTCTAGCAGCAGTCCGAACCATCTTTCCTTGTATTCCAACAGCTTCAAACAGAACAGATGATGAGTGCTTGGACTAGAATAGTCCGAGTCGTATATGGCTTGGCCCACCAGCCTATCCTTTTGAAGAATCCGATCGATTTTCTGTGCGGTACTGATTGACTTCCACGCGTCTGATTGTGGATCACTGCGGGGATCGACAGCCACAAGACGACCTGTCAAGCTGAGCCGCCCCGACTCTAGTCGACCTCGTGGATCTTGGCCTTCTGGAACAAGGTCAACCTGTAGATCTTTGACGACAGGCACAAAGTCAAAAATTTGCAACATCATGGTGATCTGGCCGTCCCAAGCAGCCCAACTCCAACTGGGTGCTCTGTTGGCTACCAAATGGATCGAGCTCCTGCCATAGTCCGGGCGGCGCCAAAGAAGGCCATAAGCCAGATGCTCTTGCCAGAGGCCAGCTACATAAGTGAAGCCTGTGCGCGCTTCCATCTCCTTGGCCAAGCCCGATAGTGCCGGTAGTTTGTCTTGCGGGTTTGTCAGGCCTCGAGTCGTGTAGTTCTGGATCAGTCGATAATAATCCCAGAAAAACTCACGCAGAGCCCCGTTGGGCATCTTGCGAGGATAGTGGGCCGCCAGCCGCCCATCCCAATGATCTAGGTGTTTCAGGTCACTCGGCATGCCGTCCTCGGCTTGGCGGGACTCTCGGCATTCAAACAGGATCTGGTCTTGGGCAAAGTGAAGAGTCCGTCGTGAAAGCAACCGCTCCTGTGTGACCCAAGCACGGCTTTGCAGTGGACAGTCTTCGAGGTCACGAAAGTTTTTATCCTCGGGACGAATGAAGACTTTCGCGCACTCCTTCTTGCCACTCTCGCTCACATGGGAAAATTTCACTTCTGGGTACTCTTCTTGTCCGCGACATCGAAAGCAGCCTCCGTCTGAGGTGTGTGATGCTGCCGCAGCTATGGTGACATAAGCAGAGGCATAGACTGTACCCATCTTCATGCTCTCACGCTCCCAGTCCTCGAGTGAATTTTGGATGATGCACAGAGAGTCGATCCAGAGGTATCGGATATCCAACAGTCGCATAATCTTGACGGCATCCTGAAAGTTTCGGGGCAAATGCGAAAACGGAATGCGTTTCATATGCTCGTTGATGGTATCCGTGGTGGTGCGGATGACGGAGCCTGGCTCTGCGCCCCAGCAGTGACTCAAAGCAACATAATATCCCAATTCTCCCGATGACGGAATGACGAGGCGAGGGTCAGAATCAGGGCCAGCTCCGACATCTAGTACACGAGTGGGGAGTGGGCCAGGACCCTCCGGTAGGGTTGAACACAACGTGTGGCTCGCCTCACAGTCATGAATCCATCGTCGAACTAGCGGCATCGAATCTTCAGAATGCTTAATGGGCCTTGAAATGAGGCCCTTTTGGTGTAGCAGCATGGATATTGGGTCACTTTCCTTGGCAAAGACGGTGAATTTCATGCTTGTCCTCACCAAAGAGCACACGAGATATATTCCGCCAAATCTCCTGTACCAGTATGGTGCGAAGTCGTCATCATCGTGAAATTTGGCAGAATGGCCGTGGACCCGACCAAACAAATCCACTGGCGTATTCCTTGTCGACTCGTTCAGATGTGGTGCAACTACAGGGGATAATGTAGCCCAGAACAAGCGACACAGGTGGCAGTGCTGAGCGCCTTTTTCCAAGTCAGAGATAGACTTGTGATATGGGACCCTCTGGCAGACATCCTCTTCATCAAACAGATGTGCAATGTCGACTTGTTGACATGTTGAACACAGAGACATGACGCATAATAGACTATTGACCAAAAGAGACCGATTCTCTTCTAACAATGGAATTGGAACGTAGAGGGGTAGGTGGCGGGGATAAGTAGGCAGCGAAGCTGAATACTAGGTAATGCTAGGTAGAATGCCCACCCTTTGTAGAAAGTGGGTTTTGACGAATCATTGGCAGTCATAAAGTCGCAAAAGTCTGCCTCGTTGTTTATTCTATGCATTTTGAGATTGGCGAGGCGTCATTTGTACCATCGAGGCATTCATCTGACAAGACTCCGCTAATAGGTAATTGGTCAAAAGAATGAGCGGTCAATGCTTCGTATCAGTCTGATAACGACCAGACGTCCTAGAAACTTTCACGAAAAAGTCACGATTAGACCATCAAAAATAGAGAAACGAACCAGTCACAACCCCGCAAGCCCACAAAAAGTCTAGCAACCCCAGGTTTTCCCTCCCCACCAATAAACAAGCTGCGAATCATCCGACTTGGCTTACTGCTCGTGTGCTTGTTTCTCTGGTCGTCGTTGCTGTGTTTGTTTCTAGCTCGTGTAACATGGCAGGAGTTGATATCAAGCCCGGAAAATAACATTACAGAACACTGTGTTACCCGGAAGGTGCCCACGACGGTTACAAAAAACCCCACCTTCCTACAGTGTACGGTGCAGGCGACAACGATTGGCTCCTTCCTGATTTGCTCTGAATCCTGGGGGAGTCCGGCAGATCTTTCTGTGTTTCTGCTGCGTACATAGTAAGGACTAGAGCCCCGCCTATAGCCGAGTTCGCAAAGTTGCTGCCGTACTTTATATTTCCCGGATTCCCATCCATTTCTCAATCTTCTCTGTCCCTCCTCTACCCATCCACCATGGCGCACCTCCAGCCTCGCAAGCTCTGGGAGCACCCCGACCCCGAGAGCACGCAAATGTATGAATTCATGCAGGCTGCCAATGCTCGCCATGGACTGCAGCTCAAGGTAAGAAAGCCTCGCTTGAAAAAATAATAGCAGAAAAGCAAGAATTGCTCATCGCCAGACCTTTCGCGAGCTCTACGCCTTTTCTGTCCAGCGCCGGACCGACTTCTGGTCCCTGTTGTTTGACCGCGCCAACTTTATCTACGAGGGTGACTACCGCCCAAGCCACGGTAGCGGTGGCGTCGTCGATGAGCTGCTGCCCATGGATGCCGTGCCTCGCTGGTTCTCGGGCGTTCGCCTCAACTTCGCCGAGAACATGCTGTATTCGGGCGTGGCCGGGCCCGGAAGCAGAGACCGGCGGAGCACGTGCGGCAAAGAGGACGACCGTGTTGCCGTGACCGAGATCCGAGAGGCCGCCGATCCCGTGCACGGCGTCCACCAAGTCACGTGGGGTGAGCTGCGGCGCCGAGCCGAGGCTCTCGCACGGGCCATGGCGGCCGGCATCGGCGGCAGCTCAGAGTCGGGCGTGCGCCGCGGCGACCGTGTCGTGCTCGTCGGTGCCAACAGCGTCGAGACCCTGCTGGTCTGGCTCGCCACGTGCTGGCTCGGTGCCGTCTTCACGAGCAGCTCCACCGACACTGGCGTCGCCGGCATCCTCCAGCGCAGCGCCCAGGTGCACCCTCGCCTGCTCTTCATGGACGACGCCACCGTCTACAACGGCCGCACGACCGACCTGCGACCCAAGATGGCCGCCGTCGCCGCCGGCCTCCGTGACACCTGCGGGCCTGCCTTTGCGGGCGTCGTCGCCATCCCCCGCTTCCGGGACCGCCCGACCCCGACCGACCTGACGAGCGTCCGTGCCGCCGCCGGCCCCCGTGTTCACGTGACTCTTTGGTCCGACTTCGCCGAGAACCGACAGAACGAGCCCGCCAAAGAGCCCCTGCCCTTTGCGCGCGTCAACTTTTCCGATCCCTTTCTCATCTGCTTCTCCTCCGGCACCACCGGCACCCCCAAGGCCATTGTGCACAGCGTCGGCGGCGTCCTGCTCAACTACTACAAGGAAGGCCGCCTCCATGAAGACATGGGCCCCGATACCGTCTCTCTGCAGTACACCACCGTCGGCTGGATCATGTACGTCGCCACCGTCGGCATCCTGCTCTTCGGCTCCCGCACCATCCTCTACGACGGTTCGCCCTTTCAGCCCGACCCGACCGCCCTGCTGCGCATCGTCGCCGCCCAGCGCGTCACCAAGCTCGGCATCGGCCCCCGCTGGATGCTCGAGATACAGCGCTACTACCACACCCCCCCCGAAGCCCTGAAGCCCGACCTGTCCTCCCTCCGCACCGTCACGTCCACCGGCATGGTCCTCTCCAACGAGCTGCAACGCTGGTTCTACGACGGCGGCCTGTTTGCCCGCCACACCCAGCTTGCCAACATCAGCGGCGGCACCGACATTGCCGGCTGCTTTGGCTGCGGCAACCTGCTGACGCCCGTCTACGAGGGCGGCGCCCAGGGTCCCAGCCTCGGTGTCGACGTCCGCCTCTACGACACCAACGCCGAGATGCTGCCCGACGGCTTCCTGGCGGCCCGCGAGGTCCCCTCTGGCACTCCCGGCGAGCTCGTTGCCGTCCAGGCCATCCCCAACATTCCCTGCTTCTTCTGGAACGATCCGGGCAGCGGCCGCGCCACAACGACCAAGACAGCCTCTGGGACGCTGCCCGCCGGCAGCATGGTCCTCCACAGCGACCGGCCCGCCGCCCCTCCCGGCAGCCGCTACCACGAAGCCTACTTTGCGCGCTTCCGCCACGTCTGGGCCCACGGCGACTTTTGCGTCTTCCATCCCGTCACCAGCCAGCTCGAGTTCCTCGGCCGGGCCGACGGCGTCCTCAACCCGTCCGGCGTCCGCTTCGGCTCCGTCGAGATCTATGCCGTCATCGAGCGCTGCTTCGCCGACCGCGTCGCCGACGCCCTCTGCGTCGGCCAGCGCCGCCCCGGGCGTGACAATGACGAATCGGTCCTGCTCTTCTTGCTCATGCAGCCGGGCGCCGCGCCACTCGACGCCGACCTCGACGCCGCCATCCGCGAGGCCATTGCGCGTGACCTCTCGAAGCGACACGTGCCGCGCTACATCTTTCCCACGCCGGCCATTCCCACCACGATCAATATGAAAAAGGTCGAGCTGCCCGTCAAGCGCATCGTCTGTGGCGAGACAATCACTCCGAGCGGCACCCTCGCCAACCCCGAGAGCCTCCAGTACTTTTACCAGTTCGCCGAGATCGAAAAGATGCTCGCCAAAGGTGTGCAGTCAAAGTTGTAGAATCAGTCAAGAATAGAAATGGGACAAGGCAAGTACATTGGAGATTTTACATAGTAACGTTTCAATAAAGACCTTTGCTGTCGTTATAAAGAACTATGAGATATGATGATCCGAAACCAGTCGTAAAAGAGTCACACAATAGAGCCGGCACCCAGCGCCTCGTAATTAACCCAATAGCCATGTTCTCTCTCCAACCAAGAAAAGTATCCGAAGAAAAAAGACAAAACAAAAACATCCAAATCATTCAGTAGTATACATGACTTCATGTCGTAAATCAAAACATGATCCACTCCACCTCTATACCGGGCTTTCCAATGCACCGATTCCAATTAAACGGCGCCCGACCTTCGTCCTTAACGCCACCCTCGTCCTGTCTGTTATCCGCCCACAACTGCTCCAGCACATCCAAGGCCGCCATGTTATTCATATATCCCGACCGTGCCATGATATCACGGCACTTGGAACGCACAATGGTCTGCTGCAACTCATTGACACACTCACTGCCCGCCACGAACAACGGCCACAGCAGGAATTTTTCTGCCGCCGACCCGTCTTCGAGGCTCTTGGCGTAGTAGACCACCTGACTGACAAAGTTGCGAAAATTGCTGCCCGAAGATGGCGCCAGAGGGTTGGCCAAGCGCTCCGTATACAACAACGCCGCATAGCGGAACGCCTCTGAGAGCGAGCAGAGATCACGCAGCTGTGTCGCCGTTGGTGTAGCCACGCCGTGCAAGGTGCTCATCGTCCGCTGCGAGTCAAACTCCCACGATTGCAGTGCCAGTCTAGCCTCCTTCCACTCACTCCAAAAGGTCGAACGCTGGTCTTCGAATGCCGTCGGTGACGCCAGAGGTGGTCCACCGCCCGGCACCAACATGTCCTCTTCATCCAAGGACGACCCATAGTGATGGCCAAACACCTCCGTCTTGAAGTTCCGTTGCTGCTGCTGTTGTTGCTGTTGTTGAAGCGGGAGGCTGCTCGTCGGATTTCCGTACAATTGGCCCATTGGTGTGCCCAGTGGCGAACCCATTGGAGACTGCGAGCGCGCAGATAGAGCTCGCGAGAGGGCGCTCACACTAGTGCTGTTGCCACTGCCAGCACCGCCCATGCCCATGCCCACAGAACCCTTCATCAAGCGGTTTTGGGACAGCATATTCAGGCGCCCCAGCTTGATAATGGTGCGGAAAAGATCCCGGTCGCAGCCTACGAGGTTCTCGACGCCGGCCGGATAGAGGTAAGCATCCGAGCCAACACCTTGGAAAGCGGTATCTAGCTGGGCCTCCCGGTCATTGATGCTGGCTGAGATGGCATCAAAGTAGGTGAAGAGGGCCTCCATCCAGGCATAGTCGCGCGACTGTGCATACGGCACAGCACGGCGCAGCGAAAGAATTTTCTTGACGCCGGCAAAGTGCGTGTGAAAGCGGGCAATACCAGACTCGGCCATGCGATAGTGACACAGGAGCAGAATGGTAGCCAGCACAGAGTCATGGCGGGATTTTACCGGGTCGTTTAGCTGCTCGTTCAGCAAGTGCACGGCCAGGTTTCGATGCTGATACTCCTCCGAGACAGACTGGTCACCCGATACGGCTGAAGTGTCCTCGCTAGCCGCACCAGCCTCAGACAGGTCTCGCGTATGCTGACCTCGACTCAGCTTTCGCTTCATCCTGAGGTTGCAGGCAGCAAGGGCACAAACGGCATGCTGGAGACTGCGGCTGGTGCGGGCAAGCTGCATAATGTGTGTGCGGAAAGGGTTGCTGGGTCCGTCAATAAAGACCATAGACGGACACATGGTGTTTTCATAATAGTCGATGAAAAAGGGCATCTTTGCAAAGAGATCGGCATTTCCCAGCATATTCTGCTGGCCGTCCATCATGGCCGGCCAGACGGCGGTCGGGATGGAGTCCGACCTCAGATGCGGAGACGTCTCACAGTCGCCAAACGGACCCCAGAATTGGCCAGTGGACTGGGCACTGGTGCTGTAAGCATCCAAGTCTGGAGGGGTGCCTAAAGGATGGGGGTCAGGAATACTGGTCTGTAGCCTCCCCAGAGGGTGGTGGTAGCAGGTGCAAACTCACCCATCGAGTCGCATTCCTGAAGCAGTCTAGCGCTGATATTGGCGTCAAAGTTCTCGGGGTGAGACGAAGGCAGGCTAGAGCTGGGCTCTGAAGCGCCATAGGCAAGGCTCGGGCAGGATGTCGGGGCAGGCCGGTGCTGCTCGATCATCAGGCCGACCGTAGGGCTCTGAGGAATGGGAGAACTCTGGGCGGTGAAGTTGTCGTAGACGAGGGCCGTAGGGCTTGGCATGAAGCTGACGTCATCCGGAGTGAAGGCGTGGCTGATGGGAGACATGTAGTCCACGTCGCTCAGAGAGTCCAGAGAGGTGGAGAGATGGAGCTCTGGCGTGCCAGCGAGATGGTGCGGCAGCTTGTGGTGGTGGTGGTGGTGGTGATTGGACAGCGGGTGTGGCAATTGATGCTGATGCGGAAGCTGCTGTTGCGGAAGCTGCTGATGCTGATGCTGCGGGTGCTGCGGGTGCTGCTGGTGTTGTGGGTGGTGCTGCTGATGAGGGTGCGGAATAGGTTGCGGAAGCTGGTGTGGCTGTTGCTGAGAGTGGTGGGGGAGAGACTGGGCTTGATGGGCCTGATGGGCCTGGTGTGCCTGGTGTGCCTGGTGTGCCTGGTGTACTGGATGAGCTTGATGCATCTGATGCGCTGGGTGGTGGGGGAGCGGAGGAGGAAGAGAAGAATGCTGGTTAAAAGTCATGTTCTCGGCCGCAGGCAGACTGGAAGAATACGCCGAGAGAGCCACGGGAGCCGGGGCAGGCGTCCAGTTCTGGTGGGCGAGGGTGGCAGGCACAGACATGGAGAGCGGCATCTGCGAATGGGGCGAGGCTGCGTGTCCAGGGGACATGTGGGAGAGTTCGTAGGAGTGGAAAGGAGGTGTAGGCATGGATGTCGAGCGGTCAAAAGCAAGGTCAATGTCGTCGTGGAGAGTGCGCGGCATGGCCAGCGGCGTGGTGACAGCGTGCAAAGAGGGCATGGCCGTGGCAGAGGAGACGGCGGCCGCTAAAAGGTCGCGGTCTCGGTCGGTCCAGGAGCCGACTGTGGAGGCCACAGACTCGGCTCTGGCTCGAGCCGGCGAAGACATGGCCGACTTTTTGGTGATGCCAGAGGAGGCGCTGTTGGCCGAGCCCGGGTTGACGGGAGGCGCCTTGGCAATGGGCAGCGAGAGGCCGCGGAGTTTTCCGCGGCTGGCAACACCGACGCCCCAGGTCAGCTGCGTCTTGTATCCCGAGCACTCGTTGCCAAGCTCGAGACACTGGGAGCAGTACGGCCGCCGACGGTCGCACTTGACATTGCGTTTGGAGCAGGTGAAGCAGTCGTCAGAAGCCCCGCCTGCGGGCGCACGACGTCTGCGCTTGCGCACGGCAGCTGCAGATGCAGCGGCAGCGACATCAGCCGCTTTGGGAGGCTGGACGTTGAGTGGAACGGTCATCTTGTCATGGACTGATTTCTGTTTTTCCCTCTTTGTTCTGTTGATTCTTTTCTCTTCTTTCTGTAGAAGGATTCAGAGCAGCGAGATTCACCTAGTTGAAAAGACTGGCGAGGCTCTTCTTGTCGTGTGCCAGAGGCTCAGTTGAGGGTCTGGTAAGAGGCTTATGGTCGTCAGAGGTGACGAGAAAAGAGGTAGAGGTGTGGAAAGGGCTGAAGACGCAGAGAGGCGAGAAGCTACACAGATCTCTGAAAGATTCATGTAAACTGTCCGAGACTGAGCTGGAAAAGAGAGCAAGAGAGCAAGATGACTAGATGCAGAGAGTTGAATAAAGAAGAGAAGTGGAAGTAGAAGTGGAAGTGGAAGAAGAATGAGAAGAGGGAGAAGAAAATGGAAGAGAGATGGAAGAACGATGGAAGCGAGAAATAGAAGGAAAAGGGATCTTTTTTAAAAACGACTGGCAGCAGGGGGATCGGTGGGCAGTAATATGGCAAGAAGGACGGCCATGAGACGCTCACGAAATTCCCAGAGGATGAATGTGACGGCAAGACAACGAAGGTCAAGGCAGAAAAGGGCCAGAAGAAGAACGAGAAAGAGGAGGGTATGAGAAGAAAAAGAAAGGACCAGATGAGGAGATGGGGTCGGCAGCGTGTATAAAGGAAAGAGGTGTTTAATAAAGCAGGCGCAACCGTAGAGCTCCTGCCAGATGATTGCCTCTACGCAGTACTAACATCGTTTCTACATTAGCACCACCGCCACAGGTACAATATGGTACAAAGTGAATTGGGACGGGCAAAGGTGGGGAGGGGGGTATCCTGCTGCGAAGACTAGGCTAGAGAGAGGAGGGGGGTGTATTCTGCAAGGAAAGAGCGATGCAGGTAGGGTGGAGAATAAAGTCTGTGAGCGGCGGCGAGGTGTGGGAACGGCTCTGCTAGGTCCTGTTGTTGTTGCTTTTTTGTTGCTGCGGATGGAACGACATGACAGGGGGGCAGTGGCTCGTTGCTTTTTACTGTGAATGTATTCTTTTTTCTTTTTTCTCTATATTTTTATTGATTTTATTGATTTTATTTCGTTTCTTTTCTTTTTCGTGTTCTCTTATTTCCTCGGTCTACGTATACAATTTCTCTTCTGAAAATACGCGCATTACTCCGTACACATCCAGGTCTCGTGCTCGTGCACGAGTACACTGTACTCGTATTTGTGCATGGTGCAATTGTGCAATTGTGCAGAGGAAAGTAGAGAAAAGGAGAGAAGGAAAGGAAAGAGAGAAAGGGGAAAAGAGGGAAAGAGCGACTGCCAGTCCTCGTACAAGCAAATAGACAGGCACGCGGAATGCTGCAGCCAACGCGCCTTCCCGACATGTGAGTCCTGTGGCCCTGCACTCTGCATATCCAGTGTGCCTCATGTTGCACTCGCACTGGCGAGGAGCCAGAACTAAATCCAAATCCAAATCCTAGGCCAGAGCCAGAGCCAGAGCCCAGACAGGGTCGCTGCAACAAGGTGAGGAGGGGAGAGGGACGGCTTCGAGATGTGCTGTAGGGATTCTCTGGGTCGTGATCGGCGAAAATGCAGAATAAATGAGCGTCTGAGGGCGACGAATGCGCAGAGAGGAAGGAGGTGTGGAGATGAGAGGGAGGGGGGCAAGAAAGCAAAAAAAAAGTTCTCTCCACGGTCATACTACGTAGGCATGGGAGCTTATTCGTACAATGCATTTTGTGGGCAGGGAAAGAGCGCCGGCGCAACCTGCTACTGGACAACTGGACGGCGAAGTGAAATAAAGGGAAATAAAAATACATGTAAAATATAAAAATATACATGTAAATAAATAATATATATATATATATTTAAACAAAAAAAGAGGAGAGAACTAGCGTCTGTGGAACTCGACAAGTACCAGGTCGCACAAGACGGTTGATTCGCGGAGAGGAAAGTACGAGGGTCATTTGCAGTTTCCTCTGCTCCTGCCTTCTGATCCATCTCAGGGCTTGAGTGGCTTACCAGGTCTCGGCAGCCTGGCATGTTCTCGGAGTCTTTTTTTTCTGGCCTGCATCTCTCTGGTTTCTCTGATTCTTGGTTTTTAAGATTCTTGGTTCTCTGATTCTCCTGGTCTGGTGTTCTGGTTGGTCGGCCGATCAGCTGCCTGAATGTCCCATGTCTTTGTGTCTCCTGTTTCTCCTGTTTCTGTCTCTCCTTTTTTTTCTCATTTTTTTTTTTGCTTTTTCTTCAGGCTCGGTTTCCCCTCTTATTGGACAACCTCGGAATGGAGGGGAATAGAGGGGTGGGATCCAGCTGCGAAAACTCTAATTGCAAAGGACAGCCGGACAGAAAAAACCAGTGTTTGAGGCTTGACTTGGTCTGCCGGGGGTACACAGTTTGCAGTAAGGAGTTTATGGAGTAGTAGTACGCTACATTGGTATCTTGCCGCCTTGCCGTCTACCTGCCGTTGTCACTCTTTGTCACGCTTCGTCTCCCATCTCCATTATCTGCCATTATCTGCCCTCATCTGCCTTCTGTGCGCTCCGTCACTGTCAACGTCACTCGTAGATTGCCACTCTCATGCTTTCTACCTGCTTCTTTTGCCAGTCTTGCATCTCTTTCTTTTTTTAAAAATAAAATCAAGAAAAAAAGAAGAGAAAAAAAAGAGAGACCCATCTTTCAGCCTCTCGTCTTTTTGGACCGCCAGCTGTCGAATCTGAGACAGGCAATGCCACAATGTCTTGTTCTCGCCGTGTCTAGGACGTCGACGGTTTCTCTACCCCTTTCCCACTCCTGGAAAAAGACGACACATATTGACAAGGGGCTGTGTACTTGTAAGATGAGAGCATCACAGACACGAAAAGCCGTGGTGAGAATGTCTGTACGCATAAACTGATGTGGCCACACCGGACCAATCAGCCGCCTGCATCGGAGACCATGGAGTCCAAGGAGACCAAGAGGACCAGTGCGAGCACGAAGGGGAAAAGGGGGGTGGTCCATGTGTGCAGGTCCAGTCCCAGCAGCGTCCTTTTTACGAGCCACCCTCTGAGCTCGTGCCATCTCAACAACAAAGCAAAACTCCGCAGACACACCGTTGGGATCCCCGTCCCAATACGAAGGATGAAGCAGGATTTCCCATCTTACGAGAGACTACGGCGCACACGACAACTCTAGGTACTCGTAGTATATTGTGGTCCTTGCGGTCCTGCCCACCCTCCTCTGTCCACACCTCTCATGCCTTGTCCCATCTCGCAAGGTCCTTCCAGAGGTCATGGCAGTCACACGATCGTCATGTGTGCGGCGTCTTGCCTCGGCCAGAACACGCAAACACATGGACGCGACACATGGAACTGGATACGCGATGCATCGACCAGTTTAGGGGGGGCTTTTACGAGGACCAAAAAAAGAACATGCCAACAGCTGGAAACTCGTATGCACGAGCTGGTACCAGTCAGCAGGGTGAGTCCAAGCCACATGCTGCACATGGTGGACGCACATGACCATGACGGTCATGACGGTACGAGTCGGGACTGAAAGGGCCATGAGTATAGCCTCCTTAATCTCGCTTCTTACAGTCTCGAGGCGTGCTCGTCTCCTGCCACTCTATTCTCGTACTCTGTACACTACCCGTTTCCTTCCGGCGCGGCACGGCTAGCCCTACATGCTAGAGAGTAGGGACCGAGGGGGTCAGAGACGTGGTATTCTTGCACTGCCAGAGGGTGTTCGTCTGGGTAGAGCACTCGTTCGTCGGTGTTGTATTGTCTTTGGGAGTTGACAATGGCATTCATATACAAGTACATTGTACATGGTAGATCATGTATATGGTACTCGCAATATACGCCAATATAAAAGTGTACTACATACATAGTAGAGTATGTAGACTAAGGATTCACGAGTCCCCGAAAAAAGGCCCCCCATGTCCCCTCTCCCCCCCCAAGGCCAGCTTCACATGCAAGCCAGCAATAAAAAAAGGGTCCTACAAAGGAGATGTCAGAGGCGTACTGTACGCTGTATACGCTGTAGGAATGGACATGCATTCACGCACACAGACACAAACACGAAGATGAGAAAGGAAGGAGGGGAATGGCCTGTTCTCTGCAGAGGATGACGGCAGCTGAAGGAGAGTAGTAAAAAGGCAGCCGTTGCCGCGCAGCGGTGAAGACGCAAGACCAGACGCAACGGCAGATGTACCATTGTAGCACGGCAAGGCGAGAGTGACAGCACGCGCCACTGCGCTTCTTTGCAGCATACGAGATGCTCACTCTCAACTGCGAGCTGGTCTGCCACACCTCCCAGAGACCAGAAAATGAATACGGAGTACACAGAATATACGACGTAGGCAGTAGACGTGGGGGGTAACAAGGTCATGGATCCGCAGAACGCGGGTGGCAACCCTGTTCGTTTCCTTCTCCCTCTCTCTGTCTCTCTCTGTCTCTGTCTCTCTGTCCGCCACTGACTCTCAAAACTCATTTCAGAGTACTTGGAGGTACTTGTGTGCCTCGGCCGCTTTATTCTTCTTGCTCAGACTCGTACTCTCGCTCATGCTGAGCTCACACCATCCTCCTCTTCTCGCCTTCTCTCCCTCGCTCACCTAAAAAAAACGTCTTCGCGGCGGGGCGAGCTAGAGAACAGACAGTAGCGCACGAATCTGTGCAAGAAGAATGTGCCCTCTTGCAGTATGACTATTATGATGTATGTATTTTTGGAATCATCCCATGACAGGTTCAGCGGCATCTGACGAAATGGAAAGACATTTCTGAAATTTGACTGAAATTTGACTGCCATAGGGCAACTTCCAGACATGATTGGTGCTCCTCAGCAAACCCATTCAAAGTCCAGATTTGTTAACCGTTTTGGTCTTTGTGCAAAAAAAAAGTTAACGTAGGATCTGCACCACCCTTTTTTTTACTGCTTACCGTCGCCTTTCGCCGTCTTCCACACAGGCTTCCATTTGGCTTCCAGAGCTAAGAGTAATTTCGCTCTATTTTTTTTTCTCCTTTCTTTTTTTTCTATTTTTTTTTCTGTAATTTATCTCTGCATCTACTGCGTAGCTGGTCAGCAGGAGCTAGGACTTGTCGTCGAGTCCGGTATATATGACCCTACACCTATTCTGGCAAGGCCAAGCCGGTCGGTCTTTTTGGTGTGTGGATTTTCGCCAGGAAGCCCACAAGCCCACAAATCCACTGATGTCCACCGTAGCCCACTGATGTCCACTGAAGCCCACTGAATCCCACAGAGCGAAAAATGGAAGAATGAAAAGAAAAAAAAGGGTCAATAGCCAGAGCCAAAAGCCAAAAGCCAAAGCCAAAGAGAAAAACGAAAAGAAAAGACCAGAGCCAGAAACCACAGAGCCACTCCACAGCTATATTTGGTGTTATATTCCGCGCAAATGCCCGTGCCATACCTGTACTCTCCTCCCTACTGCGTAGAGTTACGAGCGCAAAGAAAGTCCTCGCTAATTATTCCCGTTTCGACCGGAACCAACCCCGTTCTTTTTTTTTTTTTTTTTTTTTTTTCCCTCGTTCTATAGACTTTTTTTCATTCCATTTCTCTCCTATCCGTTTGCATCTAGACTCGCTGAATGTGCACTGCGTACGGAGTACCCACGGAGCCCTTTCTCTTCTTGCAGACGTGTTCTATTATTTCTGGCGTTACTTCTCGTCTGTCCTCTAGAGGATCATCGGCCACCTCCGAGTAAGACTTGCATTATGCACAGAACAGCCTATCAGAGGGCCATGGAGTGATTATGCAGGTGATGAGGGGTGAAGAAATGATCAATATTGGTACGCAGGATACGTACATGAAGTAGAAACAAGTGACCAACTGACCCAAAACCTGTTATTTGTAGCCAAGAGAAAAAAGTACAAGTCCACCGCCAAATACTCCGTACTGTACGCCAACGTACAAGTGCTCACCACCTCCCTTGTCTCTCTCTCCCCCCCTCCTTTCTCTTATCAACGGCTTCTAAAAAACAAGCTACTCATACAGGCACAAGCGCTCACGCTATGTCGATCGCCAAGTGGTTCCCGTCCAAGCAGCATACCTAAATGGGACGGTTCTTTATTGCCCCGTACCCGAGGTCTTTTTAGCATCGGAACAGCCAACCAGAGAGAAGAGAAGAGGTGAGGGGAGAGAGGAAGGAGGCGAGGGGGGGCGAACGTCGAGAGTCGAGAGACGAGTGACGAGAGACGGGGAAATGAGGGAGACGGGTGAGACGGAACAGAAAAAGACAAAAGAGGACAAGGACAAGGAAGGAACCTGTACTCTACGGAGTAGACATTGTTTTTGTAATCATACACTCTACGCTTTTCTACACTTGCACCAGATGTGACAATGTCATCGTTCACTAGGACATTTTTTACACCTTTCTTCTCTGGTTGCACTGGTACATACTAGACCACAAGTACCATGGCCGTTCTGGCCAGCCTCTCCTTTTCCAACAACCGAGCGTCACGGTATTATTGCCCAAGTGCTCAAGCTCGTATACCCAAATTGTTGGAGGGGTAAGGTTTCCAGAATGTCTCCCCCCTCCCCCCCTTGGCAGCATCGCGGCGCATGGCGGCGCGTCGCCTTGCATCGCTTCACGCATCAAGCAGCACGCAGCACGCAGCAACATTGCAGCGCATACTATGTAGGGTCACATAGCTAGCCCGTAGTGTCAGTATGCGTGCAGTCCAGTTTTTCAAGACGGAGACGCAGCGCACGTCCTCTCCTACTGTCGAAATTCTCGTCATCCTGGACGTCCATGGGATGGATCAATGTGGTGAAATAGAGCACTGGTATTGCGCATCCTGACTCTGCAGTACTCCGAACTCCGTACGGGGTAGCTACAGTGTCTCTGGTGATCTGTCGCCATGGATGATGGCTCGTATTACATGTCGAAAAACAAAATAGAGGCTAGCTGTCGATGTCCAGGCTGATGAAACTCTCCATGTTGCGGCTCACGAGTTGCTGGCCTTGCTCGATACTTGGTCCAGGCGTTTTCACATGCCACTGCTCCTGGGACCCCTGCCAGCTATGAGCTCTGCAGTCTATGCCTCGGTCGGGTTAGAAGACCCCAGATGTACCGTATTGTATATTATGTACTGTACCAGTATACTCCGTACTCCTGTCCTTGACAGTGAGACAAGAAATGCGGGTTACTTGCACAAACCCTCTGTGCCGATAAGGCACCACTGCTAGTGCCCCCCTTACGCTATTATCCGTACTTCCGTACGAAGAACTTCTATGCCTATACGAGTGTGGGGGTTTCGGAGGAGATCCATCAGCGTATCCATCCCTCTTAATTTTTTCCGAGCTGGCAGTTCACCTTGACACCAAACGAGTTAGATGTGGAAAATTAACATTTGAGAAAAAAAAGAAAAAAGGGGAGAGAGAGATTCAAGGTTTAGTCTCTACATGGAACTACCGCTTGCGCCATACTCTGTTTGATTACGTGAGGTGAAGAGAAAAGAAAGGAAATGAAACGAGAAAGAAGAGAGGCAAAAAAAAAGAGATTGCAGAGTACAGTGGCAACGGGCATATCGGAAGAATATCCGAGCCACACCCGGATACCCTCGGACTTTCGGACAGTTTCGAGTTGGACAGTTGGAGCTGGACAGTTGGAGTTGGACCAGTTGGACGTGTTTGATTTCTATACAGTACCTTTGAGTAGTACAAATACATATGCATTTCTGTCAGGCGTCCCGCCTTCTTTGTGCTGCTCCCGCTGCCAAACACCAGTCTGTCAGTTTGACAATCATCTTGTCAGGTGTCCGCATCCCGGCTGTTGGCATGCCGGCTCAATCGCCTTTCCTCCTTCCCAAAAGTCGTAGCTCGCTGCAAGTACTGTGCATCCAAGCACTCCGTAGTAGGCAGCAAGTCGTGCCCGGCTTCCCTGCTTGTTCCCTGTTCTTCCCTGTTCTCCCCTGCTCCTCCTCGCCTCTCTCACCCCTGCCCTCTCTCTCTCTCTCTCACCCAACTCTAATCAGAGTTGCCCCGCTTTGTCCCCCCATCTCCTCCCCCCCTCCCCCCCTCTCGTTCGAGATACTGCTTGTCTCTTATGGGAAGGACGAATTCATAGTCATCTCACCGATATTGTTCGCCATTCTTTTCCTCTTGTTTTCATTCGCACGGCTAGAGCTAGCGGTCCGCAAGTTAGGTTGGTCAGGAGGATCTTCAGTCCGCCCAACTTTACTTGTTCATCCCTTCTTTCCTACGAGTACGGAGTACGGAGTGGTACCTGTTGGTCTCTGGCCTCTGGCCTCTGGCCTTTTTTTCTCCTTTCCCCGCTTGTCCTCCACCCGTTCTGCCGACCTGTTTTTTTTCATCGTCCACCTGATAACAACTCGTACAATCCAGTTCGAGCACGAGACCCGGCTGGCAAATGAGCATGTTTATACGAGAAGCCACCGTTTTAATCCCTTTTTTTCCGGTTTCCGCTCTCCGCTCTTGACCCTTTTGTGCCTGTACCGCGCAAGACCACGTACGAGTAGACAGCTGAAGCGCTTGAGTTGGGCGAAGCGCGCGAGAAAACGAAAAGCTCACCCGGCAATGTACTACTACTACGGAGTACGCAGATGGACGAGGATAGATGAAATGTACACTCGTAAGCGCAACGCTAACGCATTTCCTGGCATATACGAACTGCACTATCTCATAGTTCATCATCTAGTATTTCTAGTCCTTTTTGGCTGCTAGGATTTTCTCTCCTTCTAGCCTCCTTCTTTTCATCCGCCCACTGCACGGAGCGGTGACAAAAGGACAGGGTCTCCAGAGGAGGGCAGGGTTGGTCATTCGCTTCAGTCTGCTCGACCCTGACTATCATGACGATCCCTTTCTTCTCATGCCTTTTTCTTCCAGTCCTCCTATGCAGCTTCTACCTACGAGTACTCGTAGCTTCCAAGAGTGGAGACGGGGTGGGTACTCCCTTCTCCGCGAGCTATGTGCTGTACATGTATACTGCAGATACACAGTAGTAATACACTCCGCAGTCAAGCCAGAATGTAAGAGAAAAAAAGAAAAAAAAAGAGCAAAAAAGAAAACATTGCCAAGCACAACTGTCCAAGATATGCCCTAGACAACTGGTGCCAACAGATGCAGGCCAAACCACCTGCCAGTCTAAGGCAATACCCGATGCAATTGTTTTGTTTATTATTCTACTTGTGCAAGACGTCATGGACGAGTAAAAGAATGATAAAAAGAAACAAAAGAAAAAGAAAAAAAAATAGAGAAATGTGATAACAATAAAGGTGGATCAGAGTGTTGCAGTGCCTGTTCATACGCAAGATAAGCTTTGGTGATTTTCATGAGCTCTCCACAGCTCAGACGAGCCTCGGAAAAGAAAGACCGCTACGAGACGATCGTTTCATGAACGATGATGAATGCAAGGGTGAATGCAGATAAAATTGCCTGACCAGGATGCCGTCGTTTACCCGATTCTCACTCTTGTCTGCTACGGAATATACTCGTACAGTAATTCGTATTCGTATATACGTACGAGGAGTACAGAGTACTCGTGCTCGTACTCGTGCTCGCACTTGCACTGGCACTGGCTTGGACCTGGATCTGGGGAAGAAAACAAGATACATGTACTGATAGGAGCAGCCTCTCTCGTAGCTTCCCGTTCGATGGACCCTCTCCGAGCCGCGTCGGAGCTCTTGCGCCCTGCACCGTTCTCATAGTGTCTAGTAGTGCAACTTTTTGGTTGCCGTGTGCGTGCGAGCAGAGCACAATGCGGTCGGAAGCATTCCCCAAAGACGCAGGTGGAATGCAGAAAGATGCAATAATGGATGCTGGTCTCGCGAGAGGCTCGCTGTTGAACAGTTGCCATCAGGTGATGGCCTGAAATCCGTAGTGGAGGAGGGGGGGGGTGTGGGCAGCAAGCGCCGAGGCATTCTCATCCCGAGACTACTGCGTACACTACTGTGTACACTACAGACGAGTAGTATGAAATGTTTACCCTTTATCTTTTACGAGAACGAAAACGAGCATGTGCAAAGGCAGCCGAAAGCAGCAGGACCGCCGGTCGTGTGTGCACCTGTGCCTGATAGTACACCGTGTATTCTGTATTCTGTACGAGTACGAGTATACATACACTGCCGATCCTCGTCAGGTGAAAAAGACAATCTCTGGTGCTTATCAGCAGAAATGCACCTCGAGACTTTTCAAAACATTCAGAGAACAGAGAATCAACACCTCGGCTCTTGTATCCTTCTTTTCTTTCCTTCTTTCCTTCTATCCATGTACTTTTGGCTAGCGCCAGTCGTTTTCCTTGTTTCCTCTTTTTTCTACTCTTCTACTCCGTATTTCTTTTCTTTTTCTGTGCTCCTTCTTTCCCCTTTCCATTTGTCCCTCCTGGCCTTCTCACCCTTTATTTTAGCTCTCTGCCTAGGACGAGCTAATGTGGTGTGCTATCGACTCTGCAGTACCTCGGGGTACCTGTGGACAAGCTGTGACGAGCCTACTGCGGACGGCGTGCGCTAGCACCTTCAGTCCTTCCCAAGAGACGCTAGAACACCTAAAGAAGCCTGCATGGAAGCCTTTCTTTGGCTGACCAATTTTCCATTTTCCCCCTTCGCTCTCGGCTTCTCGCCGCCTGCTCTCACCGTCTGATTTGGTGTACTTTTTTATTTCTTTTTTTTCTCTTCTCCTTTTCTCCTTAGCCCGGCAGATCTTGATTTCTTTGCTGAAATTCTTTCATCAGGATCTCCTTTCTCCCTCTCTCTCCCTCTTCATGCCAAGCCTGCCTCGCCCAGATGTCCCGTGCTGCCGGATATCTTTCCGCTCGGCTTAACTGCGGAATCTCCGCGTTCCCCTACTCCCAAGAATTCGTAGAAGGCGTACGGGTAGGAGTCTCCGCCAATCTCTCTACGCAGCGGACAGTACGGCTTTCTCTCGTGACGGCAGACAATTAAACAAAGAAAAGAGGAGACGGAAGATCCATACTCGTACGGTATGGCCAGAATCCCCAGTCTTGTCGTCGACTGGGTTCTTGTCTTCCTCTGCACTGCGTGCTGCCTCCATAGTGCTACGGAGTACTATGTATGTATGAGCTTCTTCGTCTTACTCCGAATGCAGTTTAGCCCTCGATACGAAGCGCCATCAGAAATATGAGTCCCACTTGGGAGGGGTTGGCACATTGTCGAAAGGGGGGGTGTGGTGGTCAACCTCGGACGCAAGTCATTGGCAGAGAGAGGGAGACGGAGAGGGAGGAAGAGGGGGGGAGATCGACAGTTCCCCCATGTAGTCGTACGTCGTATCTACGAGTACGGAGTACTATGTACTGTGTAGCTGAAGAACAACTGGTCAGCAGTCTGTCTCCCCCCTCTCTGTCTCTCATTCTTTCCAGACATCCAGAAGACAGCATTTCTTGGTTCTCTGATGCTTCCAGCATCACGGGCTCGTTTCTGACAGGTCGCCAGTACACTGGCCTGTCTCCAGCCCTCCTCCGTGCTGCGCATTCCTCTTTCCTCTTTCCTCTGTTCTCTTTCCCCTTTCCCCTGCGCCGGCCAGCCTCGATGAAATGAGAGAGGATCGGCGCTCTTCTAGAACTTGTCACGCATACTCGTAGTACGAGTACTCGATAGTGGCTCTCCTAGTGATGCCAATCTCTCGTCTTGTCTACTCGTATTTTGCCAAGGCGGACGCTTTACACACCGTATATACAAGGGCCGTTATTTGGGGAACAGAAAGAGGATCGAGGTTCCATCGTGCACTGCATACATTGCACCACAGCCATTGGTGCCTGTACGAGTACGAGGACATGCGTACAGTGTAAGGCGGAGGTCCCTGTCACTGGGAGACCGGGGAGACCGCAAATGAGGCCGCTGAAGACTGCAGAGAGACGGTAGAGTCGCAGAGGGACGGCAGAGCGATGGCAGAGCCACAAAGTCAGACCAGAGCCACAGCATACATCTGCAGAGGACGACTCAGAGCCCAGAGAGGAGAGAAGAGTGACTGTCCCGGCACAGAGGCCAAACACCGCCGAAGCTCACGCCGAGATGGATTGCGCCCCATCTCCTCTTCGGTCCTTTTTCTCCTGTCTCAGTGCTGGCCACCTCGTCCTCTCGTCCTACCGTGCCTCTGAGTACGACGATTAGCCACCGACACCATGCCTTTTGTCTTTTTTTGTTTTGGCCTTGTTGATTCCTTTGCTGGAGGGCTGCCCGCATTCTATTTCAGTCTATTTGTGTCTATTTGTGTCTATTTGTGTCTATTTCAGTCTTTTTGATTTTTGCCAGTCTGGATCCCCATAAACGAAGCTATGAGCAAGCCTTAATTTAAACGTGCAGATGATTCCATACTATGCAGTACTGCGTACTACTGTGTGCTCCGTACGCAGCACTCCCCAGATGGCCTCGTCTCCCCTGACTCTCTCTCTCTCTCTCCTCTCTGCTCCTCCCCTCCTCCTCTCCTACTTCCTCTTCATTCAAACTGTCAACCCCGCGCCCTCACAGTCCCACTTTCTCTCCTTCTCTTCCGAACCCTACCGACGGCTATCATCGCTTTTGATCGCCTTTTCCCCGTGTGGTCACTGCGTTTTCTTATCGGTACTTTCACAGTACGAGCAGGCCGCCCTGGAACGCACTGCCCTTTTGATCTCCTAAACACGAGTTTTCCATGCCCTCTGAGCCGTGTTGGAGAGGCCGGCTCCTTATCTCTCTTCATCTGGACAGAAATAGAAAATCTACCGTGTACTGCGTCGCACGTACTCCGTATTCCTACGCGGAAGAAAAAAAAGTATAAAATGCACAGCTTACGTGATAACTGTACGTGGACCAGAATGATAGCGTATTGCTGTTTGCAAAAGTAGCACCCACTATGTATATGGAACGTTACAACTGACCCACTGAGCTTGGTTCTTTAGCTTTCTCCATTGTTTCTGCTCGAATCGAGAGGGGGGTGTCGCATAGCCCGCCAATCAGCTGTCTGAACAGCCTTCCTTCGACTGGCTGGAAATAACACTTTTCAGTCGTTTCCGAAAACGACGACGCTGTACTTTTGGCTTCCAGGACAAGGTTTCAGGCTGTGCTCCCCTGTAACACAGCAGTGACAGCCTATATTGTACCCGTACGGAGTAGCGCTCTACGGACGAGTAGCACTCCGTAGATGGAATTACTCCGTGACGAGTACGGAGTACGCAATTCAAACCCCTACGCAGCCTGTAATACCCCGAAGTGGCCCCCTGTAAGTGGCCGAATCCATCTCACCACAATGCAACGCAACATTCGCGTACTCTCTCCTCTTGTGCATAGTAGGCCTGCCCACAGAATCACATCGTAAACTGACCGCCAGATTCCCTTCCCTATCTTTCTCCTCTGGCCTTTTTTGCTGTATACTGTGTATACAGAGTTGCATTGACGTCCAGGAGAGGAAACTCTTACGCCTTCTGGAACTTTCAGCACGATCGACTACGGCGGACGGGCAAGACGCTCTCCATTTTCAGTGGCATCTCTTGTGCATAAAAAGGTCCCTCTTTTGATCTTTTTCTCGTTTGGTCTTTTTTGTCGTTTTTCTCTTCCTCATCCTGTCCCTCTCAGCATCGCCTCGCTTCCACTCTGGACGACCCCGCGTTCACACATGCCAAATCCTATTTTCTGGTCCCCGATTGCTCGTGTGAATTCAGGACGAGTACGACGCCGACCTGGCGATCCGTGCGTACCCTCCTGCTCCAGCCTGGACGTAACGCTCCGGATCGGTTCTCTCAGGAAATCCGGGAGAATACGTGGTACAGGGAAGAACAGAGGACCGGCAGAGACAGGCCACGTTTGTTGTAGAGACTCGCAACACGCGGTGGGCGAGGACGCGTTGCCCTTCTGTTTTGATTTCTTTGATTTCTTTGATTGTTTATATGTGCTAGAAAAGTCTGGATCTCTGAATCCGGTCGCTTCCCTCTTTTAGCGGACAAGTCTGGCAATTGTCCTGTTCTTTTCTGTCTCGCTCTGCCCAGCTCCACTTCCAATGGTAAACACACGTCTTTGCCGGCAACATGGGGTCTGGTTCAAGACTGGCGAGGCATCATCTCGTTCTGGTTTATGGGTTGGCTCGCCCGCGGCCGCGTCCTATTGGCGACGAGAGAATACGAAAGAGTAGGGTCGTTTTATGAGTTGATAACGCGCTGGTCCAACGAAAAGTCTCTCCTCTCCTGCCCCCCCCCCCTCCCCCATCGTATGACAAGCCAATGATGAGATGGACGACGCAAACGTTGCACTTTACTCTCTGTTCTCCTGGTCGATTCAGCAGAGGGAAAAGCTGGTAGCCCTTTTCTCATTCAGCTCTCACCCCCCCTCCCCCCCCCCTTCTTCTGCAGCCTCTACTCCGTAATCCCTACAAGTTCGAGCAACTCTCTGCTAGGTATCTGGTGTACGGGGTAGCTGTGAATGCCGAGTCCCTTCAATTTTCTCTTGTTTTGGGTTCATGTTGCTCTGCAGAAGAAACTAGACATTCCGCTTCCAACATGCAGTATGCAATACAGGGTATGGAGTATGCAGTATGCAGTAGGTAGGCATTGCGCCAGAATACTCGTACAGACGCATAAAGAAATGCTACATGGAGCTTTCAGCGCACTTGTGCACTTTGAGAAGACGCCAGCTGGCCTCGAGCGGTGTCCCCTGCATGAATGTGAAAAATGAGAAAATCCTTTGCCAAAATCTTATTTGCCCGAGTTATATTAACTCAGATTACTGCGTAAAGCAAGGTAAAAATGGGAAAGGATACGAGTAGAGAGGAAGAAAAGCTCCTGAGAGGCAAAAAGTGCGCCGTACGATCAGAGTTGCTGGTCGGAGTGGCCGATCCCCTTTTCTGCTTGCTTGACCGAAGGCCGATTCGACTAGGCTGGATCATCCTGCCCACTTGCAGCGTACAGGCACTGTCCGTCATCCTCTGCAGTCTCTCTCTCCAGTCTCTCCTGTCTCACATGCACATGCATGCAGAGGCAATGCCTCTGGCTCGGATTCGTCCCTCTCCCATTTTTTATTTTGGAAATGGTCGGCTCCATTTCATTGGGTTTTTTAGTTTTTTAGTTTTTTGCCTCGTAATGGGTGTACGAAGGAAACGGTCCGTTTTCCAGCCTCCAAGTGGGTTTGGCAGGATGTGCCCGACTTTGTACAGAGTACGGTCGTACGGTGAGCAGGGATTGCCGATATGAGGGGGGGAGGGGGGGGGTTAAATGAACTCAGCCCTCTTCAACAGCTGTCAAGTGGTTACACGCAGGGATGAGCAACCAAAAAAAAAAGACCACACCGGAACAAGACTGAGAAAGTTGGTGAGCGTGAGGACCACCAGATGGCAAGGCTGGAAGAAGCTACGGCAGGTAATGTTGCAAAGACGGGTCTCTACTCCGTAGGCCTCTCTACTAGGTCTCAAGTGAAGGAGGGGAGAGAGGGGAGAGAGAAGCCATGGCATTGTCGATCGATTCCTTCTAAAAGTAATTCACTCGTCACCCTCAACTGTCGTCTCTCTCCTTGTCTTCTTGGGCTGTGGTTATCGTCTTCCCCCCCTGCCCCTCTCCCTCTCTCCCGTCACATTGGCATGCAAATACAACGTCGCTCAGGTCCGCCATCCAAAAGATCCAGAACGTGCCACTGTGCAAAGCCTGCATTTCGACGATGATCGTTGCCCTTTGATTCTACGAGAATCATCTCACTCCACTATTTCTTCTGTCCCCCTCTCCTCCGTACTGCGTACGAGTACGGAGCAGACGTCGTGAGAGGGGGGTGGGCGAACAGAGAAAATGAGAAAATGAGAAAATGAGCAGGAGCGAGAGCGAGGAACCAGACGACGATCTTCAACCAGCCGCATGAATCCACCTGTAGCGTACTGTCGTACGGCGCATACCATGTCCGTACTGGGACGAGTGCAGTCCCTGCTAACATGTTTAGAGTACATGAAAATAAATTAAGCCTATCCTCTGTGCTGGAAAATAAAAAGGGCAATGACGATCTCTTCTCTTGGGTCACCGACGCCTTCTTCCTGGTTCCATTCTGCCCTTTTTGATCCTCTGGATCCTCCGGGTCCTCCTTCTCCCCCTCCCCCCCCTCTATTCTGCATTCTGCCGTCCTCTCTCTTCTTGCCTCTCACCTCGGCTTGTCATGGCCATCCGCATTCTTTCTATTCATGGCCTGCACGGTGGGACTGCAGAGGGTGTGCAATGTAGAGCAATATAGAGAGCAATATACTAAGCCTGGGCAATGAATCACCCGCTGCGCATAAACGCTGCAGATGTCATCGGGATCCCCCTAGCAGTTCGTTGCCTTGCCTCTCCTTTCCCTCGCTCGGTCTCGGTTCCATTCTTGATACCGACGATCTCTGTCCCTCTATCCGTCTCTGGCTAAAGCAGCTTACGAATGCTCTGTGCGTGTGCCGCCAGTTCCAGTGCCTGAAATATGACAAGAGACGAGAGACGAGAGGACAAACACAAGAACCGTAGAAACCATGGGAACCCTCCATGGATGCAAGCAGCCCAAGCATCAACAAAGGGTGATGCCTAGACTCTTGCTGCCTGGTCACATTGGCTAGCCGTGAAACGATGCACGATGGCCGCGTTTGTTGGGTGTTGGGTGCTGGGTGTTGCTTTGCTCTCGACTCGGTCGTCTAGAGTGTGCAACAAAAGGGCCTGAAACATTTCACACTGCTTTTGATTGTAATTTCGGGTCAGATATCTGCGTCACTAGAATGCACGTACAACGTCCAGTCTGCCATTGTCCTGCTTCCCATGCTCGTCGGGTATCGGCAGCATTAAAGAGTGCGTTCCGGGCATCTTAATTTACCCGATATAGGGATATAATGAAGCAATAACGCCAGCCACTTGCATCGAGACATGCACAAAGGTGGACACAATTTCAAAGAATGTAAAAGGAACAGAGGCAGGAGAGGGAGGGGGGTGTAGGCATCGCAGATGTCACTACATGTATCTGGTCAGGGCCTCGTCTAAACGTAACAGGCGAGTGATGCAGAGGCCTGTGGTCTGGTACGGAGGAATGCATATGACAGCTCATGAAAAGGGCAGAAAGGGGTCAGATAACTCACGCCGCGTAGGCCGACGAGGTGTGGATCACAGATCATCAGAGCAGAGGGCAGATGAAGGATGACTGCGAGCAGAATGAAGTGGCAAAAAGAAGAAGTGAAAACCAAGGAGATGAAGAATCCTGATGACGAGTAGCAGAGCTGTGACCATGCCAAACAAATTGGCATACCCATACTGTGTAGAGAATAGACGTGGGCTCTGCATCCTCAAAGGATCGCCGTCCAAGAGGAACTGCCTCGGCATGACACCCGGTGATCATGAATCCTTTCGTGGGCCTTCTCAAAAGAGAAACAAATCTATGGCAGTGTGCAATGTTTGCGTTGTTCCGGCTATCCGTGCCACGTCAGACGAGATGTTCTAGAAGCACCTACAAGAAGAGCCGTGACATTCACTCTTGTCGTTGCCCAAAGTTCCTTTTATTCAAGTAAACATTCTAATTCTTGCCTCCTCTCAGCATTGCTGTTAGAATATCTAGTTAACCAAGATTCATGTAGATGACTCAAAGAAACAATCAGCTATGCCCTACAGGATGGAACTTTGTGTGAAACAGGCCCAAGGAAGCGAGACTAGGAAAGTGCCGATGTCGACGAAAACCAGAACACGGTCTCGGATGGTGGACAAGTCACTGTGGAAAGATCCTGTAAAGTAGATTGATTTTGATATACAGAGGAACGACTCGTGACAGCATATGACAGTGGCACGGTAGTTGTGCATGTCAGAAAGGGATGGAGTATATGATACAGAGGTGCTGATTATCAGGACCTGCAAGCCGGTACAACAGAGAGGATCATGTGCCCTTGCTCTCTATTGATCACACAGCCATCGTCATGGGATTCAGGCAGACCCTCTGTCAACGCCATTCACATGAAACGACCTCCATGAGCTTTACATGCTGACCTATCTGATGCAACTGTAATCGCTATATTGTCTCTACATGCATTGCAACTTACTGTATCGCTTGTTCCTCTAGCATACAGCAAGTAGGAATCACGCACCACTATTCACGGCATGGTCAGGACTGTATCAGATCAAGTGGGCAAGGAAAGCACCGAATCTTGCAGTCGAGCCTGTTTCACAGAGTCATACGGCAGCACCAGAAAGTGAAAGTTGAGATGGCGCCAAGAACAGCATGGATGCCAGAGGTTCTGATAGTCTGCCTGTTCCTCTTCATCTGTTTGGAATAACAACTCCTACTCTCGACGACTCAGGTGCCCTCTCGTGTATCAGAGGGACAGCCGTCATTCGCCTCTGCATCACCGTTCCACGTCCCAGGTAAGACGAGCCGGCACATCATCTGGCCGTATTGGCTGTTGATATACCCACTCATGAAGCTGTCTAGGCGCGGTAGTGGCTCTCAAGGGCTCTTGCCGAGAGATGCAGACCCTGCGATACAACGGTTCATGGTGTGTATTCTAACGTGCTGACGAGATGCAGAATAAAAGGCTGACGCCAAGACATTGGCTTATTCTCCCATGAACGTCTGCTGAACATTGAAATGAATTTATATTGCTCTTTCTATAATTTATATGGCAACCAAGAAATCAGGCAATCAGGCAGCCAGGCAGCCAGGAAAACAGAGTCATGAGCGGCAAGGAGAAAGCCTCCAACCGATATGAAGACCCCTCTACGCTGGCGAGAGTGGTGTCGAGGAACCAAGAACCAAGGCGCAGTCGTCATGCAGCGTCTGGAAATTGGCATGGGCAACCAACACAGAAAGGCGGAAAAGCGGAAAAGGAGGCTGCAGGATCCAACCTTTGCATTCTAGGATGCTGATATAAATAGAGCAGCACTATAGCAGCGCGAATGACCAACAGACACACACACTGAGAACAGAATCCTCTTTGTGCACAGATGACATACCGAGGTCCTTGGGATGGCGTGTGTGAGCGTGTGTGCATCATCAGGGCCTATTTCGAAATGTCACAATTGCCTGTCGTGATACCTAGTGATACCTAGCAGTAAATCACAGGCGCATCACAGGGCAGTGCCAACATTCACAAAAGGGCAAAAAGACACGAGACACTTTTGCTGATAACTAGCGGTACAATGGTATATGCTCCCCAAACAAAAACAAAGATATGCAATTACAGCTTTCCCCGATCGGCATCCCCCGAGCGTGGTCATGCCGAGGCCGGCTTCTTCTCGAGCTCGTCCACAATGGCCTTCTCGAGAGACTCGGGCTTGGAGGTGCTGGCCCAGCGCTCGACGACCTTGCCGTCGCGGCCAATGAGGAACTTTTCAAAGTTCCACTTGATACGCCGCAGGCCGAGCAGGCCGGCCTTTTCCTCCTTGAGCCAGTTGTAGAGGGGCGCGGCGGTGTCGCCGTTGACGTCGATCTTGCCGAGGATGGGGAAGGAGACGCCGTAGTTGATCTGGCAGAATTCTTGGATCTCGTCGTTGGAGCCGGGCTCCTGGGCGCCAAACTGGTTGCAGGGGAAGCCGAGGATCTGGAAGTCCTCGCCGTACTTGGCGCGGAGGTCCTTGTAGAGCGTCTCAAGGCCGCCGTACTGGGGCGTGAAGCCGCACTTGGAAGCTGTGTTGACGACGAGGACGACCTTGCCCTTGTACTGGGAGAGGGGGTACTCCTGGCCCCGTTCTGGCAGGTTAGCAGGCTGAAGACTGAAATATTGAAAGACAGAAAGAAAACATGAAAAGAAGGAAAAGAAAGAAAGAAAAAAAAACATACTGTCGAGGGGAGTAAAGTCAAAAAAGGTTGACATGCTGGAAAGGTAGCGCTTAGGTATGAATGGCGAGGTCACAATGGACAATCGAGGTCTGGTTCGAAAGGTGGTAAAGGTTCTGGTTCTCGTGCTGGCAATGGATGAGGAGAAAAAGGACGAGACAGAAAGTGGACGAATCGTGGTTTTAAGTGGAAGGGTCTGGCGGAGCCTGCCCGAAAGAGAAAACGCTACGCGAAAAGCAGAGGCCGAGGAGCTACGCGTAGGTGGACGGACCAGCGACATGTTCGGCCGACTGTGGGAAGGAGCAGCTCTCGGTTCGCACCAGGACTCGTACCTGCCTTGCCCCTCTCGTTGAATGATGTACGGAGAGAACGTTTCAGCAAGGCGAGAGGCTAGCGGGAAGTGGCGATGTCACAGAACCCGTCTGAGCTGCGTTGTGGGAAAGAGCGAATGGAGGGGGGAGAGTCTGGAATCCTGTACGGAGTAGTGGGGTGCTGCCACTCGATTGTACGAGTTGTCCAGAAATAAAACAAGGTACGAGTGACTCGAGACAACTGAATGGAAAGAGGAAATTGCGTGACTTTTTCCAGACGGAAGGCGCGGAGGTGACGTATTGCCCGCCCAATACGAGTACCGCGGCATGACAAATCCAAAACCAGGCCCTATTCGGGCTCTTTTCCATTCGGGATTCACTTTTCTATCTTGCATTCTGGTCAGAGAAGAAGTGCTCTTACAATGTAAAAGCCCGGACTGTCACATTGATACTTTTAGATGTACCTCGTACGAGCTGGTCGGAGAACTAGTTATGCCGGTCGCCGGGTGGTGCAAGCGAGGGTTTTTGCATTTTTTGTTTATTCAACAGATTCGTGATTTGGAATTCTGCTAGAATGATTCCAAGAGCCAGGATTCGGTGCCTTTGTGCTTAGAGTGCTTATGGCCGAGACGGGGGGACCAAAGAGAACAAGGGCAAAAGAGGGTCCAGAAAACCCCACCAAAGCTACGACGAGTACGTACAGCGGAAAAGCCCCGCTTCTACCCAGACAACGCCAATTCATCGCTCCGAAGCCGACTGGCTGCAACGGGCTTCCAGCTGCCAATCCGACCGAATTCTGGCCAGCTACGCAGTCCTTGTACTCGCACACATCGCCGTTCCCTTCTGCCCCTGTGAACGCATACGCATTCTTGCCAGGATGGCCCAGCCACCGGGCCCCAAACGGCATATCGTCATTGTGGGTGAGTGTCTCGACAAGCCGTCTTTCTCGGCCTCTTCAGTCTCCTCTCACTTTTCTCGATTCTCATTTCTCACGTCTCTCTCTCCTCCCAGGCGGCGGCATCATCGGATCCACCACGGCTTACTTCTTGACTCGCCACCCCAAATACGACCCCTCACTGCATCGCATCACCCTCCTCGAAGCTACCTCCTCCATCGCGGCCGGCGCTTCAGGCAAGGCCGGCGGCCTCTTGGCGCTCTGGGCCTACCCAGCCGAGCTCGTGCCGCTCTCGTACCGCCTGCACCGCGAACTGGCCCTCGAGCACAATGGCGCCCAGCGCTGGGGGTACCGGCGCGTAGGCTGCGGCCACGTGCAGGCCAAGATCACCATGGCCGATCTGGAGCGGCGGGCCGTCGAGGTCACGGCCATCCAGCAGCAGCAGGCGGAGAAGCTGGCGGAGAAGCAGACAGAGAAGCAGACAGAGGACAAGATAAAAACGGCACCAGAACTGCAGCTGGATCCCCACGAAGAGCAAAAGGAGTGGGAAAAGCTGCCAAAGCAGGACGAGCATGCGGCCCGCCTGCTGTCGGACCCTCTGCCCGTGCTACCAGCCGACCTCGACTACGTGGACGGCGCCGTCGCCGAGTACTACCAGCAGATGGGCTCGTCGCCCGAGACCCACGAGACCGCACAGGTGCACCCGATGCACTTTACACAGGCCATGGCAGCGCTGGCGGCAGAGCGCGGCGTTGAGGTGCGACTGAGTGCGCAGGTGACCCGGATAGTAACGGGCAACAAGGGCAGCGACGAGGCTGTCGAGGCCGTCGAGTACCGCGATCGGAGTGGGGAGAACGGAAACGAAAAGGACGGCGACGAGAAAAACGGGTCTGTTTGCAGGATCGATGACGTCACCGATGTCGTCGTGTCGGCCGGGCCCTGGACCGGCGTCGTCCTGCCGCGCACCAAAGTCGGCGGACTGCGGGCCCATAGCGTCGTCTGGGAGGCCGAGGTGGCGCCGTACGCCGTCTTTACCGACATTGCCCTGCCGGCCGACTACGTGCCGAAGCACCGGGCAGCCGCCTCCGGAGGCAAGGGCGGCCGACACCACATTGGCCACGTCGACCCCGAGATCTATGCGCGGCCCTTTGGCGAGGTGTATGCGTGCGGCGAGCCCGACACACGGGTACCGCTGCCACCGACGGCCGACGCCGTCACCGTCGACGAGGTCCAGTGTGCGGATATCGAGGCTTATGTGGGCACATTGAGCTCGGCGCTCGCAGCGGCGCCTGTCAAGACGCGGCAGGCCTGCTACCTGCCGCGACATATCCGCTTCGGCGATGAGCGCGGCCCGCTGATTGGCCTCACGCGCACGCGTGGAGTCTATGTGGCGGCTGGCCACACATGCTGGGGCATCCAGAACGGCCCGGGCACGGGATGTCTCATGGCCGAGTTGCTGCTGGACGGCAAGGCAACGAGTGCCGACATTTCACGCCTGGACCCGACGCGATTCAAGGTGTAGAGCGCTGATTCTCACGATAACGACAGGATGATACAAAAGAACAGAAAGCATAAACTGACAGGACCAGACACGACCAGACAGGGACAAACAGGGACAGAAAGAAGCAGTGTTTCATCTATTCTACCTCTTATAGTGGACTTTTAACGCTGAATACACACCATGGAAACGACGCTACCCTCTTCTCACAGGGCCTCCTCTTCCTTGATCAGGTCGGCTATGCCCGCCTTGATCCAGGCCTCCTGCTCGGCCGTCACCCGGGGCAGTGGCAGGCGCGCATAGCCGCCGTAGTCAAAGTAGAGCTGCAGCGCCTTCTTGGTGCCGGCAATGGCCGTCTTGGTCAGGAACCAGTCGGCGGCGGCGAGGCGCTTCTGCAGCTGCTCGGCCTCGGCCGTCTGGCCGGCTGCCTGCAGGTTCCAGACGCGCGCGCACACCTTGGGGAAGACGTTGGCGCCGCCGGCAATGATGCCGCTGCCGCCGCTGACGAGCGTCTGCACGGTAAAGTCGCACATGCCGCCAAAGGCCATGTAGCCGGAGTCGGCGCCGGCCGTCTGGGCTGTGGCCGGTGTGCGGGCACGCGCAGCCAGGGCCACCCGCGTCAGCTTGCCCGTGTTGCCGCAGGTGAACTTGGTGCCGACAATGTTGGGGTGCTGGGCGAGAGCAATGAGGGCGTCCGAGTCGAGGTCGATGCCAGAGACGGCGCCCGGGTAGTTGTAGACGACAATGGGCAGCGGCGACTGGTCGGCGACGCGCTGGAAGTAAGTTGTGATGGCCGGCAGGTCCATCTGGGCGCGGTAGTAGGAGGGCGGGAGGACGAGGGCGTAGTCGGCGCCGGCGTCGTAGGCCAGCTTAGTCAGCTCAATGGTGCCGCGGACGCTGCCCTCGGTGGCGCCGATGAGCACGGGCGTCTGGGGGAAGCCGGCGCTGTCGAGGGCCTCGCGCGTGGCCCGGGTGACGGCCAGCTTCTCTTCGCGCGTGCAGTGGACGGCCTCGCCGTTGGAGCCCATGGCGACGATGCCAGCGAGGCCGGCCTGGGCGAGGCGGACGGCATGGCTCTTGATGGTGGCAATGTCGAGGTCCTCGGTCTCGGGGTGGAAGAAGGTGACAGTGGGGGCATAGATGCCGCAGGGGAGGGGAGTCCGGGGGGCCATGGCGAGGTGAGAGAAAAAGTTGGCAAGAAGGAGAGACGTTGCGGTTTGGTGGGAGCTTCTCTCAGCTTCCTCTTGTGCTAAGCGGGACGAGAGAACTTTATAAAGCGCGTGGCACCCCGTGTCCACAGGAGCACGCTAAGCCGGGGTCCGAAGACGGAAAAGAGAAGGAAAGCTAGAAAAGCCAGACAAGAGAATGGGAAGAGAGAGAGAGAGAGAGCCTGACTGCCCCCCCCCACTTGGATTAGGTGACGGTCAAGTGAGATTGAAGTCTTTACATTTGTCTACAGTCTATTGGTGAGCCGATGCATAAAAAAGATTTTGAAAATGGAATGCACGGAAGCCATCCAGATACCCAGTTCCGTTCTGGCCGGATAATAGAGCAGAGGGCCAGCCGGGTACAGACAGGTGACCAGAGCTGCTCTTCCGGGTGAGGAGGTCCCGAGCAGAGGCGATGATTCGCATGAGATCACATGGAGAAAGACGGGGAAGCGCGGCAGACCCGCTTTCTGTTTTTAGGGTGCTTTCAGTGAGGGGGTCAGCCGTTCTGCGGTGTCGGCCAGGCTTGCTGCGAGGCGGAAAAAAGAGGGCACTAGCGCGCTTCAATTATCCTCCAATTAGCCGCCGGCAGAAGAGGAGACGAGAGAAGAGAGGCGAGACTGAGAAGACTGAAAAGACTGAAAAGCTTCCATCAGAAGAATGGCAGTAAATAGGATAATCAATCTGACAGCTTCATGGAAAACCGGAAACTTGGAGCTGTGATATTGGGAGAGGGTGGGGGCGGGGTAATTAGAGGTGGGGAGAGAGGAGAGTGAAAAGAGAGGAAAGAACAGACGAAAAAAAAGAGAAAGAGGCAAAACTGACAAGGAAGGAGCAGACGAGGATTGTCGTTTCACGCAGTCATATAAAGATGAAAATCTAGACTGTTTACTTCTTCGACGGAAACCATTAGGCCGAGCTAGCTGCCGTGCTCCCCCAACAAAGCCTCTAGCTCCACCAGAAGCACCTATTTTTCCGCCTCTACTATGTATGAGCATGACAGCTCCCGTCTTTTATAGCTGCAGTGGCAGAAAAATAGACTCTCAGCATCACCCGTCCTGTATTTGTCTTGCTCAACAGAAAATTCAAAAATGGCGCCTCTCAATGTGTTAATGGTCAGTCCAGTCTTTTCTACTGTCTGCTCTCCTCTGAGTTGCCTCTGACTGGCCTCTCCACTCTAGGTCGGTACGGGCGAGTACACCACTGGCTTTGTGGGTGGAGGAGCCTCTGGCTCGGACAAGAAGGTGGGCGTCGTCGGCCTCAGCCTCTTTGACCTGCGGCGGCGCGGCAAGGTCGGCCAGCTGTCCATGGTGGGCACGAGCGGCGGCAAGTTTCCGGCGATCCGCGCGCACCTGCACAAGAACATCACCGAGGCCTACAACGGCCTCGACACCTCCTTCACCTCCTTCCCGGCCGATGACGTCACACGCGACCCCGAGGCCTACAAGGCGGCCATTGACGCCCTCCAGCCGGGCGACGCCATCACCATCTTCACGCCCGACCCGACACACTACCCGGTTGCGCTCTACGCCATTGAGCGAGGCATCCACGTCATGATCACGAAGCCGGCCGTCATGACGCTCGCGCACCACGTGGCGCTGCTCGAGGCCGCCCGCCAGCACGGCGTCTACGTCTACATTGAGCACCACAAGCGCTACGACCCGGCCTACGCCGACGCCCGCTTCCGCGCCCAGAAGCTGGGCGAGTTCAACTACTTTTACAGCTACATGTCGCAGCCCAAGTTCCAGCTCGAGACCTTCAAGGCCTGGGCCGGCGTCGACTCGGACATCTCCTACTACCTCAACAGCCACCACATTGACATTTGCGACTCCATGGTCCAGCAGCTCGGCTACGTCCCCGTCGCCGTCACCGGCTCGGCCTCGACCGGCGTGGCCACCCAGCTCGGCTGTGCGCCCCAGACCGAAGACACCATCACCCTGCTCGTGCGGTGGCAGCAGAAGACGCAGAGTGACAGTCCTACAAACGACCCCCCGAGACAGGCCACGGCCGTCTTCACGGCCTCCTGGACGGCCCCCCAGCGCGCCGGCGTCCACTCGAACCAGTACTTCCACTACCTCGCCCGCGACGGCGAGATCCGCGTCAACCAGGCCAAGCGCGGCTACGATGTCGCCGACGACAGCGCCGGCCAGCTCGTCTGGTACAACCCCTTTTACATGCGCTATGCGCCCGACGAGGACGGCAACTTTAACGGCCAGACGGGCTACGGCTACATCTCCTTTGACAAGTTTGTCGACGGCTGCCGCGCCATCAACGACGGCACGCTCAAGCCCGCCGACCTCGACGCCAAGAAGGGGCTGCCCACGCTGGCCAACACCATTGCCACGACGGCCATTCTCGAGGCCGGCCGCCGCAGCATCGACGAGAAGCGGGAGGTGCGCATCGAGACGGACGGGGGGGTCTGGAAGCTAGTATGAAGCTGTGTATAGAGAAGTGTGCGGGTGGAGAGTGCTTGGCGCTTGTCTGCACGTGAGTAGGTCCGTATGGGTTCGACAGATGAAACATTGGATCGTCGCAGGAATATATGATTCGCTAAACGAATCCGAATATTCGGAGGCGCAGAGGATTTGTAGATGGCAAGACATTTAATCTTTTCATTTTACCCACTCCTCTTTTTTCCACTCTGTAAGATGTCTATGTATAGCGGGACGGCCATGTAGAAAGTGCTTTTCCCTACAATATTTTTTCCGAAAAGGATTTGACACCTGACATTTGAAAATCCTTTTTTTAAAAGAACCACTTGCCATTAACCGAGCTTGTCTGATCCTTCCGTGGCAATGATGTAGTAAAGAAAAAGCATATGTGCAACGTTTTATATTTATAGCCTTCAACAAGCCTTACGTCGAATGTCATCATGCTGCTGTTACGGCTCTGCACTTACATGGAGATTCCGGAGTACAAACCATGCTATCCATCATAGTGGCTGTGTCGGTTCTGGTCAGCTCAGCCAGGTGTCAACAGGTCGGAAACTGGGTTCAAGAAGTTCACCCCCCACTGCCAACCTGGCAATGCACCAGAAATGGAGGTTGCGTCCAGCTAAATACATCAATCGTTCTAGAGGCCAAAAGCCGCTGGTTACACGTCCATGGAAGCCCTGCTTCATGCACAACGAACGCCCGTGAGGTTAACAAAACATACTGCTTTGATCCGGAAACTTGCCACAGCAACTGCGTATACGAAGGTATTAATTACACACAATCAGGAGTAACCGTGGCAAATAGCGGCGGCAAAGGCAGCTCTGTATCAGTAAATGTGTACGCTCAAGGAATTGAAAAATCCCCGCGAATATATCTGTTTGACGAGACAAACCAAGAGTATCAAAAAGTGATCCTAGGAGCTGGCACAGAGATCACTTACGATTTGGATACCTCTAAACTGCCCTGTGGTGAAATAGGTTCTCTCTATACGGTTGAGATGGATTGGAATGGTGGTAAGAGTGACTATAACGAAGGAGGCGCTGCCATGGGAACTGGATACTGCGACGCTCAGTGTACCATACGGGATTTTTTCAATGGAGAGGTATGATTTACTTTATACTCTGAGCTTCCTTCTTATATTCTTACTAACCAACCCATTTACAGAGCAATGTTGGCACTCAATACGGCTCCTGTTGCGCAGAGCTTGACCTATTCGAAGGAAACCGAGAGTATACTAGCTTCGCCCCCCATCCGTGTACAAAAAACGGCACGTACGGCTGCAAGGCCAATGCCTGCGAAAGCTCTGCCAAGGGCGGTGTCTGTGCCAGTGTAGGCTGCGGGTTTGAGATTGTTGATCGTGGCTTTGGCGACTTTTACGGTCCGAACAAAGAGGTCGATTCCATGCAGCCAATCACAGTGATCACGCAATTCCTCAGCAACGACCAATTGCAAGCACAGGAACCGTCTCGCACAAGACACGGCAAGGGTTCCGACCTGGGGACCATACGGCGGTATTACATCCAAAATGGAAAATTTATTCAAAAAGCCCAGAAAGGGAAAACTTCGACGTGGATGGAGGGCACGGAGTACAACTGCGCAACCACACTACGGCAGGTCTCTCAAAGCAAGGCTGGCGGCTTGCCTGCCATGGATCAAGCTTTAAAGCGCGGCACTGTCCTCGTAATCAGTGCAAGGTGGACAGACGGCAAAACATACTATGGTTCCCCCTGCGCAAACGACGGCCTCGATGCAGCAGCAACTAAGGAGAAGTTTGCTAACGGAGTTCTGACCATTTCAAATATCCGATGGGGAGAGCTAAACTCTACTTTCAAGTACGACGGGTCGTCGGACTGGTAGCATTCGTGCAGGTATTTCATCACATTCTGGTCCGCGGCGGCCAACTTTGCATAATCATTTGCACTTGTTAGCTTATCCTGATATCTTCATGATGGTGGTATTGTGACACTGATATTCATTCTGCTTCTTCCGTATTTATTTCGTCTTTTACAATAAGAAAGAATAAAAACTAAAGGAAAAAAGACTGGACTACAAAGCTGCCTCATTTCCGTGTCGCCATCGTCGTAAGTCGTAAGGAAACTGCTCATAAGTGGGGGGGCATCCTACTACGCGTCACCAGCCACGCCGTTAGAAGTGGTACTATTGGCCGTGTGAATCACAACCCGGTGACCTAAAGAATCGATACCCTTGTACTTTCCCTTGACCGACCAGCTGTAGGTCTGACCCGTAGCGGTTTTGGCCTGGATGGTGGACAGGATGTCGACGTCTACTGAGTATTTGGTGAATTGGGACACGGCACTACAAAACATGCCAGCAGGGCATCGCAGAGTAGTTGTAGCCGCGTGAGTGATGGTTTCCGATGCCAATTCCATCCGGGACTTTGCGGTGTTAACCCTACATAGTACCTGCAGAGAAAAGAGGCATGAATGTAGGAAAGAGTGCACTCACCTCACTGCGCTGAAGGCCCCAGTTGGCCTCTACTTTAGTCTCCAGCTTGGCTACAAACGGAACGTCAACCCCGGCAGTTACGCCAATGCTGCCGCCCACATGCCAGCCAGAGTTCATTGTGATGGAGCGCTGCTTCGTCGTGGCTGACGTCGTCTGCAGCATCATGCTCTGCTCTATGATCGAATCGCGATTGTCGAGATGCTGCGATCCCAAAACTAAGAGTTCCCCCTTCCCGGCGGGAAGCAATCCGCTGACAAAACCCAGATACTTCACCTCGCTGACAGAAATGTCATCAAGCTCGTCGATGAAGTCGAAGCCTACTGATTCGATGTTGTCAAAGCACCCAGAAATACGCATGCGCGCCAGAATCCCCGAGCCCACTGGTACCCGCACGGCCTCGATCGCCCTTGAGGTTTCCACCTTCTCCCCCATGGCTGAAAAATTGCGGCCCTTGTCGGTCGTAAAATTGAAGCCGTAGAAAGATCCAGTCGCGGCGTAGACGAAAAAATCAGTGATGCATTCATTGTGCTCAAAGGTGAATGTGCCGGCATCGACGCTTTCCTGTCCCATATTAGCGAGGCAAGGACAACAACCCAGCAGAGGGTTGAGAGAGACTTACCGCATCATGTATTGTCTCGCTGATTGTCCCGTTGATGTGCACCATTCGCAACGCCGAAAGGTACATGGAGCTTTTGGAAATCTGCATACTCTTAAACGGGCCGTTAATCGTGGTAGAATTTGAAGGTGTACCCAAGCACCACAGTTCCTCTTTGCCTGTATCAACGGACAGAAACGGGCCATTCGCTGTGATCTTCACAACGGGCAGGCGAGGAAATTGAATAGTGTTGCTTTGGAGCAACGATGACGAATTATGCGTAGGATTTCTTTCAGATAATGTTGTCTTAGGCTCTGTGTCGTCCGCACCTTTGAAGGACATCTGGCCAGCCAGGATATCACGATGAGAACCGTTGCCAGCATTATGGTTATCCACAACCGAAGGGGGAAAAGGCGCCGGTTTGCCCATCTTGCTGTCCAGCTCGACGAAGAATGATTCCATGTCCGTGTCGTTGCTGAATTCGCCATGATAAATTACTTGGGGTGTGATAAAAGCCGGGTCCACTATCACAGGCGTTATCGTATGATAGTTACCATCTAGGTCTACCAGACCGGTGTCCTCGTTCAGTGTAGGAGTGGGATTTGGCTTGCTCTGGCTGGCAGATAATGAGTGCCCGGCCTGGACGAAGCTTGCCACAAGACCACTAAGAAGAATGAAAGTTACCATTGTGCAAGGTGGTGTTCGTACGGAGAGCAAAATGATTCAGAAAGCGTAGTAAGGAAGGTGAGGTGGAAAACTATTATGCAGCCATTATAACAACGAAAACCAAGCCATTTATATCCAGAAACGATTCCAATTGTAGAAGATTAAGTTTTACACAGAATCGAGCTTTGAAAGTTTGTTATATTTGGCCAAAGGGGTGTGTAATGACATCTTGAGCTCGTATAAGTATGTCATACTTTAATATAACATATCTAAAACAAACCTAATAGAACCTCGTATTATTATTAGGAATTCTAAAATAGTCATACGGAGTATATTTGGCCAAAGGGGTATCTTAATTATGTATTATATTAATAGGACCTCGTATTACTAGGAATTCTAAGATAGTCGTACGGAGTATATTTGGTCAATGGGGTTTGTACATAGTAATAACATCTTAAGCTCGTATAAGTATTTTAAGTGAGAACCCTTAGCCGTACGGGCAGAATCCTTACGTAGGGGGACTGCCCTCTAAAAGGTCTTCTGTAAGAGGACCCTGGTCGTGAGGGAGTAGAGGGGAGAGCAGTTGGCCGCGAATGAGGTGTTTGGAGCAAAATAGAGACGATTTGGCTGCCAAATACGTATGTCTGACTTCATGGGACCGCCTCCTGTGCTACAGGCAGACTCGTCTGTGCCTGAACTGTACGGTTATTTGTTTGAAAAGTAGAGATGTTCTGCAATCATCGTGAGATTTAGTATTTAGTATGATTAGTCAGAAATTGCTTGACCGCCTTCCAACATAGGTATAGCGCACCCGTCCCAGGTTCTCTTTTAAGGCTCAAGCTATTATTAATACTCCGTACTTAATTCCCATTCAGCTAATCATAGTCCGCAGATCCTCTTCAGCCCCATCTATTAATGCTCTTTTGGACGGCCAAATCAGTCTTGCAGCCCCTGTGTCACCCGCCTTGTTCTTGATTGATGATGGATTGGATTTATCACTGGCTACTCAAATCTCCCTTCTTGCTCGTCCTTAAGCTCCTTCCTGCTTATTCATCCTTGTCCTTCCTACGTGCAGAGGCACGTGCACGGGCTCTCGATTCCTGTAACTCCAAGCTTCTATCTTTCTACACGCTTGTCCTAAACTATGTACGAGCAAGAAAATATTCATCAGCTTTACTTATATATGTTAATTGCACTAATTGCTAGCACGTACGGCCATAGATACTGGAAAGCACGGGATCCCGTCCGCTCTCCCCTAGTTAAACCAGTAATCGGCGGATTAGTAGTTGGGTCGGTGACGACCAGCGAATACCCGCTGCTGTACGTTTTCTTTTTCTATTTTCTTTTTTCTTTTTTAAAAAAGAAAAAAGTCAGCCCTATAACAGCGTTATGCGCATGAATTACAGGGTGCCTACCTTAATTTTTTATGCTGCCTTTTTCTTGAGATTGAGAATGAAACGTAGCGGAGCATAATTTGTCTCATCAATAGAACGTATCTTTTGGTTTTCTTTGCAATTCAGATGGAAATAAGCGCTGTTATAAAAGTTTCTTTGTCTATGAAAGAATAGGAGCATATTGCATTTCAGACCGTCTTCTGCAAAGTTCAGTTTAAACCCAACTGTCAACTGATGTGTTCGTCTGTACTACAGCCTTCAGAATGGGTATATATATCTCGCCAACGTATGCTCTGCTATGTAGCTTTTGGGCATCATCCCATCTCAAGCATTTACCTCCTCTTCTTCTCCTCTCTCTTATTTTGCCGCCCATTTGACCCAGTTTTAAATCGAGAAGCTTCTTATACTCCCGACACCATGAGGTTCTACGCGTTCTTGTCATTCACAACCTTGGCTGCAGCCCATGTAATGAGAACACGGTCATTGGGTAGACGTAGGTTCGAAGACAACATTGTCGGAGTTCGCTATGTAAGCGAGGTATGTTGGTTTCTCTCATTTTGTGCCTTTCTTTTGAATACTGTTTTTTAACAAGTTAAACAGGGAGAAGCGAGGGAAGTCAACTATAACGGTGACAGGCCGGTGCAGTCTACTGGTGAAGGCGGGAGACAGTTGGGCTGGGGAATGTATATGTACAACAAAGGCCAGGACTTGTTGTTTGATGAAGACGACGACGACCCACGTATTTACAACTGCATGGTTGCCGTGGACCCAAATTACTGGGGCAGTCTGAACAAGGCCTGGGTGCCAAGGGAAGCGGACTTTCCGGACACAACTGGCAAGGTCACCACGCAGAAGCTTTGGTGGGAGGGGGATGGCAAGACAGGCAAGTACCACCGCATAGATCACTTTACACCTTTCTAGTATCATTGCAAGATATACAGTCTAACGTTGGTATGACAGATGATGATGGGGACGACAGCCGCCGCCGCTATTTGACGCATCTGAATCCCTCGTTTACGCCTGAAAACACAGTTCTGTTTGCTGATGTGAGTGGTTCCAGGGGGAAAACGCAGGCACTGATCCCTCCGGATGTTATTGAAGAGGGCGAAGGTGACATTTCCATGGTTTGTGGCGCGCAAGATTCAGAGGAGAGCAATTCAAGCCTCGCTGTAAACAAGGACTGGGAAGTCGAACGGCTGCCCGGCTGGAGTGCGGGCAGTTTGGGCACGGATGGTTGGAACGCGGTCAGTTCAAACCAGGTGGGGTTGGTTTAGGCTCCTCATCTTGTAGATAGAGTTTTACTGGAAAATTATTGGAAAAGATTTTCACCCGTAGGAAACACATTAATACATGGGTATATAAGAATAAAAAAAAGAATAAAAAAGACATCATTCGTCATTTCATCAGGCATTGCTTTCCCACTTCTGCTCTCATGTTTAGAATTCCCCGGCTAGAGAGGCCTGCCATTGTCCAGAACAAAAAGAGTGCGCGCATCGGACTCGTCCATCGCAAATCCGGTTCGTGGTCCAGCGTCCAGCGCCGCCGAGGAGGGTTTCACGTCTTCCGCGTCTTCCAGATGCTTCCGCTTGTTGGGTGAGATGGCGCTAAGAGTCCTTTTTCTAGTAACCGTTGCCGTCGTTGGCAGAATCTTTGCGCGATCAAAGTCAATCACGGAAACCTGGCCTGTCGGCCCAAGCAGAACGTTGGGCAGACGAACATCGCCGTGCACCACGCCAAGGCTATGCATCTCGTCTAAGACAGCAGAAACAGTCGCGACCATGCGGGTCTGCATCTCCGGCCCAATCTCTTTCGTTTTAATAGCGCTGCCAGCATAGGACATGAAGAGTAAGTAGATGATGCGTACATCCAGGTCGTAGAAAAACATCTGGCCCAGGGGTTGGAGGTCCATTGTGCCTAGACACACAGGAATTCGACGGCCTTGTAAAGGCTCTAGCTTCTGATAAACCTTCTCTTCGTGTAGAAGGGTTGGCACGACACTCCCGGTCACGCCCTTGGCCACAAACGTGTACCCGTATTGGAGCAGCGTCATCTTGAATATGGCCCCACAGGCTCCCTCTTGGCCGAGGGCCATCATGCCCCGGTCGAGGCTCTGGGAGAGCTCATTTCCCAAAAGCGCCATCCACTGATCATGAGAGACTGGGTGCTTGCGAGGTTTCACATCGCCGTTCCCACGGTGTAGTGCCACGTTCGGACACTTCTCGTCCATCCACCGGCCTTTCAGCAGAGTTAGGAGACAGAGCGGGGTGCAATATGGTCTGCGTTGCATTTGCTCTTTGAGTTTCTGATATTCGGTGACAACACTCGGCCTTGCTTGTGGCAATTTGAGTAATGGAGTGTTTGTGTGTGTCGATGATCCTGCTGGCTGAGAGAGGCCTCGTTGACTGCTGTCCCCTTGGTTAGTACCCTCTGTACTCTCACCTCCTGCACTCCTACCACTTGCACTCCCACCTCCTGCACTCCCACCTGCACTCCCACTTCCCCCACCAGGGCCATCCCGACGACGACGGTGAGACCGAAGAACACGATCACTTGTAATTTCTTCCTCGCTCTCCCCAGGCCCTCTATTGACTCTCTTGACCGGCCTTGGCACATACTCGGGGCTGCTTGGAACACGACGGTGTTTCTTTCCTTCGGGCGTATGCGGGCCACCCTGGCTTTTTTCCTCCTCGGCGATTTTGTCTAGAATTTCACTAAAATCCACCACCCATTTCGCACTCCTCTGTACCGCGTTGGTACGCTCGTCATTGGAGTGTTGCCTGGACTGTAACGCAAGCACAGTGAACGCAAGCACTTGGCCGACAGCATTGCTGTATATGGGATTTTCGTCTGCCACCACCTCGTCTGCTGGCCGGGCCAGGTGGAAAAGTAAAACACTGGGGTCGGCCCAGTCAATCTTGAGAAACACAATGACGTCGCCATTGGTCAGATAGCCGTACTCAAGTCCGGCCTCCAACATGTAGTGGTAGGTCTGCGTAACGGCTGCCGCGGAAAGAAGCTCCGCATAGTGTTGGAATCTTTCGGGATCGAGCTTTGGAATGGTCGGTTTGTTCACGACTTCGTCGACAATGCTCATCTCTCTAAGACCCAGGTCGAGATGCGCCTTGTGCAGTTTGTGGGGAGCTTTGTACTCAATCACATACGCAATGTCTTTTCTGTCGGTAGCATCGCGAAGCACACAGATTTGGTCGGTCCGCAGCTTGGTGTCGCGCTTTATACTTTCTCGGTTGTCGCTCGGATCCCGTAGGTTTGATGCTGCTGTTTGAAAGTACACTCCATTGCCGATAGTGATATTGTGCCGTTCCGGACCGAAGTTTTTGAGCTTGGATAAAATAATTCTGACAGGGTCTTCGATGCAGTTGTTTTGGATGAAAATGAGATCGGACTCGCTTGACACCTTTCGCTCGCGCACACGGTTGCCAATCGTCTCTAAAAAGTGAACACTCTCAAATAGCTGTTCGTTGCGGGGAAGGATCTTGTCAATCATCGTGTTGGTCCAGTTTTGCGTCTCGATAAAATCCACCCATGGCGTAAGAAGGTGAGGGCAGTGTTTTCGTGTAGGATTTGTCGTAGGGGCCTTGGTGGTTAGGTAGCCGTCGGTTTTCAGGTCAATTTTTGACAACACATGCTCTTGGCAGGCTCGAAGGTATTCTTTGAGAGTCGTGTTCCGAATGAGGTTTTGAGCCTGCTTTTTCTCCTCTTCTGCCAGCTTTTTCTCATCTTCTGCCAGCTTTTTCTCCTTTTCTGCCTGCTCTTTCTCCTGCTGAATTTTCTTGTTCTCCTCCTGACTTTTTTTAAGCAGCTCCCTCAGCTCCTCGATTGAAGACATTGTTGCCTTAGGTAGAAAGAGAAGTTAGAATGAAGAGGAGAAAGGAGACGATGAGAGACTTTGAGAGACTTTAACACGACAGTGGGGTAGCATTAGTTTAGTAAAGTGGATTTCCTAAGATACGACACATGGTTGGCACGTGACTTCAGAATCCAATACGTCAGCGAGGAAATAAAGTGGAGACGCGTTGGACACAAAATACGAGTAAACATTCAACTCTGCCGACTTCACATGCTCCTCCAGGCTGCTTGCTCGACGGATTGTCGGTCCGCCCTGTCCACTTACCATGGAGACATTTTTGCGTGACTGGCGCCAGGACGCCCTCAACAAGGCCCAGTATGAGTCTGCTATTTTCATTGGAGACAAGCTGCTGGCCCTCACCGGTTTGTTTCTTTTCTTTTTTCGTCTCTTCTTTCTCTTCTTCCTCTCTGCTCCTTCTGACCTCTCCAGGTGACGACAAGGATGCCTTTTGGCTCGCACAGGTACACTTTGCCATGGGCAACTACACCCGCGCACAGGCTCTGCTGTCCAAGTCCGACCTCATCGCCCGCAATGCATCCTGTCGCTACCTCGCCGCCCACTGCCTCATCAAGCAGTCCCGCTTTGACGATGCCCTGGCCGTCCTCGGCGAGCGCAACCCCACCCATCTCATTCCGACGTCTGCCAACAAGCGCAAAGCCACGGGTGGAGGTCCCGGAGCGGCTGGGGCAGCAGCAGGAGGACCAGGGGGCGGCAATGTTGGGCCAGCCAACAGCAGTGGACGCATTGGTGGCAGTGGCCACGGAGGCAACAGCGGCAGCGGCAGTGGGACTGCGCATGCCAACACATCCCATCTTCACGGCAGTCGCAAGGTCGGGTTTGCCGGGAGCCGGTCACTCTCCAAGAGCGGGCGGGGTGCCGCAGCAGCGGCGGCATCGTCTTCTTCCTCAGCAGCAGCAACAACAGCAGCCGGACCTGGCTCGCGGGCGATGCCGGGAGGGCCGAGTGTGGATGTCGAGTCTGCTGCTTCTATCGCCGCTGAAGCTGCTGCTGCCGAAGCTGCTGCCGCCGAAGCCTCGAATCGGCGGTACGAAGCCGGTATGTGCTACCTGCGGGGCATCTGCTATGCCAAGCAAAACGTCTTTGACCGGGCCAAGGAATGCTACAAGGACGCCGTCCGCATCGACGTGCAGTGCTTCGAGGCTTTCCAGCAGCTGACCAAGAACGCCCTGATGGCGCCCGAGGAGGAGTGGGACTTTCTGCAGTCGCTCGACTTTGACAGCATCGGCAGCAGCAGCAGCCTCGGCCCTGCCACAGACGAGGAGGGCAACAGCACAGACACCGCCCAGGAGGCCGCCGACTTTACGCGCATGCTCTACAGCACTCGGCTGTCCAAATACCGCAACCCCGAGGCCTTTGCCACGGCCGCCGAGTGCCTGGCAACGCACTACCGCCTCGGCAACAACGCCGACCTGCTGCTGGCCCGGGCCGACCTGGCCTACACGCAGTGCCGCTACGAGGACGCCCTCGCCCTGACGAGCACCGTCCTCGAGGAGGACCGCTACAACTTTGGCGCCTACCCGCTGCACCTCGCCTGCCTGTTCGAGCTGCGGCTCAAGAACGTGCTCTTCCTCGTCGCCCACGACCTCGCCGACCAGCACCCCGAGGAGCCCTGCACCTGGCTCGCCGTCGGCGTCTACTATTTTGCCACCGACCGCATCGCCGAGGCCCGCCGCTACTTTAGCAAGGCCAGCATGATGGACGCCCACTATGGACCCGCCTGGATCGGCTTTGCCCACACCTTTGCCGCCGAGGGCGAGCACGACCAGGCCATCTCGGCCTACTCCACCGCCGCCCGCCTCTTCACCGGCACGCACCTGCCCCAGGTCTTCCTTGGCATGCAGCACCACGCCATGAACAACATGGCCGTGGCCGAAGAGTTTCTGCGCACCGCCTACGGCCTCTGCCGCGAGGACCCGCTGCTGCTCAACGAGATGGGCGTCGTGTGCTATCACCAGGACCGCCCCAAGGATGCCGCCACCCTCTTCCGCAAGGCCCTCGAGGTCGCCGACGACATGGACTGCGACCCCCAGGCCTGGCTCAGCGCCCGCACCAACCTCGGCCACGCCTTTCGGCGCATGCGGCTCTTCCGCGAGGCCCTCGCCCAGTTCGACGAGGTCCTCCGCCTCGGCGGCAAAAACGCCCCCGTCTTCTGCGCCAAGGGCCTCATCCACCTCGAGCGCGGCCGCCCCGACGAGGCGGTCGTCGTCCTGCACGAGGCCCTCGCCGTGCGCCCCCAGGACCCGATTGCCACGGAGCTGCTCAACACGGCCCTGGCCGAGATGACGGCCAGTAGGCACGTGCTGCAGCTGCCGGGCAGCGGCCTCGACGGCAGCTCCGAGGGCCCCCCCGCCTTTCCCTCCTTTTCCTTCCCTCCGGCGGGCCGCGACATGGAGGTAGCCGATGCCGACGACTACGTCGACCCCGCCTTTGAGCACGATCTGCTGCAGAGGCGCCGCGACGCCCACAGCCACCTGGCGGAAGCGGTGCAGGCCGGCGCCCCCTCGACACAAGCACGACTCTTGCGGCAAAAAAAGTTGGCCGCCTCGTTGAAGAAGGGAAAGGGCAAGAACCACGCTGACGACCCATTCCAAGAGGCGGACGACGGGGCCGGGGGCGACGACAATGGCATTTCTCGACAGCGGCTGCGAAAGATGGTGCGTAACCCGTACATGGCGCAGCTGCAGCGACAGATGCAGATGCAGAATCTGGGAGGGGGCAGCGGGAGCGGTGCAGGGGCAGGGGTAGGAGGAGGGCACATTATGGAGGAAGGGGACAGGGCCCAGCAGTAGCTGTCTGAACGGTTCTGGATTCTTCATGGCATGGGCAGGACGACAGGAGGAATATGCATGTGGGACTATGGGCTGTACAGGCGTTTTTGCTTGGCTTTCGGGAGGGATGGGATATACAGCGTTGTATTACTATGTAGCAACATGATTCAGCACGCTTGACAGCCTTGTGGTGGCACGTGACGATAAGGATAAAGATAAGGATAAGAAATACTTTTTTTTTTCTCTTCCCTTGCTAGTCTCATCTAGACGAGAACTCTCTCTTCTGCACTCTTGTCAACACCATCCTAGAGACACCATGGGACGCACAATCCGGCAAAAACGCAAGGGTCGGTCCTCGCGGCCGATCGTGAAGCAGTCTAATTCCCGCAAGCGGCCATTGAACCCCACAGGCAATATTATAATCGCCGAGAACTGGTAGGTCGCCTCTTCTCTCCTCCCTCTTTTTCCTCTGCTAACCTCTGCCCACGTCTAGGGACAAGAAGCAGACGCTGTCGCAAAACTACCGCCGACTGGGTCTCATGAACCGCCTCAACCACCCGACCGGCGGTATTGAGCGGCTCGGCACGGACGTCGTGGCCGAGCGGAAGAAGAACAAGGCCCAGATGCAGTCGGACCCGCTGCGCATCGACGGCAAGGCCGGACTGCTGCAGAGCAGCGCGGCGGCGGCGGCGGCATCGGCGGCAGCCATGGCCACGGCGGCGGGCGGCGTGGGCGAGGTGCGCGTGGAGCGCGATGCCGAGGGCAAGATTGTGCGCGTCGTGCGGGAGTCGGCGACGGAAGCGTCGGAGGCGATGCGGCCGGTGCCGGATCTGCTGAGCGCGGTGGAAGCCGAGTGGGAGGGGTTCAGCGAGGGGGAGGGGGAAAACGAAAGCGAGAACGAAGAGGACAACGACAATAAGAGAGACAGAAAAGAAAAGACGGCCGTGGTGTCGGCTCTCGAGGCCCTGTCGCGGCAGCCGGTGGGCCCCAAGCACGTGCGGCACCAGAGCGAAGGCGAGCGCTCGTGGCTGCAGCAGCTGGTGGCGCAGTACGGCACGGCCGACCCCGACGAGGCCACGCTGGCGGCCATGGCACGGGACCGGCGGCGCAATCCGATGCAGAGAACGGCGGCCGATCTGGGGCGGCGGCTGGCCGTCTACCGGACGACGGTGGCCGTATAAAAGCCGTCGTTGTGTGGTAGAGAGTGCGACGAGTCCACTGGCGAATGGCGTTGGAATGTTTTTTTTTTGTATCTGTATCTTTGTATTCTGCAAGTATATACTGGGTAAAGCCACCGAAAAAGAAAGACATGATCATACAGTTCTCATTCTAGTATTTACGCATTCTACTCATGCTAGATAACTCTCAAATATGCCAAAAAGGGGGGAGCGACTCCCGTAAATACAGGCAGAAACTAGATTACCGTGCAAATCAACCCTGCAGCCCTGCACTCTCCTTTGCGAGTCCCTTCACAACGCCAAGCCGTGTCCCGGCAGATGAGTCGTCCATCCCAGGAGCCGAAAAAAAAAAAAAAGGAGGAAAAGACGAAAAGAGATACAAAAACAGAATCTAAAAAGTACATGAAGCTAAAATAAAAAAAGGGGGCATAGGCGTGAAAAGAGAAATCATCCGTCATTGTCCAAGCAAAAACAAGTGTCGTCACCCTTCTCTTCCTCTCTCATTGGCCAAGCTTGGCGATACCACATCGACAACGTCAAGAGTGACGCGATCAGTGGCGATCATAGTCGGCCTCGGGGAAGCGCACCGGCCGGCCGTCGTCATAGGCGTTGTGTACGGTCGACGACAGGTACGTTGAGTTGCCGGCAGCGGAGCTAAAGGTGGCCGTGCTGGCGGCGGGCCGCAGCGTGCCCTGGATGGCGTGGTCGTCGTCGTAGGGATTGCTGAGGCCGCTGACGGCGCTGCCACCGACGCTGCTCTCGACGGCCGAGGCGCCGCCGTAGCCGGTGTCGAGGTGGCTGCCATAGGCGCCGACGTCGCTGTTATAGTCGCTGTGGCCGCTGTGGCCGCCGACGCGGGAGGGGCTGTGGTCCTGCTCGTAGGGGTCACTGTCCATGTCGTGCAGACGGGAGTAGGTGTCCTCGCCAAGCGGGGCGGTAGAGAAGGCGGCCATGTCGGGGTCAATATTCTGGGCCGTCTTGTTGGAGCCGAGGCGGTCGTAGCCGGGCAGGTGGTTGTTGAGTTGGTAGTACTTGAGGGTGTAGAGGCTGATAAAGGTGGTGACACCAAAGAAGAGGCTAAAGAAAAGTGTCAACAGAGCGCAAAGAAAAAGAAGAAAAAGAAGAAAAAGAAAGAAAGAAAACGGCGAGATGTGACCTACGTGATAAAGACGCCGAGGGCGACAATGGCCTTGCTCATGCCACAGCCGTTGCCGCACTTGCCGGCCGTGTTGTAGGCAGCCTGCGAGGCAAAAGCAGACAGCCAGATGATGCAGAAGAGGGCATCGACGACGACCATGGCATGAGGCTGGGCGAAGCGGCGGGTGCGTGGGAAGCGAGGAGCGCCAATGAGGTAGATCCAGGCGGGTATGGTGAGGAAGCACTGCAGGTGTTAGTGTCTGTACGGAGTAGGGGAAGTGCCATGTGACGGGTGCAACGTACGACGCCAAAGGTCCAGCCGTTCTGGCCGGTGATGCTGGCATTGGCTGATCGGAAGACGGCAATCTCGAGACACCAGCAGACGAAGGAGAGGACGATCTGGAGGACGTGGAGGATCAGCTTGTAGAGGGGAATCCTCTCGGGGTTGAGTTCCATGTCTTCGAGCATGGTGGACGCGAGGGTTTGCGCGAAGCAAACAAGGTGATTTGAGGGTCAAATCGAGAGGTCCAGCAAGAGACGCGAGAAGAGTCGAGAGTCGAGAGTCGAGAGAGACTTTGAAAAGTGAGAGAAGTGAGGGTGGAGAGCGAAATGTGAAAACCTGTCTGAAAGACGCAGTAAGCGACGAAAAAGAAAGGAGGCAAGAAGAATGCAGAAAAAGGAAAGCGAAAAAAAGGCAGCGGCGCCTGGTCTTTGATCCTTTTTCTCTGACTGGATTCTTCTATTTGCGTCGTCAGTTGCTCCGTATTCGTTAGCGCTCTATACAGGCGCTGCAGCAACGGACAGGCTCCATCAGTTCCCTACAAAGCCGGCAGAAAAGAATAACAGAAAAAAAAAAAACAGCACAGGGGCAACTCGTGAAATGCGCTCCGCCACAACGCCTTGGCGCCAAGTGGGACGGCGTCTAGTGGCTCAGCCCAGGGTCGTCCACGAGTACGGAGTACGAGTACACCTAAAAATGGTGTGCGGATCCTGTACTCGTACTGCAACTAGGCAGCTCCCATTCGTCGAAACCGAATCTGCATCACTCGTCGAGAGTTCATCTGGAAAGCCCGTGTTTGGGTTCTACTGGATCACGTGATCGTGACAAGGTACAGGCGGCCTGACAGCTTGTCCTCTGCCTGTCACCGAGTGCTGCCAGATACTGACATGAGGCTTGTGCGTTCTAGAAAACAGTGTCGTCATGGCTTGGCCACAGCACAAGAGTGCGAGCTTGGCATTGACCGAGATGTCGTAGACCATGTGATCAGAATCCACCGGAAAGACTGGTTACTCAACTCGTACTCCGTCCTCTGCCTCTCAGCCACAGGCCACTCCATCAAGGCAGACTTCGGATCAGGCAGGAGGGATCCAGAATTATGCAGCTTCGTCAGGAGTCGGTAGCAGATCTCAATATCTCCTCTCTTCTTCCGCCTCTTTTCGCATGGCCATGTCCATCCTGCCAAAAAGATCTGTCAGACATTAGTCGGTTGCAGGAGTCTTCTTGTACTACTAATACTGCGTAACTCGTAGAACATTTTCATTGGTAAGCAATCGGGTATTCGCTCCGGGAGATAAGAGCTTTTCCCTATCAGTTGGAGCTCCTGCCCGAGAACGGCGCTGTCCGTTGCTCTTTCCCCTGGTGAAATGTCGATGTTCCTGCTAAAATTGCACCTTCCCAGGCTGGTCCCTTGATTGCTCTTTCCCATCCGAGTACAGTTTTTATTGCATTTTACTCGTCAAAAAAGCCTCCCAAAAAAAAGAGCCCCTCTCACTTTTTCTTCCCCTCTTTCTTTTCCTCTCTTCTTGTAGCCTTTCTGTCAGTCATTCATTGGTTCCCATGGCCAAAGATTCGGACCTACCCGACGAGTCGACACCGCTGCTCGTGGGAGCGCCAACAGACAGCTCCTCCACCACACAGGCAGGAAGCGAATCTTCCACGATTGCCACCGACGCCGCTTGCCAAGACAGACCAGACGGACAGACAGACGAGCAGGACGTCCTCGAAGATGCCGACGATGTCGACGACGAGCAGACCGTTCTCGTGCGGGAACCAGACACCCGTGTCATTATAACGCTATGCACGGTGTACGTCGGCATCTTTGTCGGCGCCGCCGATGCCAGCGTCATCGCCACCCTCTCGGCGCCGATTGCCAGCGACTTCAAGTCTCTCAGCCTCCTCTCCTGGCTCGCCGCCTCCTACCTCGTCGCCAATGCCGCCTGCCAGCCGGTCTCGGGCCGCGTCACCGACGTCGTCGGCCGCGGTCCGGGACTCATCTTTAGCAACGTGCTATTCGCACTGGGCAACCTCATGTGCGCACTGGCCGGCAGCGCCGGCACCATGCTCGCCGGACGCGTGATCGCCGGTATCGGCGGCGGAGGACTCATGTCCATCTCCACTTTTCTCGCCTCCGATCTCGTGCCGCTGCGCCAGCGCGGCGTCTGGCAGGGCTTTGGCAACATTGCCTACTCGGCCGGCTCCATGCTCGGTGGCGTCCTCGGCGGCATGGCCGAGCACGTCTGGGAAGACCGCTGGTACGGCGGCTGGCGGCTCGCCTTTCTCGTCCAGGTCCCCATCGCTCTCGTCTCGGCCGTCCTCGTCAGCATCCTCGTCCGCGTGCCGCCCCACAAGGCGGACGAGGCCGAAGGCAACGCCTCTGCCCTCCGCCGCATTGACTTTACCGGCGCCGGCCTCCTCGTCTCCTTCCTCGTCCTCGTCCTCCTCGGCCTCAATGCTGGCGGCAACATCGTGCCGTGGTCCCACCCCCTCGTCCTCGTCTCCCTCCCCCTCGCCGCCGCCGGCTTCGTGGCCTTTGTCTTTTGGGAGGCCAACGTGCCGCACCACCCCATCCTCCCCGTCCGCCTCATTGTCCGCCGCACCGTCCTCGCCGCCTGCACCTCCAACCTCGTCTGCACCGCCACCATGATGATTGTCATCTTCTACCTGCCCCTCTACCTGCAGGTCCGCGGCTACTCCGCCGCCCAGGCCGGCCAGCGCCTCTTCTTCTCCCCCCTCGGCGCCTCCGTCTCCTCCATTGGCAGCGGCCTCATTATGAAGCGCACCGGCCGCTACATGCGCCTCGCCGTCGTCTCGCTGCTCGTCTTCTGCGCCAGCCCCAGCCTCGCCTACTTTGGCGGCCTCGCCTCCCTCACCTCGCCCGCCTGGGTCCCCTTTGCCACCTTTTTCTGCGTCGGCAGCGGCTACGGCGCCATGCTGACCGTCACCCTGCTCGCCTGCATCTCTGCCGTCTCCCAGGCACGCCAGGCCGTCATCACCTCAGCCACCTACGCCTGCCGCTCCGTCGGCGGCACCCTCGGCCTGACCGTGGCCTCGGCCGTCTACCAGAACATTCTGCGTGCCCGCCTCTGGGACCGCTTCGGCGACCTGCCGGGGGCGGCCGAGCAGATCAAGCGCATCTGCGACGACCTCTCTGAGCTGAGACGCTTGCCTCTGGGCTGGGAGGACGGCGTCATGCAGAGCTTCATGGACGCCTTCCGCGGCGTATGGCTGACGGGGCTCTTGCTGGCCGTCATCGGTCTTGTGTCCGTCTCGCTGATGAAGCAGCATACGCTGCATTCCACGCTGGATCGCCAGTAGACATGGAAAGGATAAACTTGGAAATAACATTGGAAATGAAGAAAAAAAGGAAAAAGAAAAAGGAAAAAGGGATACAGCAAGGCCAGGAGTGTTTGGACAATCAGCTTATCATTTTGCATCAGTTTTTGAATCTATTTCTCATTGAAAATCAGTTACTCTATTGCCTCAACTCCTTTCCCTAAACGGCAGTGCTGTTTCCGTGACCTGTAATCCTAGGCTGAACCATTTCCTGTTTCCCACTCCTCTCCCTCTACTTGTTCCTCCTTTCTATCCTACTTCCTTTCTCCCCTTCCTTATTCCTCTTCCTTCTTCCCCTCCCCCTCCTCCTTCCTCTTCTTCATCCTCCTCGCATCTGCTAACCTTGCTCCTCCTCGCAGCTTCTCTTCAACGCTTCTTCTTGGCTATATCATGCAGCATCCCAAAGAGAGCCTCCCGTGTAGGCTCATTGTTCCCCTGTCTGCGCAGACTATCCAGTGCCATCCGCACATCCGCCTCACGCTGAAGATTCGGGCAACTTGCATGCGGACTGTGCACCGTCTTGCATCGGGCACACATGGACATGGAAGGTGGTCTGCCAACGGGTCTGCCTGGTGGTCGTCCTACTGGTCTACCTGTTGGTTTGCTGACTCCTGTGCCTGGTGGCCGGCCCACAGGTCGCACAGGAGGGGCAGGCCCGCTGGCAGCATCCGTGACTACTTTTCGTGGCCGTCCACGTCGGCGCTGCTCTGGTGTGGGTGTTGTTCCAGATGCTGGACCCAAGGCTGGGACGGAGGCTGGAGTTCGGACTGGTGCTGGAGCGGGGACGGGGGTTGCGGCAGGGCTTCCGTGGACGGCTGTACCGGATCGTTGCGGGGCGGAGGCGACTGGACTGGCCCGGAAGCCTTCGGTTCGCGTAGGGATGGGGATGGAGAAGTTTCCAGAGACGCGGCTGCCATGGTTCGGCTGGGGGTTGGGCTGGGGGTGGGAAAGGTGGTGGCTCCCGACGTACTCTGGTGGCTGTTGTTCTTGAGGACGCTGTTGTACTGGGGGATGCTGTTGCGAAGGGGGGAGTTGCGCGACTGCTCCATGAGCCTCTGGATAGGGTTGGGGAAAGCCGGCACCGGGCCAGGGCCCAGCGGGCATCCCGTAACCTCCTGTACCCCATGCACTGGTAAAGGATGCTCTGGCTGCGGCAAAGGCGGCGGCGAGTCTGGCTTCAGACTCAAGCAGAGGAGAGGCGAAGCCAGGGATGGTGGGCGGGGGGATGTATGTTGCATAGGCAGGTTGGTAGGAAGGGGCGAGTCCGGCTGCGTGGGCGCCTGGGATGGCTCCATCTCTGCCTGGTCGGTGTGCGGCATGGACGGCGACTCTGGCTGGTTCGACTGGTTCGACTGGTTCGACTGGTTCGACTGGTTCGGCTTGTCCGACTGCTGAGAGACCACATGGTTAGTATCAAAAGAGGCTTGGTGAGTGGAGCAAGAGAGCGCCGGGGATGACGAGGCCGACGTGAGGTCGATGACACGGGGAGAAACAACGTCGACAACCATGGAATCGGCATCTGTGCTGTCCGTGCTGGCTTCCATGTTGGCTTCCATGTTGGCCTCCATGTTGGCTTCCATGTTGGCCTCCATGTTGGCTTCCGAGTTGGCTCTCTCGTCGACCACCTTGGGTCGCTTCGCTAGAGGCTCGCTGGACGCCCTCTCGGGACAATCTCGCTTGAGACTGCCGTGGGCCTGCGCTTGCTTGGGCTTTTCTGGCTTTTCTGGCTTTTCTGCCTTGCCTGCCTTTTTCTCCTTCTCCTTTTTCGCCTTTTTCGCCTTTTCCTTTTCGGCTGGCTTGGCTGACAGCTTTGTCTTTTTGGGTGTCTCCTGGTGGCCTCCTTTCTTGGAACTCTGGCTCTTTTCGCTCTTTTCGCTCTTGACATTTTTCTTGACGCTCTTGGCACCCTTTGGACTCTTGGTACTCTGCGACTTTGCAGAGACCGTCTTGCGCGTCTTCTTGGACGCGGGGGATGGGCCCGGCACTGCCCGCGGCGTCCCGCCCCCTCGCTTCGGGGGCTTGTGCGTCGGCACCCTCGCCTTGTCAAAAGCGCCAGGGTCCATCTTTGCATGCTTCTTCACGGGGCTCTTTTTCTTCTTGGATTTCACCGTCGTACCTTTTTTGGATCCACGCGGACCGCGGACGGGGGCCGTGCTGCTCACGCGGCTGCCGCTCTTGCTATGAGAGGCGCCCAGATCAGCGACCTCGCCGTCGCCATAGACCGAGCCGTGGCCGTCCTCGTCATCGCTGCTCGCCGCTTCCTTGTCGGCCTGGAACTCCGTGTCCCGCTCGTCGTCATCGTTGATGCCGCTATGGATGCTGCGGCCATCCTGGCCGTCGGGGCCGTCAGGGCCGTCGGGGCCGTCGTCGTCGTACCGCGGCACCGAGTACCGCACCTTGTTGCGGCGCCGGCCGCCGCGGCCCAGGACCTCCTTCTCGGCCGCCGCCACGCGTGCGGCCTCCTCCTCACGTTCCTTGATAATGTTCTCCCAGACACTGGCAGCCAGCGCCGGGTCGTTGTCGTCATCGCCGCCGCCACCGGCCCCATCGGCAGCCCGCTCGCCCACAACGATATCGTCGGCCAGCGTGTCCGTCTCGTGGGCCCAGACGCGCGCAAACGAGAACTGGGACTCGCCGTCCGTCGGCTTCTGCTCTTCCTCGACGGCCTGGGAGCGATCGAGCAGCGCGTCGACCGAGGCCGCGTCGTAGACGATGCGTTCCGTCTGGGCCTTGTCGCTGAACAGAGACGCCGCCCCGTGCTTCAGGACCGACTCGAGGTCGTTGCCGGCGTCGTCGGCCGCGTCCATGGACTCGATGAGCGCGTGATCGAGCGCCATCTTCTTGCGGCCAATCTGCATAATCTTTTCTTCGACGCTGTCCTTGATCATGAACTGGAAGCACAGCACCTTCTTCTCCTGGCCGATGCGGTGGGCGCGCGAAAAAGCCTGCATGTCCTGGTGGGGATTGAAGTCGGGGTCGAGCACGATGACCGTGTCGGCCGTGGCGAGGTTGATGCCGACGCCGCCGGCACGCGTGGACAGCAGAAAGGCAAAGAGCGGCGAGTCGGGGGCGTTGAAGGCGTCGATGCGCTTCTGCTTCTCGAGGCTGGACATGTTGCCGTCGAGGCGCTCGTACGGCATGTCGAGCAGGTGCAGAAAGTCCTCCATAATGTCCAGCTGGAGCAGAAACTGGCTAAAGAGCAGCACGCGGTGGCCGCGCTCGCGCAGCTTGGGCAGCATCAGGCGCAGCAGGACGAGCTTGGCCGAGGCCTCGACGAGGTTGCGCGCCATCGTGTCGGCGTCGACGGCGCGCTCCTCAATGGCGTCGTTGTAGATGAACGGGTGGCAGAGGCACTTGCGCAGCTGGATGAGGATGTTGTTGAGGCTGCCGCGCTCGGAAGAGCGGATGCGCGTCTTGGAGAAGATGGAGCGGATGAGGTCGGGGTTCTTGGCCAGGATGGACTTGCACAGCTTCTCCTGCAAGACGGTCATGCTGAGGGGCACAATGATCTGCGCCATGGGCGGCAAGAACTTGAGGACCTCGGCCTTGGTCCGCCGCAGAATATAGGGGCGGATGAGGCGGTGTAGTTCCGGCAAGTTCTCGGCCGTGAGGTCCTTGTACGTCTCCGCGAGCTCTTCGGCGTTCTTGGAGCTGTCGACAAACTGCAAGAGGTTGAAGAGCTCGCGCTCATTGTTCTGCAGCGGCGTGCCTGTCAGCAGCACCCGAAAGTCGATGCGCATCGAGCGCAGCGCCAGATAGAGCAGGTTCTTGTCGTTCTTGAGACGCTGGCCCTCGTCGACAATGAGGCCCATCCAGTGGACGCTCTTGAAGCGCTGGCGGGTCGTCTCGTCCTGGGCCGAGTCATACGACATGATGACGACGTGGGCGCGCATGTCGCGGGCGCCGTCGGGGAAGAGCTCGTGCTCGTAGGCGATGCGCTGTGGCTCACGGCCGCCGTGGTAGGTGACGACGCGCAGGCCGGGCGCCCAGGTCTGGATCTCGCGGCGCCAGTTGGGACAGGTGGAGTTGGGCACGACGACGAGAAAGGGCCAGCAGCGCGGCTCGTCGAGGACGAGCGCGGCCAGCAGCGCCACGATCTGGACCGTCTTGCCGAGGCCCATCTCGTCGGCGAGGACGACGCTCTTGTTCTTGTAAAAGTTGAGGCGCAGCCAGTTGAGGCCCTCGAGCTGGTAGGGCATCAGTTCGTAGTCCTGGCGGAGGCCCGCCGGCTGGCTCTTGAGCATGTCGAAGCGACGGCGGCCGCGGAACTCGCGCACGCGGCTGGCAATGGTCGGGTTGGGCTCGGCGCGGAAGTGGCGGCCGGCCAGGTACTCGGCATAGGCGGCCTGGAAGGCGTCCCAGCGGGCGCCAGAGCTGCGCGGCGGTGGCTGGTCCCAGACGGCGTCGTCGTAGCCGAGACCGCGGAACTTGATCCAGGCCTCCTCAATGTCGTCGATGCGGCGCAGGTCGTCTTTGCGAGCCGATGACGACGACGCCGACGGCCGCGCGCCCCGTTTGTAGCGCACGCCGAGCACGACATCGGCGAGCAGATACTCGTCGGGAATGGCCTCCTCGGTGGTGAAAGACGGCGGCAGGGTGCCGGGCTCGCCGCTGCCATTGTCGCGGCGGGTAAAGGACTTGCGCATGGACGCGTGGGTGGCGCCCCAGATCCAAGCGCCGGGCTTCCAGACGCAGTGCGCGTGTGACATCTTCTCCCACTTGACAAGATACTCGCGCTGGTCCTCGTCAAAGTCGGCCAGCTGCAGCTGCGGCACGGGCTTCTGGCCATGCTTCTGGCCATGCTTCTGCTCCTCCTGCTTCTTTTCCAGCTGCTTCGTGTACTTCTCGCGGACGGCAGGATCAATGGGCCGCCAGGCCACCAGCGTGTCGATCTTGGCCGGCATCTCACGGCACTCGTGGCACTTGTGGTCGACGAGGTACTCGGCGAGACGAGCCGAGCGCTCCGCAGCCGACAGCTTTCCCAGCGTCTTGTTCTCTTCTCCGTCTCCACTACCTGCGGCATCCGCGTCCTTGTCCTTGTCGCCATCCCACGGAAGATGCTCCACGTCAAAGGCCAGACGACAGCTGCCGCAGCGGAAGAGCACGTGATCCGCATTATTCAGCAGATCCGGGTCGACGGGGTTGACGGGGTCGATGCCGTCGTTGTCGAGGCGCAGCTTCTCCTCCTGCTTGCTGGTGCGCTTGCGAGAAAAGGGCTGGCAGGCGGAGTTGGCAGCGTGGCAGACGGTGCAGCCGTCGAGGCGGGGGCTCGTCTCGTCGCGCGCCCTGTGGACGCCGATGCAGTAGCGGCACTGCAGCACGAACCAGTCCGGGTCCTGCCCGACCTTGGTGACTAAGTGGTCACGTGCACTGCGCGGTCCGATGCACGCCTTGTGGAAGGAGAGCGAGCAGCCCTGGCAGGGCAGGAGCATGCCCTTGCCGGCTACCCGGTCGCTGCCGCCGCATGTGTCGCACGTGTTGGCATGCGCCTCCATGAAAGCCGCGCCGGCTGCTGTCGTCTCGTCCACCGGCTGAAAGGTCTCCTTGACCGACTGGATCTTGGGCGCGCTGCTGCTCTGGCCGCCAGCACCGCCCGCGGCCGAGCCGCTGCCGCCCGCCTCGCCGAAAAAGGACAGGTCGTCATCGTCATAGTCGTCCACGTTGTACATGGTGTAGTCGACGCGGCCGCTGCGGCCACCGCTCTTGGACGCCGCCGCCCGCGACGGTCGTTGGCGCTGCACGAGCTTGATGGAGTCCTCGCGGAGGTGCCGGCTGTTCTTGCCGAGCTTCTCTCCCCGTCTGCGTCGGCCGTTGACAGCACCCCAGCCGCGCCGGGGACGAGGCCGGGTGTCTGACTGGATGGTGGGCAGAAAGTCACCGTCGCCTGCGAGCTCGTCCTCGTCGTCCTCGTCCTCGTCGGCCTGACCACGCTTGCTTTCGCCCAGGCTGTGCCGACTGGTACTGCCGGTGCTGGTGCTCTGGAGCGTGGCTCCGTTTGTCTGGGGCTGGCGATCACGGAGAAGCCGGCCACTTGCCATGCGGCCGACCGAGGACGAGGCTGCTCCCTCGTCCTCCGTTGCCGTTGCTGTCAGCCGAGAGCTGTGGCGCGTGTGTCGCTGCGATGACTGTCGCTGGAACATGTCGGCCACCGAACGCAGGCGCTGCTTCTCCGGCCGCTTCTTCTTGTTCTTACGCTGCCACTCATCCTGGCCAGAGTCGCTCTCGATGCTGTCGACTTCGGCTGCGTCGTCACCGAGATCGAGGTCTGACAGCAGGCTGTCGTCAGCCATGTCGTCCGTGTTTGGATTCACCTTGCGGCGTTTGGACGAGCGGGTGCGTCGATCAAAGTCGTCGTCTGAATCAAAGTCCGAGTCGCTCTGGGTGGTGTGGTTGCTGTAGACGTTCTCGGAAAGATGAAACTGTTGAAGAGCTCTTCGGCCGTTGGGAAGGTTCAAAATAGCACCGACGTGAGTCTAGAATGGGGGTTGTGTCAGTGGCAGAGTAGGGAGTGAATGGATGTAGAAAGAGGGTGGGGTGGGTTGCACAAAGTACAAAGGGTGTTTGGTGAAGTTGGGTGAGAGATGTAGAGGTGAGATGGGAGAGGGTGGAGGAGGGAGAGAGGGGTGGACGGGAGAGGTTTTTATAGAGGGGAAGAGGGAAGGTAAAAGGCAGAGTAGCGAGCCGTCAGAGCCGTCAGAGCAGTCCGAGAAGTCCAATGGCAGTCAGAGGGTAGTCAAAAGGTAGTCAAAAGGTAGTTGGTGCTAAAAAAAGAGGTGAAGAGGGAAGCGAGGCATAGGTGAGGTGGGAGACAAGTGAAGGAAAAGTGAGTGAGAGATTGAGAGACTAGTGAAGAGGGTTCCTACCTCGATGCGTCTGCCGTCGTCACAGTCGACTTCAAACCGCTGCTTTCCTCGGGTCTTGCGGACGATTCTATAGACGTAGTCACTGGGCGGCAGCTGCACGTACTCGGATCGTCGGTCGTAGGGGACGGGCGTGAGCAGGATGCGCAGGTTGTCCCTGGGTTCCGGGGGCTCAATGGGTTCAATGGATTCGAGAGGGTCGAGGGATTCGAGGGGCTCGAGAGGTTCAAGAGGCCCAAGCTCACTGGGCTCCAGAGCTTCGGGGGGTTCGACGGATGTCTCGGGCCGAGACGTCCCCAGCAGGCTCTCATCCAAGAGGGACGAGTCTTCGGCCACATTGACCACATCGCCAGGCTCAACCTGTTCGACGCTCTCCATGGCCTCGCCGTCCTTGTCCGGCTTGTCTTGCTTGTCTTGCTTGTCGGAAATGTCAGACGTGATGGGAGACGGCGCTTCCGGCTCGACGGCGTCTTCGTCGACATCGTCAGCCTCGTCATCCTCAACTTCTTCGTCCTCAACCTCCTCGACCTCGACAACCTCGGCTTCGTCGGCCTCCTCTTTCTGGCCCTCCTTCTCGGCATCCCGCATCTCTTCGTCCCGCCCCATCTCCATGTCGTCACCACTGTTCGTCATCTCTCCTCCCACCACTTGAAACTCGTTTTGGAACAGCTCGTCGAGCTGCATCTCCTGTCCGGCGGACGTTGCCTCGGCCGACTCTTTCTCGTCGACGTCTCGAGCTGGCGGTGCTGGTTCTTCCGTCTCTCCCGTCTCTTCCGTCTCCACGGTCTCCATCGCCCTGTCCTGACTCACAGGGACCACGGCTGGCTCTGCCATCGCATCCGCCACCGTCTGCATCTCCATGCCTCGTTCCATGGGCACTGTCGATGATGCCTCCACCTCTTCGACGTCCTCGAGTTCCTCGACTTCCTCGACATGCCCCACTTCCACCGCCTGCATCGAGCTACTCTCCGTCGTCGCAAAGACTTCCCGCAGCAGATGCACCGGCGGACTGTCAAAGTCGATACTGTCCATCCAATTGTAGCTTTCCATGTACTCGGCGCCGACCTTGCCGCTGCCCATGCCGCTGCCACTGCCGCTGCCGCCGGCACTGTCGCCGAGTCCCACGTCACCAAACAAGGCCGCCGCCGCAGCATCGACCTCCCCCTCTTCCACCAGGCTGCCGTCGCCAAAAGTCACGTCATATCCAAAGATGCCTAGCGGGTCGGCCGCGTTGCCGTTGGCGTCGTCACCCTCGTCCATCGTCGTCGTCGTCGTCGTCACCGGTGCCTGTCGTCCGTGGTCTGCTGGCAGTCCGGTGGCGGGTAGGAAAGAGGAGAAGGAAAAGAAAGAGGAAAAGAAAAAAAGAAAAAAGTGGCAAAAAAGGAAAAGAGGGCACTGTTTGCTTTGTCCTTGTCGAAATTGCCAATGGTATCCGGTCCAGGTGTATGCAAAGTCGGACTCTGCCCTTCTGGTCAGGGGTCTCGTCGTTCTTTCGTCCTTCTCTTCGTGCAAGTAAACACGTCGTTGGGGAGGAAGAGAGGGACGCGGTGGTAAAGGCACGCAAAAGGGAGTGGGAAAGTGGGCTTTCGGCTGTTACTTTTTCGGCCAAATTGGAACGCGACCTTTTAAGGAACCCGTGAAAATGAATGGACGCGCCCGATAAGAGCCTGATAAGTCAGGCCCACTTTTGACATTTTTTTCTGAAAACGGTAAAAAGAAAAAAAAAAGAAGAAAAAGAAAGAGAAAGGAAAAAACAAAAAAAAAAAAGGAAAGAATAGAAGAAAAAAAAAGAGGACAAAAAGACCAGAGGAAAAGGATCAACCCGGATCCTCGGGTTTCATGTATCCTTCCCTCGACAAGTACGACATACCATGACATTTGCTGCTGCCCGTGGCAGGCAGCCTGCTGCATGGTGCCATGTTCGCCTCGGCATCTCTCTCTCCGTCCTCTCCCTCTCCCCTTCTCTTTCTCCTCCTTGTCGACTGTCGCCTCCCCTCTCTCGACTGTCTCGACACTCTTCCTCCATGACGGCCATGCTCCGTGCTGTCCGTCGCTCTTACCGCCATGACGATACGGCCCGGGGCCAGAGAGGCCGCGACAACAGAGACTACCAAAGAAAAAGTGTTCCGGCCTCTGTCGCAGCCGACCGGACCAATCTGCCCGGCCGCGATGCTCGCGTGGCCGCACGCGTGAGAGAGCGCCGAAATGCGCGCCTGGCCGCGCCCAAGCCGGCCTTCAAGATTATGCGTGGCAAGAAGGACATTACAGAGGACCCTCTGCCACCGTCAAAGTCCCGCCGAGCCCGCTTCTTTGACCCCGACGACCCTTTTGGCAAGCGGAGTCTCGTGTACAAGGTCAAGACGGGGCAGCTGGGACCAGACGTGGAGCAGTCGGAGGCGACAGCGTCTCGGAACAGCAGGCGAGACGTCTTGCAGAAGAGCGACTTTTTTTCCCCGATGGAGGAGGAGAAACATACAGGGGAGAGAGGGCGGAGGGATATGAGGAGGCAAGAGAGGGGACAGGAGGGACTGGAGAGATATGCGTGGATGGGGGAGTCTGGGGGACGAGAGCGGAGGGATACGAGGAGGCAAGAAGGGGGGCGGGAGGGACTGGAGAGATATGCGTGGATGGGGGAGTCTAGAGGGCGAGAGGGGTGGGGGAAAGACACAGAGAGAGGGTCACAGAGACGTGAGCAGAGACGTGAGCAGAGGCCGGACGAGGGTGACAGTGACAGACGGCAGTCGGCTGGGCGAGAACGGGGCTCTGGGCGGGACAGGTGGGAGAGGAGAGGGCAGTCGGCACGGCCGAGAGAGCGATTCGATAGGGATCAGGACCGTGGAAAGAAGGGGGAGACTTTCTCTTCTTCTTCTCCCTCCTCCTTTTCGGGGTCCTCCTCCTCTCCCTCTTTGGACCTTTCAATTCCCTACACGACAGCTGCCTCTCAGTTTCTCTACGGCCGCTCCGTCGTGGAGGCAGCCCTGCGCAATGGCCGTCGGAAGCTCTACAAGCTCTTTCAGTCCAGTCCTGACCATGGTCTTGGCAGCTTTGCTAGCCAGCGGCCCGACAGCAGGGCCTCTCCGACCTCTCCGACCTCGACCCCGTCGCTCGAGAGTCTCGCCCACCATCGCAGCGTGCCCACGCAGACTGTCGACGCTGTCCACGGCGGCCAGCGCCTGCTCGACAAGATGAGCAAGGGCCGCCCGCACAACGGCTACGTCTTGGAAGCGTCTCCACTGCCTCAGCCGCCCGTCCTGGCTCTGGGGGCCGTCGACACGGACAAGAAGGGCTTCCATGTGGAGCTGGGCCACCAGTCCCGCGAGGATGCCGTCATCAACGGCACCGACACCTTTGTCCCCCTGGCCGCCTCATCTCGCTACCCCCTCGTGCTCCTGCTGGACCAGGTCCTCGACCCCGGCAACCTCGGTGCCATCCTGCGCTCCGCCAACTTTCTCGGCGTGCACACCGTGGCCGTCTCGCGCCACGGCTCGGCCAGCCTGACGCCCGTCGCGCTCAAATCCTCGGCCGGGGCTGCCGAGGAGATGCGGCTCTGGAGCGTCGAGACGCCCGCAGCGTTTCTCACGCGCTCGCAGGAAGCCGGCTGGAAGGTGTACGCGGCGACCGTGGCAGATGCAGCAGGTCCTAGAAATGCAAAGCCCATCATGGACCTCGCCGACGTCGAGCGCGACGACCCCCTTGCCCGACACCCATGCATTCTCGTGCTGGGCAGCGAGGGTGAGGGCCTGCCGCGGGCTATCCGGCGTGCCGCCGACGTCCACGTCTGCATTGCCAACCGATCCGGCTCGGCCGTCGTCGACAGTCTCAACGTCAGCGTGGCTACGGGATTGCTGTGTGCGTCTTTCTTGCGACAGCAGGGAAAGCAAGGTGCCTCGAAAGAGGACACGCAGGCAGGGCAGACTCTGCAGACTGAGCAGACTGAGCAGAACGAGAAGGAGGCTGAAAAAAAGGACGAGCTGGGCATCTGGGTGTAGGAGTAAGAGCATATTCGTAAACTTGGATACATTGTACATTGATACCCTGTGGATAGTTGGACCTCTCTATTTAATGTATTATAGCGGATTACAGTGGACAAGGTGCTGTAAGCGTTTAACTGCATACCACTGTATTACGTACGTACTATACTGTACATTTACACGCTAACCGCTTCTAGGTAGCTACCATTCCCCTGCCAACCACGTCTGGGTGAATGTATTGACTCGTCTTTTTCGGGTCTCACTTGGGGTCGAATCCATGACGTCCGACCGCAGCATTCCGTGCCTACGCAGTATCAGGAACCATTCCACGATTTCCCGTCTTTCCATTGTTCTTTTTTGGATGCCGCATTCCAGTCGCCAAACCATACAATGCATCTTGGGCCAGCTCTCAGCCCAGCCTCGTCGCTGCTGCTGCTGCTGCTGACCGTCTTGGCCGAGGCCGACGGCCACGACAACCAGCAGCGGCACACGCCCGTAGCCGTGCGCAAGATGAGTCTGGACGAGGGCGAAAAGTTTTATCCCGACCAGTATCTCGCCTTTGACGAAGACGCCTCTGCCACATCTGCCTCTTCTTCTTCTTTTTCTTCTTCGTCCGCCAAAAAGGCCTCTCTCTTTGGTCGGAGAGCCTTGTCCCCGGCTCTGTCACTGACCAACACATCCCTCGCCTCGTTTGACTCTTTTCTTCCCCCTTTTGCCGTGCTGCAGGAGACTCGACCGAATAGCGCAGTGATCGACTCGACCGACTCCCTCGACTCCCTCGACTCCCTCGACTCTTTTCCTTCTTCTTCTTCCTCCTCCTCCTCCTCCTCCCACGCTGCCCGCGACGCCCTCGCCCGCCTCCAGGGCCGCGACTGGGGCTGTCCCACCGGCACCACCAGCTGCGCGTCCATCGGCTATCCCTACAGCTGCTGCCAAGACGGCGAGACCTGCTACGAGATCACCGATACCGGCCTCGGTCCTGTCGGCTGCTGTCCCAACGGCGCCACCTGCTCGGGCTCCGTCTCCAGCTGTGGTTCCGGCGCCACTGCCTGCTCTGCCAGCCAAGGCGGCGGCTGCTGCATTGCCGGCTTCGCGTGCGAAGGCGTCGGCTGCGTGGCCTCGTCCGGCACCTCGACCGTGGCCCGGACGTCCACATCCACCTCGACCACCTCTACCGCGAGCACGTCGACCACCTCGACAGGATCGACCACCACCTCGACGGCTTCCACCACCTCCACCACCTCTGGTGTTGCCCCCGTCAAGCCCACCTCGGGCACCGACTCCGTCTCCTACTGCCCGACGGGCTACTATGCCTGCCTCGCTGTGGCCGGCGGCGGCTGCTGCCAGACAGGCCGCGACTGCCAGACGACCAGCTGCCCGCCAGCATCGTCCTCGACGACCATCGTCAACAGCAACGGCCGCACAATTGTCGTGCCGGCGGACGGCGCTGCAGCTTCAGCCACCGCCACCGCCACCGCCTCCGCTACCTGCGCCAGTGGCTGGTTCCTCTGCGGATCCGATGCCGGCGCGGCAGCTGGCTGCTGCCCCGACGGCTACGCTTGCGGCACGGCCAGCTGCACGCTCTCGGGATCGGCCACGGCCACGGCGACCGTCACAGACAGCGTGCAGAAAGAGGCGCCGTCAGTGTCTTCAGCCGCAGGCAGGCCGCTGCTGCCATCGTGGTGCTATCTCTTTTGCTTTTTGCTGTTGTCTGTCATCTAGATGTGGTGTGGGTGGCTCGTTTTCCCATTGACGACGTTATGACTTTTTGTATATATATGTATATGCCACCATCTATGAGTGGAACAAAGTGTGGATTCATTTTTATATTTCAGTTTTCTTAATGCACATCCAGCCTGTAAAACCCAGCTTCCCTAACCCCCAACACCCAACCATGGCACCCAACCATGGCACCCAACCATGGCACCCGAATCAAAACTCCCGCATTGCCTAGTCGAATGGTGTCGAGCACATTTGTCTCCATCAAGCCGGCATGTGCGTAAACGGCTTCTCGAGATGCTCCTGGCAAAAGGGCAGCTTACCGACAGTCCAGATCTCGGTGTCCTACAGGGTCAGATTAAGCAAGAGAAAGAGGAAAGAGGAAAGAGAAAGGAGGAACGTACAGGCTTGAGCGTCTTTTTAATCTCAGAGTCGAGCGTGCCGCCCTTGATGGCAATAATCTCTGGTGCGGCGTCCGGGTCGTGGGCAATGGGCGAGCCGCACTCGGAGCAGAAGATGCGGTGCACTGCCTTGCCGGAACTGCCGACACCGGCCCAGCTCTTGGTGGGGCCCTTGATGGTGAGCTTGTCCTTGAGGACGACGGTCACGAGAGCTGCGCAGCGAGTCAGACGAGAGGCAAAGAGGGGGATAGACGAGCGACTGGCTGTACTCACAGTAGGTGGAGCCCGATTGGCGCTGGCAGTCGTCGCAGTGGTCGTAGCCGACGAGGAGCGGCTTGTCCATGTCGATGGAGTAGGTGACGGCCTTGCAGAGGCAGTGTCCTGTGAGAACCATGATGGCAAGATGGGTGGGCACGGAGTAGTGTGTAGATGGGTTTTTTTTCTTTCTTTTTTTTTGGAAAAGGGTCTGTGAAAGTACAAGATGAAGTGATGAGGGGGAAAAAAAACGAAAACAAGGGAGAAAGCTTCCTGCCTTTTTATACTCAAAAGAGCTCTGATTTTTGGAATTATTCTGGGCACTAGCAGAAACTCAAATTCCGTCGAGCTAGCAAATCAAGCTCTAGACGTCATCCTCCTGCTTCTCCTTCCCCTCCTGCCCCGCTCGCCGACCGTCCAACCGTTCCTTTTCTTTTTGTTTCGACCAGCGCCTTGGTCACCGGAATCCTCGTACTGTGTACTACTATGTACGAGAATATTTCCGCACGTATACGTACGAGTACGAGTATACTGTGTGTTGGTTGTTGGTGCAGAGTGGGGCTCGCCTTCCAGAGTAGAGGTGGGGCCAATGGTAAGGCTGCACGATGCGATAATTCCTCATATTTTGCTGGCACACATTTCCTTGCCCTTTTCCTCTCTCTCTCTCTCTCTCTCTCTTACGTAGAGACGTTCATGCTATCCTGCCTCCTTATCGCCTCTTATTCCCTCATTTCCATCCCTCCATCCCCCCCTCCCTCTTATCCTCACTGCTTCCCCTCTTTTCTCCCAAGGCTTTTCGGGTAGGTGCAAATGCAGAATGCATGCACGGGAGAGCTGCTCCGTTCTTTTACGCGCTACCAACAATTTGTCATGATCGACTCTGTTCCGGAACATAAAAGCGGGGCTCTATCAGCTACGGGGAGCTACTGGGAAGCTTCCTACAATGTACATTGTACCGACCAGTATTTGGAATAATACTGCAAGTCCTGCTGCATACACTACACTGTACGCAGTACACTAATATCTTTATCAGCAAACCCACGCGAAACACAAAACACAAAAATAATCACGGAAACGGAAGACAGAAACACAAGCACAAGCTTACCTGGTATGGCGTGACGATCTTTGTGGGCAGGCAAGTCTGCAAGAATTACTCGTATAACCAGTACACAGTATGCAGGGGCAAATGAATTTCAAATAGCATCGTACATGATCAAACAAATCCTTCCGTATCGGAGGATCCAGAGGATTTCAAATAGAGTAGAATGCTGTACCTCGGTTATTACAACAGCATTAGAAATACGACCCTCCAAAAAGAGAAGAAAAAAAGAACAGAAAAAAGAAAAAAAGAAAAAGAGAGACCCAACAAGAATGCCCTCTATCCCAACCCAAACATTACAGACAAAAAAAAAGAGACAATCTAGATTATGGGCAGTGGGGAAAGCTTTGGAATCATAAAGTCGTAACGGCGGCATGTTGCTCTCGCGAAACATCCGCCTGGCCGCCATAACCGGCGATTTTCGGTCCAGTCCAACAAAAGAAAGATAAGAAAAGGAGGAGGGAACAAAAAAAGGTGGGAGCAGAAAAAGGAGGAAACAACAAAAAGCATAAAAAAAAGATAAGAGATTCCGTCACGCCCATTCTGACATTTGTTTCACTGCTGACAGCATCCCCGAGGCCACAAGCCAGGCCACCAGGCCACGAACGGCAAGCCACTGCAACTGAAAGAGACCCAGCTTGCCACCGGCCACACGCTCGGCCAGGAACATGCTCAGCACCGTGTCCCGATACGAGTGGCTCAGTGCGGAGCTGCCCTCGCTCTTCAGCACCAGAGCGAACCCATCCATGCCAGACGGCCGGAAGCCACGGATGTCACCACTGGACGTGTACGCAGAAGAGGAGGCAGGTGGTTCGGCTGCGGGTGTCGTCGGCGTCGATGGTGTTGTTGGTATAGCAGCCGTGTTTCTACCATTGTTAGTCCAGAGCAGAGGCCGCAGGATCGGCTCGGGCAGCCGCCGCAGCTTCTGGATGGCCTTGAAGGCGGCCCAGTCCACGAGGCTGGCCACGGCCTGGGGACCGCGCGGCTCTCGGGTGGACAGCACCAGCTTGGCCAGCAGTTCGGGCCGCGTCACGTCAATCGTGCAGCTCTCCCGCAGCTCGCAAAAGAGCGCCTCGACGTCGTGTGCGTATCGCACAAAGCGCGAGTAAAAGGCCGGCGTGAGCACGCGGAACTCGACGTCGACGTCCTCACCGGCCATGCCAGCATTGCCGGCCATGCCGTCTTTTTTCACGAGCGAAGCAGGAGACGAGAGGGACGGAGAAAAGCCGACGGGACCCATAATCTCGGGTGTGGCGCCTGGGATGCCATTCGGAATGTAGCGGACAACCAGCGGTTTTGTTGTCGTCGTCTTGCCTTTTTCCCCCAGGCTGCCGACTTGCTGCTCGACCAGACGGCGCAGGTAGAGCCGAAAGATGGCCTCGAGACGGCGCTCGGTCGGCTCGGCTAGACGCGGGATGCTCTTGGCCAGCGGCTCTGGGCGGACCCACACGGCCAGCCTGTGGCGAAAAAAGAGCACGCCTGCCTCCTTAAAGGTGCGCGGCATGGCCATGAGGCCGACCCACCACCACGAGGCGACGAAGCGAAGCTTTTGCCAGGCTGTCATGCATCGCGGGTCGACGGCGGGCGCGGCCGAGTACATGCGCGCGACAATCTGGCCGTGGCCCTCGGGCGTCTGCAGGACGACGGTCACGTGCAGCGGTCCGATGGCCTTTTTCGTCCGAATCTTGCCGGTGTCGGCGGCAAACGGGTCGGTGGCAGTGATGGCGTAGAAGCCGCCGCGCGCATTAAAGGGCGACACGTGCATGTCCTTTGCAAATTTGCGGCGAAAAGTGGTGGTGGCGGTGCCCTGGGGCAGACCGCCGCCTTCTTCGGCGGCTATTTCTGGCTGGGGATCGGGTGTCAAAAAGTAGATGCGGCGTTCGCCAAAGGTGTTGTTGACTTCGGCTAGCATGGCGGCGATCTTCATTTCTGCGTCGTAGAGGTACCAGAACGAGACGGGATTGTTCTGGTAACCCAAAAAGCGGGCCACTGTGACGAGGTAGGCGTGGGGATAGAGCGAAGGATCGATCCCCTGGGGGCGCAGTGCGTGTCAGTAAAGTGGAAGCGGGTCGTGACCGAAGCGATGGAAACGCCAAGAGAATGTGTACAAAAAGAGAAAGAGGATGCGAAGATAAAAGACAGCCGTGTAAACACACCTCGGATTGCAAAAAACCGTCTAGTTTCTGACGCAGACTGGGATGGCCCAGTTCCCGGCCGAGATAATAGTCGGGATGAATGTGGTACCATGCCGTCTTCTGCTTACGCGGGATCTGGCGGCCGGCTGACACCATGCCCCCGACATTGCCCTCCCAGCTGACGGGCACGCCCACGACGAGGTTCGAGTAGATAAAGGAGTGCTTCTTGGGGAACATGCGGTGGTGGCTGACAATGCTGGGGAAGAGCAGCACGGGACCCGGGCCGGCCAGAGGAGACGGGGAGCCGGTCGTGTCGGATGCGTTGGCTTCGTCAGCTGTCCTCGTCCACAGCCAAACGGCAGCGGCGACAAGCAGCAGTGCGACAGCAGCCAGACCCAGACATTTCCACGTTGTCGTTTCCCTGCAGGCTGTTGCTGTGTCGTGCAAAATGTCTGAGACACGGGATGTGAGCCAGGACCGGGCCTGCCATGTGGCAGCTGCCACGACCAACAGACTGTCCCGCCAGCCGCCGAAAATGCTGTAAAAGAAAAGCGAGACAAGAAGGATGATCTGCGGTTGGAGCACGGTCTGTCCCAGATGGATGGCCTGGTAAATTAGGTCCATGGCGTGGGGGAGGAGAGAAAAGGAGATAAGAAAAGGGGAAAAGGGGGAAGAGGAAAAAGGAGAAAAGAGAAAAAGAAAAAAGGGGAGAGAAAGGAGAGAAGAAAAGGGAAAATAAGAAAAACACAGGACGGGAGCAAACAAAACAACAAAACAACCAGAAGCAATAAACCAAGAGGAAATAGAGAGGAATAAATGATTAGTTATAAAGTAGAATAGGGGGAAGGCCAAGCCAAGCCAAACCAAATCAGAGAAAGACGCAAAACCAAAGACGAATAACGAAAAATAACGATAAAAGATTAAAACGAAAAACGAGAAAAAAAAAAAAGAAAAAAAAAAGAGAAAACGGAAACGGAAACGGAAACGGGAATGGCGGAAACACCAAAACAAGACCAATTCCAACCGCGCTTCCTTGATTATCTTCCCGGACATCCAACACACAGCCTTATAAATACCCCACGTCCGTCGTCTGCTTGCTTACCCGCCTCGGCTCGAAAATATGGGCATGTGTTCGTCCTCGTCCAATGTTGTCTTGCCCGCCGGCTCTTCTTGGATGCGTCCCACAGTACCCGCTATTTCTTATGAGCTGCCTATGGAGGAAATAGGAGAAGACAACGGATACCTACTACTATGTAGTAATTAAAGGAGAACGAGAACCCTCCGTTGCCTTCGTTGCAGCCACCAGTGCCAGACGCTATATTTGTCTTTTATTAAGTGGTCTGGAATCCCCTGATTCCATTTGCATTATGGCCAGATACTCGTACTGTGTTTCCCCCCCATCGAAGGCGATAAGCCGCGCGCCCCTATTCGTCTTGGCTCGCTCCGGGATAAGGACTTTTCAGGTCTTACCGTATTCTGGCTGGGCTCCAGAGGATTGGATCTTTTGACCAGATAGTACTGCGTCTTTTCCCTCCTCGAAATTTGCTTACCTACATAGTACTATGTACAGGGAGTGCACGGTCCGCTGCCACGTGTCTGCGCTGGTCTCCTGGTAGAAGGCGGCGCCTCGGAAGCTCAGGCATGGGAAAACTGGCTCGCCCCGGCTCTTGCCTCTGCCCTTGTCCTCTGGCCAGGATTGTCCTCTGCTGAGCTGGCTCTGGGGCCTGCCAGAACTGATCGAGCATGGCTTTTTCATCGCCTCAAAGAGGACTCGTGCTCACACAAAGAAGTGCCGTTGCTAACTCTAATAGAACAAATCTTACGCTTACAAGAAGTGCTACTCCGTACTACGGAGTATGTAAAGTGCTAAACAGACCCCACAAGAGCCTTGTTGCTGTTGGCGGCAAATGGAAAGGTGTGACGTTACTGCCGGCGAGTACGGAGTGGGCATCGGCTGCAGACGAGCTGCGCGGTTGTCCTCTGGCTTCTCTCCATGTTCTCCCTTGGTTCTAGACGCCTTGGGAAAAGAATACGATTGCTCTCGAGAGTTGTGGACGAAAGTAGGCAGCCCTATCTAGCACGGTTAGAATAGGACATATCATTGAGTTTCCTGGAGCTGAGAAAAAGGGGCAGATGAAAGAGTTGGCGGGGCTTGTTGGCGGGATTAATCAGCATTCAGGAACACTAATTGCAGAATATGGAAGGAAGTTGTATGAGCGAGTCACAATAGGTAAAGAAAAACGTACACTTGTGAGTTGTACAAAGTCATTCAAGTTGGAGTACACCTCCAAGAGGATGTTATCACACGCGTCTACGGAGTAGATACCATATCGGTTGTTGTATTCCGCGTACGAGTAACAACACTACTCTTAGTCTGGTCGGGACGAAAAGGTTTAGCTATCTATTAGTTGATATATTGTCCTTCTTGCGCATCACACAGTACGGAGTACTACCGTTCCCTGCTCTTGCAAGAAGGACGGTATTAGGGTCTTAGTATTGGCGTCGGCAGTTACTCCGTGCATGGTACGTTCCTTGATTAGACGTAAAACGGTCCGTTGTCACTCGTACTCGTACTAAACATTTATTATGTCAGCATCGTTGAAGCCAGTGCCAAACAGGACACTTTTGTCCCGAATGACTCAGCCGGACTTTGGGCTTTGTGCTCTGACCCGAAAGGACAGCCAGCCAATCACGTCCTTGCTTCTATCGGCTTCCACACCTTTCACCCCCACCGCCACCAAGTTTCTGTCCTCCTCTTCCCCGCCGACTTCCCAAAGACAAGACCAGCACACAATTCGTGAGCCTCGCCAGCCATCTTGCTCTCTTTTTATCCAGCATTCTCCGACATTCTTACCTGCATCCATCTCGCACTCCCCTCGCACTCCTCTCTCCCTCTCCTCAGACTCTCAGACTCTCAGACTCTCCCTCAGACCACACCCCACTTTCATCATGTCGAGCCTCGACTGGGACCACGTCACCAAGATCGGCAGCAAGAACCGCGGCGGTGCTGCCCAGCGCGAGACCGTCGTCAAAGGCCGCGCCGCCATCAACGCCGCACAGCGCTCCGGCGCCGTCATCTCCACCGAGAAAAAGTTTGCGGCCGGCAACAGCACGTCCAAGCCCGGCGTCGAGGGCCAGCATCTGACTCGCGTCGACCGCTCCGATGACATTGTCAAGGTCAAGCAGGTCGGCAAGGATGTCGGTGCTATCATCGCCGACCGCCGCGGCAAGATGGAGCCCAAGCTGTCCCAGAAGGATCTCGCCGACCGCTGCAACACAAAACAGGCCATTATTGCGTCCATGGAGCGCGGCGAGGGCCAGCCCGACCAAAAGGTCCTGGGCGCCATTGAGCGCGTCCTTAACGTCAAGCTGCGTGGCAGCGACATTGGCAAGCCCAAGTTTGAGAAGAAGAAATAGACGAAGAGAATACGACTTTTTTTTCTACATAAAAAGTACAAAGGCAGACGGAGGTGGTGACCAATGTACAATGGACTGGAAAATGGAAAAGGGACAATGGGCAAAGGATAAAGGATGGTGATTGGTGATTGGTGTGGGATGCTGAATGAGAACTCGACTTTTGTTTGGCGTCTCACACGCATCTCGATTTGGGGTTTGCCCTGCTCCTCGTCCTTTTTTCTGGATTTTATTTTCTTACTGGAAGCAATGCATTTTGAATCTCGACACACCTAACCAGTCATTAGCGACATACAACTCTTTTTTTTTTTTGCTCATTCTCTTTCCTTTCGGCTTCCAGAGGCGTTTATGCGGTATGCATCAGGGCTCCTCGCAACGGTTGCCGGCTGTCTCTGTTTCCGTTTTTCGTCAACGGGAATAGAACATTGGATTTGGGAGACCTTTGTCTGGACTTGTAGAGGAGTGTAGAGGCTGCGAGGCCTCTCTACATAGACAAATAGACCTTTCGTATCGTCGTTTCATTATACGTCTCTCTATACCAAAAGAATGCTTAATAATGTCCTTGTATATTCCAAAGGCAAAAACATGATGCTATGTAGTATGGCCAACAACCCAGATAATAATGAACAGCAATAATGAGATATACTATGCCCCTTGCAATAAAAAAAAAACTCCGCCAAATGCATACCTCCTGGGTCTTTTTGTTTTTTGTTTGTTTTCAGCTTGCTTCCAGACACTTCAAGACAGGCTCTCCACACGAGCCTGTAGTGCCGTCTTGCTCGGCACAAAGTCTGGCAGCATAATGATAATTTCCCGACCACCCATGCTGATAATCTGTATCCACTGTGGTGCCACCTCCTTGGCCAGAAGTCGCACGCACGATGCAGCCTCCTCGCGGGAAACAGGCAGGCGGAGCGAGTCCTTGATCTTGGTGAGAATCGCCACCATGCCGAATGAGACCCGGCTCTGGTGGCGCGCCGATGTGCAGAGCATGCAGAGCACATCGGCAATGTCACAGGCTCGGTGCAGCGCCGCACGCCGCTCCAGCACTTCCGGTGTAGGCGGCATGATACCGGCAGCCTGCTGCTGTGTCCGCTGAAGCTGCCGGTACCGGATGCGGTCCAGCAGGCTCATGGGCGCAGCAGGGGTCGTCGGCTGAGAAGCAGCTGTCTTGAGCGCCTCGGCCTCCTTGGCCTCCCTCTCCTGCTTTTCCTGCTTTTTCAGGGCAATTCCGTTCATCAGCTCCTCGAGCGTGCGTTGTCCCTTGGCCCGCACAGCCGAGGTCTGCAACAGCGACGTGCACTTGGTGATGGGCGCCTTGGGCAGACTCTGGATAAACTGCTTGACGTCGACATTGCTGCTGCCCTCCTGCCGGACCGCGTCAGACCACAGCTCACGGAGACGCGCGGCAAAGGCGTCGTCGAGTTCGCGGCCGAGCGTGCTGGTGCAGCCGGCCGTCGCCGTCGAGGGCAGCTCAATGCAGATCTTGCCGCGGCTGTAGTCTGACAAGAAGAGACCGAGATCGCATCCACTCTTGTCACCATTGCTACCCTTGCTATTGGGTGGCTGCCCGGCAACCACGCCAATGCAACGCTGCACATCCTCTAGCGTGACTCTTCGCTTGCCCCAGGCCTGGGCCACGCTCGGGCAGAGCTCGCGGATGTCGACAGGCGCATGGCTGCCGTGGTGGGCGTAGTGCAGTGCGAGTGCCTTGGCAAAGGCGCTCTGCAGGCGCAGCAGATCGAGGAGTTCCGTGGGCAGGACGGCACTGGGGGCACCGAGATTGCCAGCAGGCTCGTCGTCCGTCTCACCGGTCGTCTCGCAGGGTGTTGTGGGGGCCGTGCTGGCCGGCCGAGGCGAGGAAGACGTCGACCGCGGGAGAGCCGAGGGCAGACGCGACTGCGAGGGCCGCAGATTGAGGCGCGAGAGGAGGCGGCTGGTGCTCTTTTCAGCGCAGTCGTCGGAAGAAGAGGCGTCGTTGCAGGCATTCTTCTGGTTGGCCGGCGACGGAGAGGAGGGAGGGAAAAAGGAGATGATTGAGACGGGGGCAGACGGGCGGGAGCGCTTGGAGGACTTGGAAGGAGTTTCGTCAGACTCGGCAGCAGCCCGTCGCTTTCGCGAGGCCGTGGAAGGTGGCTGCTGAGATGCGGCGGGGATTTCAATGGTGATTTGCGTTTTTTGTAGTTTTTGTGAGTTTTGCGAGTTTTGCAGTTTCTGTGGCTTCTGTGGTTTCTGTTCCTTCTGTTGCTGGGCCATGAATCGCTCGGCAATCGCGTGGGTCGTGCTTGCCGTCGCCGTTGTCGCCTTCTTGGACGAGGAAGGCACGACTCGCTTCGATACGCGGCCGAAGCTGTCAATGCCTCGGACTACAGTAGCGGCAGTCGCACCGGAGCGCGTCGACCGTGCCTGACGAGCCATTTTTTTTTAAAAAAAATTGAGGGTTTGAAAGAGTTTTGCGTGGTCTTGGTCTTGCCAAGGAGAAAATTTAGTTGGGAAGGCACGATGGTAAATGCGAAGATGCTCTGAATGAGTGAATGAAGACTAGAGAGCTTCAGTGAAAAAGGCAAGAAAGGCAGATAGCTGTGGAAGTAAAGAAGAAAGAGCGACTTGTGAGACAAGAGAGAATGAGAAGAGAAAGAAAGTAAAAATGGAGGGAAAGAAGGACCCTGAACAGATTTGTGGTGCTGAAGCCTTTTCTCTATTGAGCATTGTCTCCATTGTCTCCACTGATGGCCAAATAGGTTCCACAACCGCGTCTTGATACGCGACGCGGGACGCGTTGAGTGGTGGAGTCGCGCACTCGCGTATCTTGTGCCAGTACGCAGCAACGCAGTACTCCGTAATCGACGCGCTATCAGGAGGCAGCTTGTCCATGGCAAGCTCCATGAGAGCCAATCGATGTGTAATCGTTCAAGTAGACTTCTTTTCTGTAGAGTGGTTTTATTTTGTATTTTATTATTAGATCATATTATTTGTATATTATTTATTTTACTTTTTAGTCTTGATCAATCTCCACTCTCTGAATGCACAAAGTTGCTTTGTAGGCAATTAAGATTGGTATTCATAAGCAATAGTCTGTGTCAATTTGACATGAATCCTCTCCCAGGCTACCTCGAGCGTCCCAGGATACAGAATGGTGAACAGAGAGAAAAAGGAGGGGGGGAAATGTGAAAGAAAAGGAGTGGAAGGAGTGGAAGAGAGTGAAAAAAGAGCAGCCAGCTGTCAAACATGATCAAAGTAATGGTGCTTCATCGGCAGATGCGTCGTTGATGATGTACTCGTAGTGTTTCCTAGTTTCGCACCCATCCCGTTTCGGGCTGAGCAAGAACAAAGACAAAAGATCCGACTGGTAAAATGGAAAAGCAATAGAAGAAAAAGAGAATACGAAAAAATTAGGAAATCCCCCAACCCCAAACACCACTAAATGCAAATCCTGTTTGATCCTTTCTTTGAAAGGAAAAGACTGGAAAAAAAGACAGCCGTGGAAAGGATGAAAAATGCATCGAAAGGGCGACATGAAAAGCATTATGAGCTTAGTGAAAGGCCGAGGCCACGACGCTCTTTTGCACAGAGGGCCAGTTCTCAGTGCTCCGGCAGCCTACCGGACTTGGCGGCGGTGGTGCCGGGACCGTGTAGTCGTCTTCAAGAATGGTGTAGACAGGGCGGCTGCTGTCGCCTGTTTCGCGGGGCACTGCAGAGGACGCCATCTCGAGCGTGGCGCTGAGGCTGGCAAATAGGTCGGTAGTCGTGAGAATGTGCAGATTCTTATTGTTTCGCCGCGAGGACGACGGAGAGAGGACGTGGCCGGGCATGATGATAATGGCTGGCGTCTGGGCGGTAAGAGAGCAGGGTGTAAGCTCGTCTAGCTAAGAGATGGTCAGTGTTGGCTACTACATAGTATAAGAGAGACACGACAGAAAAGGACGTACCAGACGATGGAAGTTTAGTCGCAGCTTGTACAAGATGTTTTTTTTTCTTGAAAGGTTGACGGCTACTGCTGTGATGAGAGACTTGCTGAAAAGAGGCGAGACAAGTGTGATGTAGCTGTGAGAGGAGTGATTAAGAGAAGGAGAAGGGGAGAGAAGAGAGAAGAAGAGAATTAAAAAAAGGAAAGACGGTCCGATGGGGTATGTGTCGGTTTTGTAGGCGAGCTGGTCTCTCAGCAGAGCGTTTGCTAATTTGAGAGCAGAGACTTTTGGTTGGATACGAGAATGTGTCCTTGTACGAATCGGAGATGGGAAGAAAGGGGCAAGAGACACAAGGGAAGGATAGCGAAGCGAGGCAGACAGGAGGACAGGAGATTGGGAGGATATGGTGTAGGAGGAGGAGGAGGACAGGATTTGAGAAAAAGTACCAGAAATAAATGACAGGAAATGACCCAAGCAGAAAGGGATCGCGTGGCTGAGTGTGGGAGGACGAGGAATGAAAGCACGATCTAGAAATGGACAGCCTGTAGTACGTATACGGCGTACTCGTAGAGTTGTGTCCGTTGAGTGCGCTGTACGCAACAAGAAGCGTGTATGATGTGTAAGAGAGAAAGAAGGGGTGTTTAAGAGGGTAAAGGTGAAAGGGGAGGGGCGTGTGTATGAGAGACGTGAGGAGAGAGAGGAGAGTTGGGAGTTGGGTGGGAGAGAGAGAGGGGAGGGGGGGGCGGACAAGCAAGAAGAGGAAGGATGGATTAAGGATGGATTAAGAATACTTTGCTACGTATACAGCTTTGAGCATCAATACGAAGAAGGGCACCGAGCTCACAGCTCACACCCTCTCCCCCCCACACCCCAACACAAACATTGCACAAGAGAGTACAAGCAGAGCAGGCAAACAGAGTAGGCGAATAGGACAGGCGGGCAGGGCAGGCGAACCAGGCAAACAGGCAAGCAAACAGGAGATGGGCAGACAGCAGATCTGTCTCCCCATTCCCTCCCCCCCGCGGAACGAAGGAGAAGCGGAGGGATTTTCGTGGAACTATTTGGGTGGGAACGAGGCGGGAGAGAAGCCGTTGGCTAACTAGCCGTACGGAGTAGCCCCAGCGTTCCCAAGTGTGTCTCTCTCCCCCAGAAGGGGGTAGAAAGATGGGGGAGGGGGGAGTGTACTTGTGGGTATACGAGTAGGGTGAGTACAAACGTGCACAAAGTACTCTGAACATTAGTCACATTCTTGTGCTTCTGATTCGGACATGCTCATACGAGTCAAGAGCAAATCACCGTCCTGAATGGGCGAGAGACCCTGGCTCATACAGGGAGTACGAGCACAGAGTACTCGTACTATGTACGTGGACAAGTGCGGTGCACTCGTACTGGGTACGAGTAGAGTATGGGGGACAAATAAGACGGCGTACTGACAGGCGGACGCAAGGGAAGAAGAAGGAGGTTTAATTAAGTACGGGGTAAGCCACCAGGGAGAAAGCATCTGCACAGTATTTCCTGGGGTATCTTCTTGTATTGGTTCTACCAGTACGAGCACGTACGAGTACGGAGTACGCTACTCGTTCTTTTTTGTATTGGTACATGCATGCCAGAGGTTGCAGAAAGCCTTTTGTGGGGGGGATGTTTCGGTCGCCTCGTAATGGCTTGCCTTTTCCCGCCTGTCAGGCACGGCAGCAGGAAGAGCAAAGGATGTGGGGGTGTTATGTACACTGTACTGCGTACGGAGTATACAGGGTACAATGTACGCAGTTGTGGACTTGTTGTGTGCCGTTGTGTGCTTCGTATTCTGCCTGCATTGCTCACACTCGAACCTGTGTTGTAATCGGCCGTCTTTGTGCACGAGTGAGCGTGCGAGTACGAGTATGAGTACGAGTACATGGTGCACACACTGTACATACACCTCTTATCTTGTAACTTTGTATACTCATTTCTTTTCGGCACTTCCTTGCCAATCTGCACAGCCCTGTTATCTCGTTGCTGCCAGCAAATCCAGTTGGGGAAACGTGGCAATATGACAACACTACTCCGTACACAGTCATCGTCGTCTCTGCCGTTCTGGCATCAGAAGCAAGGTTGCAGTGAGTCTACGTGTACAGACCACGGCTGACAAAAGAGACCATTCTCTCCCTCTCGCCTTATTCTCAGACGACTCTACTCACCGACGAGACAGCACGCGACGCTCTCGTAAGTCCATCTCAGCACTCGCCTCCTCCTTACGAGAGTACTCGTATTGTCTGTGTGGAGATTAGCGTGTTGCTGAAAGGGGGAAAAGACGGGGGTGGATTCTGTTCTGTAGTTCTATGGTTCTGTGGGTACAATGCCTGAATGCGGTCGTCTGTCTTGCCCATGGCGAATAGGATTTCGGTCGATGCCAGGACAGGCAGTGTCAGGATCCAAAACATGCCAGCCATGGATGTCGTACTCCGTTTGTGCTGGCCACGGACAGAAAGAAAAAGAAGCCCTAAAAGGAGAGGGGAAAAGAGGGACCTCAGAAACCAGAAAGCAAAAACCAAAGAGGTGAGAACAACACCGAGAAATCCGCGCGGCAGAGAAGCGGTGAAACGGAGTCTGGGAAACGCTCCCGTTTGTCTCCTTGACGCCGAGAATGATGCCTCGCACTGAAAAGGAGACATTCTGCGAGAGAGAGAGAGAGAACATGATGGGACAGTGTGAATACGAACAAATAAAAGAGCCGAAGAGATCCCTCCCAGAGACTGAGATGACTCCGTCTGGTATCAGCTGGATCTTCCAGAACCATCCATTTATCCCCGGACCGATCCTCTGCCAAAAATTCGTACTATGTATGAGTCAAGGATTTCACTCTTGGATTCATACTGCACATGGATTTTTTTGGTTGGATGTCTACGTAGAGACATGGGCATCAACGGATGGGTTTGCCATTGATAGAGTTCTGGGCTGGAGAGGCAAGTGCGTACTCACTCTGGATCACGGATGTCCGTACATTTACGTAGAGGATTTGGGCATCAAGGGTGAACAGGCAACCACGTGATATCACCAGTACATTTCATCAAACTCTTGGACTACCGTGAGACGCGTTATTTGCCAGGGTACTACTTACACAGGGCTGTGCTTTCACTCTAGTTGGAAAAAAACAAGAAAAAAAGAGTATTATCTTCATGGTCCTCCGTCGGATGACAGTCCGTCGTTTATCATGCAGAGTCTGTCTTATGGCTATGCACTTCCCGTCCAACGGAACACAGCCAAGCCTACACCCTCCTGTTTGCCGGAAGCAATCTAATTATAGAGATGGCGAGGCGAGATGGGTAAAGAGAGGCGGGACAGAGGAGAGGAAGAATACGCAGTAGCATAATGGTAAAAAGATACAGTAGAGAAACCCAATCAGTTGTTCAGCTTGTCAGCTTGTCCGCTTGTCCCCTATGCCTCGTTATCCAGCTTGTACGCCTTGACTGCCGTTCCTGCCCAAATCATGGCCTCGTCCTCCTCGCTCATGGTGGCCATGTAGCACACTTTGGCCACGATCAGACGCCACTTGTCCCAGGCACCAGCCTCTCTATTCGAGAGCACACGGCTCAGAGACGTCTCGGCAAACGTCTCGGTCATCGTATCGGCGGTCGTCTCGGCGTCTGTCTCGGGCTTGGGCGCTTTCTTGGGCGCAAACGCCGCCGTACAGACGGGCCAGTCGCTGGCAAACATCAGCCGCGAGGCCCCAAAGGCGGCCAGCATGACGGAGAACCAGGCCAGCGTGGCCGAAAAGATGGCGCTCGCCGACTGGTCGAGCAGCACCTCTGGCATCTCGGAGAAGAAGCCCGACACCTTGACAAAGACGTGATCCGGGCTGGTTCGGCCGAGGGCGAACATGGTCTCGCGCCAGACACCGAAGCCGCGGTCGGCGGTGGGGTTGAGGACGGTCAGGTCGGGCTTGGCGAGGTGGTTGATGACGAGGACGACCTTTTCGGCGTCGGGCACGTCCTCGCCGTGGACCCGCTCGAGCAGTGCAACGACCTCGTTCATCTGGGTGCGGCCGCGGCGGTGCTGGTCGACGCCGAGATCAAAGGAAAAGCCGCGCCGGCCCAGCAGCTTGAGGCCGGCCACAAAGTCGTCCGTCAGCATCGTGCCGTGCGGCTTGTCCTGCAGCAGATACCGGAAGCCACGCACGCGCGGCCACGCCAGAGGTCCGGCTGCCTCCTGGACGGCGTCCAGGTAGCGCTCGAGCGCAGCCTCGCCACTGTGCACGGGCGCCCACGGCACGAGGGCGAGACAGCGCGCCCTCTTGGCGGCGGCCGAGGTCGCGTCGGCCTCCTTCTCGATAATGTTCCGCACAAAGCGCACTTCGGCGAGGGGCTCGGCCCAGTCGCTGCCGTCGCCGCCATTGACGCGGTCGGCCTCGACAAAGACGTAGCCGACGCGTGGGGCCGAAGAGATGAGCGAGCGGGCGCTGTCCTTGTCGGCTGCCCGGTCTTGGAGTGTCTCGAGACAGGGCGTCTCGATGGCCTCGATATAGTCGTCCTGCGCACACCGCCGGGCCAGCACGTGATCTGGCTTGCACCAGGCCAGGTTCTGCAGGTCGTCCGAGTCCCAGAGGTGAATGTGCGAGTCGATGATAAAGGGGGGCGACGACATGGCGGCGGTTGAGTGATGGTTGGGTGATGGTTGAGTGATGATCGAGTCTGTGGTGTCTTTGCAGAGAGGAAAAGGTTAAGCGAAGAGGGGAAGCTAAGATGGAAGCAAGAAATGGTAGGAGAGGAGACTGGGGACAGGAGACAGGAGGAAGGAGGCAGGACAAGAGACAGGGAAGGAACGAAGAGCGGAGGCAATTATAAAATTGGGTACTCTGGACCAACGTACGAGTAGGAGGAGGAAGCTGCTCGAGGTCGATAATCTCTTGAAACTGCAAGAGCAGCGGGGTCGTTCCTTCTCTTTTCTGTCGTGCGAGGACGCTGCAGATCAAGCTGCCCCGCCGTGACCGTCCGCTGAGCGAATCATGTGGACCTAAATATAGCGGTCAAGCACTACAAGATTACAAGCGAATTACAGGAGAAGGAACAGAAAGACTACAGAACAAACACAACAAAAACACAGCACTGGATCATCATGTTTGGAATTGTCTTATGAATAATAAATCTATCTATCCATTATGGCTGTCAGAAACATACGGCTGCGAGAATGGCCAAGTTAGCCGTCTGTCTCTACTGCAACTCCAATAGGTTCTTCCATGGCTGGCATCTTTGAATAAAAAGGTCGAGGGTCCATGGCTTGTCATCCTCAGCGGGTCCATCTCTCGGTTCAAGAGTGGTGCTGTGGCAGTACACTGGTCGAAGACAATATGTGTGGAGGGCTCTTCTCAAGAGACAGGAGACGAGGTGGCATGCGAACAAAAAGGCAAAGAAAAAGCAGGAGACAAAGGAAAGGCAGGCAAGAGAGAAGAACAAGAGTGCCCTGTTCTCCGTCTCTCTCTGTATGGGGCCGCAGTATCGACCCAGCTGGTGGTATTTGTCATTAGTATTTTTTTATGTTCGTTTTCGTCTTTGTTTTCTTGTTTCTTTGCTTTTGAAAAAAAGGACAGTTGGGGGAATGCAAGAAGCACAGAAAAGAAACCAAACGTCTCTCTTGCAGACATGACTGGGAAGCAGATGCAGACAGAGATCCCGAGCTGTCTCTCCAGAAGAGGCAGAGCAAGGCCAGCCTGATGCGTTTGACAAGAGACCACGTCTGCTATGCCTGCTTCCCTGCCATTGTGCTGCAAGAAAACGTGTCAATGTCACGAACCAGAAAAATCGCACTTGAAGCAGGCCCTCTTTTTTTTTTCATTTTTCTCATACTTCTTCATCTTCACGAGCCTGTTCTTTCTTTTTTGTCAACTTTCTTCATTCTCGACCATCTTTCTTCCGCGGCTCGGTAAAAAGAGTGAACCGGACACGCGGGGAGAGTGTCTGCCAAGGAGTGGAAGCAGGACACGACATCCGGTGAATGAGATCTTCAGTCGTCTAGCCTCATCATGTCACTCTTCACTCACGACCGCACCACGATGCCGTTGCGGCGTGCCGAGTGCGGAGACGCCTCGCTGTCGTCATCCGACGACGACGAGCACGAGTCCTCGTAGCCACAGCGCGTGCCGCCACAGTCGATGCGCACGCGGTCTCCCTTGCGGGTGATGCCGTAGCGCTCACACGTGCAGGAGCTGTAGTCGGAGCTCGGCGTGGAGTAGCCCGAGACACTCGAGTAGGCACCGCCACCGCTGCTGCTGCTGCTGTCGCCCTGGCTGCTGAAGCCGCTCGTGCTGCCGTCGTCGGACGAGTAGGCAATGTCGGAGCCGTCCAGCGACGACACTGGCGACCCGTTGCTGAGCACGCCCATGTCGGCCGTGATATAGGCGTCCTGCTCACCGTAGGCGCCGTAGACGCCACCGTAGCCGTCGTCCTCGTACAGCACCTCGTCGCCCTCGCCGAGACCAGATTGCGCCAGACGCTCCGAAAGCTCGTCGAGATCGTAGTCGCCCGACGACAGGATGTGGCGGGTGGCGTGCGGCGACTGCGGCTTGGGCGCCTTGATCTGGGAGATGGACAGCGGCCGGCCTTTGGGGATCTCGGTGAGGGAGAGCTTGACGCGCTCCTTGCGGTGGTGACGCGAAGACGAGTTGCTGGTGGTGGTGGCGGCGGCGGCAGCGCTGCTGCTGCTTGTCTTGGCATGTGAGCTGCCGTGAGAGCCGGACGATGACTTGTGGCTGCTGCTGTGGTGGCGACTGCTGCCGGACGAGGAGGACTTGGTCTTGGCGACGTCGAGGACGTTGAGCTCGCGGCCTGTGGTGGGCTCCGTGGTGGACTTCTCGTTGGGGTTGTGGGAGATGTGGTAGCCGTCCAGGATGTAGTAGTACCAGTAGCGCTGGCCGGGCTCGAGGGTGTTGCCCTGGAAGCGAAAGGTGCCCTTCCAGGAGCCCGACTTGGAGGACTTGGTGTCCTTGGAGAGCGGGAGCTGACCGACGTAGTTGTCCCAGGAGCCGAGAAGGTGCACGGTCTTGACGCTGGAGGAGACCCGCAGAGAGAAGGAGAGCTGAATGGTCGACATGTTTGAAAAAATAAAGAAGTTGATAAAAAAAATTAAAAAGATGGAACAGGCCGTAGAATGCCAATTAGAAGAGAGAAAAAGAAAGATGAAAAACAAGAGAAAAAGCTGCGATAGCTTTTCTGTAGCGGATCAAAAAGGTTGATTTGACCGTTGGATTTCCCCAAACCAGGATGTACACCTGAAAAAATGACTGCAAGGAGAAGAGCAGAAAGTTTGGGCGAGCAAGAGAAAGCACAGAATTTGGATACGAGTATTAAGATAATTAGGATGCAGACTTGACCAGCAAATCTACGAGTAGTGTAAGAGTAGAGGAAATGAGAAAGGAGCAGGAAAAAATGTTCAGAAAAGTGAAATGAATAATATGAGTTTTTTTTTATTTGTTTGATGTGATGAATATTAAGCAGAGACCGGCTCTGAGGGAATTGGGAATTGGGAAGAAGGAAGGGGGGGGGAACACCCGAAAAAAACAAAGACTGGCTTTGGAGGATTGAAAACTTGCTAAAGAAGAAAAGAAGAGAAAAAGAGAAACAAAAAGAAGAGACGGGCGTCTACAATATATACTAGGTAGGCCAGAGGACAGGACCCTCTTGACCAAGCAAGGCCAGCCGCACTCCCGCCTGTTAGTGCACGAGGTGCCACAGAGAACGAGAGAGGGTAAAGGGTGGAGGGTATACAAAAAGGTACTGCTGCGAGGACGGCATCGTCTGCTGAGCGTACATTCGTTGACAAGCGAGACCAAGAGACCAGAGAGACCAGAGGAGGGGTGGTGAGAATGCAGACGACCAGCCAATGACGGGTCGGCAGCTGGGTATGTTGGGACTGTGAGTGGATAGTCCGACCTTGTCTGGTGGATCCCGAGCTGCACGTCGATCGGCAATATCACATTATCACAGAGGAGTGAGAGGGGAGAGAAGAGGGGAGGTGAGGAGGAAATGAAGAGGCAGAGATGGACGACCGAGAAGGTTCCTGCGCTACTGCATGGTGGGCGGCTACAGCTAGAACTGTGACTAGGGTGAGGAGGCAGGCGAGGATAGGACGAAGAGGTCTTTGAAGGGGGACATGAGAAGAATGAGGAAAAAGGAGGAATACAGAGGAAAAGCGGAAGAGAAGCAAACCAGATAGCAAACGGGCGTCTAAAGCGATACCGCTATTGGATGAGTGATGGGATCCACAGTGATGATGCAAGATGATTGGCTACCATCCCATATGGGTCCACACTCACCACAGATGGCAGCAGCCAATCACAAGGCTGAGAGCAACGCCCTCTCTCCATCCTTGCACGTCTTGCACGTCGTACTCGGTGCTCGTAGGCGCTGCCAAAAATAAGCATTTCTGTGTGCTGTGTACTATGTACTCGTGGTAGACAAACAAATAAACACGGACAAGAGAGGAAACAATGATGGAGAAACCTGTCCTTGTGCAGGGTTCTCGTGCACCACTACATCACTGCATTACGCAGTCATCGGATGCATGGCCAAGGGGGATGATAGCGACAGTGACGGATATGCTCCGCTGTAAGATTCTGTCTGCCGGTCGATGGAGGATTCACGGCATAGCAGGCATGCGCCTTTACATATTCGCAGCAGAGTGTGCAGACGACACAAAGCGACACAAAGGGGTCAGCCCCAGACCGAAAAGCAGCCCGACATGGGCAACGAGAATCATTCCTTTCCCGGTCGTCTCAGCGAGTACGTAGCACCCGGGGGATCAAGGGCCTAAGGACCAACACTCTGCGCTCTCACACCTCTTCCAAGGACCACTCGTCCCCGGTCGGCATCTGCCGCTTTGCCGTCCGCTCTGGACTATCGTAGTAGGATGGCGACGAGGACAGCAATACGTACAGAGTACTCCGCACACGTACACGGCATGCATTTGGAGGAGCAGCAGTCTCCTGCAAGGTCCTATCTCGAACTCCATCCACCTCGGTCCTTTCGCCAGAATGAGATGGCCATATGACCTCCATCCTGGCCTGCATGTTCAGTGGCTGCATGCCTCCTTCCTTTCCGGACTTTCTCCGGGCGGTTTCCTTTCTTCTTCTCTACTCGCTCTCTAACCTATGGCCATAGCCGCCCCTGCTCATCTGTTTCCTTTCCCCTCAGACTACTGCATGGCATTGGTGTGAGTAGCACTGGCGGTTATTCTCCTTTGCTTCTATCGTATACGTACTCTAGATGTCTGGAAAGGCAATCTTTCCCTGGAACGGATGTCTGCGTCATGTCTGTTGGGTGTTGGCATGTTTGTCTTTTTCTATCTTCTTTGAATTTTTTGTATTCTGTGAAGAGGATATTTGTCATCCGTCATGTACATCGCAGCTTCCCTTTCCAAGCAACAAGAATGGAAAGAAGGAAAATGGCATGACATGCGTAGAAAGGGAAGGCACATTCGCCTCGAAATGGATCCCGTTTAGGAAGGATGGCTTTGGAAGCACAAAATCCTGCCCATAGTATTCGTACGAGAAGAAACTAGAAGAAAACATTGCCCTTTTACTTTTCTTTTCCACAATAATCATTGCATTCTTCACAGCCTTTTTTTTACTTTGCTGTTTTTCTTTTCTTTTTCCCTTTTTGGAACCAGATTATCTTGTCATTGGTATCCTCCTATTGTTAAATAAAAACATTTGTCTGAGAGCAGCTGTCCAAAATTGGAATCGATTGGAAGAAAATATTCAACATCCAAACATGGACTCCCTCATCTATCATAACTGCACCGAGAGAACCATGCTGTCACAGACACTCCTGTCGTCTCATCGACTCAACGAGAACACCACGATGAAGCCAACTAGCCACTCTCTAAAAATGCCGCTCCAGATAGGCAGCCAATCCAGTCCTCTGCAAAGCCTGTCCGACAACAAAATGTGGTCTGGAAATAGAACGGCCGGCAGCTTTTCCACAGGCGCGCTTCCTGCGGAAAGAATGGCAGACAATGTGCACCTGGCCCATCGCGGCATCGAAAATGATCGTATCTGGAATACATGCGGAAAAATCGGCGGAATTTAGGCATCGCCGTCGAAGGAACAGTCATGGAATCAGATAACCCTGACAACTTGTCAGAGACGAGCTTCGTCCATCCAAGATACTGAAACTCTGAATGTGGCCAAACAGCAGGACGGAGCAAAAAAACAACTGCTAGATGGCCATTTGCCTGGTAAGACTCTTCTTTTCCTTTCTTCTTTTTTTCGCACACGAGTTCTTCTAGAATATGAAGTTCATACAGTTCTTTTCTAGGAAAACCAACCCTCTCAACGACTTTACCATCTCCATCGCAATGCCTACCCACGGCAAACGCATCTTCCTCCCATGGCAGAGCAGACTCCTCGAGATCCGACAGCACAATACCCCAGGCCACTGAACACAGACCAAAGTGGAAGCTCGTTGGCACTCGTTGGGTACCTGCTGCACGAGCTCCAGTTTCAGATGCAACTTTGAATAGCCTCGACTTCTTGGATCGAAAATATGAGGCTGGAGATGCATCCAATGCAACAGAGACAAGGCCGTCTGGAGAAGGATACGACTCTAACCAGCATACTTGTGTGCATCCAATTTCTCATGTGTCCAAAGCTCCGTGTGCATCGAAGAAAATTAACCAGCCACCAAGACTCATGGGCCCTATTGCACCCTTTCCGGCCGCCCTCTCGTCATTGAGCATGTCTCTGATCCTGGCTGGCGGCATAGGCATGCCCAAGCTTACAGACGTGGCCAGGGAGCCTGTTCCTCGACCAGTCTCGGCATCCCTGACATCTCTAAAAGTAGAGAGATCCGATACCCCGTTGCCAACTGATGGCATGTCTGTGTTTGAAAACCAGCTCTCCATTTCTCCCACCAAGTCCACCAAACCTCCCAACAATGCGACAGAAAATACACAGATACAACCAACAAACTCCGTCATTGACTTGTCATGGCTCTTTGATACGCCCACCGTGGAAGTTGCAGCACTTCCTTGTCATGTTCCGTCAGTCAAGACCATTCCGATGTCTTATTCTCAGGCTGCACTCCTCACGCCCGAGAGTTCCAGCTCGTCGCTAGTGCACAAAGCCAGCTCCATCAACGAGCTTGCAGCTGACACATTGGCCACATCAGTCAGATCCAACTCCGTGTCGGGCACGGTCGTGATCCAGCCGATGGCCTCGGCAGGCACGCCAGATATTTCGAGATGCTCACTAAAGGAGCGGATCAGCCTCTATGAATCACTCAGTCAACCCGATGAGTCTGGCCTGAAACTGCCCAAGCGAAGGACAGCAACGTCACAGACACGAATTTCAACTACACACTGTCCAGAACAGGGCAAGACGGAAGGCACAAAGGCAAGACTGAGGGGAGTATGGCGCCGCATTTCCCGCTCTCGAGAGCACACGTCCGACTCCGCCAGCCTGGATGTTGCCGAGAGCACGCATAGCAAGCATGAAAATGAAGACAAGCGAGACAAGAGCGTTGAGGAGAGCAAGCTTAGCAATGACGACGCTCGAGCCAGCATTCAAGGGGTAGAGCCCGATCGTGGCAGTCCGAAGCAGCCTGCACCTGTTCCGGCACTCGGCCCGAACCTCGGACGCGGTGGCCGCCTTGGCAGTGGAGGCAAGTCACAGACAGGCGAGAACAATGCTCAGCGCCGCATCCTCAGCTGGGGCCGTGGCCTGCGAAAATGGAGCAAAGGTAGCAAAGACAGCAAAGACAGCAATGACAGCAATGACAAAAAAAGTGAAGGACAAGGCAACAGCATAGAGTGTTCAGACGTAAATGAGGGATACAATAGAGCTTCAGGAAATGTTGCTTTTGTTGGGGTGCAATGCAATCTTGAGCATCCACGTCCTGTCCGCGGGGATGACCTGGACAAACTGGCCAGTCTCTGCAAGAACCGGGTTGGCATGACGACCGGGCTAGCCGGGCCAGAAAAGCAGAAGCAGTGAATGGAGGTGGAAAGAGACTGTTATATATATAGGAAGAACTGGGACATTGGTATCCAAGTATGTATTTCTACTGCCTATTGTCCAAGGCGAGGCTTACATAGTAGCACATTGCTCAAGCTGTCATTATATCCTTTTACTCTGCAAGCTTGTTTATTCAAAAGCCGCATATATACAATAAAGAAGACCTTAACAGAGGCAGAGGATGATTTGAGAGAACAGTAAAAACAAGTGGACGGCACCTATGCCGAAGCAAGGCCCATACCGCGGGCGATCTTGCGGACGAGGGCCTTTTTGAGGTACCACTCGCGGGCGAGGGAGCGGGTCATCTTGGCGAAGAGGGGGGCGCTGATGTGGCCGTGCTCGACGGCGCGGCCGAGCATGAAGACGGCGTCGGCGAGGGCACGCTCCTCGGCAACAAGGTCATAAAGCTGGGCGGCAACGACAGTGGGACCAATGAGCAGGTCATCGATGGCCGGGGGTGGAGTCTGGCGGCCGAGCTGGACGACGGCGTCGGCGGCGGCCAGGGACTCGTGCAGCATGCCCGTGTTGGCCGTCAGCAGCGCCGACAGCTGGGCGACGTCCGACATGTCCTGCTGCAGCCGCTGTGCCGCCACCACCATGGCCTCCCGCTGCGCGTGCAGCCCGGCCAGCGTCGAGGCATCCTGAGCGCGGCTCTGCTGCCGCCGCTGTGCCAGGGTGCGTGCCAATGCCTGCAGAAGCGCATCCTTTTCCGGATTTGGCGGCACAGGGGGTGGAGCGGAGGTGGCACTGGTAGTGTTGACGGCAGGAGTGGAGGCAGAAGGCTGCCCTTGCTGTCTAGAGGCCATGGTGTCGTCCTCGTCCATCAGGTCGGGCGGCGGAGGTGCCTTCATCCTTGCTGGCGGCTGCTGTTGTTGCTGAAGTTGTTGATATTGCTGCTGTTGCCATGGAAGAGAAGGAGGCACTTGGCCGCTGTAGTTGTAGTTTTGCGGTGGGGGTACTTGTGATGAGGTGGCCTGCAGCGGTTGCTGCTGAGGGGGGTATTGGTAGTAGGACAGCTGACGGGGATCGTATCCGGCAAAGCTGGCAGCAGTTGGTAGAGCCGAGGCTGATGATGATTGGGGTGGGCGAGGAATGGCAGGCGACTGTTGCTGCTGCGGGTAAGAGTCTGTTTGGCCAAGGGGTGACTGCTGGTAAGCAGCAGGACGGCCAGGCACAGGCGGAGGTGGTGAGGGGGTCAGGGTCGGAGAGAGGACGGATGGAGAACCGAGACGAGGAGAGTCGTGCAGCCTGCCAGTGAAAGAAGGGTGCTGGGCACCGGAGGAGGGGTGGGGGGGTATGGGAGGAGGCGAGGGAGTGCCAGTTGCGGCAGCAGGCGGTGTTGCTGTCGAAGCGGTGGAAGCAGTGGAGGCAGTCGTTGGCGGCTTTGGAGGCGGAGGAGGTGGTTGGAAGGCTGTCGAGGAGGCGGGAGACGCCGCTGCCGCTGTAGAAGAGCGGGAGTGTGCGGCGAGCTCTTGGGGAAGAGGGGGAACGGGCGGTGGTGTGGGAGTGGCAGAGGGAGGTTGGGTAGGGGGTCGGCTAGCCCGGCGTGCGATGACGGGAGGCTCCTTGGCGAAGACATCTCGGAGAATGGCGAGAAAGTCGACGAGGGTGGATTTCTAGACATGTTAGCCAGAGGTGCACACGAAAGACCAAGGAAAAGACCCAAGGAAAAGACCAAAGACGGACATCCCAAAACTCGGACCAGCCGACGAGATATGGATGGTAGACTTGGCCCTGCGGATCGACGTGCTGGCCTGGCCGGACCATCATATTCTCGGTCGGAGTGACGTAGACGAGGGGGGCATCGCGGGGGTAGGCGTGGGGCACCCAGACGGAGATGGGATAGCGGTAGGTGGCGCCGCGGAAGACGGCCGGGATGGTGCCGGAGAGGTGCAAAAGAAGAGCTGAGGCGCCATTGGGGAAGGCTTGATAGGTGTCAGCAAAGGGCTCGTCTGGAGAGGAGGATGCACAGGGCCTACTGTGGACGTCTGTTCTTGGAGATAGAGAGGAAAACTGTGTGAGTGCCTGGGCGACGTCGTTGTAGGTTCGGTTGACATCTTGGTATTCCTGGAGACATTAGCAAGAGGGAGGAGAGACTGAGAAAAGGAGAGAGGGAGAGGAGGAGAGGCCTACGCTCGTGAGCACGCTGTACAGCCAGTTCAGCACATGCTGCTGGACGGCCATCTCGCTGGGGCGGGCAAGGCTGGACGATGTGTTGACGTCGCGGTCGCTGGCAGCCTTCTTGGACAAAGCAACGGAGAAGTGAGAGGTCAGAGCGAAAGCTGTGGCAGCCTTGGCACTAGAGGGGCTGTCATGTGACTTGTTGGTCAAGTCACGTGATTGGTGGTGACTGTGCTGACAAAGCACGAACCCGGATGGTCGTGGGGGTTACAGGAAGGACTTGTGCGCATTGATGGAGTACTCGTAGTTACTCCTTCTCGTTTGTATCTACTCGTACGAGTGGAGGTCGGTCGGATACACGGAGCACAGTACTCGTAGAGCCGTGACTCGCAAAGAACCAAGGTGTCACATGGATAAGAGTCTGAGCACGTCATGACGAGCCGCAGTCGGAGGATGAACGGAAAAGTGGATCACTAGAGAGTGGAATGGGAGCGCGCGGAAACATGGATTGCGCTGGAAGCCATCATACGAGAACAATGAGCTTGTCGAATTTTTTCTTGATTTAAAAGCATTTTTCAACAGCATGGGGGAAAGGGTGGCGTGGGATGACCCCTCTTTGGAGAAATTAAGACGAACAATGCCCTAGTCCAAACGTTCTCGTCCTAGTCTCCTCGAGAGGACTCTGCTAACATAAAACCGAGTATACTCCACTCTGCACTTTTCTTTTCTCCTTTCTCTCTTCTCTCTCTTCCTCTCCCACCACTCCCACCTTCTCTCTGCTCTGGCTACCACGGCTTGGATACGCAACACCTAGCCCATGGTCTCGGTCCGTCCAGGTTCTCGCACGGCTGAGGAGTATCACAGATCATTCTGTATACTCCTTGCGTCAGGACTTTTAGGGACCTAAGATCTTCACATTTTCAGACGTTTTCCAGACACTCTAGACAAGAAAATCAGACACTATGCTGCCTCCGATCCCCAAGCTTGCCGACTACGGCATCTCCGCCAAGCACGGCTTCCTGCCCGTCGAACTGCCCCTGGCCCGACTGCCTGACCCTTACTACAACAAGTGGGAGGCCGTCGTCGCTAATCTGCACGCGCTGATCCTCAGCCGGCGTCTGCGTGCCGTCGTCGACGGCATGCCCGTGCTGTCCACCGAGGGCCTCGAGCACGATGCCGAGTGGCGTCGCGCCTACTGCCTGCTGTGCTTCATGGCCCACGGCTATATCTGGGGCGGCGACCGGCCATGCGACCGCCTACCACCGCCCGTCGCCGCACCACTGCTGGCCGTGGCCGCGCGGCTCGAGGTGCCGCCTGTTGCCACCTTTGCGGCCGTCTGTCTGTGGAATTACAAGCCGCTCTTTGTCGACGAGCCCGTCGATGAGCCCGCCAACTTGGCGGCCCTCAACACGCTGACCGGCTCGCTCGACGAGTCGTGGTTCTACCTCGTCTCCGTGGCCTTTGAGGCGCGCGGCGGGCCTGTCCTGGCGCAGATGCTCGCGGCCATGGAGGCCGTGCGCCGCGACGATGCCGAGACGGTGACGGCCTGTCTGCAGTCCTTTGCCGAGCGCCTCGACGACTTGGCCGTGCTGCTGCAGCGCATGCACGAGAACTGTGATCCCAGCATCTTTTACCACCGCATCCGCCCCTTCTTGGCCGGCAGCAAGAACATGGCCGAGGCCGGCCTGCCACGCGGCGTCCGCTACGACGACGGCTCCGGCTCGGCGGCCAGCCAGACCTACCGCCAGTACAGCGGGGGCAGCAACGCCCAGAGCAGCCTCATCCAGTTCTTTGACATTGTGCTCGGCGTCGAGCACAAGCCGACCGTGTCTGCAGGCGGCAAGAGCAGCGGTGGCGACAATTTTATCCACGAGATGCGCAAGTACATGCCCGGCCCCCATGCGCGCTTCCTGCGCGACGTCGCCGCCGTCGCCAACATCCGGTCCTACGTCCTCGACACGCACCCCGGCAACCGGCCGCTTGCCATTGCCTACGACGCCTGCCTCGCCATGCTGAAAGCCCTGCGCGACAAGCACATTGCCATTGTCACGCGCTACATTGTCATGCCGTCTCGTGCGGCTGCCGCCTCGACACCTTCAGAAGCGTACAAGCCGAGCCTCAACCTGCACCCCAAGCAGAAGCCGATGCTGAACCTGGCCCAGACATCGTCGGCCAAGCAGCCTCTCAAGGGCACCGGCGGCACGGCTCTCATCTCCTTTCTCAAGCAGGCACGTGACGAGACTGGCGAGCCCGCCGTCCAGGAATGGGCGCAGCGGTTCCTCAGCCGCTCGTCGGCCCGAGGGCTCTTGGCTGCCGGCAGGAACGATGCTTTCGTCGGCCAGATGGAGGCTGACGAGCCGCGCGAGTCGGACGTGGTGGCGGCTGTCCTCGTTCCGGACGGACTGGCTGGGTCTTGGACCATGGACGATGAAGTAGGCGGTTTGTGCCAGTACTAATGGCCTTAGTTGGTAGTCAAAATGAGTCTAGTTCATCATGAAATTGAGATTTCGCCACTCTATTTATGGAGAGAATACAATGTAGGATATGGCTATGGGAGTGGTTGTCTCGTGGCTTTCTTCTGCCCATGCCCGTAGGCATACCCCCCCGGAATGTAAATGACGATGGATGCGCAGACATCTACTGCAGCCATTCCTGGGTAGAAAACACTTGTGCCCACGTCTGTCCAGCGTTGCGAGAGAATTGTTTGGTAGATTCTACATCGCCGGAACCAAAGTTTCCGTACAAGTGCGGTCTACTGTCTTCAGCCGGCATGTCCCATTTGGTGTCTTGGGCAAAGTTGGCCAGCACGAGCTTCAAGATCCATATCTCGGTCGAGTTCCTGAAGAACAGGTCGCAAGTGATGGGGACCTGGTGGGGTGAGTAGCCAGTGCATGAACAATGGCTATCCGGATTCTTCTTACCTGCCATGACGTGCTGAGGTGCACAAAGCCATCATTTTGGTCAAGCTCCGACAATGGATAGGCAGTCGGAAGCGGTGCCGGCGGTGCCTCTGGTACAATTTTGTAGACAAAGGTTGGCAGCGGTGACGGAGGAGCCATGGTGTTGTCTCCTCTGATGAAGTGTTTCTGCGAAAACAAGAGGCTTTCTGAAACTGCGGGTATTGTGACAAATTTGGCTTCCTAAAAAATACCAAGGGAAAGGCGTGATCAACGAAGTGGGTTTTCTTTTGGATAAAGAATAGACTACGATTCTTCTCTGCCAAGTGGCCGAATCTTACAGGGAAAAATCTTTGAAAAAAGGAGATATTTTAATTGTCCAGATTCTTCAAACATGACCCCAATGCTCGGTATTCTCTTCATAGTTGACCGTCTTCATGCCTAGATTCCTTGCTCCTCATAACGCTTCAGAAGCATGATCTGCAACTCGAGCTGCTGGCGCAGATTATTCATGTATCCCTCGGCAACAAGGCGCACACTGTCAAACTCTTTGGGTATGCTAGCTGTCCAGGCTTCCATTTTAGCCATGTGGTCTCCCAAGGCCTCCTTTTTTGAGCGTGTATCTTTCAAGTTGTACTGCGCTGCCACTTGCTCGCGGTAGGCCAGGATGTCACGCACTTCGTCGGTTGAACGGCCAGGACAACACTCTTCGGCCGCCTTCTTGGAGCGCGCCAGGGCATGCACGTGTACATCCAGCCTGTGCTGTGCATGCTGCGCACGTATCCGGTCCGATTCTTTCTCTCTGCTGGCTGCTGCTGATTCCGCAGCCTCTCTCCTGTACCGCTCTACCGCTTCCTCGGCTACTTTGAGCTCCCACAGCGGCAGGTCTGACGCAGATGGTATGCAGGAGCCTCCGGGGCAAGCATCGTCCACAGCTTTCTGGGCCCACTCAACCGATGTATTGGTCCGCTCTCGCCGCAGGCGCTCAAAGAACACATGGGTCCGCACAAGCCACCCTTCTTCCGTGTCTGGGGCCGTGCCCTCGAGCTTCTTCAGATAAAAATCTAGATTGCCAGGATCGCGCTTCACCGATAGGTTGTACATTAGCTTGTTGGCATCGCCGCACGCACGATTGACATACGTCCAGCGTGCGAGGTCGGCCTCGAAAATATCGCCTTGAAAGGATGCCAGTTTCTGTTGGAAGTCCGCTTCGTCTTCATACTCGTCGGGCCAGCCACAGCGACGGTACAGTTCCGGAATGTTCATCTCCTTGGACAGCTTATATTCACTGCCAATGACGGCCCCTTTGCCTCCCGGAAGCACTCGCAGGCGGCGGAACATGGTGAGGATGTCGGCCAGGACTGCTGGTGCTGGTCTGCTGTCCAGTTTCCGAAGATCATTGTCATTCGGGCCCCCGTCTTCTTCTGAATCATATTCTTCTTCATCATTGTCACAGTTTTCGTCGTCGTCGTCGTCTTCCTCATCGCTGTCTTGTTCGTCATCCTCATCCTCATTGTCTTGCTCGTCATTCTCCTCGTCATTTTGGTCCCCTTCTCCACGATCCTCAGGCTCCCAGCCCTGCAATGCTTCCATTGTTTCTTGGCTTTGTGGACCCGGATCGGACGACGAACCGCTTTCGTGGTCAATGATCCAAATCTGATTTTTACGTGCGTCATATAGAATCGTGCTATCATGGTTTCCTAATGGCGCCAGGGGTGTGAACCATGGCCGCATGTAAGGGCCGTCTGGGTCATCGAATCCCGGGTCCGAGGGGGAACAGTACAGCGGGTCTCGGCCACGTCGCACGTGGGTTTCCCTCCGAAAGTCCGCAAACCGGCTTCCCTGGAAAAATATGGCATCGTAATCGACCGGGGTCACGTAGGGCAGGATGCTGTAAAGATAGGTGACGGAGGGATCCAATTCCAGTTCGTCGTAGAGCTTCTGGAGCTCGTCAGTGATTGGGTGCGGGCCACGCTGGATCTCCTCTGGAATGAGGAATCGCATGTGCGCGAGAGTCTCATAAATGGCAAGCAATTTCTGAGCAACATTGTCCAATTGAGCCTTTTGCTCGGCCGGGAGTTCGATGCCAGCCATGGTGTATGGTTATTTATGATGACTGTCAAAAAAGACTACTGAATTTTGAGGGGCACAAATCAGTCCTGACACGATAGCCAATCAGGTGGCCAGTGTGTCCAGTCTTCGCACGGATACTTCTCTTTCGTATTATTTCTTGGCATATTACGCATGTAGCTAGTACTTCTGCAAAAGTTGCTACGATTCAAACGTGCATAATTCTGGGATGTTGAGCATGAGGTGGCCCTTCAAGTTTAACAAGACGACAATCCCCTGCGTGAGCAGAAAGGAATCAAGGAGACCCTTTTTCGGAGGGCTTGAATGCCGAGTTTGATACGCTGGGAACTGTCCAAGTACAATGGGAGTACAATTGTGATCTCCGATGCATCCTGACCGCCCTTCCTCCTCTCCATGAAAAGTCCTATTAAGGGGCCACGCACAGGGGTTTTTTAAGCATTGACCTAGGCAGCTGGGGATTAAGTACTTTGAACCAATACTCGTGCCACTGGAAAGATCACGAAACATTAGGTTAGCATCGTGACGTCCGAGACTAGTCGGCCTCAACCCCAACAACTCTTCTCTGTCATCAGCCAATCAAATTTCTACAGCCTCGGCATCATCGTCCAACGACGACAACGACAACGACACAAAGACAGGCAATCTTTTTAGACCCAATCAAACGTGACGTAGGCCGTGCAGTATTTAGCTAATAAGCGTACGACCCATGCTTTTCACATTGATGATAGCCTCGCCTACAACAGCCTCGCCCCGTCTACCTTTCAGACTGAATTACCGCTTATTGCATGGTCACGTTCGCTTCACAATAATTCCTAGGTATTATCGTCGATACCGATTCCGCCGAACACTCTACAGCTAGCAAGGAACAATTCAACGCACTGCAAAAGGTACCCCCACACGTTACCCTAGACACCTCAACAGCAGAAGGCACTTCTACATGCTTCGGCGTAGGCGAGTGTACCTCTATCGGTTCGATAACCTTAGAAACACCAGTAAATACCCCCTTCCTACTATCTTTAAAGGACATGGACCGTTTAGACGTATATTTCGATAATTACCCCCGTCGATAATGTCTTTGTTCAGCCATATCACGTTCACGTAAAGTGATGATGCTGCGGAGCGTAAAAAAGAGCTGGTCCGCACTATTACACTTGGATTTCTGGATGGCAACGTGATCCGACAGTGCCGGGTGAGTACTACAGGCAGACGCAAATCGGCTCTTGAGGTGATACGGGCCGGACTGGGAGCCTTCGAGTGAGAGCTGCAGGACTTCGAGCTTGTAGTAAAAATTTGTCAAGGCTTCCGACAGTAAAAGGCCCTGGGCCTCATTGCTGTTAACGTAGGCAACAAGGGTCATTGAATGCCAATCATCTACACGTGCACGACGCAGACCGTCATCTTCGAATCGGAGCTCCATGACATCCATAATCGCCTTCCAGTCTCCCTTTGCTTCTCGAGCAAGCCGCGTACAGTAATCTCGAGCCACGCCGGTCGTCATAATCGGGAGGGCGTCGGCTAGATACTTCTTGTCTAGACCCGCTAAGTGGCAGGCGTCAAGAAACTCATTTGCCCGATACCAGAAGCTTATACTGTCTCTGTTGCCTTGGTATTTGCTCTCTTTTGGATATGACTTTGCTAGCTTAGCAATAATCTTTCTAGCCTCCGGGTCCCGGCTGCGATATTCGTATTTGCGTTGTAGGCCGTTATTCTGACTTAACTTTTGGAATAGTAGCGCTATCTTCGTTGGCATCGGGGTTGGAGAGGTAGTCTGGTTAGCTTCAACGTAAGGAGGGGGCGAGTCTGCCATTAAAGCTGCCCCTGAGGCTTTGGAGGCTGTTTGTTGGGGTCCTTCCTCGATATTAAAAGAGGTAGCCATCCTCTGAAGGACTGGGTTAGTCGTTAAGAGCTTCCCATACATCTGGACAGCATTGGCAACAGAACTATTAGTCCAGGGGATCGGGTCTTCGCTGTAGATCGACTGGACTAGTGACTTTGCTAGAGAGCCTCCTCGTACGTTTTTGTGCGTAGGTACGTAGACGCCGCGCCTCATAAGTATGTCCTTCAGAATGTGCGCCTTCATCGGCATAGCCCGAAAGTCCTCCTCCGTCCAGTCGGCTAGGACGTCGGCTAGTCCCTCACGAAGTGCCTCGTCTGTAAGGTCATACTTAACAACGTCGTCTAAAACCTCTGCGAAAAGGCGCTTCTTCTCCTCTAGACTACGGGCTCCCTGGTCGTTTGAAACTGTCAATACCTCTTCCTCCATAGTGAGGCTGTTCGTCGTTTCACTTTTCAGGTCAGAATGGTCGTCAGTAGGTTAGTGCGGACAGACTGATTAGTGTCGGTCAGCTGGCTAGTCTTAATCACTTTCGAAGTCTGACGAAGGCTATACGCACGAAGGAGTAGAGGCAAGGGAAGGTGTATATAGATCTCTAGTATCTATGGACGAAGGGAGACTGCGAGGCAGACTCCCACAAGCTATATATATAGACGAAGGCTAGCCCTCACCACGTGACAGTAGGCGTGGGCCCTGATACAGTGTAACTGACGATTCAACTGAATTATGTTGTACGGCTTGCCCGATGACGAAAGAATGGGGTCTAAGCTAGTTGGATCGGAGGTCAATGACTTCGGCATATAATGTAGGTTTCATGACGGAAAGAAAGCCGAACAACACCCCTTTTGCGTTATTGAAACCAGTTTTAGTCTTGTTGATGGCGTGAGGGATGGTGTGCGCTACTTCAGGCCCCGAGCATTTGGTGATGACACAGACATTGCGAGCTCGCGTACGAGCCTGCATGCCGTGTCAGTGTAGGCTTTGGTACCCAATGTTTTTAATGTTTTGTTTTATGGAGACAATTTTGGGAGGCAAAAATAGACAATCAGAATTGCAGCCTCTTTTGCTTGTCTTCTCTTTTCGCCGTGGGGTGCAGACGGCGTCACCTGCACCGATGAGCCCTTCTGTGTCGGCTCCAAGTATTGCAGCGTACTAGATGGTACATGTTAGACATTGAAAAGAATGTTGGAGAATAAAACTGCGAGTGACCTTACATATACCTAGGAATGGATTCACAATGTGGCTATGTCGCTATACAAAGCCAGTCTCTGCAGAGAGTGCGTATCTTCATGAATCAGGAAGAAAGCCAGTTGCGACAGATTGATTTCAAAGGACATAGGTTCATCCAAGGTCTCAGGCATTTTCTGACGAACCCGACGAGCTAGATCTATGCGTATCTCAATGTCCTGGGCAAAATTGTCATTTGGATTTGTAATGTCGACATCGTCATGGTACTTTGACAGACTATATGGGGTCCTATTCTAGCTGTGCTAGAAGAAGATCAGTTCTCTTTTGGGGCCTAATTTTTTGCATTATTATCTGTGAGGTAACGAACAGAAAAGAAAAAGAAAAAACTTGTTTTTTTATTTTGAAATATTCTATCTGCGTGGCATGAAATAGCCATATTCGCTGACTCATCCCCTGAGTCATAATTACCATTACCTAACAATTATCACGCCGCCCACTCGCCATGGGCCATCTGTCCATGTTTGGCGAATGCGGTGCATTCGATCTCTTGTCGAAATGGTCGCTTGACGGCAAGAATGTCTCCTTTCTCAAGTCGACCAGAAGTGCCAGCTTCACCTGCTCGACGTCGAGACTCGATCTATCCGCAAGGTAACTGCCATGGACGGCACGATTAAGCAGCAACCGTGGTGGGTGGACGGCACTCAGATCCTGCTGACCATAGCCGGATCCAAGGCAGACAAGGCGGGTGTGCAAGGCGGCGTATGGATGGTCAAGGCGGGACCTGTGGACCCGGACAAATCATAGATGTCCGTTTTATTTGGAGTGATAGTCAAAAACAAATGAATGCATCTATTCGAGTGACAAGGTCTCTTTTGGTCAACTAATTGCGGTTTGAGATGAAAGGGTAGATGATGTATACGCACTTGGCCAATGTGTAAAAGGCCGCCGTCGGAATTGTCCGTTTCTCATTTTTCTAGCCCTCTTAGTGTTCCATTTCAGTGCCGGCCATGACAGCGTGAACAAGGGACCTCGTCCATTCAGAGTATTCTTTATTCCACGGGACGAGGCGCGGTTGTCCAAGACTAGTGGTGTAGTGAACTGATTTGTGAGACGAGAGTATAAAACTGTCAGAAGTAGAGTCTATTAAATACACAAAGATCCGAAAGAACACAATAAATTTGTACAAGGATAAGCAATGACTCGAGGGGCCAGGACGAAGTACAAGAAAGCATGCAACTCAAATACAATCAGACGTCAAAGAATAAACACATATTTTTCTTTCCGTAGATATGAATTCTTTTGATATCCTCCATATTCATACCCGTATTACAAGGGCCACCCTGGCAAGGGACCATCATATGTTTCTAAATCCCGTAACGCCTGCGCAACAATCTTGATGCCGTTTACTAGCACGTCCTCTTCAATGGTCAACAGTGGACAGATGCGCACACGTTGACCTGTTCCTGTTGCGTTGGCTAGAATACCACGCTGTGCCAGGAGGGCGCAGAGTCGCCGACCATGAATTTTGTTCTTGGCGGGATCTTTCTCCTCTGGCATATCTAGAGCAATGGCACGGAACAGACCGTCACCACTGATGGCTGTTACATGTGGCGGATTTTCCTTCAACATAATGTCTAAAAACAGCTTTCCGAGAAGGTGGGAACGCTCGGCCAGCTGCTCATCTTCGAGGACTTGCAGTGCGGCAAGAGCTGATTCGCAGGCTATGGGTGTTGCTGCCATGGTCGATCCGATTCTGGTACAGTTAGAGCAAGTATATTCAAAAAAATGTAAAATAAGGAACATGAAGAACTTACTCATAGGGCGCCAAAGTCTTCCTTCTTTTGCATCTTGCAAATTCCGGCACAGAGCACCAGGCTGTCGACTGTGTCGTATAATTTTCGAATGGATTCGATAGCCGAGTTTATGCCCTTCTCGCTCGATAAATCTGCCTGGACTCTGGTGGTTGTCAGCGCTCTTGTTTTCTTCTGCTTGGAGTCCTCGGAGAACCACTTACAATTGCACCGTGCAGGAAGCGTCGAGTTCCGTAGCCAAACTTGACAACTCGGCTTGGACACTTTCCAGTCGCTCTGGCACAACGTCTACAATACAGATAGAAGACGCTCCATTGACAAGAAACCCACGAGCAATCATTTTCCCCAATCCACAGCCACCTTGCTGATTAGCTATCAAAGCAGAATGGCACCGTCTTGTTTCTCTTCCAACTTACCTCCCGTAATGACAGCCCTTCTTCCCTGCATGGAGAACACATCTTTAGCCTGGAGATCAGCCATTTTTGCTCAAGGCTTCTCAACAACTCTGAAATCCAACGGTTTAGAGAAACAATAATTTTGTTCCCTCTACCCCCTTTTGCAGATACAATCAAATAAGGATATACATGTATAGCGTGATAGTTTCACTGACCATGACCCCACGGACAATGCCGCCCTTGAAAGGCCACACCGGCGGACACTTCCATCAGGTGGCCACCAACAGTAGGCTCAACGCATAACAGACTTAATAGTATGGCCAATGGATACGTTCGTTTCGGCAGTTGAAAAAAAATATCTGGATAGTGTGAATCCATATCAAACTATTGTGCCTCCTTGTGTTCTGGAAGAATATCTCCCGCCCCATGGATTTCTTTCCCAATATGGACAGTTACTCAGACTACACCACCTTATTAGCCTTGGGCTTTGTTTTGTTAGTCTCTATGATACTGGTCCTTCTCTACCAGCAAGCTTATGGAACCGATATACCGAAAATCAAAGGTATTCCAGAAGTCCCTGGTGCCGTTCCTTTTTATGGTCATCTCAAAATTCTGGGACAAGACCATCCCACGAAATTCGAAGAACGGGGCGCGGAACACGACTGGCCTGTCGTGCAAGCCCGCTTTGGCACCCGTCGTGTCTTGGTTCTGAACAGCTTCCAGGCGGCCCAAGAATTCATTGTCAAGAATGCGACAGCGACCATTGACAGGCCCTTATTTTGGACCTTTCACAATATTTTGAGCACAACCCAAGGTATGTTGATTTTGACTTTGATTTTCTGTCCAGATAAGAATAGCTTCTAACAACCCAGGTGGCACGATTGGCACATCTCCGTGGGATGAGGGCATGTTTCACTTTTAAGGCTATCACAAAAGGGGCATACCACTAACATGACGGACCAGCAACCAAAAGACGCCGCACTGCCGTCCAATCTTACATGACTCGACCAGCCATACAACGCTCCGGGCCCATGCTCGATGTTGAAACAAGCTCTGTCATTCGTGATCTGTATCACGACTGTGGAGATGGCAAAGACATCCAGCCGGAAGTGTATTTCAAACGCATGGCCTTGAATGTGGCCATGGTCATCTGCTATGCCACTCGTTTCGAGAATGTCAAGGATCCGCTCCTGCTCAAAATTCTGAATGTGGCGGAAACGGTCTCGACGTATGTTCCTTTGTATAATGGCCTCCTCTTTTTTGTGTCCTCACCCTGACACATGCCAGCTTTCGCTCTACAAACAAGAATGTACAGGACTACGTGCCCCTCCTCCGATATCTGCCCAGCAGTGAACGCAGCGCCCTGGCTGCCTCGACGCGCCAGATTCGAGACGAGTGGCTGGAGAGTTTGTTCTCCAAAGTCAAGCAGAATGTGCAGGACGGGACGGCAAAGCCGTGCATTACACAGAGTCTGCTGGATGAGACATCCAAATCCAAGCTCACCTTGCCAGATATACGATCCATCAATGTGTCCTTGGTATCTGGCGGCTTCGAGACTGTCTCCACGACCGGTCTTGCAGGACTTGGTGTTTTGTCGGGGTCCTCAGCGGGCTGGGAAATGCAAGAGCGTGCTTACAACGACCTCATCAAACTCTACGGGTCCGTGGATACGGCATGGGAACAAGTCGTGGCCGAAGAGAAAAGCCCATACATGAGCGCCCTCATCAAGGAAATGCTGCGATATTATGCAGCTATCCCTTTTGTACCCCCACGGCAGACAACCAAGGAATTTGTCTGGAATGGCGTTACCATTCCAAAAGGCATCACTATCATCCAGAATGCTCAGGCAATCAATCACGGTACGTCCTTTAAGGCGGTCTCTACGTAGTCTTTCTAACCATGTATTAGGACAAGATATGTACGGCAAGGATGCCAGAGTCTTTCGACCTGAACGTTGGATGGAAGGTGAAACCAACGATCGACCAGCCCCAGCAGCACCATATCACTACTCCTTTGGTGCTGGCTCGCGTGCTTGTCCGGCTGTGGCCATTTCCAACCGGATTCTGTATGCGGCTTTTGCCCGCATGATCCTATTGTTCCGCGTTCGGCCTGGCAAAAAGACACTGGACACGGACTACGTGGGCTTCAACACGGACACTACTCTGCAGACATGCAAGGTGCGTCCGTATGCAATTCGTATGGAGTTGAGGGGAGACAAGGAAGACACAGAGAAACTCTTGTCCAAAGCATAAGAAATTGGAATACAGAAAAGGGGACTCTTGAAATAAAATGTTCATGTACATAAAAATCAAAAGGCAGATATAAGAAATACATGCAAACGCAACACCAAATTCTTATTCATTTGGGAAAGTATTCTACTAGATAACGTACCTAATCATCATCACCAAATATACCACCAGCCCTGCAAGAGTTAGTTGAAGAAAGAAAGAGAAATCAAAAAGGCATCTCACCAGTATGGGCGACATGTGCGCGTAAAGCTTTTCTCGCCAATGGCATCGACCTCTTCCATTACAGATTCCGGAAGCGTGATAATGTTCAGATTGTCTTGGATTCTCTGAGGCGAGGCCTTTTTTCTGTCAGTAGCAAACTCGCATTCGTCTCTTCTTGTTCTGGCGGCTACTCACAGATTTCGGCAGAACTGCCCATCCTTTTTGTACACCCCAGGAAAGAACCAACTGGCTGACAGGCATTTCAGCTCGCTTGGAAATGTCCACAATGTCGGAGTTGTTCAGGACCACGTCTTTGCCGGATCCAAGTGGTGAATAAGCCACCAGCTGGATATTGTGGTCGCGACAGAACCGGGCCAGTTTGGGCTGTTGACAGAGGGGATGCAATTCCACTTGGTTGACGGCTGGAGCTACACGACATATTTGGAGAATCTTGGCCAGGTGGTGTGTACTCTGGTTGCTGACGCCAATGGCACGCACCTTTTCGGGATGTGCCAAGTGGATGTCTTCCATCGCTTTCCATGTCTGCAGAAAGTCCCAGCCTTCGTCAAGATCGGCCGAACCATCTTTTTTCTTTGGATACACTGGATGACTTCCATTCTGGTTCAGTGGAACAGGCCCTGGAAGAGAGTTAGCAGAGTTACTGGTGCATGAAGATATTTGGGAGGCCGTGGCAACCATACAATGCATAAGCCAGAGATCCAGATACTCTACTTGCAAGGATTCAAGAGTGGCGTTCAAGGCCTCCTCTGCCCTACGATGCCATGTCTGCCACAGTTTTCCCGTAACAAACAATTCTTCTCGAGGGAGACCCGACTGGCGGATGCCTTCGCCTACAGATTGTTCATTTCTGTGGGTGTGAGAAAAGAAATAATACGACAAGAAATAAAAGAACAACGAGGCCATACCCATAGGACCAGGCCGTGTCGATGTGTCGATAACCACTGGCAATGGCAGTTTTGATAGCTTATGTAGTCAGCTAAGTTTGTTTCAAGAAGAGTCGCGCCAGTAGAGAAGACGTACCTTGCACAGCTACGTCATGGGTTGACTGCCACGTTCCCAGCCCAACAGCTGGTAGGTCTTGGCCCGTGTTCAGCCGGAACGTTTTCTGCATTGTTTCTGTGTCCGCCCTTACGGAATGGGTGGTTGGTTTGAGAGTGCATGAGCAGTGCTTTGATTTCTTGGAGGTTGTCCATATTAGACCAAGCAAGCACTTATGCACCCCAATCGGAAGATAGCGCCGGGTTTTCAAACCAAGGCGGCAAAGTCCATCCCAGCAGAAGACTGGTTGGTAATCAGCCATATAAGTCGTTTCAATGCAGCAAGTACAACGGATGGCAGGGATGCGTTGTCAGGGAAGCAAGGCAGAAGAAAATAATAAAAAACAAAAAAAGAGACAGATTTGGCCGAATTCAGTTACGTACTTGAGCGCTGTCTCTAATTTGTGCATCATGGCAGATTGGAAATCGATCGCAGAGGTCAGTCGAGTTATGCTACTTCATCTCCACTAGATTAGCGAGCCCTGACAAACCCAATTCAGCGTGTCCAGAAGGAACGACAGGCCAAAATCCCCGAGGAATGGATACTGCCAGCGCATTTGGTTGACCCCAATGCGAAAGATGTCTCTGACATTCCGAGAACATGCGGGATATTGTCTGCGGCCGAGCTGAAAATTACAGAACAAGATGCCACTGAAATTCTGGAGAACATCCAGACGGGCAACTGGTCCGCAGAAGATGTGTGCCTTGCATTTTGTAAGAGAGCTGCCGTGGCACATCAGCTAGTTCGTCAAGAGATCGAGGTCTTTCTTGTTTATCTTTTTTTAGCTAATGACAAGTCAATTGTTTGACGGAAATTTGCTTTGAAGAGGCCTTGGCAGCGGCTCGTGATCTGGATGTCTCTTTCAAAGAAATCGGCAAAGTTGTCGGGCCCTTGCATGGGTTGCCCGTCAGCGTCAAAGACCACGTCAATATTTCTGGTCTACGTTCTACATTGGGATTCTGTGCACTGGCAGATCAAGTGGCATCCAAAGATGCTTTATTGGTGCAGACGCTGAAAAAATGCTGGCGCCATTGTCTTTGTCAAGACGGCCATGCCCATTACCGGCATGAGCCTGGAGACAGTCAGCCACCTCTGGGTTCGAACCACCTGCGGGTTCAATCGTGACTTGGTCGCAGGAGGCAGTTCGGGCGGCGAAAGTGCCCTGATTGGTCTGCATGGCTCACCCATGGGATTTGGTACCGATGTTGGCGGTTCTATCCACGTTCCCAGTGCCTTTAATGGCCTGTACGGCTTGAAGCCATCCACGCGTCGCATTTCCTACGATGGTTGTCCTGGTATCACTCGTGGTGGTCGTGGTATTGCCGCAGCCATTGGGCCACTTTGCCATTCCATCCGCGACATTGAATTGGTCTGCAAAGTTCTCACAGACGCCAAGCCATGGTTGCATGATGCATTTGTCATCCAGAAAGACTGGATGATGCGGCCAAAGGTTCCAGAAAAGTTGGTGGTTGGTGTCATGGTCTTTGATGGTGATGCCACACCCGCCTATTGTCCGGCACATGCAGACAGCGGTGGCCAAGCTGAAAGCAGCTGGCCACGACGTTGTGACTGTCACCCCATACCAACATCGGGAAGCCTGGGATATTTGTGTAGGTTTCTGTTTTTTTTTCAGCCCAAGACAATGCTCGTCCTGTATGATGTCTTATTCTCACAAGCTTAGTATCCTCTATTTTATGCCACTGGCGGCAAGGAGATAAAAAAATTGATCGACGATATGGGCGAGCCTTGGTTCCCGACCATCCAAAAAATGAGTGGCAATCCCGAATTGAAAGAGCTCTCGGTACCGGAACTTTACAAAGTGAGTAGGAAAATACAAAGGTAGAAATATGAAAGAGTGTAACATCAATGCCTTTCTTAGCTTCACGCAGCTCAGGATGACTACAAGGCTGCATATCTCGGCCACTGGAATAATACAGCACAATTTTCGCCATCGGGAAGACCCATGGATGCGCTCTTATGCCCGGTGAGCCCTTGCGCGAGTTATCCTCACGATTTATTACCGTAGGTGATTTTCGCGTTCAGCACTTGTCAGACACCATGTAAACTGACAGAACATATCTGCATTAGGTGGTGGGGTTACAGCGCACAGTGGAATCTCCTGGACTATCCCGGACTGATCTTCCCTGTGGGAAAATCCGATAAAGACATGGACCTGAAAGACGAGGCATACTGTCCTATCAACGACCGTGATCGAGAAAACCGTGACATCTGTACGGATACTTTCCACACTTGCTGCTCTCCACGCTCTAACGCTCCTCTAGATGATCCCGAGCTGTGGCATAATGCGCCTGTAGCACTGCAACTTGTGGGGAGGAATTTTGAAGACGAGAGGCTGCTAGCATATGGGGCCGTTATAGACAGCATTCTAAACGGTGCAATGTAATGGGGTTTTGGTCCATTGAGAAGTATAATCACGCTGCACGAAACTCTGTATATGGTTAAATATTTTCTGTTCAAAATAATACAAATAAGAAACATTTCTGAGGTGAACACCTGTTTGATTCAAGGCAAATAGGAAGCAACCTAAACGGGGTTCGAAATTCACAGACTTCCATCTCCTTTACATTTTTCCGATGGTCCTTGACGGTCTGTTTGGATCCTTCTTTTTCATGTTCGTCCATATCTAGACAGTGGCATTACCTGATGCCAGCTGAACTGGCTAACTTTTCTAGATGTTGGAGAGATTATGCGGGGTTGCACCAAGTCTGAGGCTTCGGTAGGAGTGTGAAGTTACTTTGGAGGAATTGCTTCAAAACATGTCTTTCAAAATTCTTGTGTATGTGGAAAAGACGACGATAAGCGAGGATAGGATTTGGAAGGTCTGTTTCTCATTTGTAATAGATTTCTATCCTGAAGGATGGCAATCATCGTATGGGAGATTCATCCACCATTTCCAACCTGGAAGTGTACCAAGGCAGGCGGCTGCGCAGTGCAGAATACAAGTATCGTTCTGGACTCCAAAAGCCGGCCCTTGCATGTTGTGGGAAGTAGTCAGTCGTGTACAACCAAGGAGCGAACGATCAACTCAACCTTTTGCTTTGACGCGGAGAACTGCCACCACAACTGCGCCTACGAAGGCTTGCATTACCCGGGTGAGGGAGTGCATGTCTCCGACGACGGAAACCAGAGCTTCTTGACACTTGATTACTCTGTAAATGGAATAGTAAAGACTCCACGTGTGTATGTCTTGAACGAGGCCGACCAGAATTACAAAATGGTTACCCTAAAGGGAGGTTCAGAATTCGCTTTTGATATCGATGCATCTAGACTAAAGTGCGCCATGGTGGGTGCTATTTACTTGGTCGAGATGAATGCAGACGGTGGAAGAAGTACGTATAACGAGGGCGGCGCAGCGTATGGATCTACTACAACGCAGCAGACAGGCAAGAGATGCTTCAAAACGTCACTGTGAATGCATCCGTCACATTTTCACACGTACGCTGGGGAGAACTTGAATCCACATTTACGGCGAAGCAAGAGAAAATAGTAGGGTAGGGACGAGCATGTTCATAGTAGTATCAAAAAGTACTCAATAGAGAATCTCTCAAAATTCTGATACACAGTACAGTGCATGCAGATGTGACTGTGAAAAGTACCAGGTACTTCCATATCAGTAAGGGGTTTGGAGCTAGTCTAAATCGGGACAGGGGTGCATCTATCCTATGATTCATTCTGCATCACTTTGACCTATCGATCAAAAACATGATTTTCTGGGCGGACAACAGGAGGGCTTGGTGCGTCTTTGCGTTTGCGTGCGTCTGTGTGCGTTTGTGGTGTCGTTCTTGGCAGAAACTGAGCGGGAAAAAGCGATATTGTTGAGGGAATCGAAATTTTTCAAAGGCAGGGTATAGTCTTTCTCGAGATTGATTTGCTGCTCAATCCATTGTCAAGAAAGGACAGAATTGAAATAGACTGGAAGGAAGGAATATATATCGATGCATTTGTGTAAAATGTATGGTTGTGAAGCCACGTAGCCGTGTGCTCTGTGGGTAGTCGTATAATATATCGTATTGGTTGCTTGGAGGACGGCTCACCGCACGCAATAAAACGCATCCGATGAGTAGAAATGAATCATAGTGTTTGCTATATGAGTAGAATCAAGAGGGGACAAGTAAAAATGTGTGTGCGTATACGCATACTCGTATGTGTGCATGTGCGTGCGAGCATGCGTGTGGTGGTGGTATAAAAGGCAGTGATGGATGTATTGTACCGTTGAAGATCTCGAAATCGTTGTTGATCGTCTTTCTCTCGTCGACTGCGCCTTCTTCTTACCTTGAGAAAGGTGGCATCTTGTTGCTTTGGCTAGGTAAGAAACGTTTTTCTCATATACACTCAAGACTATACACTGTATGATGATAAAATACATGTTCCCTATTTTGAAAAACCATGAAAATAGCATACATACATGTCAGTGTGAAGAGCCGACATCGTCTGACGCAGTTGTCCCGTTAAAATGCTGTCCTTTTTATTGTTCGCTTCAAATATATCAAATACTAACAGTTCCATACGCTTCTAGACGATACCACACTTCCTATACTCGAACTATAAACCACACACAATTTTTGTTGAATTGTCCTCACTTATCTCTTCGACCTTGTCCCAGCAAAAGCTCTCGCAACGCTGCTGTCTCTGCTTCTTGTCGAGCCAGCTGGATTCGTAGTGCATCACGCTCCTCCTTGAGCTCGTCCACCTCTGCCTCCAGCTCGCTGATGCGATCGAGCTTCTTTTGTCGGTACTTGCGTGCCGCCAAGTTGTTGCGCTGCCGCTTGAGAGCCAGACCGGGTTCTCCGGAGGAGGGCGACGGGTCTCGCGTCTGCTTGGGTTGCTGGGTCAGAACCAGGCCGGGCACGAGGCCATCGCTGGTTGAGGTGGCAGTCTGCGGCAGGCCTATAAGCGAGTCCAGGCTGTTCCTCGTGCCATCGGTCGGACTAGACGTAGAAGAGACCGAAAGCGAGATGGATGGTGTGGCTGGCGTGGTCGAAGCAAGCATTGACGGCGTCGTAGACGTAGTGAGAGAGGTGTGGCCAGAAACAGTAGATGCAGGTGCCGCACTTGAAGAAGCAGGTGGCCCCAAGACGGGGGCGTTTTGAAGCAAGCTGGGAACAAAGAGGTGCGGATGAGAGGATAACGATGGCTGTGTTGCTTGCATAGCAGAAGCCATGGCGCCAGTGTCAGAAGCAGTAGCCGGGACAGTGGCGGTGGCAGCCAAAGGAGGAATAGGTACACCGGCCAAGAAAGCGTCCCAATCTACCTGGTCAAAGTTTGTAGTTGGTTCCCAGGGCGTAGAAGAGGAACTGGCCGTGATAGCCGGTGCCGTGGAAGTTGTGGCGGCAGTTGTGACAGTAGTGACGGTTGTATCGGATGCGAGGAAATCAGAATCAAGGGGAAAGAGAGTAAAATCAATTGGAAGAGAAGGGTCAAAGGTAGTAAACTGGGCAGCAGAAGAAACAGGAGGAATAAAATCAGATAGAGGTGAATCAGACGCCGAAGAAAACCCAAAAATGCTATTATTGTTGCTGCTGCAGTCATCGGCCCAGAGGGAGGAATTGGCAGCGTCAACTTGCCTCCAGCCACAGCTACACGGGGTCGACACACACCGACAGCCTTGAGGGTCGGAAGAAGCTGATCTGGACGAGAATGCACGCTGCTGCGCTTGCTGCTGCTGCTGCCATTCTTGCAGAGTATATAATGGCCTCTTAACGCGAGGCCGGCGAGGGGTTAAAGGAAACGGGCAGAGGGGCAAACCAGGGCGCAGTTAGATGCAGAGGCCCAATGTGAAGGGAGCGATCTATAATGGTATGTAGGAGGAGAGAAGAGGAGAGTGGAAGAAAGGAATTGCGACTACATTTATAGACGAGGCGAAAAAGGGAAAAGGGTGGGTAGTATCGGGCCATTATGTAAGCTAGCTTACCCCGAGAAGAGGGCTTAGCGCACCCCCCTCTCCACAAACCGAGGTACCAGGTACATATTGACCTCTACTTGTACTGTGTAACTCCTACATGGTAAAAAGATAAGATACTTTCAGCTCTTTTCAAGTCACGTTATGCCCAGTCGGCCATTTTTTCATCAGACGACAATGTATTCGCATTACTGAAATAACTCGACCGGCGCCAGCTACATAGTTATATAAATTTATACAACGGGGCTCTAAAGCCATGGCTACCTCCCGTATCTCGTGATACATTGTCTTGTTATTTACTACCTGTTCGGACGCATCGCAGGAGCACATCTGACCAGGATAAGTGAATCCAATCTCAGGAAAGGTTGGCTCCCATTCCTGGCCGACGCATCTATGAGGCTATCAAAATTTCTTTTTGTCTTCTATGCAAGACATTCGTCCTCCTCAAAGTACTGTCTCGGTTGTACTTCAACGCAAAATCAGGTACCTTTGAAAAACACAAATCATATTAGGCACTAATCTGTAGTCACTCGGGCCAAGACTTGTATTCAGGTGACAATGAAGAAGTCAAAATTTCTAGCATGAACTTTTTCGTTCCTACTGTGTGCCTTGCTTCCTGTCAGCCGCCGACTAACAGTGCCTGTTCCAACCCAGCACGATGGCATGTTATCGTCGTATTGGTAGCGTTTGAATGTCTGACATCCCGAGACCGCCAAAGACACGGAGATGTTACATGTCAAGTCTCTGACAGCGTCACATTTATCGCCAGTTCTCTCACAAAAACGCACGGGTAGAAATAGGAGGAGGGCCAAGAGCATAGAGATACACAACGGAAAATGGCACAGGACACGGTAACTTCGGCGGTTGTGGCCGACTCCGTATCGAACACGGTGAGCCGGCCAGTGATGGCAATAGATCCGAAATTCCTCTTTTTCACTTATTTTGACGGCACACTCACGCTGCAGGAAACCCCGGGTCATGATGCAGAGAAGCAGGAGCAAGGAGGTGCATATTTGCCGCTTAAAGCAGTCATGTCTTAGACGTCTTCCTGCTGGCGTTGAAACCTGTTTCCAAGGCATCCCTATAAACTGAATCTTGGCGATGCCGCTATGCAGGCCAGATTCTAGAAACAGGCTACTTTGTACAAAATACGTCGGTTGGTGATATGTCATAAGCCAAGCACGATAGACCAAAGATTGGGCTGCAGGCTATTCCTTTCCTTTGCGATTCTACAATGTAAGTTGTTTTCCACTGCAAAAACAGCCGCCCCGCATCCATAAAGTGTCATGTTACGCGTATGAAATCACCCGACACCTCTCTTGGCGATCGTCGTCTTTTTGAATGTCGTTCAGATGTGGCTAACTCGTGCGCGTCCCTCACGTTGCGCGGCCGCATTCTGACACCCATGGCCATTTTACAGTATTTCTCCAACAATCAAAGGCACATGTACAAATGATCGGCAGCGAGGGCTGTATGCTTGTTGTATCACCCCCAAATAATTAACTTGTTCAAGCAAGGCATAAACTCAACTTAAACCGAAGCGGAAAGTAGACGCGTTTACGTTTGCTATTTTTTTGCACGTGGCTTGAAGGATCTTCCCCCTCCCTCTACCAATTATGGAGTGTGGTTCCAAGCCTTGTGTTAGCTTGCCTGTCTTAGCTGCGATGGATCGGAAAACACTCGAATCCACGAGTATACGGTGTCATCCTATGAGTTCTGAAACTTGCTTCCCCTTGTTGGCCTACGTAGTCGGAAGATTTTCGCCCTTGTGCAGAATATCGATGCGGGTCATCCCTCTTTTTCTTCTTTTATTTTATCACCAAACCGTAAGTTGGCCTTCTTAGAGGACGCTACCAGCCTTTCCTATCCTCTACGGCCCGCCCAGTCTGTGTGCAGCTTATGCTGATTTCGAAGCACTCTAATCTTAAAAGATCTTCCACCAGGTTGTCGGGGGGAGGTGGGGGGGAGTCCTCGGGTTGTGCATCAAAGGACGTACTTTGATATGGAGGGAATAGGAACTTTTCTTTCGCTCGGGACAGCCAAGGCGGTAAAGTTGTAAGACAAGAGAAGAATTCAAGACCCTTTAAACGGGTCGAGTGGGAAGGTCTGGCTCCTTGTCGGGTGTCCGAGATAGCGGTCAGGCTGTTGCAAAATGAAACAGAATGTAGCTTCTACGCAAGCTTCTTCACTCCTGACCTATCAGGCATATACGATGTCGTAGCCATCACTTGGAAGCTCGTCTTCCTCAAAGCATATATAGTGCACAGCTCCTTTGCAATCCTGGGGGCCATCCGCTCGTCTTTCGCATTTTTCTCTCATTCTGCCCCAGTCCCTCTACGAACTTGAGGGGTTGCCACTCACTCGCTGGCTAGGATGGGGCGACGGTTCATATTCACTATACTCGCACTGGTACATGCTGGGTGTAGCCAGTACACTGGCGATTGGTTTCCAGAGGTACATCCTCCATACAGGACTTGGACTTGTACCAGAGACGGTGGATGCAAGGCATTAAACACCAGTCTTGTGTTGGATGAAAATTACCGGTATTTTCATCTTCAAGACTCCCCTATAAAGTGTAAATTCAACAACAACACGCTGGACAAGACGTATTGCTTCGACGCCGAAACGTGCAGCCACAACTGTGTCCTGGAGGGCGCAAACTATACCGAGAGTGGCGTAAAGACCTGGGACGACGGCGAGACAACTACAATGCAGTTGAACATACAGGTGAACGGTCTCATGAAAGGTCCACGCGTGTATCTATTTGACGAGGACATACAGGAATACGTGGATGTAAAGCTGGGTGTCGGTAGAGAGATTGCGTGGGATGTCGACCAGTCTAGAGTGATGTGTGGTGCGACATCGGCAGTGTACCTGGTTGAAATGGAGATGGACGGTGGTAAGAATAAGTATAACCCCTCCGGCGCCTCCATGGGCACTGGATACTGCGATGCGCAGTGTCAGCCAAAGAACTTTTATAACGGGCAGGTACGTTATTTTATTGCAAAAGTATATATGATGATTATGACGTTTTTTTTTCTAATATCTGTTTCTCCAGGCCTATAATAACGGATCCGGCTTATGTTGTGGCGAGCTTGACTTTATGGAGTCTGATGCTGTCTCATTCCAAGCTGGTCCTCATCCTTGTAAAAACTTTATAGGGCAGTATGCCTGCTCAGGCACAGAATGTGAACATGTAATGGATGGTGGCCTGTGTTCCCGATACCGTTGTCAATACAACACCGACGACCCCAACAACCAAGGTGTTGGTCCTAACGGATTTCCAGAGATTGACCACACGTTTTTTGGCAGAGGTCTCATAGTCAACACAAACCATCCATTTACAGTAGTTATACAGTTTATTGGGGCCAATCTCTACACCATGGATAAGTTGGAGGCTTTCCAGATAACATACATACAAAACGGAAAACTGATCCGGGCAGACCCTCGACACAACGGTCCGATAGAATGCCGAAATTGTCCTCCAAATATATTTGCGGCCGCAGGAGGCTGGACGAATACGCAAGCCATGCTCGCGCGTGGCATGGTTCTGACATTCAGCCTCTTCTCCTTAAACGCCAACTTTTTAAAGCCAACACCGGACACAGTATGCCACAATGGCGGGTCGTCAAATTACGCAGATCGCATGAGCACACAAGTCAAAATATCCAATGTCAGATGGGGAGAAATCAACTCTACCTTTAAGCAGGACGGGTCAAACTGGTTGAGCTGAGGCTTGCTCTGATTTCTTCTTGTTTTATTTTTTGTTAGTTTTCTTTGCATTGGAATTTTACTGCAAGTGGAACTCGTATATATGCACATCTTCTTATTTCCCACTAAGCATCTGGCTTATTTATCGAGTCTCGTTGTCCATGCAATTCAAAATACTATATAGAGCGAGATGCAAATTTCAATGTATGAGTAGGACGAGTACTGTGTTCACATGGCAACAAGAGAACAAAGAGGCCGTTTCGTTTTCATAAAAAATTCACTATCCAATCTATGAACTGCGTACAGCATGCAAGATAATGAAGAGCTGTCTCAGATGTATTCTGAAGATGGCTGAGAAGAAGGAAATGAAAAAAAAGGGAAAAAAGTAGAGAAAATAGGAAAACCCAGATGCACCCCAACATCTACATCAACATCACGGCAAAGGCAGCTGCCACCAGGCCTCCAAAGATGGATGCGGACCGCTCACCGGCACTGCTGGCAACAACAGCCGTTGAAGACGGCTTCGATGCCGACTGGGCCACCGGTGCCGAAACAGCCGAAGCCGCAGCAGCGTTCACGACGGCCGTTTGGTAGATGGTCGTCAGGCCCGTGCTGGCCACGGCGCCCGTGCCGGCAGCAGGCTTGGAGAAGTTGCCATACGGCTTGCCGGAGTCGATGACACTCGTCGGCACGCCGACGGGCGCGCTGCGGGTGTATGTGACGACGCTCGTCGTCACGCCGACAGCGACAACCGTGCTCGACACCTCGGCGGCCGGGCAGTTCACGCCCGGAGCGCACTTGGGCTTGCGAGTCTCGTAGATGGTCGAGTAGACCGTCCGGGTGGCCGTCGTGGTCGTGGTCGGCTCATCGGTGGAGACGATGCCGACGTTGCCGACAACGCCAGGTGCCGTCTCGGGTGTGGTCGTGGCCGTGGCGGAAGCCGAAACCGGGCAAACGGTCGTGTAGAGGTCGATGACGACGGTGGTGACGTGGCCGACGGGGCAGTTGGTCACGGTGGTCTCGCACGAGGTGATGGTGCTCGTGATGGTCTGGCGCACGGTGCTCGTAGTGAACTCGGTCGGCGACGGCGAGACCGAGGCGGACGTGGCCGACTCGGAGCTGGTGGGCAGCGTAGCCGTCTCGGAGCTTGACGGGGCAGGCGGGTGCGATGACGCGGTGCTGTTGTGGTACGCCGACGTCAGCGAGGACGGCAGCGAGGTTGGGACCGTCAGCGAGAACGATGAGGACGTCGTGGGGGTCGTGACAGGAATGCTCGTGTTGAGGCTGGTCGGGAGAGCTGAGCTGGAGCTAGAGCTGAAGCTGGAGCTGGAGCTAGTCTGCGACGAGGACGGCACGGAAGAGGACTCGGGCACGGAAGAGCTCGAGACAGCCGAGCTGGAGCTCGTCGGGACAGCCGAGCTGGAGCTCGAGCTGGAGCTAGAGCTCGAGCTGGTCTGTGATGAAGACGGCACGAAGGAGGACTCGGGAAGCTCAGGGTCACGTGTCAGGGTTCCGATAGGCACGGAAGACGAGCTAGTCGAAGACGGCACAGTTGACGAAAGAGTCGCGTTGGTCGTCGGGATAGCGCTCACAGACGGGAAGGAGCTTGCTGTGGACGAAGACGGCTCAAAGGGAGTCTCGGACAGCTCGGGGTCCTTTGAGAGGGTCTCGACAGGCAGTGATGACGAGGAGGTCAAAGACGGCTCAGCAGAGGGGACAGAAGAGCTGGAGCTCGTCACGGAAGAGCTGGAGCTGGTCGATGAGCTGGAGCTGATCGGGGAAGAGCTAGAGCTGGCCACAGAAGAGCTGGAGCTAGTAGCAGAAGACGAAGTCGTCGAGCTGATTGTCGAGCTCGAGGTCGAGGAAGTCGAGCTAGATGAGGACGAGCTGGACGAGCTAGACGTCGACGACGCCGTCGAGCTAGTCGAGGTCGAGCTGATCGTGGATGAGCTGGTCGTCGACGAGGTAGTCGTGGTGGACGACGACGTGGTCGTGGTGGACGTCGAAGACGAGGTCTTGGTGGACGACGAGGTCGTCGAGGTGGACGACGTCGTGGACGACGTCGTGATGGGCGCCACCGAGGACAGGGCAGACTGGGCCGACTGCAAAAAGTTCTGACCGTTGTTGACGTTCTGCTGAGCAAAGTTCTCGTCCCAGATCATGAGACCGCCAAAGTTGCTGCGCTTGCTGTACGTCTTGAGCAGGGTGGCCAGCTTATCGGGAGCGACGTAGCCGGTGGTGGCAGCGCTGACACTGCCGGGCACGCCGATGAAGAGGGGCGTCTTGGCATTGGGCGTCGAGGCCAGGTAGGTCGTCCAGGCATCATAGTTGAAGCCGGTGGCGGACGAGACGGCGTCACAGACAATGTTGTTGTAGAACTGGATCCAGATGCGGTCAAAGACGGAGCCACGCAGCATGCCGTCCATCTGGAATCCGTCGTACGCGAACGGGCACTGCGGAGCGGCCGTGACGAGGAACTTGCCGCCGTTGGCCGGGGCCGTCGCCGTCTCAAACTTGCGGCGCAGAGCGCTGTTGAGGGTGTTCCAGGGACCCTGGTTCTGGAAGAACTCCTCGACGTCAAAGTCGAAGCCGTCGACGTACTGGTGGAGATCGCCCACGTCGAGCGGGCGAGGACCGGTGTAGCTGGGGTCGTAGGGACCGAAGGAGCCCCAGAGGAAGTCGGCAAAGGCCTCGGCGTTGGCATCGGAGGAGATGGTATAGTTGCTGTTGGCGCCGTACACGCCGCCGATGGAGAGCAGGACCTTGGTACCGCGGCTGCGGCAGTCGGCGAGGCCCGAGTTGATGGACGGGCAGGTCGTCAGGAGCTTGGAGCCCTCGTAGGTCTCGGCCCAACAGTGGGCACCAAAGTTGGTGCCCGCATAGCCAGACGGGCCGCCGTTCTCGGGCGAGACGTTGACGAAGCTGAGGGTCACGTAGTCGACGCCGGTGGCACAGACGTCGGCCAGCTGGTCGGAGCCGCTCTGGCCATAGTAGACGTTGACCTCGGCGGCCGAGACAGCCGAGGCGGCAGCGGCAGCAGCCAGGGCGAGGGTCTTGCGGACAGAAGGCATACTGTCAGTTGTCGGGGGTCAAAAAAGAATGTAGAGACGGTGTTGAAAATCAAAGAGAAAAGAGTGTATGGATATATGCCAAAAGGAAAAGAAGGAAGAAGCAATATGCTTGCTTTGCAATATCAAAAAAAAGAGAGGACGCAGACCCGAGGGAATGCAATAAACGATGGCGGGTAACCGAGATGTCGTTTGGCTACGGACAATGAGGATAAAGAAAGGAAGAAAGAAAAGAAGGACTAGAAGGATGGGAACGGGAAAAAGAAGCCATGGTATATATTGGAATCCCATAGCGCAGAGGATGCTCGTATTGGGTGAGGGTCGTACCCTACCTCGAGGAGGCCTATGCAACAGCCCCATATTCATCACATAAGATTAAGAGTCATGAACTAGGATGGTACGTGTACATACATAGTACGCAGTATAATACTAATAGTATGATAGGAACAGGACTAGTGGGCTCCCAAGAAACTTTGGACGAACGAGGAAACTGAAGGGGCTTGGCTGGTGGAGAGAGTGCATCACTTCCAGCACTCCCCTACTGGTTTCTTGCTCATACATGGTATCCTGCTCATCTCCTCCTGGTAGATGAGTCGTAGCGAGGCGGTCAGTCCATCCTCACCTCCTCTTGTTTGATTTTTTTTTTTTAGGTCCGGCGAGGTCTCTTCTCACTTCTCAGATCACCATCCACTTACACGATACGTATATTCATACTCATAAACGAGAAATAGAAAGCGCTTGGCTGCCGTAAACAATTTCTTTGTTCTCAGGACCGTGCTTCTCAGGCAGCCAGCCACCAGAAAGGATAACAAAATCCTGCGTACTGCAAGACGTACCAAGACCAGGCATCGCCCCCTTTGAAATTCAATAGTCTTCTTTTCCCATCTGGGCTTTCATGAGAGCGAAAAAAATCAGACCCGGTAAGCCCCGTGTTGGCTTAGCGCCATGCGAGGTCAAAAGTCTGGCCATGAAAGTCTGGGCGCCAGCGACCACATGCTGCATGAAGGAGCATTGAAGAATAAGCTAAAAAAACTTTGACAGGGGTTCGAGTGCGCCAGGGTGCGCCAGGGTGTCCGAGGCCAATCAGATCCGACGAGGCAGGGCGCGAAGGAGCGGAAAGAGGGGCACGGTTGCAGGCAACCAGTTGGAGACGAAACGACAGAGAAGGGGTGGTGATGAGATGAGGACGACCCGCTGCATCCGCTCCTCTACTCGTACACAATATTATCGCACATATTTTTATGTTTCTTTTCACGCAGTAGATGCCGTTTTAACCGCTCATGTTTTGCAAGTCTGTACATACTCATACTGCGGATGAGAAAGAGTGATGAGTCGACTTTTTCCCTTTTTCATTTAGACTCTCTACAAAGTATACGACAGCACTTACATGCTACCTGCTGATCGTCTCTTGTTTTTTCACTTTTTCCCCTTGATCGTCGATCAGATCTTGAGCCGCAACAGAGAGAAGGATGCCACTCCTTGAAAAGTTTTCCTCTTCATTTCTGGCCCGCGTATTCTAGTCTCCTCATTCCTCCTTCTCCCTCTTCTTTCAAAGAGGAATACGAAAGCCAAGTCGGGCACTCCAGCCCGTACTCGTACTCGTGCAGTACGGTGTACGGAGTAAGCTTTTGCAAAATTGTCCCGTGTGTACTTTTTCATTGTACCTGGCACCATCTCATATTGTACTCGTACATACAGGAGTACTATGTACGTAGACTTTTTGCGTACCTCCACCGCACAAAAAATAGAAGCCGAACAAGAGAGGCGCCAGTCCTTTTCAGCATAGCATGATACCGTAGCACGAATACACACACTAGCACTGACACCTGATGCTACAATACCCCTGACACCTGTCCAAATGGGGACAGCCTTGCGAGATAGGGGGTTCTTCTGCGGGGCGACAAGCATTTTCCTCTCTCTTATGCTTATCCCCCTGTTGTGAGCAAGTACTCGTCCTGATCAATATACCAGTACATATTATGTACTACAGTGCCAGCACGTTCTTTTCAGATCCCTGCCATGTCACGTTGGTGATGGGTGCCTCCCAACTGACGCCCTCGTCCATAAAGCATTGTGTCTGGCCCTGGAACGTTGAACAGCTCAGAGATTTGTCCACGGTAGTCCGGGCGACTCCGCTGAATTGGATCCTGGATGGTCAGATGGCAAGAGGGGACAGAAGAAGGGAGACATACGGATGGGTTTCGTCGAGATCACTGCAGATCCAGTCGGCCGAGAGCGTCAGCTGCTTCGTGGCGGCTTCGTAGAGAAAGGCACACCGGTACGGTGCCAGCGGTGCCTCGCCTGCTCCAAACGTGCAGTTGTGCCACTGCGAGCTGCCGTCGTCTGCCTGGTAGATGCTAATGGGAAAGGAGTCGGCATTGGTGCCCGTGACGAGCTTGACGTTGAAGCCGACGGTAGCTGAGCCTGCCGGGGCGGTCGAGCCGGCCGAGTCGGAGCTGTCGATTTCAAAGCCGCTAAAAGACCAACGCGGCGCCACGAGCGACGTGACGGTGCAGCCGTCGGGCGTCGGCAGGGGGTCCTCGATGGAAAAGGGCGGCAGCGGTGTCACCGTGCCAGGCTGGCCGTGCAGCACAATGTCTGTCGTGTTTGTTGTGCTGGTCGTGCTGGTTGTGCTGGTTGTGTTGGATGAGCTGCCGGACAAGCAGGTCGTCTTGTTGCCCACCACCTGCTCTCCCTGGTAGACGGGCACGCTCGTGCAGTGCAGGGGAAGGACCATGCTGCCCGTCGTCTCGATGCTGACGGGTCGTGCCGCGTCGCCCTCGTCGCAGTACCACGTCTGCCGCAGCGTGAAGCGAAAGGTGGCCGGCTCAAAGAGCGCCTGGGTCTGCACACGGTAGCGGTCCTTGCCCACGAAATCAAAGCCCTGGCCAGTGCAGTTGAAGGCCGTCGGTGTCGTGGCCAGGTTGTCGGGCAAGAAGCCGGTGCAGCCGGCCTGGTAGCCAATGGCCCGGTTGACCACCTGCAGCATCAGCGTCTGTGACGTCAGCGCCGTCGCTCCGTCATCGCCCGTCTGGTTGAGGTAGTACACCGACTGCAGCAGCCATTCGGGTGCCGCACCGGCCGCCCGGCACCCCGGCACTGCGTGGCCAGCAGGACCCTGCGCATACCGCGGCGTCAGGGCCACGGGCTCCTGCAGCGAGCCGCGCACGAGCACCAGCGGATGGTCGGCCGTGCAGGCGGAGGCGGTGCAGCGCAGCTGCAACAGAGTGCTGCCTGCCGCGGCAAAGGGGATCCTTGTCGGTCAGACATGAGAAGCGAGTGAGAGAAAATCCAAAAAAAAAAAAAAAAGACTGGACACGCACGGATCTTTCAGGTGTCGATCGTCACAGCTCCATCGCTGGCTCATCTGCACGCTGGCCGTGCCATTCTCGACGTGAACCTGTGCCTGCAGTCGTGCTGCTGTTGCTGAGGTGCTGTTGTGTCCCCTGATCGTGCAGTTGGAGCTGACAGTGCTGGCAATAGCTGATCTCGCCGTCTTATTCCTGCCACCGCAGACAAGATCGGCCGTATAGTTGGTGGCTCGGTTCTGGACGCGGAAGCTGCTGCTGCCATCCGCAAGGGTGTGCGTAAAGTTGTGCACGAACCAGCTGGGAATCGAAAAGGAGCTCGTGGTGCAGCCCAGAATAGCACGCGGCCGAGCCTGGGCCTTGGCTGGACGAGCCACAAAGGCAGCAACTGTCAGGAAAAGTCGCAGGTGCATGGATGGAGATCTGGTGAGAATAATGTAGAAACTCTCTTTTTTTTTTAAAAAAAAAAAGAAGAGTCTTTGAAAGGAAACCTGTCCTTCTTCTACTCCTAGACGTTCAGTATAATTTCGGTTCTTTCGATTATCCAGATTAATGGAAAGACATATTGCCGTCGCCTCCAGTCTTGTTAGCCGGTATATGTGTATCACGTGTCTGGTATCGTTGTTTAAAGAGGCTATAGATCTGATTCTCTTGATGTCTTGCTTATTCTCATTTTACTTGCTCTGTTGCTCAAAGTCCAACTCATTTTGTGTCCTTTTCCTTTCCTGTCTTGCAGCCAATGACTGGTCCTTGCCCAACAACGAATACACGGCGGAAGATATTTGAGGATGCATATTTACGAGAGGAGACTAATCTCCATCACTAGAATAACAGAATACCGTAATCAGAGAGGAATATATGGTATTTGAACAATAGAAATGTCATCATAATCTACCAGCCTCTACCAGCCAACAAGAGCATCAATAACTAGATGTTGTCTCGTCTCTTTTCAGCAAGACCATATCCCGGCCCAGATCCCGGCTTCCGGCTTATTGCTATCCTTCCTACCCGTCATCGTACATCCGCGTCGTCATTATAAAAGGTGTAATATGTGCTCGTATGTGTCGGACCAAGGCCACAAGATAGCGCAGCCGTGGGTGCCATGGGTGACAATGGTCTCGTCAATCAATCATCAATCTCTGAGCGAATCGAGCTTATTGACTGCAAAACAAGCATGTTAGCATTTTGCTCGGAATGCTCAACTCTCCATGGCTCGATCTTTACTCACGGCGGCAGCAGAAACTCGGCCCACGAGCTGGAGAGAAAGGCCGTGCCAACCTGCAACACAGTTAGTAACTCTGCACAACACAAAAAGTACACTCTCTGCTGTCCCGACTGACCGCAAAGGCAGCAATGCTTCGGGTAAAGGCGGCGTTCTCGGGCGAGACAAAGCTGTCGTAGACGGTGCGGAATACGCCCTTGGGCCGGAGGGTACGGCCACCGGCACGCTCCACTTGAACGATCTGCTTCTGCTGGTACATTTTGAGAGAAAGAGGTTCTCTGTCGGGAGTCGGCTTGGGTCCTGGGTCCTGGGTTCTGGTCCTCGTCTTGGTCCTGGATGCTATTTGACGTTTCTGTTGTGATCATTTTTGGCGCATGAAAAGTTTTGGGTATCCGCTTTTATGCTTGTTTACGTAATCACATCAACGCCACATACTACATCTAATTTACAAAATCGTAGACGTTTTATTCTCGCAAAAAGATATTATCTGTTCTTCTTCTAATTCTTCTACCCCTTTCCCTATTACAGACACTAGGAAAAGGGAAACTGTCACGATAATCGTGGCACGCGATGACACCACGTGCGATGCCCTCACAAACATGTATTCATAGGGCATTTGCCACACACTAGATAGTTTGTGTCTCCTCCCAATACACCTGCATTTTGCGGGAGCCCGCCACTAAAGTCGCTGTAGCCACTGAAGCCACTGAAGCTCACTAATCAATGACGTATTTTGTGGGGCTGCCCTACGTAAACTTTGGATAATATTATTATTTCGTCTCTACAAAAGACAAACAAAAAGAAAGACGAAAAGACGAAAAAGACACAACGACAGAACAAGAACCCACAGACTTCCGATCCAAGAACAGGATGCAGTCTCCTGTTCCATCTAGATCGCCATCGGGCCCTGGAAGCTACCTGCCGCCCGACACCGGCCTTCTCTCGCCGTCACCGTCCATGGCCTCTTCGACGACGACGGCGCAAGGCTTCAACAGTCTCAACAGCCTCAGCAACCAAAACAGTCACGGGAGCAGCCCATGGTCGGCACTGCCGCACCCACGACGCAATCCTCTACGCCCAGGCTCATCCAAGGAGGACATGGTGCGACGGTTCGTGGAAGCGCGCATGATGCATATCCAGCGGCGCTTTGTCAAAAAGTTTGGCATCGCCGAGCCGGACGACGAGGTGGTCGGCTATCGGTCGATGAGCGAGTTGTGCCGGGACGTGGACAATATGCTGAATGCCCTCTGGCTCTCGGGGACGCGTGAGTCTTTTTGTTTCCTCAGACATTCCCGAATTCGGTCGACTGGACAAACTGGAAAAATCTGACAAATAGCCTCCCTGCAAATACCCTACCTCCTCAACCTCGCCTGCGAGCTCGTCGGCTGGATCAGCGGCTTTCCCGTCGCCACATCGGCCCGGGCACAGCGGGCCATCTTTGCCCTGCTGCGCAAGCTCGACCACTGCTTTGCCAGCCTGCTGGCGGGCACGGACATTGAGACGGGCGATGCCCTACCAGGCATAACAGCAGCAGCTGGCCGTGGGGGCATGACGCGAACGGACATGGTGCGGTGCCGGAGCACGGCAGAGCTGACGCGGGTGGCTGTTGTAGAGGCCATGACACGGCGACATCGGCAGGCGGAGGAGGAGGAGAATGACAATGATGACGACAACCAGGACGATACCTACGATGAGGAAATGTACATGGACGTGGCGGCAGTCTACGAGAGGACGCTCATGAAGCTTGGCGAGGTGATGGGGGACGGCGGCGGAAAGATTGGAGAGACGATCCTTTTCACGGACGACGACGACGATATCTAAATTGCCATCAGCCACAGCCAACAGTTTATCTTTTCTCGGATATCAGAGGAATTTTATTTTTCATCCGAGGTGTGTCCTCTGACTGCTGGTAGAGAGACGGCACACACAAGGGACGAATGCTTCACGAGAGCATGCATCGGAATATGCTCTGCCGCCCTCCTCCTTATTTCGCCACACGGGAAGACCACCCAGAAAGAGAACCGGTTTATTGATATTGGAACACCACCACCACCGTGTCTACTGTTTCGTCTAAAGAGTGCAAGGACAATGCCAGCTCGTCTCTTGTGCCACTCGGCGATACCGCAATACCCCCATGCCAAGATCCCCTTGACAGGTACCAGGGGAGAAGCAAGCGAGGTCGAGGAACACAAAGAGGTGCTTTTGTTGGATCTAGACCATGGCTTGGAGCAAAAAGGATAGCACTACGAGTCGGTCAACGAATCGGTCAACGAGTCGGTCATTCATTTCTCTTTCTTGGTTTACTTGCTAGTTTTTCTCTTTTTTTTTTGCGTCGTTTTCTCTTCCCCATTGTCCGCGTTGGCATCTTCAACCGAGACCGACGTATACGTAGTGATCAAGTCGATCAAACTGTTGATGGACCGATGGGCCGATGGCCAATGAACGACGGATTGATCGACTCGACTGACCGATTGGATGCAAGTGTTGCTGTCGGACTATTGGACTATGTGACTCAGGCTGTAATTTGGGGTATACTGCGTATTACTTGTTTCAGCGTCTAGGCCGTTGCGACTGCGATCAAAAGAGGCACGGTCGTTTTTAACAAAGGATCTACGACAAAGAAACTCGTTTCCTACATGTATACGTATGCTTGCGTGAGAGTGCGGACGAGAGTGAGAATGAGAATAAAAATAAAATGAAAAATGTGAAAAATGTGAAAAAAAAAGATGAGAAAAGAGAATGAGAGAATGAGAATGTGAGAATAATGCAGTGCTATTTTCAGTTACACGTCAGAGTGCCTCATTGCCAGCACAGAGTTTGTTACGCCGACAGGCCAATAGAGGCCGCCTGTACGCCGTAGGCCGATAGGTGGAAGAAGAGGAGGGGAGTGAGAGGGTGGGTGAGGGTGAGAGAGGCGGTGCCGGAGAGACACGGATAATCGACGAGTCGACGAGTCGACGAATCGACGTCCAGGGGCTGGAAACGACTCGGGAGAGACGCGGAATGCCAGTCCCAGGCAGTCAGTCCCAGGTAGCAGAGGCAGCCAAGGCCTGGCAAGCGAACAGACGGGCATGCAAAGCTCAAACCTCGGCGGTTGGGGATCACCGGACCAGAGAGCCAGAGGTGACGACACCGTGACGTGCTCTTGGTCTCTTGGTATCTTGGTCTCCTGGGCTCTTGGACAGGAGTGTTTCTGCTTGCGACTCTCTCGAGACGCCCGTTCAGACGATAGCGACAAAGAAGTCTGGTCGTCTGACACCTCCTCTTGGACCGTAGTCTCTTGTTTCCCCTGTCACACATTTCTTTGTTGCCTCAGCTGAACAGACTGCCTGGAGAAATATCTCCATCTTTCCCTTTTTTTTATCTTTTTATCTTTTTTAATCTTTTTTTTCCTTTACTTTTTTTCTCCTCTTCTGCCCCTCTTTGATCTCGCGAGAAACATCTGGCTGCTGCCATTGGCCAAGACAAATCCAATAGATGCAGATGTGAAACCGCCAAACAAAAAAAAAAAAGAAAGAGAAAGAAAAGGTGGGCATTTGCAGTAGGCTTTTTTGACGAAGGATTCGCCGGCAAAACGAAACGGCGATCGTGACAGGGGTCTCCAAGCCGTAGGTACGAGTCACTGATAAGCAGAGCCATAAAGTACAAGTACTTGCAGAATGCCAGAGTGGCACGAGAGGTAAGCCAACAGCCATTCTCACCGTCACACAATGCCAAGTGCCGAGCTCTTTTGAGATGCAGTATCACTGCAGTTGACCTGTCGGTCTAGGCAAGTACATAGTGCAGAGTTGAGCGTGCTTGTAGACTCGCCAGAGTGCCTGCTCGGCCAGGTTGATGTCTCGCTTGACTGAGGATCAGGGGCACATCGACACTAGAGCAGACTCCGTACGCGTAAAAAAGGTACCTGGAGGCGCCTATTGGTCGAGCCTGACCTAGACAAGCCCTAAGAAAGAAGGAGAAAATCAAAGAGGGTCTCCAAGAAGGTCGTGAAAGAACAAGACCGAGAAAGGAAAAAGGGACGCTTGCCAAGAAGCGGATAGGATTCCTCTCGTCGGCTGGGACCTGCAGACCGGACGAAACACGAAACATGCACAGTAGAGGCCGATAGTCAAGCGCGTACTGCCGCCATGCTCGCACTTGCATGTGCACAACGGCTCTCTCCTATCCTCTCGTGGCCGTCTCCTTCCCTACTCCGTACTCGTACGCGGCATCTCTCCCCTTACTGCATACTCCGTCCAGCTCTCCCTTTTTCGCGCGCGCGTCACTAGTCGTTTTCGGTGAAGCATGTTTTTTTTCTTTTCCTTTTTCCTTTTTCCTTTTCCTTCTCTCCTCTCGGTCTTCTTCTCCTTTCTTCTTCTCCTAATTCATTTTAGCTGGCCAATGAGGGGGAGAGAACATGGGTATGCCTGTTGAGTTTGTCTGAGTTGAATTGTTTGCTGGGTTGTTTCGTTTCTCCTTTCGGGGGAGGCCGCGATTCCTCTCATTTCTTTGAGTAGCATTGATCATTACGCAGGATACGTATCTCAGCTCTAGACACTGCAGTCATAAAGAGGTCATTCTTCCTCTGCAAGCACTTTAACATGCCGTGCGGTGGCCAGCCCATTGGCTGTTTCAGATCCGCTCCGATTTGGCAAAGAGCGAGGAGGAATGAGAAGACGCATAGACGTCGAGCTACTGGCTTTAGGGGTCTCCCATCCCTTGTACATGCCAGAACGCGTGAGTAGTGTGCTCGCGTCAGCAGACTGTGAGTACTTGTGAGCACACTTTCCAGTCAGTGCCCGTAGTCACTCACAGAACACTGGAGAAGAACGGCCTGCTCTTAGCCGCGAGTTTAGAGTACGTACGAGTGAGAGTACTCGTCCTTGTACTCTATAGATAGGATTATGCACTCTGAAAATACCTCTCCGCATAATGTGCGCAGATACGAGTACTACGGAGTATGTACAGACGAACATGGCAGGGGTACCTACCCTGTCCCAATTCCCCATCCCCCTCGTCAACAGCGGCTTCGCCTCGTTGTAATTCAACCCCAAATGACCACGTTTATGCACTGCCCAGAAAAAGAGGTTGCAGAGAGGTTGGACATGCTATTTCTAAAGTGATGCTGACGGTGATGCCACCGCGGAATACGCGCTATACAAAGTACTATGTGTACGTATTCGTCTTTAAGTGGCTCTCATGCTCCGGGATAGACGAGTGCGAATGCGTAGCCTATTCCTGATGATATGCGCCGCTCCCTTGCTATGCCTCCGCGTTGCTCCTCCGCGTTCTCTCTCTTCGTAGTGTACACCGCACTGCGCACTGCGTACTCGTATTCTTCCATTCCACTCACCAAGAATGCAACGATAAAAGGGGGGTTCCTGACGCTATCGCTGCCCTGTGCTCATGCTCGTGCTCGTGCTCGTGTTTGTGATTTTGGTCTCTTTTTTTTGCTCGTGCTCTTGCTCGCTCGTACGTCTCGCTTCGATCCGTCTTATCTTTCCATTTGTTCCATGGTACACGTACGGTCATGGACCGGAGTATAGGAACTATACAGCGTAGTGGCTATAGTGGGAAACAAACTCTCCTTCTCTTCGTAGCATACGTATGTTCGCGCTGGTGTTTCATCATGGCTGGGCAATGGGTCTCCCTCCACATGTACTTGTGCTTGTACTCGGTGTACTGCGTCTGCCTACCTTACTCAGAATGTAGGACAGTTCTTGTGCAATTCTCATCTGCCTCGATTTTATCTCTGTATTAATCTTTTTCTTTTCTTTTTTTTTATGCTTTCTTTTATGTCTTTCATGTCTTTTTTTATGTCTGTCACTTCTTTTTTCTTAATCTTTTTTCGACATCCTCCTCCCCATCTTACTCCTCTTCCAATCAGATGACAGAAATGACAAAAAGATACACGGCTACTTTGTGTTTGGACTACTGCCTCCACACCCCCTTTTCCCTTTCTCGCCCCCCTCCCTCTCTCCTTTCAACAACCTTCCTTCTGGGAACTGAGAGGCGGCGACCGAGAGCCACCAGGACCAAGACGTCCAAGTCCAGGAAGCCAAGAGAACCAGGAACGATCCCTGAGACTCCACTTGGACTAATCCGTGCGCTTCGTCCTACATCAAGCTTGTCCTTCTTGTCCGTCGTCTCCTTGTCCTCCTTGCCCACCATGTCATGTACTCCGTACTGCGTACCCTCTTGTCCCTCTTGTCCACTTGTCAAATCCTTCTTCGTCCCCCCCCCTGCATACTTCTCTTTCTTAGTCCGGTGTAGTCCATTGTCTACGGACTATGAAGGTCCCTCTTCCTGGCGCCGCATGCAAAGTCGCAATGGAGTGGGTGGGTGTCCATTCATACTATGTACTCTGCCTCTTTTTTTTTAACTGCCTTTGCCCCTTTGAGCTTCCTCCATAGTACCTCTATAGTATTCCATTACGAGTATATGAATGAGCCATGCCACTCCGGCCTCACACCGGGGTCTGACTTCCTGTCTCTCTCTCTCTTCTTACTCTCTTTTCTTTCTTCCACCCACGGGAATTTGCGTGTTTCTTCTTGACAGCCTCCGTGCCGTTTCATACCCTCCTTTTTTTCTTAGTCTGTTCTCTTGCTCTCTTTTACACTCTCTTTCACTTGTTCCTTCGTTCCTTCTCAGGATATACAAGAAGACCTCGTTCCTTTTCTCAGTCTCTTGTCCTGCCACGATCCTTTCTCTGATCCTGCTTGCGAGCATCTTTGCCTTTGCCTTTTGCCTTCTCTTGCTTCCCCTTCTCTTATAGAAGCTTGCCTGTCTGGTACACTGCAAAAGACATCCACCCCCCCTTCACATCCATCTCACGTCCCAGTCCGGTAGCCAGATCTACCCTCCTGACGGACCTCTAGAGCATCAGCATCAGCATCACAAAGCACTTCCTGCTTTATATATAGAAAGACCCCCTCTTTTGTAAAGAGCTACGGTCTCCTTATCCTTCCTTTTTTTTGATTCTTTTCACGCATCTTCCACTCTTTTTCTCTCTCTCTCTCTCTCACCATGTACACCTCTACCTTTTTCGCCGCAGCCGTGCTGCCCACCCTCATTGGCGCCGTCGCCGTGCCCTCCTACTCTGGCCTCTCCGTCCTCTTCCACGACGACTTTTGGGGCCACGCCGGCTCGGCCCCGGACAGCAGCTCCTGGAACGTCATTGACGGCTACCTCGGCCTGAACGCTGAGCTCGAGACGTACTCCTCGTCCAACAGCAACCTCCAGATCAGCGGTGGCGGCACGCTGCAGTTCGTCCCCCGCCGCGACGACTCCGTCACCGGCGGCTGGACCTCGGCCAAGATCGAGTCGACCGACTCGTACACGCCCACCGCCGGCAAGCATACCCGCGTCGAGGCCAGCATCCGCATGGGCAACTCGTCCGCCTCGCAGGGCATGTGGCCCGCCTTTTGGATGCTCGGCCAGTCCATGCGCGAGGGCACCAGCTGGCCTCTCTGCGGCGAGCTCGACATTATGGAGATGAAGAACGGCGCCCTCACCGGCTACGGCACTGCTCACTGCGAGAACTTTTGCAACGAGCCCACCGGCCGCCAGGGCACTGTCGGCATCCCCAGCGACCACAGCTTCCACACCTGGCGTCTCGACTGGGACCGCACCTCCAACGACTGGCAGACGGAGACCATCACCTGGTCTCTCGACGGTACCAGCTTCTTTTCCATCAGCGGCAGCACCATTGGCGACCAGGCCACCTGGAGCGTCCTTGCTCACAGCCCGTTTTACATTCTGCTCAATGTTGCCGTTGGCGGTGTGTTTGGGTATGTCTCTTTTCTCTTGTTTTTCTTTTCTTTCTCTCTTCTCTCTTCTTTCATCTAACCCTCGCAGTGGCTACCCCGTCGAGAGCACCACCGATGGCTACACCAACATGATGGAGGTCGCCTACGTCGCCGTCTACTCGAGCTAGTCCGGACAGCTTTCGTCTCTATGATTCATTACATTCTTTTTGACAAGCAAAAAAAACAAGATCTGACGATCATTCGATTCTTTTACACCCCTTTTTTCATTCATTTTTTCTTCTCTTCTCATGTTTATATTTGACGATTTTCTCTTCTCTCTTTTACACTAATGACGCCGTCTACATCAGCCACGCTCGTTCTACAGTCTACGGGGAGGGGAATACAACGAAAACGGACAGCTTCGGGATGGTCTTCTAATGTGTTTTTTATTTTTGTTTTGTTTTTTACACTTTCTATGCAAGGCTCAGGAGGAAGGGACAGGATAGGGCTGCTCTCCGAGCAGCTCTTTTTCAACCGCAGCCTTTTTTTGTTTTCTTTTTATCTTTCTCTCTTCTCCATTCTCCTCTGGGAGAGATACTTGTCCGAGGACAAGCACCTCTCTTGCTTTTTTTGTCTTGTCTCTTACTCATTTCTATGATACCACACAGTCGTTCAAAAGCTATATTTTTGCTCGTCTATTTTGATTGTTCCAAAAATCTGATTTTGATTTTCCTGATTATGCCGTTTTTGCTTTTTTGCCACTGCAAAGAATAAGGAGAGAGGTAAAAGAGAGGCATTCCTGGGTAGTGCTTCTGAGCATTCCTCGTGGTGGTCTGTTAGTCACGTGAGACATGGTCCGGGATGGGACAATGTCTCTCTGCAGGTAAGACGTGGGATAACCTTTTTTCAACCTCGGATCGGCACGCAGAGCCATGGAAAGGCAAGGCAAAGACAGGCCAAATGATCACCAGTCTCTACCCTCGAGTCTTGGCGTTCATCACGTCGATCTTTCGTCATGCCAAACGCACGCAATTGGCAGCATTTGCCAGGAATGCGCTCAAGAAATATAAAGAAGGAAACACAAAGGTCAGGCGCGTCGTCTTTCCTTTCTCACAGTCATGGGGTGAGACTTCACAATGGCTCAGTCTACAGTTTTAGTTTCAACTCCTACTCCTTCCATTCCAGCTCTCCGTCTTCAGCTAACAAGATACAAGCCCATGATGTCATAAAAAATCGTCTCCCCGGGGGTATTATCCGAAATTCCTGGTTCCAAAGAAAGTTGCAACTCCTATCCAGCCCCAAGAGAAAGAAGCTCCGGCACCCATTCAGAAGTGTGTTTCCTTTTTCCCCTTCTTCCGTAACATCCGCCCCATTCGAACAGCACGAACACTAGAACAAGTTCTAGGATCCGTCTTGGTAAGAGAAACTTCTTTTTTCGATCTGCTATTCTCTTCTCTCCCCCCCTTTGAAGACATCCATCAAGAATCAGTAACCATTTTTCCCAAGACTTTTTTTCTTCCCTCATTTTCCATCGTGTTCAAGAAACTCAAAAAAGATGAGAACGAGAGAGAGAAAACCGATGACGCCATTGACAAAAAAGAAGAAAGCAAGATGGATCATGATGCCTGTGCCCCCCTCCGGTACAAAAAAGTACGCAGGAAACCAGAATGACTCAAATCACGAAAAAAAAAGATATGCCCTTCGTGGTAGATGAGAAAGGCACGGACATGTGGGCGTGTCCAGCAAAACAAAAAATGACAATAAACAAAAACGGAGAGAAAAAGTTGTTGACGAGGATGAGAAGGATGTAAAGGTAATGTAGGGGTACGGTAAGCCATAAGAAAAGTATAAAACAGCAAAAAAAAGCAGCACAAAATTATACCGCCACATCTAGGCGGCATGTCTGCTGAGAACCAACGCCCTCTCCCTTGCTATTCGGGAAGAGGAACGCAGCAGCAGACATTCCCACACGGCTAAACGCTTCCGCAGTCGCTTCCGCAGATGCTTCTGGAGACACGTTCAGCTGGTATGGATGGTCGCCCTCTAAGCGACCGGAGCGATGGGCGGAACGACGGCTGGAGCAGCAACGGCGGCGCTGGCATCGGGGATAGCAATATCGTTGCTGATCTCGCCGTTGGTGTTCTTCTGGGGGCAGTCGCGGGAGATGTGGCCAGCCTCGCCGCACTGATAGCATGTCTTGCCAGCGGTGTTGAGCGGGCCGCCGTTGGGAGCGGTGCACTCGCGCGAAATGTGGCCGAGCTTGCCGCAGGCATAGCACTTCATGGCCTGAGCCTGGCAGTCACGAGCAAAGTGGTTGGGGCCGCCGCACTTGTAGCAAGTGGCGGGGCGGGGGCCACCGCCGACAAAGCCTCCACGGCCATAGCCGCCAAAGCCACCGCGCGGCACGGGGGCACCGCGGCCGAGGCCGACGGCGTTCGGGGTGGGGCAAGCACGGGCCAGATGGCCCGGCTGACCGCAGCTGTAGCAGCGACCGCCAGTAGCGGCGCCAGACAGGCGAAGAGTCGGGCAGTCAGCCTGGACGTGGCCGAGGCCCTGGCAGTGGTAGCACTGCTTGGCGTCTGTGGTGCGCGGCAGAGGGCAGCCGTTGGACTCGTGGCCAGGTTGCTTGCCTGAGGAGTCAGCGTGGCTCGTGATGGTACGAGGTCGGGCCTCGATACTCACAGTTGTAGCAAAGGCGCTCAGCAGACGAGCAGACCTCGGCGTAGTGGCCGACGTTGCCGCACTTGTAGCAGGCACGACGCGACAGAGAAGACATTTTGTGTGATGTGAATGTGGCGGTTGTTCTAAAAAGTTAGTGAAACTGCTATTTCCAAACTTTTTCAAGCTTTTCGGGACTGTCTCGGACAAAACGGCTGGTGTATGACTTTTCTCTGCTTCTTTCCTGGCATGGGAAAAGGCGGTAAAAAGAGAGTATAGCAGAGGGCAACTAGGGATAGGGAATGCTTGAGTATGATTTGGGGATTGTGTGGGTGGTGTGGGTTGTGTGGTACAGAGAAAAAAAGGTATAGGACAGATGGGAATAATGTGCGACCAATCTCGAACGTCCCAATCAGCTCTAGTCGGGAATAAATGCGACACATGCAGCCCGAGATAAAGGTGGCAGACGCCTTGAGTGGTTGGCCATGTTGGCATCAGCAGCATGCAAGGAACGAAGCACGAAGCCGCAACTTTGGGCAGGAAATATTTAGAGGCGAGCTGTGCCAAAGTCATGCGGCGCACCAAAAAGATAAGAGAGCGGATCAATTGGTATTTTTCCGGTCGCGGCTGGGGTCATACAAGTACTCTCCTAGGTCGGCTGGTAGGACCTGCAGGATGCATGAGGCTGGTGTGACCTGAATGCTGAAACGGCCGTCTGCCTGGTTGCGCCGACGAGAATGTCAAGGCATGAAAGAGGCATCGAGGCAGGTCGGCAGAATAGGCGGAGAGCGCGTCAGACTGGAGACGACGAGAGGCTGACAGGCGCACAAACAAAAGGGTTGCGCAACAAGTCGGTTGGGCCAATCCATTCGCAGCTGGATCCGAGAGGGTGGAAGGTGGTGGTCCTAATGGTCCAGACAGTCTGACAGTCTGACAGTCCCGCGCCAAAACCCAATGAGCGCAAAGCAAGGACGCCGTCCTAAAGGGCATGAAAGAGAGAGAGTGTGTGTGCGCGCAGCGCTTCCAGTGTCCATTTTCGCAGCATTCTCTCGGCCAATCCAACTCGTGTAAATCGTGTCCAAGAAACCAGCAAAAGGCAGAAAGCAGAGAGCAGAGAACGGCCAATCTTCACGGATCCATTGATCTTGCCAGTCCGTCGCATCGGGAGTATCGGAAGAGGGGGAGATCCATCCTGTCGGCAGGTGGAGGGAATGGAGACGAGGATAGAAGCGCAGTGACGGAAAAAAGAGGTGATTGCTGATTGTTTGGAAGAGGGGATATGACGGCGGAGTAGGACAGGATCAGAGGGAAGAGGGAGGGGGGAGAGAGAGGAAGAAAGAGACAAGAAGGAAGAGGCAAAAGAGACGAGAGACAAAAGAGGGGAAGCGACAAACCTGCGAACAAAAAAAATGTGTCAAAAAAGACCCTTCCAAAGCTTCGAACCTTTCGACTTCGACAACGACCGCTTCCGACAGCAACACCAACGACAACCCGTAAAGCAAAAACTTGGGGTTTAGTTGAGGATCAAGACTGAGTGACTAGTAGAGTGATTCGGGAGAAGAAGAGAGAGAGAGAGAGAGAGGGAAAAAGGGAAAGAAGAAAAAAAAGAGGAGAGAAGAAAGAAGCGAAAAGAGGAAAGAGAGGGGGGGAATATAAAAAATCGAATTTTATGGGAAAAAAAGTATTAGCGAGGGCAGGAGGCGACCTACTGACCTTACTTTGGTGGGCTCTGTACTTGCCTTTAGGGAGGCGAGTTGTGGATTTCGGAGGCGACCAACAGCTAAAACCAGTAGTGCTTGTACATTTTTTAGCGTGAGGAGACGACGAAGGCAGAAAAAGAGAGGGAAAAAAAAAACAGAGGAAAAAAATTGTTAGTGCTTTTTGATTGGGTGTTGCTCCGTGCGGAGAGCGGGTGCCAGTACGAAGTGGTGCAAGGAGTGAGGCGGTACCCAAACTCGAACAGTTCAGAAGAAAATTGACGATAGACTTGTGTGTGGGACTTGCAGATCTTGTGCTCGCAGGGGGGGGACAAGAAGTACGAGGATGCAGTTATTCGTACACGTCATGTTCCTTTCGCATGTCTGAATTGGGCGTCCAAAGTACTCCGTACGCAAGACTGGCCTGATACGGTGCGTCTCTGTCACGGACACAGAAGAAGCAGGTGCCGTCGGGTGTGCCTGCCGATGGAGAGATGTGGGTGGCAATGGCGAAATCTATCAAAATGCCAGCGAGGAAGGAGCGAGTGAGCGAGCACTCGCTCTCGTTGACGACGTTGAGAGTATACGTACGGTGTACAAATATGTACGTACGAGTACGTGTACGAGTACGACTCGTACACCGTCGGGGCGGGCTCGGAAAGAGCCATATAAAAAGTCAACCTCGATCGGCTTCCACAGTATTATTACTTGTGCCTCTGGGTCTGTGGCTTGAGCTCGTTCACTATCCAGTGAAACAGAGAGCCCAAGCTTTCCTTGCATTCCCACTACGAAAAGGGAAATTTTTTAATAATAATCAGCAAAATGCAAAAACAAAACCCCCAAAAAATAGGAAAAAAAAAAGTAAAAAGCAAAAAGCAAAACCCCAGAGTCAAGCCCTCTCACACGAGCCCTTGTTTTTCTTTCCTCTCCTGGTACTCACAGTGGGTCCCTGCTTGCTAGTGGATACGGTGAGGTTGTGCATCGTCTGGCACTCGACGGTCTGTTAGTGGCTTTGGATTTAGCGTGTCGGAATGCAGGAAAATTTAGAATTTCAAAATTTCAAAATTTCATTCTTTCATTATTCATTATTTTTGCTCCTTATTTTTCTATTTTCCAGCGTCTGTCTTCATTCTGCTTTCTCTTTCCCTTGTCCCCTCTTTCCACACCTTCTCGCAATAGAGGCATAGCGTAATCCGTGATTGCTGTCTAATCCGGCTATCGGACGGAATTCACCGTCACAGTACAGACTCTGTCACTCCCGTGCTTGCCAGGGAGAGAAAATAAAAATTTGAGATAGCGATTATGGGTCGCTTGCCGCGCTACGCCCAAATAAGAAGAGCCACGTTTTCTTCTAGGGTTCACCTACGTAGTATATTTCCTGTCTCGTTACTACGCAGTACTGCTGATAATGTACTCGTACCCTCCAAGTACATGTACTCCGTATTCATCTTGTTCTCTTACGGTGCAGACAAGCACCCTCAAGAGTGTACTCGTACTCCAAGCTTGTACAATGTACTCATGTGGGATGACTATGGGATGATGTGAATTGGCTGTTTTACGAATACGACCTCTACTCCTTCTTACGAGTTTGCGTTGTCATTGCCGTTGTCTTCTTTACAATTCGCACAGTCCGTCTACTGTGCGAATAAGATCGATCTGGGGCGACTTGGGACAAGAACGGCTCTGTCACCCGGTCACCATTTTCTCACTCGGAGTCGCCTCTCATGGACTGTTTCATGGGGTTGCTTTCGCTGCGACACGCGGCTTGAGAGCTGCCAAAAAGTATCGGGGTACGAGCAAGGAATAGCCATGGCATCACTCAACACCACTCACAAGCCTTTCTCTAAGCGCCAGGTTATGGACTATCAGAGGTTCTCGGTAAGCTCTCGGGAGGCCCTCGGATGGCTCTCGGAAGAGTTCCCTAGAGAGTTCTTAAAAGAGTTGTAAAAGTCCCCCCAAGGGGAAGAGTGACTGCATCGTCATCTGATCATTGGCACAACACACTCGGAAAGTAAGGGATAAAAAAACTCTATCCTGATGCTGGGTTGGAATAATACAAGAAATGAAATAGCAAAATATACTGTATCTTTACACGCGTTGCCACCCCATGCTCTCTCGCACTGCGTTACTTCGTTCTCATCATCTCACACTCTGACTACCACTCTCTCACTATTCAGCCATGCTGGCGAGCCGTCCGACCTCGGATGGGTGCTGTGGTAGCGGAATCTCGGTCGTCGGCACAACAGACCGCGGCTGTGCCTCCATCACATAGCGCACGCCGTCCTCGGACGCATACGACGGAGGCCGAACCGTCGTGGCCGTGCTGCCGCGTCTGCTTCTTTCATTGTTGCTGTTGCTGTTGTCGCTGCTGCTCCCACTATTGCCACTGTTGCCACTTCTGCTACCACTTCTGCTACCACTTCTGCTACCACTGCCACTGCCACTGCCACTGCTGCTGATCCCATGACTGGTTTGTGTGACGGCTGGAACGGCATCGTTCCGCTGCCAGTATATGCGGTTCGGGTCGACACGCTGCATTGTTAGATGTATGGGCGTAAGAATCAGAGAATAAGACAATCAGAGACTTACCACACTCTCTCGCCAGAGACCATATGCCGGCGGCTGCGTCTTGGTGGTCACGCTCTCGACACCCGCAGCCTCTTCATCGCGGGCCAGAACCACGCGGATGGGCCGCCGCGGAATCGCATAGCCTCCCGGCACAAACATACTATGGTCGTTGTTGAATGGGTTGTGGGGACCGGCTCCGGTGAAGCCCCCGGGACCCATGCCGGGGCCAGGGCCGTAGTTGTGGGACGAGTTGGCGGGTCGGCGTCCGCGACGTAGCATCCACCGCTCATCCTCCTCGGGTGACGGCGGGTGGACCACCAGCAGGCAGATGCGGATCAGGCTGTGGAAGAAGAAGATGGAGGTGAAAAAGATAATGACAATCAGCAGCACGGCAAATTCATTGTTGGTAATGTTGTGCGTCAGGAGCAGCGACGCATAGACGGCGACTGTGAGCATGACGAGGAGGCCAAAGACGAGGCACCGCACAATCTGCGCACGCATCTGTGGCGAATGTGTCGGTGGAAAGATGAGCAGGAACCGCTTCGGCTTCGGCTGATTGTCGTCGTAGTCTGGGGGCGGCAGAGGCGGCAGGGACGGGTCTTGCCTATCCGTGGAGGTTGGCTGGGCTGACGACGGTGGTGGTGGTGGTGGTGGTACTGGCGGCTGCTGTTGCTGCTGCTTGTCTCTCCGAAAAGGCCGCCATATTCCGCCACCCAGACCACAGCTCCTACTCTTGCCTTGCTGTCCATCCTCTGGAGACGTCTGCCGACCCTGCAGTATCCGATGCATCCTCTGGCGCTGCCGCCCGTCCTCGGCCATCTCCATCAGCTGTGCCTCTGCTGGATCGGCAGCTTGGAAGAGTCCCCGGCGCGGATCGTTTGGGGCGCCAAGATACGCTGGCACGGCCGGGAGCTCGGGCTCTCCGTTCATGACCGGAGATACGCGGCCCCGCCTGGCATTTCCACCACGATCCCGGCTTCGTGTTTGTGATGATGACTGCCGACGATGGTTGTTGTTGCCATGGGCAGTGCCTCCCATGCCGTTACTGTCTGTGGGGGCATATTGAGACCACGAGGTGCCCGGCCTCGTAGGCGGGCCATTGGAACCCACTGTCCATGTCCGCTGCAGGTTCGGCAGGTTGAGGCGTGTAGAGGGCAGGTCTGGCAGGTCCAGGGCAAACTGCGGCGTCTTGGGACTGACCGGACTGTTGTCATTATTGATGCCACCTAGCTGCTGCTGTTGAAGCCGCTGCTGCATCTCCAATCTTCTCTCGCCATGGGGGGCATGGCGGCTCTGCTGCCGCTCCACATCCGCCTCCTCAGCCTCTGGCTGACGCTGGAAATTATGACGAGCGCCTCGAAAGATGTTCATCGTTTTGTCGCTGTCGGTCACTAAGAGAGAATACGGGCCGTCCTCTCAGACGTGCCCTCCCCCTGTGCCTAGTCTTTTGTGTCCCTCAGAGTCGAGTCGTCTTTAATTCATACCGAAAGACTGGGCTGAAATGAAGAATCCCTTGACCCTGCTCTACTCCGTTGTTCACAGTCTTTTTGATGGAAAGCAGTAATAAGAGATGAAGATGAGAGCAGACTGAGAAAAGGAAAAGGAAGAAGGAAAGCTGAACGAGAAAATGTCAAGAAAAAGAGAAAGAAGCGAAAAAAAAAGCGTAAAAACGGCAGCCAAATGACCAGGGCCAAGAAGAGAAGAAGAAGAAAAAATGCGTGATACGAAAAAGAATGGCTCCCAGAGCCTTGGTGAATGGAAAGTAAAGGGAATGAAATTAAAGAAACCGAAAGAGGCAAAAGAGAAGCAGAGAATGAAGTGAAGAGAGACCGAGACAAAAGGCAGGGGGGTAAGGGTATACTCGTACTCGCAGGTACGAGAATAGAGTACGTAGAAACTGGGGAATACGGTAGGTGGATGCAAATCAAGAAATGGCAATTAGAAAAAAAAGCTGGGCGAGAGAAAAAGATACGGGTCGAGACCACCTGCTTTCCGAGTGGTATCTTGCCGCTGGCTGCCAGTTACTGTTGACAGAAACAGGGACTGGACGCCATCTGTCAGACGACTCTCAAAAGAGAAAGAAGGTAGCAGACAAGAGGGAAAGGGGGTTGCAGGCGTAGGAGAAGATGGGGCACGGAGGTTGAAAAAGAGCACTCTCGTACAGTGTACGAGGACTCGTAGTGTATCGTGCCTCGTTGTTTACTCACTCGGAACTTGTGCAAGCAATAGCCTGTGCAGGGGTCTGGTGTGCTCGTACTATGTAGACTGTGACGACGCAAGAGCCATGGGACAGGCAAGTGACTGGGAAACCCGACGGGGAAACCTGCGCGTTTAAACTGGTTGTCTACGCAGTCCTGCGTAATACTGCATATACGAGTACGGAGTACGTATATACGTATGCTTTTGTGGTGGTAGCCGATCCTCTTCACCAGTCAGAGCCTCCATTGCCGTCTCTTTTGGGCAGAAAACTCCATGCTTGTCATCCCCCCCTTTTTCATTGATACCACATGATGTCTTTTTCTTCTTCTTTTTCATTCTTTTCATTCACTCTCATTCACTTTCATTCACCTTTTCTTTTACCCTTTTGTCCATCTACTCTTCTTACTCTTCCCTCTCCATATAGTTTCTTCTAGGCGTCTTTGCTCCTAAACAATTGAATGGCTGCTCGCTTGCTACACATGAGAACAACAAAGACCAAGGGGGGGCTCCATCCTGAGCGGAGGAGCAGCTTTCTGTAACAAGGTTGAGGTGTCGCATAATGGTTGAGAGGAGGGGGTCAGCGCTAATGGACGAGCCCGTGCTTGGTGCACTTGCTTTTGCTTGGCTACCTTGGCTTTTGTATGCAGCCTATTCATATACTACCGATTAAGTACAGAGTACAGGCAAGATAGTGCGGATTACAAGTACCCATAGTAGCAGGGGGTTGCATTCCAGGATTGTTTCAGATGGGAGTTGGACTTGCCAGAGATACCATTGACTTTCTTCTCGCTTTTCAGAGTGAAGGACAAAGAAATCCATGATTATCACTGGGCGATCCACGAGAACACGAGCGTCTATTACATAGTCTCACGTCTTTGTTTTTGTCATTTTAGTTCTCTTATGATGTTATTTTCCTATTTTCTTCTCTTATTCACGTATGCTCTTCTCGTCATATGCCATTTCCCCCCGTGTAAACTGCGCCTCCCCTCCTGGTTGCGGCAGCTCGTGTCGCAGCTCTTCACCATCTCCTACGAAAAGGCCAAAGTGCCCGAGGAGCTTCACATCTGCTTCACTTGCTCAATTGTGCGCACTTGAGCGCACTTGTGTCATCTTGTTTCCCACTTTGTTGTAGACTCGTTACTGTGTACTCGTATGACAGGCCATCCGCTCCTTCTCGGCAGACAGGAACAGGGTACAAGGTGTCGCCACCATTGAGCGTCTGCCAGTTGTCACCTCATGCACGTTCGTTCCGCCTTCCGCAGTCCTACTGGTGCAGACAGTTCTTGACTCGTACACCCGTCCTAGTACTGAGTAAGCGACTGTCTATTCCGCATACCAGTCGTCGCACACGAGTACACAGTAGGAAACTAGCTGTCCAGTACATGGTAATCCGTAACCCGGTATGCCCAGACTGTCCCAATGCAAAGAAAAAGAGCAAAAAAGAGCTCTACCAAAATCTGGAACCCCGAGAACAGGGCCTCGCTCATCTGCCGCCACAAACGAGCATGAAAGATGTCAAGTGACCGCCCGATCCGGTACGTCTCGTTGGCCGGAGAGAAGGTCATGGAAAGAAAAAAAAGAGAAAAGGTGGCTGTACTCCATGATCAGCTCTCGCCCGCGCAGACTCAATGCAAACAAGAGGCACAACGCATTTAACCGGGTCCGGGCGATCATAAAATATGGGTGAAGGCCAAGGATGATGTCACCACATCGGTTCGAGTTGCCTGCTGCCTTGTTGATGTGCTTTGTGCATTTCTTTTGTGTTGATGACTAAGATAATGCACAACTGTCTGCTCACGAGAAGCAGAGCATTCGTCACCCCTACTTGACTGCTTTATTTCAGCTCGCCAAGCATAAGAGTCCGGTCGGACGACGCCGAGAGGACTGTCGGGTTAGCAATAAAAGAGAAAGAAAGGAAAACAGGAAAGCAGGAAAAACATACGAATTTGCTCGTCAGTTGACGGCGAGAACTCGGCCGCGTTGACGGTTCCCTTGTGTCCCGGCAGCTTGTAGAGCAGCTTGCCGTTGTTGCTAGACCAGACAATGACGGAGCCGTCGCCCGAGCCTGCAGCAATGCGTCGGCTGTGCGGGTCCCAGCTGGCATGCGCAAGGTTCCTGTCCAGGCCGATCTGCACGCCGTCAAACGTCCGGATGGCGCGGTCGGTCGGCGCAAAGGGCCGCACATCCCACGTGCGAACAGTCGCGTCCATGGACAGCGACAGCAGCGACTGGTTGTCGGGCGACACGCGCAGGCTCGTCACCGTGTCCTGGTGGCCCTGCAGCGAGTAGACGACGGCCTTTTTACGCACATCCCAGACGTGGATGGCATTGTCGATGCCGCCGCTGTACAGCTCGTTTCCGGCCTCGGCCACCGCCACTGCGGTCACTGGATAGTCTGTCTGGATGTGGTCTGCCGCGTTCTTGGTGCGCGGGTCCCAGATACCGAGCGAGCCGTCGTCGCTGGCGCTGTAGATCATCTCCTCGCCGCGCCGGCAGAGGTCCAGCGCATTCACAATCTCCTCGTGGCCCACGTACCGCCGGATCCGCTGACCCGTCGTCAAGTCCCAGCTCGCCAGGTGTGTGTCTGCCGACGCCGTAAAGATAATATCCGAGTCTCGCGACCACTGCAAGTCCAGCACAGCACCGCGGTGGCCTGTCAATGCGCCATAGTTCTCGCAGTCGCCGTACGTGCGCCAGAGCACTGTAGGTTGTCAGCAGTTGGCAGAAAAAGCACAGAAGAACTTGAACAACACTCACAGACAGACCGGTCCATCGACCCTGACGCAATCAGGTTGCCAGATGGGTCGAACCGGGCACAAAAGATCTCATCGGAATGTCCAGTCAGCTGCATCACCGGCGCCTGCAGGCCGCTTGTTCGTGGAGCCTGACCGTCCCGTTAGCCTGCCAGTCCACACGTGCATACACCAGCTCTACTCCATCATCTCCCACAACATACTGCCTGAATGAGAGCATTGCTGCCCGAGCCCCCCGTCTTGCTGCCTCCTCCACCACCGCCACCCATATTCGGCCGCTTCACCAGCTGCTTGCTGGGATCCATGCTGGAAGCTTGTCTCTTCTCATACGACATTTTGACGGAAATCAGAAAACGGCTAGGAACTGGTCGCGCTGGGAGTAGGGAGGCAGTCGTATCGTGGACATAAAAAAAAAGATATACAGGAAGCCGTTTTCTAAGCTTTGTCGACACGCAAACTTTCGCGAGATAATTTTCAGGTATCCACATCGTGTAGTTATCATGGCATGATTAGTCATACATATTTTATAGTCACGTGATGAAACATATCTCCTATAAAACGAAATTCTGAGTAGATTTCATTCACGAGTTTTAAAGAATGGGCAAATCTTTTCCCCCAGAAAAAGTCGCATCATTAACGAGATGGCGAAATACTATCGGCATCACCGCATCATTTTTTTCGTTGGTATACGAATAGTCTCCTTGACTTTCCTATTTTTATAATATGTTTTGCCTGGGAGAAAATAAACCCACAGATTACCTCGCGTTTTTTCGCGAATAAATCGACGCATTGGGAATCTGCGTCTTCCTCCTCTAGTGCAGCTGAACGGGAACCTAACCAGCGCAGCCATCTGCCCCACAACAGACTGATGTGGAGTACTTGAGGTCCGTTTTTGAGGACATTCAGAACGAAGCTCGAGACTTGCCAGCTGAAAGACTGACAACTCAACGAGCTGATATGAAAAAAGCAGTTTTGATGATGATGGACGTATGCAGCCATGACCCATCTGCTCGTGCTATCAGCTGACTCATCGAGCATCTCCTCGACACGGTCGAGCAAAGTTTGCTCGAAATCATCGCAAAGGCTTTTGTGATTGGCCTGATTTTTGAATTGTCCTATATGACGGCTTGCTGGAGGCGGGAAGGCAAAGACTCATCTAGGGGATATGCATATGCAGATAAAAAGGCCCAAAGGAGATTATCAGGGCATACGGGGGACAGTGACTACTCACTGGAACGACCCAACCCCAAGGCGCTCACATCATAACTGTCCGCAGCAAGGACAGCCTGCAGAATCCATAGAGGATTCATAAATTGTGTTGGAAATTGCTTGAGATGGAAAAAGTGTGACTGACACTTCTTAATATGGGAAACCAACAACACATAAATATCTTACCACTCACCCACGCTGCTCACGGCATATGGGAATGGTATTTTTTTTGACTTGCGTTCGATCCAACATCCCGAAGACCCTCTGCATCGTCTCTACGTTCAGATGGTGTGGTTGAGAGGTCCGGATGGTCCTCGTATTGTCTCGGACTGGAATCATGCGCGCTTTGGTAGTCTATGCGACTATCGTCGCCAGAACAGCCATGGATTTCCAACAGTGAATCACGGAGACGTCTTTGAAATTGTCACAACTGATCCGGTGGCCTATCCGCTTCCCAGCTAGCATTTTTTGCGTTTGCAATCTGCAATCCATCAGTTTATGGCCGGCTTAAACGCCGCTGGGACGCTCCGGATAATTTTCAACGAAGATCCGCCCCCGATGTCGGCGCTCCAGGATGCATGTATGAGAATAGAACGTGCCCACTGGAATGGGAGTGTATCCTAGAAACGGCCGTCGAAAAGGGCGTCCTAATGGAAGAAGCGGCCGGTCTCTGGAGAAAAGCCTTTGCACGACAGCCGGACGAAGTGGAAGATTTGTACCGTAAATTACATGCCATTTCAGAATCTGGCAGTGAAATTGGGAGGGAGGAAGGCATAGAGACAGCTGAAGAGGAGGAGGGACCTACTTCACACGACCTGAGAATCGAGGACTCGGAGGCTGAAATCAAAGGCATATGCTGCACCGCCTGACCTTCTTTGATTCCTAGCCTAACAACCGCTGATGCATCGGGGAGGTAAAGTTATGGACGGACATCGGGGAGCAGAGTGATTTCAGTTGTGGAAGTGAGGATTCCAAGGCTTGAATAACATATGAGGTCCTATTCTAGCTGAAAAGACGATCGGTTCCCTTTTGGCCAGTTATTCTAGTGGCTTTGATGGGAATGCACAATCCCGTGGAAAGATACCATCACATAATAGGACACCATCTTAATATTCATAATCAAACCACAAATAAAATAATGAAAAAGTTATAAAGTGTAGTATAAGATCCAGACAGACTCCCTAAATCATTATATCATGTGCCCATTGACAGTTATGATTTATTACTAATCAATGGTGAATCTGCCGGCCCTCACCGCCATCGGAAGCGGAGACCGTTTGGGCGCCGTTCCGCACTACATTGCCATTGACCTCTTTCGGCAGTATCAACGCCTCGACCACCTCTGCCAGCCCCCGCGCCTTCTCCAGACTTGATTGTGTTGACTTTTGTTGACTCTTGGACAAGTTAACTCTCGACAGCAGCTTATTCAGTGCCGCGCAGAATCAGACACCATGTCGGCGGCTAAAGCTGCCCGCGTGGGCGAAGAGTATGTGCCCCAGCCTCTTTTATGCTCTGCTTGCTATACTTGCTGTGAAGATATGCTAACTCTATATAAGGATTTGGAAGTATGTACCATGCTCTACTCATATACCCGGCTCCTCGTGCTCCTCGTTCAGTCTTTCTGCCTGCATCTTCTGACCTCGCCTTCTCCTGTCCCTAGGACCCGCATAGACAAGGTCAACGCTGAGCTTGTGACCCTCACATACGGCACTGTTGTAGCGCAACTGTGCAAAGATTTTGATAGCGACTATGCGGAGGTGAACAAGCAACTGGACAAGATGGGCTATAACATTGGCCTGCGCTTAATAGAAGACTACCTGGCAAAGTCGATCTCTATGAAGCGGTGTAGTAATTTCCGTGAGACGGCAGATATGATCTCCAAGGTATTCTACAGTTCCTGTCTCTTGGGCGTTTATTGTTGTTTCCTTCCCGGCCTTGACAAGTAGCCTGACAATTCCTTTGCATTTTACAGGTCGGCTTCAAGATTTTCCTCAACACGACACCTACGGCTACGAACTGGACGGCCGACGGCAAGCAGTTCTCCCTTGTCTTTGACGAAAACCCGCTTGCAGACTTTGTGGAATTGCCAGACGACGGACGTGCCCAGGACGAGCTGTGGTTTTCCAACATTCTCTGCGGGGTGCTGCGGGGTGCTCTGGAGATGGTGCAGGTGCAGGTTGAGGCGCATTTTATAAGCGACGTGCTCCGTGGGGACGACACGACGGAAATGCGGATATCGCTGGTCCGGTATATCGACGACGAGCTTCCTCCAGAGGATGACTGAGTGGTGAAGCATGGGGTGGCGCGAAAAGGAATAGAAGATGGAAGAGAGCAGAGGATGGGAAACGAAGGGGTCTACGGATCTTCTTGGGAGACAGATTTTAGAGTGGAACTCTTTTTTGTCGACCAAGAACAGCTCGACTTTGCCTGTGTGAGCAACGTCAAAACCAACTACGCAGCACTGGTGCGGTGATGTCCCGCCAAGTACGGAGTATAGGCATGGGATCTGGGAGGGGCACACACTGTTGTTTATTGTGTGGATACGTGCAGAATGAGCAAGACCTGTCTAGTCTCGTGTATATTATATTTTATAACGTCATGCAGTCAGAGAGAAACATTGACTAGAAATGAGAATGGAGGAAAAGAAGAGAACAAGGAAATAGAGAAGAGAATAAGGAAGCGGGGAGGAGAAAAGAGAAAAATATAAGAAAAATAAAGGAAACAAAAGAAACAAAAGTAATAGGGATCATTGCCTTGTCCGAACATTGTTGGTGGAGATACCTTGTCAGCTTGGCACTCGCATCCTTTCCGGGTCCCTTTGGATGCATGCGCCCATGTACAATAATCTAAAAGGACAAGGTTACGCAGACTTGCCTGAAATCGTGGCATCCAGGATTTAGCACCTGCATATATGTGTTCTGTACGGCATGGCTGACTGATGGTTGGCTAGAAGCCGGGCGACTAATGCAAGGGAACGGGACTCATCAAAACTGTTGGTTTCAGGGACAGCCCCCAAAGGATTCCCGTACATATAAAAAAGAGAAGGAACAAGAGATGGAGACGATACGCTGCCAAAACGGTCACCCATGTAACTTGGCCATTATCTACGATGTATAACCCGGCCAATTCTCATTCTGGTACTATTTTCAGCCATTTCCATAGCGTATCCCTATTTTGGTACACGGTACGACTGATTCTGAGGACACATTGGGGTTCCCGAACAAGACGCATGCTGGTTTCCTAGATGCTGCCATAGGGGGGTGGCATCTGCTAACAATGCACCAAGGACCTTTGGAATGCCCACCACTTTCTCAAGGTCCCCCCTGAGCCCCCGTCCGGCACGGGTAGGCTAGACTAGAATAAGCGCAAGACCTGCATGTTTCCTTCGGCTGTGGTCGATCACTTAATCTTTCACTCCCAGGCACAGAAAGGGCAAAGGTGCTTAAAAATGAGTCGTGAGTCGTGAGTCGCGAGTCGTGAGTCGCGAGTCATGAGATGTCCACCATGAGTCCGTTTCCCTGCGCGTCTGTGAAGTCATGCAACCGGTCCACAAAAAATTACCATTATACTGTGGCCCATAAAACCTTGTGATGAGTGCGTCTTTTTTGTGTGTTTGCGTTTGCCCTGATGAGCGCTGGACTGTTTACGAGTAGACTTGTGTCTGTTTGCTGTCCGTCTGCCAACACAGCAGAGACTAACCAGTTAAGAGGGCTCTCCTATTTACACAAGCCTGCTGTACGAGTGCGCAGTACGTACTCGTAGAAAAAGAGAGAGAAAAAAAGAAGAAACACGACAAGAAAAGAGGGCAGAACAAGAAAACGTACGACGACAAGTCCTGCCCCTCCCCCCTCCCCCTCCTGTCCCGCCTTGTGTTGCGATGTGCCGTCTCGATTGGTTTCCAGAGACTTTTAGTTGACGTTAGTAGTACTTTCTCATGACTACGTACTACTCATACTGCGTACTTTTAGGTTGTTAGCCACCTGGAAAACCTTGACCACCTTGGCCACCTTGGCCACCTTTCCCTTGTACTGCGTATTTTCGCGTCCTCCTGGCGCACAGTCACAAGTTTACAGCTCAAGCACGCCATGCGCACTGGCGGATTTGAAAGGCTGTCATTTTCACATCCATTGCTGACAGTGGCAAAGCCGTTGCCTTTTTTGTCTTGAATGACTCTGAGATCTGACTGAATAATCTACTATGTGCAGAGTGCCCAAGAAAATGACAGATTCGAGTTGGGCATCTCCATCCTTTAGAACAGAAGCAAAACGAAACGCAGAAAATACATAAAACGAAAACCGAAAACCTAAAAATAAAAATAAAAAATAAAAAAACAGAAGGCAAATAGGGCAACTTCTGCAGGTCCTCCTCCTCTCTCATCTCCCGACGCTGCAATTTTCCGCGACCATCATTAACCCCTAATCGTCGCGCTGTCCGAGACATTCATAACTCTCCTTTCTGGCCTGAGGCACTACTGCAGAAATAAGGACAATCACTAACCGGATTCGGAACTATTTGCCTGGTAAGTTAGGCATCGGTATGGGATTTACGCTCTAGCCCCCTTCGCGCCATGCCACAATCTGCGCGTGCCGCACCCTTTTTACACGTTAGCCACCACCAGCTACCCAAAGTGCGACGCTGCTTGCTGCCGTCGCCCACCTGTCCAGGCGCTCCGTCCACTGTGCTCCCTCTTCTCCCAGCATCCAAATTCACTCCCACATCTCGACCTTTCTTTTTTTTTTTTCCCTCTCTCTCTCTCTTCGCTGCCCTTGTGTGCGTGTATGTGTCCTTACTAGCTATCGCTCTCCATTCTCCCCTTCCTCGTCCTCTCGTTTTCCTTCTCACGTCTCTGCTCCTTTCTTTTTTTTCTCTCTCTCTTTCTCTCTGCCTCCGGCCAACTCGTTCTCTCGCCATTCAGCGACACTCTCCCATTGACAACCTCCCTTTTTGATGTGTCCACCCGCGTCTGCGCGATCCCTTTCGCAGTCGACCGATCGACCTAAGAGAGATCGAGTTGTGGGCGCGGCCCCAATCGAAGCAGGAGGCATAGGTGCGACGACTTCAATTCTGCAGTCCGCTGCCGGAGGAGGTTTCTGGGATTGCGGTCTTTGCTACACGTCCTCGATCTTCCAACCCGCGTCTGCGACGTCGCCACAATCTCGCCTGGCCTGAGAGTCTCTTACCCGCCATCGCAAATCAAAGAACAGAAAAAAAAACCAACAGCGAAAAGGAGACACTGTGCATGTTGCCACCATTTGCCTGACAAATATTTTTCGTCTCTCTTATTGCCTCGCGCCCTCCAGAATCTCGACGGATCCTTGTCGACCTCTTTATTTTTCATCCTGCCTTTTTCCATTTTTTAGCGTCATCGGCCGCGATCGCCGTCTTCTTCTCGTTGCCAACACCCACTCTATTTGATCTCTCTCTTTTTGACAGCCATCTCTCATCTATACCACCAGCCCATTCTGTACTTTTTTTTTTTTTTGTTTTTCGTTATTTTGTTGTCTTCAATATTTCCGTCCTCGTCTCTTCCTCCAGCCTCCCCATCTATTTGCCATCCCATTTCTGTCCACCCGTTTCTTCACCTTTTCCAACAGACACTTGACTTGCCAGCCACTTGATCTCGTTGGGCTCCAAGAGTCCGGATAAAAAAACTAGTCTATATCAGACGACTCTTGTCCACAGACAAGATGAACAACGTCAGCATGGCAAATATGAACGCCATGGGCGGAGGCGTCGGTGTTCCGATGGGAATGATGGGCAACGTCTCGGGACCTCCGCAAGGCCCCGGAAATCGGCCACCACCGCAGGTCCAGATGCAGCAAGTGCACATGCAGGCTCATCTGCAGCAGCAACAGCAGCAACAGCAGCAGCAACAGCAGCAACTTGTCCAGCAGCAGCAAGCTCAAGCTCAAGCTCAGCAGCAACAGCTTGTCCAGCAGCAGCAGATCCAGCAGCAACAGATCCAGCAGCAACAGCAGCAGCAGCAGCAGCAGCAACAACAACAGCAACAGCAACAGCAGCAACAGCAGCAGCAGCAACAGCAACAGCAGCCAGGCCTGTCGCAGGGACCGCAGCCAGGCCAGCCGCAGCAGCAGCTTCCCATGGCCGACATGAACAATCGTATCATTATGAATACCTACATTTACGAGTACTTCCTCCATTACGAGATGTACGACTGCGCTCGGGCTATGCTCGGGCACCCGATCAAGGTACACAAGGACAGCTCGGGCGGCCGACGCGATGAAAACGGAAACATCCTTCCTAATGGGATGAACGATGATCCCATGGATACGGACACGAAGGAGGGTATCAACTCTAAGCGGCCGGAAGACCTTCCGACTCCGAACGTCGTCATGGCCTCGGACACCTGCTTCCTCTATGACTGGTTTTGTCTCTTTTGGGAAATGTTCAACGCCCAAAAGGGCAAGGCTTCTTATCCCGGTATCGGACAGTATATTCAGCACACCCAGGTTTGTCCCCTTCTCTCTCTCCAACGCTTTTTTTTGGTTTTTGTTTCTTCATGTTTTTTTCGTGCCATGTGCTCATATATGGTAGAACCAATCTCGTCTTCGTCAAGCTCAGCACCAGGAAATGCTTCGCCTCCGCCCCGAGCTGCAGCAGCAGTTCCTCTTGCGGAACGTCTCTAATGGAGGCCTGCTTGCCATGAAGCCCGGCAACAGCCTTCCGCGAACTGCCATGGCCAATAATAGCCAGAACAAGTTAGTCTTTTTTGTCTAGGGACTCGGAAATAGCTGAGCCAGATGGTGCTGACACGATGACCATTATTGCAGCCCCCAGAATATGAGCATGCTTCAGCTTAAGCAAGGCCAGATGCAGCCGAACCCTGCGGACATGGACGGCAACCGCCAGCGCCCAGCGTCCCCTGGATCTGCTGAGAATGCGCCTTCACCCTCCAAGAGGCCTCGCATTGATAGCGTGCCCTTCAATCCCAACCAAGCTACTCTGATGCACACCGGACGCCCCGTTGCTCAGGGCATGCCTGGCCAACAGGTAGGACCAATGTCTCAGCAGCTCCAGCACATGTTCCTCGCAAACAGCGTCAATCCGGCTTCTTTGAGCGCTGAGCAGTTGCAGGCATTCCACAACCAGTCCCCGGCCACCCAAGCTAAGACAATTCAGGCATACTCACAGAATTTGCAACAGCATCACAACAATCAACTGCCCAATAAGCCTATGCCAAATGTCAGCGGGCCTCCAGGCCAAGGCTCTCCCATGGCTGCTCAGGGACCGGACGGGGCTGCCATCAATGCCTACTACAATGCGGGCGAGATGGCCCCCGGCGCTATGCGCGGTGGACCTGTGGCTGGCCAGGCTGCGGGCGGCAGTAACCATGCTCTTCAAGACTACCAGATGCAGCTAATGCTTCTTGAGCAACAGAACAAGAAACGCCTCATGATGGCCAGGCAGGAGCAGGATGTCATCGGTGGTGGCATTGGCCGCGGCGATGGCACGCCAGGTAGTGCCACCGGCGTTCCTGGAGCTCCCGGTGCCCCTGGAGCCCCTGGCGTCCAAGTTGGCCCTGGTGGCCCGGGCGTTCCCGGTGCCATGGGCGGGCCAGCCGCAAACGCCGGGCAGCCATTCCAGGGCGCCTCACCCCAAGGTGGCCGGCCAGGCGCATCGCCGAACCCTTCCGAGCAGCTGAAGCGCAACAGCCAGCAAATGACAAACGCAGGCATGGGCTCGCCTCTGCCAGACAACCCGCAGTCTCGCGGTTCGCCCAACCCGAATTTCATGGGCGCGCAGATGGACCCGTCCATGGCCCAGAACTACAACATGGGTGGTCCTCCCATGAACGGAATGCGGACGCCAGGGCCTCACCCTGGCATGCAGTTCAACGGCCAGGTGAATCCCCAGATGATGAACCAGCGCCCGCAGCCAGGTGCTCCGGGGCAGGGTGGTCCACAGATGCAGTGGCAGCAGCAGCCCGGGGCCCCCAACGGTAACCAGCTGGTTGGTCCGCAGGGAGGTCCTCAGGTCGGTCCGCAGGGAGGCCCGCAAGCCGGCCCGCAGGGAGGCCCGCAAGGCCAGCCGATGCAAGGAACGCCACAGCAGCGGTCGATGCCGCCGCCATCGGCACCCGGTGCCAATGTGGCAAACAACCAGCGGACTCACACAGCCTCGCCGCAGACTGGTAGTGCAGCACCACCAACTCCTCAGACTGCCGCGAAGGCGAACCCTAAGAAGAAGGATACAAAGGCCACTAAGAAGGTAAAGTTTTCTGTTGTCTATATCGCAATGTCCATTTCTGACTGGTGAAACTACAGACTGCCGCCCAAAAGAAGAATATGAATGCCGCGGCTACCCCAGCCGCTGAAACCGTGACGGAAATAGAGCCTCCGACTCCGGCTACGCCGATTACGCCGGCCAACTCCCAGCCTTTCAACGGCAAGGCCCCGAACGCCAATGCCCCGACGGTGGCTGGTCAGATTGTGCCGAATGGCCAGCCCATGTCGGCCCAGGCTCCCACAGTCCCGACAGCGGCCCCGGCGCCACCTCCGGCCCACAGTGACCCGAATCAGAACAACGCATTCAGCGTTGACAACGGCTCGATGGTAAGGGTCCGGAATGGGAGACAATACAATGTATCCACTGCTAACCGCATGCAGAACTTTGGGCTCGAGTTTGCTGATCCCATGACCACGACCGACGTGCTAAACGACTTTGATTTCGACACGTTCCTTCACGACAGTGCAGATGACCCGAACGGCTTCGACTTCGGTACTGCAACGTTTGGATTGGAGGGCTCTGGAGAGATTGGAGCTGAATAGAGGCCAAGCTTCAGTCCAGTCATCAGGGATGCCCAAATAGGGTGACCCTGGAGCATGTTTTTGTCAATTGAGTCATGGAAGGGGAAGATGGACAGGAATAGGAAAAAGGAGGGGGTTTTGGGGTGGTTTGGTTTACTGCTTTTCATTCACCTAAAAATGTCGCCGCTCGGCGTGTGTTTTTGACCCATTTGCTTTCTTTCTTTACCCCCCTTTCTTTTTCGAGATCTTTTCCTTTTTTTTATTTTCCCGTTGTTTTTTTATGTGTGTTACTTGTGTTCACCTTCTTGCAGGCTGGGGTTTTGAGTTTTTTCTAATGGGGCAGCATCCATTTGTCATGGCGTTAGCAACGGTATTTCTTGTTCGAACAATGTTTCCAAGTATAGTGCTTTTATCCCTTTTTTTTTGCTTGCCCTTGTTTTTTTGCAACGTCGTTGTTGATTGTTTCTCTCTCCTTTCATTTTCTTCACCGTTCTCGGCTCAAATATTTTTTCTGCCTCACTTGTTTCCGACGTCTGCGTCCTTACTGCTTGTCTACATTTTGCGTGTTGGAACAGTTGTATTCTATTTGACAACTTCCTGATCTGCCTTTCCTTTATTCACTGTTTCTTTTGTCAGTTCTTCAATCTGCCTTTTGCTGTTTTGTGATGCTGGGAGGGACTGTAACTGAACAAATTACGATAAAAAATAATCTATATTTTTCTTGCCCTGATTCGCCATGTGACCTGGTGACCGGGACTGTCGTGGAAGAAACGATCAGGTCGCTCTTTCCTTTTTTGACATGTAAGTGAGGAGGGGGTGATGGGACCAGACGCGACGACGGAACACAGGAAACGGCAAACAGAAGAAAACGGGAAGGGAGGACAGGAACGCATTTGGGTCGTTCCTGCCTTTTTCTAAATTTTCTAGCCGAGCACAAGAATAAGAAGAGAAAAATTCCATTTTGTTTATTTTGTTCATTTCCTTCGTTTGTGCCTTTTTTTTCTTCCCTCGAGTGTATGCCAAATTATTGTGTTGTCTTGCCTGTCCCTGTTTCTCTACGCAGCAGCAGCCTTCGACAAGCAATCTCATTGTCTTCTTTTTTCTTCTTTTTCTTCGTTTCTTCGTTTCTTCGTTTCTTCACTCTCCAAATCAGTTCACGATCGCAACGGTGAAAAGAAAAGTCTGGAATTTGAAAAAAAGCATCTGTAGACCTCTGAAAATTACAAGAGGCCATACAAAAATCAAATACAACCATTCATTCGACAAGAGATGGTCATGTTGTCGGTGGGCCAAGGGCGGCAAGCACTCTTTGCGTCTGCTGGTCGTCTCTCCAAGATGATGATACCCATACTCTTTCTTTTTCTTGTCGTGGCTGTTCTGGCAGATGGGCCAAAGCATGCTGACGCCCTGTATGCTTCTAGCGACAGCCACAACTCTCGAGAGGACAAGACAGCAGGTGTCTGGCCTCTCGTCGTCAAGAACGGCGTATCCGAGCATGGCTTTCGGGTCCAGCTGAGGCGGTCGCTGGCCAAGGCGAGCAAAGATGGCCATGGTCATGACAAGGTCTGTAGTGGCAGTGGTGGCAGCGGCAGCAACAGCCAGACGATGTCTCTGACGATACCTGACTGCTTGAACGGCACTCACAATGAGGCTTTTGGTAAGATTCGTGCTGACTTGTCTATCACAATATGCTCATTTTCCGAATGCATGGCTAACATCCATCATCAGAGTCTGATGCAAAGACGGACCTGCCAATGACGACATCTACGGATCCTACGACGACCAGGACTGATTCCGGTGCATCAGAGCCTAAAAGGACGGAAAATCCTACGCCAACTTCCGGGCCAACGAAAGATGTACCAACTTCTACGTCTGCTGATGGCAGTGGTTCCATGACATCCAAGGCAGTGTCTGTAACGGAAACAGCGTCCAGCTCGCCATCCATGGATCCTTGGATGGCACCTCCCCAGTCACCGCCTCCAGAATCTTCTCCTCCACAGTCCCCTCTTCCACCGCCCCCCCCAGTACAGTCACCAGAGCCTGTATCATCATTGTCACCGTCTTTGGCGCCGTCATCGTCTTTAGCACCGTCATCGTCTTCGGCGGCATCATCGTCTTCGGTAGTGCCCCCACCGCCGCCGCCGTCTAGCCCCCCTCCTGAGGACAGCCAGCCCTCGGCCCAGCCCAGTAGCTCTACCAGCGTTGTGCCTCTGGCTGTGGGTCTCAGTATTGGATGTGCATTCCTTGGTCTGTTGGCTGCGCTGGGTGCCTGGTTCTGGCGTCGCCGCCGTCTGCAGCAAAGCTTGGCACGGGCAGAGTCGCCGCCACCAGACGGTCTAGAACCTGGACAGCAGCAGCCGCAGCAGATGGGTCAGGCCCAGCAGTACCACTCACGTCCGGTGACGGCTGAGACGACTACGAGTGGAGGACTTCCAATCCAGCGGGGCAGTCAGAGTCTGAGCCCAGGTCTCACGACGAACCGGTTTGCGCCCGACATGATGGCGATGCATGACGTGCCCCGGATGTCATCGACTACGGCTGACCAGCAGTGGATGGGATCACAGGGGCCGTCGCGGGCACCAGAGATCCCTTACGACGGGCGACGTATTCCGTCGTATTGTGGGATTCCGGCGTCGGAGCTCAGCGGTGTCTCTGAGCTGCCGGGGTAATAGGAGAGAGGGCGTAAGACCACTTTGCTGACCTCTGACGGAACAGTATAGGCAGGGAGGGGAAAGCAAAGGGAAAGAGAGAAAATGAAATTTAGCCTCCACAATATGTGTTTCTTTTCTTGAGACAAAATTTTATGTTTCTTCTCGCTGATCATGTATTTTACGACTTTTCATTCGTACCCTAATACAGTCATTTCAACTTTGGGACAAGATGGAACACGATACGTGCATGGACTCTGGAATGGACTTGGTAGAGATCATTCGTCATGAGGCAATATAGAGTGAGAATAGACTGCTGCAATAGCGGACTGGTTCCATGCATTTACTGCGTACAAAAAAAACAGTTCATGAATTCCCAAATGGGCCGTGGCCCTTGTTTTCTACTATCTCCAAAACTATGCCTTTCCACCACCGACCCCGCCCCCCGCAGTCCCGACGACACTGTTCCCGTTGGCGTCTGTCGCAAAGTCCTGCAAGAAGATGCTCTGCCACGCCTCGAGCCACTTTTCGTGCTGGGTGGTGAGCTGCTTGCCGGGGCTTTTAAAGGCGCGGAAGAGCATCTCTCGCAGGCGCGTGCGCAGGACTTTGATGACGAGCAGCGTCTTCCAGTCGGGTGCGGAGAAGCGGGCTCGGTTGCCGTCGAGGATGAGGACGCCCGCGAACATCTGTTTGGTTAGAGACGAAAGGAAAAGACGAGAGGAGAGATGCGACCAAAGGAAAAGACAGAAGAGCATGATACGACTAAAGGGGACAATCAAAGAAGAAAAGAAGAAAACAAACAGGAAAAAAAAAACAGACGAAAGACAACGTACATCACATCGGACATCGCCACAGAGCAGGGCAATGGGAAAGGCGTCGACGGCGGTGGTCTCGTGAGCGTTGTAGACGGACTTGGCCTGCATAATGTGGTAGTAGGAGAGCCATCGGAATTCGTTGCGGCCGCGGTTGACGCTGGAGGGGTGCAGCCGGATCGTCTGGTTGTTGCCAATATTGCGGAGACCGTTGCCGCCGCCGGTGACGCTATCGCGGACGAGCAGTTTCGGGTAGAAGCTCCAGGCAATGACAGACTGGGAGACGACGTCAATGTCGCTCAGCATGTTGACGCGCTGGGGGACATCGAAAAAGGCCTGGCGGCGGAAACCGGCGCCGGCGCCGACGCCTCCGACGGCACCATGGCTGTTCCCCTTGCCGCTGCCCGAGTAGCGCAAGCGGGTGAGATGGCGGCGCTCGTCCACGGTCAGGGGCAGGAAGCCCGAGTCGACGAGCGAGACGAGCAGCTGGCCCTTGAGGTCTTCAATGTTGGCGAGTGTCTGGGCGCTGAGAAAGTTTTTGCGGCAGAACTGGAACTCGCCACCGCCACCACCGGCCGCCGACTGGCAGACGCGCTTCCAGGCGAGGTAGGCGTTGTAAATGGTCAGCAGGTCAGAGTCGCCGCGGCGGAAGCCCTGGCGGACGGTGTCGGCGGCGGCACGCTGGCCAAAGGGGGCGACAAAAGGCGACTTGGAGGACAGGATGGCGGCGACGGTGAGGGCCATGTCGAGGCACTTGAAGACGACGCCGAGGAGGACGAGCTTGCCCAGAAAGACATCGAGGGGCAGACGGGCCAGCTGGACGCCGAGGGCGGTCAGCTCTTCGGCGGGCGTGAGGGCGCGCACGTCAATGAGGGCGTCAATGGCACGGCGCATGTTCTTGGCGGACGGCGGGTCGAGGGCCTGGCCGAGAGTCTCCTCAATGGCGCCGATGCGGCACATTTTGACGCGGATGGCGAGGTCCTGCAGCGAGAGACGCAGCATCTCGGGCGTCTGCTGGTCGCTGAGGACAGCGTCGTGGCGGTAGCGCGTAAAGAGGTGGAAGCAGAGGCCTTCCTGGACACGGCCGGCGCGGCCGCGGCGCTGCTTGGCATTGGCGCGCGAGATAAAGGTGTCGATGAGCCGAGAGAGCTGGCGGCGCTCGTCGAAGCGCATCTCGCGGTGCTTGCCGGTGTCGATGACACACGTGACGTCGGGGATCGTGATGCCGGTCTCGGCGATGTTGGTGGCGAGGACAATCTTGCGCTGACCGGGCGGGGGCACGACAAAGGCGGCCTCCTGGTCCTCGGTGGCAATGGTGGAGTGCAGCGGATAGACGAGCCACTGGTTGCTGGCAAACTGCCGCTCGCCCAGCAGCAGGTCGTTGAGGGCGCGGATCTCGGCAATGCCGGGCAGGAAGACGAGGATGGCCTTGCTGAAGGGGCTGTACTCGGCGTCGTTGGCGATACGCGTGATCAGCTGCACAATCAGGTCAAATGGGATCTGGTACTCGTCCAGTTGGGTGAGCGTGCTGCGCGTCCGCTTCGAGTAGCCGGTGGCGAGGCTCTTGAGCAGCTCCTGCTTGGACGCCGTCTCGGGCTCCTCGACGACGAGGTCGTCGTCGAGGTCGACCACCTTGTCTTGCGGGTTGCGCTGGTCGGCCGGGGCATAGCCTGTCAGCTCGACGGCGTCTTCCAGATACTTGACCTGGACGGGGAACGTGCGGCCGGGCACTCGGAGAACGGGAGCGCCGCCGAGGTACTGCGAGAAGCGGTCGGCGTCGACGGTGGCAGACATGAGGACGACCTTGAGGTCAGAGCGGCGCGCGAGGAGCTTCTTGAGGACGATGAGCAGAAAGTCGCTGTCAATGGTGCGCTCATGCACCTCGTCCAGCACGAGGTGAGTGATCTCGCGCAGATCGTTGGAGCCCTCGAGCATGCGCATAACGATGCCGGTCGTCGCATACACCAGCCGCGTCTCCTTGGTCGTTGTGGCCTCGAGCCGGATGGAGAAGCCGACGAGCGAGCGGGCCGTCCCGAGGTCGTTGCGGTTCTCGCCGAGCTCCTCGCTGACACGCCGGGCTAGCGAGATGGCCGAGATTCGCCGCGGCTCTGTGCAGTAGACCTTGCACGGGCGCCCCTGGGACAGCTGATGCTCCAGCAAAAAGGCCGGCACTTGCGTGCTCTTGCCGCAGCCGGTCTCACCGCAGATAATGACCACCTGCTCGCGGTCGACGGCCTCCAGGACCTGCTGACGGAAGCCCCACATGGGCAGCTGCATGCGCGACTGCAGCATCGCCTGGTAGCGCGGCGTGCTGCTCTTCTCCATCCAGATGCGCTGGTAGAATTCGACTTCCGCGCCGTGTCCCGCGCCGCCGCGGCTGCCATTTCCGCCGAGAGTGGCGCCGCCGGGTCGCTCGGCTCCAGAGTCGTCGCCGTTGGTGTCTCCACCGCTGCCGCCTCCATTGCGCCCCGCTCCGCGGCCTCGGAAGGCGCCCGCCAGCACGACACCATCCTCGAGCTCTTGGTCGCGCCTCTTACGCACGAGATCCCGGAGCCGCTTGACGGCCGCGCGGTCATCGGCATCGGCCTTGTTCTTCTTGGTCTCGGCAAACTCTGTCCAGAGATCTCGCCAGACGGGCGGCAGTCGCAGCGACACCTTTTCCTCCTTGGCTGACTGGCAAAATATGAAAAAGAGTGCCGTGGTGGCGATGAAGGCTTCGGACTGCTTGGCATCGGGACAGGCGATGCCCGTCATCTTGAAGACGAATTGGCGGGGCTGCACGGCCGCTTCAATCTCGGGGATGGGTGGCAGGGTCGGCAGATCCTGCGGCTTTGTCCACGAGACAACGACCAGATGCCGACTGGCAAAGGCGGCGTCCGACACGTTCTGATAGGTGATGCGCGCAGACGAGTCGCGGGAGCGGCAGGTCTCTTCGAGCACGCGCATGGGTGACATGCCGGTCCACTGGCCCATGTCGCGGATGAGCAGCCTCGTGCCGTCGGCATTGTTGACGACCGTGTTGGTCTTGCCCGTCTCCGGGTCGACCTCATGCACCGGCAGGCTCGCAAAGAGATCCGCCAGGCCGTCGTCGTCGTCGTCGTCGTCACCATTCTGGGCCAGAATATCCTTGGCGATCCGTTTTGCTTCGGCATTGACGCCGTCTTCGTCACTCTCCGACCCTGACGAGTCCGACTCCGAGTCCGAGTCCGACTCTTCTTCCTTGGCCTTGGACTTGGCTGCCGCGGCTGCCTTGGCCGCTTCGGCTGCCTCCTTGGCCTTGGCTCGTGCTTCTTCGGCCGCCTTTCGTGCTGACTCGGAGTACTCCCGCTCCAAAAGAATCTTCTTGGCCCGCCACTGCGCTTCCGCCTGCCTCTTGTCGAGGAGAATGTCGTTTTGTATCCGGTCGAGCTTGCCGAGAAGCTTGGCCACTTCCAGTTTGTCCTCTTCCGTCTCGACTGGCGCCGGGGCTGCCGATTCTGCTGCTGCTGTTGCTGCTGCCGCCGCCTTGGATGAGGGCTTCTTGGCAGGCAGTGCTTGAAAGGGCCGCTGGAGGGCAAACAGACGGGATCGCGTGTCGAGGTAGAGCGGCAGGAGCTCTTCTGGCTCAATGTCGCCGTGGTAGGGAATAACCGACTGTCTGGGTGAGGCGGGCCGCGACGATTTGTTGCTACCACTGCCGCCGCCACCACGACCCTTTTTCTGTCGATTTTCCGGTTCTAGTAGAAGGGGAGAAGCGGATCGGGAGATGTCCGAAGCGTCAGACAGGCCCTTTGCGGCGCCAGGCCCTTGTCGCTTATTGTAGTCGGGCAGCTCTTCGAGCAAGCACTCGCGTGCGAGCCATTCAAATGCCTCCTCCATGCCCCAGACAGCCTCCTTGATGGGTGTGCCGACCTGGGTGCAAATGTTGAGGACGTGGAGTATGGCGGGCTCCACCTTGTCGTCGGGGAAGCCGGTGAGAGAGAGGGCTTGCTGGAGGGTCCACATCTTGACGGTCAGGTCGTCCTCGGCCAGCAGCTTGCCATTGCTGCTGCTGGAGGCACCGCCTTCGGTCACGACGTTGGAGACGGAGCCGGAAAAGCGGCTCTCCGACTGGACCAAGTCGAGCATGTGGTCGATAAGCTCGGGTGGCAGCCACTTTTTGATATTCATGGGCTCGGCCTGGCTTCGCAGCAGACGGCGGTCTGTCTCAAGACGGGCCATCTGACGCTGGGCATCGCGGCGTACTTTGGCGGCGTACTTTTCCACAAAGAGCTGGAGCTCAGACTCTTCGAGCTGTTTTTCAAACTCTTCTGGGCTCAGCGTCTTTTGGGCTGTCCCGTTGGCCTGGTCTCCAGCACCTCCAGCTGTGGCCGAGGCGTCACCGCCCGCGGATTCTGCAGCCGTCTTTCCATCCTTTGTGGGCGGGCCGCCGGCCTTTCCTCGGGCACCAGTTGCGTCCACAGTCTCGGGAGCCGGCTCGGTTCTTGGCTTCGAGGCAATAGAGGTCGTGGCAAAACCCCGGGCAGCATTGGCCGCGGGCTTCTTCTTTTTCTTGTTGGGGGCCATGTCTATGGCTTTGGAGGGTATGTGAGAGGTCGGAAGTAGTAAGCGGGAGCGTAGAGCAGGGAAGAGAAAGAAGGAGGTGGAGAGGGTGAGAGAAGAGGAGAAAAAGGAGAAAAGTTACAGCATGCAAGAGAGAATATGGTAGGTGGACTTGCAGTGGTAGGGGAGTGAGAGGTTGCGAGGAGGTGAGTAACCGTCTAAGAGAGAGAGAAAAGTAAGTGAAGGGTAAAAAGGAAAAAGCGAAGAAAAATTGAAAAAAAGTGAAAAAGTGAAAAAGTGAAAAATGGAAAGAGAGAAAAAAAGGAAAACGCTGCAGCAAACGCTGAGCGGGGAAGGGGTAGATGAATCTATGCAAAGGCAATGCGGAGCAGACAGCAAGCAAGGGTGTCAAACGAGCTGTTGCATGAGAAAGAGAAAAGAGGTAAAGGGGAGGCGGGAGGGAGGAGGGTGCTTCTCCGTTTGCATGTCGACCCAAGAATATGAAAGAAAGTTGCAGGAGCTGCTCGATTCGACTTATGCAAGAGGAGCTGCTTGTTATTATGTACGATTACAGCGCCGCCAGCCCACTGTAACACAAGGAAAGTCGTGACTAACTGCCGCCAGCTCCCCGCAATCGCAGACACAAAATTTTGACCGCCTTCTCTTTTGGTCAGCACCCCACCTTCCTGATTACGCAGGAATAGTAGAATTTGAGCTGGCGAGCCCTTAGCGCCTTCCCTGATGACTGTCCTGATGACTGTTCGGGGAGCCACTCGTTGGACGTTGGACTAGAACAAAAATAAAATCATATAACAGGGTCCGAAAACAAGAAAAAACTACACAAATTCAGACGACTACCCGGCAACAACAACAAGCACCAACGCCTCCTCCTCGTTGCAGATCGGCCACACACACCTGTGCGATCTAGGGCAGACGGTGCATCCTTGATTTTCCACCAGTGGGAAGCCATGCCCACAGCTCAGCCAGAAATCTTGTTGAGAAGAAACGATTAAGAAAAGAAGAAGCGAAGTAAAAGCAAGTATCAACAAACAACACGAGCCACCAACCCAACGACTAGCCGTGGCCACATCAGCCATGGCCGAAACACCCCCCAACAGTGGCGGCTCTGTGGGCTTCGATTCCCTGTCGACGCGAGTGGCGCTGTCCACATCCTCTACGGTCTCTCGGATTACTCAACTGCGGGCCATTGACGAGAAGATTGCCCATGGAAGTGAGTGCAAGCCCTCTCTCTTGACCGCCCATCTGATCCCACGATCTGCCCAGCAGCTGACCCGTCCAGACGTCCAGCCGGCTGAGATTGCCAAGCTCCTCCCCATCCTGTTCTGGACGCACAACTCCTACGAAGACCGCTCCTCGCGCCGCGCCGTCCAGCGCTGTCTGGCGGCCATTTGCGACAAGCAAGATGCCGCCCTGCTCTCACCGCTCGTGGCCGCCATCCGCGCCGAGTCCCTCAAGACGAGCACTGCCGTTGGCGGCACTTTTGTGCTTGTCGAGTGGATCAGCCTGCTCATGCAGCAACTCGCAGGCAGCCCAGCACTCTGGGGCAAGTTTGGCCCAGACTTGCTCGTGAGCCAGGCGTGTGCGCTGGAATCGTGTACGCGTTCATCGGCCCGGTCGAGCGTCGCCCATGCGGCTCTCGTCATTGCCCGCCGCGGCTTTCGGAAGCTCGTGGCGGCCTGCTTGATATCGGGCAGACAAGGAAGACAAGGCAATGAAGGAAAAGAAGGCAAAGAAGGAAAAGAAGGCAAGGAGGAAAAGGAAGCAAAGGAAAAGGAGGGCTTGGAAAAGACCATCCGCACGTCTGTGCAGCTTTTGGCGAGCAAGGGCCCTCAGCCAACCGCACGCTACTCTGTCTTTCTCGGCGTCATCGCCGGCGTCAGCGCCCGAAATGCCAAAGCCAAGGCTGTCTTTGCCGCTGTCGCCAAGGCGCTGTACCTCGAATTTTATGTCCGCGAAATCACCGGCTCCAAGACGGCACTCCCCGCCAACGTGGCCGACGGCCTGCACGACTTCTTTGCCGCCTTTGTCACGGTAGAGGACCTGGAGACGGTCATCGTGCCGGCACTGAAGAAGGGTCTCTTGCGTGCACCTGAGATTCTGCTCGACGACCTCATCACGCCGCTTGCGCAGGCTCTGCCCCGCCCCCAAGAAAAGAAAGAGAAGACCACGAAAGCCTTGGCAGCCTCGACAGCCTCGACAGCCACCCCAGCCTTTGATCTGTCTGCCATCCTGGAGCAGCACCTGGCCAAGCCGCTGCTGGCCAATGTCAAATCGAGCAAGGAGTCTGTGCGAAACGGGGCCCTGACGGCTTTCCGTGCGCTCGGTGCGCGCTGTGCTGACTTGGCCGTCGTCAGCCGCGTGGTCGACGAGACACTGGCACCGCTGCAGACGGGCAAGCTCTCCTCCCCGGAACACCGTGCCTTGCACGCGCAGATTCTCGACGTGTTGCCAAAGTCTGACGCATCCACGGCCAAGGTCGCCGCAGGCATAGCTACGGCAGCCGCCAAAGAGGGTAACGAAGCCGCATTGGTGGCTGAGACAGCCGCTCTCACGCAGAGTGTCATTGCCTTGTTGCGGAGCCAGGGTTCTGCAGACTTGGCCAAGCCGGTGATGGACACTTTTGTCAAAGGCATGGCCGACAAGAAGCCTCCTTTTCGGCGCACTTGGATCATGGCTGCTGGCGAGGCACTCTATGCCATTCGTGACGCATTCTTGTCAAAGGAGGGCCCCGAGAACAGCTTGTCGGCGAATGCTACAAAGTTTGCCGAAGCTGTCCTGCCATCTCTCGTGGACGTCTACGGCGAAGTATTGGCCAACACGGCCGCCGCTTCGCAGAGCGGACTCGTGACGGGCGGCTTGGTACTGTGTGCCGTCTCTCCGCTGCCAACTGCTACGCCGGCTCTCGCGACTCTAGCCAAGAAGGTGACTATTCAGAAGCAGTGCTTTGTGCTGGAGCCAAAACCGGCGTTCCTGCTCAGTCCACGCATATACACCAAACTGGCCAACGACCACGACATCCGCTGGCTCTTTCGGGCCCTCTCGTCGACAGTTGGCTGTCTCGATACAGACAAGGACAAGGAGTCTGCCTCCAACGTGGCATGGGCGGCTGCCTTTATTTTTGCAGCAACATCAACAAACGGGTCTGCCCTGCTGCGAAAAGAGGCGACAAGCACATTGTCGGCGCTCTACCTGCGCGACCCCACACGACTGTCACGCATCGTAATTGCAGGAGCATGGAACTGGCTGGAGACGCTGGATGCCGGAGAGAAGGAGAGCGCGCCGGTGTTGTCAAAGGCACACGGCGAGCAGCTGCTGCCTGTTCTCAATGCTATCTGCAGGCGATCACGTGACTTTGACCAGGCAGGTCAAGAGGCAGACGAGCCTTCACGGGACGAGCAGCAGCAGCAGCAAATGTGTCGTCTCGTGGTGCTGGCTCGGCCCGTGCTGATTCCCAACAGCAGCTGGATCGAGCTGTGTCTGCGGGTGGGCGTGGATCCGGGTAGTCTGGCGCAGCAGCACGAGAAGCTGCTGTTGGCCGAGATTGCCGCGCGAACCGATCTCGGGCAAAAGTCAGAGGCCATCAAAAAGGCGGCCTATAATGCTGCAGCAGAGCTCGTGTTTGTGGCGCCCGAGACAATGGCACCGCGCATTGTGGCGCTCATCCAGCAAGACTTGGCCGTGGAGGAGCTGCAGACGGTGGGCCCGGTGGAGGCGGCGATCTTCCGGACGCCCGAAGGCACGGCGTTTATTGACGTTCTGGCGAAGAAGCAGAGCAGCCTGCCAAACAAGAGCAGCAAGGACTACGATGTTCTCAAGTGGGAGGAGGAGGTGCGGGCACAGCTGGCGCAGAAGAAGGGTGGCGGAGTCCAGCAGAAGAAGCTGACGCCGGATGAGACGGCCAAGGTGAATGCGCAGCTCAAGAAGGAGGCCGAGATCCGACAGCGTGTGCGCCTGTTGGAAGCGCGGCTTCTGCGCGGCATTGGCGTCATCAATAGTCTCGCACAGCAGGACGCGCCGACGGACACGACACTGTGGATGGGCCCTGCCGTCGAGGCTCTGCTGGCGGCCATGCGGGCAGGCGCGTGTCTCGTTGCAGGTGAGGCGGCACCGATGGCCTTTTTAGCGCTGGCACAGCGCGTGACAGTGCGTGTCGGGGCGGTGTTGCGCACGTTTGTCGGCGTGGCGACACTGCGCATGCAGCAGCAGGACATGGCGGCGCTCACGCTGCCGGAAGAGCTCGTTGAGGAACCGCTTCCCGAGCTGGTGACGCGCGTGCTGTACCGGCTCCGTTTTGTCTGCGAGCAGCGACCTCTGGATGCCGTGTCGCTCATCTACGTACTGCCGCTGCTTCTGCAGGTCGTGCTGGGCAGCGGCGACGGAAGCAGCACTTTTGCTGAGTCCGCCGAGGACCGAGACACGCAGCTGGTGCTGGCGATCGAGGTGCTAGCATTCCACACGGACGTCTGCGCCGACGATGCGGTGCCGCGAGCGCCGATAGTGGCCGCGCTAGTGGTCGCCATGCAGCGGTACAGCCAGCACTACAAGCTGGTCAGGGACTGCTTTGCCGACCTTGTGCGTTGCGTGGCGCCCAACATGAACGCTGCCGAGGCCGAGCTGCTGGCGCGGGGAGCTATTGTGCCTCAGTCAGGCGTGCGGACGACGGTGCTACAGGCGATCAGCGCCGATGTGGACCTCTCCGACTTGGCCGACCCGAGTGACAAGAGCGGCCTGAGCAAGGACGTGCAAGCCACAGTGACCGAAATCATGTGGCTCGCATGCCACGACGACGAGGCGGAGAACGTTGAGCTCGGACAAGAGATTTGGGACGAGAGCGAGTTTGCCGTGACAGAGGCGCTGCCGGTCAAGATGCTGCCGTTCCTCGTCGAGAGCCGCGAGGATGTGCAGCTGCGGCGAGCGGCAGCGCGGGCCATGGCAGATGCGCTACAGCAGCTGCAGGGGGGCCGAGGAACGGGCGCCAGTGCGACAGCAAAGAAGACACTCGACGGCCTGCTGGAGAAGCTGCAGGAATCCTACACGGAATTGGCCAAGCCCCGTGTGGCGACTCTCGACGAGTTTGGCATGCCGCGGAAAACGGACCTATCGGATCCATGGGAGGCGCGACACGGCTTAGCTTTGGCTTTTAAGGAGTTGGCGCCGCTGCTGCCGGCGCCTCGGGGCAGCTCAGCTCTCGAGGTGGAGGCCTTTTTGCACTATCTCATCGAAAAGGGCCCGCTGGGTGACCAGAACAGCACTGTGCGCGCCGAGATGCTGAAGGCTGCCACCAAGGTCATTGAGGTGCACGGCAAGCCGATCCTGACGCGGCTGATGCAGACCTTTGAAAAGGCGCTGGCTGAGCCGTTGCCCTCGACATCCACGGCCGCGGCAGACCGGGTGAACGAGGCCGTCGTCATCCTATACGGCGCGCTGGGCCGGCATCTGCAGGCGGGCGACGCCAAGATCCCCGTCGTCATTGAGCGCCTGCTGGCGACGCTCAGCACGCCGTCAGAGACAGTGCAGTACGCGATTGCAGGGTGCTTGCCGGCGCTGGTGCGGGCGAGCGGCGACAAGTCATCACGCTACTTTAACCAGGTGATGGAGACGCTGCTGGGGTCCAAAAAGTACGCCGAGCAGCGGGGTGCCGCATACGGGCTGGCGGGCCTGACGCTGGGCCGGGGCATTGGGTCGCTGCGTGAGTACCGCGTTCTGACGTCGCTGCACGGCGCCATCGAGAACAAGAAGGAGGCCAACCAACGTGAGGCGACGCTGCTGGCCTACGAGCTGCTAGCAACAGTGCTGGGGCGGCTGTTTGAGCCGTATGTGATCCAGATCGTGCCGCAGCTGCTGGCGGGCTTTGGCGACGGCAACCTGGATGTGCGCGACGCGGCCCTGGCTGCAGCCAAGGCCTGCTTTGCCCGGCTCAGCTCGTTTGGTGTCAAGAAGATCTTGCCGACGCTTCTCGACGGACTCGACGACACGCAGTGGCGCACGAAAAAGGGTGCCTGCGACCTGCTGGGCGCCATGGCGTACCTCGACCCGCAACAGCTGGCGGAGAGCCTGCCGGAAATTATCCCGCCACTGACGGCCGTGCTCAACGACAGCCACAAGGAGGTGCGGGCGGCGGCGAACAAGAGTCTGAAGCGCTTCGGTGAAGTGATTAGTAATCCGGAAGTGCGCGGGCTCGTGGACGTGCTGCTCAAGGCGCTGAGCGATGCCACGCGCTTCACAGACGACGCTCTGGACGCGCTGATCCGCGTGCAGTTTGTGCACTACCTGGACGCGCCGTCGCTGGCTCTCATCAGCCGCATCCTGCAGCGCGGCCTGGGCGACCGCTCCAACACGAAGCGCAAGGCGGCGCAGGTCATTGGCAGCCTGGCCCACCTGACGGAGAAGAAGGACCTCGTCTCGCATCTGCCGGTGCTCGTGGCCGGGCTCAAGGTGGCCGTCGTGGACCCGGTGCCGACGACGCGGGCGACGGCGTCTCGGGCCCTCGGGTCGCTCGTCGAGAAGCTGGGCGAGGACGCACTGCCGGACCTCATCCCCGGACTGATGCAGACGCTCAAGAGCGACACGGGCGCCGGCGACCGGCTGGGATCGGCACAGGCACTCAGCGAGGTGCTGGCCGGCCTGGGCACGACGCGGCTCGAGGAGACGCTGCCGACGATCCTGCAAAATGTCGAGTCGAGCAAGGCGTCGGTGCGCGAGGGCTTCATGTCACTCTTCATCTTCTTGCCCGTCTGCTTCGGCAACAGCTTTGCCGCCTACCTCGGCAAGATCATCCCGCCCATCCTGGCCGGTCTTGCCGACGACGTGGACTCGATCCGCGAGACGGCCCTGCGCGCTGGTCGTCTGCTCGTGCGCAACTTTGCGTCACGCGCCGTCGATCTGCTGCTGCCCGAGCTCGAGCGCGGCCTCGCGGATAACAGCTGGCGCATCCGGCTCAGCTCCGTCGAGTTGGTCGGCGACCTGCTCTTCAACCTCTCAGGCATCAGCGCGAAGCAGGAAGCGGCCAAGGAAGAGGAGGAGGCCAAGAAGGGATTCAAGGACGACGAGCAGGACATGGACAGCAACGAGCTGTCGTCGACGCGCGAAGCCAGCTCGACACTGCGCGAGGTCCTCGGCGTTGAGAAGCGCGACAAGATTCTGGCGGCGCTGTACATTTGCCGCTGCGACACTTCTGGCGCCGTGCGTGCGGCCGCCGTTGCTGTCTGGAAGGCGCTGGTGTCGACGCCGCGCACGCTCAAGGAGCTCGTGCCGACGCTGACGCAGCTCGTCATCCGCCGGCTGGGCAGCGCCAACATGGAGCACAAGGTCATTGCCAGCAACGCTCTGGGCGAGCTGATCCGCCGCGCCGGCGACAGCATCCTGCAGACGCTGCTGCCCACCCTCGCCGACAGCCTCGACGCGGCGGCGACCGACTCGGACGCCAAGCAGGGCATCTGCCTGGCCCTCAAGGAGCTCATCGCCTCGGCGTCGCCTGAGGCTCTCGAGGAGCACGAGACCATGCTGCTGGCCATTGTGCAGTCCGCCCTCACCGACGCCGACGAGGATGTGCGCGAGGCCGCTGCCGAGGCCTTTGACGCCCTGCAGCAGATCCTCGGCCGCCGCGCCGTCGACAAGGTCCTGCCCAGCCTGCTGCGGCGGCTGCAGAACGACGATCCGGCTGTCGCCCAGAACGCCCTCTCGGCCCTGCTGACCCTGCTGACCGACAACACCCGCTCCAACATGATTCTGCCCAACCTCATTCCCACGCTGATTGCGCCGCCCATCACGGCCTTTAATGCCCAGGCACTCGCCTCTCTGTCGACCGTGGCTGGCGCCGCTATGAACCGCCGCCTGCCGCGCATTCTCGACTCGCTCATGGACAATATGATTGCGGCCGACGAGGCGAGAGAGGGTGCGGGTAATGCCGACGGCCAAACGGACAACCACGAGCAGCTACGCACCGATCTCGAAGCCTCCTTTGACACCGTCGTCCTCTCCGTCGATGAGCACGACGGCCTCAACACCGTCATGATTGCGCTGCTCCAGCTGCTGCGCCACGAGGACCACCGCAAGCGTGCCGCCGGTGCTGCCCGCCTCACCGTCTTCTTTGCCCGCGCCAGCGTCGACTACTCGCGCTACCACCAGGAACTCATCCGGGCCCTACTCATCTCCTTTGACGACCGCGATGCCAGCGTCGTGCGCTCGTCCTGGACCGCCCTCAGCGAGCTGACAAAGCACCTGCGCAAAGAGCAGATGGAGGCGCTCGTCATCTCGACCCGCCAGACCCTCTTGCAGGTCGGCGTCGCCGGCGCCAACCTGGCCGGTTTCGAGCTGCCCAAGGGCATCAATGCCATCCTGCCCATCTTTCTGCAGGGCCTCATGAACGGCACACCCGATCAGCGCATGACGGCTGCTCTCGCTATTTCCGACGTGGTCGACCGCACGAGCGAGGCGGCTCTGCGGCCGTTTGTCACGCAAATCACAGGACCGCTGATCCGCGCCGTCACCGAGCGCTCCACAGAGGTCAAGTGCGCCATCCTCTTGACCCTCAACAATCTGCTGGCCAAGATGCCGGCCGCTCTCAAGCCTTTCCTGCCGCAGCTGCAGCGCACCTTTACCAAGTCGCTCGCCGATCCCACGAGCGATCTGCTGCGGGCCCGCGCCGCCAAGGCCCTCGGAACCCTCATCCGCCACGCACCGCGCGTCGATCCGCTCATCTCCGAGCTCGTCACTGGTTCCAGGACCGCCGCCGACCCCGGCGTCCGTAACGCCATGCTTCAGGCTCTCTTTGAGGTCGTCAGTAAGGCTGGCGGCAGCATGGGCGATCCTGCGCGCACCGCCGTCCTTTCGCTTATCGACGGGGATGGAGGCGCAGCTTCTGCCGCCGCTGCCGGGGCCGCCACCTCTGGCGCTGCTGGTGCTCCCTCCACGGCCGCTACGGTCTCGGATGACCCCATGGCCATTACCAATGCCAAGCTTCTCGGCGCTCTCCTTAAGAACGTGGCCGCCGATGCGGCTGCTGGTCTGCTGCGCAACCGCGTCCTGCCGCCGGTGCCAACGCTGACATCTGTGTTGGCACTCAATGCCGTCCTGGCCGAGTCGCCCGATGTGCTTCTCAACAGCCCGCTCTCTGAGGATCTGTGCAACCAGCTCTGCCAGGGCATGAGCAACAACACGGTATGTACTTGTCTTCTCACTGCGATCTTCGGTCCTCTGCTAATGTCTAGATCTTTATCGCGGACAATTTTATCCTTGCCACGGGCAAGTACCTGCTGCACGACAGCCCAAAGTCGTACGAGACAGTTCGTGCGCTCTTCACGGCACTGGCGGGCGTGATCCCGCCCAGCAGCGGCCGCGTAGCCAACTCGCGGCGACTCGCCCTGGTTGTCGTGCGCACGCTCGCGCGCGTGCACCCCGACGCGGTGCGGCCACACGTGCCGCTGCTGTCGCCGCCCGTGTTTGCATCAGTGCGGGACCCTGTCATTCCCGTCAAGCTGTCGGCAGAGGCGGCGTTTATGGGCCTCTTTGACGTCCTCCGCGAGGAGAGCCGCCTCTTTGACAAGTACCTGGCCTCGCCTGCGGCAGCTGAGCTCTCCGCCAACACACGCCGCTCTATGATGGACTACTTTAAGCGAGTCACGCTCCGTCTGGCTGCGCAGGGCCGCGAGCGCCGCGATGCCGAGGGCGGCACGGGCGGGCTGGGGCTCTTTAGCGACGAGATTGAAGACGAGCGCGAGATTTGGAGTATTGGAAGGGTGGATATTGGAGATATCTTCCAGAAGGAATAAAATAGGACGGAATGCATGATCATATGAATATAGCTTGAGTAGCAGAATGGTGTATAGAAAAAGCGGTTGGATTTTCAAGCGTCTCTGAGAAGGACTAGAGGTTTTGATTTTCATTGGTCAATCAAGGGGGAGGTTCAGGCGATGTACATTTATTACTCAGCTATCCACGTGATTTGGGTTAACACGTGACAGGGTTGCCCTCGATCCAAGTGGGGCGACATTTTTTCCCACACAAATCACAAATTGTCCGCAAAAAGACGGCGCCACAAGCAGAGGTTTGGTCCACTCAGACGCCTCGTCCCCTCTCCCCTCTGGCCTACAATTTTTTTTGTGGTCGGTTTTTATTTTTTGTGCTAATCTACGAAAAACCCTCCCTCTACTATTTTTCCTTCTCTCACCTCAACCTTCACGACCCGAATCGCTCCACGACCACCAGCGAACCGTATTTCAAGATGTGAGTGTGCGAGCATACGACAGAGAGAGAGAGAGTCAGAGTCAGAGAGAAACAGAGAAATGGAAATAAGACAACGGCAAGATGACGATATTTGTCATCTTCTGCTTCCATAGACGGCAGATGACGGACGGGAACGATCGGAAACCGAGCTGGCAGAGGAGGAAACATGGGAGAAATATACGTCTGCGGGAAAGACAGCTTGAATGGGGGGTGGTGGAAGTGGAACGACAAGAGCATTTTGGGCACTGGATACAAATTCTTTGGACGTTTCTCCGTCCTCTCTCCATCTCTCTCTTGTCTCTTGTCAAATCTGCATTCAAAATCTGCATACAGACTCCTTTTTCCGTTCATTTCTGACATTTTCAGGGTCAATCTGCGAACCCAGAAGCGTCTTGCCGCGTCCGTGCTGAACGTGGGCAAGAACAAGATCTGGCTCGACCCCAACGAGGTCAGCGAGATTGCCACGGCCAACTCGCGCCAGACCATCCGCAAGCTCGTCGCAGATGGCCTCATCATCCGCAAGCCGGTAACGACTCACTCCCGGTCGCGTGCGCGTGAGCTCAACCTCGCCCGCCGCATCGGTCGGCACCGTGGTTTCGGTAAGCGGAAGGGTACCGCAGACGCCCGTATGCCCGAGTAGGTCTTTTCCCCCCCTGTTGTCTAGTCTTTTCTGGCTCTTCTCTTTGTCTCTTGTCTCTTGTCTGACAGTCTAGGCAAATCATCTGGATGCGCCGTCTCCGCGTTCTCCGCCGGTTACTAGTCAAGTACCGTGCCTCGGGCAAAATCGACAAGCACCTGTACCACGAGCTGTACCACCTGGCCAAGGGTAACACCTTTAAGCACAAGCGCGCGCTTGTGGAGCACGTATGTTTCTCTCTTCCTCTTTTTCTGTTGTGTCTTGTCCTAACAGCCCAGATCCACCGCGCCAAGGCGGAGAAGCACCGTGAGAAGCAGCTCAAGGAGGAGATGGACGCCAAGCGTGCCAAGACCAAGGCCGCTCGCGAGCGGAAGCTCGAGAGACAGACGGCGAAGCGGCTGGCCGTGCTGGGCGAGGAGGAGAAGTAGGCAATGCATATAAAAGCAATGTGAAGAAGGGTCATGGGAAAGGGTCAGCGACAGGCGACGACGATGACGACGATGTGGACATTGTGGACGATGTGACGACGGCAGGTACGGAGGAGGGGAAGAACGGAGAAACGCCGAGGTCATTTCGCACAAGCACAAGAGCAAGATTCCAAAAAAAAAAAGATGAATACAACAAAAAAAATGGAAACAAAAAAAAGAGGCTCTCCGGGCATTCTGACAAGAGAGGAGTATTCTCTCTGCTTCTCTTGGTCCTTCTCTCTTGTTTCTACTCTATCCGCCTTCCTCTCCGTCTCCTGTCCGACCCATGTCCTCTGTCCTCTCTGCCCTCTTTGCCCTCTTTGCCCTCTCGGCCTCTTTGTCATCCACTCTTCCTCTCCTCTCGTTCTTTCAAGAGGAGGTTCCTCGATTCGTCACCAAAAAGGATGGGTATACCGGCAGCTTGCACTCGGAGTCTTCTTTTCCTGTTTTTCTGGCTGGGTATTCTTGTCTCATTTCCTGTTTCTATCTGTCAATGAAAAAAATCTACTACAAAATCTACATGTATGGATGTGTCTGTAATGGCCATGATGGCAAGAATAGGCACATGTACATGATAGCAAGAGTTGCATGGGATCTAGTATTGATTCGAGCATAACTGTTACTTCTCAAATGCTATATTGGTTCTATGACAGACAGTAACAGACCTGTGGATCCAGGCTTGGCCACACTCGTGAGCAAGGAGCAAATTGAGAAGAGAAAACAGAAAAGAGAGAACCGTCGCCAAGCGAAAACAAAGGAAAGACATCAACTCGATTCTTGGGTCAGAAGCCTCAAATTGTCCCTCGTAAAGGTGGTAATCTGTGCCGAGACATGTCCACATGCTCCCAGTCCAGAAGGCTTCTTGAAAAGAAAGCGATCCAGTGGAATCAATCGTGGCAACGAAGCGTGCTCATCACTCCCAATTTTAGTTGTAAGGAAGAAAAAAGGAGAAGAAAGAAGAAGAAAAATTTGAGGAGCGAGCGATTTAAAATCCTGGCTCCGGGTCACGTGGTCAATACGACCCCAGTCAGGGCTTGCTACGACCTGTAAGAGCGCCTGTAAAAGAGCCTGTAAACGACCCCTGATTGCCTGCGCCTACGGAGTAGCTCACCGACTCTAAAGTGACGTTTAGGGGCTTCCCCCTCCCCACTCGAGGTCTCCCCGCTCGAGAGAGGGAAAAAAAATTAAAGACAAAAAAATAGCAGAAAAAGAGAGACGGTCGAACCACCTCTGCGAGCCGGCGAAAGAAAACGGAGAAAAAGGGTGGACAAATCACCCGATAGCCAGCCATTCCACAACGCCTCCCCCCGCCATTGGCTGCTGCTCCCTTCTATACGTACCTGGTCTCTGGCAGTTCTTGTGAATTGCGAGTGCGAGAGTCGTCAGATTCCACGGGCGGCCTTTGCGGACAGCCTCGTCATCTCATCTGAGAGCAGAATTATACCGGCCAACGATCCATTGAACCAACCACCACATTTCCAACACAACACGCATCATGTCACTCCCTGTTGTCCGCGGCACGACACGTGCCTTTCGGACTGCTCGTCCATGGCGGACTGCCGCTCCGTGGGTCCAGACTCGGTCGGTCTCGGCTCTCAACCAAGAGGGACAGCAAAAGGTGAGCCATGAGAGGCGAGAGAGAGAGAGAGAGAGAGAGAGAACGCTAACGTGAGAGCATGACAGCTGCTAGCAGCCCATTTGCAAGAGGCCGATCCTGCCATGTTTGATATTATTGAAAAGGTACGCCCGTCCATCTGAGGCATCTGAGGCAGCTAGCTGATACCCAAGCAGGAGAAATTACGACAGAAGCAGTTCATCAACCTCATCCCCTCCGAGAACTTTACGTCACAGGCCGTCCTGGAAGCCTTGGGCAGTCCCATGCAGAGTATGTTGCCAATAGAGAGTCAACGAGTCAACAGCAAGGCTGGAAGATGAGAGCTGACAGCGGCGCAGACAAGTATTCCGAGGGATATCCGGGGGCACGATACTACGGCGGCAACGAGTTTATTGACCAGTCCGAGCGGCTCTGCCAGCAGCGGGCACTGGAGACCTTTGGCCTGTCCGACAAGGAATGGGGAACCAATGTCCAGGGTGAGTCAGCACAGCTTTCTGCACGTCCTTTGCTCTCACCACCCAACTAACACGACAACAGCCCTCTCGGGTGCGCCGGCCAACCTGTACGTCTACTCGGCCCTGCTCAACACGCACGACCGCATCATGGGCCTCGACCTGCCCCATGGCGGCCACCTCTCCCACGGCTACCAGACTCCGACCAAGAAGATCTCCTTCATCTCAAAGTACTTTGAGACGCTGCCCTACCGGCTCAACGAGAAGACGGGCTACATTGACTACGACAAGCTCGAAGAGCAGGCGCTGCTCTTCCGCCCCAAGATCATCGTCGCCGGCGCCAGCGCCTACAGCCGCTTCATCGACTACCAGCGCATGCGCGCCATCTGCGACAAGACCAACGCCTACCTGCTCGCCGACATTGCCCACCTCTCCGGCATGATTGCCGCCAAGACCATCCCCAGCCCGTTTGCCTATGCCGACCTCGTCACGACCACCTCCCACAAGTCGCTACGCGGCCCCCGCGGAGCCATCATCTTCTTCCGCCGCGGCGTGCGCCGCGTCAACCCCCGGACCAAGGCCGAGGAGCCCTACGAGCTCGAGACGGCCATCAACGCCTCCGTCTTTCCCGGCCACCAGGGCGGTCCGCACAACCACACCATCGCCGCGCTCGCCGTCGCGCTCAAGCAGGCACAGTCGCCGCAGTTCCGCGCCTACCAGGAGAAGGTGCTGGCCAACGCCCAGGCGCTGGCGCGGCGCCTCGGCGACGCCAAGGACAAGGGCGGCCTCGGCTACTCGCTTGTCTCGGGCGGCACCGACAACCACCTCGTCCTCGCCGACCTCAAGCCCCAGGGCATCGACGGCGCCCGCGTCGAGCGTGTGCTCGAGCTCGTCGGCGTGGCGGCCAACAAGAACACCGTCCCGGGCGACCGCTCGGCCCTGACGCCCGGCGGTCTGCGCATGGGCACGCCCGCCATGACGACGCGTGGCTTCACCGAGCACGACTTTACCCGGGTGGCTGACATTGTGGACCGCGCCGTGGCCATTGCTGTCCGCGTCGACAAGTCTGCGCGCAAGGAGGCCGAGGAGAAGGGCGACAAGTCGCCCGGCCGGCTGCGGGTCTTTTTGGACCACCTCGGCAACGGTGATGCCGTGCCAGACATTCTGCAGCTGCGCAGCGAAGTGGCCGATTGGGTCAGCACATATCCATTGCCGTGGAGCAAGTCGTGAGAGCGGGCTAGGATGTGTGGCTGACGGTGACGGCGACGGTGACGGTGATGGTGACGGTGATGGATGACGTTGACGGACTGGAGACGTATTCAACATGAGAAAGAATTCCAGGCATAAGCCACTTCCACCACGCGTGAAAACTTGTGGTCCTTTTCTGGGCAATATTGCCGTGTCTGATTTTAATTTTGTGTATCAGAGTGTTGCCGGACGCTTTGATTTTCTGATTTTTCGATTTGCCAATTTTCCGATTTTCCGATTTTCCGATTTTCCTCTCCCCTTTTCCTCTCCCCTTTTTTTCGCTTTTCCTTTTTAGCATATTTGTACATATACCCCTAGCTATGCAGGGACATCTCTCAACGCCTCTCTCAGCCAAATTGATCAAGACGTCTTGTGGTCTACTTGTTTTGGTCTAAAATGCTGCATTACGGACAGGGTAAAAAGGTAAAAAAGTAAGCCTACAAACAATAACAGTCAAGGTAACAACACGAGGTAACTTGTCCAGAAACGGACAGCACATAATCTACGACATGAATCCCTCCCAAGCTTCTTCATCTTAGCCATACCAGCCTCCGGCTCGCCAGCAGGATGTAGCACTGGCGCTGTTTGAGACGGTCGTATATTGGGTTTGCCTGATTATGTAAGCATTGAATGGCACGGCTTCAAGAGGGAGAGACGAGCACGTACCCAACAGAAACAGTCCCGGAAACGCGTGTTGTACGATATACAATGTCTGTCTGGGTAACTTCGTTGTTGCCGCCACCTCGGGTGACAGTAATGGTGGAGCTGGGACGGCTGCTGCCCGAGCAGCTCGTGGATGGCGACGGCGTGATGGTTGCGGTGACGGTCCGAAAGACTATAGAGTGTCAGTAATTGTGGCCGACAATGTATAGTTTTTTGTCGGGCTTGCTTACTGAGTTCTGTTGTGGTCGAGGCAGAGACTGTCGATATGCGGGTCTGGGTGACTGTATAGGTCGTTTCGGTGACGGTGACGGTCGTGGCCATGACCTGGTCGACATGGGCAACAGATCGTTCTTGGTGTGTCAGTGAGGGGTAGAAAGGAGAGAAGAGGAATGTCTAGGATAGACCGTGAGACTCACTCGACTGGTAATGGCACGACCCGGTGACGGTGGCCGTGGTCGTGTACGTGCTCGTCTTGCCGCCCTCGGTGCTGGTTCGCGTCACCGTCGACGTCGTGGTCTGTGTTCTCGTGGGCTGGTACTTTGTGACCGTCTGTGTCTGGCCCTGGCAGTCGGTCGTGATCGTCTTGGGCACAATGATGAGCGTCTCGGTCTGCGTGAGAGTCTGGCTGATGGCTGCGGAGGGGGGGCGAGTCAGCTTTCCAACCGTGTCTGTTCTTCTCTGTCTGTTCAGACTTACTCCTGGCACTGACGGTGGACGTGATGCCTATGATGACGGTGGGAGTGATCTGCTACTGAGTATCTGCCGCTGAAAGGTGGTGTAGGACGAGGAGAGAAAACGTACAGTGACTGTAGATGCCTGGGGGACGCCGACGGTCAAGGTCAAGGCTCGTTGCACGGCAATCTGATCGCCCACGACGATAATCTTCCACTGGCCCGACTTCATGGCCGAGTAGGGTATACCGCTGAGAATCAGGTCAATACGCTCCGAGAGAAAACAACAAAAAAAAAAAAAAGAAACACTGGCTCCTACCATGTAGACGTCTCCTGGGTCCCGGATGGGGTCATGCTGATCGCCGAGCAGGCATATTGGTTGCCATCGGGATCGACCAGTACAGGGCTGACGCTCTCTTGCGCACAGCCCTGGAAGACGGTGATGAAGCTAAAGTACTGGTTGGACGAGCCGTCAATGTAGTACGTGCCGCCATTTGAGTAGTCGACGCCGTAGCTGGTGCAGTCGGCCCAGGCACCGGGAAGCAGGAGCTGGGCCAGCAAGGCGGTGGTCACGGCCGCCAGCGACGAGGCCCGCATCTTGTATGGGGCCACTACCATGACCCAGATGGCCCAGAGGAAGGAGGGTAAGTCGCGTCTCAAGGTGGGAGGGGAGGAGCAGGGATGGCCGTGGTAATGGAAATTAAGCAAGAGCCTGAGATAGTGGATGGTTCACATCTGTGGTCCAAGTACAAAGGGAAAAATATAAAAGGAAAAAAATGAAGGAGCAAGAGACGAAAAAAATATAACTGGATAATGAGAGGGAAGAGAGGACGACGGGGGAAATGTACTATGTATCATAGGTACAGCAGCCGCCGTCACCAGAGAGGCCTCTCCCTCCCTCTCCCCAGGATGATTTTGGGATTTTGAGAGGAAATATAATTGGGGCATATACCGGGAAAATGGCCGAGGTGGGTGTAAAATAGATTGACACGTCCCGTCACATCCCGCTCCTTTGACATTACCTGCAGTATGTTTTGCTTGAGGGATGCAGATCGTTGGATTCATGAAAATAGATCATGAAAATAGAATGGCGGCAATCCACCGAAACAAACACAAGACAGCATTTTTTTCAGAGATCTTTAGTTGGATTTCACGACTTGAAGGTTATTTTATATTCGACCAGTCATCTCCTGGCCACGTGTAATCGGGAAACATGAGAAAATGGCTGGTGTATTTCATATTGCCTCGGATTCAGGCTATGAGGCTGCGATAGGTAATGTACATGGCATAGACATGGGGGACATACTGCAGCGTAGGGTTGCAGGTACCAAGAAAGCCCGCCCCATCTTTTGGGTACGGATGATTTCCAAGTAGGAAGGGGATTCTTGTCAAGCGGGCTAGTTGAGAATCATCATCTCCCCATCTTTCCATCTCCCCATCTCTTTATCTTGGTTGCCAGGGAAAACACTCGGAGATGAATAGCTGTTTTAACCACTCCAAGTACTTTTATTAGTTATAATGTTAACAAGGAAAGGAGTCCCCATTCTGCCTATATTTAGCCACGTACATAGGGCTGGATGTTATGAAATCCGGTTTCGTGAAAGAAAGCTCGTAAAAAAATGATTTCGAAAGTCTAAGAGTTCAACAAACTGACGCAGCTATCCATAACCTTTAAGACAAAAAAAGAAACACGTTTGGCTCGCTAACATGAGAAGGAGATGAATCCAATAAAAATCACAATATTTTAAACCATCGACACAAACCGGACCTCTTACAACTTGGATGCAAATGGACAGCTGCGAGGAGCTGGTGACGCTGTGGCGTCTGACGGGACACGCACCGTCACCCCGGACTTTTCCTGTCCTTGACCAGCACCGCTGTCCAGCTCCGTCTCCTGGCAATCCTCGAGGCCGACGCCGTTGGCAAACTGGAATACGGCAAACGTCACGCTCGTGCCCGGCTGACCGAGTGCCGCCATGGGGGCATGCCACGTTCCAGCACCGTACGTCACCGCCTGATCGCCGCGGGCCACAAAGGCACGCAGCCGAGCCACGTCTGGAGGACCGAGCCGGAAGCGGTCAGCGGGCTGGCCAGCGGGCTTGCCCTGGTCAGCTGTCGGTGCCACAATGACGAGATAGCGTGTGAATCCCGTGGTCAGCGGCACAAATGTCTGTGTCGTGTACGGGTGACGCTCGAGAATCGTGACGGGAAAGAGGCCGTCCTTGCTCTTGCCACCAGCTTCATCCGCCTCGTCTTCCAAGAGCTCGCGTGCTGCGCACACAAACATGTTGGTCACAGCCACGGCCGGCCGGCCACTCGGAGCGGAAGCGGTGGCATACAGATTGGCCGGGTGGGAAACATGCTGGTACTTGATAGCCGAGCCCTGGTTGGCCGAAACAGGACTGAAGGGGTGCCGATCCGGGCTTGGCAAGAAGGCTCTTCCAAACTCGGACGGCTGCACGTCCGGCCGCGGGTTCTCAATGACATCTCCAAACGGAGCAAATGCTTCTCGCGTCAGTGGCTCTGCGGCTATGCAGAGGCCGAGGCCGGAGACGTCCAGCCGGTCCGGCATGGCCACAAAGAGAGGGTAGAAGAGAAGGATGCACTCGACGTGACCGAGAAATGTAGGATAAAATGAGAACAAATCGAAAAGCTCTTCTTTGTCTTTCCAAATATGGGGTGGCTGGTTCTTCGTATTTTCTCGATCCGGCAGACTTTCGGCCTCGTTGCGAAATTCGGATGCTGACATAATACATTCTCAGATGTCCAAGACACCGCTATAACCTGCTTACGTACGCACAAAGATCGGACGACCTCTTGCCTTTATACTCGACAGACGACACTCTTTCGCCTGTAGTCACCATATATGGTATATATTGACACTGTTCTAGGTCTTGGCCGTATGGTATCTCATGCATCTCGTTGGCAGACTCTTGAGTGGTATCCTCTACCCTAGCAGCCTATACCGAAACGCGGTGAAGTGATCAGGGCTCTTACTCGTTCAGAGTGTCTGGCCACCTCTATCCACGACACTGCAGATCCTCCCAGACTGCTGTCCTATACATACTCGTTGCCATGGCACATCCCGTGGCATCCAATGGCCCCGAAAATAAAATTGAGGATCTGTCTGGTGCCCAGCCTCTGCAGCTCGGTGACAATCCATATCAAGTGCTGATAGCAGTCAGCGGCAATGACCCGGTAAGCTCCTGGACTCTGTTTGTCTTCCCCCTCTCTTTTCCCCATCCTCTTCCCCTTCTTGTCCTGACTCGGCCAGAAACAAATGCAACTGTCCTATGAGACCCATCGTGCCACTCGCCACAGCCAGCAGCGGGCCAAGTTTCTCGACCCCGACTTTTCACAGCTTCTGCTGGACACCAATCTGCTGCGGATCGAGGACCCTAGCATAGAGCCGGGCTTCGAGGACCAGCGCCATGGCTGTGTCTTTTGGGCTCGTCCACCGAATCACATCCTCCACCTGGCCGGGCATCTCCAGGCACTGCTGACGCAGACTGCGCCGAGTATGTAGATGAACCGAGCTGCCTCTTGATTTCACCGAAAGCGAGACTCACACTTCTAGATATATGGCTCATGCCCCTGTACTGCATGCACATGACCACACTGGAGATCTGCCATTCTCGGACATCCGAGGAGATTGCTGCCGTTATCCGGACCCTGTCTGGTCAGGAAACCATGGGCACGCAGCCTGCCACTCGGGGTGGCGGGCAGAACGGCATGGCCGACATTGTCAACTACACATTCCGTCATCGTGCCCGTCTCGTGCGGCCGTTCATCACGTACGATGTATCGGCTGTTGCCCTGTCCTTCGTGCCGGCTGCTGGCGAGCCGCTGTCGTCTCCTCCTGGGGCGGCAGCTGACTTGGACGCTACTTTGGATAAGTCGGACAACTTCACCTACCATCATCTCCGTCGTGATCTCTTTGATCGCGCCCGCCAGACCGGCATTGAAGTTGCCTCTCGCTACGTCGTCCCTAGCGCGCATATGACCCTGGCTCGCTTCGTTACACAGCAGGACCATGCTACACCAGCGGCGCGTCAGGCCTGGGTCGATCGCATCGATGCTCTCAACCTCTGGCTTGAGAAGGAGGTATGGCCGGCCTCTTGGGACACGTCGAAACCGCCGCGAGAGCGCTTCGTCGGCGAGTGGACTATCGGGCAAGAAAGAGGCCTGGATGCACGTGTCGGGGCTCTGTGGTATGGAGGCGGCCGCTCGGTCATAGTGGGTGAAGGGTTCTGAGAGATCAGAGTACTGCGTACCGTTGTGCTTTTTCTCCACCTACGCGTACAAATCAAAACAGGTTCCAGATTCTTTTCATGAATTTTTTTTTCTTGTTTGGTTTTGTGCATAGTTACAATGCCTTCTTCAACAATCCCAGCCCGTCCCGAATCTCTCTTTTTCCCTTTTTTTTATTTCTTTTGCTTTTCTCTTTCTTGTATTTGCCAATATAAAAAAGCCATGTAAAGAGGAAGAAGTCCTACCATCGCGCAGTTCCGCCCAAGCCCAAGAAAATCAAACACATGCAGAAAGAATGGCGTCGAGAGAAATACGGTGAACGATTCCTCTCGCCCCCATCTTTTCGCTTCCCGACCACGCCCCAAACTCCTGAGCTATCGAGAGGAGAAAGAATGAGAATGCGGTATAGGAGAGGCGAGAGAGGCGGGAGAGGGAGAGGGGGGGAGGGGGGTTGACGAGACGACGTGTGGTGGTGGTGGTGGGTGCGAGACGCTGAAACCGGTCGAGCTGTGCGGTCTTCGAGGCAGGGTCGGAAACAGAAATGCAGACGAGAAAAACAAGGCAACAAAGATACAAGGGAGGCGAACACGCTTAGAAAACAAGCGCGGCACCCTTGGTCTTCTTGTCACCACTGTGATTTGTCAGCATGAGATTGGGTCATCGGGTCGAGAAGAGGTCGAGGAGAAACTCACCCAAGCTCAAAGTGCTTGGTCCGCTTCAGCGGCAGCTGCTTCTTTTGCTTGCATGCCGTGCACTCGAGACGCAGCACGATCTAAACAGTTAGCGACGCGATCCGCTTGTCTGCACCATCCCAATTGCTTCGCCTCGACTTGCCTTCTTTGTGGTCTTGGCCTTCTTGTGGAAAATCTGCTTCGTCTGACCACCATAACCAGACTGCTTGCGATCGTAACGACGCTTACCCTGCGCGAACAAGCTGGCCTTGCCGGTCTTGTACTGCGTGACCTTGTCTGCAAGAAACGTGTCAGCTGCGTGTTTCGGCCTCTTTTCTCTTCTCAGGTCTCCCAAACATTGTACGTACGTTGGGTGTGCTTCCGACACTCCCGGCCCTTGCCTATATTTCGAAAAAACAGCTGTTAACAACACCAATCACCCAACTCTGATCTGGTCGAAGAACATTTAGAAGACGGCGAATGCTCCTTCTCTCAAAAGGTCGATTCGGTCCTTTCTGTCTCTCGGTGTGCATATATGGAACGGGGATCACGGTTGGGGAGTGGCAAACGCACAGTACGTCTTTCTCGTCTCTGTATTCCAAAAGGTTAGCAAATGCAAATAAAAAAAATTCCAGCTCGCAGCGTCATCGAGGCCACTGGCCCAGTCGTATGCTATACGCAAAGGGGAAAGAAGGAGCAACGGTTGACTGTTGCGGGGGATCACACAGCAGTCCAGCCTCTCTCGCTTTCCCCCTTTCTAAAAAGATCGGTCGGGGCCTACTCACTCGGAATGTTGACCATCTTGGCGGTGTTTTCGCGGACAATGTCTGGGTGTTGTCGTGATGCGGATGACGGGGAGAAGAGAAGGGAGGGGAACGAGATCGTGGATTATCAGAGAGTTTTTGGCGCCCTAATTTTTTTACAAAAATTTCCGTTGTGTGCGTAGACCCTGTGGACCCACGGGGTTGCACCGCCACAATTCAAGATCATAAGCCACATACGAGGTACTCGTATGGAAGCTTCATGCACAGTGCACGTACTGTGTATTCTGTATATCGTACTGTATGTACTTATTACTATGTATACATTCGAGCAGTACTCCGTAATTCGTTGATCTACATCATACATGGCTCCGGAATTGCAGTGGCGGCGCAATTTCAGATCCTTTTTCAAGGGTACTCTTTGTATGAGGATGTACACCAGGAAGGAGTACGCGTACGAGTACTCGTACGCACGCAGTACTCGTACTATGTACGAGGAGCATATCATTGAGGTTGATAATGAGCACGGAGTTGATGATCTGCTCAACACATCACGTGACACCCATCACCCCATGTCGCCCAACGATGAGCTTCCATCTGAACCTGTTGGCATCTGAATACGGAGTAGATGGCCGCCACATGCGCCTTGACCTGAGCCAGGGGTAGCCGCGTGGCGACCTCTCCCGATGGAGAAGGCTCCGACCACGAGGTTCTCGTGATTACTACGACCTACTCGTCTTCTCTCTGGATACCCCTTTTGAGTTGCGTTGATAATCATTGACGCCCATTCCCGACTTGCGACGGAGCGCATGGATGCCCTGATACGGATGCGGCACGGAGGAGTACCATGCTTTTCAGACCCCTGGATCGTCTTTTAAGAGCATGGAGTACAAAGTATGAAGCATTGCACAGTACTAGTGCAGCTGGTACTCCGTAAGCGAAAGAGAGTAAAACGTGCCGTTTTTTTCGACTACTCCGTACTCCGTACGACTATTACCAAGCCGCCTCGTGGTCCTGTCGGAGTAGGCTGCCTGGAGGAAACTGATGATGATCACAGGAACAACACCATACTTACCAGTGTCGATCATCGACCCCTTCCTGCGTCTCCCCAAAGGACCCGCTTCCAATTTTCTTTTTTTTCTGGTACGACCAGCACGAAGACTCGTACTCGTATAGAGTACTCGTATACGAGTCCTGCGTACATGATTCATTGAAGCTGCAGAGCGGGGGATGAACCGGGTCTTTTTTTTGTCTTGATTGCGATCCTAAATTCGAAAACAAACATTGACTCTTTAAAATGAGTGTTCGAGCAGTAGCACACAGTATACGTACTCCGTACTCGTACAATATAGTGGCCCCTGAATTATTCGATCCTGTAACGACGAGGGACGGCTGATGTTTAGGTTCCTGAGAAGAAAAAAGATTAAACGTTAGTACGTATATAGAAGAATCCTTTTATCTAATCTGTTTCTTAGCTCATAATTGTAAGGACCTTTTTACGCATATATACTACACATAGCTAAAGCAGTTTCGACAAGGTACATACTATATGCGTACAAAGCTAAAATGCATGTAAAGCAGCAAAAGAAAGCTAGGGAATGCAGACTAACTCCTCTCTCAAATTATACAATTCACAAGGCTAGAAACCCTGAACGTAGGAGGTCAAATAATAAGGAGTACACAGTACTCCGTGCTGCATGCTCGTACTCGTACATGCACGCATGCAGGGAGGAAGAGAAAGCAGCACTATACGTATGTACATGGTACACACTCGTGCTCGTATTTACGTGTCAGATAAGTGGGCGGCACCAGTAACCGCATTGGACAAGATGTCCTTAATACGGCATTAGCGGTTCAACACTGCTTCGAATCGCTCCTGCCCTGGTGGCCGTTGCTCGCTCCTTCCGATAGCGTGCAGAAGGCTAAGGTGGCCCGTCCCCATCGTCTCTATCCTGATTCGAGTTGCATCCCTTCGTCTCCTCATGTTGTTGGGCACAATTGGCCCACAGAAAAGGGCAGAACATTCGAAGAAACACACACACACACACACACATACACACACACGAGAAAGCCACGAGGGGCCACGAGGAACTACGAGAAGCCAACAGCGAACAGCACAAAGAAGGCAACAAAGACGTGTGCCTGCATTGAGCCGGCCTAGGCGACATCTGACAGGGAGATCCAACCAGAATCCATCCGACAGCGTGGAATGCCCTTTGTCTCACACCTTTTTTTTCGCCTCTTCACCTTTGAGCATCTGGCAGCTTGCACGACGGCGTTTTTCTCGTCCTCGCTTTTCGCTTTCCGCTTTTTGCTTTCCGCTTTCCGCTTTCTGCTATTTTTGCTATTTTTGCTTTTGTGCTTTTTTTTTTCTTTTTTTTTGCTTTTCGCTCGCTGCTCTTGGCTTTTTGCTTGCTGCGTCCTGTTTTCCACCTTCTTTGACCTCATTTCCAACATCCCTGTCCTCACGCCCGCGCACGTCGTCTCGTCAGTTTAGCACAGACACCCTCCCATGCAACGCCAGACCATCTCAGCCCCGCCTCAACCAAGTTGCTCCAATATTACGTTTTCCTTTGCTGCGGCACTCGTGGACGTACGTACCTTATCTCCTCGCCAGCCATAGCTCTTGTCGGACGGATATCATTTTTTCTTCCTTCATTTCTGCTCTTCTGTTCAACCTTCTTGTCTGGTGTTATTCCCGGACTTGTTCAAGTAGAATTACTCGACCTCGGCGGTCCATTGTCTGCAGAGTTGCAGCACCTACCATGCACCACCGAAGACGCTAATTACGACAAAGCGGACAGAATCCAACATTGCCAGTGGAGCTCTCTGGCTTCCCTCAGCTTGCGCAAAAACACTACCTTCCCCGCGACGGGTGCTCTGTACTCGTACTCTTGTCGAGTACGCGAGTACGAGTACGCAGGAAGCTGCAGAGACTCTTGCCTCTTCTCTGTCTCTCTCTCTCTCTCAATCTCGTCCCTCGACGGGTATCGCGATCAGAAAGCACGACGCAAAAGGCAGAGTCGACCAGCTCAGAGCCGACCTTTTTTTCTTATTCCAGAGACGACATCCAAAAGGGCGCTTCCATCTTTTGGTCCTATACGCAGTACCACACCCAACACCACCTATACACAGTACTGCGTCCTGATCCCCACCCACCTCGTCTTGGTCGTACTGCATTCGGTGCAGATTGTCCATCTCTCTAAACGGCGTCTGGCCGTCTGGTAGCGTTTGGACCCTTTCCTGCCCAGAAGGTCAGATGGAGGTGATACTGTAACACGAACCGTCTCCCTTTTATAGGAGCCTTATCTACTATAACAAAGCTTTGGAGACTAGACGGCAGCAGTGACGACAGAAGACAGCGACGGCACCGACGGCATCGACGGCAGCGGCGGCTTCCCGGAAAAGCATCCTGGAGGCATTGGCCTCGAACGATGAAGGCGTCATTCTGATCTCGGCCTCCTTGTCTCCCTTTCCGTCCTTCCGCCAGTCCGCTCTCTCTCGCTCTCTCTCTCTCTTTCTTTTTCTCTCTCTCTTTTATCTGAACAATGCCCAGACACAAGCTGCTTGGACGTGACCGTGAGCGAGTTCACGAGTCCGTCAGCATGCCTTTAACGAATACAACCAATAATCAGCTACCCCAACATCCTACCTCTCCGCCCCCCTTGCCTCCTTCGTACCCGCTCGACCGGTCCATGGTGCAGATGCAGACGAAGCAGACCCAGGTGCAGCAGACAACAGCCCAAGTTCTGGTGCCCCTACCGCCGCTGCCCGAGTCTCCAAGACTGGCAAGCCCAAGCACGATGAATACGATTAGTGCGCATATGAGTGGGAGCATGGGTACTCTGAGTGGGAATATGGGTGGGAATACGGGTGGGAATATGGGTGCAGATGCTCGCACGACCGAGGTGCGAGACAGCGCTAGGAGTAATAGCAAAAGTGCTAAGGGTGGCAAGGGCAGCCAGAGCAGCCAGAGCCAGAACAGCAGCCAGAACAGCAGCCAGAACAGCAGCCAGAATGGCCAAAACAGCCAGAACGGCCAAAAGAGTCTGAGCAGTGGTGACAGCAACAGTTCCGGTGCATCTGGGGCCGCTGCCCATGCACAGCCTAACCCTAACGTCCGCACGGTCGCCCCGGACCCCATGGAACACCGCAGGGTCACGCTGCGTGATACGCCCGACACAGTCGATCAGAACAACACCCAAGCCCACCCGCAGAGCTACCCTCCAAATTACTCGTCCAACAAGACGGCCAATGCCAGCAACTCCAACAGCAATTCCAACACCGCCGGAGGCACCACACCCTCGTTTATAGCCCGGCCCTTGGGACCTGCATCTGCCGCTCACAGCTCGCCTCGAGCCATCCCCGGTGCCTCCTCCAGCGTGCTGTCCCAGCACGGCAGCGCAAGCCAACGTCGCCAAGGCGTCGTCTTTAGTGATGCAGTTGCTGGCTCGTTTGATAGCGCCTCGTCCACCAGCCCACCGTCTCGTCCGTCCTCCTACCGCCCCCGCACCCTGACCATGGACGGCGTCTCCCCTTTTCGCGAGCATGTTGCTCCTGCGGTCATGGCCGAGCCACGCTACCGCGTCGGTTCCTTCTCGTCTGCTGGCGCCGCCGAGAGCCAGCGTCAGGCCAGTCTCATGGCCGGAGGCAGCGCCTTTCTCGAGTCTCTGAGCTACCCTACCATTGCCCCAAATCGTCTGGCCGAAGCCTCTGCCACCGCTACCGCAGCCGCCACGGCATTGATGACAGCCGCGTCGTCGGCAGCAAACGTCGCATCGGCCAGCGTCTCGTTTGCATCCTCTGGATCCTCTGCCGCTACTTCTTCCGCTGCCTCCAAAGATAAAAAGGGAACCAGTCGCCGCCTCATCAAGCGCATCTCCTCCCGCCCTACCTCCCCCCTCATCTCTGCACCCCCCTCCGTCGACTCTTTGCCGACGCCTATCCCGACAAACGACGCCAACAAAGTGCTCATGCTCATGAAGACGCTCTGCGGCCGCATGCGTGGCGAAATCGAATACCGTGACGCCGTGAGCGGCCAGTGGAATCGCGGCATATGCTACATTGAAGAGGAGAAGGGGAGCTTAATGTTTGATGCCGGAGACCAGGGCCCCTTCCACGCCAACATCTTACCCGACCTGAGAGGCTGCCGCGTTTTCCCCGTCCAGCAGCCCGATCCCGATGCCGGCACATACCAATACCAGTATCTCGAACTGACCAGCGCTGTCATGACCATCGAAATTGCTCTTCGACCACTCGTCGTCGCCGAATTTGACCTGTGGCTAGCGGCTTTGCTGTGTTGGCAGCAGCTGCGGCCATCGCCAGGTGTCGTCCCGTCTTCGCCGACAAACGACCCCAAAGGTCGAGCTGCCACGGCAGCTGCTGCGGCCAAGGCCAAGGAGGGCTCGCTCATCAAGATTGGCCGAGTCTTGTTGTGGGACAAGGGCGCCGCCACCTCGCCACGCGCCATCATCAAGCGGCCGTCCACGCGGGACCTCAAGTCGACGCACACCGCCTGGAGGCGTGTGTCCTGTATGCTGCAGGCTAACGGAGAGCTGAAGCTGTTGACCGAGACGGACGGGTCCGTCCTGTCTGTCATTGAGCTGGCGCAGCTCTCTCGCTGTGCAATCCAGCAGCTGGACAAGTCTGTGCTCGACGAGGAATTTTGTATCGCCATCTTCCCCATTTACGCGTCCTCTTCTACTCAGCTGTCCATATTCCGACCCGTCTACATTGCTCTCGACTCCCGCGTGGCATTTGAGGTGTGGTTTGTGCTCCTATGGGCGTTTGCTATCCCCGAGGTCTATGCGGTCGACGCGGGGAGGGCCGATGGCTTCTTGTACGACGCCGCTGCCTTGCAAGCCGAAGAGGAAGACGGTGCCGTGGCCAAATCGGAGCGGCTACTCTTCCGCCTTGAAAAGACCTTGAAGCTGCGGGTCACGGAAGCCAAAATCAAGGCACACAGCCTCACAGACAGCAGTATAGGCTCTACGGCCAGTATGGATCGCTCGGAACGACCCGGCAAAGGATTCGATAGCGACCACCATTTCGGCAAAAACGGAGAGAGCAACAGCAGTGACCCCCTTGTTGGAAACTACCTGGCCGAGGTGATCCTCGACGGCGAGGTACGCGCCCGCACAACGACCAAGATGGATACAAAGAACCCATTCTGGCGCGAAGATTGCGAGTTCTTTGACCTGCCACCCGCTCTCCCCTATCTGTCCATTGTCCTTAAACGGCTCGAGGGCAATCTGGACAGCTTCACGCACCAGCTGCAAGCGTCTCTGGGCCTACCCAAGTCTGGCAATGTCAGAGAGATCATGTTTGGTGCCGTCGATATTCCCCTGAGCAGCCTAGAGTGTGGCAAGGACCACGAGCAGTGGCTGCCCGTCTTTGACGAGCGTCCCCAGACTGTGGGCTCCATGCTTATCAAGGTCCACCACGAGGAGCTGGTCGTTCTCGCCTCTGAACGCTACCAGCCACTGCTCAAGCTTCTGCACAATTTCAGCTCAGGGCTCACCCTGCAGATTGCCGAGACCATGGCCAGCAGTCTACGACGGCTTGCCGAGGTGTTTTTGAATATCTTCCAAGTACAAGGGACCGTGAGCGACTGGATCATGGCCCTGGTGGAAGACGAAATCGATGGTGTCGGCAGCCAGACGTCAACCATCAAGAGTATGCGTTTCAGCAAGCGGTTGCGGTCCAGCGAGTCTATTGAGTCGTCCAGTGACCGCGAGCAGCTTGTGCGCGACATGGGCCGCTCTCTGCAGGGCGAAGCGAACCTGCTGTTCCGTGGCAATTCGTTGCTGACACAAGCTCTCGAATTCCACATGCGGCGGCTCGGCAAGGAGTATCTGGAAGAGATCCTCTCGGATAAGATATTTGAGATCAACGAACTCAACCCGGACTGTGAAGTGGACCCGGGAAAGATCAGCTCGGGCGATGATATGAACAAGCACTGGGACAAGCTCATGAACTTGACAACAGAAGTGTGGCAGTGCATTACGTCTTCGGCCTCTCGCTTTCCTGGTGAGCTCCGTCATATTCTCAAGTATGTCCGAGCCGTGGCCGATGATCGCTACGGCGACTTTTTGCGCACCGTCTCATATACGAGCGTGTCCGGCTTTCTCTTTCTTCGATTCGTGTGCCCTGCCATTCTGAATCCCAAGCTTTTCGGTCTACTTCGAGACCATCCCAGGCCACAGGCCCAGCGGACCTTGACCCTCATCGCCAAGGGACTCCAGGCATTGGCCAACCTCTCGACCATTGGCAAGAAAGAGACATGGATGGAACCCATGAATCGCTTCCTCGCAGCCAACCGTCAATCGATCAAGGACTATATCGACAACATCTGCTCGATTCCGGCAGAGAAGCCAAATGCGCGCATGCCCACGCCTCCATCCTACTCGACTCCAACGACCATTATGAGCCGTCTCTCCCCCGTTGCCCGCGAAGGGTTTCCGAGCCTGCCCTATCTGGTGGACAACTCGCGCAACTTGGCCGCCCTTGTCCGGATCTGGACCGCCGCGAACCCGACGACGGCAATTACTACCCAGATGTTTGAGGGCGAGTTGCTGGAGTTCAACACGATGTGCACGGAATTGCAGGCCATGTCCGATGACTGTTACGTCCGTGTACAGGCGCTCCGACGCAGTGCCATGATTACCGATGCGTCGAGCCTGGCCACGACGACAACGGAAGACGTGCTGGCAGATGCCATTGACAAGGTGAGCCTCGCCGACAGCATCAACCAGTCATATGGCAGCGGCGCGCCTGCGTGGATGGAGGCCAACGAGACTGGAGCAGGCTATAACTATAGCTACAGCATAAGCAGTCATAATGGCACTGTCCGTGGTATTGGCAACAGTGGCGTTGGTGGTGTACCTCCGGGGTCGTCTGGCAGCGAGGTGGACGATCACTGGACACGTGACTTCCGCAAAGGCCGGCAGATGAGCAGCAGCAGCTACACCAGCGGCATGCCACCTCAGTCCGAGTATGGTGGATCGATGAAGAGTTTGCGGAATGGCAGACAGGCACGCAAGTTCCTTAGCGGTATCATCAGCCGCAAGCCCCGGACAGCGAGCCCGGATGCGTTTGCCAGCATTGCTGGAGCGGTGGCCGGAGCGGTGGCCGGAAGCCAGGACGGAAAGCGCAGTCCGTCCTACACCATCCGAGGTAGTGAAGCTGAGCGAGACCGAGGCCGAGACGACAAGTGTGCCGTCTTTGGCGGGCCAGACGCCGGCGGACAGGAAGAGCACACAGACGGCCGGAGAGCCAACGAGGTAGCGGCTGACAAGTCTGGACAAAAGGCCGCCAAGAAAGACAAGCCCTCTGTGGGGGACAAGAAGGACAAGTCGAAAGAGAGCGAGCGCAAGAGGGACCGAGAGAATAAGGACCGAGCCAAGGACAAGGCCAAGGCTAAGGAAAGAGAGAAAGAGAAGGAGAGGGAAAGGGAGCTGGAAAAGGAGCGAGAGAAGGAGGCGAAGCGGGCCCGAGAGAGGGAGAGGGAGAGGGAGCGAGATACTGGGCACCGCAGCCATAAGCTAGGCAGCGGCAGCAACAACAACGACAGCAGGAGTGGAGGTGGTGGAGGCGGCGGTGGCGGCGGTGGCAGCAGTAACAATGGTAACAACAGCAGCAGCAAGGAGAAGGACAAGGACAAGGGTCACCACCATAGTCGTGGGTTCACCTTTGGCGAGTCGTGGGGTGGCGGGTCAGGCATGAAAGGCGACGTGGCCGTGAAGAAGCAGGCAGGATGACCGATGATGTGATGACGTCAAACAAAAGCAAAAGCAAGCCATTTTTTTTTATATATTTCTATTCGTTTCTTATCCCCGAGGTGTTTCAGGCGTTGAGGTGCGATTCGCTTATTTCATGGACGCACAATGGATGTTGCCGTCTTTTTTCTTACCCTTTTCTCCAATCACGTTGCCATGAAGCAAATTCTGTACGGCATGACAATTTGGTGGATATTTGCTTCTTACTTCCACTGATTCAATGATCCTACCCCCATTTCTCTCTGTTTTTATATCCCTCTGTTTTACGCTATTTTGTGTATAGACAAGCCCTCTTGTCTTTATGATTTGGCACACTCACATTGACCTAGACGGTCATTATGATCTTTTTTTGAATTGGAATCATTGTATTGAATTGGATTGAATTGGATTACGTACATATCGTGAAATGCAAAAGAAATGAAGAAAAGATGGTCTGCAGGATGGGAGAGCAATCACTGCTCGTCATTTTACTCTCTTCTCGGGCCCCCCCCAAAAGTGCACATCTCATCCGATGCGTTGCGTTGCGGCACGTAGACGACTTTCCCTCTATCCGTTTCTTTCTCCTTTTCGCCATGGTGTGAAACAGTAAAAAAAAGAAAAAAAAGCAGTACAAAAGCATAGCACGACAAAAACAAGAAAAAAAACGTTGATCATTGTCCATTCTATCTGAGCTCTAGAACGCCTGTTCCTAGTGTCCAGCGTCCCATGTTCTCTCATGCAAAGAACTTTTGGTACGCTTTCTTCTCCTTTTCTCGGCGAGCACGCACGGCGTCCTTGACGGCCGTCAACTCCTTGAGGACGGCGGCGTCGGCCGGGGCGAGCTTGTGGGCGGCTCCGAGGTCCGCCAGGGCGCCTTCCTCATCCTTGAGCTTGAGCAGGGCCTGGCCGCGGCGGAAGAGGGCCTTGGCCTCGTCGGCGGGCGAGATGTGGGACACGGCGAGGGCCGCGGCAGCGGCAATGCGGGCCTCGTTCCAGTGGCTGAGCTTGAGGTGCATGAGGGCGGCGTTGGTGTTGACGCTGATGCGCAGCTGGCGAAGGGCGTCCTTGGTGGCGGCGGGCGCGCTCTCGACGTCGGGGTCCTCGTTGAGGTAGCGGAGGGCCTTGTTGTACTTGTCGAGGGCGGTGGACCAGTCGGCCGCCTTGAAGGCCTTGTTGCCAAAGCCCTTGCAGTCGGTGGCGATCTGGAGGATGCGGTCGGCCGAGAGGGTGGTAGTGGAGAGGCCGGCGGCGCCGGCGGCGGCAGCGACGGGGTCGGCCGAGGACTCCTCTGTGGTTCCCTGCTTCTTGTCCGCCTCCTTGCCCTGTTTGAGGTCGTCGATCTCGGCCTGGTCCTCGGGAAAGTCCTCGTACGGGTCGCCGAGGGCGTCTGGCTGGCGGGGTGCGTCACCGAGGGCGGCCTCTTCGGCCGAGAGCTCGCCGCAGTCGGCAATGACAACATCGCGGAGGGGCTTGTCGCCGGTCTCGGTGGGGCTGTTTTCGATCTGGCGGACGACGGACTTGCCGGAGAGGACGCGGCCAAAGACGACGTGCTTGTTGTCGAGGTGGGGAGTGGGGACGGTGGTGATGAAGAACTGGGAGCCGTTGGTGCCGGGGCCGGCGTTGGCCATGCTGAGCAGAAAGGGGCGGTCGTGCTTGAGGTCAAAGTTTTCGTCGGCAAACTTTTCGCCGTAGATGGAGGCGCCACCGGTGCCGTTGGCGGCGGTAAAGTCGCCACCCTGGATCATGAACTGCTTGATGACACGGTGGAAGATGGAGCCCTTGAAGTGGAGGGGCTTGCCGGCGTCGGTGGTGCCCTTGTCGCCGGCGCAGAGGGCGCGGAAGTTTTCGGCGGTCTTGGGGACGACATCGCTGTAGAGCTCAAAGACGATGCGGCCGATGGGTTTCTTGCCGATGGTGATGTCGAAGAAGACATGGGGCCGCTGGGTCTTGGCGTCGGCCATGGTGAGAGGGAAGAAGAGGAAGTGTAAAAGACGGAAAACGAAAGAGGAAAACGTGAAAAGTCGAGAGCAGGAGAGCAGGAGAGCAGGTTAGCTGCAAAAAAAAAGGAAGCTTTTGATCAAGAGGGGCACCAGAGAGCACGAGAACAGAGAGAGAAGAGCTGAAAAGCCGAAACAGAGGACCTAAGAGAAGAGGAGCTGGATGTTTGGGGGTCAAAATTTCTATGTTTGAGTAAATGGAGGCTCTAAAATAGGTAGACACTGAATTTCTTTTTTGCACGTATTGGAAGCTTCTAGACAGACGTAGCTGTTTGCTTCAGCGGCGAGAGAAAGGAAGGTGCCCCGCACGAGGCGGGGCGGACATCGGCAGGTTGCTAGCGTACGAGTACTCGCAGAGGCAGACAACGATTGCTTTGGCACTGTGCTAATTTGGGTCGTACGAATTTGTACGTGCATCCCTTTCTGATTATTCTTCTGTGACCACGTCTTCTTTGGTGGGTGTGGCTGGACTCTTTGGTTCGACAGCGACTTCAATCGTGACCTGAAAGAGTGAGAAGGGGCAAGAGTGAAGAAGACAGGAAGAGAGCAGGAAAAAAATAAAAAAAGACAAAGATAAATAAAAAGAAAATAAAAGAAAAGAAAAAAAAACAACTCACGGGTCCATCATTCACCAGAGCAACCTCCATCATGGCTCGAAAGACGCCATCCTTGACACGTTCTGCCTCGTAGCCGTCGCGGACCTTTTGCACAAAGTAATCGTAGAGTCTCTTGGCCTCGTCGCCGGCCATGGCCCGACTGAACGACGGCTTGCTGCCCTTTTTTGTCGATGCGAGCAGAGTGAATTGGGACACTGGAGGTCAGCCAACGTGGTCCCTGACTCTTCTGCTCCTTGGCTCCCCTGCTTCTTACCACAGAGAATCTCTCCCTGGATCTCCTGCACGCTCCTCTTCCACTATAGTTGCCAGTCAGCATGTTGCCAGACAAACCAAGAGACCAGAGACGAGACCACTCACCGTCCCTCCCTCGTCGTCGTCCCACAGCCTCAGCTTGACCACTTTGGCTGCCAGCGAGTCCGCCTCTCGCTCCGTGTCGCCCGGCGCCACGGCCGCAAACACCAGCACGCCCCGGCCAATGGCCGACACGAGCTCCTTTTCCACCGTCACCGACGCGGACAGCACCCGCTGCAATATGGCTGTGGCCAGGCATTAGCGTCTCATCCTCACCCAAACACTCTCTTGCCGACGCCAGGACCACTCACCTTTCATGGCTGCTCTCGTGCTTGCTCTATCCTTCTCGTCTTCCGCGTCTCCGCTCCGAATCTTGTTCATTCGTACTATGTATGTACCTCTTATCCAGGATCGTAAGTCACGTGATGTGTTAGTAAGCAAAGACATGGAGAACCCGTGATGGCGCAGCTGGCTGCGATACGCGTCGGCTCTCCATGTGAGAGGCCACGGAAATGGCCCCCATCGGACCCCATCAGCCATGGCGAGGAGTGCTCTGCATGGCATATCACGGCCGCAACTGAGCGAGCGGCGGTCCTCGCGGCGCACACCCTCTCCAAAATACTCGCTTCTCATTGGTCGCCTCTGGCGCCTAGTACAACGTCCTGCTGCATCAGACCCACTTTTTCTAGCTCGCCAGACTGGTCGCTTTTCCCTTTTTGCATTTTCCATCGCGCCTGCCATGCAAGCAAAAACGACACTCTTGCCACTTTCCAACGACGACGCATCTCTTCCCCCTCCTTCCTCAACTCTTTGCATCTCCCACGCCCCCGAAATTGGCTCCGGGATTTTCTTCATCACACGAGCTCTTCATCTACCGAGCAGCCATTTTTTCTATTCTTTTTCGTGGTCGTGCTACCAACCACAAACAGGATCCGGTACGACCAAAATTTTTTCCCCTCTCCATCAGTCTCTGCATCTCTCCATCTCTCTGTGATTCTGTCACTGCCTTTCTGCCTGTCCGCATATTTGCCTGTCTGACTGGCATCTGTCTCTCGGGAACACACGACGGCCGGCTTCTCGTCGGACAGCAGCTCGAGGCTGAGGCTCGGAAATGAACAGGGAGGGAAAAAGAGAGGAGAGAAGAGAGAAAACAGAAAACAGAAAACAGAACAGAGAACAGAGCTGCCCTTGTTTCGTCGGTACACATTTTATCTAACCTCTCCTAGATCGCCAACACGAACACAGCAGGCTCTCGGCCGGACGTACACATTCCTCGCTGGGAAACTGACAGCATAGTGTATCTGGTGTTTTTTTTTGTTTCGTCTTTTTGTTTTTTGCCTGGCTCCCTCTCGACGACACAGCGGCCGGCTTGCTTCGACGGCTGACTACAAGAGACAACAAGGAAACAAGGCAACAAGGGAGGACACAGAACCGACGACGGCACAATGGCGGCACGAAAATTACAACAAGAAGTCGACAAGTGCTTCAAGAAGGTGACCGAGGGTGTGGCCGAGTTCGACGCCATTTACGAAAAGATTGAGCAGTCCAATAACCCGGCACAAAAAGAAAAGCTAGAAGACAACCTCAAACGCGAAATCAAGAAGCTGCAGCGGTTGCGAGATCAGATCAAGACATGGGCGGCCGGCAACGAGATCAAGGACAAGGGTCCATTAATGGAGCAGCGGAAGCTGATTGAAACGGTTCGTCTTGCAGAGGAGAGAGGAGAGAGGAGAGACGGCTAACCCCACCAGCAAATGGAACGCTTCAAGGCCGTCGAAAAGGCCATGAAGACAAAAGCCTACTCTAAAGAAGGCCTGTCAGCAGCGACGAAACTCGACCCCAAAGAACAGGCAAAATACGAGACCGGCGAGTTCCTCAGATCCCAAGTAGACGAGCTGGAGCTGCAGATCGAGGCTCTCGAGGCAGAAGGCGAGGCCATCCAGGCCACCGTCAAGCGCGGCAAGATACACGGCGCCAAGGCGGAGCGCATGGCCGAGATCGACCGCATCATCGAGCGGCATAAGTGGCACCAGGGCAAGCTCGAACGCGTGCGGCGGTCATTGGAAAACGGCGGCATCGATGTCGAGCTCGTCAACGACCTCGAAGAGACCATCCGCTACTACGTCACCGACAACCAGACCGACGGCTTCATGGAGGATGACACCATGTATGACGACCTCAACCTCAACGAGGAAGAGGACGGCTTCGGTCCCAACCAGGACAATGACAAGGTCTCCTCACAAGACGGCCAGTCAGTGCAGGGTGACATTGCCGAGCCAGATTCAAGACAACCGTCCGTGGTCAGCAATGGCAAAGGCAGGACGGGAGGGGGAGACGCTGCCTCCACCACGTCCTCCTCCAATCGTCGGCCCTCCACACAGCTCAAGTCACCACTGCCCACCCTAGCTACATTGCACACGCCTTTAGCCACGCTCAGCAACGGGGTCCTGACCACGGCAAACATGAAGCCGGCGTCGGTTCCGGCAAGACCAGCTGGCGAGGGCCTCAAGTATGCCTCGGCTGCCGCCGCCGCCGCCGCCAGCGACAAACTCAACGTCGGCATCGCTCCCCTACCACCACCACCCGGCGCCGCCCCGCCACCATCACTACAGTCCTCCTCCAGCATGTCTCCCTTGCCGTCCGCCGCCGTCCTGGCCCAGGCAAATAGGTCAAGCGCAGCCAACTCGCCAAGAACACTGTCCGCCTTGCCACACTTGCAGCACGCGTCGGAAAAGGCTGCCAGCACCGCTTCCGCCAAGGCAGAGAGCAGTCGGTCTGCAAGGGGCAAGAACGCGGTGGCAGCAGCAGCTTCGGCGGCCGCCGCAGCAGCCGCATCCGTGGCCGTATCGACATCGGCGTCGTCAGCCTCCACCCCAGCGCCCGAGTCCGACTCTGCAAAGGGTCACGCCAACGGTGCCACAAACGGAAGCAGGGCCGACCCTGCCATTGCAGAAGAGTCTGAGGAGGACGAGGCTGCAGAGGATGAGGAGTCGATCTACCACTTGCCGTCGTCGCTGCAAGACCTGGTCGAGTCGTTTGAGGTGACCAAGAATCGGCCGGCACAGACAAATCAGGCGGCAACGCTGCGGATGCTGGCACAGTCGGCGAGCAGCATCCCGGACTCGTCGGATGCAGAACCACCGAGGCGCTATCACCCCGAGGTGCGCTATCACACGACCTCCAACTTTCCTCAAGAACCTCTGGCGCTGCTGGACGACCCGCGGCTGTACCGACGCATAGAGCCGGATACGCTGTTCTACGTGTTCTACTATAAGCAGGGCACGTATCAGCAGTATCTCGCTGCCAAAGCGTTGAAGGACATGAGCTGGCGGTTCCACAAGCAGTACCAGACCTGGTTCCAGCGACATGAGGAGCCCAAGAGCATCACTGAGGAGTTTGAGCAGGGGACCTACCGTTTCTTTGACTATGAGAGCACTTGGTGAGTCTTTTTTCAAGTTCGCTTGTCTATTCCATTGTCCACGACTAACACATCCCAGGATGAACCGGAGGAAGGCGGATTTCAAGTTTGTCTACAAGTTCTTGGAGGACGACATATAGAGGGTCTAATCACGGTGGGATCACACAACGGAAAGGGGAGGTGGCGTTGTTAGTATTTATCGCTGCAGCTTTTCTCTCGTTCTATGGATTCTTTTAACGGGTACAATTCCAAACCTGTTGTTGCTATTTTCATTTTTTGATTTTTTATTGAATTTTGGGGGGGAATTTCTAAAATGTTTTTTCCCTTTTTTTTTCTGACATCTTGTATATCGGATACGACTTGGATTTTTCTCAACTCCCCGAGAAGAAAAAAAAAAGAGGGGAAGACAGACGGCGTAAGGAAATCATAGACACTGGCAGTAGAACGACAGGACGACAGGACAGCAGAGTGTCCTGCACCCTCGCCTCACTACCGCTTCACTCGAGGCGGTATTGCGTGTTGAGTGTGGTGTCCAATCTTGTCCAGCTTCCGTTTGACGAATAGGTGCACGCAAAGGGGATATCTCGGACATGTGCAGGAATATAGGCCGAGGCGTTATGTGTGTAGTGCACAGCGCATAGTGCAGGTGTGCCGTAGAATTACATATGCACGCAAAAGGGGGGGAGGATGTGTGAGAAGGGAGGGATGGTTAGAAGACAAAGCAAGATGAGGCGAGAAATTGGGAAGAAATGGTGGAGGGAGGGAGGAGGTGGAGGAGGTGGAGGAAGAGGAGGGGGGAACCAAATGAGGCGGCATGCTTACGCGAGGCAGAGACGGAAAAGGATCTCTTGATTCTCGGCGCGTACCACGGAGAATCTCGACGCGCCTCGAAGCGATGGTGGATGTTGACAAATTTTTGCACCTTTCGGAAGAGGTCGGAGGTTCTCTGGGCCAAGAAAAAGTGAGGCGTATTCAGAAGATGAGAGATGATACAGAATTTTTTGGTTTTTTTTTTCTTTTTGGTTTCTTCTCTTCACTCTTTTCAAAGCTGACTGAGAACAAGGCGGCCAGCTGGAGCACGGCATAAAAAAGACAGGGACAGGGCATGCAGAGCAAACGGCAGGTTCTACTATATACGAGGACACGGGAACCTCTCAGCCTTGCCGTTGGTTCACGCACAAATCAAAAGGGCAGGATGCATTCCCACTTTTTGCTCTGCCACTTCTCTGCCCCTTCCTGCTTCCCTCCCTCTCGTCCCTCTCTTGATTCTCCTCTTTTCCCGTTCCATTTTTCTACACAAACCCCCTTTTTTTCTTCCTTTTTTATTTCTTCCTTTTTGGCTTCTGTTAGCGGCCGCCGTTGGGCTGACTTTCTACAACAAACAGTATGAAGCAAAATCAGCCTAGGATGAATCGACTCGCGAATGCTAGAGAGGCCAGCTTCATCTTGTTGTTGGGTGTCAAATTAGGAAAAAAAAATAGCAGTCTAGAATAGATTTGAAGAGAATACAAAAATATAGACCATTTTCGTTTTCTATAAAGTCTGGTGCTTTCATCCCTTCTTTTTTACATTCTCGTTTTCTATCATAGCCCCTTTTCTCTCATCGTCTATTTATTTCCCTTTTTTTTTTCTTTTTGAAAAACGTACAGGGTACTCCTTGCATCACCCAGACTCAATCGGGAAAAGACCAACGTTTCATTGAATCCTTCTCTGTCCTTCCCCCCTCTTTTGTCTACCATTTACTACCCTCCTCGGAGATCACAGAATCATCCGCGCCCCTGTTCTTCCATGGTAGACTCTACAGTGAGTTCATCGCGTCTTTCAAAGTATCCTGTCGATTATTTCTCCAATCTCTCGCCTGATCTTGTCGGGGAGTCGTGCCTTGTATCCGTGTTCATCGTACTTCGCACGGCCTTTTACTCTCTTCACTTCGGTCCCGTATTCTGTCTGCAGTCCGACTTCCGTCTCATTTCAGCCTTTTCTCCCTTCCACGTGATCTCTCCCAAAAACGAAATATTCTCACAGAAAAGGCGACATTAGTAACTGGGTAGCCTATCAGTCCAGCCAGGAGTGCAGCAGAATCTGAGCAGATACTGAGCAGCTGCACATTTCAGCCTTACAACGATGGTTATATTGGCTGACCGAGACTCGTCATACAGGGAAACGCATGTCGATTCGTGGGATCTCACCTGCATCCTATACCACACTTTTATGCAATCACCATCTTCGTCTTCCATCCCACTTCTCTCCTCATTTTTTCCCTCTCCTTTCTCTCTTTCTCTCTCCCATTTCCCCTTTTCCGCCTTTTGCTCCTCCTCTTCCATCATTACACGTATAGAGAGAAGCCTTCGGATCCTTCTGGTGCCGGATTCAAAGCTCCGTGTCGGACATTGCCTTCCAGTCGGATCAGATCGCATCCGCAGCCCACAATAAACCAACGGCCTACCATGCCATGAAGCGTGTCTAGAAAAAAGATGAATTCTGGCACTCTGATTCCTCAGATGGTAAGTGAATTTTAATTTGTGCCCTAGCTACAATGGCGTTCTCCCAGGTTCCTAGCCAATGCAATTGCTTCAATGAGCCTCACAATGCTAACCGCCCCCCCCCTCCCCCTTCGCTTCTCCTTCCCCATTTCCCCCCTTCACCACTATGCCAATGTATGCAGTAGGAGGAGAAGAGTAAATGAGACAGACCGATGTGCCCCAGACTCTTGTGTAATAGACCGTTGGTGCCACGCAATATGCACGCTGTCCCCTATACCCCATTTCTATGAACCCTTCCTCCCACGACCCATCCATCCATATCTTTCCATGCCTCTGCTTTTGCTCTTACTTGGGCATCCAGTATCAAGAGATTGCATGCACATGCATGTACAGCATGTACAGATTACGCCTGACAGTGTTGGCAGGAGAATGGCTCATTCTTTTCTTCTCATTGATCCATCCTGCTACTCATGCTTCCGGGTATTCCAGAACCCAACACGCTCATGACTAGACCCGCCGAATCTCACATATCGTCTTCCTGTAAATGTAGCGTCTATCATGAAATTGCCCGAATGATAATCACCGCCAACGCCAACACACACGTAGCCAGTTTTTTCCTGTTCTCATTGATTTTCTCCGTCAGCCCGAGACCGCCCGACCAGGAGCTGGCAGGGTGGTCTGCAGGATCTTTCCAACATACATACCTTTTATGATATGAATTTGCCAGGCGCCCGTATTGACGACCACACTCCCACTACAACCCATGCTTGCCCTGTTTTTCTCTCTAGTCTTGGCTAGTAGCTGCATTGCTGTTTCCTGCGATGTTTTACGACGGCTCTTCTTGCCCCATATTCCTGATACTTCTATATATTTGCCCAGCATTTTCCCGTCATTCCAGGCCTCTTGTTTTCATATATCTTTTTTTTTCTTTTTATCTTCACCTCGCTCCCGGCCAGGGCTTGTCCTCACTCTTCACATGCTGTCATGCCCTCTGAGGAGATTAACTCGCCCTGATCTTTATGCACTTTGACAAAGTTCATGTCCTGGCCGTCTTGCATGATTCGCTCAAAGCCTTATTTTATACAGGAAAGAGTACGCGCACTTACGCGTTCGGCTACAAGTCATTGTGCAAAAACCAAGACGTGGCTCTTCTTCCATCTAAAGAGCCATTCGGTTACCCATGTTTATACTTTTCTATTCAGCTTCATCCTACGCCTTGACTCGACCGCCCATCCAATGATCTGCTCTAGCGAGGCACAAGTAGTCGATGCACGCCCACGTCCTCATGCGTCTAGGAAGATAAATACTGGCCGCCAGCTTCCCTTTCAAAAGTCCATTGACGGCATACAAACAGTCTACTCAGAATCGACAGCGGCTACCTGACAGTATATGCAGCAAGATGGACAGCAACAACGCGCAAAACACTTTCACTTTTTCAGCTGGCCAGTTCCAAGAATCGGTCACACATCAGACCTGGACCCTCGAAGATAAATACGGCTCATCGTCTACTCTATGTCCGGCAAGCAATTTTATTTCCACAAATTTTTTCGCCGTGAATGGCAACTCGGATTACCAGACGACAAGCGACTTCAATCAATATGTGAATCCCGTGAATATCCAGACAACTACAGCAGCGGAGACGGTGGAGACAGCAACGGATACGGGGACGGTCGGGGGGGTAGAGGCAGGAGCAGCCACCACAACGCCCTCCTCCATGGCCCAATTGAGCGCCAGAATGGGCGGTATGAGCACCTTCCAAGCTGATGCCATGGGTACAGTGGAATACACGTCGCAGAACTCGACAGCATGCTATAGTGCAGGCCCGGTGGATGGCATTCCGCCTTTGGCAGAGGTGAGCAGGGAGATGGAGGTAGATCCAGGCCCCTTCCTGTCGACACATCCGTCTCCATACCCGCTTGGTCAGCATCAGCAGCAACACCAGCAGCAACACCAGTTCCAATATCAACATCCGCATCGCGGTGTAACCTACCCAATTGCTCAGACGCGCTATGACCACTGCAGTATGATCAATAATGATGGCCAGGGCCACACTGTCCAGTCCCCCGTCTCCCTGTCTGACCCCACTTTCATACCCCACGATGCATCTTCTCCCTCACATATCCTACCGACCCGACCGGATAAGGAAGCGCGCCCAAGAGGTAGACGACGCAACAGCATCACTACCAGGGACTCCAAGAAGACCCACGCCTGCCTCGAGTCGGGCTGTCCCTACACATCAGCCCGAGCAGCTGACCTCCAACGCCATCAGTCCATTCATTTCAAGGAAGTCAGGAGCGGTTCGCGGGAACTGCCCTTTTGTGACTACCACCCCCAGGCGCCACACAATGGGCCTGGCTTTGCCAACTGCGGGCCCGAGTCGTATACCTGTGCGCGAAAGGACTCTCGCTTCACTCGGATAGATCATTTGCGAGAGCACCTGCGCAAATCTCATCGAGAATTTATTCCCAAGAACGGCGTCAACGTCCATGCTAAAACGGAGCAACGGAGACAGCAGCAGCAGCAGCATCAGGTTCCGCTCCAGCGAGAGGGCAGCGGCAGGTACAGTAGAAGGCCCGGGGAGATGGTCAAGATGGAGGATGAGACCTTGACATCGGTGGCGGCCGGAAAGAAAAAGGAGGAGGAGAGGGAGTCGCCGCCAGGCGGGGACGAGGAGGGTGCCAACACGGATATGTTGATGCCAGGCGACTGGAGAGTGTTCTTTGTGACATACAACGTCGACCAGTTGTGGTGGCGCTGCCCACGCTGTCTCAGCCGCGTGCCGTGCTGTGCTGGCAGCCCGGATGAGCAGTGGAAATGTGCCAAATGCGCGATGGGCATCGACGAGTATCAGAAGTCGATGCGAATCCAAGCTGCCAATGAAGGTGATTTGGCTGCTTCTGCCACAGCAGTCACAGATCTGTTTGCCTCTGATTTTTATTATCCTACCAATGAAAATTATGACTTTACTGACATGTATAGTGACGGCTGTTACCCCAGTTACCCCTGATATCTGCAGGCCAAGGCTCTACCCCCACCGTCCTAGAGCACATGAGATTACTCTGCAGAAAAAGGAACGTTTCCTATTTTCATGAGCTCTGTACCATTGCTGGCTCTCTGTTGGTTTTTTGTCGACTTTCTGTTTACTTTCTGTTTACTTTCTGTTGGCTTCTCTCCATTTTTGGATATGATTGGTTCCTGTTTCATTAGCTCTCCTCCCCCTTATCTGGTTTTAGTCCTGTCTGCTTTTATGGTCATGTTCTGCACATAATTTTTAACAAATTTGGGTCCATTATGTTTCTTGAGTCAAGAGACTCTGATTTACACCTCCTTTTCTTTGGTTCTCTTCAGATTGGACAGAAAACGGTTAGTGGTACGGTAGCATGCTCAGTTTCTGAATTGAAAAATCGGTCCCAAACACATTTGTGAAACACTGTCTAGGTAGACTGATGCCCAACCCACGGAGTACGCGGCCTCTTTTGCGACTTCGGGTATTCGGTTTTTCGCTATGAGTATGCATGCCCAAGAGAGAAGAAATAGAGACAAATAAAATGCACATTAGAGACTCATTATGCACGTGTTCAGAATAGAGACGGGATAGAGAAATGAAATTTATTTTGAATCACACAAGTGAGCCCAGTGGGAATGGCATGCCAATTCCGATTCGCAATTATAAACCAAGTAAAACGCCCAGCAGGGCACCCAGCAGAACGACTGGAAGAACAGAAGAACGCCCTGAAGGATCTAGTGGGCATTGTATTGTCCGTGCAAAGTCTTGTCCACGTCAGCCGCTCTGAAGAATTCGCTGAAAAGGTCGAGAAACCAACAGCGGCGGTAATACATTACCAGATGGTCATCGGACGGCCGAACGTATGCCGCAGTGTGCTGAGATGTGTTAGCATGACCTGACTTTCCACGTATTTCACCGCATCAGCTCTTCTGAACAAGTCAAAATGACAGCGTACACCCAATGACCTCTTTTGTCTTTGCCCGGTGCCCTGCAGAAATGCCAGCAAAATGAGGCGATCACCGTTGTCCAGTGTGACTAGGTAAGATTTGCTTGGCGGTCTAGACCGAGTTGACGGCACAGCCACAGATATACTCAATGGTGCAGTAGCAATCACCTGACCGAGGCAAAGGGGGACAAAGGGGAAAGGGAACGGAGACATGTCTGTATGACAAGATGACTGAATATTCATATGCATCCGTCTATGATGAAGGACTCTCTCACAAAGACAGACGAGCTACATATTTCATCATGGCTTCCACAATCTCGGCTCCTCGCGTCATGACAATCTCGTGGCCGCCATCCAGCACAGCCACGTCCAGCCCTTGATCGCCCAAGAGGGACCGCGCATCCGGCAGGACCGTGTCCATGGGCACTACCGTGTCGCCCGAGCCCAGCACGAGCAGGGCTCTTTTGAACGCTGGCCGCTCGGATCCGTCTGCTCTCCGAGCCGCGAGATGCTGTCCCAGCACAGCCCAGTTCTCGTCCTCGTCAAAGATGGGAGCGTCCCGAAGCGAGGCCATAAAGGCGGCGACGAAACCGGGGTGCTGGTCGAGCTGCCAGGAGACGACATCCGTCACGGTGACGCCGGGCCGACGCTTGGAGACAATCTCGGCATAGTCAAAGGCGGCACCACCGCTGGCGTCTCTCTCAATGGTCTCGATTTTTGTGTCCGTGGTGGTGGCGGTGGTGGTCGTGGTGCTGCTGCTTCTACTGCTCGACTCTGGACGCAGACGCCGCCGCACAAGGGCCGTCCTCAACCAGGCGGGAAGATGGAGGATGCCGTTTCTGCCGTACAAGAGACGGGCCTGCCATCCGACATGCGTTGCATACCGCAACAAGCCGCCCGGGGCGACGAGCGTCAGAGACCGCACCAGATGCGGAAGGAAGCGGGCAAACGTGATGGCGAGTCCGCCGCCGAGGGAGTAGCCCAGCAGGTGAAAGCCACCGCCGTTATCGGAGGCGCCTGTCCACGATAAGGGGGAAGAGGCCAGCACCAGCAGGATCTGCGAGACATAGAGGCGGCTATCATACGGGAGGTCTGCCGGGCCTTGAGACCATCCGCGGCCAAAGTGGTCTCTCCGGTCAGTGGGAGGGGGAAATGAAAGAAGGAAACAGAGGGGGAGGGGGGGATGAATGGAGGAAAAGGAGGGGGAAGAAGAGGAAGAGGAAAAGAAGGAGCTCAGCAGGACGGACCAAACATCATGACGTGGAAGCCTCGATCCACGAGCCCGTCGGCAACATTGCCGAGAGACAGGACAGGCGTGCTGATACCCGGGATGAGCAAGACTTTCTCGCCGTGTTCCGGCCCCCATTCAAAGACGTGGATATCACCATATGGCGTGCTGACAGTGCGTGCACCCGGAAAGAGATGCGGTGGATAGGGCTGGGAGAGGCCATGATCCGAGTCATCCGGCAGTCTCTGGGGTGACTGGAGGATACGGGCGCCTGTGTGACTCTCGGCCGTGAATTCACGGAGCCAGTAGCCTAGGAGGATACATGCAGCCCCGGCGGCTAGATTCGGGACTACCCGTGACAGGGGCATTCTGGGATGTGTTGATTATAGGAAAAAAAAAGAAAACAGAATATCCGAGGCACTTGCAGAGTGGATATCTGGAAGATAGTCTCTCTTAGTGTAGTATCATTCCTGGAGTGGTAGCGATTTCACTATCCGGCGACTATCAGCCTAATACGGCGTACTCGTATGAATCTTTTTGAGATAAGATGCAAGATGATTACAGACTACGAGGGTCTCGGAGGACTGCTATAGTCCGATCGATGCAAGTACAGACGTCCTTATAAACACCGCGTCTGACTCATCTGAGATCTGGCATCTGGACATGACCAGCGAGCACGGAAGCTACCGGAGCATTGCCGGGCAGACGGACGGTTGTCCAAACAGCATCAACCACTAGTCAGCCTATCACGGACGGAGGTAAGTGTGCGCATTGGGTATTGATTCTCGATTACCCAGTGGGGAAAGAGCGAGACGACCAGGAACAGGTCAATAGCGCTGTTGCCATTGGCTGTCATCGACTGCTATAACCTGCTGTTATAGCCTGTTTGTCCTCTCCGAACGGTGGCCGCAGATCCCCACATGAGCTCTTCCCCGCAACTGGATCGGTGCAAAACTGACCCCTCTTTTCCTCACGGCATCCCTCCTGCCTTTTGGGTAGGACATGTGCCGACGTGCCTGCCTTCTATGTAGCAAACCCTGTACATTGCTCTTTCCTGAGGGGAAAAGACGGAAACGACTGAGACAGCAGACAGAGCCAGCCAGTCAGGACGCAGAACATCCCCTCGTCCTCCCTTGTCCGATACTTGCGAGTATAAGGTCATCTGCCGCGGCATCCGACGCTGGAGAATTATAAAGAGGAAAGCGCCACCAGAAGAGGCAGCAACATCTCACCACGCATCATCACACGAGCGGACTTCGCCAACTTTTTCTCTGTGTTTTCTCTGCATTTCCGCCAGCCACTGTGAGAGTCAGACAAAGAGAGCTTGCGGAAGCTAAGAGCAGAGGAGAAAAAAAAAGAGTGAAAAAGACGCCGATATCGCGCTAATCGATTCTGCACCAAGTCCATTGAACGGCGTCGAGTCACTGAGCCGAACAATAAAAAGCTCTCCCGAACATCCATCACACTCATAAGATTCGGAGGACTCTTTTGCAGAGATCAAAAAGGTAAGAGTCGTCTAGAGAAGAGATGAATCAGATCTGTTGTGGAGAGGAGAAGACAGAAAAGATGAGAAAAGAACAGAAGAATAGAAGAAAAAGAAAAGAGAGGAGAAGAGAGGAGAAAAGAGAAGAAAAGAGAAGCAAGTCTTGCTAACAGCAATTGCTATTCTAGAAGCTTCTCAGACCTGTCCTACCGAGCCGTGGTGATCAACTATATACTCGACTATCCAATTTCATCCCAATTTCATCCCAACTTTCTCCTGCCAAAGTTTATTTCATCTTCTCAAACAACCCTCGGTTGAACCCTCAAGAGACAACCGAAATACCTGCGCGGCCTGCTCGCGGCTCTCCTCATCTGCCCAACCAGACTCCCTCGTGACCATGAACGCCCTAGCAAGGTCGACTCTCAGCCGCGGCATCGCCGCCGGCCCGGCTGCTGCCCGTCCCTCGAGGGCCTTTGCAGCCTCCTTTTCGTCCGCTGCCCTCTCTCACCGGACTGCTGCCGCTGCCGTCCGCACAACAACGCGCATCAAGCCTATGCCTGCCCTCTCCCTCGCCCTCGCCTCCCACTCCCCCTTCTTGTCCCAGCAGGCCGGCCTCGCCACGGCGGCCATCCCCAAGATCAAGGTCAAGAACCCCGTCGTCGAGCTCGACGGCGACGAGATGACGCGCATCATCTGGCAGGACATCAAGGACAAGCTGATCCTGCCCTTTGTCGACGTGGACCTCAAGTACTACGACCTCGGCCTCGAGAACCGTGATGCCACCGAAGACAAGGTCACACTCGACTCGGCCGAGGCGATCCAAAAGTACTCTGTGGGCATCAAGTGCGCCACGATCACGCCTGACGAGGCACGTGTCAAGGAGTTTAAGCTCAAGAAGAGTACGTGATGCTACTTGTCTCTCTGTTCTTCTTGTCTATCGTCTCTCGTCTGTTGTCTGTCATCATGGCTGACCGGACAAAAAGTGTGGCTGTCTCCCAATGGAACGATCCGCAACATCCTCGGCGGCACCGTCTTCCGCGAGCCCATTGTCATTCCCCGCATCCCTCGTCTCGTGCCCGGCTGGGAGAAGCCCATCATTATTGGCCGCCACGCTTTTGGCGACCAGTACCGCGCCAAGGACCGCATCATCCCCGGCCCCGGCAAGCTGTCCATGGTCTTTACGCCCACCGGCGGCGCTCCCGAGGAGATTGAGGTGTACGATTTCAAGAAGGGCGGCGGCGTCGCCCAGACCCAGTACAACACGGACGAGAGCATCGAGGGCTTTGCGCACGCCTCCTTCAAGCTGGCCCTCTCCAAGGAGCTGCCGCTTTACATGAGCACCAAGAACACGATCCTGAAAAAGTACGACGGCCGCTTCAAGGACATTTTCCAGGAGCTCTACGAGTCCACGTACAAGCCGCAGTTTGAAAAGAAGAACATTTGGTATGAGCACCGGCTCATTGACGACATGGTGGCGCAAATGGTCAAGAGCAAGGGCGGCTATATTATGGCTCTCAAGAGTGAGTTTTTTTTCTTTTTCTTTTCTTCTTCTTCTTCTTCCACTGTCCTCATGATGTCGGCTAACGGGCAGACTACGACGGCGACGTCCAGTCGGACATTGTGGCACAGGGCTTTGGCTCTCTCGGCCTCATGACTTCGGTGCTCATCACGCCCGACGGCAAGACCTTTGAGTCGGAGGCGGCCCACGGCACCGTGACCCGCCACTACCGCGAGTACCAAAAAGGCCGCGAGACGTCGACGAATCCCATCGCCTCCATCTTTGCCTGGACGCGCGGCCTCGCCCAGCGCGGCAAGCTCGACAACACCCCCGAGCTCGTCGCTTTTGCCGACGCCCTCGAGCGTGCCTGCATCGACGCCGTCGACATCGACGGCATCATGACCAAGGACCTGGCCCTCGCCTGCGGCAAGACCAACCGCGAGTCCTACGTCACGACGACCGAGTACCTCGGCGCCGTCGAGAGCCGCCTCCGCAGCAGCCTGCAGCAGAAACTGTAGACAGGAACCACACAAGCCTGATGAATCTATTGAAATGTATGCCTGAAACATGTAACGGATATGCGAGCCTGTCGAGAAGAGGACAAGAAAATGGAGAAAATGGATATCTTTTATGAGCTGCTTGGTAAACAAAAACTGGCGCCGTACATACTTTTACAAGATTACTCGGAAGAACTGGCTTCTCCTGTCCACCACTTGCCTTTCCCCCGTGCCAAAATATCCATAAAAAGCAGGAAACAAGGAGGCATAGAAAGGTGCAAAAAAGAAAAAAGAAAAGCAAACAAGAGCAAAAAAAAGACGTAGAAAATCAAAATAGTGCAAAAAGTCAGTCCTGATACTCCTGCCAATAAGCTCCCATCCCAGTCCCTTTTTACCCAGTCTTACACAACAGCCACGCGCGCACACCTTCCCATTCGCCTACACCAGCGCCTCCCCCCCCCTCCAACGTCTCTCAGGCATCCACAGACGCCGTCTCTTGATCGGCCGCCAACATGGTCTCGTTGTCTTCGTCCTCGTCGGCGTCTTCCGTGTCCACCGGCACGGTCATATCGGCAGGGTCCTCCTCGCCTTCCGTCATCTCCGTGTCCTCACCGTCAGCCACCGCTGCCGCTGCCGCCGCCGCCGACTTCTTTGCCGCTGTCTGCCCGCTCTTACGCGCCTTTTTCGCCACGGACGCGGTAGGCGGCGGCGTGTCGGCGGCCGAGTCGGCTGCCGTCGAGGCAGCACCCGCACCCGCACCCGCACTGGCAGCCTCGCTCTTACGCTTGCGCTTCGTTCCGCGGCTGGTGGCTGTGCCGTTGCTCGTAGATGCCGCGCCCGTCTTGGTCCGGGGGCTCGTCTCATCGTCCTGTGCCATGGAGGCGCGCTTCCGCTTGCCGCCACGGCCGTTTGCCGTGCCCGAGGTGCCCATGCCCATGGTGCGCGGCGTGGCCATCTCAAACGAGAGATCGTCCGAGTCGGCGTCGTCGCCGGCGGCCAAGAGCTGCTCGCGAGCGGCGGCGGCGGCAGACATGCGCTTAGCGCCGCCTCGACCGCCTCCGGCGCCGCGACCGCTGCCTCCGGCGCCACCCGTCTTATCGGCGCCCGTAGACTTGCGGCCGCGTGCGCTGGACGTGCCGGTTCCATTCTGTCCGTAGTGGTGGTAGTCGTCGTTGCCGCCGTTGGCGTGGCCATGGCTGTGGGCGCCGTTCTCCTTCTCGGCCGCCGCCTGGGCGGTGGCCTCGCCTTCCTGCATAAACACAGACTTGGGCGCGTTGTTCTTGAGCCAGTTGAAGACGCTCGTGGGGTTGCGCAGAATCGTCTCGCGCGTCGTGATGGACGGCGGCGTGCTAAAGACCGACGGCAGGTCGCCCTTGGGTATGCTGCGGTTGAAGAACTCTTCCCAGCCGCCGGCAGCCGAGGCGGCCACCAGAGTGCCGTCGCTGCCGCTGTTGATGTTGTTCATGTTGCTGTTGTTGTTGTTGCTGCCATTGATGATGCTGTTGATGACCGTCTGCGACGGCATCTCGAGGGAGAGGGCAAACGGGGCGAGCGTCGGCAGCATGGGCGGCGGGGGGGCGCCGGCCAGCAGCGCACGTCCGGCGACGTTGCGGTCGACTTCCCAGAGGTAGTTGTCGACATCGCTGGCGGACAAGAAGCTCTCGGGATAGAGGGGGTGTCGTGGCTGCTCCTTTTCTCGCTGCTCTCGCTGCTCGTGCTGCTGGTGCTGCGGCTTCTGCTGGGCGAGCTGTCTGCTCTTGGCGGCGGGCACGACAAAGGCGCGCCTGTTGTCGTCGCCGGCGACGAGGTCGGTGAGCAGAGACGAGAGGCCGTTCTCGGCCGTGGCGAGATCGACGTGCCGGACGTCGTGCAGCAGAGACCGCAGGGACTTGGCGGGCGGCTCGGGCAGCTCTGCGTCGGGATGGTTCTTGTTGAGGAAGCGCTTCTCCCAGCCGTTTTTGCGGTCAATGTCGAGGCTCGGCTGCCGGGGCTGCTCGGGCAGGCTGAGGTCGATGCGCTTGGAACCGGCGATCTGGGGGGTGTTGTTGACGTCGAGGAGCAGATCGAGGACCCGACTGCCTGGTTAGCCGGCCAGAAGGGGAGAAAAAAGGAGACCAGAAAGCCAAAAAGAAAGAAAGTAAAAAAAAAAAGACTCACTCGATTTCGACGGCGAGACGCTTGCTCGTCTGGATGGCCAGGACCTCCTGGGCGTGCAGTTTCGCGTTGATCTCCATCTTCTCGTCAAAGGCGATGCGCATCTTTTGGTGCTTCTTTTTCCAGGACCGAAAAGGGGCCGTCTTGGGCTTGTCGTGGCCGTCGGCGTCGAGGCTGGCCATGGGCGAGCCCTCCTCCACCTTGACGTCTCTGTGGGCGCCCATGGCGTCTGGACGAGAAGGCGATGAAGACGATGAGAGGGGGATGAAAATGGACGAAAAAGAGTTGCAGAGAGCGAAACGCTGACGGAAAATCCAGGAAACGGCGAAAAGACGAAAAAGGAGAGAAAAAGTGATGGCGAAGAGACAAAAAGGAACGGATGCTGCCCGTCAAAGCTGGGCGCCTCAAAAAAGGAAGAGAGACGGCCAGTCAATCATGACAGGATGGCGAGACAAGAGGGTGGAGTGAATGGTGTGCAGGGAGATGAAATGGACAAGGTGAATGCGAAAAAACGCGGCAAAAATAAAATACAATAAATTCAATAAAATGAAGGGAAAAAAAATCCAGCTTACGCAGTGGTTGCGCCCTGTCGCGCTAGAAACTCGATCATGGGCGGCGGCTCTCCAGAAGCTGCAAGCTGCACAAAAGCTGTTCCAACGCCTCCATTCATGTCACGTGATATAATTAGACAGGTCACGTGAATTATACACTGCAAATATTCATCTGTGTTTTTTTTTGGTTTGTCTTCTCGTCTACTCTAGAGCCTTCTTGGCCATTTGCAGGGCTCCGCTGTACGTCCGGTGCCCGCCAATGAAGCCTGCGGCATGCACAAACACGGCACCTGGCTCGGCTGCACCGTCCAGCAGCGTGTCCAGCTCGCCGTCGCGGTGTCCCCGCCAGGCCTCAGGCAGCGGCTTGCGACTCTCAAACGAGTCCTTGGCTGCCGGCACGCACTGCACCCGCCACTTGCCGTCGTTGTCGGGGTAGAGCACGTATGCCACCTGCACCTCGGCCACCGCCTTCTGCGCCCGCACAGCCTCGGCCTCCTCCTCGGCGTACAGGTGGTCCTTCCACGGACACGACTGGTTGCGGAAGACGACGATCCGCCCACTGGCGTCGGCCTCGAAGCGGCTGGCAAACGCCTCCCGCACCAGGCTGCGCGCCGGCAGCCAGGCACCCACCAGGTACGCCAGCTCGCGGTCAAACTCCTCGCCGATACGGCGGCTGGCCAGCCCAAAGCGGCGGTCCTCGTCGGCCGCGCCCGTGTTCTCATCGTTCCACTGCGCGTTGTACCGGCCGACAACGGCGCCCAGGGTGAAGCCGCCGTCGGAGAAGCGCTTCTCGATGCCCGCGCCGCCGTTTCCTGCCGCCAGCTCGCTGGGGTCGTAGGCGTTGATGCCGTTGTCGTGGGCGTCGAGGGCCTCGACAAAGTTTCCGTAGAGCTTGTTGAACAGCAGGTCAATGTCGGCGTCGGTGCTGGCCGCGGCCGCCGTCTTGGACTCTTTCTCTTGCTGTTCGGCTCGCGCTGCCAAGCTCCGCTGCACGATGCCCCGGCCATAGTGGAGAAACACGAGTCCGGCTGACGACAGCTTGGTGGGCCGGCCCGGGAAGGTCGTTGTAAAGCCCCGCTGGTGGTGGTCGAAGCGGCGGGCAGCCGCGTCATAGACGCCGCCGACATCGACGACCGTGTGCGCCTCGGCGAGCTTGGCCGGGTCTCGCGTGCGGACAAGCTTGGCATCGGCGTACTCGGGCACCCGTCGCAGCATGTGAACGGCCAGGGCCTCGTCCGCGTGGAAGTGGCCGTTGTGGGTGGCAATGGTGATGGGACCCTCCATCTTGAGTCGCTTAGCTGCTTGATCGGCCATCGTTGGGAGAATACGGCGCCAAAAGGTGGACATGTACCGAAAGAGAAGAAAAAAGAAAGGTGAGGTCGGGCTTTGGAGCCAGCCAATGATTTCTCGCCGATTGAAAGTCTTGCCTTGCTTACTGTCTCCATATGATTATTCATCATTCTGACAAATCGGGTTAGACATATATTAGGCGTAAACTGTGTACGCAGGCAGTCCTTTCTCTAAATCGAATAATATTATTATCACTAATCCAAAAGTCACGTCAACCCGCTGAATAATGGAGCCTGGCATCGTTTTTTCACAAAGCAGAGAGACTTCGGAGTTACGGAGTGCGTCCGTTACTTTGTCCGGAAGTGCAGCAACCGCGGCTTGGTAAGGGCTTTGAAATAACCCATGCTGAATGGAGACATTGCAGGGTTAAATCGCGTTTCGGGGGTGACTCAATTTTTCGGCCATGACTGGACTTTTCGGTGGGGTTCTAGAGAAGTATTTTGATTTCAAAGCAGCGGTTTGGAGGGGCATGGACTACCTGGCTAGTATTTATTCCGGCAAGTTGCCATGACGTCTTGGGACTGGCGATATCAGATCAGAATTCTCATAGACAGCCTGCAGGAGAACTCCAAAAAAAAATTTCAAACAAATCAAACTGAACCAGTCCAAAAATTCAAAGAAAACCTCTTAAAATCAAGAGGAAGCATACATCCACTGAAATGGCAACAAAACTCTTCTCCCCTGCCCGCCTCGGTGCCTATACGCTCAAGCACCGCGTCGTTCTGGCCCCTCTGACCCGTGTGAGAGCCTCCAAAGAGGGTGCTGTCCCCGCCGATTTTGCGGCCGACTATTATGCACAGCGATCCACGGGTAAGCAATCAGCCGTCCAGGCTAGCTAGCCACCCCAGACGACCCGCATTTAGAGTGCTGACATCCTCCTCAGATGGAGGTCTACTGATTAGCGAGGCCACCTTTATCGCCAGAGAGGCTGGCGGTTTAAGCCAGGCCCCAGGTAAGCTCAATCCTGCCATGGCAAGCAGAATGGCCACCTGGATTGCCCTGCTGACATCGCGCAGGCATCTACACTGCCGAGCAGATCAAGGCATGGAAGCACATTACAGACGCCGTCCACGCCAAGGGTGGCATCATTTTCTGCCAGCTGTGGGCTCACGGGTACGTCCACGTCGAGTAGTGGGACATGTCCCGTTCTGAATGGCCACTGACAGCTGCACAGCCGTGTTGCCGACCCGAATGAAGTCTCTCCTGTCTGGAGTGCCGGCACTATCCCCTACAGCGGATCTGACGCCAAGATCACGCCCCTCGCCGAGCCGGACATTCAGCGCTTTGTCGGCCACTTTGCCACGGCAGCCAAGAACGCCATTGAGGCCGGCTTTGACGGCGTCGAAATCCACGGTGCCAACGGCTACGTGAGTTGGTCTGTCCCTCAGATGAAAGTGGCCACATGCTAACATCTACACAGCTCATTGACCAATTTGTAAGTATGGCGCTGGAAGGCAGAGAGAGGCCCTGGTAGAAGCCTTGCTAGCCCCCCACTAACCTCGTCAGCTCCAATCGGTGTCAAACAACCGTACAGACCAGTATGGCGGCAGCTTCGAGAACCGCTTCCGCTTTCCCCTGCAGGTCCTAAAGGCCGTGTCCGACGCCATCGGCCCTGAGCGCGTCGGTATTCGCATGTCACCATTCACCGCCTACCAGGACATGCGCGAGAAGGAGCCTCTCGCCCTGTTTGTGCCCTGGACCGAGGCCATTGTCCAGCAGCAGCCGAAGCTGGCGTACATCCACGCCACCGAGGCGCGGGCAGACTTCCGCGAAGGTCCAGGCCCGGCAGAGGACACCCTGGAGACCATCCGCAAGGTCGTCGAAGATGCCGGCATTGCCTTTATCGCCGCAGGTGGCTATTCCCCAGAGCAGGCCGTCCAGCACGGCGTCGAGACCGACGACCTGGTGGCCTTTGGTCGCCACTTTATTGGTACATCTCCCTCTCCTTTCTGTTCTTCCAATCCTTTATTCTTCTGTCCTCGTTCTAACAGGCACAGCCAATCCGGACCTTCCGGCACGGATCAAGAATGGCTGGCCACTCAACAAGTACGACCGGAATACATTCTACACCCATGGCAGAGAGGGGTACACTGAGTAAGTGCTCCTTTTTTCGTCCATCATTTTAATATGATTTCCATAACATCAAAGCTAACAATATCCACAGCTACCCTACCTACGACAAGGCTACGTTGTAGACAGCCACTGCATTTTGTTCGTTTAAAGAAAGCCTTTGATTTATGATTCTTTCTCGTTTACATTGCCTTGGACAAGACACGTAGTACCAGACCTAATGCTGTCGTTATACTACTTTCTAGAATAAGATAGACTCTTAGAATGAAAGTTGAAAGTTGATTTTGTCATGTCGTTTTAGTCGTATATGATTCTATCCGTCCTAGGAATACGTCCTCATGCATATCTAGCCCACTGTGAATAACGCCTCCGGACAGTTAATTAATCCGTATCACCTTTCTTCTTTAAACTCTGAAAAATAAAATCTAATTATCTAGGATGATTCTGGGATCATAAAGGCAGCCTCATCTTCGAACCAGCCCTTCATGGTTCGAAGACGCTCCGTACGCTCCTCGGCGAGGGCACGACCCGCCGCCGTCTTCATCCGCTTGTACACGTGAAACAGCTTCACATCAAAGTGATCGAGGCTCGCCTGCAGCGTGCGGCCGCCCTGACAGGCACCGCCGTAGGCGAAGCAGCGTGCAAACCCGATGGAGCCAATCGAGTCGAGGCGGTCGGCGTCTTGCACGACAGCGAGCTCCGGGTGCTTGGCGATGAGGTCGGCCGTTGCTCGGGCGTTGGCCTCCGACTTGGTCTCTGTGGTCCAGCTGATATGCTGGCAGAGCACGGGCACAAGCCGGACGAGGTCGGCAGAGGCACCACAGCGGCGCAGGACGGCGGCAATAGCGCGAGCGCCGGGGTCGTCGGGGAATATTGCAGAGAGAGATTCCGTGTCCTCGGCTTGGCTGTTGCCGGTGGAGGCGTCCGTCTTGTCTGGGTGGACAGCTTCCTCTTCCTCCGGGACGAGGTGCAGATACTTGCGGTCACCGACATCGTGCAGGAGAGCACAGAGCGCCACGATGCGCAGATCCAGAGGAGGCGAGCTGCCGCCCCCTTCCTTGGCTGTCCTCTCCATCTCCTGCTTGGCCAGATAGCCAGCCGTGCCGACGACGCGGCGGATATGCGAAAAGTCGTGAGAGCCGTCGTAGCGAGACATGTGCACGCGGACGGCGGTCGTGACAGCCTCGATGAGTGGGTCCGTCAATGGCAACTCCATATCATCTGAAGAGCCCATTTTGAGTCTTTTTTTTTTTTTGCAAGTTGTAAGCCGAGATGAGCTGGTGTGGATGAAATGGCGTCTACAATTACGCCTTTCATATGTTGGGCATTTCAAATCCATTTTGGGGCTCAAGTCCAAAAAAAAATTGACACAGCCCCGCTATAATTGAAGTTGACCTACCATCTCACAGCTCACCTATTCACCCATTCACAATGTGTGCTCTACACTAACGTCATCTTTCATCTGGCAAGTCGATCGTAACGCAAGGACAACTGATGAAGATAAATCCACTTTAGTCACGTGATATGGTCAATCACAACCTTCCAATTCATTGTAACCTCTGAATACAAATATGTCCGTGATATAGTCATAGAGTCGTTATCTATTATGGAAGGGTCTGATAACGGAGGCTGGCGATTGGGCAGGAATCTTTGCCGATATCTAGTGAAAGGATCTGGGTTCGAATGAGTTTTGTGATTACAACAGGTAAGGATAGAAAAGAAATATCTGCCACAGCCTCATCCTCCAGCAACAATAATACTGTTTTCTAACTATGCCTCAAAATATCTACGATGACCCTGATTTTTATGAGGCATACCAGAAGCTTCGTGCTCAGGGAGCCGAGTCGTTCATGGCCGGCAGCATGAGCGAAGAAGAGCTGCGAAAAGCGCTCCCATCGTTGCAGGGAGCCGCCGTGCTGGATATCGGATGCGGCGACGGCTGGTTCAGCCGGTGGGCGATCGAAAAGGGCGGTGCTGCAAGCACTCACGGACTCGACCTATCGCAGGCACAGGTGGCGCTCGCACGGGAGCTGACAGAAAAATGGAACAGTCATGAAATTAGACAACAGTGTGCACAGACAGCCCCATCAGCTCCATTCCGTGTGCCCACATTTGCCGCGGTCGACCTGAATGTCGTCAGTCTTCCCACAGCAGCCCATGACGTTGTCTTTAGTTGGCTGGCGCTGCATTACGTGTCGGACCTCGGCCGAGTGATGCGCGAAGTATACGGAACTTTGCGTCCAGGAGGTACATTCTTCTTTGGCGTCGAGCACCCTCTGTACACGAGTCCGGTGCATAAGCGAGAGGTCTGCTGCGGAGAGAGCGTTGCCAAGAACGAACAAGTCGGCCAGCCAAGCAGTCCAAATGACCCCAATATGCCGAGTAAGACAAGCGAGGAGGGTAGCGAGAACCTAGGTGAGGGCGGGAAGGGAAATGCAAGAACCAGCTTCCCACATTGGCCGGTCACGAGGTATCTAGACGCCGGGCCAAGAAGACATTACTGGCTTGGTCACCATGTCGAGAAGCAGCACTGGCCAACCCAGGCTTACGTCAACATGTTGCTTGACGCGGGCTTTTCTCTTGTCTATTTCCGGGAGCTGGCTAAACCGGGAGATGGCAGCTTTGGAGGCAAGAAATGGTGGATGACAGCTGAAATTGGACCATCTTTTCTCGTATTGGGCGGAGAGAAGAGAGAGAAAAGAACACAGCAATGCAAAATATGAAGTCTGTAAAAAGGTACGATCCTTTAGGCGGACAACATGATGATATGGCAATATGAGTGATGGGAATAACACTACACAACAGCGGATGCAGTTAATGGAGAAGGCAAAGTGGAAATGAGAATCGGGGGGTAAACGAAAACGGAAGCTGGCTTGAGTAGCTAGAGCGATGAAACAACCAACAGTGTACTGCAATGAATAGGCTGAAGATGGCAGGTCCGAAGAGAATAGGGCTGAGGAGACAGCTCTACTGTGCACTCGTACATACAAGAAGCATGATTGTGGAGACGTGACTGCAGATATTTCGTAATGAGAAAAGGAGGACGAAAACAAAGTCACGGCAAGACAAGGCAATACAAGTCCGTACATTTCGATGATGATAAAAGGTCAGCCGTCAATAGCATTACGGAGTAGATGTCTAATAGGCCAAAAAGGTACATGAAAATAAAAAAATAATAAAAAAACGGGAGGTAGAGAAGAAAAGATAAGATCGCGAAGAAATGCCAAGGCACGTTGTTCCACAATGGTCAACTTCCTAATGAAGAAAAGCTTGGCATGTTCTTTGAATACATTTATTGTTCTTTTTTGTCTCTCTTTTCTCAATTTCATTTTTTTTTCTATTCCTTCTTCTTTTCTCTACTTCCCTTCTAGTACATTGTCGTCCAAGAAGGAGTATTCTGCCTCGGCAAAGCTGCATGAGACCAATCTGTTATCGAGTTCAGCACGTGTGTAGGAGTGCTAAAACAACGTGTCAGGGATACCGGGGTCTCTGATGGACACGAGAATTGCCTGCGCCGTTATTGGTTGCAGGGGTCTGATTTTTTCCCTTTTTTCCCAGTGTTCTGTAACACACGGAGCGTCCAGTACTATAAACTGTAAAAATGAGATGAAATATACCTATAAGTGGCCTATAACCGGCTTTGACAGCTCCCCTTTCTATCCAATCACTGGCCCACATGCCGAGATGGTCTGTTCCATATGCCGTACAAGACTCCACCATCTCACCGACCACGACGCTCCAATGCCCACAGACGACCAGGATGACCACCCAGTGACGGACAAGCTTCCAAAAATGATTTGGCTCGATGGACAGGGGTTCTCAGCCAGAGGGGTCCCGTGTCCCGGATCTACGCCAAGGGACAGTGATGGAAAGGCTTGCAGAGTTGTTCGCTCGCATTGGCGGCGCGTCCGGTTAGTTGGTCCAACTGGATGGAGACTGGGGTACCTGGCGGTCGAGAGGGGGGGGCAGGGAGCTGCGAGTATATAAAGGCACGGAGGGATCTTGAAACTGCTCGAAAGGGGGAATACGCCAGGAGATCAGGAGATCAGGAGATCAGCAAGACAGTGCAAAGACAAGCTCCAGAGCCACAGACGATCAACTCTCAGCCATGACTCGTTTGGCTTCCATCGTTTCGGGGCTTCTGCCTCTGCTGGCTGTGGCCCAGGCCAAGGCCAACCTGCCTGAGCTCCCAGAGGACCTGTCGACGCCCATGCAGCAGCGTCTGGCTGTTGCCGGACTTCGCGGTGAGTTTCGATTATCTGGACATTTTTGGGGACATGTTTTGGACGCTCTTTGATTTTCTCTCTCCGCTCCCGCATGACTGACACGCTCTCAGCCATGTCTGTGGGCTGGAACACCTATGGCCAGATCAACGAGTCCTGCGTTGCCTATGGCCTGTCCGAGTCTGCCCTGACGCAAAAGGTGTGCAACACGGACGCGGCCACCTACTCGACCTCGCGGACCAGTGCGCATGCCGTGACGCTGCCCAATCTCACGCCGGCCACGACGTACTACTACAAGATCCAGTCGACCAACTCCTCCGTCGAGCACTTTCTGAGCCCGCGGGACCCGGGCGACAAGACGCCCTTTACCATGAACGTCGTCATCGACCTCGGCGTCTACGGCGCCGACGGCTTCACCAAGAAGAACGCTAAGCGCGACACCATCCCGCTCGTCGACCCGGCACTCAACCACACGACCATTATGGCTCTCGCCCAGACGGTAGACGACTATGAGCTTGTCATCCACCCGGGCGACTTTGCCTATGCCGACGACTGGTTCCTCAAGGCCCACAACCTCTTGGACGGAGAGAATGCCTACCAGGCCATCATGGAGCAGTTCTACGGCCAGCTGGCGCCCGTGTCTGGCCGCAAGGCCTACATGGCTTCCCCGGGCAACCACGAGGCTACCTGCAGCGAAGTCCCGGCCCTCAACCGCCTCTGCCCAGGCGGCCAGAAGAACTTTACGGATTTCATGATCCGCTTTGGCCGCACCATGCCGACGGCCTTTGGCTCTGCCTCGGCCAACGTGACGGCCAAGTCCCAGGCCGCTACCGCCCGCGAGCTGGCCGTCCCGCCCTTTTGGTACTCGTTTGAGTACGGCATGGCCCACGTCGTCATGATCAACACCGAGACCGATTTCCCCGACGCCCCAGACGAGGGCTTCACGCTGAATGGCGGCCCCTTTGGCCGTGACGGCCAGCAGCTCGCCTTTCTCGAGGCGGACCTGGCCTCGGTCGACCGCTCCGTCACGCCCTGGATCATTGTAGCGGGCCACCGTCCTTGGTATACGACGGGCGGCAGCGTCTGTGATGCCTGCCAGAGCGCCTTTGAGCCTCTCATGTACAAGTACGGCGTCGACCTCGGCGTCTTTGGCCACGTGCACAATGCTCAGCGTTTCTTGCCCACGAACAACAGCCAGGTCGACGCGGCCGGCCTCAACGACCCCAAGGCCCCCGCCTACATTATCGCCGGCGGTGCGGGCAATATTGAGGGCACGTCCGCTATTGGCAGCAACATGACGGGCAACGTCTTTGCCTATGAAGACGACTTTAGCTATGCCTCCATCTCCTTCCAGGACGAGAACCACCTCAAGATTGACTTTTTCCAGTCCTCCACTGGCACTCTGCTCGAGTCATCCGTGCTCTTCAAGTCCCACAAGCAGCAGTTTGTTGTGCAGTAACGGAGTAACGGTAGCATCTAGTCTTTAGTTTTTTTTTCATTTGCCTTCCTTACCATGAGCACATAGTCTAATGTAATGCTATAATGAGTTGCAACAAGAACGGTTATTCTCCCAGTGCCCTGCCGTGATCACTGCGGCATGCCTTCACCAATCTCCCGCACCTGATCATAGCTCCAACCCATGCCGCCGCTGCTCCTCGTCTCTGCCCATTCCTGCAGTCGGTACCGTAGCGGAGGCAGGCCCTCGGCGACGGGGGCGGGTGGGCTCACGTCTGTCGCTGCGGCGCCCTCAAAGGAGAAGATGCGAAAGTCGGCATTGCCAAACATGGATCCAGCCACGGCCTTGCTGAGAAAGGCCGAGTGGGACACGACGAGGATGACTGCCTCTGGCCGCCCGTGCAGCTCTTCCAGCATCCGCTGTCCCCGTGCCACCAGTGCCTTTTGCGTGTATCCATAGAGCTCACGGCCTGCCGCCGTCTCCGTCTTGTCTGGGTACACGTCGTCGACTTTTGAAAAATCGACTCCGGGGAAGGCACGCGCCATCTCGGCTATAGCTGACCCCACGTCGCATGGATTGGAGGTCGTCTCCTGCCAGCCGGCATGGGCTACAATGGGCACCTTCTTTTTCGTTTTGATTTTTTCTGCGTCCTCCTCGCCCGTCGCCACCAGCCACCCGCCTAGAGCTTCCATGGCCGTCTGCAGGGTCCGCTGCATCGGGCTCACGAGAACAAGGTCCACGTCCAGCCAGCCGGGAAGCCGTTTCTGTAGGGTCTCGCCGAGCTCGCGGCTCTGCTGCAAGCCCAGGTCCGTCAGCGGAGGGTCATGCAGGTCCCAGTCACGTAGATCGAGTCAGCCAAAGCACGTGACTAGCAAAGAAAAATACAGCTGGGTACAGTAGAAGAACTTATTTGTTTTGTTGTGCATCGCCTCTGCGTGGCGCACGAGAATGACAGTCGGCGGCATGATGGTGCAAAAGGTGAAAGCGTAGAGGGCGAGGAAAAGCAGAAGAACAAGTCAAAGAGAAGGCGAAGAAACACGGCCAGAAAAGAATTGCTCCTGGCTCAGATAACTTGCTTTCTCAGGTAACAATGTATTATGATAAACCCCGTGACAGCAGTGTCCAGAATAGGCAATGAGTCATGAGTACCGAGAAGAGATGAGGGCTGCGAGGAAGGAGCCTTTGGGCACCGCAGTTGCCCAGCGGGATAAACTGCGCCGAGCCTTGGCCCCACTTTACCTCGTTAACGCGCTACCACGTGCCAGAGCTAATAAGCTCTTTGATGCTCGTCTTTTCTGTCTTTTGTCTTTTTTTGCTTTTTTGATGTTTTTTTCCATCCGCTTCGTCCTTCTCCAACACGTCGCCCTTTCCATCCTGCCACCATGACGAGTATTGACGAGCTCTTCCAGGTACAAATCTGCCTTCTATATTTGTTTTCCGTTTCAATCTTGTCATGACAGCAGCTGACCAAGGCAGAAATCAGGCATCCCAAGCAAGCGCAAACACGAACCAGCTCGCGATCCCAGTCAGTAGTCTACCGGAGAACCCCACGCCTGGCTTGTCCATTGGTCCTTCTAACACGACACAGATGAAATATACAAGGCCGTGAGACTGGCAAAAAGCAACAGCGGCGGCAGTAGCAGCGCCCGCCAGGCACGAGTCGAGGACGGAGACGACGATATCGAGGCGGGACCAGCGCTTCCGCCCGATGGCGACGAGAATGGAGACGATGGCGACTATGGCCCGGCGCCACCTCCACCAGACGATGACGGCGACGATGAAGAGGGCCGCTTCTTTGGAACCGGCTTCGATACCGTGACGGAACATGTGCTGGACTATCTGGATGACGGGCCGACAGGAGCAAGAGGAGGAGCAGGAGGAACAGGAGGAGCAGGGGGGACAGAGGGAGCAGCCGAGGCGCCACCCAAGGCTGAAAAGTACGATGCCGCCTGGCTGCGGCGCACCGTGCTGAGCTTTGAGCGGCGCATCAACCGCAACGCCGAGCTGCGCGCAAAGTATGCGGCCGAGCCTGGGCGCTTCATCGAGAGCGAGGCCGATCTCGACAGCCAGATCAAGGAGCTCTCGCTGCTCGGCGAGCACCCCGAGCTCTACCCCGAGTTTGTGCGCCTCGGTGCTGTCGCTAGTCTCGTCGGCCTGCTCGCACACGAAAACACCGACATTGCCATCTCCGCCATTGAGATCATTGGCGAGCTGACCGACGAAGACGTGGATGCCGACGACGACCAATGGAACGCCCTGGTCGACGCTCTGCTGGACGCCGATCTCCTTGGCCTCATCGTCTCCAATCTCGCTCGCCTCCACGAAGACGCAGACGAAGCCGACCGCCTCGGCATATACTATGCCCTGGGCATAGTCGAGAACTTGTGCTCGACGCGTGGCGGCGGTTTTGGCGACGACGAGGACAAGGACGACGACAAGGAAGAAGGCGAGGAGGCGGAGGACGACGACAGAAACGACGGAAACGACGGAAACGACGGAAACGACCCCCAGAAAACGTCCAGCAGCCGCAGAGGCACCCGCGCAGCCGTCGCTCTGGGCACAAACGACGAGCTCGTCGGCTGGCTTCTGCGACGGGTAGCTCACAGTGACGCAGCTCTCTCTCTCTCCTCGCCCGTCTCACAGAACCGGCAGTATTCGGCTGAAATCATTGCCATCCTAGCCCAGGCCGCACCCGCCAACCGCCGCCGCCTGGTGACTCTGGATGCCGTCGACACCATGCTGCAGCTGGTGGCACCCTACCGCCGGCGCGATCCCGACAAGGGCGGCGGCGATGAGGAAGAGTACATGGAGAATCTGTTTGAGGCGCTTACTGTTCTCGTCGACGATGCTGCCGGCAAGACCAAGTTTGTCGAAGCCGAGGGCGTAGAGCTCTGCCTGCTGATCCTGCAAGACGGCAAGAAGAGCCGCACCCCGGCGCTGCGGCTGCTGGACCACGCAGCAGGCGGTGCGGCGTCGGAGCCAGCTGCCGATCTGAGCCGGCGCATTGTCGAGGCTGGCGGCCTCAAAACCCTCTTTACCCTCTTTATGCGTGGCGACGACGGCGGCAAGAAGAAGAAGAAGAAATCCAAAGACGCTGAAAAGGAAAAGGCACTACACAGCGGTCCCACGGCCGAGCACCTGCTGGGCATCTTTGCCTCCATGCTGCGACTGCTGCCGGCCGACTCGCCCGAACGCATCCGGTTGCTGGCCAAGTTTGTCGAGAAGGACTATGCCAAACTGGATCGGCTGATGGCGCTGCGACGGGAGTACACGGCTCGCGTTTCTGCGGCCGAGCAGCAGTTTGTGTCCTCTCACGCCAACGACAAGGGCCAGAGCGAGGAGGACGATGAGGATGAGCGGCTGGCGCGGCGGCTCGACGCAGGCCTGTTTGTCCTGCAGACCATTGATGTGGTTCTCGCCTGGCTGGTGGCCGAGGACGGCGGGGCCGCCCGCAAGATTGTGGCGCTGCTCGCCGACCGCGACGAGACGCTGCAGACGCTGTGGCGGTCGCTGCAGGAGCGACGAGATGGCATCGACGCGGAAGTGGACGACGGACGTGATATGCGAGAGATGTTGGCGACATTGATGGAGTTTTTGCAGACATGAATCTAGGACTATATAGCTCTGGGATAGCGTGTTCATTTATGCAAAGAGAGAAAATAAGAAAAAGGAAAGAAAGACGACAGCACCCAATGAAAAAAAGGACAATGGCAACCCGCAATATGATCTCCCGCGCTTCTACTCCTCCTCTCTCGGTTCCCTATTCATCCGCACAACTTGCACATTTCTATGCCTTGGACGGCGGCACGGCCTTGACGTCGAGCACGGCGGCCAGCAGATCCTTGATGACCTTGTCCTGGCTGCTCTTTCCGGCGGACTGGATCTGCTGGATCTTGGCGTCGGCCTCGCGATTGGCGGCCTCCTCGGCAGCCTTGTTTCCCTGGGAGTGCTGTTGGCGGGGTTGATGTCAGCAGTGGCAGGTATAGATGCATAGGTAGACATGGACCTATAGGGATGATCGGCTAGACACCCACCTCGGCCTCAAACTTTTTGAACTCGGCCTCTCTCTCTGCCTTGTAGTCGTCAATCTCCTTGCGGGCCTCGTCGCGAGCCTCTCTTATGCGCTTTGTGCGGACTGTATGCGTAAGTATCATGAGGGGGTAACAGGGCGGACAGAAGGGGGGATGGAAACACGGACATTCTCGTGCTGGAATCATGTGTTAGCAGACATGTACAAGGCAGATAAGATAATGGGAGAAAGCATACCCTTTTGGACAATCTGAGCAGCTTTTTGCTCGGCCTGGAAACAGTTAGTCATCAGTGATGGTTGTCTGGCTGCCGTCTCGGGGAATCGATGGGACGCGGGGGGTCATACATCGAGCAAGGTCTGGATGCCCGTAGAGTTCTGGACCGACTGTACACTGTTAGCAATCCTATCGGGGTCCGCCTCAGGTCCGTCTCCCACGTCCAGCTCCCCTGCATCTAGAGGAGGCAGAGGAAGCAGTCAGGCTATCCCAGGGCGGGTCATACCATGATGAGAGCGGGTGAGCGTCGGGGAGATAGTAGGACGGAGACGAAAAGGTCGTTGGCTGGCAATTCGGGGGAGGAGAGCGGTGCAAGAGTGCGATGCAGGAGCAGAAGGTAGAAATGGACGAGACAAGGGAAGCTCCAAATGTCCCATGGTTAATAATTGCGCATGTCGGAGGAGACACGGAAGGCGGTGAGAGTGGCAGAATCAGGGTGGGTCTGGGAGAACAAGCTTGATTTTCGACGTCACCTGAGAGCTTCCTCGTCTGATTCTCGCCCTTGTATAATTCAGACCGGTTTTTATTTTTGAAAAAAAAAGAGAAAAAAATCAGAAAATAAAAGGGGAGGGAATAAAGAAAAATAGTCTTGCAAGAAATCAAGAGTACCATGTCTCGTGCATCCAAGCTCACTCTGCTGGGCACATCGCTCTTTGCTGTGGGCACCGTCGTCATGGTGCACTTTCAGCAAGAGGCTGAGAAGAGGGTAAGACTGTTTTATTCTTTTTCTCTTTTTTTTGCACTCACATGTTTTTTTCCTTTTTTCCCCCTTTTTCTTTTCCTCGTCTTGTCTTCTGTACTCACACACCCAGGCCATGCATCAAGGCGTGGTCCGCGACTTGGAGCAGCAGCGGATCAAGCGCGAGCGCCAGCTCGACTTTGACATGCAAAAAGCTCTCGAGGCCGAGTATCTCAAGGAGCAGAATGTGCGGGACGTGACGTCCGAGATGCGACCTCACGAGGAGGCTGCCAGCGGATTCACGACCAGCTCGGCCAGTCCGCCAGACAACGGTGCCAAGGCCGAGGGGGGCACAAAAATATGACCTTTGCTTTTTCTGGTATAGATATGTCTGTCTGAACGGCTTTTCGGTGAGGGCGACGGGATTGGAAAGATATAGACAAAAAAGATTGGTCGGAAATTGTAGGATAACGAGTAGAAACGATCTCCACATGTACAAAACAGTATAGAACACTTTATTTTCCCAGATGGAAACATTACGGCTGCTTGATGTCTTTTTTCTTCTTTCTTGATTCTTTTCTGTGCGTATCTCCATGATCATGTTTCTGATAATTTGATTATCAACTCTATCCGTCACCAGCCATGCAATTACCATTACAAAAAAAAGAGGTCAAAAAAGGACCCGGAAAAGAACCCGCTGAGCAAGTTGAAAAGAGCCCATATACACATAAAAGCCACGCCTATCCAATCCGTTGAAAGCCATTCAGATCATAACTTTTAACAGAAAAAGAGAAAAGACAGAAGAGAAAGAAAAAGAATCCAAAAAAAAAATCAAAAAAGTCCGGGCTGGGCCCGCATTACAGCAGGTAAGCGGCAATTAGGCCGACAGCAGCCAGGACGCTGCCGCCCATCTGCAGAGAGCTGGCGCCAGCCGTGACCTGGGGCGGAGCGGTCGTCGTGGTCGGGCCCGTGGGAACGTGAGTGGTGGCGGTGACAAAGGTAGAGGTTGGGGCCGGGGCCGGGGTCGAGGCCGGGGACGAGGCGGGCTCCGTCTGGTTCTTGGGAACCGGGATGACGCCGGTGCTGGCGACCGTGGTGCAGGGGGCTGTGGTGCTGGAGATCTCCGTAGGGACCTCGGTGATGGGAACCACGGTAGTGGTGCAGCCGGTGACATCGCTGTCGCACGTGGTGGTGGTGATCCAGCGCGTAGAGGTGGTCACGTTGACGGGAACGCTCGTAGGTGCGGCGAACGAGCTGGTGGGCGTGTAGGTGGCATTGCAGAGGCTGGGCGGCAGGGTAAAGGTGCCGTTGCCGTTGCCAGAGGCGCCGTAGACGACGCAGTTCTTCTCGCAGGAAGCATCGCCGCTCGTCTGGGACGTCTGGAAGCAGAGAGCGAGGTTGACGCCAACGGGAGGCTCACCGGCGAGGTTCTAGTCTGTCAGCAAAAAAGAAAGAGGAGCAAAGAAAAGAGATGGACACAACGTACATCACTGCAGCGGCCGGGCTGGGCATTGCCCTGGGAGTCGCAGCGGAAGATGATGTCGGTGCGGAGCGAATCACCAGCGCAGTAGGCAACGTTGGGCCGGTCACACGTGTACTTGCCGGTGTTGTTGTTGTAAGTGACCTGACCGTTGGCGAGGACGGCGGCCGAGGCCAGAAGAGCGAGGGTAGCAGACTTCATTATGAAGGGCTGTGAGCGAGTGTGGGTGATGGTGGATGTGGTTATTGTTTAGCAGGAGTGAATGAGTAAAGAAAGTGCAAACGAGTGACTGCTGGGATCAAGTAGAAGCCAGAGGGTTTAGTGTGGTAGTGGGTAGAGAAAAAGGGGGGGAGATTGGAATGAGAAGGATGGATGCGAGACAAGAGGAGGCATGAGGATGAGGCAGGGGAGGGGGGGCCGTTCTATTTATCTTCCACAGGTCTAGGACGGGTAGGGGAAGGGGGGAGGAAGAGGAGGAGGGCGGGTGTCTATGGAGTCTGGGAGTCTCTGGAATGCGAGGTGAGCTGCAGCGGCCTGAGCAGACTGGTCTCGGTAGAGGCTCCCTTGTCGAGGTAGTCGGAGTACATTGTAGTACATGCATAGCTCAGAGTGCGAGTAGCGTCGTTGGCTTCCCGCACTCGTATTTGCCAAGAGGGAGCCGGAAACAACGAGGTGAGCAGGCGCGAGTCGTGACCGTACGAGTCCTCTTGCTCGTACTATGTACATACGAGTAGTACGGACAGACTTCTATAATTAGGGGGGAGACAGCCAAGCCAGGTCAGATGAGAGAGGAGTCTCTCTGCTGCGTCCGAGGGCCATACGAGGGAGTCACATACGAAAAAGTCATTAGCCAAGCAGGGCCAGCAGCTCGTACGAATAGACCAACGGAAAGGCAGCAGAGACAAGCCAGCGGGAACACATGGTTTCACGAGAGACGGTGGGAAGAGACCCGACGGAGACCAGGAGAGGGGGGGGGGCGGTGGGAGGGATCTGGCACCTGACGTGTACGGAGCACTACTCGTACAAGTCTGTTTTGCTGCTTTGTGAGGAAGGATCGTGATCGTCAGTGGCAGCCGAGGATTCGGGGTGTTGAGGGACGACTTAGTGGCTCTTCTTTTTTCGGCGCTTCCCAATACGAGAGCCATACATAGTTCAAGACGCTACTGACAGGCTCGTAGTTCTGACGGCAGCAGCATGCACGTAAAAGGCTTGACGGGCTGCTGAAAACGGCACTCTCTGGTACTACGCCGTGGCTGGGGATGAGTTTAAAAGGCTAAAATGAGTACGAGTATGAGTACAAGCACGATATTACGTTGCACAGGACATTCGCCCGTGCAGAGCGGCGGGAAGTACCGGTGTCCTAGAGCTCGTATTGTCTGTCAGTTTGAATGACTGGTGGAGGCCAATACGAGGAACCTCTTTCGAGTATCCCGTCACACCACGAAAAGGTAAAAAAAAAAAAAGAGTAGACAGGAGGCTCAACCGAAAGAGGGAGAACCATGAGGAAAGGCCGAGATAAAAATAGAAGAGAGACAAAAAAGCAGCAAGACAGAAAGAGAAGGAGACAAGAAGAATCTATACGAGAGGGATGCGCAGCACCCCTCTGAAGATCTCGAGATAATGGGGCCTCCCTCAAACAGGTGATCGGTCCGGCGATCGCCAGCAGACCACCAGCAAGTTGTCCCCTGCAGGGTCTTTGAGAAGCCTAAACCTTCTTTGGACCCAGCGCCCGAGAGGAATGTGATATTGTCAGTGGCTGGTAAACCTGCCCCCCCCTCTACCCCTCGGCTCTCTGTTCTTTTGTACGTCATTGTTATCCTGTAGATCAAAAAACCGCCCTCGTCCATCATTTCTTTTTCCGTTTTCCTCTCCTCTCTTGTTTTATTTTCCATGTCCCTCTTTTTTTCATTTCTCCTTTTCCTCTTCCCTTTTTCTGTTTTTTTCTTGGCTTTGTTTACTTGTTTACTTTTTTCACTTTTTTCAAATCTCATTTCTTTTTCATTTCATTTTATATTAACGTCTTGGAAGTCGACCTAATCGCACCTCTCTTAATTTTCTTCCCGTGTAGGGGGTCCGTTCTGAAAAGGTGTAGGGACGAGCAGCCTGTGAATGGTTGCTGCATCGTATTTCTCTCCACGCACAAGACCCAGACACGACCTTTTTCATTACTTTGTGCTTTTTTCACTCGATTCATTTCTACCCTCTTCTTCTCATTTCCGTTCCTCTCTTTTTTTCATTTCAGTTTTTTTTTTTTTTTTTTTCATATCCACAAGTACGTCTGAACACTCGTATGAGCGGTTCAACGCGCTTCACGATGCAGAGCGTTCTCCATATTAGTAAGCGAATTGTCGGTTAAGCCGGACAAGACCAGAGAAGAAAGGCCACCAGCAGGAATGCAAAGCTTGCCAGCCGCCAGTACATTCCTCGTCAGGGTCGACTGCCGCTGAGTCTCCAGATCAGGCATAGATTGCGCGAGAGAAGTAAACCATACTTTGTAGATCTAATCGTGATTGCTCGCATACTGCGTTGTAGATGTAGATGATTAGATGCATCTATTAAAAGTCTCTTCTGTTCCAGAGAAACATGTTTGAGAGTCAAAGACAGCTCTAGACTCTTCTACGTAAAAGTGCACGAGTAGGTATACAAGTAATGGTTCAAATTGGCCGGGGACGGCCGTGTCGTCTGCAATCGCAACAATTGTTGTCGTTTTGTTGTTTTTTATTTATTTATTTTACTTCTAGAATGGGCGTTGCCCGCTGTCACTCTGGCAGTACTACGGAGTAGTTCCTGCCCGAATCGTCTAAACAAACGGCAGTGCCTTATGTAATACTCTCCATTTCACAGAGAAGGCGGAAGGTGCAGTCGAGCTGCTTTCCTAATAGAGAGAAATCCAGGATTCTGCTGGGATAATAATCATGTCATCGAAATGGAAATGGAAGTGGCCAAATCTCTTTTTCTTTTTCTTCCTTTCCTCGAAATTCCTCAACTCGAGCAGCAGAAATCGGCGGATCTGCCCACCAATAGCATCACCCATCCTAATTTTCTCTACTTTTCTTATTTATACTTTATTCTTTATTCGCCAGCCTATCTGCCAGAGCACGGTCCTCCTCGTCAGATGGGCTTAGCTGCCACCATCAGACGACCTCTGCAGACCTGCCAGTAATCTGTTGCCAGTCATCTGTGCCAGAAACGGGGTTTCGAAACTTCGAAACACGAGACTTGCGGTGACGCCAGATTACCCGTCTCTGGCCTCGGGCTCTCTGGTTCTTCTCAGCCTCTCCGGTCATCTCGGAGCAAAAAAGCGCGGCTGAGACAAGAAATAAAACACGGCAGAGCAGAGAGAAAGACAGCCGTGCAGAATGGGCTTCCTCCATGGGTCTCCTCTGCTGTATGCGGTGGCCAGTGTCCTGGTGCTTCTGGTGCTCCGCTCCGTCTTTCGCACCACTGTCATTCGGCGAAACGGCACTCCATTGAGGTACTTTTTTGCCTGTCTCTCCTTTTCTCTTTTCTCTAGCTAATTGCCAGAAAACCTCGCGATACACTGCCGCTGGCCGGTAATGGCATCCGCTTCCTCCAGGCCCGCCAGAAACTGTTTTCCTGGTTCGTCCGCTGCCAGGACCACTTTGGCTATGAGACGTACCAGATTTCTGTGCCGACGCTTCCACCAGGCGTCGTCATTAGCGACCCGCGCAACCTCGACTTTGTCATGAAGAATGAGGGCAGTCTTGTCAGCAAAGGCAACTTTGTCAAAGACTTGCTATGGGACCTGTTTGGTGGGTTGTCTTTTTTTTTTTTCCTTTCCTATGCTCTTTTTCTTTTCTTCTCCCCCTCTGACCGACAGGCTACGGCATCGTCAATGCCGACGGAGAGCTCTGGCGTGTCCAGCGCCGAGCCGGTCAGGCCTTTCTCAACACGGCGAATATTCGCGTGCTGACGGACGTGGCCTTGCCCCGGTATCTGGCCAACACGCTCGAGAGTCTGCGAGCCGGCAACAGTGAGAGCAGAGAAGGCCAAGACGAGAAGCAAGACAAAAAGGTCGACCTCCAAAACGTCTTTCACGAGCTGACATCCCGCATCATGGGCAAGATGGCTTACAACATGGAGATGCATGCCGACGACGACTTCTCCCTGGCCTTTGACCATGCCTCGGCCGCCACCACCAAACGCTTCCAGAATCCCATGTGGCGCTTCACGGACCTGTTCCAGCACAATGCCCGATCAGAGACCCGCAAGGCCATCATCCTCGTCAAGGCGTTTGGCGAGCGCATCGTCGCCACTGCCGTGGCCGACAGAAGGGCCAAGGAGGGAGGCGGTAAGGCCACACCCCCGGCATCCCCGGCATCCCCGGCACCTCCGACATCCTCGGCGCCGCCACTGTCTTCTGCCAGCGCCCAGAGCGTTCCTGCCATCGATAACGTCTCCGGCAGCCTCATCCAGTCGCTGCTCGACTCCATCCCTGACGAAGACATTGTCGCCGACGCTGCTCTCAACTACCTCTCGGCCGGCCGCGACACCGTCGCCCAGGCCCTCACCTGGACCTTTTACATGCTCATGAAGCACCCCCACGTCATTGATCGCATTCGCCAGGAAGTCGAGCGCCGCCTCCTCGCCGACAGCTCTGCCGCGCCTCTCTTGTCTTCGCTCGCCCCCTCGGCCCTTCCCTATACTATGGCCGTCTTTTACGAAGGCCTGCGCCTCTTCCCACCCATCCCCTTTGAGATCAAGCAGGTCGAGGCCGACGCCGGCATCACCCTGCCCGACGGCACCTTTCTGCCCAAGGACGCCCTCATCCTCTGGTGCTCCTGGGCCCTGAACCGTTCACGCCGCACCTGGGGCGACGATGCCGACGAGTTCCGCCCGGAGCGCTGGCTCTCGGATTCTCTGCATGCCTCTGACACTCCAGACACCTCTCTGCCCCACCTCTTCATCCGCAGTGCGGCCGAGTTTCCCGTCTTCCACGGCGGCCCGCGCCTCTGTCTCGGCAAGAAAATGGCCGAGGCCATGGCCGTCCAGATCATGGCCGCCATCGTCTGGCAGTTTGACCTCTCTCCCGCCGACTCACGCGACCGCATCGCCAAGACCAGCCTGACCCTGCCCATGGAGGATGGCCTGCCGTGTTTGGTGCGGGAGCGGTCCGTCGACATTCTGCCGACCGTCGCTTGATCTGGATTTGCTTGGTTGGCTTGGTTGGCTTGATCTGCTTGGCATGCTTGCTTCTCTGAGATGGATACCTCGCCTAGTCTAGAAAATGTGCTAAAATTATTCTTTAGAAAAATATATGATTATGATGCTCTTCATGCTCCAACTATCTGGTTCCTGGTATTTTTTGCAAGTCATCCGATCTATGGGAAATATCCTGCATCGCTGTCTAGCCTGAAAGGAAACAACGCTTTTTCCTGCATCCATTCCAAGACGCCTGGCCAGCCATTCATTGTGCTATTTTTTTTTTCAAAAAAAAAGAAGAAAAGTAAAAGGGAAAATCAATGAGAAAATCAAGAGTCTAGAAGGAAATGAAAAAAGTATTGCTGTCATATGTGCCGAGCACCTGTCTTGTATTCGTTCTCTAGTCCATCTCGGTCGAATCAACGCTTGTTAAAGTTGAGGAAGCAGCTCTGCTGTCGTTAGCACAGAAAAACAGTAGGAGGGGAACAAGAAAAACTCACGGCGGTAAAGAGGATGATGAGGTTGCTGGCGATGAAGCAAATGTAGATGCCATAGTCGCGCCAGCGGTGGCTAAAGTCGAAGCCGAGCGGCTCGTAGAACTGGTCGCCGACTTTGTAGGCGCAGTAGCCGCACTCGCCGGTGGCGCTGGGGTCGACGAGGTAGCCGGCGCCGCCGCGGTCGAAAAAGGCCTGCATGTAGTCGCCGCAGGTGGTGTTGGCGGGGGGCTGGAAGCGGTTGAGCTCGGCGCTGGTGCAGTGGACGGGCAGATCATGCAGCTCGGTGACGACCATGCCGCCAATGAGGCGGGTAAAGGGGTCGAGCTGGAAGAGCCAGGAGCTCCAGAACTTGGGCATCTGCTTGGACGAGATGGTGACGCCGCAAAAGATGGAAAAGGTGATCATCAGAAAGGGGTCGAACTGGCTCGAGATGAAGGTGGAGGGCGTCGACGCCGCCAGCAGCTGGCCCAGCGTCACGCTGAACACCTCGGTCGTCAGGACAAACAAGAACTGCAGGCCGGCACGCGAGGACGCCGGCTGCATGCCGGGCATAAAGTACAGCAGCACGTAAAAGCACACGGCGCACAGCACGGCGTAGGGCAGCTCGGCGAGGACCATGGAGAGGGCAAAGACCATGCCGCTGTACATCTTGGACGACGACTCGCGGAAGAAGATGCTGCGCTTGATGTGGTAGATGACCTCGACGGGCGTGATGATGAGCGCCGGCAGCACCGTCACCTGGAACATGACAAAGACGCGGTACTGCAGCGACGAGCGCGAGTCGTCGAGGTTGAGGTAGGTGAGGCCCGTCAGCAGGGCAATCACCACGTGGTTGAAGAGGCGCGAGAACTGGTAGCTCGACTCGCGGAACATGGCCAGGTTGTTGCGCGCCACCACAATCTTGATCTGGTGCCAGATGGGCGACGCGTACTCTTTCTCGATCAGCGCCAGCCGGCTGTTTCCGTCGGCCGTGCTGCCGGCCGCGCTCGCCCTCGACCGGACCGTGGTCAGCGCGTGGCTGCCGTCGACGGCGACGCCGTTCTCCTGCGCCAGCTCGGCCAAGCGCTGCCCCTTGATCTGCACAATCTCCTCCTTGACCTTGGCAAACTCGGGGCTCTCCTCCCACAGATCAGCCCAGTCCCGGTTGCCGATGCGCGGAGAGCTGCCGGCGCCGATGGCCTCCAGCATAAACTCGGCCACATTGTCCGTCTGCTTGGCCACGGCACCGTTGCGCTTGAGGTACTCGCGCAGAACGACGGCGTCCTCGCCCAGATCGCCAAAGTAGATGCAGCGGCCGCCCGACTTGAGCAGGAGGAGCCGGTCAAACTGGCCAAAGAGGGCCGCGTTGGGCTGGTGGATCGTGCAGAGAATGGCCTGGCCGGCGGCGGCCAGCTTGCGCAGGAAGCGGATAATGTTGTAGGCCGACTGGGAGTCGAGGCCCGACGTCGGCTCGTCCAAGAACAAGAGCATCTCGGGCTTGGCCGCCAACTCGACGCCAATCGTCACCCGCTTCCGCTGCTCGACGGTCAGGCCGGCCTCGGGCGATCCGATGATGCAGTCGGCGAGGTCCTCGAGTTCCAAGAGGCTGATAATCTCCTCGACATAGGCATACTTTTCCGATCGCGGCGTCTCAAACGGCTGTCGCAGGTCGGCCGAGAACCGGAAAGCCTCGCGAACCGTCTGCAGGGGATCGTGCAGGTCCATCTGCTCCGCATACGACGTGCTGCGCTGGAATTGCTTCCCGGGCTTCTGGCCGTCGACGAGGACACCGTTGGCGGGCGAGATGACCCCGATATTCTTCCGGGCGGCCAGCACGTCCAAGAGGGTCGTCTTGCCGGCGCCCGACGCGCCCATGAGGGCCGTCAGCGAGCCGGGCTTCACGTAGCCGTGCACATTGTTGAGCAGACGCCGGGTGCCGCCGGCCACGGGAACGTCGTAGTTGAGGCGCTCCCACGTCAGGACGCTCTTGGAGTTGATGCTGAGCTCGGAGCTGTCGACTTCCTTCTTGGACTTTCGGCGCTCGGCCCGCTTCGCCAGCAGCTTCTCGTTGAGCGCCTTGAGCTCGGCCGTCGGACGACAGTGCACGCGCACCGTGTTGCCGCCCATGCCGAAGCGGACGAGCTCGCCAAAGATGACGTTGAGGAAGAGGAAGAAGACGATAATGGCCAGCACGATGCCCCAGTTCCGCCACAGCTCGCTCGGCGCGTACGAGAACCCCTGTTCAATGTAGGCGGAGCCCGACACGATTTCATTGCCATAGACGGATCCGGGAAGCGTGCACACCTGGTGATTGATGTCGTCGTAGCCGGGACCGGAGGGGATGAGCGTTCCCGACGTGCAACGCATCTGGATGCGGCTGAATTCATTCTCCATCATGGCACTAAAGGAAAGGCCGAGAACCTAGATGTGTGTCAGTATTTTGTGTTTTTTTTGTGTTTGTTTTTCTCTTCGAGGCTGCCTTACATTGATATAGTAGATCCACCGCAGCCAGACCTTTTCCGACTGGTATTGGATCAGATAGCCCGACGTGAGCACGAAAAAAGTGACAATAATGACGGCCATCTTGTTGGCATAGCTGAAATCGGGGCTGATGCAGCCAATGGTGCGGAAGAACAAGGTCATGGAGATGTTGCCCGACAGCACCATGAGAAAGAAGATGAAAAAGGCGCCGGCGCTGCGATAGAGGTTGCAGGCAAAGTAGACGATGACGGAGAAGACGAGGATGCGCGACACGGTAAAGGCCTGGTCAACGACAATCTGCGCCAGCCAGAGCGCCGACGGCCGGTGGAAGGCGTAGGCCCGGTGCTTATTGAGCACGCCACGCCCGCCCATGATGGTGGAGAGCTCGGAAAAGGCCTCAAAGGCGTTGAAGAGCAGCGAGATGAACATGAGGCCGCCCTTGCCAAAAGCGCTGTCTGTCGTCAGGGGGAGCTTCAGATAGACGGTGGCCAGGACGATGGAGATGAAAATGGTGCGGAACCAGGCGAGCAGCAGCGACGTCTTGTCCTGCAGCTTGAGAATGAACTGCCGCTTCATCAGAGCCCAGATCTGGCGGTGGAAGGGGATGGCATACACGGAGCCTCCCGCGCCCCACTGCTTGCTCTCCTTGACGGCCACCTGGAAGTCGTGGTGCATCGGCTCCTGCGCGGCCAGCGATGTCTTGTACGCAGTCATGTCGTCGGCGAGACGCTGGGCAAAGGTCGACTGGGCAAAGGCCGCCGCGAGCGAGGCCGCGTCGTGGGGGGCATTGTCTTCCGAGTAGCCCGGCGCATAGGCGCGCTCGTACTCGTCGGTGCAGGACGTGAGGTAGTCCGGGGTGGTCTGGCGCGGCGCCGTCGCGAAGCCGAGGCTCTCAAAGTAGCCGCGGGCCTCCTTGACGGGCCCGAAAAAGGCCTGGCGGCCCCCGTCGATGACGAGGACCTTGTCGAACTGGTTGTAAATGTTCTCCGAGGCCTGGTAGAGCGAGACAAAGGTGGTCGTGCGGTAGAGGGTGCAGTAGGCGCGGAGGCACTTGACAAAGTCCAGGGCGGTGGACGCGTCGAGACCGCGCGTGCTGTTGTCGTAGGAGACGACGCAGGCGTTGGTGCACATCATCTCGGCAATGCTGACCCGCTTCTTCTCGCCGCCCGACACGCCGCGCACAAAGGGGCCACCGACGACGGTGTTGCGCGTGTGCTCAATGTTGAACCTTTTGAGCATCGTGCTGACGACCTCCGTCTTGAACTGGGCCTTGGTCATGCCGACCGGCAGCTTTCCGGCCACCTTGGTGTCGAGAGCAAAGTCCAGCGTCTGCTCGACCGTCAGCGTGGCGTGGTGCACGTCGTCTTCCTGGTTGTAGACGGCCTCGCCGCGGTAGTGGTTGAATTCCGAGGCCGAAAAGGGGCCGTAGAGCACGTCGCCGTCGACGCCCGTGTAGCCATAGCGCTGGTTGGCGATGCTCTTGAGAAAGGTCGTGCAGCCGGACCCGGGCTTGCCCAGGACGAGCACCATCTCGCCGGGCCGGCAGACGCCCCGGAACCGGTCGAGGATCGTCACCTGGGTGCCCTTGGGGCCCTTTCCAAACAGCCGCAGCAGGGGGCTGACAATGTCGAAAAAGTCGAGAATGGCGTCGGGAAAGGTCTTGATGTAGTTGGAGGTGCCGCTCATGCCGCGGACCGTCAGCTGGTCCCAGTAGACGCCAATGTGCTTCGGCCGGATGCCGGCTTCCCGCTCGGCCGCCAAGCTGCCCCGCAGATAGCTTTCCAGGTCAAAGGGCTCATCGTCGCTGCCGTCGGCCGCCGCCACCCTGCCGGCCGCCGCCTTTTCGGCATCGCCGTGCTGGCCCTCGGCGCGGCTCTGGACGCGGCTCGCGCGAGAGCGTCCCGACAGCTCATGCTGCAGGTGTGCAAATTCACTGACGGCCTGCTCGACAGACACGTGGGCCTCGGCCGTGGACTGGCCGTTGGGGTTCTTTCGCCGCGCCTCTTCTCTCAGCTCTTCAAGGTCCAGCGTGGTGGCAGAGCCCGAAGAGGGTGGACGCGGGGCAGTCTCGATCTCGTCCTTGCCGTGAAGGTAGCGCGGGTCAGCATCATCTGCCGTCGGTGGCGGGAGCGGAGCCCCCCTTTCGAGGTCCTTCTCGTTCTCCCCCATGGCGAATCGGGGTGGATCGAGCACAGAGCAGTGAATGACGTATCCAAGTCGAGAGAAATTCAAACAAATAAAAGAAAGAGGAGAGAAGACGAAAAGAGAGAAGAAAAAAAGACAAGAAGAAGGTACTTGAAGAGAAAAAGACCAAGAGACGGGAGAACAGTGGTGTGCAGCTGTTACAGAAAAAGAAGAACAAAAAAGAGTAAGAACAACTTTTTTTCGGAAATTTGAAAAATCAAACAAAATAGTACGCTCGCCTCTGCAAGAGGGGCCAGCCGTATTTTATTTGTTGACTACGACACCAAATCGAGCAAGGCCTGGTCTGCCAGGGAAGGTGCAGATCTAACAGGCAATTGCTACCTTGACTCATTCTGCGTAGGGTCTGAGTAGATTACTACTACTCGTGGACACGGCGGTCTAGACTGAAAACGGAGCAAGGCGTTGCGGGACGGAGCAGGAAAAAAGTGGAGGACAGAAGGAGGGTTGCTTCGGCACATTCTCAGAGCAGTCCGATTTCATAAGCGGACGACCCTCTCCTTCCTCACCAGCACGGATATATTCATACGTATACTCGTCCTCTTCACGTACTCCTCCGTAAATACGAATACCCGGTCAGTGGAGCCCCCTTCTCCGCTGATATGAGCCCTCCAAAATGCGCCCAAAAAGTGAGATGCTCAAGTGCCAGGTGACTGCAGACCCGCAACATCGGCAGGCGCGACTGATGCACAGAGCTCCGTCTCCCCCTTTTCACAGCTCCTGCCGTATCAGAATTCCTCTTTCATACGACTAGGTCCACGATGGGTACGGAGTAGGGGAGAGGGTTGGCTGAAAACGCCCCGATATCGCCACTTTTTTCCCCCTACCATGTACATTATTACCGGTTAGCTCCTACCGAACGCGAACCCGAGAATTCTGCCGGAGATCTTCCCCGAGTGTGTCAACGGAGAGAAGATTGTCGTTTTCGTATAAAAGATTAAAAAAAAAGATTAAAAAAACTCACGATAGCGTCCTAGCTTTTTTCACGTAATGAAATCTGGACCCTTATCACGCTAATCCATGCTACTCATTATGAACTCATCGCTCTAATAAGCAACCGACGGCAGCTAAATCCAAGACAGCCTGCCAAATTTGTGCTCACATGCTTCTGGTCAGTCTTTTCTACACAGTACTCATACTCCTATACAATGTACTCGTACTCGTACTCGCGTACGCAGACTTCGAGTAGGAGCTAAAAAGAAAATTTTGAAGATAAAATAGCGGTGTGATGGATTCCAACACGTTCTCGTCATGAACCAAAATGGACCACGCAGGTCTGAGCGCCAAGTCTTGGCACACATTACAAATACCATTGATTGGTAATCGTACTATTATGTAAGTATTCAATAGCACCAGGCGATACAAAATTCAAAGATTGATCGTCCAGTGGATGTGACATGCATCAAGAGCCAGTATACGTAAGAATGTAAAACTAGACAGAAACAGGCGCGAGGTTGAAGAATGCGTGAAGAAATGGACAGAAATACAAAATGAAAGAGATATTCAGTCTCCACGTACACGAAACCTATACCATGATGTACATAGGAAACCGCTATAGTCCAAGTCACATATATGCGAGGGTCAGGAGACGATGGACACGGGTCAGATGCACATCATATACCCTGGTAACCCAATCACTTCTCAATCTTGAGATACGTACATAGTACTGTGTATACTTCTCATTCTCACTCTCACTCTCACTCTCATTCCTCTATCACATGTCAAGTTACTTTATAAATACGGGTTGCTTTCCAATATAAAAGTACTGCCACCATTATGCTACCCATCCTTCCCAAATTTTTCGTTTTGCAGTGCAGAATTGTAGGTCGTCGTGAGCGTAACCTTGTCTCTATCCGTGTCTGTTTTTTTGTGTTTTTTTTTACTTTTCCCCCTTCTTCTCTATCTATCTCTTCTTCCTCTTCACCCCCCCTCGACGTGATTTTCAGGAGGCATTTGCGTCGTCATTGCTGTTTTGAGTTTTTTTCTTCCTTTCTCACGCACACCATCTACCTCGGTACGACTACATGGGATAATTCTTCTGATGACCAATCCATGCAAGCAAAGCTCCAGTAAAGCAGATACAACAAGCAACAAAGAAGACAGCAAAAAAAAAAAAAAAAAAAAAGACAAGAGACACAAAAAAGGACAGGGGAAATAAAATGGGATAAATAAAATGCCAGAAAAATAATGAAAAAAAAGACAATACACAATCCGACTACACCGACTACCGCCTTTCCCTCCATGGCAACACACATTGTAGACAGGGTCGTGAAAATCCGAAAAGCATGTAGAGCAAGCAGGGTTCCAAGGCAAAAAGAGTACTTGACGAAGAGGAAACAAGAACAGAGCTCAGATCACAGCTCAGACTCGACCATCGTCGCACCAACGGACATTGGGCTCTCGTTCTGCGCATGCCTTTGCCGGTGTGATTGGGCAGCCTGTTGCCGTGTTGTGCGAGCCCGCCGATTCGACGGTGCTGACCCGTCTGCGCCACCGCCATTGTTCTTCTTCCCTGCAGCGCCCACCTCGTCATCCGAGTCCGGATGCTGTGCTGCATACTGCCGTACCTCATCGAGCTCCGTAACGTCTTCTGGTTTGCTCCGTAACCACTGCATCCGTGGTCCAGAGCGAGCAATTTCAGACACGCGGAAGCCATAGATCTTGGGCTCAAAGATCTTGCCCCGTCCAAGCCCTGGCGCAATGTTTCGGGCGTACACGCCGTTGAGTATAAAACTCGTGTTGTTGCCCACGTTGACGCCGCTGCCGCTTCCGCTGCCATTGCCGTTGCCCACGCCTCCGTTGCCTCCGCTGCCACCGCCACCTCCATTGCCGCCGGCGCTGACGGCGCTTCCGCCCGTGCTACTAGCACCATCCGGTTGCTGAGTCAGCGTCGTTAACGCCTCAGCTCCGTTCCGTGACAAATCATACTCGGGGAATGTCAGCAGAAAGAGGGCGCCAAAGGTGCGTCCAAAAAAGGCCCCGTCGACCGTCTGGAATCGGCTGTTGGGTGGTACGTAGACATCGAGGCACGAGGGACAAAAGAGCTTGACCGTATCCTCGCCCGGAATGTCCGACAAGCCGACGGGCAGCGTACGGGCCAAGTTGCAGTACGTGCGTGGGCACACACCAAAGTGGCTGAGCTCGTACTTTTCAGACATTTGCTGGATGCCTGCGCGAGAGCAGATGAATCGCTGGTGTATCAGCCCGTACAGCAGCTCGGCAGAACCCTCAATCATGGACAGATCACTCGGAATCCGGGCGTGCTGTCGCCGCTCGCCGCGGGGCCGTTCTTCGCCTGTTTCGTTCTCGTCCTCTTCCTCCTCGTCCTCCTCCTCATCGTCGTCTTCTGGCTCCACATCAAGAATCATCTATCAGAGCGGGTGGGGAAAAGTGCCGTGTGTCAGTTCTGAGCCGTATCCTCTAGGCAAAGCCTGCAGAAGGAGAGGGGAGTATCCTACATACCTCTAATGCTTCCTTGTACAGGGTCACCTGTGATTGCAGTCCGGTGAGATTGAAGTCATCCTCGATGAATTCCTCCGAGACTTCAGCAAAGTACTCATGTCCTAATAGCGAACAGAACGACGCTATCCATGTCTCCGGGGGGCTCGATGAGGTCGACATCTTTTCTGGCTGTCTGAATATCTGTTCTTGCTCTTCTCCTCGTCACGTGCACATGCAAACAATCTTGATGCAGTGTGTGCTTCCTTCTCTTGATCGTTCTCTTCCTCTCTTTCTCCCTGCCAACTTTTGATCCGTAACTGATATCGAAGTGGTAAGAGTGATGTGTTGCTGGGCTTCAAATCGCCGCTCAACCCCGCCAAGAATTCCGCGGACTGTATGGAACCGCGTGGCAAGGACAAGATGGGGTGAAGGGGGGAGGAGGTGCAAGGATTCGCTGGCTTGCTGGCTTGCTGGCTTGCTGATAGGTTCACGCTCGCGAGGCGGGCGCCGGATGAGAAGCAGGATAGGCAAGAGTGAAGTCTATAGTCTGGCGCGTGTGGGCCCCGCAGAAACGTAAAGCCGAATGCGCAGGCAAAAGAAAGGAGGCAATGCTCAAATGATCTGGGATTTTCGTCAACTAGGCAGAGTCGTGATAACGTCGCATAGCATCGTGAGTCGGACCTGCAGGCTGTCTGTCGAATGAGAGGGGAAGACGGACAAGCGTGGCTGTGGACGGTAGCGCGCACAACTTTTCTGCTCTCTCTCTGGTCTGTATGGTTTCAGTCGTACGCCTCGATTGTAAGGAGTGCTGCTTTTTTTTCGTACTCCCTCAGGAGAAGGCTGCCTGCAACTTTCAAGCCGGGCTTTTAGGGTATGGTTTTGCAGGCTGGGTCGTAGACTTTTCTCGACCCTTTGGTGGGAGGTATGCCACCTGGTCCGTGCCCGAGCTGACAAACAAGACCCATATTTCTGTAACATCACGTGATATCGTGTACGAACCGAAGCTTTCTTTTGCAGCCCACAGCCCACACACTACCAGCAGATACACAATAATCAAGACTCGGAAATAAAACACGTCTCTTTGTCTCTTATGAGAGCTCTCTGGAACTTTCCCACCCATTCCACTTTGCGTTTCGGTGTGCTGTCCAGGCGGTACAACCATGGGGCCTGCAGCAATGTGGCCACATATCCACCGCCCGTGTCCTCCGTCGACAGCTATGACTTGAATCTGTTCCGGGAGCACGCGTTCGTGCCAGAACGTCCTCTGCTCGTCCGAAAGACGGTCGGCCAGGGCAGTCTCCCGGCTCTGGGCCGTTGGTTCCACGCCGGTAGTCTGAGCCCCCATCTTGACCAGTTTGCCATGGTCTACTTTCCCTATGAGCTCATGATGGCAGGATCTGCACATGGCCGCCTGGAGTCCGAAGAGACAGACGCACTAGCTGGTTTCTGCTCTTGGTTGGAATCCAGCTCTGGGAAAGGGTCAGACATCCGGCACGGTCTTGCTGGTCTGTTGAGGCACCACTGCTTCTCTGCCACGGAAGCATCTGTTCAGCCATCGGAGGAGAGGCTTGTCCAGCTGCATGCCCCCCTCGCCCTGCTGCTCGAGGCACTTCAGTATAACAAAACAGTATCCCCGTCGCCGGCCTCTGACTCTGTCTCTTTTGGCTCCAGCTCCAGCTCTGGCCTCAACGTCCTGACCCGTCTCTACATTGCCCAGGCCTCGCTCTCGGATCTCCCAGACGAGATGCGCCGCGATCTGCCCACGCCCGACCCTGTGAAGCAAGCGGGCCGTGGTGACGTGTATGATACCAGCCTGTGGCTGGGGCTGGAGCCGACGTACACACCATGGCATCGTGACCCGAACCCCAACATCTTTTGCCAGCTCTGCAGCCGCAAGACGGTGCGTCTGGCACCGCCCCGTGCCGGCGAGCATATCTTCCGCCATGTCCGGGAGGAGATGGCCAGAAAGGCAAAGGGGCCCGCTTCAGCCGTGGTTGTGCACTCTCGCATCCGCGGCGAGGAGATGATGCAAGGCCCAGAACGACAGCCTTTGCACGACGCCATCTGGATGGGTCAGTCACCGACGGGCCCCTACGCCCTCGTCCAAGAGGCCCGTCTTGACCCTGGAGACATGCTCTTCATCCCCAAGGGTTGGTGGCACAGCGTGAAAAGTGGTGGTGCGGATGGACGCCTCAATGCGTCTGTCAACTGGTGGTTTCGATAGACTTGGCTGCTAATTTTATATAATCTTTTATTTTGGTTTTGGGCATCTATATCCAAGAGTGGTGTCAGAGAAGGTAGGCGATGATTACGATGATTTTGCAATCCTCTATGCTTGTTTACTCCGGAAAGGAAATTTGTCCCCGTCTCCGTCGCTTTGGGCTCTCTATCAAAAACCAATTCGTCCTCCTCTCTCATGTTCTCATGCACTGTCCTCCCGCATCTTGCGGAAAAAGTCCATCGTGCCCTGGAAAACAACCAGGAGGATACCGCCTACAAAGTTAGCAAAAGGAAAGCCGTAAAATACAAGCAGAACTAGTAAACGTACCTCCTGGACCCAGACGCAGGACCTTGGGCAGGAAACCCTTGTAAAGGGCAGAAAAGCCCTCCTCCTTGAGTACGAGGCCGACAGATGGCCAGGCCCAGTTGTACTTGGGCGTCACGCCAGCAGCCCGGGAGGAATTCTGGATCCGGCTCTTGACGACCTGTGAAATGGTTAATGATACATGAACAGGAAATGGGGAATTGAATTAATACAGACATCCCTAGACCATTGTTAGTTTTGGACCAAGAAAAAGGATGAAAAGGCAAGGGAAACTTACATGGGCGTGTTCAGTATGGTGCCGACAGTACCACCGACCGCTGGTCTCGTTAGCAGGTGTCCAAAAATCAAAGAGTACACAAAAAGAGGAGAGAAATACGAACTTCCGGCCGTGATATCGTTGATCATCTTTCCTTGCTTCGACTCGGCCGTGGGCAGCAGCTGGCGCACCTGGAAGATGCAGCCAAAGTAGCCGGCATTCCAGAGAATGTGGCGCCACAGCGTGCTCTCCAGACCCTGGTACATGGCGAGGATGCCCTCGTTGCGGACCGTCTTGGTGACGACGTCAATCATGCCATTGTACTTGCCGGCCGAAGCCTTGTCCTGCAGCCGAATCTTGACGAGCTCAAAAGGGACAACGCTGTGGGCGTGTCAGTAGTCGAACGCGACGGGCTGACGGGAAGCGCACCTACACAAAGCTCTCTGTAGCACCAGCAGTAGCACCGGTCAGGACGCTCAGTCCCTGCGTCATCTTTGCCTGGCCAAAGACTATGTGACGTCAGAAAAGAAGCGATACAGCAGAGAGCAAGAGACTTACGGTTGCGGTAAAACTTTCCCCACTCATCGTTGGCAGCGAACTTGGTGGCACGCTTGGGCGCCTCCATCATGATGGGAGCGGCGATGCCACGGTAGAGTCTCGAAAAGCTGACAAGAAGTGAGTAGGGGGGCCGACAAGAGAAGGGCACGAGACAGCAGCTCTATAGCACGCACCCTTCATGGCGAATGATCTTTTGGAAGCAGTCGAGCATGCCATTGTACGAGTCGGGACCTGTTCCCTTGCCGGTCTGCAATTGCCTGTTTGCATGTCAGCAGCAGAACCACAGCAGCAGAACCACAACATGTGGCTGAGCCAGCAAGGCACTTACACACGAGTCTCTAAACAAGAGGGGTGCGGTTAGCCACGGCCTTGTACCTTGTCCGGTCATCTCTCGGCAAGTTTCCGAAAGGGTCCGTCGGATGGTCTCGTGTACGTACTGACAACATCCAGAGGATACATGACAAGAATCTGCAAGTGTGAGCAGGGGCATTTGCAGAGGGGAATGGACATGCGTGGAAGTAACTGACCTCGGAAACACCTGCCACCGCACTGCGCGCACCCAAAGCCCAGTGTTAGCAGAATATCCCATGGTCCAAGTTCTAGTGCAATCATCTTCCGAGTCAACCCCGAAGAGCAGCACTGCTGCCAGCAAGGCAGAACAAGGCTGCCAGACAGCAGCAGCAGTGCAGAGGGCCCGAACTGGGAGAGGGTCTGAGCTCGTACCCGGCGGCGAACTGGTATATGAACGGCAGCGGCTTGTCAGACATGGTCGGAAGTTGGCCGGTCGGCGTCTATTGGTTGGCGGGGCTGAGAAATGGAGAATGCGTGGTCCTTTCCGGACAAAGACTGGACGGCGGAGCGGTAGAGGACGACTCGAGGCTGAAATGGGAGAGCTCGCAGGAGGAGCAGAGTCGGCAGGCAGCGGAGAGAGTGCGACGTAAAAGAGGGGAGAGAGAGAGAGAGAGTAAAAAAAAAAAGAGAGCGAGAGCGAGAGCGCAAACAGGCGAGGGGAGAGAAAACGGCGATTGCGACAGTAAAAAAAAAATGGGAAAAAAAGAGGATCCAGCTTGAATTTTACCAGGGCAGGAAGACGAGTGCCGCAGAATAGCGAGATTCTAGGTCTCTAGGTGCTCCTTCTCCGCACAATAGCGCCTTCCGGGTGCATTAGGGGACGGCTTCCAGGGCACCAAACTCGTACGAGCACATTCTCCGGATAGCAAGTACAAGCGCGCCTGTCTCGCCCCAGAAAAGCACAGTGCGCTATTTCCCAGGCACGGTTCAGTGAATGGGTAAAAGGAACTACTCATGACAGCGGCGAATCGCCCCGCGTGACAGCTGCCGGTCGACCGTAGCAGAGTTCTTTTTCCGCTGCTTTCCAGGCCACTGCTCTCATGGAGGGTTTACACTGAGATACGCAGACCAAGCTGGGCACATTCCCTGGCATAAAGTCTGCAAAAGTCTCCAAAAGTCTCTGTCGTTCAAAGCCTGAGTCATGGATCTCGCGAAGAAGAAAAAGATTAATTGTGAATTTTGAGACGCCTGTCTATAGAGATGACTTGAACTACAGACTCTGCTATGATTTCATATTCTCTGACGAAGGCTATACGCACGAAGGAGTAGAGGCAAGGGAAGGTGGACATAGATCTCTAGGTTCTATAGAAGGAGGCTAGCCATCACCACATAACAGTAGGCGTGGGTCCTAATATTCTCTCATCGCTCAATGCTGTCCATTCCTTACTCTGGTTAGAGACGAGTATTTTCCCTCGCATCTCTGTCACTTTCCCCCCCAAAACACCTTATAGAATGCGCTGCCTTATCCCTTTTACGGGAATGAAGCCAGAGCGTATCGGAGCTCAATATCAAGACCACTATTGGCCAAAAGAGAACCGATCCCCTCAAGCACAGCTAGAATAGGATCCCATACAGTCTTAACACTCAGCCAACTTCTAACTGAGTTGGAACTCGCTTGAACCTTTGCCAAAGCTGATATCGCTGTTGTTGCTGTTGCAGTTTCTATCGTCGCTTGCATGGCCGACTGCATATTTTTCGTGAAGCATAGCTCCGCTGACCCATTCCGTCTTGTACACCCATCCTAAGGTACTGTGATCGGTGTTGTTATCATCGGCATTGCCGCTGTAGTCCTCATCATTATTCTTTCCTTTCTCCGCTGCCTTTCTCTTCTTTGGCGCTGAGTCCTGACTTGAGCGATAAATATCCTTCTGTAAATCGATTGCAAGCAATCAGCTGGCATGCAACCAGTGCCGTTTTGTGGTGCACCCTGAATTCTTCACCATCTTCTGTATCGACACAAGGAAGATGTAGTAGCATGGCGTTTCGGTCGTCATAGCCGGGATGATAAATCACACTTCGGCCGCTTTCAAGTAAAGCATGAGTACGGAGTAAAGACAAATATTTCTTTGGTTGAATTAAATGAAATGTACCTCAGGAAAAAAAATTATGATTCACTTAAAAGTAGGGCTTTTACAGCCCTAACATCTTATTAATATACCTACAGAAACATTATACAATGCGCCTCGGTAAATCTATAATATCTACAAAAATGGTATGTAAATGGACGTCTGAGGCAGCATCTGTCTGGTCATATTTGAGATGACTAAGCATATGACTGGCGGGATGTGGAGAGCTCTCCAGTGAATCCCCGCAGTAGCTCCTGCGGCATACAGGCCTGGATACGCCAAGATACAGCAGTCTGCTTTATTCGCTGAGTGAAGCCCTCCAACTACCACAGCCTTTGCGATGGGACGAATACATGAAAAGAACAGACGAAATCTAAAACGTAGAATGTCGCCATGGCTGTTTGCGTCCGTCCAGATTTTAGAGAGCCTCTAGAGACACAGCATCTGAGCACCTGTTGTTTTGATTGGTCGAGAAGCCCGTCCACAAATCAAGCCGCACAATTCTGACATAATCATTCTGGCATTTTCTCACTCTTCCATCAACGCAAAGTCCACGAGGCCACCGACCTGTCGCAACACCCTGCTCTCCAGTCACATCCGTCTCATCCCTGTTGGCGCATATCGATTGAAAGCCCCTTTTGAAAGCCACAATACGAGAAACGCCGCTTCACCCTTCGTCTCCCTGCTTTTCCTATCGCCACGTCATCCGAATTTGCCGACCCATACATCTTTCAGCCTTTCGACAGTCTTTCGGCGGTCTTTCGACAGCCTTCCGCCCCGACGCGCTGCTTTGCCCGTGCCTTTAAACACGCCGTGATCCATACGAGATTCACAGCGAGGTGCGTCTGCGAAAGCAAAGGGCTGATACGGTTGGGAGGCATCCTTCTGTTGCCTCCTTTTGTCCTTCTTCCGATAAATGAGTCAACTCTGGGCGTGCTACTATGCGGACAATGTCGATCGCTTCCGGCGCCTCCTGTCCCTGACAGGCCACAGCGCCCAGGCAGCGGCCGTCTGGAATGCCAACGCAGCCGGAATCGGGAGCAGTGCAGGGAGTCTGGACTCTGGGGATGGTGGACTCGCCACGTCTCCGCGAGTCTCTGGTGGTGGAAACAAGGGGACGGCACGCAAGGTCTCGGGAGGACACCATTTAAACTACTACCATAATCGCAGTCATCATGGTGGGGGCGGCGGCGGTGGGGGATCAAGCAAGGCTGGAGGCTCAAGCGGCATGCTCAGCAAGAACGAGGTCAATAGCCGAGACCATGCCGGCCTGACTATTCTGCTGAGGGCGGCGGCGTCGACGGCCGGCAATGCGCTGGCCTTTGTCCAGGCCCTGCTGGAGCACCCCGCCATTGACATTTACGTGCAGGACACGGAGAGCGGCTGGAATGCGCTGCATCGGGCGCTGTATGCCGGCAATATTGCTATTGCACGGCTGCTGCTCGAGAAGGAGCGCATGGTCCTGGCCGGACAGACGCTAGGGGCGCCGCTGGGACGCCGCATCGGCCTGCTGATCAAGACCAAGGACCACGAGGGCAACAGCCCCTTTGACCTGTACAACTCGACCATTGGAGAGCGCGTTCTCGGTGCGCTCACAGACGGAGATGCGCCTACGACAAGCGACGAGGACGGCGAGGACGAGTCTGACAGCGACGTGAACGACGATCCGCAGCATCGAACGCGGCCGGACAAGAATGCGGGAGGACTGCAGGCTTTGGTGGATGGAGAAGGTCGGTCTAGACGGCCCCCCTCTGTCGATACTTTCTCTCTTTTTTTGCTGTTTGATTGCCGTGGGACTAACTGGCCGCAGACCTCTTTTTCTTTGGCAGCAACAAGAATCTGACACTGGGCCTGGGCGACGGCGACGACCGACAGTTCCCCGAGCGAGTGTACCTGCAGCGACCGGATGACCTTTTGCACCGATTCTACGAGGAACACCTGGAAGCGGCGGCCCAGGCTAGGAACAAGGATGCCTCCTCTGCTCCGCCAGACGAGTCGACGGCTGCCATGGCACCGCATGACATCGCCGAGATTCCCGCGCTGGTGCAAGGCCGGCCTCTGCTCGTGCACGATGTGGTGCTCTCCAAGCTGCACAGCGCCGTCCTGACCAGAGACCCCGTGTCGAATCTGTATGTATGCGGCATCGGACGTGGCGGCCGGCTCGGGCTCGGAGACGAAAACACGCGATTCTCGTTTGTGCCTGTGCAGGGACCTCTCGCCGACAAGCATGTGACGCAGGTGGCGCTCGGACAAAACCACACCATGGCCGTGACTGAGGGCGGCGAGCTGTGGACCTGGGGCTCCAACACGTCAGCACAGCTCGGGTACACGGTGGCGCCTCCATCGACATCGACAATGACGTCACTGTCTCTGTCCTCGTCGGCTGCCAAGAAGCCGGACAGCGAGCCGGCCAGTCTGACGCCTCGCCAGATATTCGGGACCCTGCGCAAAGAGCGCATACTGGGTGTGGCGGCGTCAGCGCTGCACTCGGTGGCGCACACGGGCAGCTCGCTGTACTGCTGGGGTCGCAACGTGGGACAGCTAGCCCTGATGGATGCAGACTCACGCTCGCTGGACATGCAGGTAGTGCCGCGGCGGGTGGCAGCATCGCTCTTCTCGGCTCCTATCGTGGCCGTGTCCGCCATTGACAAGGCCACCACGTGTCTGCTGGCGAACCACACCGTCTGCGTCTTCACCAGCTACGGCTACAACATGGTCAAGTTCCCCTTTGCCGAGGTCGGCATGGGAATCGGCCTCGGCATGGGAAGACGGGCGCGCTTCGACGCTGGCGGCGGTCCTAACCAGATCAGCCACATTGCCTCGGGCGGCGAGACGATTGTAGCGGTGACGTCACGTGGAGATTTGTTCACCATGAACCTTGTTTCCGACGCAGGCAGCAGCAGCTCAGGAGGCGGCAGCACATCGACGACGAACCCGTCCAAGATCCGCAGCGCCCTGACACCGCCCCGATGTATCTGGAATGCACGCAAGGACGGCGTGCGGTCAGTCGGTGTCGGCGAGCAGGGCTCCGTCATCATCAGCACGCACTCGGGTGCTGTCTGGCGGCGGGTGAAGCGAGCCAAGGCCAAAGATGTGCACGGCAGCAGCGGCAGCAGCAGCGGAAACGGAAACGGACCGTCCAAGAAAGATTACAAGTTCCAGCGCGTGCCTTTTATCAGTAACGTGTCCACGGTGCGCAGCTCGGCGTTTGGCGCTTTTGCGGCCGTCCGCTGCGACTCCCAGGTCATCAAGCAGCAGATTGCTGTCTGCGAGCAGACGCTCTGGGGCGACATGAAGCCGCTGAATGTGCTGCAAGGCTTTGCTGCTCAGAATAGCCCGGGCAGTGGTGACGCCAGTCTCCGATTCTGGGATGCCAGCACGATGCGTCAGCAGCTCGGCCCTGTGGCCCACGAGATCCTCCGGTCAGCAGATCTCGTGGCCGACCTCGCCCGCCACCTCGACACAAGCTCTGCTGCGCCCCTCTCTGACTTTGGCGCAGTTGTGTGCACATCGCTAGAGCCCAGCATCCGCATCCCCGTGCACAGCTGGCTGCTGGCAGGCCGCAGCAGCGCTCTCCGGGACGCCCTGGCGCAGTGGCGGGCAGGCGGGACGGCGGCTGTAGAGGTGCCGAATGTGTGCGTGATTGAAAGCAAGGACGGGGTCACGGCTGTCTTGACCTTTGCCGGCCTGGACCTGCTGAGCCTGCTCAATCTCGTCATGTTCCTGTACGAGGACCGCGTGGTGCCAGCCTGGAACTATGTCCGGCAGGCCCTCCCGTCGGCTGAGCGGTACCGACAGGTTCGCGTAGAGGTGATGCGGGTGGCGGCCAAGCTGCAAATGGCGGCACTAGAGAGGGCAGTGCGCGTGCAGATTGCGCCGAAGCGGACCCTGGACGCAGACTTGCGGGCAGCCATTGCCGATCCGCGCTTCTTTGAAGACGGAGATACAATCCTTGAGCTGGCGAAAGGCGCCGAGGCACGCGTGCACAGCGCGTTCCTCTGCCGGCGATGCCCGTGGTTCCAGGGCCTCTTCCACGGTCGATCGGACGGCCAGTGGCTGGCGGCAAGACGGCAGAAACAGCAGCAGCAGCAGCAGCAGCAGCAAAATCAAAAGCGTCCTTCTCCGCTTCGTCTGGACCTGCAGCATGTGGGCGTCCAGGCGTTTGGGTTTGTGCTGCGGCACCTGTACGCCGACACGGGATCAGAGCTCTTTGATGAGCTCTTGGCCACGAGCCTCGATGGCTTCTTTGACGTCGTGCTGGAGGTGTTGGGAATCGCCGACGAGCTGATGCTCGACCGGCTCGGGCAGGTCTGCCAGCTCGTGGTTGGCCGGTTCGCCAACACGCGCAACATTGCGCCGCTGCTCAACACGATCAGCCCCTGCACGGTCAGGGCTTTCCGAGACGCCGGGCTCGAGTACGTGTGTCTGCAGATGGAGACGATGCTCGAGAACCATTTGCTGGACGACCTCGACGCCGACATGCTGCAGGAGCTGGGCACCGTTGTGCGCGACAACCAGCTGACGCAGATGCCCTTTGCACGCAGCGGCCGCGCCGAGGCTCTGCTGCTCGAGCGGTACCCAGATCTGGCCCAGGACATGGACGAGGAGCGTCAGCGCCGCGTGCGTGAGATGGCCTTTCGCAGCGGGGCGGCAGCAGCGGCAGCGGCCGCCAGCACCGCGACCATTTCTGGGGCGGCCTTTGCCGTGCAGGGTGAGGACCGACGTCGGCCGTCGTCGTCGCTGCCTCTTGTGTCGTCGTCTCCCTCGGCCCATAAGAACAGGAACAGGGCAGCTGGCATGGGCGGTCGGATCAGCGGCAGCGGCGCTGCTGGCAGCCTGGACGACCTGGCAGCATCGCCCAAGCCGGACAGCGGCACGCGGCGCAAGTCCAAGGGCCGGCTGGTTGCCAACAGTGAACCGTTCAGCCCAGTGCTGCGTCCAAAGGCATCGCAGGCGGACCTCATGTTTGACATGGACGAAGACGGAGACTTGCAGGCGCCCGGACCCAGCCATACCAACGACGGCGATATGGGACAAGAGGCCTCTCCACTGCGACCGCGGCCAGGCGTCTTCCGTACCAGCGGTGCTGTGGCGAGCAAGATGGTTTCCAGCGGGCCTTCCACCGGGCCTTCCACCGGGCCTTCCACCGGGAACAGCAATCCGTGGGGTTCTCCAGCGGCTGTTCGGACGGCCTCGAAGCTGGATCTACGCACAATCATGACCGAGTCTACAGAAGAAGTCCCGCTCGACTCGCCCGACTGGATCGAGGTGTCGGCGTCAGGCAGTCGGGCAGCACAGTCCTCTCTCTCTACGAGTTTGGCAGAGGCACAACAGCAGCAGCAGCAGCAGCAGTCGAAACAGGGCCGTCTGGGCGATCTGAGCAATACTCCACCTGTAGCCAAGATGCTTACGCCGGCAAGGCTGTCCCAAAAGGAACGCAAAAAGCAGCAGCAGCAACAGCAGCAGCTCCAACAGCAACAGCAACAGCTCCAACAACAACTGCAGCAACAACAGGCAGCATCTGCCGCTAGCATGGCCAAGCAAAAGGGCGTTGCATGGGGCGAGCCAAGACGAGAGTCTAGCGATAGCCAGCAGCATCAGAAACAGGCAAGCAACCTGGCCGGTCCGACATCCGCCACTGGTGCTGCCTCTGCCTCCGCTTCTGCCTCTGCCTCTGCTGGGGCAGCTGTAGCACCGATGGATGACCCGCAAAAGGCAGCCGTGAAAAGGGCGCATGCGGGTCCGCGAGCAGCATCGCCAGACACGCGGTTTGCTGGACAGGCTAGGCAACGGTCCATGCAGGGGCCAGGGCCGGCTGGCGGTCGTGGCAGCAGTGGCGCCGGCACTGGGAGCAGTGGCAATGGCAGTGGCAGCACCGGTCCACTCGTCCCACATTCCAAGGTGTACATACAACCGCCTCCCAAGGCAGAACCGCTGCTGGGACTGAGCATGGCCGACATCATTGTGCAGCAGCAGCTGGAGCAGGAGCAGATTCGCGAGGCGGTGGCCAAGCGCAGTCTCGAGGAGATCCAGCAAGAGCAGGCCTTCCAGGAGTGGTGGGACCAGGAAAGCCGGCGGACACAGGAAGAAGAAGCGCAGAGGGACGTGCGAGAGCAGACTCGGAGTCGAGGAGGCGGCGGGGGCGCTGGCGGGGGTGCTGGCGGGGGAGGAAGGGGAGGGAGGGGGAGAGAGAAGAAGAAGCAACGAGAGCACCAGGGCGGTACAGAAAAGACGCCTCGCAAAGGTGGCCGAACTGGGAACAAGATGCGGGGCCATGGCCACAGTGATCGAGGGCGCCGAGGGGGGAGTGGTGTGGGAGTGGAGGGCATCCGAGCTGCAAGCAAGGCTTGAGAGTGCCTGATAGGAGGGTGTTTGACCAATGGCGCTGAGGCTGACATGTAAGAGGGACACGCAATATTAGATACGAGGCGTTTTTTGTAGTCTGGATCTTTATGGATTTTTTTCCTCTATACTTTCTATATTTCTATTATAATCCAATATCAACCAAACGGAACAGAGAACCGGCACAAAAAGAAGTGAAACAGAAAAAGAAAAAGAGACAAGAGAAATATGACGATCCTCACCCGCATTCCAGCTTGCTGACAGCTCCCATGCGTCTTTTTTCTTCACGGATGACCCATGCATCCCTGTCACAGAGGTGCCTGCAGCTTCTGCCTGCTGGTTGAGCCGCAGCCAAGTGCTACTTTGCACTCGTACACAGTACAGCGTACTCCGTATTCCCTACGACTCGCACTCCGTTATGTACTCGCAGAGATCCTTCCTGTGGGCTTTGCAGCCAGGCTGCCAGTCCCATGTCGTATGCCAGCCCACAGCTCTAGGCAGCTGACGGAACAAATATTCTGTGCTGCACTGTACCCATACTTTTGCTGCTTGTGGTCCAGAACACGCAGTACGCAGTACTACGTAGAGTCGCACTCCATACACCACACGCACTTACCGTTCAATGTACACAACCGCCAATCTTGTCCATCTCGCCGTCCATCTAGTCCATGCATGGCTTCTCTTTGGACCAATGGCCAGCCAGGTCTAGTCCTGCTGGAGCACGACGCACGTCCGACATGAGACGTGGACAGCTCTCGGAAGGCGCCCAGACTCGCTACCATCCTGTGGACAATGTGTTGGCGAGAAAAGAGGGCGTCGTGGAGATCGCACGGACACTGCTGTCTGCTCTTTCTTTTTTTCCTTCTTTTTCTTTTTCTTATTTTTCTTTTTATTTATTTTTATTCATGTCTTTGGCGATCTGCGTGCGCTCTCTTTCGCTGCTTCCTGCTTGGCTCCTGTGGGGAACAGTGCGCAGTGCGTAGGCCGAGTGTCGGCACTGTCTTACTGGCCAGACCCACTCCACAGTGGGCAAGTGAGCAAGTGGGGGTTTTGGTCCATTTTCCATTTGCGTGCTCCTTCTCTTCGCTGGCCAGCAGCCATGGGTTGTGCTTGAGACTCCACCCTGTCTCGTCCTTTGCAGCAGCAGCAGCAGCGCCGAGTCACTGGGGAACCTTTTTTTTCTCTTGCCCACCGTGAGTTATGACTCTGCACAGTACCGTGAAAGACGAGCTCAAATCCCGTATCCTCCCTGGCTACTCGTATACTGCGTACTGCGTACTGAGCAGTAGAAAGGCTGCGCCTAGGTTGCTCGTGTCTTGCTTTTTTGTTTTATCGTCTGCTTCTTTATCTGTTCCTCTTTTTTGTTTATTTCTGCCTCTCCTCGTTCTTTTCCTTTTTTCCTTTTTCCCTTTTCTTCGTTTCTTCTTTTTTTTAGCTTTTTGCTTTCCTCTCTTTCCCTGTCTCGCCTCTGTGCGGTCAGTCGTTCCTGCCTCGTGCTGCTGCGCTACTGTGTACGTACACTCTGTGTACGCATACGGAGTACGCTCGCTCCTTCCCCTTGTGAGCAACTACAGCCGGTGCCGGATCCGCCCTTTTTGTCACACGACTTGGCCTGCTCGATTTCTCCGAAGCTCAAACAAACCTCGACTTTCTTGCCTCTCCCTTGGCCCCATTACGTTGCCTCATTTTGCGTCACCATTCTTTCCCTCACCATCTCGCTCGTCGCTCGTCGCTCGTCGTTCGTCACTCGTCACTCGACGCCTGTCGCTCGACGCTCGTCGCTTCTCACGTTTTACTCGTACGCCCTCCGTTCCCTCCGTCTCGCTGCTCTCCCCACCCGATTGAGCCAGCCAACCAGCGCCAGCGAATTCGTGCTGCACGACAACGACAGCCTACCGCCTAGCATCTCCATCTCTGCTGTCTCGTCTGGCTGTCTTGGAGGCTCTATTTTTTTCGTTCTTTTTTCCCTCCTGCTTCCTCTTCCCCGTCCTCGTCCCCGCCCCCTTTGTCTCTCCCCTCCTGTCGCCCGCCATCGTCTCTCGTTCTGTCGCCATCCACATCCATCCTCGCCGGGACTTTTTATTTGCTGGCAGAAACAGGCCTTTTTTGCCTTTTTTTGCCTTTTTTTTTTTTACTATTGTCGGCTGGCTCCTGTTCTGGTACTCTTGTATTACACAGTGGCACTCTGGAGCGCACTCACCAGCTCGGTGCTCGCATCTCCAGCAGTACGCTGTACCTTGTACCTACATAACGGTCTGGTGCCTAGGTGCCAACGACAAAAAGCACCTGCGCCAGCCTGCAGCAGCCTGCAGCGTGCAGCAGCGGCAGCGCACCGGCGGAGTCTGGTTGCAACGCGCGAGCCGCCCATTCGCTCGATTCACGACCGGCAGCGCCGACGAGCAGCCAAGGAGGAGTGACCAGCAAAACAACAAAATGAAATAAAAAAAAGACGAAGCGAAAGAATCGGCAAGTCCAGGGAACGAACAAGAGAATTACAGACAGCAGACAGCAGACAGCAGACAATAGACAACAATAGACAACGTCATCGGTCTTTCAGGCTTTCCAACGACGAGTTTCTGCCGACGGCACTGCTTTGACTCTCTGGTTCCTCTCTCGTCCTCTCTCGTCGTCTCCCGTCTTCTCTCGTCGTCTCTGGTTCTCCTTCCCGTCTTCCAGACACCTCGTGCGCCCCTGTCCACAACGACAACCTCTCGTCCTCTCCTTCCCTCAACCCTTCTCGTCTGTGCCTGCGAATCTTTTATCCAATCAGCCCCAACATTCTCGAACCCACCTCGCCTCTTTCGAACCACACCTCTCTCTCTCTCTCTTTTCCCTCTCCTCTCCTCTCCTCTCTTCCCTTCTCTCTTTTCGTCTACATAAATGTAGCCTGTCGCCCATCCCCGGCATCTCTCTCCCCAGCATTCGGGCTGTTGCCCCTTCCCTCCCCTTCCCCATCCCCCTTCCCCCATTCCCTTACCTTCCCCGGCTTTGACCCACACATACGTACATACACAATACGCATACACCGACACAACGCCGCACCGACCATTTCGGCTCACCTACGGTACATATCAGCAAACACCCATCCACATCCACACTCACACTCACAGCCAGACAACTGCCAGACACTGCCACAATGCATCAGCAAGCTCGACATCCCCCTCGCGGGGCGTCTCCCGCTTCCTCTCCCCAGACCAATCCCTCGCGCACAAACAACTCGAGAGACACACTCGCCGGCCGCCCACGACCCGACGCTTCCAGACCTCCTCCACCAGGCCCGTCAATAGACATTGGCGGCGGTCTGACTGTCTCCTCGCCACGATCGTCGTCTGCCTCGCCCACTATTGGCGGACCAACACGGGATTCTGTCAAGAAGCTCGACCAGATCATACAGGTAGCAACCTCTTACTGACGAGGGAAAATGGGTATCTTGCTGACATGTCTCTCCAGAATTTCTTTCTCAAGGCTGCCGTCCTCATTATCCAAGCACGCATACCCGTCACGCCATCGGGAGGGAGCCGGGGTAGGAAAGTCAACAAATGGGTAGGTTTTGATTTCTTTTTTTTGCCTCTTGCCTTTTTTCTTATTCTCCCTGTTGCTTGCTCTCCCCAGAGTCGCAGTCGCTTGGTAGACCTGAACTAACAGTGGCTCCTTGGTAGTTTCAAATCGAAACCGACGACATTGACAACTACAAAGACGAGCTTCGCACCTGGAAGCACTGCGGTAGCTTCGACTCCCACCGCGAACCCTTGGTCATCGAGACCTACATCGACGCCTCCCGCCTTTCCCCTGGTCAGACCCTCGTTGTCCTCGACGAAAACGGCAAGCGCTGGGATGCTCTCGAAGCCCTTAACTCCCCCGACCCCTCCAACAGCGGCACCGCCAGCAGCAGCAGCAGCGGCGGCGGCGGCCCTTCTGCTCGCGACAAGAACAAGATCCGCAAACGGTCGACCGAGATCATTCTCGAGCGCTGGAAGGTGGAACTGCAGTCCATTCCCAACTTGTTAGGCGGTGGCGCTGGAGATGGAACCACCACTGGCACAGCAGCGGCGGCAGTGACGGGCTTGCCAGCCGTGTCATCCACCAGCTCTTCCATTACGCTGGCCGATGACATGGAAGACTTTGGTCCCATCTTGCCCACGATATACAAGAGAAGCATCGTCTTCTTCCGCTCTCTCTTCGTCACTACCCACGTCCTGCCCACTTTCCGCTTATCTCGGCAGGCTTCCACCAAGGGCGTCCACCCTGCGCTGGCCGTGCGATGCCGCGTCCTCACCGGCGCCGACGCTGATGCGCGCATCAATGCCACGGGCTTTGACAATCTGCGCCAGGCCCTCTTTCACGACGGTGCCCGCGACCCTGTCACGGACTACATGTTTGGTGACCTCGAGGTCCCTGTTGGTCGCTTCTCTGCCTCTGTCACCTACCGCAATGACTGCAGCTTCCGCATCGATGACGCCGAGTCTGTGCTCAGCTCGCGCTTCATGGGCCTCGACGAGAACTATTTCCGGCCTTCCATTCCTGCCCAGCGACCCGACTACTACATTCCCCCAGACACGCATCGGCGGCACCATAGTCAACACGGCCAGACCCAGACCACCCTGCAGCAGCAGCAGCAGCAGCAGATGCACCTGCAGCAACAGCTACAGCTACAGCTGCAAAACCACCCGCATGCCGACTACTCCCGCCGCGACGCCGATGTGGGCTCGTTGCCGTCCCGGCACACCCACCAGCATTACCATCAACATGGCCGCAACACGTCTGAACAGTCCTACCGCCCCCAGCCCCAGCAGACCTATGGCAGCTTGAACACTTTCCACGGTGCCGGCGCTCTGGGAACAAGCCCTCTCACCGCCCTCAAGTCGGTCCGGCCCATCGGTTCAGAGTCCAGCTCGCCTACAGACTCCATCCGCCCGTCGAGCCTCGAGCAGTCCCCCCGCATGGAACCGCCACACTCACTGCCAATCACGGGTGGCCCGTATGCCCCGTCATCCTCCGCTGGCACATCTGCTTCTGCGCGACCCCTCGCCTTCCGCAACCTAGAGGGCACCGGTGGTACAGGCGGCTCTGTCCGTCGTACTTCCATCTCATTCCAGCCTTTCAAGGCTGGCTCGCTCTCGGGGTCGCCGCGCACTACGAGCATCAACACCCAGGAAGACTTGTCTGCTGCTGCTGCTGCTGCTGCCACCGGCGTGCCCTCGTCACCACTCTCTGGTTCACGTCCATCGTCCGGCCTCGTCGCCCTGGCCCAAGCCCGTAATCGCAACTCGCTGACGGCAGGCATGGCCGCCTCGCTGCGTGGAGCGCCACAGGCGTCAACGTCGGTAGGCAGCACGTCTGGCGCTACTGCCATGGCTATCGCCGCCGCTGCTGCCGGAGCTACCGGGACCATTGAGCCAAGCCAGAGTCCATCCCCTCGCCCTGGCGGTGGCAGCCGGTACAGCAGCAGCTTCACCCATCGCCGGGGTCGCTCTTCATTCGGTGGCACTAGCCGTGCTGATGATGACCAGGGAAGCAGCGGTAAACAGAGCTTGGCTTCGTCCATGGCCCAACCTGGATCAGGATTGTTAGCCGAGGCCGCTGGTCTCCTTGGTGGTCTCGGGGGTACAAGCTCTGGTTCCTTCCAAGCTGACGACGACAACATTTCCGAGTTTCTAAAAGCGCTCGAGAGCAAGAAAACGCTACAGAGTTTTGAAACCAGCGCTAGCAGCAGTCGACGCAATATTGGTGGAAGCATATCCAACATTGCAGCACGCCGTGCCGTGGCTCAGCTCTCGCATTACCAGATGATGCGCGAGTCCAACATTGCCCTGACCGACTCCATGAGTCTCTCTATGCAGATTCCCACAAGCGGTGTGTCTGGTGCCTCTGGAACCACTTCAGTCTCAGGTGCCTCGGCTGCATCTGGGCCGTCCATGTCTGTCTCCATGTCGCCTATCAAACCGCAGTCTCCCCACACGCCGCATACGCCACATATGCCGGCAGTGCCGTCGCGCCTGAGCGAGAATGCCGTCATCGACTATCATCGAAGCGTTGGCCAATCTGCAGGTCAAGGGTCAAGCAGAAATCGCAGTGAGACTGGCGGCGCCGAGCGCTCTGGTATTCCTAGCATGGCTGAGGCAGATGAAACAGACGAAGGAAATAGGACAAAAGGCACCCGTCCTGTTGTGTCTGGAGGCCGAGGCGGTCCGGTGATTTCATCATCGCATTCCAATGCCGGACAATCCGGAAGCAGAGGCGTCACTGCCATTGACATCCCACTGTCACCACGTCTGCGGCACCACCACCAAGAGCAGCATGAGCAGCATGCGTCTAGCCGTCGCTCCAGCTCGGCCGCCCAGAAGAGAAATACGGCCGCAACAGAGACCGACAATGATGTGGACGAACTGGCCGTATTTGGCGCCCATCAGCAGCAGTACAGCCTCAGTTTGGGAGCCGGCCGCACAACTGCCCCTACAAGCAAGTATAGCGGCATTTCCTCTCTGGCAGCCGCTGCCGCCGAGCCCCCCTCTCTCAGTGCACTATTCCGCATGCGTAGTGCAGATGCGACAGCATCTGGAGCTGGGGCAAGTTCAGCAAATGCGACAAGTGGCGAAGGGTCTTCGGCTGTTCCGAGTCCCACTTCTCGGACTTCTGGTTCGCAGGCCATGGGGTCTATCGCCACTGCTCTTCGGTCAACAGCCCATGGCTCTACTTCTATTGTGAGCCAGGTCGCTTCAACCGGAACGTCTCCCCGCCGGCGGTACATGAGCCGGCAACAACAGCAATTGTTACAGGAGGATGACCACCGCAAAGAAGGAACGGCCAGTATCAATGCTAGCATCAGTGGTACCGGTGGCGGTAGCGGCAGCGGTAGTGCGCTCAGCGAACGGCCATCGCCACGGCCGGCATTGTCATCGTCGTCTCGTGCTAGCATCTCTGGCTCGTATCTGGGACGGTATGGAGCGCGACGGAGAAGTGGAAGCAGCGGGACACCGGGCACTGGTGTCAGCGGTGCCGACGGAGAAGCTGACGACGAGCCTCTCGTGTTTGACTTGTTTGAAATAAACAACCGGCGCAGTCTAGAAGAGACTAGAGCCACAGGTGGAAACGCCAGCGGTAATGCTCGCTGTGTCAACAGTGGCCATGACCATCATGTATGGCAGAGTTAAACTCTGTTTCCATGGGTTGCTATTCGAAATTTGCGCCAGAATCTGACCGAATTTTTTTTTCATCCTACGTTTCTCTTTTACGTTTTGCGATGTATATTTCGCACCTCCCCTCTCCCATGTGGCCCTTTTTTTAACCTTTCTTCCCCTCCTTTTTCATACCCTTCTTTTCACTCCTTTTATTTTTATTTCATTTTTCCTTTCGTCGTGGGCGTTCTCTTGTCGTTTACTTAAATATAGATTGGTACAATGTTTCATAACAGCGAAAGGTATGTTCTCCGGGAGGACAATGACGACGGTCGAGGACACACTGGGATAAGGGCGGGCTATATATGGAGAATGACTATGAGACGCGGCGTTTATTTTTTGTCATTTTTCATTTCTGCTTGTGTTGTTACCATTTCTCTTTTCATCTTTGCTGTACTTTCTGTACTTTTTGTACTTTCTCTACTTTCTTGTGGTTTTTTGCTCTGTTCTCCTGATCTTGTCTCTGATGCTCTCTTTTTTTATTGGTCCTTTGCCTCGTTGCTTCTCTGTTTTCCCTGTCTGGTCTTTGATTTCTGTCCTTGTTTCATCTTGGGTATACGGGGGATAAGGGAATCCGGGCAGTCAGTTGGAGCCTCTTTTTTATTTTTCAGCAGTTTGGCATCTTGGGGTCTGCGGAGAAGCTGCAAGATAGGTCAGAGGTGTGCAGCCCAATGGCATCCACGTCGGTAGTCGTGTATACTCTCTCCAGTACGGTTCAATAAACAAGTAAATATGCTAGAGAGCCCTGAACACGGAGTGAGAGCCCTATCGTCCCTATAGCGAACGTCAGTGTCACGTGAAGCGGCACATACTTAATGCGTCCCCGGGCAGCTGGCAAGAGCTGTGAGTCTCCTGATTGGCCCTCGTTGCTCTTTGCCTTGCATGCGCGGCGCGACTTTCTGTAAATTTTGTTGGATTAATACTACGGAGTAATACGTATGAAGTAGACCGGGTTGCCGCCATGACTGCGGAACCGTTTTTCTGCCCTTGTCTGATTCTTTGCCCTCACACTCACCCTGGCTCTGTCCTTTTTGTGTCCCAACTGCAAAACGCCTCCCCATCGCCCACGACAAGCTCCATACCTGCGTGTACCTTGCACTATCATTAAGAAGGAGATCTTGGTGGGTCTCCCTTCTTCTACTTTACTCTGTACATTTCATTTTTTTTTTCCCTCTTTTGTCTTCCATCGTGTCGCACGCGTGAGGCAGAACCACATCCCTCTCTCTGTCGCCCCTCTCCAACCACTGACATCCAGGAAGGTATAGAACTCCGTATACAGCCTTTTCTAGACGAAACTCGACGCGTGGAACAGCGTCCTCTCGAGGGAAACCGAGCAAGACGAGAGAAGTCCCTGCAAGCGCGCTCTGATCGACGCGTAAAGACGTATATCGGCGCGTTCTTTTTCTTCCTTTTTTTTCTTTCCTCTTTTTTTTTCATCCCTTTTTTTTCATCCACGCACCTCTTTTCCTGTCACCACCATGGCTCCGCGCGTGGCCGATGGCAACGAGAGTGACGCGTCCATGCCGGATGCACCAGCTGCTCGTCCTCACGAGGTAAGATGCCACTGTTGAGCAACGATGGGCAGAGACGGGCAGAGACGGACAGAGACGGACAGAGACGGACCCAGAGAGACAGCACAGGACTGACAGCCGAGGAACAGGAGATGGACGAGACGCCCGACTACAGCGACTCTGACACGAACCCCAACACAACGGCCAGCAGCGTGGCTGGCGATATTGCCACGGACGGCCGGAAACGGCGCAGCGAGGCCACACAGTTGCGAAAGAGCGTTTTTGGTCGGAAACACGACCGCCTGGGCGAGTCCAAGGTAGGCCCTCTCTTTTGTTTTATTTTTATTTTTATTTTTTTTGCTTTTTTATTACTCTTGCTGTCTACATCCATGGTCTAACTCTCATCAGGAAGATGACACCATCCGCCGATTTCGGTACCTGCTAGGGCTGACCGACCTGTTCCGCCACTTTATCGAAACAAATCCCAACCCCAAGGTCCGAGAAGTCGTCGAGGAGATTGACCGGCAGAATGCGGCTGCCGCCAAGGGGTCCAAGTCGACGCGTCAGGGCGGTGCCGTGAGTGGCCGCAAGCGCCGCACCGAAGCCGAGGAGGACGCCGAGCTGCTCAAGGACGAAAAGCACGGCGGCTCCGCCGAGACTCAGTTCCGCGAATCACCCACCTTCATCCAGGGGACCATGCGTGACTACCAGGTCGCCGGCCTCAACTGGCTCATCTCGCTGCACGAGAACGGCATCTCTGGCATTCTCGCCGACGAAATGGGCCTCGGCAAAACGCTACAGACCATTTCCTTTCTCGGCTACCTGCGCCACATCATGGGCATCACCGGGCCCCATCTCGTCATTGTGCCCAAGTCCACCCTCGACAACTGGAAACGCGAGTTTGCTCGCTGGACGCCCGAGGTGCGCGTCATTGTGCTGCAGGGTGCCAAGGAGGAACGCCAGACGTTGCTGGCCGAGCAGGTGGTCGATGAGAAATTCGACGTGTGCATCACGAGCTACGAGATGATTCTGCGCGAGAAATCGCACCTCAAGAAGTTTGCCTGGGAGTACATTATCATTGACGAAGCCCACCGCATCAAGAACGAAGAGTCGTCCCTGGCCCAGGTGATCCGCCTGTTCAACTCGCGCAACCGGCTGCTGATCACGGGTACGCCGCTGCAGAACAACCTGCACGAACTGTGGGCGCTGCTCAACTTTCTGCTGCCCGACGTCTTTGGCGATGCGGAGGCCTTCGACCAGTGGTTCTCCGGCCAGGACCGGGACCAGGACACGGTCGTACAGCAGCTGCATCGCGTGCTGCGGCCGTTCTTGCTGCGCCGTGTCAAGAGCGACGTAGAGAAGAGCCTGCTGCCCAAGAAGGAGGTCAACGTGTACGTGGGCATGTCCGACATGCAGGTGAAATGGTACCAGAAGATTCTGGAGAAGGACATTGACGCGGTCAACGGTGCGGGCGGCAAGCGCGAGTCCAAGACGCGGCTGCTCAACATTGTGATGCAGCTACGCAAGTGCTGCAACCACCCGTACCTGTTTGAGGGCGCCGAGCCCGGCCCGCCCTACACGACGGACGAGCACCTCGTCTACAACGCCGGCAAGATGGCCGTGCTGGACCGGCTGCTCAAGCGCATGCAGGCCCAGGGCAGCCGTGTGCTGATCTTCTCGCAGATGAGCCGGCTGCTGGACATTTTGGAGGACTACTGCGTGTTCCGCGACTACCAGTACTGCCGCATCGACGGCAGCACGGCGCACGAGGACCGGATTGCCGCGATCGACGAGTACAACAAGCCCGGGTCCGAAAAATTTGTGTTTCTGCTGACGACGCGCGCCGGCGGTCTGGGCATCAACCTGACGACGGCCGACATTGTCGTGCTCTACGACAGCGACTGGAACCCGCAAGCCGATCTGCAGGCGATGGACCGGGCGCACCGTATCGGACAGACGAAGCAAGTGGTCGTGTACCGGTTTGTGACGGACAATGCCATCGAGGAAAAGGTGCTGGAGCGGGCGGCCCAGAAGCTGCGTCTCGACCAGCTCGTCATTCAGCAGGGACGGGCCCAGATGGCGGCCAAGGCGGCCGCCAACAAGGACGAGCTGCTGTCCATGATCCAGCACGGCGCCGAAGCCGTATTCAACACCAAGGGCGGCACGATGGCCGGGCGCGGGGGCAAGGAGGACGGCGCCGGTGCCAGCGGCAGCGGGACGGGTGGCATGGAGCTGACGGATGACGACATTGACGCGATCCTGGCGAGCGGCGAGTCGCGGACGAAGGCGCTGAATGCGCGGTACGAGAAGCTGGGCATTGACGACCTGCAAAAGTTCACGTCCGAGTCGGCGTACGACTGGAATGGCGAGAACTTTGCGGCCAAGAAGAAGGACATTGGCATGACGTGGATCAACCCGGCGAAGCGCGAGCGCAAGGAGCAGATCTACTCGATCGACAAGTACTACCGGCAGGCGATGTACGGACACGTGGGCCAGCCCAAGGAGCAGAAGCCCAAGGCGCCTCGGGCGCCGAAGCAGATCCCGACCCAGGATTACCAGTTCTACCCCGAGGCCTTGAAGGAGCTGCAGGAGCGGGAGACGTCCTACTACCGCAAGGAAATCGGGTACAAGGTGCCCCTGGGCGACGGAGACGAGGACACGCTGGAGGAGCGAGAGGCGCAGCGGCAGGCGGAGCAGAAGGAGATTGACGATGCGGTGCCGCTGACGGAGGAGGAGCAGGAGGAGAAGCAGCGGCTGTCGCAGATGGGCTTTGGCGACTGGAACCGGCGGGACTACCAGCAGTTCATCAACGGCTCGGCGCGGTTTGGGCGGACGGACTACGAGAGCATTGCGACCGAGGTCGACAGCAAGACGGTGGCGGAGGTGCGGCAGTATGCCAAGGTGTTCTGGCAGCGGTACGAGGAGATCAACGAGCACCACCGGGCAATCAAGACGATTGAGGACGGCGAGGAGAAGCTCCGCAAGATTGAGCACCAGCGCAAGATGCTGCGCAAGAAGATGCAGCAGTGCCGAGTGCCGCTGCAGCAGCTCAAGATCAACTACTCGGTGTCGACGACAAACAAGAAGGTGTACACGGAGGAGGAGGATCGGTTCCTGCTGGTTCAGCTGGACCGGATCGGGATTGACGCGGAGAACATTTACGAGAAGATCCGGGACGAGATCCGGGAGAGCCCGCTCTTCCGGTTCGACTGGTTCTTCCTCAGCCGGACGCCCAGCGAGCTGAGCCGGCGGTGCACGACGCTGCTGACGACGATTGTCAAGGAGTTTGATGACGTCAACACGACCAAGAGCAACGGACACAGCAGCAACCAGAATGGCAACAGCAGCAGCCACGCCAGTAACGGCCATGGCAAGCTGAAGCGGGACGTGCTGGAGGACGACGGCAACGACGAGGATAGCATTCTGGGCATGGCGCCGGCCAAGAAGAAGGCCAAGAACGTCAAGGTGAGCTTTTTTCCCTTTTTTTTTGTCCTCTTTTTTCTTCTCCCTCCTACGCTGCTAACTGGGTAGAACAAAACGCTGGACAATGTCAAGTCGAACGGCAAGGCATCAGCAACGACGTCACGTGCCTCCAGTGTCTCTTCGCAAGGGGGCGGTTCCAAGAGCAAGGCCAAGGGGAAGAAGAAGTGAGGAGTCGGACAAGGACCAAGACGGCGAGGCCGAAGACGAGGACCGGCAGCAGAGGAGGCGGAGGAGGCAGAGGAGCGTTGGAAGGGGCTGAAGGGGCTAGAGTCTGCATGGGCCGTTTTGTTGTATTCCGTCATGTTCTTGTTTCATGTGGCGGCGGTGTGGTGGCCGTAGTTTTATTGGGATGAAGTTTATTTTTGATCTGGTTGATTTTTGAGACAAAAAAAGACGGACGGATCACGATACAGGATGGCGTTTTTCTATTTTTTACCAGGCAATACGAGATAGGGAAGAGAGGGATGCGCGTCTATTTCTGACCACCCATTTGATTTGCCTTGTTCTCTTTTCTTTTTTTTTCTCTCTTTTTTCTTTTTTCTCTTTTTACTATATTTTTTTCTTTTTTCTCTTCTATTTTCTTCAAAAATATAAAAGCATGCATCCTCCACGGCGAGATGGTGTCACAGAGTCTGGCTCTGTTGCCGAAGAGGGGGGGGGGCGGGTAAAAGGGGAAAGAGTAAAAATAACGAATGCCGAGAAACAACGGCGAAGATTAACGTTCTTACGGTGTACGCCGTTTACGTTTGACCCCCCCCCCCCCCCCCCCCTGGCGCGAAAAAGGGCGGAGGGGCCGTGACCCATAGGATTCCTCTTGCGTTTTTTCTTTCCTTTTACTTTTCCTTTTTTATTCGTTTTTGAGAGAATGCAGTGAACATGGCTAGAATGGCAGACACCCGGCGAGTGGGGAGAGGAGAGGAAATGAAGAAGAGAGTAAATGAAAAAGAAAAATCAGACGAGTGAAAAGGAAAAAGAAAAAGGAGAAAACCAGAGCGGCCGGTCATCGATGCATTTTCCTCTGGTGGACACGGCCTGTTGGCACTCCAGGGGAGGGGGGGGGGTGTCGAGAGGGTCCTCGAGAGGGTCCCATGATGGACATCGGCCGAGAACGCAAGTGATCTCGCAGGAAAAAAGGCGCGACCTGTCACGGAGAGTGTAGCATTCTCCGAATCCCGACGATATTTATTCATTTTTCTGTATTTTTTCTGTTCATTTTTCATAATCATCTACTTCTACATTTATTTTCCGTCTTGCGAGACTAACTAAAGAAGGGTCCGGACCGTTGAGGGCCAGCGAGAACACCGTTGAAGATCCTCCAGACCCTCTAGACTCTGGACCCTCTGCTCCGTAGGACCCCTCCCCCCCCCCCTCCCCCTCTTCACTTGAGGGGGGGGCAGACGACAGGGTACGGAGATGCTAAGGGAAAGAGGAAAGGGATGGCCCGTGGATGGGGGTTCGGCGGTGATGGCGGTGGGTGATGTGAAGACGAAACGACGATTTTAGTGCCGTCTGTTGGAGGGTGGTCTCCTGTAGGGTCGCTCATCGCATCGGTCATTGCTCATTGCTCATCACTCATCGCTTGAGAGCATCCATGAGAATGGGCAGAGATTGGGGGATGGGGCCAAGATCCTTTTAGAAAATGAAAGTAATCAGGGAAATCAGAGAAATGAGAGAAATGAGAAGCGAGAGGACATTTGAGGACATGAGAAAGTCGACAGAAAGACAATAGAATCCAGTGCAGCTTTTGCGTGTGGTGCGTCAGTGAGCGCTTAGCTGCGCGCCTCTGAGAGGCTGAGGCTGAGAGGGGTGGACAGTTGACCCGTGCCCGTGAGGGGACCAGAAAGAGCGGGAAAACATTACGAGCAGGAAAATGGAGCGTGCATGCTGTAAGCGCCTACCGTGTAGGAGAAGCGGGAGACTAGGACAGGAAGGAGTATGGAGTGCGAGCCTGGGCAGTGAGGAATCAGCAGCAGCACGGAGTCGTACTACTCGTGTGTACAAATAGGTGTACTGCTACATAGTACAAGCTACAAGGCACTCACAGCGCACACACAGGGGAGTAGTAGGTACAAGAGGCGCTGAAGAGAGGCGCTAAAAATAGAATACGAGAGTGCGTGAGCGCTGCGGAAGCCTTGCAGATGATTACATACGAGTAGTAGAGTGCTCTCAGAGAGCAGTGAGGACACGTAAGGGACACACACTCGTGAGCAACTGCAGCAGGGCATGCTGCAGCTGCCCTCCCTCTCTTCTGGCTGTTAGCGTTCAACTCCGCGCATGCGAGGGCACTAAAATTGGTAAACTCCGCCGGGATATCTCGACTCCGCCTGCCTTCCGGCTGAGGAAATCCTACACGGACTACTGTGGCGCCTAATCAGAGGCCGCTGTACTTACGAGTATACGTACTATGTATGTATTACTGTAGTAGTACAGAGTACGAGTGCTGCAGCCCTTCGCCCCTCCCTCTTCTCTCCCATCGCTTCGCTGCTATCCGATCCCTCCTTCCTCCGCACTCTCTCTATTTGAAGAAATGCACATCTCATCCTTCCAACCAGCTCCTCCCTCCTTGCTCATGTACAGAGTTTTTCGTGGTACTTTCCCCCCTTTTTTTCTATAAACATACTCGTAATCTCTCTGCTCTTCTCGTATGATAACCAGTCAGTTTCTCTCTGCAGTAAGGAGGCATACCAATAGAATCAGACATGATGCCAACAATACAATGAGGCATGAGAGACAAGAGAGACAAGAAAGACAAGAGCGACAAAAGGAGACAACCTGACCACAACTCGCTGGGCGCCTACATCATGCAGGCCTGTAAATTTGGAAACTCGGGTAAGCATTAGAAAAGATTGGGGAGCATTGGGGCATGGGAGAGGCAATGGAAACATGTGAGGCCAGTGCACGCTAGAGAGGCATTAGAGCAGGTCGAAGCACTAGGGCAGCCGGTAGCGGCAGAAGGATGGGAAGGAAGCAGAGCTCTACGGAGTAGGGCGAGAGAAGAGGGAACACTATGATGTACTGCATACTGCAGCAGAGTTCCTCGAGTGTGACGCTGGTGTGCACGATGTCATGGGTTTGACCGACCAGAAAAAGAGGCCGCATCCCTGCTCCATGTGCGTCTGTCGCTCTGCTGGGCTGCTCATTCTGCGTACGACCGTCCTGGAGACCCATTGTCGTCTCAAGTTTAACCTTTTTGAGTTTTTGTGTATTCCTCTTCTTTTTTTCTTTTTTTCTTTTTTTCTTTTCCTTTTTCTTTTTCTATTTTATCCATTTTATATACTCCATATTTCTTTCCTTTTTATCGTCTTCATTTCTCCCGGATCCACGGCTCTCCTCCCCGCTGGCTAGCACTGCTCGATGGGGAAATAAACAGTCAACTTGCTGGGCTCCTGTGAGTACTCTGTACATGTGTACCACACCACTCAACTCGCTACACGCCTTCGTTGTTGTCCCACCTCTCGTCTCTTGCCAGTGTCAAGTCGTCGTACTTGTACACGGGTACAGAGTACGAGCATACTTACGAGTAGTACAAGCATACATGCATACCTTTACAAATCACAAGTCACTAGTCACTATTCACACTATTCACAGAGGCATTCACTCACAGATTCATTCACACCCGATCACAACTAGCCTACTATGTACTGCCTGTCACCTCCCCCCCTGCTATTCCTGCATTCCTTTGCCCCTCCCACACTCACCCGCCCCATTCATGGACCCAGCGAGCTTTCATCCGTCCCTTAACAGACTCGGACTATAGGAGCATGTAACTCCGTATTGTCTCTCTGCACATCTCTGCATAGTATTGTTCTGGACCTGTTGCCTACGCAGTACGGAGTACTCGTACTCCGCGCAGCTCAGTCAGCATAGACTACCATCAGCATAGAAGCATACATGGAGCTGGCATGTCACTGTCATCTGTCATGGCCACTTTTACCCGTTTTCCATTCCTCAACCTACGGGACCGAGTCTCTATAGGCGTTTTGGTGTTAGTGCTCCCACCATCATCCGTAACATGGCATAGTATGCTTCTCTCACCCGTTTTTATCGTCTATTATTCTATTTTCGCTGGTCTTTCTCATTGGCTATGATCAACTCGTATAGTCTCTCATGCAGCTGTCAATGCCAGAGTAGCAGTCTGCTCATCCTTTCTCTTTCCGTAGAAAGTCTTGGATGTCAGAAACGACTGTGATGGCGTGCAGGGAGAGCAGTAGAGGTAGAAGCAGTAGAGGTAGAGACAGTAGAGCTGCAGAGCTGCAGAGGCAGCAGACAGCAAGCAGGAACGCATTCACATACACCTAGCGGTTAGACCGAGAATACGGACACTATACTCAACTTCCGGGACGCTCCTTCCCTCTGTGCTCGCAAAGCTGAGTCCCTGGCTCTTTCCCTTTCTTGCTCCTTCATTTTATTCATCTTTTTTTCATCACTCCTTTCATCTTCTTTTTCTTTTCTTTTTCTTTTTTTTTGCTTCCTCTCTCCTCTCTCCTCTCTCCTCCGCCCTCTCCCTCCCTCTCCTTCCCATCTCGTCCACGTTTCAGCCCTTCCTCCCCGTCTGCAGCCTCCTTGTCATACCTGCATATGTACCTTCTTTCCCCTTGCAGTCTGCATGCTTCTATCTTATTCCGATCTTTCGTGGAAATACAAAGGGAGAGACTATATATTAAGAAATTTCAGAAAAACAACCGGGAACGAGATTATTTATATCTCTCTACGCAACCGGGCTGTGCTGGCAAACAGACAACCTCTCCTTGCATGCTTCTTCATCCGCTCTCACTCCTGCTCTCCCCTCTCCAGCCTCACTCTTTGTCCGCCTCTTTTGTAGTTGTCCAATCTACCCTCTCGGACTGGCCGGTCTCCTTCTCACCTCCCCTCTCTCTCAGCCAGCTTATGCAGCAGAATCGAACCTTGTTTCCCCTCCTCCTTGCTTCTTTCCCTTCCCTATTGGCTGCTCGTATCTCTCAGCTCAGTATCAGCCTCTGGTCTCCTTCTCTGCATCCTCGCTGTCCAGCTTCTTCTCCTTTGCTCTCTTCTTATCCGTACCTATCTCGTCTTCTCATACGGCTTCTTGACCTCGTATTCCCCTTCTCCGCGGTCCACCCCCCCCTCACCCACTCCCCCTTTCGCGTCTATTCTCAGTTCACGGTCCAGTTCCTCAGTGCCCTCTCCACCCCCAACATTGTTTGATGTTTTGGGGGCATTTTTTTTTTCTATTTGTCTACTTGGATTTGTTTCTGTTTCTGTTTTTTTTTTAAGTTTTTTAAGTTTTTTCTCGCATGTTTTAATTTTTTAATTATTTCTTCTGTTCATCCTCCTTCCCCCCCTTGAAATTCCCTCTCTTGTCTGTTTATTTTTACACCCCATTGTCGTATGCCCTTCATCGTCCTCTTTTTTATTTTTGTCTATTCTTTTTGGGCTATACTTCCGCCTTGCTTGACCCACCCTGTCACCGTCTAATACACTCCTACCCACTCGCACAAGCAAACTCACATACACCCACTCATCCTAGGGAGGGGGGGCGCAGCCTTTCTATTTCCATTCTGGGCTTCGTAGCCGTTCTCACCACGTCTATGAACCTTGTCCCACCATGGCAGACTTCAAGACTGACCTCAAGTACATCTTGGAAGATGCGGAAGATGCAGCTGATGCAGCTGATGCGGCCGATACGGCCGATGCCGACCATCACAGTCCACTCTCTCTCTGTCCGTGCCCCCTTTTATTTTTTTTCTTCTATTCACACCCCCTCGTACGGCCTTGGCTTCTTCTTATGGAAGTTTGTTTCTTTTTCATCCATCTCCTCTTTTCTCTCCCCCCCCCCCCCCCCCCTAGCTGTTGCTATCCTCGCCATGACGATCCCGGTCTCTTGCTTCTTCCTCCCCCTCCTGTTCCCACCTGTTCCGCTTCCTCTCTATCTCTCCCTCTTCACATCTGCTTCCACATTCGGCTACCACCTCCGTCCTATCGTTCCCTTGTAACCGCCTGTCTATTTCTGTTTCCAACTTTCATCCGAACCTTGCTTCACGTCTTCCTCGCCTCACTTCTTCTCGCCTCTTCCTCTTCTTTTCTTGTTCATTTCACATTGTCTGACCCTCCATAGGCCTCTGCTTCTTCTTTTCGTCTTTCTCCTTTCGTCTCTCTCTCTCTCTCTCTCTCTCGTACCTCGTCCGTCTACTAATATAAAGAGGGGACCATCCCCCCGTGTCCATCCTTCTCCAGCTCCCCAGCCAGGCATGAACTTGAAAGCTCATAGCTCTCTCAGATACTTGGAGTCACCGCCAGGGCCCTCTCATGCACATCACTATCGCGGAGGCAGCAGCAGCAGCAGCAGCCGCCATAGTGGCTCTCAGAGCAGAGGCCATCGCAATAACAGCAGCGGCTCCATCCGATCCACTAACACGTCTGCCAGCAGCGACAGCTACAGCATCCGGACGCGGCCCAGCTCGGCCTCGGCAGACACCACCTCGGAACGGGACAGCACTGGCTTCTTTGGCACAGTTTCCGCCATGGATCCTACGGGTGGCTATGGCGGCGTCCCGCCCCACTACAGCTATGCCGACGGCAGCAGCTACGGACAGGGAGACGACCGGATCGATGACGGCTCCGGAGTCTCGTCTGTCTCGCATGCCCATGCCCATGCCGGAAGTGCCCTGTTCTCCTACGGCATGGACATGCACGCCGGCACAGATGCCGCATCCCACGCCATGGCTGTGTCCATGGCAGGAGCTGACGGCATGATGGCGTATTCGGCATCTGTCGCTTCGGGAGGGTATGATTCGGGCGGCATGGCAGCCGTGGCTACTTCGGGCTACGGCATGACGAGTCCGGCCATGTATTCTGTGGGCGCCAGTGGCTTGGCTGCCTCTACGTCGGCTGCCACTGCCGCTTCTCTCTTGGCTTCCTCGGCCTCTGGCGTGCCGGCCACGACGGCCACCAGCCTGACGTCGACGACCGCTGCCATGGCCACGGCTGGTGAAGGCCGTCACCATCGCTTAGAGGAAGTTCGCCTGACGCCCGTGACGCGCCGCGTCAGTCGTGCCCTCAAGGGTGTGCCGGTGCACACGTGTGACATGTGCAACCCCCCCAAAGTGTTTACACGAGCGGAGCATCTCCGGTACGTACGAATTCAAACAGGAGATAGAAAAGAGGAGAGAAGAACTGACAAACCATACCATTAGACGACACCAACTGAGTCACCAGACGCCCACCTTCCAGTGCTCGTACCCCAACTGCCACCGGGCGTTCCACCGAGCAGACCTGCTCAACCGCCATGAGCGAAGACAGTGAGTGGCAGCGTAGCAGCGTGCAAGTTCTATATATGCTGACAAATCAGCCGGATGGGAGAGGAGCTGCTTCTCGTCGGCGGGGATGGAGAGTCGGCATTCACCTCCCCGACGGCCGCGTCCACCCGGTATGCTGGTTCGTATGTCCATGAAGGAGGCGGGGAGGATGGCAGCATGGGTGGTTCGCGGAGTCATTTCCATCCTATGCAGCACCACCGTCATGCTTCAGGCTCAGGGACAGAAGGAGAGATGGAAGGCAGTGTATCGGAGGAGCATCAGTACCAGCAATATCAGCAGCACTTTTCATACTCGTTGTCGTCTGCCTCGTTGCCGTCGTCGTCGTTGCTGTATGGAGGGCAGGGTGGCCAGGTGAGTATGTTGGAGGGTGCAGCAGGAGAGTCCATGGACTACCCGTCCTTTCAGGCGCCCACAATGCCGCTGCAGCCGTCGCCAGCCTCGTTTTCGATGCCGATGCCGTCGATGCAGCCACTGCAGCCACAGCAGTCTCTGCAGCCCATGATGTCGATGCAGCCACTGCATGCCCTGCAGTCTCTGCAGCCGTTGCAGACGCTGCCGCCTTATTCCCTGCAACCGCCGCCACCTCTCCAGATGCTGTCGTCTCCACAGACCCCACAGACTCCGCAGTCGTCCCCGCACGCCGGTGAGGGTCACGCTTCGCAGGCCGTAGGGCCGACGACGTCGCCACACGGCTCGGAGTATGTGGATCTGTGGCCCAGTGGCAGTGAGAGCGGCGGCGGTGGAGGAGGCGGCAGTGCGGACAGGGGCAGCCTCCGTGGTCTCAGCCGCAGAGATAGCGCCAGCAGTCTCGTCAGTGCGGGCAGCGCCGGCAGCGTCGGCAGCATGGTGAGCCTCGGCCGGCCTCGCAGCATCGGAAGCCCACAGAGCGGTGGCAGCCCTCGGGGCATCGAGAGCCCTCCTCGCCGCGTCCGCAGTCCCAGCGGCCCGACGCACTCGCGGACGCGATCATCTGCCCACGCAACCCACGGAAGTCATGGAAGACAGGCGACGCTGGGCATCCGCCGGTCACACCGCAACCCCTCGCCCACGGCCGTCTCTCTTGCTCGGTGGCACACCACGCGAGAGCGCCGCCGACACACCCTGAGCGAGCCGTCTAGTCTGTCTAGTCTGTCGGGTCTGTCTGGCCTGTCGGGTCCGTCTAGCCTCTCTAGCCTGTCGGGCCTGCCGCTGCAGCAGTCGCTGGCCCAGGCAGCGACGGCCTCGGCCATCGGATCAGCGTCGGTGCCGACATCCATGCCCATGTCCATGTCGCCGTCCACGCAGATGCCGCTGCCCAACATGCCCGTGCCTCCCCTGCCCACGTCCGTGCCCACGCCGGGGCCTACGTCTGTTCCCATTCAGATGCAGACGCAAATGCAGGCACAAATGCAAATGCAGATGCAGATGCAGATGCAGATGCAGACGCCGATGCCCAATCCGACATCCGCGCCGGCATCTCTGGCCACGTCGGACACGCCCTACTACTACAGCTCAGAGCGGCCGGCCACCGCAGACGCCTCGACTTTTGCCTCTGTCTCTGCTGCCTCTCCTGCCGCTGCCTCTGCCGCTGCCTCTGCCGCCGCGACGGCTGCCGTGACGATGAGCACCTACAGTGAAAACATTGTGTCTACGTTCTACTCGCCGTCCTCCTCGTCTGCGAGCCAAGCGGACCCGCCGAACTCGCCGGCCAAAGGACCGCGCCGCATGTCGAGATAAGTGACGGCCGTCTATGTGACGGCTAATTGTTGTTGTATTTATTTTTCTTTATTTTTCTATATTTTTTCTTATTTTTGTATTCTAGTCTACTGTTCATTTTTGTATATTTTCAGTTTTTCTGTACATGTTTGATCCGTCTATTCGTCTTTTTACTTTGTACATGCTTCTACTTTCTGTCTTTTTCTTTTGTATCTCTGTATTTCTGTATTTTCGTATTTTCTGCTGCTCCAGCCAGCCACTTACACCAGCCGTTGAAATGCATAGCTAGAGGATGCCGCATCAGGCAATTGTTGGCATGAGTCATGCACTTGCCCAGTACATTATACATAGGACATAGTACTACGTATGTATCATAGGGGTTCCACTGCCCCGTTTCTCCCGCAGTAAGTGTGCTGCACGCCAGCGTTGTCGCCTAGATTTTTAAAGTTTCTGCCTGGTGTCCACTAACGAGGAGCAGTTGTCGCGTGCCTGTCTCTGGCACGGAGTACCTGCGCCGGCGTGTCTCTCTGGCGGGTGAGACTGGTACTTTTTTTTTTGCCTCCGCCCATCTGGCTTCTTTGTCCCTGCGAGTAGGTCTTGCTGACGAGATAGCCCTGAGGGTGAAACAGAAACGAGCGGATCCTCATGTAGAGCAGAGATTGAGGAAAGAAAAAAAAGAAAAAAGAAAAAAAACAGGGCGGTGGAAGAAGAGGGTGCACATCTCTTGGAGTTGATCAGAAACACAACATAGTAAAGGGGAATTTTGCCGTCCACTCCACGGGCGATGCTAGCGAGGTACGAGTACACGTACTCGTACAGGCACTGTACCGCATACGGTATACCTATACTTGAGAGGTACGAGTGACACGGAGCATACGTAGTCAGCAACCGTTCGGCGCAGCATAGAAGGAAGAAGAAAAAAAAGAAGCTCGGACCCCTCCTTGGCTATTTTTCCTCTCCCTCTCTTGCGCCATAGCTCGATGAGCTTTCCCCTCTTTTATTGCTCCTCTTTCCTCGTATAGGCATAATAATAGAATTTCCCAGTGATTAACTCGTTCTTGAATCTTACTTTTTTTTTTTTTTTTTTTCCCTCTCACTCGCTTTCTCTCTCACTCAATCACACACATTCTCTCTCTCACTGTCTCTCTCTCTCTCTCCCCTTTCTCCTCTCTCGGGTTTTGACTCGATTGTTCATCTCCATACTATTGGCCACGTTTCGCTCACGTCTCCTCTCTTTTTGGTGATCATCCCATCGGAATCTACAAATTTGCGCCAATCGAAGAGAATTGCGGCTCTCTTTTTTTTTCGCTTCCATTTTCTTTCACCTCTTCTGCACCCCCTTGCACCCCCTTGCTGCCCTTGCTGCCCTTGCTCCCATCCACCATTCGCCATCCGTCGTCTGCTATCCGCCATCCGCTCGACTTCAGCTCGACTTCCGCTCGACTCCCGAGGACCTAGCAAAGGGAAAAAAAAAGACCTGCCAGAACGAAGACGGCACAGCGACGGGAAGGATTTCCCCGTCTCCCTTTTATCTCGATCTCTAAAGGCAGCCATAATCGACTGCCTCTGCTTTCACCTCTTTTTGCCCACCATTGTTCTCGACCTCTGCCATGGCCAGCTTCGTCTTTAAGTGGTACGTGTACTTTTCTGGATTCCCCGACTCTTCAACGGCTCTTGAATTTCTTCCCTTTCCCTAAATCGAGTCAAGGCCTCGTGTCCTGATCTCTGTTGCTCTGCACTGGCGCACGTCCGGACCACATCCGACGCGCAGTCGCCCTCGCACTGGAGAGAGATCCTTGCTAACTCTTTTGCAGGCCAAAGGGTGACGCCAAAGAAGTGTTTGTCACGGGCACCTTTGACAACTGGTCCAAGACGGTCCAGCTCGAAAAGGTGGGCAACGCGTTTGAAAAGTCTGTCCTGCTGCCCGACACGTCGGCCAAGATTCTCTACAAGGTGAGATTCCTTTCTTCTTTCCTCTTTTTGTCCTTGTTTTCTTTTTCCTCTTCTTCTTTTCCCCTTTTCCTTTCCCTTTTCCTCTGCGCTGCCCATTTGCTGCTGCTCCGCCCCCCTATTCCCCTCCCGACCCATCCGACTCGGCCAGTCTAGTGTGCACGTGTCCCAGCTATCTTGCTGGACGTCCCCCTTTCCTCGTTCCTCATTCTTCGTCCCCGATCCCGAACCCCCCCTCCTTTTGACTCCCGTCAGATCATCCATGACGCAAGCAGTCAGCCTTGTCATCCCGCTCTTCTCTCCCCACTCTGCCTTGCAGAAGACTGGAGATGAACAATGAAGAACGCAAAAAGTTGCGTGATGAGTGGAGCTGTGGAGCTGCTGGCATGGAGTCTTTTACGAGCGACGACTCAATCGGAAGAGAGGAGTCGGTGAGAGGGGCACACAATCAGGAGAGATTGGTTCAAGCGGACCCTTTTTTGTGCAGTGTGCAGCAGTGCCAAATGCCCCTCTCCACTGCATTGCCTTGTTCTCTTCTTTCCCTGTTCATAAACGCTTTGCTCACATTATACCGCTGCAGTTTGTCGTCGACGGAGCCTGGGTTGCCGACGACAGCTCGCCCACGGAAAAGGACGAGAAGGGCAACGACAACAATGTCCTGAGCGTCCAAGACCTTGTCCAGTCTGCGCCCGCCTCGGCCGCCGTCATCTCTTCTGCTGCCCCGGCATCCACGACCACCCAATTGGCCAAGGACGTGCCCCTCGAGGCGGCTGCCGGCGCTGCTGCCGGTGTTGCTGCCGGTGCTGCCGCCGTCGCCGCCGCCGTCGAAGGAGCCAAGAGCAGTAAGAACAAGAAGAAGAAGAACAAGAAGAAGAATAAGAAGGCAAAGGAGGCTGCCAACGGCACGGAGGAGTCCAAGGAGGATTCCAAGGACGAGTCGGAGGAAGACGCCAAGGACGAGTCTACCGAGGAGGCCAAGGAGGAGGCCAAGGAAGAGCCCAAGGAACTGAAGGAGGAACCGAAGGAGGAGGCCAAGGAGCCGACCGGGGTCCTGCCGGGCACCTTCCCCGCTACGGCCACATCCTCAACCTCTGCCATTGCCGATTCTGCCATTGCCGACGTCGACAAGGAGACCCAGCTCATCAACCCTCTGCCAGCCGCACCGGGCGCCGTCAACCCCATCAAGCTGGCTCCTGGCGAGAAGATCCCCGACTCTCTCACCGCTGCCGACGCCAACTCCAATGTCAAGCTCGACCCCGAGTCTTATGAGAAGGCCGACACTGTCATTGGTGGCTTTAGCCCCGACCTGGACAAGGAGACCAAGATGATCAACCCTCTGCCGGCTGCACCGGGTGCCGTCAACCCCATCCAGCTGGCTCCTGGCGAGAAGATCCCCGAGTCTCTCACGACAGCCGACGTCAACTCCAATGTGAAGCTTGATGCCGAGTCCTATGAAAAGGCCGACACCATTATCGGTGGCATCACCCCCGACCAGCTGCCGCCGGTCTCCAAAAACATGATCCCCGAGTCGAGCCTGCCCATCACCGGGACCAACGGTGACGCTACCACGCTCAGCTCCGCAGCCCCGATCTCGACAACTGCTGCTCTTGCTGCTGCCGTGCCTCTGGAGAAGAAGGAGGACAGCAAGGACAAGGCTGCTGCGACTCCTGCCGCTCCTACTGTTGCTCCCGAGGAGTCTTCGTCCTCGGACAAGACGGCCATTACGGCCGGTGTTGTAGGCGGCGCGGCGGCTTTGGTTGCCGGTGTTGGCGCCACCGCCGTGGCCACGGCAACGGCTGCCAAGGACAAGGCCATTGAGCAGAGTGCACCGGTGGTTGAGAAGGCGACTGTGGCTGCCAGTGATGCGGCCACGAAGCTGCCCGTGTCCGTGAAGCAGGTCCTGCCTACCGACATCCAGGAGAAGGTGGCTGCTGTCACGGCAACATCTGCAGGCCCCGTTCCCGACGAGGTGCCGGCTGAGGTCCAGAAGTCGATTGCCGAGGCTGGCACGAGCCCCGAGGCGGCTGCCAACAAGGTGGCAGTTGAGGAGAAGAGCGCCGTGGAGGCGGAGCTCCTCTCCAAGACCAAGCCCGTCGAAGAGGCTTCTGCCCCTGCTGTCACGGAGGCTGCTCCTGTTTCGGAGGCTGCTGCTGTGGCAGCTGCCAGCGTGTCCGTGACTAACGGAAAAGACTCTTCCGTTGCTGCTCCTTCTGCACCCGCTGCAGCTGAGGCCACTGCCCCGGCTACATCTGCAGCCACGCCGTCGGAGCTTGCTACGGCTACTCCTGCCTCGGACGCCCCCGCCAAGGCGGACACCATTACCTCGGTGCCGTCGACCGAGAAGAAGAAGAAGAACCGGCTCAGCCGTTTCTTGAGCAAGCTGATTGGCAAGAGCAAGAAATAGTTTGCTTGGCCTTTACAAAGAGGAAAGAGTTTGGAGATGGAGGCACACTGCCATTTGTGACTATCTTGCAGATTGCCAATCCTTGGCTATTTTTGCCCGTTTCGCCCGTTTCGCCCGTTTCACCCTTTTTGCCCTTTTCCAATGGCGTCGACGGTCAACAACAAGAATAAAAGGACTCTAAAAAAAGACTGAAAAAAAAAAGACTGAAAGGGACAGCATTTGTTTTGTTGGTGTCTTCCTCCTTGGTGTTGCATATACCTCGTTTGTCTGTTTTTTTTCTACGTTTTGTTTTTCACTATTCCTTTTCTCCTCTGTTGTCTGGCTTCGATTCAGATCCTCTTGTGTATTCCCCGTTTTTTGTTATTTTATTCTTGATTCCCCGGGGAAACCCAATTTTTTTTACATATTTTTTCAAGTTTTCCTTTTCTTCCTCTTTTCATTTTGGAATTCTTAATGTATGGTATCTTAACAGAAGATTGGACGAAGATTTGGTCGGATCTGGTAATCGGTAATGGAAGGCCTCTTTTCTTCAAACACTTTTTCAAAGGACAAGCACGAGGGCATGTGGATAGAGTATGACTATCGACGTGGCCATGAGATGACTAAGGATGAGATGAAATAAAATGATCATGTGACATATCATGTGGTGTGCCCCGCATAAGCTGGTGTGACTAACGTGCTATGTCTGGGCTCTCTCACCAATGGCCACTCTCGTCTGCTGCTTCGAATTCGCCAACTTCTTTCCCCCTTCTCTTCCGACTCTCATTGGATCTCTCTCCCCCCATCCTCCTGCGCAGTCCTGGGGTCGGGCCTACTGCCATTACCAATCTGCTCTCATCCATTGCTTATATACTAGTTTATCAATCTTGCCATTCTCTTTCCTATCGTCACTGCCATTTGGCATATTACCTAATCCAGTCGGAACAGCTCTCTTCTCCTTCTCTTCTTCTCTCCTTCTCTCGATCTCCCCTCATTCCCTCTTCTCTGCTTTCTTCCCCGTCTCTTGGCCACGCATCTTTAGTCTACCCACTAATTCCACGGAGAACCGGGTGATGATGGTCCTGGGGCGGATGGCTGTGGAAGCGCAATAGAATAGGGCCTACAATTCTCACTGCAGACAACGGAAACTGTGGATGACGACGAGCTGCTGACTTTTTTTTACTCGAGACATCTTTTGCCCCATCTGAGCTCTGATCTGAGATCTCGTAGCTCTGCAGCTGGTCTTTCGACTCTCGTCTCTCTGACACTATCCCACTATCCGACGACCTCTCAACAAATCTTCCCTTTTCCTCAGCCCTCGCCCATCATTTTGTCAGAATGAGCATGCCACCACCCAGCCTGGGCAAGTCGCTCTCGTCCACGGCGCCATCGTCGCCATCATCCCACTCGCCTGTGGGGGGAGCAGCCGTCGCGACGGCAGCGGCCGACCATGGCCGACCTCTGGCGGTCTCCTCGGCTGCCATGACCAGCGGCAACGGGGGCAGCAATGGGGGCAGCGCGTTTTCAGCGCCACGGAAAGGCCAGGGGGCGCGCAAGCAGCACCGCAACCAGCGGCGGGCGAACGGGAACAACGGGAACAACGGAAACGGCCGGCGACCCGACGACGACGACGCTCTGGCCGAGGCCCGGGTCCTCCGCAACACGTCCAGCCGCCGCGGCCAGACGTCCATCACGCACCTGCTCAACCTCAGCTACGGGACGCCGCCGGCGGCCTACGACTACCGCCACCGCGGGTCTTCGTCGCTGTCGTCTTCCTACCGCGGCTCCAACCGGCTGGGCGGGGGCCACCACCACCACTCGGCGGCCCTGGACAAGACGCGCTTCGTGCATGCCAACTACCGCTTTGTCGTCTCGCCGACGGGCGACTATACGCGGCAGGTGGCAGATGCGGACGAGCCGCTCGACTGGGCCGACGTGCTGCAGATCCTGGCGTCAACCGAGTCCCAGGCGTCGGCGTGTCCCATCTGCTTGTGTGAGCCCGTGGCGCCGCGCATGGCCCGGTGCGGCCACATCTTCTGTCTCGCCTGCCTGATTCGCTTCATGCATGCCGCCAGCGATGCCGACGATACGGCGGCGGTGGCGGCAGCAGCAGCACGTGTTCGGCCGGTGCCTGGGCATTACGGCAGCCCTGCCAGCACGAACCTCGTAAACGGCACTCGAGCCCGATTGACGCCGGCGGGCGCGGCAGTCTCTTCCACATCGACAGCCGCGGCGGCCTCGACAGAGGCTGCTGCCGCCCCGCCACCAGAGCGCAAGGCGAGGTGGAAAAAGTGCCCCATCTGCGAGGACAGCATCTACCTGGCGGAGGTGCGGCCGGTGCGGTTCTATGCGGGCCAGGAATGTGCGGTGCCGCGGCCGGGCGACGATGTGGTACTGCGGCTGATGAAGCGGCATGCCAACTCGACAGTGGCGTTACCGCGGGAGGGCAGCGGCTCAGAGGCGTATGCAGGAGAGGTGAAAGAGGCAGGAGAAGAGGCAGGAGAAGAGGCGGGAAAAGAGACAGGAAAAGAGACAGACAGCCAGAGAAGCGAGCCGAGTCGACGTCACCGAAAGGAAAAGACGAGAGAGGGCATCCCGTGGCACTTTGCTGCCAACGTGCTCGACTATGCGCGCATCATGAAGGGTACGGGTGACTACATGGTGGAACAGTACGCGAGCGAGCTGGCGGAACTGCAGCGGCAGGAGAAGGAGGACGAGCTGCTCTTCCACGAGGACGGCGAGTGGTCGCAGCGGGCGGCGCGGGCGGTGCGAGCGGCGCAGGAAAAGGCGCAGGCGCTGGGCGGCATGGCGGTCTGGAGCCAGACAGAGACGGCCGTGGCCACCCAGGCGCTACCGTCTCTGCGGCCCGAAGACGACGTCCCGCCTCTTGCGCCGCAGCCCGACTTTTTCTTTTACATGGCACCGCCACACCTCTACCTGTCGCCGCTGGACATCCGCATCCTCAAGACCAAGTACGGCTCGTTTGCCAACCTGCCGTCGACGCTGCTGCCGCGGGTGGAGCACCTGTCGGCGGGTCACGTGGTGGACGATGCGATGCGGCGGCGGGCCAAGTACCTGGGCCACCTGCCGGCGGGCTGCGAGGTGTCGTTTCTGGAGTGCGACTGGACAGACATTGTGCCGGCCGAGACGCTGGCGAGCTTTGCCGACGACATGGAGCGGCGGCGGCGGCGCAACCGGGAAAAGGCAGCGCAGGAGGAGCGGGAGCGGCTGCAGGCGGAGCGGCTGGAGCGGCTGGAGCTGGCGACGGCCCGCAGCGTGCGGCGGGAGAGCGCGGCAGGCCGAGCCCGGCCGATGGGCACGAGTCCCGATGTGCGTGCCCACGATCTCGAGGCCGACCAGTTTGACATGAACGATTTCCTGCCGCTGGGCGAGCATGCGGGGGCGTCCGCGTCGCCGCCGAACCCGCGGCTGGGATTCAGCCAGCTGGCCGACCTGTCGACGAGTCCGGCGGCGGCCCGGGCTGGCGGACGGACGGTCTGGGGCACGCGGGCCGTGGCCTCGACGGAGACAGCTGCCGATGTGGATGTCAGCGTGCACGAGAGCACGGCGGACGACGGCTGGCTGCGCGACGAGGTGCTGCTGGACTCGCTGGACTCGGTAGACGCGGCGGAGTGGTCGGCGGCGCAGATGGCGGCGCAGATGGCGGCTCTGGGTGTGGCCGAGAGGGGCCCTGGCTATAGGGGCGAGAGCGGCGAGAGCGGCGAGAGCGGCGAGAGCAGCAGCAGCAACAGCCATGGCAACAGCCACAGCATCAAAAAGAGCGCGGCAGCTCTGGACAGCCTGGCCTTTGCGGCGGAGACAGGGACACGAAAGAAGAAGAAGAAGCAAAAGATTACGCTGATGAGCACAGGAGGTCGTCGGGGGATCTGACTCTATTTGCGGGTTGTTGGGGATATTTGTCCTTTATAGATGATACGGGAAGACATGGGAGTGGAATAAATTCATGTTTGGACGTCATCATCCTCTTTCTTGTCCGCTTTAGTCTTTTTCTTTTTTTACTTTTTTCACCCATATTATGCAAACTCGAACACAATCACAACGCCATGCCCAGAACGATCAGAAAGGAAAACGTAACAGGAGAGAGAGAGACAAAAGACTAGAAAAAAAGACTAGGCTGCGCGGACGGCTCGCCGCAGGTCGGAAGAGGAGGCGACACGGCTGCTGTCTCCCTTGGCCTTGCGGCCGCGGACAGCGCCGCTGAAGCTCTCGTCGTAGTCGCCGTCCTGGCCATCCTGGCCCTCTTGACCGTCCTGGCCTTCCTGGCCTTCCTGGCCTTCCTGGCCATTCTCTTCATTCTCTTCCGAGTCGTCGTCGCTCGCTGGCCGGGACCGCGAGTCCTGCTGGCGACGGCTCTTTGTCATCTGGTCGTCAGCTTAGTCAGCATAGTATTGGGCAGAAGAAGCCCCCCCAAAGAAAAGAAAAGAAAAAGGACCTACCCAGGAGCGGACGCCGCCAATGAGGCCGAGGGCGTAGCCGGCAACAAAGTCGTTGGTGCTGCCGATGGGCGAGCGGGGCGTGCCGACGGGGGTGCTGCCGCCGGCGAGGCTGGCGGGGGAGGGACTGGGGGGCGAGGCGGGCCGGGGGCGGCGCAGGGAGGGCGCAGGGCTCTGGGGTCGGCTAGAGGGCCAGAACTGGCGCAGCTCGCGGCTGAGCTCCTGGCCGGTGGTGGTCCAGTTGGCGCGGATGTTGTCGCGCAGGTCCTGGACGTGGCGCTTGAGCTCGAGCTCGTTCTTCTTGAGCCAGCTGACGTTGAGTTCCTGGCGGGAGGTGCCGCGCTTGAGCTGGCGGGCAATGTACTTTTCGTAGTCGCGGACGATCTTGGTGATGATGCCGGTGGTGCTGACGCCCTCGGTGCGCTGGGTGACGAGGAACTGGCCGGCGGCCTTGATGGGGGCGTAGATGTCGTCGCCCTCGGCGGCGCCGTAGGGGATGTCGTCGTGGGCGACGTAGTCGATCTCGTGGGCGGCCAGAAAGGCGGGCGTGACGATCCAGGGGCAGTTCTCGACGACCTCGTCGACCCAGCGGCAGTGGCGCAGCGTCTCGGCGCGCTCCTTGCCCGAGAGCACGGTGAGGCCTTTGCGCTTGTGGGTCTCGTCGTCGCCGGTGACGCCGACCATGAGGTAGACGTCGGGAAAGGCTTTCTTGGCCTGCTCGAGCTGGCGCATGTGTCTGGTCTGTCAGGATAGTTGACGACAGAGAGAGAGAAGGAAAAAAAAAAACTCACCCGAGGTGAAAGAGGTCAAAGACGCCGTCGGCATAGACGCGCACGGGCCGGCCGACGGGCGGCGGGTTCGTCTTGTAGCCGCCGGCAGGATCCATGCGCTTGCCAATGGGCGGCGGGGCCATGGACGTCGGGCCCGACGGAGCCGGCTGGTCCTTGCCGTCCTGGTCATCTCTGCCATCCTGGTCGTCCTCGTCTTTGGGATCCGTCTCGCTGCGGTCTCGCCGGCCGCCGCCGGCCGTGCTCGAGCGCTGTCGCTTGCTGGGCGGCAGCTGCTCTGACGGTGGCTGTCGGCGAGCCGCGCCGGCCTCGACCTCGGCCTCGGCGGCCTTGCTCTTGTTCTTCTGGTCGGCCGCGCCGTCCACCGCCTCGGGATGCTCGCTCTGGCCATTGTCGCTGCGCAGCTGCTCACCGGGCGTGCTGGGACGGCTCGACGCGCTGGCACGCTTGCGTTTGCCGCCCGTCGCGGGGGAGGAGGACGAGGGAGAGGCCATGTTGTCGGTCAGAGTCGAAGAAAGATATCAGAGAGCTATCAGAGAGAGCTGAGAAAAGTAAAGAAAGCCAAAAAGAAAAAAAAAAAACGCGTCGGAAAAGAAAATACTAGAAAACAACTGCTGCATAGAAGAGACCTGAAAGGAAAAAAAAGGACAAAAGAAAGAAACAAGTCGGCCCCGTTTCTGCGAGAGTAAAACGACAGCCAGGAGAGAAAGGGATCGAAAGAGAAGTCTCCACGAAATCTCCCCTTTCCCCGAGCGAACAAGTAATTAATTGGGGCCTTTTTCTGTGGTTCTTTTTTTTTTGTGAGGATCGCCCAGTACCTTGTACTTGTATCTTGTACTGTTTGAAGCTTAAATAATGAATGAATTTACTCTGTAGAATGAATAAATTTACTTTTTCAGATGTACTCTCTTCATCTCTTATTACATGCTTCCCGCAAAAAGGGGCAGCTCTACAGGAATCTGACCCGAAAAATGTTGATTCGAGTAGACCACTGGATTCTAGCTGCGTCATCGGCGCCCTCCTTCCGCCACGTACGTATGTGTACCGAGTAGTCTCTCTGTGTACAGCACTCCGTAGTAAAGTACTACTAAAAAGTACCGCCTAGATTTCATCACGTGATCATTCGAGGATTGCAGCCAATATTTTGAATCAGTCAAAAATGACTCTTCTAGAAAAAAAATGTATAAAATAACATGGCCCTTCTCTCTTGGCATGCCTTTTCCCTCATGTTTCATAAATCCGTTTGTACATATACTCATACCAGTGATGCCTCGAAAACGCCGTCCCATCCAAAATCATGAATTCCCTTGTCTTTATCCTCTCCTTCGTCATCTCCCCGTTCTCACGAGGCCGGCGCCGTCGCTGACCGCTGCAGCTGCTGCGGCGGCGGACCCGCGATACGGTGGCGCCCGCACCGGTGCGGGTACTTGGGGTTGCTGAGGTAGCAAAACTGCTTGCTCCCCGCCGGTGCCGGCGACGCAAACTTGTCCCGCACCGTGCAGTACTCGTAGCCCGGCCCCATCCAGTCCTGGATGTGCGTGTGCAGCTCGCACCGCCGCACGCCACACTTGCGGCACAGCGCCTGCCCACGCACGCGCAGCCTCGCCAGGGCCGACCGCAGAGCCTCCGACTCGGCCGAGGACAACGGCGCCTGTTTGTCGACGTCGGCATCCCTGCTGGGACTGGGACTTGAAGGATGGGGACTCGAAAGATCAGGACTCGTAGGGGTCGTAGGCTTTGGCTGTGGTGGGGTGACTAAGCCACGACACGCCAGGTGCCACACCCACTCCATGTCGTTGGGGCCTTTCCGGCGCGTCGACAGCGGCACCGACCCGTGCAGGCGCCGATGGATGGTGTAAAAGTGCTTGTTGGTCAGCCCGAGACAGGTGCTGTCAATGGGATCGAGAAAGTCAAATATGGAAAAGTGTAGCTCGGGCGGCAGGTCGCCCAGCGCGAGATTCGCCGACGGCCGGTGCGTCGGCGGCACCGGCTCGTAGTCCATGACCGAGTAGGACCGTCGCGGCGCGCCCATCTTGGGCCGCGAGGGAAGCTGTCCCGCGCCGGGATGGCGTCCTGGGCCCTCGGCCGGTCTCGTCTCGGCCGCCACCTCTGGCTCTGGCTCGGGTCGCACGGAAAAGGGAACGCCCTCTCTGATGGTAGGCGGGCGCTGAGGCGGCACAGGGGACGAAGAGGAGGCGGACGATGCAGCAGAGGTGGTCGAAGACGGAGCGGGCTCAGACCGGCCGCTGAAAAAGGACGGAGGGGGGGTCGGGTAGACATAGTCGTTGGTGGACTGCGCCCGTCGCGGTGGCCGGACTCCCGCTGCCACCATGTTTCTCTCCCGTGCGAGGATCTCTTGCCGGCCCGCCATGCGCGAGCTGGCAGAGGCGGCGCCGTGTCCGTAGAGGGCCGGGCTGCCGGGCTGGGTCTGGTAGCCCTCGATCATGGTCTGGAAAAGTTGTGGTGGTCTGTGGGAATCGGGGGAGTCGTGGACAAAAAGACTTTTAAGTGCCAAAGCCAAACGTCAAGAGAAAAACACCCGGGGGATTCCTCAATAGCAAGCTCATCGAAAGCTGTCTGCCAATATGCCAGACAGCAGCTGTCATCAGCTGTGATGCAGGATGAAGCAGCTTGAAGTAAGAGAAGAAGAGAAAAGAAAAGAAAAGAGCAAGAGGGCAAAAAGAGGGGAAGCTATCAAACGACCCCAAGACGGATGTTGGGCTCGCGAGCGGAACCGATCGACGGGAAATGGGCCAGCGAGAAACGAGACGAGCGGCAGGATACGACCCAGACTGCAGAAAAAGGTGGTGTCGAGCAGGAGGGGTCGCTGCCGTTGTCCGCAAAAAAAAAGTCAAGAGGGAAATGGTCAAGGGGGGGACGCGTACGAGTACTCCGTAGAAGGAGAGGAGTCGAAAAAAAGGTAAAAGGTCGTATGACGGGTCGATCTTGGCGGAAATGTCCTGATTATCTGCAGATTGCACTTGTTACGAGTGCAGGAGGACCAGAGACAGAAAAGCGAAACAAAAAAAGTTGCTCGGATGCTCCTTTTTCTTTTTCTTTTTTTGCCTTTTTTTTCTCTTTTCTTTTAAATGTCTTCTTACTTTTTTCTTGTTTGAAAATTGTATTTTACCCTTTTGGGCTGGACCTCTTCGCCTAGTTTCTTTCGGGCGTGCCAGAACGTCATAGAAGTGAGGCGCGGCTTTCGACCAAGAGGACGAGAGAAAGAGCGACGTCAGTCTGGTACGAGTTGGGAGCCGTCATGACGCTGCACGGCCCCGCCTTTACACAGTATTCCTGCCAGCTTCCCTGTTTTTTTGCGCGTCTCTGCTGCAGAGCTTGCAGAGGACTTGTCCCAGAGGCCGCTGACTAAGGTTCCGGTTAGCCGTCCATGCGAGCCGATTGGTGAATCCGTCATGACCCGACTTCTGCAGAGTAGCAGAGTCCTGTATATATTCAGATGCTCTTGGTAGTGCGATCTAATCCAAACAAGCCAGACCCAGGTATGAAACAGAACAAAGAAAATAGATCCAGACGACAAAGAACGATAAGCGACGAGGACGATGCAAAACTGAAAGACGAGGAAGCAAAAAGAAAAGAAATAAAAAAAAGAGACGGAAAACAAGAAAAAAAAACAAGAACAAGAACAAAAAATTGTACAAATACAGACCGAGCCATGCAATTCCTATCCCATACAGCCCTGCCAGCCAGCGCCAGCCAGCTTCCTTTGCCGACACAGGCCGCTCACGGCAGCCTCCAACCTCTCCTCCCTCCTCTTCCTTCCCCCCCCTCCCCCTCTATGGGTTGTCATTGTTCGATGCCGACGAGTAGGCGATGCGCAGCACAAAGTTGACCACGACGGCCAGGATCAGGATGATGGCCAAAAAGGTAGGACCGAACCGGTCGTCGAATCCGGCCTGGCCGCGTCGCCGTATCGACTTGGCGCGCCAGTGGTAGGTAAAGAGGGCGTAGAGCATCGTGATGAGGGCGACTCCCGTAAAGAGAAAGGCCGAGATGAAGGCGGGCCGGTCGCCAAAGTTGAGCATGCCAATGGCCAGGGCACCGAGCACGACCGTAAAGTTCATCCATGACAGGAACGTGCGTTCATTGGCGAAGAAGACCTTGGGCTCGACGCGCGTCGGCAGAGCGATGCGCTTGCCTGCTGATGTTAGCAGAGGGAGGAGAGAGGAGAGGGGAGAGAGGAGAAAAGAAGAGACAAAAAATGACGTACCTGGGGCTGTTTGCAGCAGAGGTTGGCTGGACATGTTGGAAGAAGCTCAAATGCGACGAGGGAGATCCAAAAAGACGGAAAAGAGATCGAAACTGGTGACTGGAATCGAAAAAAAAAAGGCAAGATAGAATACAACAAAAAAAATAAAACAAAAAAAATAAAAAGTAGATAAAGAAAAAAGCACGAGACGGTGCCAAGCTGTCTGGTGTTGCGATTATTAGTACAGAGTATATAGCTCGGTCCAAGAGATAAGGGGTTCGTTCGACTGGACTACTCGTCTTCTTCTTTCAAAAATGAGGCCTCTCGACAGAGAGAATAGAAAGAGGGGGGGAGAATGCCCGCCACGATCTTTATAAAAATGGGTTGGCAAATGCCCACTTCCCAGAGGGAGCTCTCTTCGTCTCGGCAAACGAGTCCATACGGTGCTCGTGCTCAGAAAAAAAGTGAAAAAAAATAGGAAAAAAACCCCGTAGCAACAAAGCTTCGCGAAATGACGCACGTGCGCTGTTGATTGGTCGAGAGTTGTTTATGGTCACGTGAGACAAATACGAAAAGCAAAAAAGTACTCGTACGCAAATGAAGCGGAGTGGACGCTCAGGCGCTGGTACGATGGAGCTGTAGACGCTGTACGGGTAGAGACTGCGAGTACAGAGTAGGAACGAGCAGCCGCTCGCAAACAGAGGCCTCACACTCTGCCGTCAAACTACGTAGCCTCGAGCAAGATGTACGAGTAGAGTAGAGCGTACATAGTACATAGTAGTACTCCGTAGTGGCTTGACTCCAGCCTTGTCAGCCGCAGAACGGGAAATCAGGTCTCTTCACCGCCTTTGGCAGTTCCAACACCAAACAGCTTTCGTGTTTCTGGCAACCGCCTTCCTTCCCGCCGATCCTCTTGCATCTGTTTACAGCACCTGCAGCCTTGCTTCGATACTCTATCTGATTGATTCTTCTTTCCGGTCGTCCTTCTCACCATGGCCACCGCCCCCTCCAACAGCGTATGTCTTTTCTGCTTTCTATTTTCTGCTTTCTACTCTCTGTTTACGTCATGCTCTGTTTACTTGCACATCAACAACCAAAGCTAACATCCTGCAGCCAATCAAGCCGACGCGTCTTAAGCAGATCACGGAAGATGTGAGACCAATCCGTCTCCTGACGGCTCGACCAGACCTCAGCCCATGCTAAACAGCTCTCTCCCACAGGCTTGCCAGAGCGCCCTCGGAAGCGCCGAGTTTTACGAGCACGAAAAGACGGAGCAGTGGAACACGACCATTATTGTACGTCGGCCCACCCTTCTCCCATACACACACCTGCATATGCTGACCACCCTCCCCCAGAACTCCATCCTCAAGGCCCTGATTGCCGAGACGCCCGCTGCCAACAGCAGCACCGGCACGCCCGCCTACAAGTTCGCCGTCAACAGCACCATCGTGCAGCACCTCATCCCCACATCCCAGCTGAACAAGTCTCGGGGCACCGGCACCTCGGGAGACGTGGACACGGAGAGCAAGACGGCCGCTGCCGGCACAGGATCGGCCACGGGCACCGACGGCAAGCCGCACGTCGGCCGCCGTGGCATGCACAGCGCCCAGGCTGCCTACTGGAACGAGAAGACGGACGGCATGTGGACATACAAGTTTGACGGCGGCGAGACCAAGGGCCTTGACGTCATTGTCATGGTGCTCTGGGTGGCATATGACCGCTGAGATAGTAGAGGGTCTTTCATGTCTCTGTTGATTTTACTCAATTTACGTTTCATGTTTTCTTGGTTATATAGCATCTTGCATGCGGTAATGCTTGACTGTTCGTACATGGTATCATTGATTCTATTCCCAGCTGCTATGGTTCCTCCATCACCTGTCCAGACATCCACGCCTCGTACTCTTTCTCGACGACATCGTTGCTTGTCTGGCAAGTGATATCTTGTTGTTTTAGCAATTCTGGCAGCGGCACGCGTGAGAGGATGATGGACATGAACATTCTTGTCACCCTTTTCCTCTCGGTCAACTCTCCCACGGCTTCCTGGAAATGCTGCGGTATCGGCTCGAACCCGTCATCCTCATCACTGTTGTCCTCGTCTTCGTCTTCGTCCTTGTCGTCATCCTTGTCCTTGTCGCCGTGACTCTCTCGCCCTCCATCTCGGCCGTTCTTCTTGGGTCGCACGGGTGGAGCATCCATTTCCACACTGTATACCCTGTTGTATTGATACCACGCCAACGACGCATCCTCGGCTGTCCCAGCCCGTTTCTGTTTCTCCGGTTGCCGGGGCGTCTGCTGTCGCTGCTCGCTGCCCGGACCAAAGAAACCACCGCGTATCCGGCGCTTGACGATCTCGGTGATCGATGTGAGCTTGTTGACCGTGTCGGCACGCCCGTGCAGCAAGACAACACCAGGCAGGGTCCTGGCGGCAGTACCGGTGGCCGTAGCAGATGTGGTGGTCTTCGCCGCAGGGTCGGATCCGTGTCCTCCCCCCTCAGTCGCCAGCCTCGAGGCTGGCTTGCCGAGGTGATTCAAGACGGCCGTGATGCGCTTCTCCATCTTGGACGAGGACAAGACGGACAAGACAAGGACATCGCGCTGTGGCTTCATCGCGGCCAGTACGGCTGCGTGCGGCTCCAGCGGCAAGGTTTGCGGCTGGTCTTGCTTTGTCTTTTTCTCGGCCCTCTTCTGCTTGCGGTCCTTTGCCTTGCCTGCTCCTGCTGGCACAGAGTCGGTCGCGTCCAGCCTCGAGATATCCACATCCATGCCCGGCGTCACCGGCACGATGCCGCTCGTCTTCTGCTTCTTGCTGGTGCCCAGCCGGTCTGCTGGCGCTGGCGCTATGCGCTTCTTGCTTGGTGTTTTTGTCGGAGGAGTGGTCTTTTTCGAAGGGGTAGGTTTTGTTGTAGCTGCGGTCGCTGCCGTCGTTGCTGCGGTCGCAGGGGCATTCGGCTTCGTCTTGGCCAGGGTCGCCTGAGCCGCCGGCTTTACCGCCTTGCCGGGCGACGGCTTCCCGGCGCGGTGCTTGCCCGGCATAGCTGGGCGTGTGTAGCTTGGTGAGCTCTCGAAGCTTTCACGTGAGATTAGCGAATGTTGGAAACTTGGCGGTTCGTTCTGCAAATGCGTATGATCGGGTAGCGTTAAGCCTCTTCTCCACAGGGCAGAGTACTCGTAGTCTGTTTGGGCACGGCTCGGTCTTGCTTGGGCTCGCCTGCTCTGGTTTGTGCGGTTCTTCTAGATCTTCGGCAGTTTATTCTTATTCTTATTTTGACTTTTTTTATTATTTTATTTTTCCATCTGGCTTTTTTGCCTTATGTATTGACTCCACTTGTGCGGGTAAGCCAATCAGGAACAGGAATACTCCATTTGTTCACTGGAACTCGTTTTCTAGCCATGCTCTCCTGCAGGTGGTCCGTGCCTCTGCGACTCTGGACGGCTCATCTCTGGTTGGCCTGCAGGCTGCTCGGAAAGAACGGAACCGTTGGGTCGAGATTTCACCATGAGAGAAGATCGTAGATAGGTCGTGGTTGTATTTAGAATGTACTCATATACTTCGTACGAGTACATATACGGATACATTGTACACCTAAGAGAATACTCGTAATCTGCCTACTAGAATGTCTGCGTACTCGTACGTATGCTATAAGAGTACGCATATACGGACATCCTAGTGCTGATGGAAGCGTGGGTTTACTATGTATATACGAGTGCTCATGCGTTATATTGCTACGCCAAGTACGAGTACATTTCATTGGCTTGCATATGTATGTCAACGAATACGTGCGAGTAGTACGACATGTGCCCGAGGCCACCCTCTGTACCCTCTGTGGCACACCCTCTTTTCTTAGCGACACACTCGTAATCGACTCATGGTGTGCTCGTCCGTTTGAGCATGACTCATGACTGATACTACGTATACGCACTCATAGTGGCGCAACATTAAACATCGTGGCGCATGACCAGAGACAAAGACATGCGGGAGGCCCTGCAGGGGTCTTCCTTTATCAGCAGGAACGGGCAGATAGGAGAGGGGTACGGAGTAGTATGCACTTTTGCATCGTATTACGGAGTAGGGGAGTGCTGTTTATGGAGCAACTTGTTTACCACGGCTGAAACTCGCTACGTATAGAGTCTGATTATCCGCAGTATGACGACCATGACGGTTGAACGCAAATGAAAAAGATCTAGAAATTAAAATGAATGTTAACAGTTCTCGTACTCATTAAATTGTTCTCTTGAAATTGCTCATTTGCTGCGCAGAGGACCACAGTGTGAAACCGGTGTTCCAACTGTCCATTTGATCACGTGACTGTATATACTATGTAAGGGGCTGATGGTGCCTTGACGCCGCATCCATACGACGAGTATTCGGCCCATGCTTTGTTGTAGGTTTGGTGAAGATTGGTATTTTCCATGTCGTCAGACGTACGCAGAGGAGACTAAGTCATGATTCCTACGTTAATACGTTAATGTTCAACTCCACAGGAGGATGTGGGGGAAACAGGCGTCTACTGTGTACACGCAGTAGTACAAGCACATGCCGGACTAAGAGTCTCGTCAAAGTCCTTTGCCGTTTTTCTCCCGCTCATACTTTCCTTTCTGCACAACGGAAGCATGGCCCAGAACCCCATCCGACTCGCGACCTGGCAAAAGACGCAGCCGACGCCGAGGCAGGCGTTCTGTCGTGACCCTGCCACCGTTCTGGCCCGGTGGCTGCACAGCAAGAGAACGCCAAACGTCCTCGAACCCCTGCTGCCAGCCGATTCTCTCCGGGTGGTCTGCATATCGGACACGCACAACGCCCAGCCCACTGAGATCCCAGATGGAGATGTCTTGCTCCATGCCGGCGACCTCACCAACGGCGGCTCCTTTGCCGAGCTCCAGTCCCAGCTGACCTGGCTGCAGAGCCTGCCCCATCGCTACAAGGTGGTCATCGGAGGCAATCACGACCTCCTCCTCGATAGCACCTTCACCGAGCGCCACCCGGACCGCATCCCCGACAATTCCTGTGGACAAGGCACCTCGCTCAGCGACTTGGACTGGGGGGACTTGATCTATCTGAATGATCGATCCACCACCTTGACGTTTCCGCCGCCGCCGTCTTCCTCTTCTTCGACACAGGACAGGACGCTGCGCGTCTACGGCGCTCCCTGGACGGAGCAGTGCGGCGTGTTTGCCTTTCAGTACCCGCCTGTCCGCGAGCGTGTGTGGGCTGACCGCGTGCCTGCCGACACGGACATTGTGCTCGTCCACGGACCGCCCAAGGGACACTGCGACGAGGGCGGCAAAGGGTGTCCCCAGCTGCTGCGGGAGGTGCGCAGGGCGCAGCCGGCACTGGTCGTCTTTGGGCACATTCACGAGGGCCACGGCCGCGAGGACATGATTCACAGCAACTTTGAAGCGGCGTACAGCGCCATTGAGCTGGGAGACCGGGGCCTGGTGGGTGTGGTTGTGCTGCTGTGGTGGTTTCTGTGGGACGGCTTGAGCAGCCGAGTAGGGCTGCGGCGCTCCGTGAGAGGCACGCGGCTAGTCAATGCGGCGCTCATGGTTGGTCGCGGGGTAGGAGAAGGGCGTCTTCGAGATCCTGTTGTGGTCCAGTTGTGAGGTCATTAGGGTAATTATATGACGTGGTATAAGCACAGTGCACAGTGCAATTGTTGTCCACACAGTGACCTACTCGTACATGCCTGAGGCGCTAAACAAAAGTCCTGGAATTAGTGCTTGGCTGATTACAGCTTGAGATAAGAGCAGAGCTCATGCGCACTGTTTCACCGTTTCCTGACTCGTATGCAAGCGGCCTTTTCTCAGACCAGCGAGCAGAAGCACACCACGGGACCCTCGGACTCCTATACGGGTGTCAGTGTCTGCATACTCGTACTTGCTCGTATTTTACTCTGTACGAATATTGGCAGGCGGGCTGCGCGTGCACCTGCCTGTCCATGTGAGCACGAATGCGTTTTCGATATCTCTGAGCGAGACAAGACAGCTCCAAAAGCACTGACCACCAGACTGTGTTAGTGTCATTTCCCTTGCCCGTACTTTTCGAGACTGGGTGCTCGTATCCCGCTAAGAGCCAATCCACCCCACCACAAAGCTCCTCCTTAGTGCATATTTGGGACGCCCCGACACCCACCATAAAACGCATCACTCCACCCCCGACAAAAGCTGCCATTCGCTAAAGCCACACCCATCTCCCTTGTTTCCACATCCTGCTGCCGTTCCGTTGGCTGTTTTTGTGCATTCTGTTCCCTCAGTCTCTCTCTCTCTCTTTCGCTCTCTCTCTTTCTTACTCGTGCCCCCACACACACTTTTTGTCCCCATCTTTCTGTCGCCCTGTTTTTGCCTCTGGAGAGTCTCTCGCACTGCGAATTTCGCCTCTACCCTGCAGAGAGGGACATTTGCCTATCGTACGTGTGAGTACTCAGTACTCGTACTTCCGTGCTGCATATGATTACTGCGTACAAGTCCTACGGTCCCGAATCCCTGCTGCGCCATCCTTCCTGTCCATCCTCTTGGCCTGCCTAGCAACTTCCGCCCCCGAAACAGCAAACGCTCGCTGTCGCCCCCTTTTTCCCTTCTCTTGACCCTTTCCCCCCCTTCTCCTCTTCCCAAAATCCGTCGCAAAAAAAATAGAGCGATCACAACAAAATTCCGACCAGAACAACTCTCACAACCACGAAATCTCTCTTGGACGCCCTCCTTTTTTTGATCTCATTCCATCTGACCTTCATTTGCTCCGATCGATTGTTTTTTTTTTTGCCTCTTTCGATCTCTCTCTCCGCTGTACGAGGCTTTTGCTAGTGCTCGTGCCCCTGTCCATTTTGTCCTTTTTTGTCTGTTTCTGTCCTGTCTGTCTTTTTTTTAACTCTTTACCGCCCTCATTTACTTGTCTGATCGACTCTTAAAAAACAAAAACATTGCGTCTCTCGACTCTGGCATTTCCTTCTCTTTTTTGATCTTTTTGTCTTTTTGTCTTTTTGTCTTTTTTGCTCTTGGTCTTTTCTGGTCTTTGGTGTTTTGACTCGTGTGTTCTTTATCCTCCCGCATTCTTTTTGCCCTCACCCGACTGCGCTGCTGCCCAGTCTGGATCTGTCCTCTTTTGCTGTTTTTGCTCTACTGCTCTACTGCTCTACCGCTCTCTACCGCTCTGGTCTGCCCAAGCGCACCCACGAAAGCCAGTGCACCTCTAGTGCAGACCCCTTAAACTTGCCGCTACTTCTCTCTACGGAGAGGAACGAGTACGAAGTACGAGGACTGGACCAGCCGGAATCAGCCCCTTGCAAACCCCGAAAAGGAGCCCCACTCTGTGCTCCCAGACCTCCCTAAATACGAAGCGCGAGTACGTATACGCAGTACCTTGACCTCTGGGGGCGTATTATTAGCTGGCAACTTCCCCTTACGTCAGCCCCTTTCTGGAACCTACCAATCACTAGCTGCTGCCTGATTCACTGGTCTCCACCCCAACCCAACCCGCCAAGTGCAGAGTCACCTCTGTCTCCCTTGGCTCGCTTTCTCTCCTTCCCTCCTGCTCTCCCATCACAATCGTGCCGCGGCGCATTTGTCTCATCATTCGCGGCTGCCTTGCGACTCGGCAAAGCCACACCTGCTCTTTCCCAATCCGCCTCATCCTCTCGCATCGCCCTTTCCGCTTTCCACCACTTTCTCTTTTTGGCTTTTTGACACGAATTCTCGCCTTTTTTTTTTTTTTTACTCTTTTTCCTCTCTTTCCTTTTCTTACTCCTTTTCTCCTTTCTTTCCCTCTTTTTCCCCTTTCCTCTGCCTCTCTTCCGCCTTGCGCCCACTCGACCCGGCGCGTTTCATCAACAACAGGCTTGGTGATGTTTCTTCGCTTCTGGACGTCAGACTGCCAGGCAACCGACGAGAGTGCACAGCCACTCCCAACACAACCGCATCACATGTCTACCGACCCGCTCCACCTTGCCAGCATGTCCGCAACAGCAAGCCAACCACAGCTGTCGCCATCGCAGCCGTCGCACAAACCGCAACAGCTGTCCCAGCCGTCCCAAATGTCCCAGCTGTCCCAGCAATCACAGCTGAAGCGCAAACGGGCAGCCGGCGCCACTCTGCCGCCGTCGCCGACTGCCCTCCACGACACCGTGCTGACGATTGAGCTGCCGGCCAGCAAGCGAAGACGAGAATGCGAGGATGTGTATGACGGCAAGTTTGGCTGCGTCAACGACAACACGGCCTATATCGCGTCGCCGCCGTCGTCGCCGTCAGCTCCTTCGTCCCCGACATCGGCCTCTCTCTCTATGACCGACTCCCAGTCCCACTCCGATTCTGTCTCCTCTCTTCCCCCTTCTGTCTCTACTCCGTCTGTTCCGTCTGCTCCGTCTGCTTCGTCTGCATCCCCTTCCGCTGCCGCTGCCACCCCCTCTGCTATCGAACGCGTCAAGGACATTGTACAGTACCAGTTTGGCTACGAGATCCTCCTCAAGCACAACGAGCTGCGCCTCATCGAACAGGAAATGGCAAAGTGCCAGGTCGCCCTCGAGCAGCTGCGCCGTTGCCACCTCATCCCATACCCGACTGCCTGCCCCACGCCCGAGCAGATGCTGGATATTGCCAGCGGCCGTGGTGCCGCCGTGCGCCCGCGCCCCGGTGCCGCCACGCCAAAGTGGGCTGCTCCGTTTGGCGTCGTCGACGGCCCGTACGCCCGCCACTACGCCAAGTGGCTCATCCCCGACCCCGTATTCGATGGCCCGCTGCCGAACTGGCCCGGCTTGGCTCCCGCCGTGCCTAGCGGTCGGTCCAAGAGCGCCGCCACCGCCGAGGCTCGCGCCATGCGCAACCACCTCCATACCCACTCCCACACGTTCTCCGACGTCGGCCTCACATCTGGCCGGGGACGTCCAACCCGCGGCCTGGCCGGTCAGAAGCTGCATGCCTTGTCGAACGGATACCCCCAGCCTAAGGACAAGGCGGGCCCCTGTGTGCTGCGGCGCGGCGACGGCAAGGTCGTCAAGCTCGTCTGCATCGACTGCCACCGCGAGAACTTTTCGAGCACACAGGGCTTTATCAACCACTGTCGTATTGCCCACAAGCGCGACTTCAAGAGCCACGAAGAGGCTGCCGTGCACTGCGGCCACCCGGTCGACATCGACGTGCCCGTTCCCTCAACCAAGAAGAGCAATGCTGCTGGCGCGCAAGCAGCTCCGGCAGTCAAGCCCACCTCCACTCCTGCCGGTGCTGCCCCTGTTGCTCCTGCTGCTCCTGCCACGGGTGCTGCTGGCGCCACTGCTTTTGTTGCCTCTGTCCATTCGGCCACTGCCACGAGTACCAGCACGCCCGTATCGACGACACTGTTCGGGTCAGGAGCGAGCAGCCTGGCCTCGTCAGCAGCGGCGATTCCCGGTCACGTTTACCCTCTGGCCCGCAAGGACGAAGCCGTCGACTCGCTTCTGCAGCACATAGAAGACACCTTCCAGAAAAGCGTCTCGGTGCCGGCCGGAGCCGCTGCGAAGCCCGAGAACCCAAAGAACCCGAAGAAGGACAAGGACAGTTCCCAGGCGCCCTTTGTCGGCTCAGACAAGACACCCGCCCTGTCGCGGTTCATGCAGGAGCGGAACCTGGGCGGCAATCTGAAGGCGTGCGTCGACGATGCCAAGGAGGTCATGGACCTGGACGACTACGACACGTGGGCACCAGACGCCAGCGAGGACTGTGCCTCCAGCACGGCTCTAGCGGCCGATGCCGAGTCGACGTCGATGTCGGTTCCTGCTGCGCCGACAGCTGCTAAGCGCATGCCGGCGCGCCAGGCCCCGGCTTCGACCAGCACGTGTGCATCGTTTGTGGGTAGCCTGGAGGGTGCCGACGGAGCAGACAGCTCGACGGACCATGCAGCCTTGAGCCGCAGCAGCAGCAAGAGTGTGGTGTCGCAGGTGTCGGACGTGACGTTTGATGGGTCAGCCGTCTGCACGCTCGAGTTTGCCAAGAAGGAGGAGGTCGGCGAAAACGGGGTGACAGAGGCGCGGCTGTTTCTAGACGACGACGAGATGGATGTGGACCTGATCCCGAACACGATCACGAGCAACAACGCACCGTCGCTCGTTAGTGACGACGGAGAGTACGACGACTCGGACGACGGGTCGGCATCAGACACGAGCGACACGGATCTGGAGTCCCTGTCGGATGTGGCCGAGATCAACGTGGCCGAAGATGAGGACCAGACTCACGGCCCGACCCAGCCACTGCACCACCACCGCACCAGCACGGGATCTGCTGCGGCCATGAAGCTGAAGAAGGAGGATGCGAAGCACGTCAGCTTTGTCAACCCGGTGACAGGGTCAGACAATGCGAAGCCGAAGCATCAGCAGCATTAACCTCTTGTCTGTATCCAACATGCTCCAGAGTCCGCAGAATGGCCAGCAGCCCACCCATTCAGATCCATTTATCCCGACCATCAGTGTTTGCCCCGTCACGTTCTCCATATCCTTGCCATCCTTTCTTCTCCTTTTCTTTCTCCATTTCTTCTCTATACTGTTTGACTCTATTATTACCTCGATTTTATCTTTTTAATACGTTCAACGACCCTTTATTTCCCACTACAACCCTTTTATTATACAAGAGAATGTTCATGGTTTAATGATGACGCTTTTTTTTTCGTTTCATCTTCATCTTCCTTTTCATCCGTGTCTCTGTCGACACTTTGGATCAAAACAAGGACAATGACAACGACACCGGCATGAAAAGGGAGGTTTCTATTTTTTTTTATTCTGTTTCTGTTTCTGTTTTACTGGTCGCAAACGCAGGTCGTGGATTCCGAAAGGGTTTCTTTTTTTGGCTACAATCATGGCGGGAGGTTTTGGGTCGTGTTGCTGGTTTGCTCTTATACATTTTTATTTCGTCTTCCCAACGAGAGGAAGAAGAACAGAGGGAAGAAGAGAAGGCTTAAGAGACAGCGCAAGAGAAGGCGCGGGGCAGGGATTGCTGTATGGATATGACAAATTGTAGGAGTAGCTGGGGTCAGACTTTTTTTTTACTCGGTGGCTTTTCGCTGTCCTCGGGTCTTCAAAGGTCCTCGGACAGGAGAGCCATCTTTTTCGGTGTATATATTGAACCTGAACATACTAAAAGAAGCCCAAAAAAAGACGACTTTGCGTTTCTTCACATTGCTTGATTTCCAGTGACTCGTAATGGCTATGCATAGATTGAGAAAGTCCCACACATGTATCAATACCGACAAGGAAAGGGATATAAAGATTAATTAATAAGACTAATACAGTAATGTATACAAAAAATTATATGAAAATAAAAACACGGGTTCCCCAAGAATAGCACTCTTCTCTCGTCTCCCTGTCTGATCCTGTCTCTCTCGAGTGTGTCATGACTGACTGCCCTTACAGGAGAGCAGCGACGGCACCGGCAGCAGCGACGGCCAGGAGACCGCCGGCCTGCAGGGGGCTGGCGCCGCTGTCGGCGGTGGCGGTGGAGCGGGCGGAGGTGGAGGTGGAGGAGCCGCTGGAGGCGGAGGTGGAGGTGGCCGTGGTGGCGGCGTTGGTGGTAGTGGCGGCGGAGGCGGAGCCCGAGGCGGTGGTGGAGGCGGAGGCGGCGGCACCGGAGCTGGTGGCGACGGCCTTGGCCTTGGTGGAGGAGGGGTACTGGCTGGCGTAGCCGCAGTAGATCTGGGCCTGGCCCTCGGCGGAGGCGCGGCGGTCGTCGTTGGGGCAGTTGTTGTAGCAGCTGGGATTGTCAGAGAGGCTCGACCGTCGAGGTAGAGGGACCACGGGACTCCTGAAAAGACTCTTGGAAAGACTTACACGACCATGAGGTTCTGGGCGTTGCACTTGCAGTCCCAGTCGTTGACGCCGCAGGTGCTCATGAGGGAGTTCTCGGTAGCGAGACAGGCCTGGAGGATGTTCTCGGCGGCGCAGGTGGAGGCCGTGGCGGTGGAGGCGGCAGCCAGGAGGAGGGCGGCGACAGAGAAGGACTTCATTTTGAAGGAATGTGGAGGTGAGGAGGAGAGAGAAGCGAGAGAAGCGAGAGAAGAGAAAAGAAGCGAGAGAGAATGAGAAGATGAGAGATGAGAACGAGAGTGGATGATGCGAGACAAGAGAGAGAAGAGGTCCTGGGGAATGTTTGATTCTATATATACACGTGGGACTCTTGGGGGAAAAGTACTACAGCGTGCTGCATAGTATGGGGGGACCCATACAAAGTACACAAAGGGGGGTGTGAATTACACAGGAATAGGAATAGGGGTGTAGCACGGGGAGACGAGGACTTGCTCGCACGGCAGACAACATACGTACGGAGTAATAGTCGTACGCAGGAGAGAATTCAAAGAAAAACATGGCCATCCAATGGCACAGCGAGGAGCGTACGAGCACGGCTCCGTACAACGGGCTCGTAAACAGAAAAACAGATCCGGGGTCAAGCTGAGTCCACAAAGAGGACAGGGGGGGGGGAGGAGAAGTCGAGGCTTCTCCTCTTTGGATCTCGAAAGGGAGCTGAGCAGAGTTCTTTACGTACACAGTACAGCTGGGCTTCCTGGCTTCTCCTCTCCCGACCACATGACCTCGTCCAGACCGAGCTGGACGGTCAATTTTTTCCTCCTTGGCCAGGAAGGGCCGGCCCCTGGCCCTCTAGAGGCTCTTGTCAAAGAGACTGTCAGTGTCAAGAGAGACCAGAGAGTCTAGAGACGTCGATGCGGTCGAGCTCCCCCATCGGCCACCACGACTGCCACCGTCTGCCACTGCCTGCTCCTGGCATGGCTGATCGGCTGCCAATACGAGCTTCCCCTTCCTCGTGCCTCTACAATGTGCCAGCACAGAAAACGAGCACAACAGTTCTCTTAGCGCCGGACAAGAAAAGAGGTATGTTGTGGAGCCTGCAGTCCGAATTTGGCTGCTCTGCACGTGTAACAACCTTGCATGCGTGCGAGCACATCTGTCTCTCTTGTCTTGTCTTTCTTGTCTCTCTTTTGGGCAAATATAAAAAGGACAACACAAGTACGACTGAAAGTACGATAGCATAAATAGAAACATATTCTGTAGTGCACAGTAAAAAGGACTGACTGAACAAGGACCGTCCAAGGAAATAGGACGTACTCGTACTCTCTCGTACACACTCCGTAGTACTCTCGTCGACAAGGGGCTCTTGTGTTCTTGCCCGTTCCACGCCAACTGTCAATAACAAGGGAGATTGATGCCCCCGTAAAATTGAAATGCATGTGTGGGGATAACCTTTTTCAGGTGGACCTTGCAGCTCCGAAACGCTAGACCCGACCGGGCTAGAGCGGCTCTCTTCTCGCTCGCTCGCTGGAGCTGAGTCCACAGCGCCAAATGAAAAGTGGCCTGAGCATGAACGAATACCTACGGAGCTACTCCCTGGACAACTAACTCCCTGGAAACTCTCTGAGCTCCCTACTCCCTGAGCTCCCAAGCCCTCCAAGCTACTATGCACAGCGATCGCTCAATATTGTCATTGTCTCACCTGCCATCTCTCGTCTCTGACGTCTCCGGCTCGCGATGAGATGGCGCCCGACCGCATTCCAGACCATTTTCTTTATTATTCTCTTCTTTCTTTTGACCTTTTGACCCTTTTATATTGAAAGTAGACTAATTACAACAGCGCTGGCTTGTTCAACAGTAAATAAAAGTTGTATACACAAAAATGAAGAAGACAAAAAGAATGTTCAAAAAAGAAGAGTCCAAAAAGCAAAAAAAAAGAAAAAAAAAGAAAAAGCAAAAATTAGACACCGGGCAACAAAGACAAAACTATACGCCTTGCATGCTATGCTTTTCTTTCTTCTCCTCATTCCACTCTCCTGCCCTTGCTTCTGGCTTTTCCATCAATTGCTATAGCAATGTCAGCATGCTTCTCATCAGAGGATACGGGTAATGGAGAGAGAACTCACTAGATCTGGAGCGGTGCCACCTGGTCCACCTGGTACAGCCAGTTGCCGTTGCCCTCCTCCACCAGCAGCCAGTCGTACGGAAACAGCACCAGGTGCCCCTGCACCCGCTGCAGCAGCCCCTCTGCGTCCTCCTTGCTCAGCAAATCGTCTGTCGCGCCCTGGAAGCCCCGCCGGCTGCTCTTAGTCGTGGCCCGTCGTCGCCGCCTCACCGACGTGCTTCCCGTCGTCAGTCCGTTGCCGTTGCCGTTGCCGTTGCTGCCGTTGCTGCCGTTGTTAGTCGTCGCTACGTCTGTCGGCGTCGTAAACGTAGTATGGGCACCCGGCGCCGTATCCGCCGACCCGTTGGCTGCATGTCCCGCGCTGCTGCCCGCCCTGGCCATTGACGGCCCGTCCTTTTCTGGCACCTTGGGCGGCCGGTCTGCCACGGAAAAGACGGCTCGTCTGTCGCTGCTTCTCGGCGGCTTCTCCGTCTGCACGTCCACCGACCCTCGAACGGCCTCGTCTGGCTCGCCATCCGCCCCGCTGGCGGCTGCTGCCATGCCCGTCTTTTCTAGGTCTGCCGTTGCCGTCGCCGTCGCCAATGCGGCTGCGGCTGCCACCGCCTCATCCGGCATCGATGCGCCGCGCTTGCGGTTCTGCATGCTCTCCTCGAACCGCTCGCCGTACAGCTGAAACTCTTGGAACTCGTGCCAGCTCGTCGCTTCCGAGTCGGGCATGCACCGAAAGACGCGCCGGAAGATCCTGGTGTTGTTCTCGGCCACGCGCGCCCACACCTCGTCGTAAAAGGCCGGATCGACCGGGTCTACCATGCAGTCCCGCGTCACGTCGGCCAGCCGCAGGTCCGGCATCAGCGTCGCCACCGACGGATGCGGTGGCTGGGCCGGCACGTGGGCACTGCCCGAGTTCTGTCCCGTGCCAAAGGTGCGCATGCTGTCGGCGTCATTGATCGACGGCGGCTGCGAGTGCGACGAGTGCAGGTCCCGTGAGGCTGCTCGGCCATCGTGGCCCGTCGCGGGAACGGCCAGCAGGTTGCCGGGGTTGCCGGGGTTGCCAGTGTTTCCAGTGTTGCCATTGGAGCCACTGGAACCACGGGGGCCGTTATCTAGAGGCGCGGCCGACACTGAGGCGGTGCCAGAAGAAGAGTCCTTCTCGCTGGCGTTGGCTCCTCCTTCGGCCGCCCCCCCACGGTCGGCAAACGACGCATCGACCAGCACCTCGCGACCGTCGACGACCGTGGAGTCGCGCAGCCGGTCCCAGTTCTGCGTCCGCGCCCGCGCCGTCGACCACTGGTCGGCGCCTTGGCCCTGCACGTCGCGCGTGCGCTCCTGCAGAATACGCGCACCCACCTCTTCGGCGTCCGGGTCGGGGTCGATGTTGCTGTGGCTCGTGAGCTCTTCGAGGTCGACGTCGCGGTTGATGACGCTGCTCGTCTGCCGACGAAGCTCTGGCGGCTCCGACGGGGGTGTCTCGGACAGCAGAGTCTCGGACGGCGGCGTGGGCGGCAATGGCGGCTGCTGCGGCGGCTGCTGCGGATGCTGCGGCTGCTGCTCATCGCCGAGATCGATGCTATCGATCCCCAGACCGCTGGGACCGGGCCCGCCAGAACTGCCTTCGTACATCCGCTGCATGTCCGCCTCAAAGTCCTCCTCGCGCTGCTGGTCCTCCTCCATGATGGCGTCCGTGTCGAGGCCGAGATGCTCGCGCATCAGCCGCAGCCGCAACGTGTGCGCAAACCGGCCGACGCGGTAGGGCTGTCCCGCCATGGTCGACGTCAGCATGTCGCGGTCGCGCACAATGGCGGCCGTCTCCGAGTCGCGGTCGCCGAGCAGCGAGCGCTCGTTGATGTTGGCCGACCCGATGAGGGCGACGCGGTCGTCGACGATGATCGTCTTGGCGTGGATGTAGAGCTGCTCCGTCGTCAGGACCGACTTGTTGTTGATGCGGCCCCACTGGCGCAGGCTGAAGAACTGGATATAGTCTTCCGGCTCGACGCCGGCCGCCCGCAGCCGGCTAAAGATACTGTTCTCGCCGCGGCTGATGCTGCGGTACTGGCACTGCAGGATGAGCCGCACGCTCGTACCCTCCTGGTCGGCCACAGAGCTCTGGAAGCCCGGCATGAGCGGGATGATAATGACGCAGCGCCAGTCCTCGTCGTTGCGGTGCGCCCGCAGGATGCGCTCGACGAGCGCGTCGCCGATGCGGTTGACAATCTTGACGTTGAGCGTCTCGGTGCTCGTGATGAAGAACTGGTTCTCCATGTAGACAAAGTGCTCTGACTCTTCAATCATGCTGATATAGGCCGTCTGGATGCTGCACTCCACGTCGGTGATGCCCAGCGACCATGCCGACGCCGACCGCAGCATCTGCACCTCGCACGTGCCCGTGAGCCCGAGCCCGGCGAGGTCCTCGTCGCGGAAGTCGGGCGGCGGCAGCAGAAACGGCGTCGGCCGCGTCGGCTTGCGGCCGCGGCGCACATAGTTCCAGCGCTGCACAAAGTGGCGCGTCAGGTCACGTGCCGGCTGCCCGACGACCTGCATGCCCACGTCGTGCCAGGGCATCCGCGGCACGCGCGTGCGGTCGTACATCTCCTTGTACGGCTCGCGCAGGCTGAAAAAGTCCTGCACGCGCGGGTTGGAGTAGTCCTTGCCGGGCCACAGCTGGCAGTGGTCGACGTCCCGCGGCTGCGAGTCCTGCTCGAAGCCGGTCGGCTTGTCGTCGATGAGGCTGTGCTGCGGGCTGTCCCAGCGCCCAAAGCAGAGGTCGATGCCGCCGAGAAAGGCGACGTCGTGGTCGACGATGCACAGCTTCTCGTGGTGCGCAAAGAAGAACTGGTTCTTCTTGAACTGGTTCGGGGAGCGCTGCACAAAAATGTTGGGGTGCAGGTTGAGCAGCGAGAACTTTGTGTACTCCGAGTCGATGGGAATGGCCGCCTCCACGTTGCGGTAGACAATCACAAAGATCTTGACGCCCTCGGACGCCTTGCGCTGCAGCAGCCGGTCGAGCCGCCACTTTTGGCTGATGCAGGCCGGCCGCCGCATGTACAGCTCCGGGCTGAGCCACCAGTCGTGGATGTAGATGACGTCCTTGGCCATGGCAATCGCCCGCGACACGTTCCACATGTAGTCGCGCCCGTCCACGAGCCACTGCGCAAAGACGTTTGTCCGCACCGGCGCAAAGCTGTTGAACCGGTGGCGCTGGTGCCAGGCCGTCTGCTTCAGCATGTCCACAATCGACTCCTCAAACTGCCCAATGAGGTGCTGGTTGCGACCCCACAGCTTCACCTTGCGCTCCGATGTCAGCAGCGTCAGCGTGTGGTGCTTGGACATGCTCAGCTCGCTCGTCAGGTCCAGCGCCGTGCTCGTCAACGCGCCCTTGCCCTCTTTGCCCTCTTTGCCCTCTTTGCCCTCTTGGCCCTCCTTGTCCTTGAGCTTCTCCTTTCGCTTCGTCTTCTTGCTGATAATCAAAAACTTGGGGTCCACCAGATAGACGTCGTAAATGTTCATGTTCTCGGGCGACTCTACGCAGACAATGTAGCTCTGCCGCACGAGGAACCACTTGCGGCTGTGCCGCTCAATCACCTTGCCGGGCGTCAGGACACGCCGAAAGTCCAGGCCTTTGGACGACTGGATGTGCAAGAAGCACTCCTTGCCGTGGTAGCTGCCCTCGGCCGCCAGACGCACGCCCAGCGCCGACAGCTCGAGGAACCGACACAGCCGGTTGCTGTCGGCCCTGAACATGAGCCAGTGCACCATCTCGTTGAGGTATTTTTCCAGCACGCGCTGCTGCCGGTCCACGTACTTGCGCCGGAACGCCGCCTCGTCCAGCACCGGCTGCCCATCCACTGTTGCCATTCCTCCTCCACCTCCTGCGCCTGCTGCGCCTGATGTGCCTGCGCCTGCTCCAGTCCCGCTGTCCAGCACGCCAACCACCCCAGACGACCGCCGGCTCATTCCCAAAACAGGCATGCGTGCCTTCTTGCGTCGAGCCCGTCCAGAAGTAGAGCCAGCACCTCCCCCGGCACCTGTGCCCGTGCCCGTGCCAGCTATGCTCGCAGCGCGGCCGCTGACGGTCCCCTCGACGTCTGTGGCCGTGGCCTCGCCTGCCGTCATGTCGCCTGGGCTCTGTAGATCGGGCGAGAGCACATCTCTCTGCTCGCCATCTTCATCCTCGTCTTCATCCTCTCGGTCTTCTCGGTCTTCTCGGTCTTCTCGCTCGGCGCGCCCGTCGTCTCCGGCAGCACCGTCGTCTCCACTGGCGCCGTCGTCCTCGTCGTCAATCTCGACGCCGCGCAGACCGCGCACGTAGGGAAAGGCCGATATGGGGAAGCGGGGCTGCTTGGGCCGCGCGCCGGCCGGCAGGGTGTGCAGGTACTTGTCGTTGCGCAGGGCCAGCTTGTACTTCCAGTGCAGCTCGAGAATCTCGCGGATGGTGCGCTTGATGGTCCACTTCATCCGGCTGGGGCCGCTGCCGTACTCGAGCTCAATGGTAAAGAGCCAGTGCCGCTCGCTGTTGTCGCCGTCCTGCATGGGCGTGCTGTCCTTGATGCGCAGCTTGAGCTGTTCTAGCAGGACGGGAATCCGCTTGTTGCCGTGCTCGTCGCGCTGTATCATGCTGGCCAGCATCAGCACGGCCGGCGCGCCCGCCCGCAGCTCGGCCATGAGCTCGGCCGACTTGAGGTAGTCGAAGCGGTCCTCCCGCTTCTGCCGCAGAAGCTTCCACGTGTTCTTGACTTGCCGCCACTTTTGCGCGCCGTACATGGTCGCCTTCTCACCACCCGCAAAGAAGGGCCGCCGCGGGGTCATGGCGTCGCCGTCCGATATGCCCCCGCCAAAGACGGTCCGACGACGCACGTGACCCAGGGCCGAGCCCATGCCGGCCATGCCGAGGCCGCTGCGTCCGGGCGGGCTGTCGACGCCTTCCTCGTGCTCTGGGCCGGCACCGCGCCCGATCCACGAGCTCCCACGTCGCCAGCCGTGCTGCCGGCTGAGCTGGTCGCGTCCTTCGCCCTCGGAAAGACCGCCGCGTTGGGTCGAGTCCGGCTCGGGCATTGTGGACCGGCGCTGCAAAAGGGCCTGCAGACGGCTGCTGGATGGCAGTGGCGTGCTGGGCTCTGTGGCGATGCCATTGAAGATGCCGATACCGGATCCCAGACCAGACCCGAGACCGCGACCACCAATCTCACCGCTGACGCCGGCCAGACTGCTTGAGGCCGTGTGCGACCGAATCTGGGGCGGGCGGTAGTTAAAGTGCCGCTTCCGCTTCTTCTGCTGCGCGGCTGCGCCCTCGGCCGCCGCTGCCTCGTCGGCCGTCTCTTCGGCATCGGCGTCAATGTCGCTGCCCTCTTCCAGCTGCAGTCGCTGGCGGGTCATGGTGGGCGAGGCTCGCGCAGAGGCGGCAGGGCTGGTGGCTGTTTCAGCTGCCGTGGCGCCACTGCCACTGCCACTGCCACTGACTCCCGGGGGCGATCCTGGCACTTTGGGTGTGGGGAGGCCGCCCTGGACGGCAAGCGCTTTGAGGCGCGACATAAAGGTGCGAGATCGCGAGGGACTGTATGCATCGACGGAGCTCTGTCGCGAATGGGTTGCGTTGGCATAGGGAGCGTCGATGACAATGTCGGGGCGTGAGAACTGCACGCTGCGCCGGCCAGAGTACCCCGGCGTCGTGGGTGGCGAGGCGTCCAAGAGGGGGCCTTGCCCTAGGGGGGGTTCCGAGAACTGAGAGATCTGGGGACTCTGTCTCTGTTGCGTGTTCAGTGGGGTGTTTTGGGTGGTCTGTGGCTGATGGTCTTCGTCACGCAGGCGTGAACCTGGTGAGACGGCAGGCGTCCCAGGGAGAGCAGCTGTTTGTGGCGAATAGGAAAAGTGGGAGAGCAGAGGGTCGGCGGTGTCGTTGCCGGCTGCGCCGGGTGTGATTCTGGAGCCGGTTCCGGACTCGGTGGTGCCGGCCAGAAAAGACGACGGAGCACTCGGGTAGTGCGGATGGCCGCCATTTATGTAGTCTTCTGCTTCCTCGCCAGCTGGTCGCAGAGTCTGGACCGTCTGGACCGTCTGTGCTGTCTGTGTTGTCTGGCCTGTCTGGCCTGTCTGGATGGCAGGCTGGCCATTCGTGGAACCATTCGATTTGCCATGTGAAGCGCCACGAGAGCTGCCATTGGCCGAGCCGTTGGCTGCGCCGTTGGCAGATCCGTTGGCTGGACGGTCGTGCTGGCTGCGAGTCGAGTTGGTTTGGAGCTTTTGTGGGCTGGCGTCGAGAGCTGCTTCAGGAATGGGTGGCAAGTCCTTGTCGAAGAGGGAAGAGGAGGGAGAGGGAAGCACGGCAGCCAGGTGGGCGATGCCGTTGCTCGAGGCCAGTCGGGCGGCATCGTCGGCAGGGGCCATTCTGGACTAGTCTTTTGACTGCAGAAGTTGAGCGTAAAGAAAAAGATGAGAAGGAGAGAAAGTGGGAGTAAAAAAAGAAAAGAGAAGTTGCGGAATAGAACAAAGAAAAGCAAAAAAAGGCGAGACAGAATGCAAAAAAAAAAAGACAACACGCGTCAGAATCCTCCGTGAAGCTGCTGTATGCAAGACTGCATGCCTGTCGCTATGCAGCCACCGGGCTTGGCTCTCTCTCTCTCTCTCTTCTCCCTCTTCTTTCTTTTCTCTCTCCTCTATTCCCTTTCTTTTGTCTCCCTTCCTCCTCTTCTCCGGCTGTCCAATACCGGCTCTTGCTTGCCAGACACCCTCTATTTCCGACGTGGCAGTGCTTGCTGACCCTGTCGTACGATGAGCTCTGCTGTCCTGATCGTTGGTTGGACGAGATCTCTTCTCCAGGTCTCCTATTTCGTCTTTCGTCGCCTGTGCTGCAATGCTTCTTTTGCTGCTGTCGAATCCGCTCCGTTCCGTGTCCTTGCTCTCCAATGTCGCCGAGAAAGAGACAGGATCCGTGTGACGTCGAGAAAGAGTCAATGGCCAGAGACGCATCGATGATGAGATAGGAGAGCAGAGACAAAAGGTCCTAAAAGAAATTCTAGAGACGGGAAGCTAGAAAGGGCAAGCCAGGATGTCACTAGCAGTGGAAAGACTGGAAATTAGCACCAACTAGTTGCTCCATTAGTAGTGATACCAACGGGGGGGAGCTTGCTGAATCGTAGTGCGTTGCAGCGCTGGGGAACTAATGGGCACTAAAAGTACCACAGTATGTACAGTAAAATACTCGTAGAGCTTTCGGACATTACTGCCCTCGCACTCGTACTTGCCTGTTTTAGAATGCAGGTATTAGTACTTACTCACTGTACTTTCCAGCTTGCCCAGTCTGCACAAAACAGGCATCTGATCCAGTGTGCAGATGTTTCGTACAGACGGAGTACGCTGTGGATGCCGTGAAAGAATGATCGACAGATGTGCCGCCAGAACACCGTCTCCTGCCCTGCCTTTTCCTGGCGCAGAAGTCCGGCAGGGAGACTACCCCGTACTCGTAATGCGAAACGGATTAGATAAGATGGAGATCGTAGTCACGTGATGATAACCATAGATTATAGATAACGATAGCGCGGGGTTCTACGCGTTTTCGCACGCGTTCCTGCCATTGAGCCAGACAGCTTTGTTCGGTCTATGCTCTTGTTCTTCTCGGCCCTCTTCTCCGAACCCGACCAGTCTCTCGTTTGATCACGTCATTCTACCTGCATACTTGATATTTATGATTGCGTCTCTTGGGCTTCTTTAGTTTTGCCTGCACTCTGGAGATCCAGCTCGCCCCCTGTCCTGGACTATGCCTAGGTAAGCATGTCTGCCCGTATGTGCCTCTCTCATAGACGACCCAAGCTGACTGTCGCAGAGAAATCATTACCATCCAAGCTGGCCAGTGCGGCAACAGCAGTCCGTACCTACCCCCTCAGTTCCAGTCTTGTCTCTCGTCTGTTTCTTCTTCTTTTTGGCTGACTCTCCCCCCCTCAAAACAGTCGGCAGCCAGTTCTGGCAGCAGCTCTGCCAGGAACACGGCATCAGCCAGGACGGCAACCTCGAAGAGTTTGCCACCGAGGGCGGCGACCGCAAGGACGTCTTCTACTACCAGAGCGACGACACCCGCTACATTCCCCGCGCCATCCTCATCGACCTCGAGCCGCGCGTCATCAACAACATCCAGACGGGCCCCTACAAGAACATTTACAACCCCGAGAACTTTTACATTGGCAAGAACGGCATCGGCGCCGGCAACAACTGGGGCGATGGCTACCAGACGGGCGAGTCAGTCCACGAGGAGATTATGGAGATGATCGACCGCGAGGCCGACAACAGCGACTCCCTCGAGGGCTTCATGCTGCTGCACTCCATCGCCGGCGGCACCGGCTCCGGTCTCGGCTCCTTTCTGCTCGAGCGCCTCAACGACCGCTTCCCCAAAAAGATCATCCAGACCTACTCCGTCTTCCCCGACACCAGCAGCGCCGGCGACGTCGTCGTCCACCCCTACAACAGCATCCTCACCATGCGCCGCCTCGTCCAGAACGCTGACTCCGTCGTCGTCCTCGACAACGGCGCCCTCGCCCACATCGCCGCCGACCGCCTCCACGTCCAGGAACCCTCCTTTCAGCAGACCAACCAGCTCGTCTCCACCGTCATGTCCGCCAGCACCACCACCCTCCGCTATCCCAGCTACATGCACAACGACCTCGTCAGCATCCTCGCCTCCCTCATCCCCACGCCGCGCACCCACTTCCTCATGACCGCCTACACCCCCTTCACTGGCGACCAGGTTGAGCAGGCCAAGACCGTCCGCAAGACCACCGTCCTCGACGTCATGCGCCGCCTCCTCCAGCCGAAAAACCGCATGGTCTCCACCGCCCCCGGCCCGGGCGGCAAGGCCGGCCGCAAGAGCTGCTACATCTCCATCCTCAACGTCATCCAGGGCGAGGTCGACCCCACCGACGTCCACAAGAGCCTCCTGCGCATCCGCGAGCGCCGCCTCGCCACCTTTATTCCTTGGGGGCCCGCCAGCATCCAGGTCGCCCTCACCAAGCGCAGCCCTTATGTGCCCATGAGCCATCGCGTCAGCGGTCTCATGCTCGCCAATCACACGAGCATTGCCACCGTACGTCGTTTTGTGTCCTGCTGTTCTTTCTTTCTCTCCTTCTTACTCTCCTTCTTGCTTTCCTTCTTAGCTCTTCTCTCGCTGACCCTTTCTAGTTATTCAAACGCATCGTCCGCCAGTACGACGGCATGCGCAAGCGCAACGCCTTCCTCGATACGTATAAAAAGACGGCGCCCTTTTCTGATAATCTCAACGAGTTTGACGAGTCCCGAGAAGTCGTCGCTGACCTCATTGCCGAATACGAGGCTGCAGAGGAGGCAGACTATCTCAGCCCACCTGGCGACAAAGGCATGTCGGCCGATGCGTAGAGATGACACGGCAGCACGGAATGAACAAGAATTGTATTTACTTTGTTTGCGTCATGACTTGAAAGGTTGGGGGAAAATGGGGAATCGGCTCTGAATTAAGGATCAGATAGCGTTCATTTTGTAATGCCTGTGTTATTTTTTTTTATTTTTCTACTTATTTTTCTACTCCTTTTCTCTTTTTTTTACTTCTTTTTTTGGGGGGGGGGGGGGGACTAAAGTCGTTGCACAATACCACCAAGTTCACTTCCATCATTCCCTCCATTTGCCAAGTGTTTCCTCCAAGTTTCCCAAGCCCATGCCCATGTCCACTGTTCTCCTCCCGTTCGTCGTGTCTCTCATCTGACTAGGCGTACAGGCAAATGAGGCGTAGAATAAAGGGAAAGAACACGAGGAAACACAGGAACAGATCGCCCTGGATGACGATAAAGACGGTTGCGTAGAGACCAAAGCGGCTCACGGGGTATGCGCTCATGGATATCAAAAGACTAGCGACGGGCATCATGGACATTCCCCATATGAAATCGAATTTGCCTTTTCTCCCCAACGCCCAATCAGCAAATTAATGAACAACCAAAAAAAATAACAATAAGAATAGAATAGTGGCCCGTCCTGATGTGTGCCGAGAGAGACACAAATCAGAAACGCCCACCACCAAATCCAGCCATCGCCCATCGGGAGTTGCGCAAACCTTTCACATTGCCGCTGCCAGGCGGGTTCGTGGCCGGCTGAGGAACTGATGCTATTGTCTCTTCTGGCTCGGGCACAGAACGTTGTTCATGTCCGAGAGCAGCAGCGGCAGCGGCGGCAGTATGAGCTGGAGCTGGGATCGGAGCCGGAGCGGCTGCCTGATTGTCGTCAAGCGTGAGAACCGACTCGGCGCCCACAGTCGGTGACGCAGTCGACAACGAACTAAACAGATCCGACAGAGAATCATTTGCTCCCCTTCGCACCCCATACGGGTGATGCTGCCCCGCCTCATCTACCCGAACGACTCTTGTCGGCGTAGACATTTCCCGGAGAGCCGGCCGCGTCGCTGCCATCTTGTCCTTACTTAGGCCCGGCGACTCCTTGACCCCAAACTCGCCAGTGAAGTAGTTGGCCTCACGCAGCCACGACGGGGGTTGGGCGGAATGGGCCCGAAGACGAAAGAGGTCTCTAGACGAGTACTTGGGTCCGTGGGGTGTTGCTGCGTCTTCTTTCTTACAAAAAGTAAGAAGCCCGACGAGGATCTCCTTGGCACCCCGTGCATCATGCAGGTCTGCAAATGCCCCCTTTGCCGTAGTCTCTCTGTCCTCTGCAGAGATGGCTCTCATAATTTCACTGGCCTTTCTGAAAATGGGCAGCATCTGTTGCACTTTGAGCGCCAATCTCTCCTGGTTGTCCATCGGCTGATTCTCCGCCTGAGCCTCATCCCGATCCGGGTCCCGATCCTGATCCTCAGCCTGAGTCTGAGTGGGCTGTGGTTGAAAGACGTCGTTGCCGCTGGCCGGAGGACTCTGGGTGAGCGAAATGAGATCCATGGCATAGGGCGACATGTGGGCCGAATTGCCCGAATCTCTGAGGCCGGACTGCTTGGCAGGTGAGGGCGGCGACAGATCAACCAGACTCGTCACCAGCCCACCCGTCTGCGTCGCGTCTGTCGCCTCTTCTGCCTTGGGGGGTGTCGTGTCTTTCTGGGCCGGCTCCATTTTCTCTACTGAACCCTGAACTTTGGCCTGTGCCTCGACTTGTTTTTTCTGGGCACCTCCTGCCTTTATTTGTCCAGTCTTTTCCACCAGTGGCTGTGACTTGCTCAATACGCGTGCATGAGTTGGCATTGTGGCGCTTGCTAGGACTGCCAGATCAGACGAAGATGTTGCCAGCTGACGTAGCTGACTGCCATCCTGGGAAGAAATCACCGAGCCGAGAAAGCTGTTTCCTTTTGCGTCTGGGTTACGCCTACGCAGTTCGCGGAGCTTCTTCATGAACAGCGCAATCTCGCCCTGATGCGCGAATACCAGGGACGTCGTCGTGATGGACACCCCGTCCGGTTCCCTGAACTGCGGGCAGAGCTCTTGGGAGTTGGCAATGTAGTTGACCATGTCCAAAATCCGGTACTGGATGTACTTGAAGCCCTCCAGATAGACGATAAAGCACCCGGTATCCATCGGCGACGATGCCAAGAGGTAAGCAACACCATTCCCCTGCGCCAGCCGGTCTGCTACACAGATGAAGGCTTTGTGGAAGCACTGGGCCGGGTCCGGTTCAGGATCAGGCTCGCCAGATGGCGGCAGGATTCGGCGAGGATCCGGCTCCTGAGGGGGAGTGGGCGGCATTGGTTGTCGAACACCTGGGCTGGCAGACGGGGCCCTCGGCATCGGGGACACTGGCTTGACAGCGCGATTTTGCTGTGCTTGATTGGCAAGCCGAAGCGGCCGGGATGGCGGTGGCGGTGGCGGATTCTTGCCCAGGAATGGCTCAGCACGCGGATGAGAAGATAGCGGCTTCATGACAGCGGCCTTGGCGCCTGCAAGAAGTGCTGCAGATGCAGCCCTTTCTGGTAGAACATTGCCCCGACTAGGATAAAGGGTTGGTATGGTTAGCACAGCTCTGGAGAGTACTCTGGAGAGAAGCATACTTTGAAGTTTTGAACTGGAAGCCTGCATGATGCGGATTCTGGACGGGAGGGGGCAGGTTGAACTGGGGCTGGTGGGAAGGAGCCGTCAGCGCACTGTTCATTGCGTGGAGTCTCCCACCGCCGATCCGATTGAGATTCTTTACGGCTTCGGCATCGTCATCATCAAACTCTCCCTTGTCAATAGCAGCTATGATTCCGTCAGAGACGCACGCAGAAACGCAGAAACGCAAAAAAGAAACAGAATCTGAAAAAAACATACCACGCCACTTGCTAGCGATGGCCGTGTTGGGCTTTCTGGGAGGAAGAGACGAGGTATTGTTTTGGGCCTGATGCATTTGAATTGTCTTGGGAAGGATGGATTTGCCGGGGCGTCCATTTTCCAGCTTGAGGTCGTCCACTCTGCTCCCGCCCAGATCACTCTATGCAAGGTCAGTCTCTGATCTCATTTCCAGACGAAATATCGCGCCCAAGGGAGAGAGAGCTTACTCTCATTGCATCCACAATACCACTCATTTCGTCCATTTTGAAGAAAGGGGAATGTCGCACTGGTATTTGTTTGCCTAGATTCTGGATATGCGAAAGAGGGTGTTAGCAAGGTCGGGAGATGTGATGCCAAACAATCCATCGAGGACGTCAGCATATCCATGCCATTCTGAGAATCAACAGTCAACAGCATGGATGCGCGCTCATGTCGCCAGAGACAGCATGCAGTAGAATGGATATTCCAAGTAATACTACTCACAATTCGATTCCCGCATCATCCGTCCACGGGCAGGATGATACGAGACAAAAATAGCTGCGATGGTTAATGATATTCTTGTGATTTTTCTGTGACAAATAGTTGGGATCAAGTGAATTTGTATGTTTTCATTTTTTTGAAAAAGAGACGCGTCGGACCAAAACAGAAACCGCGATGGGACGGAGTTTTAGAATGCGGAAGAAGCTTTGGCGTCGGCGAAAACGGCCATCAACGTGCTATAACGGTGGCGAGAAGGACGATATACTGCTCGCTGCCTTCCGTTTGGGGAAATCTGCTGGGAATAGACAGACATTTACCAGACCTCCGTTTCTTGCAGGAAAAACGTGCTCAAAAAGACAGACGGGGAAGGAGCGAATGACGCTTGCGATGGGACAAACATGGAAGGCGGCGTTTCTTCGCAAAACGGATGTTGCCTCACCAACACTCTACTGTGCGTGAATCCAATCCAGCAGGGGAAAGAAGCGTTGATCGTAGAGGCGACGTTTGATACAAGACACGGCAGCCTGGTGAGAGTGGAATGGCCCTAGATATAACATAGCGTGAAATGAGAATTCAATTTGGTTTGCTCATACCCTATTTTACCGACAATAGAAAAGACACAAAAGGCATCTTGAGTCTGCTGCGCCGAGCTTCCTAGAAAGAGTAGCCGAGAGAGCTGTCCAGGCTGGGAAGAGGAGAGTACAACTTTCATGGCACACAACTGATAAATCATATAAGAACAGAAAGGAACCAGGAGAACAAGGTAGCACAAAAAAAAAGTACGTAAACAACAGTAACCATCATGCAAAGACCGACAGGACGCCTCGGGCTGACTAGTAGTAGTAGAAGTGTTGGTGGTGGTGGTGGTGGTGGTAGTAGGAATCGAAAAACCAAGGAAATGCAAGCAAGCAGAGACAAAAAGCAACATCCAGCTTTTTTATATTCATCCCATCCAATTTTTTCCCCTCTCTTCTGTGCCTCATCCATCTCACCGTCGGATCGGAATCGCCTCACTCTGACCTTGTCCCACCGGCGCTGTCGCCTGTGGCTGCTGGCCGGCAGCCGCTGTCGCTGAAGTCGAGGCAGCGCCGGCAGCCTCCAGCTTCTCCAGGTCCTCGGCGCTCGTCTCGCGGTTCAAAAAGCTGCTCTCCTTGACTGGGCTACCCGCCTGCAGGTGGTAGGGGGCGGCACCGGGCACGCCTAACGCAATGCTCCCCGTGCCGGTGGATCCCGCTGCTCCTGCTGCTGCGCCATTGTGGCTGTGGCCGTTGCCGCCCGCGGACGGTGGAGACGACAGGTGCGGAATCTTTTCGGGGACCGGGTGTTGCGAGCCAACGGTGCCGGTGTCGACGCCGTCGCCCTTGCCGGCTTTGGACATGGCATAGTCGCCGCTGTCAAAGTATTTGCGCTCCTTGAGGTGTTTGGCAAAGTGGTCGGATCGGCTCGGAAGTTTTCCGTAGAGGCGGAACAGCCTCTGCTCCTCGGGGGAGAGGGACTGCAATCCGTTAACACTCGAATCTCAGTCATAAGAGACCAAACACCCTCTTCTTGGACACTTTAACTCACGTTGATGTCCACCTTGTTCTTCTGATGAGGATTCAAAGCCATAGCTATTGTACTGATGTGACGGTTGTGGTGGCTGTGGTGGCTGTGGTAGCTGTGGCAGTTGTGCAATTGTGGTGGTTGTAGATACTGTTGGCACTGTCGCGATCTGCTCGAAGCTGTAGTTCTGCTGTTGGATCTCTCAAATAAGGGAGAGATTGCGGGGATCAAAGATTGTGAGGCTGCTTGGATGACAGTGCCAATATGGCTCGTCTGGGTTGCCGGGCTATACGCGATGGAAATTCAACGGACGCTGTTTTCGTGATGAGCGTGACTCCGTAAAGGGAACTGTCTGTTGTGTTTCGCTTGTCGTGTCTGTTTGGAAAGAGTTCTTGTTCGCCAAGAGGGTGGAGGTGGCGGCAGATACCCCTCCTTGGACCCTGCTTGCATAAAGTCACGTGTGCTTATCGACAGGTGACTTTGGATTGCATGAAACCACTTTACTTAGTAATCGCCTTAGCCAAGAGGAGACAAGCAGGGATCCTTTCATCACACGGGCACACATTTCTCGAGCTTCTGAAAGACCCATGGAGAAGAAGACGACGCATAGAATGCACGTGACTTTTTTGTCTTTTGTCTCTCAACTTTCTCTGGCCTCGTGAAAAGGATAAATGAATTACACGAAGATGAACATGAGCGAGAACCCAACTGAAAGCGAGAGAGCAAACAAACAGGACGGCGATGGTTAGCCTACCGCAAGTATAAGCCGGAACATAATCTTTGTTTACTAGGAGTCTGTACTTTTCGGGCAGTAGGATGCTAATGACTAATAACTGACTAGCATTGCGATCTGTTTCCTGTTCTTGTTTGATATTGATGTCGCTTCATGAACTATACAAATCTATTAATGTCTAGTAAGTGCCGTCCACCTTTTGCTTGGCCAGTCGTTTCCACACATAGTCTCCAGCCTGTACCGGCTCGTAATGTGCCTCCTCGGCCTTGGAGGGTCCAAATGGAAGCGCGGCAATCATGGTATCATAGCTGGGCCCAAAGAAAAATGGTATCGAGTACCTCTCTCGGCCCGTCTTGTTGATGACGCGGTGCAATGTCGACGTGAAAATATCGTTGGACCAGCGTGACATCATGTCGCCAATGTTGACCACAAAGGTCCCCGGAATTGGAGGCGCCTCGATCCATTCCCCCTTTCCATTCAGGATCTGTAGCCCGGCCTCTTGCCCCTGGCACAGAATGGTGAAGCACTCAATGTCCTGGTGGGCGCCGATGCCCAGCGTCGTGAGGTCATCGGGTTCCTGGGGAGGATAGTGGATGATGCGCATCATGGCACCTGGACGGCGGAACATGCTGTCAAAGTAGGTTTCAGGGGCCCCCAGGGCGCTGGCAAACAGCTGGATCAGTCGGCGGCCGAGAGTCAGGACCTCGGCATAGTAGGGCGACACCTCCTGCTTAAAGTTGCTGGGACGGGATGGCCAGTAATTGCCACCTTGCATCTTGTTGTCACCCCAGGCTTTTTTTCGTCAGTCAGGCCATTCTGATTGCCTCATGCTCTCTGCTTGGTAAGACACACCTTTATCAGTGCTCTCGTCCGACTTGATAGGATCCAAGTCGGCCTCATAGCCCCAGTTGAACGACTCATTTAGATCTGGCTTGCGAGTGGTGTCGACAATGGTGTCGCCAGGACCTTCATAGCCCCTCAATAGCTTGTTCTTGCTAAAGTGTGTGTCGTTCTTCTGTTGGAGTGGCAGCGCAAAGAACTCCTTGCCGGCATCAAACACTCGATCAATCACGTCTTGCGGCACGCCGTGGTCCTTAATGTACAGGAACCCCACTGTAGTGCAGGCGTCATACAGCTGCTTGACGAGCTCGTCATGGGGCTGTGCCAGAGAAATGATGGGGATCTCGTTAAAGTCAGCCTTGCGAGACTTTTCAGAGAGCACAGTGCGGGTTTTGCCCGAAAAGGACGTAAAGGTCGTCGGTGCCTCGACGGTGGATGGCATATTGGCAGATCGTGGTGAGCTGTGGATGTTGGCAAGTAGGCGAGTATGTGGACGGGACGAGACTGGATTTGGCAGCCTTGATTTTCCCCGCGTTAAATAATGACTTGTATCATGCAAAACAAGCTTCTGCGGGTTGCGGACATCCCTTATCTGTAAGATCTAAAGCCGTGAGTGGATCGTCGTCACAAGGGGGGGACCCAATAGCCTGGTTCTGTTATCTCTGATACCGATGCCATTACCGTGTTGCTTGATGTGTTCCCTGCCGCCAGGTACTGCGTAGTATTCAAAAATCCGAGACAGATGCAGATAGCCTATCCAGTTGAGACATTCACCCGATTCTAGACCAGACCATGATGCTGGAACACGCCGCCTGCCGCTGCTCTTCACGCATTCCGCCGCTCGGAGTGATGGCAGTCAAATAGGGCAAGCCAAGCTCACCGACAGACCTTGCGTATCTCATACGGTATATTACGACTGGAACAAGAGCGGCGTGAAGAGAGAGAAGCACCTGTCTATTGGGACATTATGGCGGAGGATATGGAATCACAAAAGGGCCCATCCAAGGCGGCCGTCTCTGCGGACAACAAGTCCATCTTGGACGGTCACGACACGTCAGGGTCCTCGCCATCTATTCATGAAGCTCTCGCTACTGAGCACAAGTCTCTCGCCACCGCCGGTGGTATCTTTGGCAAGCTGCTCGCCTGGGAAGCTGCTTTGGACCACAAATTTGGCATCGAAGCCCATGCCATTGAACGCATCCGCCCCGAGACCAAGACGGTCGCCCCGCCCTGGCACCACCAGGCGGCCATGTTCTTGCTGTGGTGTGGTGGCATCCTCAACATTTCCAGTCTGTCAACGGGTATCTTGGGTGCCGAGCTGGGCTTTGACTTTAGTCGGAACGTGGCGATTGTGGTTTTCGGTAACCTGCTAGGAGCAGCTGTGACGGGATGGTGCGCGACTCTCGGACCTGGCACGGGTCTCCGACAGATCTCCATCTCTCGCTACAGCTTTGGCTGGTACCCGTCCAAGCTCGCAGCAGGACTCAACGTCATCACGCAGATTGGCTTCTCGGCGCTGGCCTGCATCACAGCCGGTTCCGCTCTGTCGGCAGTTTCCGACGGCCGCGTCAACAAGGCCCTGGGCATAGTCATTATCGCCGTCGGCAGTTCTGTGGTCAACTTTTGTGGACTCAAGGCCGTGCTTGTCTATGAGCGGCACGCCTGGGCCGTCTTTTTTGTGCTCTTCATGGTCATGTACGGCGAGATGGGGCCGAAGACGGACGTCAAGGCCCCGACTGCCTTGACAGGGCCCGATCTCAGCGGCAATGCCCTCTCGCTGCTGGCCGTCATGTATGGCTTCAGCATCTCGTGGTGCACGCTGGCGGCTGATTATTATGTGCACTACCCCATCAACACGTCACGCACAAAGGTCTTTTTGTTGTGCACGCTCGGCATCACCGTGTCAACGTGCATCGCCATGATCCTCGGCTGCTGTGTCGGGTCTGCCATTCGCGCAGACGACGAGCTGGCGAGCATTTACAGCAACCAGGGCATCGGATTTCTGCTGCAGAAGATGCTTCATCCGCGTGGCTTTGCCAAGTTTGTGCTGGTCATCATGTCCCTGGCCGGCATCGGGCAGAACAGTATCAACCTCTACTCCTGTGCGCTCTCGATCCAGCAGTTTGCACGGCCATTTGCTCGCATCCCCCGGTTCATCTGGTCCATTGCCCTCTTTGGTGTCGTCGTGGGTCTCGCCATTGGTGCAGAGAACTCTCTGAGCACGTATCTGCTGAATTTCTTGTCGCTGCTCGGCTACTGGATGACGTCCTTTTTCGTCCTCATTTTTGTTGAGCACTATGTCTTCCGGAAAGGCTCGCTGGACAACTACGATCTGGAGGGCTGGAACGACCCGAAGCGTCTGCCTATCGGGCTGGCCGGATGCACAGCGTTTCTGGTGGGTGTCATTGGCTGGGTCTTGGGTATGGTACAGACTTGGTTTGTCGGTCCTCTGGGCAAGAAAATTGGTGCAGACGGAGGTGATATTGCCAACGAGCTTACTTTGGTATTTACTCTTGTTGTGTTTATCCCATTACGGTATGTAGAGTTGAAGTACGTCGGGCGTTAGTTGAAAAGAGCGTGTTTGATCTTTCGCTGCGGCTTCACGGCCCCTCGTCTCCTGGCTCGTGAGTGTCGGCCTGCTCTCACCGAACTGCGGCCGTCCTGCTTGGTATGATTTTTGCCTTGGTTCTCCCACGGCATTTGAAAGGGTAGAGTACGAGAAAAATTAAACGTGAAGTGAAGTGATATGGATGAAAAGTTTATTTATGTAGTCCTACTGAGTGCGAAAAGACCTATCACACATCAACATGGCTATGTAAATGGATCTCTGAATTGTCCAGTTTGAATTCCCCCCCCTGTCCACAGACGATGTCCCCCTTCTTCTTTAAATATACACTTATAAAGTAGAGGGTGTCGAGGTAGAGCCTTGACCCTAATTTGCCCCTATTTCGGGTGCGGGCAGTAACATACGCCATGGTACGTACCCTGCACTCAGTACTCTCCTTTGCTTGGTCTCATCGTTGACACTTTCACTCTTCTCCCCATTATCGTTGCCTTCTTCGCCTTCCTTACCATCCTGATTTTCTTTGCCTTCCTAGTTTTCATTAACCTCTTCGTCCTCCTCATTGTTCTTCTTCTTCTTCGCGTTCTCCTCTTCCTGCAAACCCACTGTCGCAAGCATAGCAGCTGTCGTAACAATGCCGTCACTTTCGGGCTCGAGCGACTCCGCAGGCACTTCGTTGGCACCCCCCAACCCTCTTGCTTCCGCAGTAGACAAACAAACAAATTTGTAAAGGACGGACCGATTCGTGTACGGGCCTGGAAAAGCCCATAGTTTTTTGCTCGGCTCTGGTGAATTCTCCATGTCTTGAAGAAATCCAGGGACTTCGGCACGCCGACGACGCAGAATAGAAGGGGAATCTGTGTGCGCCATCCGGGAATCCATACTTGCTGAGGACGCATGTATTCTTGGATCACAAACTTGAAGTAGTGATACCGTTTGAATGGCCTAAAGCTGTTGCGAAAGACGAGCTTTCGTCCTTGGAGCTCTTGGTTCCATGGTATGGGCTGTCCCTTGCGGCCAATATTGTCCGACGAAAGATGGAAGACATATTCATTTGGGTTATCACTGTCCGGCAGTATAACAGCCCTTGCCGAGTCTATCAGCTGTATGTACTCCTTGTTAATGAGGATGCCATTCTTAGGATTCCATAAATGATCCTCTTCGTCTCTAAATAAGGCACGAGCCATGGACTCGCCCACATCCAGGTTGGCAATGTAGACGGCTTGTCTGACACGAAAGCATATCTGAATTGTTGTCCGTGGCGTAGGTATTTTGAAGTAGCACTAGAAGCAGTACTAAAAGCCCCTGCAAAGGAGCATGCGGAGCCCACAAATGGTCCTCGTCTCCGAACAGTGCGCGAGTCATTGACTCGCCAATATTGCCCGTAAAGGCTTCGGCTACCGGACACCAAAGCATATCTGACTTGGTGTCTGTGGTGCCCATACGACTCGATGAGCTGAGTCCTGAACAACTTGTTCTTGGGCAGCGCCCTCTTGGGCTTCACGCTCTTCTCAGAGAAGAGAACAGAACCTCAGGGTAAGACGGATACTAATGACCAGTCCTCCAGAGACTCGCGAAATCCACAGTGTTCGGAAAGCTGTGCACAATGCTTCGCTGCACCGAAGTGCCTATGCGAAGCTTCAGATGTCGCTCTGGTAGCGACGGTCACTGCCCTGCCAAAATTAGGGCATCGCATCTCATCTTTTCCTCAAGGCCGATCAGATGTGCGCCGACCGCATCAAACTTGCTCTCTATGTCTGCCTGGTTGGACTTGGTGCTTTTGTTGGCCTTCACCAGCCCTTGCTCGTCTGGTCGACAACGGCTGAGCGCCGATTTCTGTCCGCGGAAGTCGATGCTACCTTACCACGAGAAAAGCCATGTAAGCTAGCCAGGTCCTCTGCTGGCATGGCTCTTCTCACCCGTGGTGAGGTGACGTCTTTGATTGACGCATTGTCAGGGTGATGGGTGGCCCTGAAGAAGGTACTCTTAATATGAGTAAATTGCTTTGAGCTCAGAATGAAAACGAGTATGTATTTTAGAAGTGTCTAGTCTACATCTGATTACGCCAGTCTAATTTGTACCAGTCTAATATATTATTTAGTGGCGACTATTTGTGCGTTCTAGCCCTGTTTGTCTTAGGGTATAGCTCCACTTATTAGGTGCTGTGCTGATTACTAATTCTTTGCGTGCTATGCGCTGGGGTCGCCTGTCTACCTAGAATTTCCTAGCGCAAAGTGAAAGGTAGAGAATGAACCTATTTTCACGTCTCAAATATTTGCTTCTGGATTACTGCTTTTTTTCTTACTATGAGTACGGACAGGCCATCATACTGCCAGATAACGACGACCTTGATAGAGTACTCCACAGTTCTGCCGACCTTTGCATTCTGTGACGCTGCACTCTTACTCCGTATTTGGTGTATCCCAATGGCGCACGGACCAAGTCTTAACCCAAGCTATCTTGCCTCGTTATTCTTATTTCATAAGCAGCGGGGAGAAATGTACCAAACCAGGCATTAAAAGGCATCTTTTAAAGCAGTATTTCTACTTTAAAATCTGGCAGCTTTACTTAAACAAAACTGGGTATTATCTGGTAAGATGTAATGATGGCATCTAGCCTGTCCAGGTAGTCTCGTTCATGATCCACAGCAAGGTCACCTTGAACCCATATCTGCTCCAGAATACTGTGCATGGTGTGCAAGCCCCTCAAACAGGAGGTCTTCATTGCTCTTTGAATGTGCTCCAGCATTTTGATTCTCTGCTCGTCTGTTCGGGCCTCGCATCCAATAATGAACAGTGGAAAGGTCGGTGTAAAGGCCTGATGGTCATCGAGAAGCTTATACGCCCTCTCTACCATTTCTGCAATCTGGGGAGAGGCTCCTGAGAAGTTCTGTGATGCTCGTTTGAGGTATATCAAAGCTGCCAATTGGAAGAGCTCTATTGTCACCTCCCAGGCCCTGCTCGGGCCAAGCATGGTATTCCCTACACCTTGGTCTAGTGCCACTGGAGTCATACTTGCTATTCTGTTTTCGAGGCAATGTAAAGTCTTTTGATATTCGTCGCTGTGGTACAGAGCGTCGGTCGGTGGTCGAATTGTCTCAAACATGAAATGCATACATCGAAGAATGTCGTGTGAGCAGTACGTCACATCCATGACCTATCTTCGAGTTAGCTAAAGAAAGACAGCTGATATGGGGGCTTGTCTTGTAAATTCAAACCTTTCGCAACTGGCAATTCCCCTGACCCTCAGGTACAGAGGGTTCTGTTCCTTTGGCAGATGCGTCGTGTCTATGCCAGTGCCGGACACTAAAACGGCTTATGACCATGTGGTACTCTACCCAACCCAAGAGTTGCGAAAACTCGCCTTGGAAATATTGGCTGTTGACGCTCGCATTGTCGATCAACGTCTTTGCTCCGCTCAGATGACCTACAATCCATATTGTTTAGTTGTGCTATTTGGAAGGATGGGGTGCACGACTCACAGAACCACAAGGAAACTGTATTCGGCATTCCGAGCATCTTGGATGATTGTCAGTGTACGTCTGCAAAAAAAGAAACAAACCCCCATGCTCAAACATACCTCGAGGTGGCACAGTATCATGCAGGCCGCAATATGTTGAACTACTGTGGGACTCTCAATACCGGGCGTGCAAGACGTGAGCATTGTCCGGAGAGCACGCGCTTTGAATCGCAAAACATCTGCTTGTAGGCCATGCCGGTGAAATGCCGACAGCGCCAGAGCCGACTGCAGCACGGCTGTTGAAGAGGGAGAACTGTCTGAAAGAGCCACCCTTACCAGCAGACTTAAGAGCTGGTCCTTGTCAGGTTCAAAAGCTGCCAGTGTAAAAGTTGCCGTATGCAAAACTATGCGTATTAGCGCCACCTAGACGTGAAACCGGCTAGTATTGAACTTGCAGTGATCGAGCAGTTCCCTCTCATTGAAATCGAGGTTGCCTGGGAGCCAAGGAAGCGCCATCGGCAGATGAATACTTTCAAAGGTGAACCGCTCACGGCTACCCAGTCCTATTGGTAGCATATTAGCACGGCAACAGTACTGAAAAGCCTACTTAAAGTTCCGTGATATACTGTGTACAACCTTGATTCATCCGTAAGTAGTGGTGGAGCCGAATATCCCATGATGTGGCATTGATAAAGCTTGATGGGGAGACTGTCTTCGCCGACCCGAAACGATGCCGAGAAATCCGTGTCAAGCTCCGCTTCGTATTCGTCTCCTTGGGCCATGATAGCCGCAGTCCGTACTGACACGGTCGTCCAGACTTGACGCACCTGGCACAACGTGGGCGTGCTCGGTTACAAGCGGCTCTGGAGTCTGGTGAGTCGAGTAAGAAGCATGCTCTCCCATACGACATGGACTGGTGGACAGGGAACCGTACCTCTGCAAGACCAGCACATATCTGTACGCATTGTGGGCTAATCTACCAATGTGTCGATTCTGGCAATTGTTTGGCCTGAACAAAAAAGTTGCCTTTCTTCCTTTGTGGAAGTAGGCGAAATGGTGCTCTTTGATTATAAATCAGGACTTCCCTCTTTAGGAATACAGGCAACTTTTTTGTGTGTATATAATTTAAAGTGGACCATGGAGTGGTCCACAATATATTATGTACAACAGGGTTCTTTGATGCATGCTTCATAAGGCTCATGACTTTCTGCTTCGAGAAAACTGGCAACTTTTTTGTATCTTAGCGAAGTAAAGTATCCTCGTAAGTGACCGATGACGTGGCACGACGGATTACAAATGTGTAATGGAGCAGATATGAAGCCCAAGGTTGATGTATAAATATCCGAGTAGAATCTCTTTAGAAGTTGTAAATTTGAAAATCATTTCGCAACTCACATTCGCAACCCTTTTCTATATTTATCTTGAAAAAATTGAAATTAACATGCCTTCTTGGGTGATCACGGGAGTCTCACGGGGCCTTGGCGTATGTTATCCGGGGTCCACGGATCACAGCTTCATGCAAGACTCTTGTCACTAACACCGCCATCTAGTTCGAGTTTGTCCGCCAGCTGTCTGAAATTCCGTCCAATATTGTCTTTGGCCTCGTCCGTGATAAAGCTGCTGTCGAGTCCAAAGTTGCCGCTGAAATCGGCCGGACTAATATTCACATCATTGAGGCCGACACCACTGACCCAGAGGCATTAGAGGTAATTTAAAATAAGTACAAAGGCAAGACTCTATACTGACTCGGCACATTTGTAGAAAGCAGCTAAATTTGTTTCCGAGAAAACCAATGGCACAGTGGACTATGTCATTGCCAATGCCGCACTCCAAGCAAAGACGGCCTTGGTTGGCTTTGATGTCTTGTAAGTGGACGATGTGGTTGTTTCAAGAGGCGGTCTCGAATCTGACCTTTACCAGGAGCCACGATCCGAAAGCTCTCGAACAGGATCTAATCGACCACTTTCGCGTCAACACCATCGGTGCCGTGCATCTCTTCAATGCTTTCATGCCTTTGATTCTGAGAGGCCAGGAAAAGAAAGTGATTGCCATCTCCTCAGGCATGTCTGACCCCGAGATGACGCTCATGGCCGACATTTACCAAGCCACCTCCTACGGGGTGAGTAAAGCGGCCCTTAATATGGCTATAGCCAAGTTTAGCGCCGTGTACCGAGAAAAAGGTGTTCTCTGCATGGCCATATGCCCCGGTGCTGTAGACACTGGCAGTCTTAATATTGGTATGTCAGTCATGAGGACTGCGCGTGCATGCTTTTTACTAACGTTATGATAGAAACGGAGGAGGAGGGAAAATTGGCTACGGCCATGTTTGGCAAGTTCAAGCAGTACTCGCCAACCTTCCAAGGACCCGTCAAGGCAGAAGAGAGTGCCAAATCAGTCTTGGCTCTTGTCCACAAGGCTACGGTCGATAGCGCTTATGCGGGCGTTTTCATTTCTCACACGGAATCAAAGCCGTACCTCTAGGCTGCATGACATAGAGGATGAGATTTGTAAAAAATCCTCAGATAATGTAGCTAGTCACAATAATGCATTTATTACGTACATCCTGCATTCTTACTTCCTCCATGTCCCTCTCACTATTCTACGTTTTCGGCGACCTACTTATGTAAAGTGCGTGATGCCCGACGCTTGCATCATCTCGTAGCCGACGGCCTCGATGACGGGGCTGTCGATGTAATGTGACAAGACAAAGGATGGAAATATACTTGCTGTAAGGTCTACCACACGAGACTCTCGACGGGTACGCCTACGGCTGATTTGCATACGCCCCTACAAAATGCCTCGTCTTCTTCAGCCGCCGTTATCGAGTCATGACGCCTGGCTGGCCACCATTCCTCTCCCCGCCTCTTCTCCTCTTCCACGTGGTCAACGAGCATTTTCCTCACTAGTGTCTTGACATACGTCACTGCCTCCTCAACATCAGGATGAAACGGCCCTGTGGTAAAAGTGTCGCTGTTGAGATTTGCCTGCACGCCGTCAGCTAGCCACTTGTCCTCACGTTCCACCTGACCAAAAAAGTCTACAATCTCCTTCAGCTCTTCATCTGTGGCAGATTTTGATCGATACACTTCATAGCGCATGGAGCTGGTTGTTGCCGAGCGTGGCTGAATGGACATCATGTAAAAGAATGTGGTGCTATGCATCTCGTTAGCGATGTATTAGGCCTTTTTTGAAGGACAGAAGAACGGATGCCTACGTGATTGTAGCCGAGGCCACTGGGAAAAAATACGTTGGCGCAACACCCTTATCCCCCTTGTCTTCTTCGGATCCGAGATGTTCGACCCAGTGCTTCTGAAGTCCGTAGATCATCTTTTTCTCACCACGGAAGAACGGGGCCAATCCTGGATGAGCGGTGGGACAGTGATAACACTATCGTGTGATTTTCTGTCAGATTCCATGGTATCAAGATTCAAGTGGATTGGCATACCTCGTTGTAGTTCTCAACCAGTGTTTTCCAATTAAACTTTCCCTCCATGGTCCAAGTATGGTCGTAGACGTATTCTTCCATGTTGTATTGGCCGAACCTCTCTTGTCTGTCGGCTCCGCCAAACTGCTCCTCCCACGATATCGAAGGCTTTTCAGCAGAATCGAGATTGACCCAGACAAACCCCATGGTGTCTATGTGAGTATGCAGCCTGAACAGGCCAAAGTCATTTTTGTCAAACCCTGGGACCTTGTCAAATCGCGGCGCTTTGGCCAGATCGCCAGTCATGGAATAAGACCAGCCTCGTTCGAGTTAGTGTACCACCATTCAGCCGAATGTAATTTGATGAGGTTCTCATGTAACTAATTCCATAAGGTACTCACCATGATACTTGCAAGACAGAGTAAAGACCTTTCCTTCATCCTTGGTGACTATGGGAAATGCCCTGTGCCGACAAACATTGAGAAATGCATTGATACCCCCTGTACGGTCACGGACGATGAAAAAAGGATAACCCGCAACTTCGTAGCGTGCAAAGGCACCTGTCTGGTGAAATTGGTGTTTGTGAGAGACAAGCATCCACGATTTGCTAAAGATGGCTCGCCTCTCCAGCTCATAGAATGCAGGCTCGCGGTACCATGTAGCCGGGAATGTTCCTTCCATGATGATAGCTTGCTTCTGGCAGTCTTCTGTGGTGGACTCTCAGCGCAGTCGTAGGAAGAAGTTGGCCATTTTGGTAGGGTTAATATGTCTGGTAGTTACCCATTTTTCAATTCGAATGCCTTCCGTTTTGCTGATAATGATTTGTCACGTTCTTTGTGTGAATTATCCGACAATGCGCTGACTTGATATCTAGATAAAAATATTAGTGGCTGTCTGATAAGCTTTCAGATTCAACGACTCGGACTAAAGTGATAACAATGAATGGGGGACAAATCGAGCCTTACACTAGCCGCTGGTATAATGTTACCACGGAGAAATAGATAGAATGATAAACGGAGTAACAAGAACACACTAATGCATCATTTCTCCATGAACAAGTTATCTTTTGGGGTATTGTTTCTCTGCTAAACTATGCTTCGTTACCACAGCCACGTGATGGCCTTTGACGGAATGCTAATCCGTTCCAGGTCCTTGATGTGCATGCATTTATTTAAACGTCGTAAGGTATGACATACATTGCGCTTCTTGCTCATAAGTCGTCCTCCAACTGGAATATTCTATTTTAAACAGAGCTGTTCTGTAGGAAATCAAAATGCCCTCCAAGACGGAAAACTATGTCAAGAGCACCGCGCCAGATGGCAGCAACCCCGGTGCTCCTGGCCTCCATGTTGTCATCGTGGGCTTGGGCTTTTGCGGCCTCACGGCTGCTATTGAGTGTCGTCTCCGCAAGATGAACGTCACAGTGGTCGAGATGTACCCTACTTCACGCACCCAGGGTGATGTTATTGACTTCTTCGGCAATGGCGGCATGATTATGGAATCATGGGACAATGGACGTCTGGCTGATAAACTGCTGGAAATGAGCATTAACCGAAATGACGTGTTCACTATTTATAATGCCAAAAATGAGCTTCTGACCGAAGATCCATGGCTGCTAAAGCCTCATCATAGGCGTCGTCAGGTATAGTTGTTGCAAGCCCATTTCTGTCTCTGAGCAGATGTACTGATGAGGCTCAGTTTGCAGGACACCGAGGTGAAATACACGAGTTGATTACTAACTACGCTACAAGTATTGGCGTGGAGCTGAAACTGGGTGAGACGGTTATCGACTATGTGGATGAGGGGACAGAAGGCCTCGATCGTAAAGTTGGCGTTCTCTGCAAGAGCGGCCTCAAAGTTCTAGGCGATGTTGTTCTCTGCTGTGATGGTCCCAAATCTCTTGCCAGACAAAAGGTTCTCGGATTAGAGGACAACAAGGTCAATTCTGGATACGCCATCTTCCGGGCTCATTACTTTTTGACTCCCGAGATGCGGAAGAATATTCATCTGGCACGCTTCTGTGGTGAGTTTATATACATCCGCCTTATCAGTTCCCAGGTCTCTGTTACCGGTTTTGAATTCTGCTTTATTCTGACACCCAAGTAGACCCTGATCATGATTTTACCGGCCTCTGGATAGGAAATGATATTCATGGTTTGATTTACAGCTGGAATCGCGGCCGAGATCTTGGTTGGGTCCTGACTCACAAGGATGACGAGGATATTACCGAGAGCTGGAGCTTTCCCGGGAAAGTGGAAGACGTCATGGCGTACCTCGACGAGGCAGGCTTCCCAGAACTCTTTAAAGAAGTGGTCCGCATGTCTCCCAAGGAGAATCTTCTCGACTACAAGCTTGTGTGGCGAGGCCCTATCGGTTCGTGGCTCCCAAACCAGGAGAATCCGCGCATGGTTGTCATGGGTGACGCAGCTCACTGTCATCTGCCCACGTCTGGTCAGGGCGGATCCCAGTCTGTGGAAGATGGTGCTGCCATTGCTGTGTGTCTGGACCGAGCCAAGGGCAACGTTCCTCTAGCCCTTCGAGTGTTTGAACGCATCCGATTCAACCGACAACACACAATTCACATGACCTCCATCTCGAACCGGGAAGAGTTTCACAAGATTGAATGGACACCCGAATTTGTAAAGGCTCACCCAGGCATTCTTAGCATCCCGCGTCCCGACTGGATTATCGAGTTTGATGCTAGAGCCAATGCCGAGGAGAATTTTGATCAGCTCGCCAGTGATGTCTTGACGAATAAAAAGGGCAACATATCAGACCTCTCGCTTCCTGCTGGTGGAAGCTTTGGAACTCTTCGCCCGGGACAGGAGAAGCGGGAAGTGTTCGACCTTCGGGCTGACTTGGCCACTGCCAATCTCAAGGTGGTAGCTTGATTCCTGGTCTGCTTTCGCTTTGTTAAATAGATTACTTGCTAAATTTATATGAATCTACTACATTTATCGTTTTTATTCCACTTTATGCAAGTTAAATACGTCTGGAATTAATGTTCATTTTATTCAATGAGAGTGTAAATAGAATTGAGCTGTCAGACAGTCGGCAGACAGAAGCACATCAGATGTGTAAATTCCAGAAGAAAAACAATATAAAGAAACAGAACAGAGACAACGGACAAAGTTTGAAGCAATTATGAGCCATTACCATGATGGATGTTGTGAATTGATTATGGAAGCTGTGCTGACTACTACTTTGCAAGTACATTTACAGCGTCTTTCCTGTTCTTGTCCATATCTCCCTGGCCGTGTCTAGACAACGATTCCACCCTGGTTGCATCAATGACTTCAACGTCAGAGGCAATGCTGAAATGGACAGCGTGGTCAAAGATGGCATCCATTTCTTCAAGAGTTTTTCCTGGAGTAAATGTCAGTATGATGCGTACACAACACCAGTCAGAGACCAGAACATACCTTTAATCTCCACAAAGAACATCCAAATAGAGATGATGATGATGGTATCCCACACCTGAACACAATAGTCAGTACAACTCTCTTTCCATTTTTGGTAAAATCAAAGTATTACAGGTAGAGATTGAATGACATACAGCATTGATGACATAAAATTTCCACGATATTCTCTCCAAGGCTGTAGCCAGGGTGTAATTGAGGACCAGCTGGAAGGCGTAGCCTATCCACTGCGCAATAGCTGTCCCCTTTCCGCGTAACGAGAAGCGAAGAATTTCCACGGGGTATGTGAATTCCAGAATCATCCAGCAGGAGGAAGACGCCCACCAAAAGATAAATGTCACAGCCAGCGCACCGCTTCCTCGGCCGTTATCGGGTCCTAGAGCCGAAAGGATGGCCAGAAGGACGAGGCAGATGGTAATAACAGTCGTGTTGAACACCATCACGGACTTGGATCCAAAGCGGCTCGTGATCCACAGACCGCTCCCCAGTGATAGGGAACCCCATATGGAGAGGCCAACGTTGCAGTACACGGCCGTCTGTGCATCCGTAATGCCACACGAGGCGAGTACCAGACTAAAGAAATAGGGGAGTGTGCTTGCTCCACAGGTCTGGTAAAAGATGTTGGTGAGCACGGCAATGAGAAACCGACGGCGGTCACTCGGCTTTTCGACGAGGGCCTTCCAGTCCTCATTGTTGTCCTTTTCGAATTCCAGTGTCTGCGATATCTCCTGGAACTCGTGCTCGATCGCTTCTGCGCTGGGGTCCGAATACACGGCCATGAGAGCCTGCCGGGCTTCGTCGGGTCGGCCCTTGAATAGGAGCCAGCGTGGTGACTCGGTTGACCAGATCAAGATGATGCAGGAGATGAGAGGTGGTATTCCCTCACCAATAAATCCAATGCGCCACCCCCAGTTGGATGTGGACTTGAAGATTCCAATGCCAGCCGCGGAAATGGTGATGCTGGCAATGGGCAAGCCAAGCATAGCAGTATTGGCCAATACAGAGTAGAGGTGGCCGGGAGTTGCTTCTGCTACAAGTGTAGGACCGCAGACACCGCTAATGCCAAAGCTGACGCCAAGAAAGAAGCGTCCGGCCAGAAGCATGCCAACTGGCCGAAATCATTAGTCCATATTTGGCATGATGAGAAGGGAAACGTACTGTTCTGAGCCGCGCTCTGGAGTATGACGGCGATCATGGCCACGATGTTGGCAAGATAGAGTGCCCTTTTCCGACCAAGCCGATCCATGAGGGGGCCGACAACCAGACCGATGGCCAGGTTGCCGACGTTGATCATGGCAACGATGAGACCGATCCATGTGGCGTTCAAGGCAAAGTCTGCTTCAGTCAGTAACGTCGATAAGATGGGGAGTAAGGACGAGAAAGCAAATGAATTGGACTTGCACTCAAAATACTGTTCGCTAACCAGCAGCTGATTCACAAGACCGGCGTCATAGGCAAGGTCTATCATGGAAAATGTGGAGCCGAGAACGATGGCCGCCAGGGTCCATATCGAGTTTGAAAATGCCATGGTTGGGATTGCCCGTCAGAGTTGTCATTCATGCTTCCAAGTCGAGGGGAGGCCAGAGTTGAAAAGGACCAGACTTTGGAGCCGCTTCATCGCATTTCTCATATCTAACCCATGCATCCATATCTACGCATTTCTTCAGTATCACACAGTTCTCTGTATAAAGGTTGAATTCATGCTGGTGATTCGTGATCTGGGCTGTAGAGTGTTATCACAGAACCTAGAAGAGCAGGGCAGATAACAAGAGTCCTAATCACTTGAATTACTCCGAGCGGAAAATATCGATAAGAATGTTCACCCTACCAAAAATGAAAGAACCACAAAACTCCGACTTCACATTCACTACACCCACCCCGTATCTACTTGGCATATGCAAGGTCTAAACAGAATGAAAATAAAATGACTAGATCTAAAGCTTGCGAAACCGAAATATGTTGTTGCATATCCATTTGTGAACAGAGCAGCCACAAGTTTTCACTTCCATTAGAACAGTAGTCAGCCAAAATGTCTTTGACTTTCACCATCCACGCACCCCCTCCGGCTGAGGAGAAGTTGACGCTCATCTCGGAGCCCGAGTTCCCCATAAAGTCATACGACTGGGACATTAAGAACGTCGATGACATCATCGAGGCCATCAAATGGTCTGGCTGTGTCCGTGTCAAGGGGTTTCTCAAGCCCGAGGAGATTACAAAGGCCGAGGCTGCCGTGCGTCCCGCTCTCGAGGCTGCACAGTATGCCAGCCCTGACGATCCGACTAAGCGTCTGGGTCGTCTGCCGCAGCTGGCTCCCGAGCTCACGGCAAAGATCCTGACAGACAAGCTCTATCTCAGTGTCATGGACAAATTTCTTTCCATCCGCGGCACAACCTGGCTCGGTGCGTCCAAGGAGGTCAAGTGCGAGGAGACCCCCATCGTGGCCATGTCCTCCATCTTTGAAGTGGGCCCAGGCATGCACGCCCAGGATCTTCATCGTGACGATTCCATCTGGTTCAACAACTTCCAGGAGATTCAGCCTGGCAGCTACTACTTTGGCCGCGACGTCTCGATGAGCTTCTTTGTCGCTGGCACGGCCACGACCGTGGCGAATGGCGCGACCAAGGTGATTCCTGGCAGCCATCTGCAGGATGCAGCGCAGCAGCCTGACCCATCCAAAGTAGTGGACGCCGAGCTAGAGGCTGGCGATGCCTTTTTCATGCTCTCGAGCTGCTATCACGGCGCTGGTGCCAACACGACCAAAGACGAAAAACGCCTCGTGTATGCTCTGTTTATGCAGAACCCTCAGCTTCGTCAGGTACGATATTATGAGTTACTTTGTATTAGTTTCGTATTACAGACACTGACTAGTGCTTGCTCTTTTAGGAGGAGAACTTTGCTCTCTATCTCGACCTCGATATCGTGCGCGCGTATCCACTGGATGTACAGCGCAGACTGGGATACGATGTCTGTGTTCCCAATCTTGGCTGGGTTGACCACGCATCGCCGCTGGAGAGTGTTTTGAAGCACAAAGGTGCCGATAAGCGCCACATGCCCGGCTACAATGCCGTTGCTGGTATTGCTGACGAGCGCAGCAAATTCTCGTGGCAAGAGGTCGAGGACAAGTCGCTTGCTGCTGCTTAAATGTTTGACTTGTATACTACCTAGAACATTGTACAATCTCCACTCTCTTTGTGATACAAGCAAAATGTTGCAGAAGACTCCAAGTGAAAACCTGGACATTGTATTTAGAAATCATTCAACTTTGTAAGAGAGAATACGAGACTTATTGCACTCAATTTGTTTGTCTCGTACACACAATGCATTTATCAAAGGACACTATGAACAGGAATCTTTCCAATTGAGTTGTGTTAGTAGACCATTTATGACTCGCTTCCTTTGGACATTTTCTCTGCCAATGCCATGGCACTCGCAGAATAGGGACAGTGCTTTCGAATGCGGGCACCGTAACGAGAAAACAGAAACGGAAAAGGCACACATGCTAGAGAGAGGAACGCGGGAATGCTGGATGCCCAGTGAATGCCCAGGGTCTTATACATGTGGTCGGTAAACAGGGGAAAGGCGGCGCCCAGGACCGACCTCAACACGGAAGAGCCCGCCAAACAAGAGGCTGCATACATCAAGTAGGAGTCGACAAGGTAGTTCATGGCACTGAGATAGAGAAGGACGTTGCCAATCCCAAAGACGGTCGTTCCCAGAAGACAGACGATCCAGTGTGTCGATGGCGCGTTGGCCCAGGCGAACCAAAAGAGCCCGATGGGAACAAGGAGGCTCCCGGCCATGCACACGGGAAGCCGTGCTTCTGGTTGAGCCCTCCCCTTTCCTTCGGCCGCCATTCTGTCGATTCGACGCTTGTATCTCTCGTTTTCATAGATCATGTAGACGAGCGCAATGACCAGACCCACGGCCATGGGTATGAAGGCCAAGCCTGTCTGCCCGGCAGACCAGCCACGGCCGGCACGGAAGATGGTGGGGTAGGCGGCGAAGAGCATGTACATTGTGGCATACACAATGGCCATGTATATGGAGATGAGGAGGACAATTGGCTCGTATATCAAAAGGGCCCACGGTCTCAACAAGCCTATCCAGATCATGGAGGAGAGCCTCTTCTTGCCGTTGGCTATTTCACCATTCATACTCTGGTCGACATGACTGACATATTTCTGGCTAGTCTTGCTGGACAGTGCGGCAGCTCGGCGTGCCAACAAGAGAGGCGCAAACGTCTCTGGAGTGGTCGCCGCACATAGCACCCACAAGATGCCGCAGAGGCCGGTGCATAGCCAGAGTACATAGCGCCAGCCATTCGGCAGAGCGCCAAGATAGCCACCGACGATGGGACCCATGACGGGACCCATGTAAGGCCCGAAACTAAAGAGTCCCATGGCCAGTCCGCGGTGCTCAGTCTCAAACATGTCGGCAATGACCCCTCCGGCATTAGTCAGCAGACTGCTGCCGACGATACCTGCGAGAGCACGAAAGGCCAGCAGAGCCCCAATAGACTGAGCGGCAGCCGAAAGGGCATTGAAGAGAACAAGCAAGCCAAATGTCAGCAGAAATATGATTTGCCGTCCATACATCTCGCTAAAGGGAGCCCAGAAGAGCGGTCCGACGGCGAATCCGATCACATAGAGGGTGACACCGAGTTGTGCAATGACATTCGAAACGCCAAAGTGCTGTATGATGCCTGGGATTCCCCCCGTGTATGCTGAGCTGGTAAAGGCAATGGCAAAGCAGGACATGGAATTGAGAATGGTAATGATCCACCGGTACGAAAGGGAAAAGTTCTTTGGGTTCCGCGGATCAGTTTTTCCAGGAAGCCAGGAAACTAGAAACGGGTCATCATCACTGCCCGTTCCGGGATATTCAAAGTGCTCTATTTCGGGCGTGAGAAGGTTTCGTGATAAGACAAAGTGAAACCAAGCCAATCGTGTGTCTTGGGGATGCCTTTGTTTGCCGGTATTGGCTCGGTTGGACCACATTGTGAAGATGTCTGCCAAAGAGAGGAAATCAAACTTTTAGACGGCTGACCTGTTAAGCATGCAGTGAGTGCTGCAATCAGCTGATGGGTATATTCACCAGAAAGAATACAAGACCTTTACCCACCTTATCCGGCATTGCACCCCGTTAGTATGCTGTAGGTTGCTCTGGTAGTTTGTTTGATTATGGCAGCTCCGCAGATTCTCCGAGATAACGAGGCCTCGGTGAAACCTTTCAAGCCTGCAGCGTGCACGTGCTTCCATCAACGGCAAACAGATCTGTAGGGTCAGCTCTAGCTATTAAAGAAGAAGGTATTTGAAATCAGACAGAACGAGGCTGAATGAGGGTTCTGGCAAGAAGCTTTACGACGGCAAAAGGCGGGAGATTTCAGATCCAAGAATGGCTCTTCTACACGTCTCCAGACTGCTGCCCGAGCAGAATACCCTCTTGTTGGTCTGTATCAGCACTGCCGTTCTAGCTGCTGTGTTCGTGGCACGAAACATTTGTGCTGGTGGACTCGCACGAGTCCCAGGGCCCTTCTTACGGTCTATGACGGTGCTCCCTCGACTGTGGTCCGTGTATCTCGGCAATTCTCATCTGGACGACTTGAAGCTGCACCAGAAATATGGCGGTATCGTCCGTCTAGCACCCCGAATTGTTTCCATATCGGACATTTCTCACCTGGATCTCATTTATGGCATCTCGTCGAAATTTTACAAGGGCGGATTCTATGAGACGGCGCGATTCTACGACGAGGAGGGTCTGATTCCCGACCCATTTGTTCTTTCAGACAAGCCGACCCATTCGCGCATGAAGCGCAATGCAGCCAATGCCTACTCACTGAATGCCCTGGTTCAGCTCGAGCCGCTCGTTGACCAGGTGCTGGGCCGTCTCTGTGCCCATCTCAGGAGGGAGTATGCGAGCACGGGACGCGTCTGTGATATCGGGCAGTACGTGCATTTCTTTTCCATGGATGCCATATTTACCGTCACCTACGGCAAAGATTTGGACTTTATCCAGAATGGCGATAACAAGGGGTACTGCAAGCACCTCCAAGACGGGCTTCCATACATGGCAACGGTAAGGCAGACACAGCCTTCTCGGCCTGTAGCTATCCTCTGAATACTGACGCTGTAGTGTGGCCAAGTACCATGGGCCATTAAGCCGTTGAGGACCATGGGGGAAATCGTCAGCTGGGTTCGAGGATCTGGCAGGGGCCCGTCACTTTTTGAGGAAATCCTGGAAATTGCCATCACTCAGCGTGCCGAGTCGGAGAAGCGAGCAGATGAGACGCGTGACGAGAATGCCCCGGCTACCTTTCTGACCATTCTCACCCGCAATAAGCTGCAGAGCCCACTGACCATCAACGACCGAGAAATCAACACGCATACGCTGGGAAATATCTTTGCCGGAGGAGACACGACATCCACGGCAGCACGTGCCATTATCGGCAACCTCATTGATTATCCAGCCGTGGCCACTCGACTGCTCAACGATCTGTATGCTGCTGGGCTCTCGACCAACGCCATCGTTTCATACCACATGGCTTCCAGAGTCCCGCTTCTTACGGCTGTGATTCGCGAGTCCTTGCGCCTCCATCCATCGGTTGGACTGATACTGGCCCGTGCTGTCCCGCCGGAAGGAGCCGTCCTCACAGACTCACAAGGGACGTCGTACCACCTGGACTCGTCGGTGGAGATCGGAATGAACCCCTGGGTAATGCACAGGGATCCGGCTGTTTTTGCCGACCCCGAGAGATTCCTGCCTGATCGTTGGCTCACAGCCACTGCGGAAGAGCACACGCGCATGATGCGCAGCTGGATGCCATTTGGCGTTGGCCGACACAAGTGCTCGGGTCAGAATATCTCCATGATGGAATTATACAAGCTCATTCCCACCCTCCTCCTGTATTTTTCCATGGAGTGGGAACACAAGGATCCTCACATTACGGTGACCAACCACTTCTTTACCATACAGAAAGGACTGCGGGTGAGACTCTACGACCGCGTGCAGAATGATGCGTGAAAATGTGCAGAAAGATAGAAAAATAAAAGTCAATAGAAACCGTTCTGAAAATTTATCTACTTCAAATAAGGGGGACATCTATCTTAAAATCGTCCACGACCTCCTGCCACCGGCAACGCCGGGTGTCCTTTTCGCCACAGACCCAGGCATCCCTCCGCCTCCATACTTCGTCGAGGACCTGCATGCCCTTGAGTCCCTGGTTGAGCGCCAGCAGCTGCAAACTGCGCAGCCGACGCTTAATGTGCTGCCGACGGTCGAGGGCGTCAATCTCGGCACCAATCACGACAAAGGCCCAGCCCAAGAACGTCCCTGGACCTGCCGTATCTGGGATGAGAGGCAGAATCTCAAACGCCTTGTCCACAGCCGTCGACATTTCCTCGGCCTCCCCCGAATAGCCTTCCGTGACAGATGGTGGATGTACAATTCTATGAATGTAGATGAAGAGAGCCAGTCTGAAAATCTCCGAGGCAGCGCTGGCAGCTTCTCGAATCGCGCTGTCTTCCAAGGGATTGCATGGCTGGAGGTAAACGGGATCAGCGGTGTCGGAACAGTGGATGGAAACGAGGCCAAATCTGGGCGATCGAGGAGTACGGGACAAGGCGATGCTCTCCTTGAGTCTACTCGCCCGATAGGATACGGCCTGGATACGGTCGTCGTCGCCTGTCTGGACGGCCTGCTGCATGTCTTCGTAAGCCCGGGTGGCATCAATCTGTATGATCTGGTCAGATGGCAGGAGGGGGGAGTGGATGGCAACGCAGAGAGACGGACGATGAACTTGGGCTGGTCCAGCGAGTAGCCAATCATGACATCAATGGTGCCTTGGTCTTTCCGCAGAGAACTCGACAGGGAGTCAAAGTAGGCCAGACTCTTGGTTCGGGTGGGCCCGGGACTATGCAAGAGGGCCTGGAGTGCCTTGCTCGTCACTGAGCTCACGAGAAACTCGTCGAGCTGGACGGCCGGAGAGTTTTGGCTGGACTCTATCCAGGACAGAATCCCGTAGAAATGGTGCTCCCAGTACGTGCCCTCGTTGACAAGCTAAGTAAAACACCTGGTCAGAGACGGCCATGATGACTTTCGAGTCCTCCAGATCGTTCTTGCTCACTTCAAACAGCAACAGGACACACATGGTCATCATGGTGACTGTGGAGCGTGCCAAGACAGGATCCAGGAGTCGATTGTGTAAGTGCTGGAGCGCCCGCTGGAGATACGTCTTGGATCGGGTGTCGACACGATTCTGCAGGCGGCAGAGATGGGCTGATGACACCGCCAAGAGACTGTTGAGAAGCGCCGCATCTTGGAGTGCCACCGCGGCAAATCGTCGATATCCGTTTCCATCATAGTCGACAGCCACGCTCATGCGGGCCAGGTTGTCTGCCTGTTTTTAGAAGGGAAAACACACATCTTGAAGGAGGAATGGTGGAAGGTCCACAAATATTGAACGTACTGGTAAAGTGTCTCAACAGATGGTCTTCTTCTGGAGATGCACCAAGAGTGGAAATAGGCATGGGGACTTTTTCGTACCAGAATCGAGTCAATAAACCACGCAGCTCTGCTACTTGACAAGGACATGATGCACTCCCTACCTGGCTGCTTGGAGACGTTTCGGTTTCTACTGAGCGTACGGGATCTGGCTGATGGGCTGGGTTTCCGGAGGCGTACGTGATACCCCTCACAGCATCGACTTGCCTGTAGGCATTGTGTGCAGACTTTACATGTCAGGTTGAAACAGGGTTTGACGAGACGAGGAGAGATCCGCCACCAGCACAGTCAACTTACACGGCAGGTGTTTGTCACAGTTCATCTCGGATCCTTGTTCCACGCAGGTCCAGCAGCTCCCTGTGGGGTTTTGAATTTCCAGAGCCGGCAGAGGTCGCGACATTCTGTTGAAGGCCCAGGCACTTTTGGCGACGAACAGTAGAAACGACGAGTGCAATTCTGCTGTCTTGCCAGGCGGCTGCTCTGTCCTTGAGGCTTATCTTCTGGGCTGCGATTGGAGAGTAACATTGCTATTGACTACATCTGATTGGCCACATGCCGTCATGATCCTTAACTTATCCCTTCTTATCTCACAAGCACATACTGGACGGACATTTGGACAGAGTCTTATCGGCCACCCCAGAAACACTTCCGCGTGGCTGTTAGCCCCTACAGACGCCAACCGCCCAAGGAGGCATTCATTCAAATTACACCTTGGTCTACCACACCCAATTCTCAGCCTGAGGATGAAAAATGACTTGATTGAAAAAAAAAATAGGGTACACTCTCATGCTTTCACTATATTTTTGTCCATCTTCGATTCCCCTCCATCCCTCCATACTTCAATGTGCCACTATTTCTGTACATCATCCAGTTCCTCCTCGTCTCTAGGCTGACTTGACCGCATTCACGTCAATGGAAACGGTCTTGCTGTCCAAGTAGGCCATGAGACCTGCTTTGCCACTCTCTCGTCCGTAGCCACTTCCTTTGCAGCCGCCAAACGGGACGCGAAGATCCGGGACGACAGGTCGATTGACGCCCACGCTCCCGACATGCAATGCTGAGCTCACCCGCAGAGCACGTCCCACATTGGCAGTGTAGACGGCTGCGCCCAGACCATAGAGGGAGTCGTTGGCCATACGGATGGCTTCGTCTTCGGTCTGAAAAGTGCACACGCACAACACCGGTCCAAATATCTCGTTGCGGTAGACATCGCTATCGAGGGGCGGGTTGACAAGGATCGTTGGCTGGATAAAGTATCCGCGGGACCCATGCCGTCCCCCGCCCGTCAGAACCTGGACACCGTCTTCCCGGGCCTTGTTGAGGATCGCCAGGATGCGAAGAAACTGCATCTCATCTGCCACGGGTCCCAGAAAGGTTCCCTGCTGGGATGGGTCTCCGGTCGCGCCTAGGACGTCCTCAAATTTGACCTTGAGCTGGGCCAAGAAGGAGTCGGCAAGGGACTCGTGGAGGAGCAGCCGGGTGGTGGCAGCGCATACCTGTGTCGTGTTGATCAAGAAGCCTCTCGACATCTGATCGAGTGCATTCTCGAGGTACGCATCGGCAAAGACGATGGCCGCCGATTTCCCGCCCAGTTCCAGCGTGCAGCGTTTGAGATTGCTGTGAGCCGCAGCCGCCTGCACGAGACGACCGGTAGCCGTAGATCCGGTAAAGCTGATCTTGGCAATGTCTGGATGCTCGGCCAGGCGCTGGCCAGCATCGCCAGCACCGCCAAACAAGTTTATGACACCCGGAGGAAAGCCAGCCGAGACGATGAGCTCTCCCAGAGCCAGCACGCCCAGGGGAGACTTTTCTGACGCCTTGAAAATAAACGTGTTGCCGGCAGCCAGGGCGGGGGCCATCTTCCAGGCCAGGAACATGAATGTGGCATTCCATGCAGCAACGCCGGCACATACACCGAGCGGCTCGTAGGAGACCATGCGATGTACACCCTCGGCGGCATCCACGAAAACGTGGCCGGCGATCTTGTCTGTCCAGCCAGCGTAATACCGTAGAGACCGGGCCAGCTCGCCGACGGTGTGCTGCGCAATGAAAGCGGGTGCACCCATAGCTGCCGTCTCCAGCTGCCCCAGAGCGGCCGTGTGCTCGTCAACGAGATCGGCGAGCCGGTTCATGAGCTGTGCCCTCGTCGACGGCCTCGTATTTCTCCATGAGAGAAACGCTGTCGATGCTGCACGGACAGCTTCATCGACATCGGCCGCCGTCGCACAAGATACGGATGAGGTCACGACTGAGTGGTCGTACGGGTTTTCAATGGTCAGCACCTTTCCAGACGTGCTTTTCACAAACTGCAAAGTTAGCTTCTCTTTGTCTTTTTCATGATCATAGCTGCTCACCTGATTGTTGATGAATAAGTTTGTCTCCATAGTTAGTTGTAGCTTCTCAATGTGTGACTGACTCTTTTGGTACAGGTAGATGGGCAGATGGAGCTGTCAGATGAGATGTATATATGGAAATGATGGGTGGATACTGTAAAGCCTATTTCTCCGTGAGTTGAGAACATTAAGATGAAAAACTCCGCCGCAATGAAAAACCAGAGACAGCCAATTACAGGTCGGAGCTGGGCAATCACAGCTCAAAGTGAAACTGTCCCATGGACAGCTCTTGTGGTAGCTCAATGTCTGAGAGAAGCATCAAGTTGGGGGGTATATAAAGATCCACGGGAGCAAACACTTGGGAGGACGTGGACAACAGGAAATCCAGACTGGCTCCTTCATCCATGATTGGCGTATCTTTGGCAGGGGCAGACAAGCGTTGTTCCTCAGAGTACTGGGATGCAGTCTCTAGCGAGCCAATGTCAGCACTTAAAGAACTATGAGCAGTCCCTGGATCACTCTCAGCCATCTCCCGTGAAGCTTCTCCAATGACCCTCCTGTACTCGTCCAGTGGGCAATTGTGTGTTTCCACAGTATCAGCAGCGACAGAATCCACCAGACCTGGTTGGCTCTGGTCATCGACTCCTCTTGGGTGCAGAACCGTCTCACTGCTGGTGCCCGCTTCTGTGGCAGACATGGTGGCCTCGACGGGATCGAGGGTGCAGAAGGGCGGCTCGTCTACCCCCGGAAAACGGCAAAAGAAGCCGCGGAACAGCTTGGCGCTGCCCGAGCCAGAGACCGTCTGTCTACTGATGAGATCCATGGCATGCACATGGAAGAGCACGTCGACCCATAGATTTGCCGTATGATAAAACGACCGCATGGCACCGAGAACGGTGAAGACGGTCTTGAGATCATCGACATGGCCTTCCAGCACACTTTGGTCCTCCTCGACGTGGAGCTGGTTCAGAAAGACGAGGCCGGAAAGGAAAAGGGAGTATCCTAGAATGGGGGACTGCCGGATATTAGTCTTGGGATGCCACACGATCCATGGTGGAGACTTCTGGCCAGGAGACGTACCAGGACAAAGGCGCCAGTCTCCAAGACGCAGCGGCACATGTCAGTGAGATTCTGTGCACCTCGAATGCAGGCAGCCGCTCTCTCTCGGGAGAAGACAGCCGGCGCTCCCGGAAAATGGAGGAGGCTGCGAGAGGAGGGAGCCGGGGGGACCAGTGCCGCCGTGCTGGGACGGACACCTATATGGGGCGCGGATGTGGTCCTGATCGGTAGAAAGGGGCGGTTCAGCAGAATGCGCATGGCATACAGCATAGAGAGCCGCCAGACATACTCTCCTGCGCCCATGCTCGTCTTGTGGAGGGCGGCGAAGACCTTGTTCTCAAACGTCAAGTCTCCAGCGTGGGCAATGTAAAAAGCGTCCACCTCGCATTTCAAGCGCATGTACTCGGAGTCGTCGCACCACGGAGCCGTGACGAGCTGGGTCATGTCCCTGCCCGTGATGGACGAGCAGTGCAGAAAGAGACGAGAAAGGCAGGCCGGCAATGTCAGGTCTCGCGAGCCCTCGCTGCCGGACATCTCTTCGACCATTTGGTGGTGAAGAAGGTCGAGCATCATGGCAGCGTTGGCCATCTGTGCCGGATGGCCAAGAGTGACGAAACAGATGGATATGATGAGGTGGTCCTGGACTGTCGCCAGGCGGGCCCCGACCTCTGCATCTCTCTGTGTGTCCTGTCTCTGTCTCGTCATGGACACCAGATTCATGGCGGTCTCTGTAGAGTACATACTCGATGATCAGCTCATGCCAGTGCCGGAGTGGATGCGTACTTACGAATGTCACTGGATGCCGTATTCCCTCGCCCCATCTGGATGTCGTACGTCGACAGCATGGCGAGGGTCTGAATCTTGTGCACGACACCATGCAGAGAGACATCGTTCTTGAGACGAAAGAGATCGTGTCTCGCTTCTCGTTCCAATCGATCGGCCAACCCTCTGCTCTTCTCTGCCGTGTTTGCCAGTGGGTGGCGTGTGAATGCGAGGGCCGCCAAGCCCATGCTGAAACAGAGATGTGCGGGAGCTTTGCCGGACTCCAGATCATGAAAGAAGGCAGCCGTGGGGTGGTGTGGCCGATACAGGTTGTCGGCAGTGGCATGGAAGGTGATGACGAGATGCAAGATGAAGTCTACGGTAGCCTGTTTCTGGCTTTTGGTGTTAGTCGCGGATGATGATCATGGGGCACACAGACTGTTTACCAACCCGTTTATGAATGGCGTTGTGCCGCTGAGCAGCCCTGCTATCTGGGCTCTCCATCGACCCAGATGATTGCCATTGAATAGAATGGGTGTCTGGGCTTGAATGTCTTCCCTTGCTGCTTGTCCCTCGTCTCGTCTCTGCTGTCTATTGTCTGCGGACTTTGAACCAACGTCAGTCTCCCCCTGAGAAGGCTCACTGGAAGGCGGCGTTGGTGAGGCTGTGGTGGCCATGGACGTCACGGCTTCCAACGCGGCTTCACTTGCAGCATGACCGGGTTCCGGGCATGCAGACTGTTTCGGTGCCATCAGACTCTTCTTGGGGCGTGGCCCGCGTCGTTTTCTGTTGTACTCAAAATAGCATTCCTGCATGTGGCGTTGGCAGGTCGTGCAAGGAGCCGTACCAGAGCATCGGACCTTTGAAAGGGTCAATGGAGGTACTGCCGCTGTCGACGTAAAAGCATTGTACGTACCTTTCGTCTTCTGCATACCTCACAGGCAAGAATCATTGTGTCGAGACAGATCGTGATGTGCAAGAGGTCGCAGTGACTGGGTCGAACGGATAATAATGCGTCAGACGTCTCTCGCCAATACTGATAACGGAGAAAAAACACGGTGCGCCTTCTCTTCTGTGTATCTGGTAAGTATTAAAAGCCTTAAAAGCCCTCCCAGAGTAGTAGTTGCCTCCCCCTGCATCTGGCATCAGATAGCCGTCTAAATTCGAATCATGGCACCGGATCAGCCTTGGAAGGCACCCGCCCTGGGCTCACCCATCTGGATGGAGATTCCAGCGACGGATGTGGCCAAGAGCAAGCACCGTCCCATCCCCAGATTGGTCCCTGGAAATTGACTAACCTCTGCGTGCAGGCTACGAGTTTTACAAGGCCGTGTTTCATTGGCCTTTCTATGAGACGCAGCCAGAGGGATACAATACGGAGGAGGTGAGGCTCTTTGAATTTTCGGACCCTCGCATGTCTGGAGGCATTGTCCACTGTGAGCGTGTCAACCGTGGCTCCAGAGGGTCTGCCTGCGTGTGGTGGCTCGTGGCAGATCTCTGTGAGACGGCGGAGAAGATCGCTGTCGCCGGTGGCCGCGTTATCAGCGAGGTGCTGGAAGAGGGGAAGAATGGCCTCTATCGGTATTTCGAGGACGTGGATGGCAATCTGGGCGTGGCCTATCAGTTTGTGGGCAAGCTAGCCGATTAGAGTTTCTCCGTGGCACACCTCTATCTATGACGGAATCTCGGACAATTACAGTAGATGTGGCCGCTTGCTTATCAAAAGTACTAATATCTACCATCTATCGTATCGACTGCTCTCTTGTCAGACAAGCACGGATCTACGAGTGCGGTGTTGCCTGTGCCTGGTGGTCTGACGTGCTCGTTGTGCTTCAGTTTCCGCCTATTGCTGAAGACGCTCTGCTCGAAGCTCTGCCTCATGCCGGAGTCGCTCAGCATTTTGTGCGCGAATCTATGCGGCCGCTAGTAAGGCATGGAGATCCTGATTATCCTCCAGATCGTCGGTTCAACTCGACAAGGATGCCCATGCACTTTCTGGGGCCCCCCACCACAGTCATATTGTAGGATCTGTGCAGTAAGAATGTGCATATTTAATTACTTATCCACGACTGTCACAGGGGTTTGAAAGGAGGTCTTCTGAGCTTGTAGTAAATGTTGCGTATTCTAAATCCCACGACTTAAAACCCCGTCTCCCCATCCATTCCTCTTTCCTGCTACATATGAAGTGGAGGGTATCGAGTCAGAGACTGAACCTCACTTCCCCTTTCATGGGTACGGGTGGTACTCCATATGTCATGATAAGTACCCTACACTCAATACGACAAGAGCAGGATGCTCTCCAGGAGTGCAGTTGTATTGCACCCCGAATAAGGAATAATCAGATCGACGAGACTAAGGCCGCACTGGAACCGCGACGCCCAGCAGACAGCTGTAGATTTGGCTTCGTGCACGAGCCACTGGTGATACTAGTCCGTGGAGGTCGTGCCCATCGTGTAGCCAAAGCCGGTCAGAGTGATCTTGAAACAATATCCATTGTCACTATCAATGCTTGTTTGGCCGGATATGGTCTGCCTAGAGGCGGCAGGTAGAGGCGGTCGTCGAGGACCACCTATCAGGCGGGCCATGTAAATGTGAAGCCGGACGCCTGTTTAAGGTAGGCTTGAAAAGTCTGGGCTGAGAAAAATGTGAGATATGTGTGAGATGGGGTGAGATAAGGGCGAAATGAGGGGGTAGGGGTAAAGCAAAGAAGAGGAGGACTACATACGGGCATAAAACTCCTGTAGACGGACAAGCCAGCCTACAAAAGTGCGTTGAACGTTGAGGTTTCCCGAATGGTCTGTCGTGCTCACTGAGCTTCCATTCTACCTGCTGAGCTTGAGCCTGTGGCTCTCATCGAAGGCGCTCTGTGGCTTGTGCCTGAAGTTTTGCTTCCTCAGAGAAGGCATGGAAATCCCAAGTGTCTGCCACGTCATCAATTCAAATTGACGATAAAATGGCGGAGTAGGAGGAGTGAAATGTTGAGGTCTCGTTTTAGTCGCGATAAATACTTTTAGTAGGTCAGGTGACAGGGTCCGCTCCCTTCAGACGGCTCTTCATGCCTTGTTGCCTAAGAGGCAAAAATTCGTTGTAGGAGGTTTGTCTTTAAAAAGGTTCAAATTCTACCACTTGATCAAATACCTTGTTTATGACTGTCACTTGTAATTCTAAATTATATGCCCTCAACACTCCTTCTACTCCTCGTGATAAATTGTCCATGAGAATATACTGTATTTCTAAATAAGATTCTATGTACACTATTCAATATTTCAGTCGTTGGAAAGGACATGAATGCAATCCAAGAATGAAATCCGGCATCTTCCCTTCAACACTCATCCACAACACACAGTAGTCTCTTCGATGCCCTGTGCCTTGGCACGACTGCCATCATCACAGACACCAAGATCACCCACGTCAATGCGCACCACCAGCCAGTCGCAAAAGAACTTGCCGAGACCGGCGCCGATAAAGATGCAGATGATGACGTAGCCGTTGAAGTACATGGCCAGCAACATGATGATGTAGGCACCCCCAAACGTGATGGCGTGCAGCACGGCCCGCACGAGCTGCTGCAGCGCCGTGGCGCGCATGACCACCTGCCGCGGCCCGCTGCCGGCACGCTCGGCCGGCAGCCGTGCCGCCTCGCGATGGAATTGCCGGATCAAGAAGCTGTCAAGTTCCTTGCCGAGGCGCCGAGAAAACTCAACCAGCATCACCAGCAGGATGGTCCCAATACAAGTGGCTGCCATCATGCCATTGTTCTCAATGTACCATGACGACGAGAGGAAGCAGGCGCCTGTCGTGGTCCAGTTCCAGAGCATCTGCGCCGTCAGCCCAAGAAAACTTTGTCAAGAGGAAGCAGGTTGAAAAAATACGCACCGAAATCTGGCAATCATGGCTTCCACTGCTGCTCATATCCATGGTGGTTGTCTCTGCCGAAAGAAAGTGAAGATGGACGTGAAGAGGCAGAGTAAAGAAATCCAGTGGAGGAATGCGCAAAGGGGGGGCAACACAAAGTCAGCACCCCTTCCATCTCGGGCGTCGCAAGCTTCAGCTATGTACTCGTAGTCGTACAATTGCCAGCCCATAGATTCAGAGAAACGTGCTCATTGTCTCCACGCCTAGCTTGTCCAGCCAGTAGAAACTTGCTCAAGACCCAGATCGGAGGGACGCGATCACTCTTGGTGTCTTGGCAAGGAGCTTGGCATGCAACGGTTCCCCCCTTCAGTGGACCTGAAGCTTCCCAGACCTCTTGTGGATGGCTCAATATAAACGGCAAGAAACCCGCCCCCTTGGCCGGAATGGTTTCTGTACATGAAATGCCTCGTCGATGATAGGACACAGCACAGGATCGGCACACTGACATTCTGACAATCTTTCATCATGGACATTCACCGCAGGGTCCATATCCAGGATTTCACCAATGCCACCACCATTCCCTACTGGGGCTATGCCAGCCGTGTCGTGCCCTGCACCAGTGACGCCGGCTCCTGCGCCTACCTCGACGTCGTCTACAACGCCCATGTCGTCAGCATGCTCTACTCGGGCATCCTGTGGGCGACCCTGCTGGGCCTCCTCTTTCTCTGGGCCGTCCTGCACTATAGCAGCACCGGCCGGTCGACGGGCCTGGCGCCGAGCAAGGCTACGGCCGCTGAAGACACGGAAGAGGCACCGGCCAGCACACCGGCCAGCACGCAGTCTCGCGGCGGCGGCGGCTGGCAGCGAGGCACCCGCGCCCTCGCGGCCTGTGCCACGCACCACCTGCTGCCCAACGCGCCGCGCCGTCTCTTCGGCCGCACCACGCGCCTGCAGGTCGTCGTGCTGCTCGCCCTCGTGGGCTACCTCACCGTCTGGTCCTTTGTCGGCATCGTCTACGACAAGTGGGTGACGCCCGTCAAGAACAAGGCGGGCGTCTACAACACCCGCACCAGCCTGGGCCCCTGGTCCGACCGCATCGGCATCCTCGCCTTTGCCCTCACGCCGCTCTCCATCCTGCTGAGCAGCCGCGAGTCGGTGCTGTCCCTCCTCACCGGCGTGCCCTACCAGAGCTTCAACTTTCTGCACCGCTGGCTCGGCTACGTCATCTTTGTGCAGAGCGCCCTGCACACCATCGCCTGGACCGTCGTCGAGGCCCGCCTCTACCAGCCGCAGCCCACCGTCGGCCTCGACTGGATCCGCCAGACGTACATGGTCTGGGGCCTCGTCGCCATGGCCCTGCTGCTGCTGCTCTTCCTCCTCAGCACGCCCTGGGCCATCCGCCTCACCGGCTACGAGTTCTTCCGCAAGGCCCACTACGTCCTCGCCATGGTCTACATCGGTGCCTGCCTCGGCCACTGGGCCCAACTGCAGTGCTTCTTGATTCCCTCCCTCCTCTTCTGGTTCCTCGACCGCGGCGCCCGCCTCGTCCGCACGGCCCTGCTGCACTACCACAGCACTCCCGAGCGCGGCGGCTTCGGCTTCCGCGCCATCCCCGCGACCACCCAGATCTTCCCCGACGCCGGCGGTGACGTCGTCCGCCTAGAGCTCGAAAACGACCAGGACCCCTGGCGGCTCGGCCAGCACTTTTATCTCTGCTTCCCCGCCAGCAGCATCTGGCAGTCCCACCCCTTCACGCCGCTCAACAACCCCGTCGTCCGCCGCGGCCGCGTCGCCCACACGTATCTGCTGCGGGCCAAGGCCGGCGAGACCCGCCGGGTGGCCGCACTGGCCCAGACGGCCTCCACCATGCCTGTCATCTTGACCGGCCCCTACGGCGAGGACCATGCGCCGTGCCTCGAGCCGCGAAACAATATTCTCTGCGTCTGCGGCGGCACCGGCATCACCTACTGCCTGCCTCTGCTGCTGGAGCTCGCCCGGCAGTCGGTGCCCAGCGACCGGCAGATCGAGCTCGTCTGGGTCATGCGCTATGCGGACAACGTGGCCTGGGTGCGTCCCGAGCTGGAGCAGCTGCGTCGCACCCAGGCCGCGCTGAATCTGCGCATCCGCCTGTTTCACACGCGGTCAGCGCCGACCACCGAGACGGCGGTCGTGGACGAGGCACATGAGAAGAGCGTCGCCAGTTCCTCTGCGGCGTCGCTGGTGGTCGAGGCCGTCCCATCGGACGACGGCGAGGCCGGTGATCGAACGCACCCTGATCTGGCTCGGCTCGTGTCCGAGTTTGTCGCATCGACGGCAGCCGGGCCCACCACTGTGGTGGCCTCGGGTCCCGGCGGCATGATCAGCGACCTGCGTACGTCCGTCGCCCGCTGTGCGTCGGGGGGGAAGGTGTGGCACGGCAACGACCGGTACGACGTCCGGCTGGTCTGCGACGACCGGTTAGAATGGTAACCGGCGTCTGTCGGGAGGTATATAAATTTGGCTTTCTGTACATAAAACACTGTATATAGGTAAACTGTTTAGACAGAATGTGGTGGTCTCGCCTCTATCTGGTTTGATGAGTGCATGAATTTTGTTATTGTGTCCGTCTATTTGAATATAACCCCCCTTAAATTAGGCAACCACTAAGTAAGGTAAACTTTTCCTCCTTCGTCCTACATCTCGAATCGAGATGTTAAAAGAAGCAACAAGAAACTCTGTTATTTTTTACTTTGTACACTTTTAAAAGACACTTTTGCTACCCCCTCCTCCCCCTGTCTTCTTCTATCAGCAAGGGAATTTCTTGCATTTCTTGGCTTTAGGCTCATCGGATGAGAATGGTGGAGAGGCATATTGGCGCCGCAGAGGCTTAGGCTCCATGTTGCCGGCAACGCAGGGAAAGTTGCGGAAGGCAACGCCATATACGGCCTTGTACTTTTCGCTGTCGCTCGCAAGCGTGGCGGCGTCCAAGTAGAGGCGGCAGTCGTCTTCCGTGGTGCGGAAATTGGCCGGGACTTGGAGGTCGTCGGACCAGTACAGCGACCGCATGGCAATCCTGCCGCTCTGACGCGAGCGGCGGATCGGGAGGTCGGATAGGCGGTCGAGGACAGCCTGCGTGGCGACATCGGTCATACCGGGCCTGTCATCGTGGGTCATGCTGAAGATTTTCTGAAACTGCAAGACGGTGCTGGTTCGGGTGCCGCCGGTGCCCATCATGCGTCCGGGCACGGGGCGGCCGCCGAACCCGACGGAGCGGATGCCGAACTCGACCATGAGCTCTTGTGCGAAAATGGCGCAGGCGGAGGAGCAGATGCCGTTGTTCAGAAGGACAATGTTCTCGCGGGCAACCGGCATGGGCTCCTGCTGGGCGTGGAAGCGCTGCTGAGCAGGCGACGAGGCGTCGTAGAGCTCGTCAAACAGGGGCGTAAAGGTCGCTCCCTCGTAGGTGTAGCCGGGCCCGAGGATCTCGCCGAGTCCGTTGGGGTGTGCGGTGTCTGTGAGCAGCTCCATGCCCTTGAAGAGGCCATCTCTGCTGCTTTCTATCTGCGCCAGCGCGACCAGCTGTTCATGACGCTTATAGCGGGCGCGGATCGGCATGGGATCCTGCGGGAACAGCTGCGACTGCAGCTCTCCGATATTGGCCATGTAGCCGCCCCCGTTGCTGCCGAGGTCCACGATCAGCTTGGGCTCCCTGTGCTCTGCCGCCCTCTGCAAGCATCGCTTCACCCGTTCCGCAAACATGTCCGGGTTGATTTGAAAAGTGCGGATCTTCAGCACGATGACATCGTTGTTCGGCAAGGTATGGCACCGCAGGACGCTATCCACAAAATGCTCGTCGTTTTCCTCGCCGTAGCGGCGCCGGAGGTGGTTCTGTGCAAGGCTGTCGCTGTCGTCGCTGTCGTTGCTGCTGCTGCTGTCGCCTCCTTTGCTGTTGCTGCTGTCGCTGCTGTTGCTGCTGTCGCTGCTGTCGCTGCTGTCGCTGCTGTTGCTGCTGTCGTTGTCATCCCAGCGCACGAGACCGTACATCTTCTCAAACCTGTGCTGGGAGACGAGTTCCTGGTCATCGCCCAGATCATGCAGGGCATCGCTTCCAGGGCCACTGCTGCGCTTTTGTACTTGAAAACTGTCCTCCGAGTCGACGGGGTTCTGCCGGCAGAACTTTTCGTACATGGACTCGCCGTCTGTAATATCATCGAGCTCACCCTCAACGAGGGCCAGATTGACTTCGTCGAGGATGTCGCCATCGCTAAAGACCAGGCTGGTCTTCTGGCCCGGGTAGACAAGCCCCGCATCCCCCGTGCCAAGGAACACCCCCCCGTGAACCATGTGCCTCTGGTCGTATCGGGCGAAGAGGTCGTTGTAGGCCGAGTCGACACCCCGGAACTGCGAGAGGGTACGGGATAGCTCCGTGAGCTGCTGCTCGGCCGGTTGGCCGTCGATATGCGTCACGACCCGGCCCCTATTGGCTCTTACATCCTCCACAGCCCGGATATCCGGCAGGTTCCGGCCGTCGCTGCTGATGGACACGAGGGCGGCTTGGATCGGCCGAGAAAACCAAAAGATTCCCAGCAGGTCCGGTGCGTACGACAAGTGGCCTTCGTGGCTCTTCAGCGTCACTTGCTCGTACAAGTCCATCTGGAAGTCGTATTCGCCCTTGTAAATGCCTTCCGTCAGGTTTCTCCGCACCCCCGACAGCACCTCGGTAATGTTGTTGCCGGGAAAAGGGGAGTCCTCCGGTGGACTGGCAATATAGGCGTCATCCACCTGCCACGACAGGTACGGCTCCAGGCTGTCTACCAATTCCAGCGCCTCCTCCTTGTGCAGCGGCACCGACTGGAGGCATTCATACGCGACCTCGGCCGGGATATAGTGATCTGTCACTTGTCAGTGATCGAGTCTTTTGCTTCTCTTCTGTTTTTGTTTTCCTGCTCTCGTTTTCACCTACCTGCATCCGGCCCACGCCGCAAAACGTCTTCCCTGTATTTATCCCGCGCAATCGCACACGGCTCTCCGCTCACGTCGGCTGCGACTCGGACGCTGATGCCAAGCAGCACCACAGCCGCCTCTCTGCAGGGACAGAACTTCATTCTAGTCGAGCGTAGTGCAGAAGTCGAATCGTAGACCAATAGAACAGATAGTATGTTCCAATACGAAAGAAGAAGAAGAGGAAGAAGAAAAAAATTCAGCCACCGTGTGTTGACGGCGACTATTTATATTATTCTTCACTCGCTGTCTGTCTCGCCTGTTTCTCCTCGACCCAATAGAGATTCATGCTCATTACTTCATGCATCCAAACTGTGAGCTGAAGACCAGACGTCGGAACACAAGAGAACGAATCATGCAAGCGCGAGGAACTGCGTGTGTTTTACAGAAGGGATAGACCAAGGTAAAACTAAAAATGGCAATGGAGAGTTACGAGGCATAAACCCGCTCCGACGAAACTCTAAACAACAGGTCTATACGATTAAGCATACCTGCAATTGAGATCCTTTGTGTCTCTGAACACGACTTGTATCGTGTTAACAAAGGGCTCAGCAAAAGGGAGTCGAAAGGAATCCACAGATTCAAACACATTGGCGCCTACCGCAACTTTGTCCACAAGGAACAAGTAGCTGGGTCTGAAGGATAAGCTGAGTCTTTGTGCGTTCTGCCCATTCTCACCCTGAACTAATTTCAGTTTTTTTTGTATGATATTTTCCGCCGTCTTTCCATGCTGTGATATCTTGTAGCTCTATTTTTTTTTCTTGGGAGTGCATTTACCAATAGGAGAGCAGCGGCCGAAAGCGGGTAGTTGAGGGGGGCAAGCTGAGGGGTTAGCAATTCCTCAGCATGCCGGTCAGAGCAATATGAAAGATGCCAGTCGCCCATTCTCTGCGCCATGGTACCTCCTCTTCCTCGAGTGCATGCATGCCCGAGCTGCCGACTCGTCAAGCCGGCCAAGCATAGTCGTTCATTCACAGATCCAAGCAAGCCCTTGCTTTTCAGTAGGAGATACAAGAAGCGGCCACTTTCCGACTTTCTCCAGGCGCGAATCCAAGGATGTGAAGGGTGCGACTTGATCGTTGGGGCTATCGAGGCATGGCAGCCCGGCTGGTCAGAAAATCACGAGAGAGACGCCTGGGTAGGCTTGGATCTGAACGAGAGCATCTTGTGCTTGTCACTCTTCTTGGCCAGGGGCGGCGAGCCTCATCGCCACGAACAGGCTGAGCAGTTGACCGTGTTCCAAGGCCATGGTTCGTGACCCAAGAACAAATGCGTCACAATTTAGTCGGAAAGTCGACTAACGCTGTCTGCCAGATGACCGGAAGCATGTCGTCACACCTCTCTTGACGAAGCCATTCGCCTCGACGCGCGGCGTGGTGGCGGATACGGCCAAGGAGGAGGCGTTTGAGCGAGCTCGATCGTGGCTAGCCAACTGCGTGGAACATCACGCCTGTGTCCCGGCGAACGCGGGCACATTCAGACCGCGCCGCCTGCTCCAGGTCCGGAAAGAGGACGCTGCCCAGGAAGACCGCATCTACCTGGTGGAAGATGAAGTTGCTACCGCACCCTACGTCGCTCTCAGCTACTGCTGGGGCAGCGATCTTACCGGGGTCGTGCGGACACTCCAGAGCAACAAGGCGTCTCACATGCGTGGGATTCCTCTGGCGTCTCTGCCCCAGACTGTTGGCGATGCCGTTACGTTTTGCCGCGGTCTGGGGCTGGATTACATCTGGGTCGATGCCCTCTGCATTGTGCAGGACGACGCCGTGGACTGGAAGCGAGAGGCTGTGAAGATGGCGGACGTCTACCAGCACTCCCACGTGACGATCTCTGCCCATGCAGCTGCCTCGTGCCAGGACGGGTTTCTCGGGCCGCAGGCCTACGGGCAGAAGGACTGGCAGCGGGCGTTCTGGACATCCTACGGGGCCCGTCCGCAGAACAAGGCCTTTGTCCGCACGGCATCGTCACGCCCAGACACCTCTGAAGCATATGCCTCTGGCGACGACACATGCGACGCCGTTTCGGACCCGCTGTCCACGCGCGGATGGACCTTGCAAGAGGCGATCCTGCCGCGACGCACGCTGCATTTCATGGGCGACGAGATGGTCTGGGAATGCGATGCGCTCAACTTTTGCGAGTGCGGCCATGTGGACGGACCCGGCTATCGGTATGGCTCTTCGGCAGCCATGGTCAAGACCAATTTTCGCAACGGCATGGAGGGGCTGGCCGTGGCGCGAAGCTCGGAAAGCGATGGCTGGATGGACTTGGTGCAGCAGTACGCCAGGCGAAATCTGACACACGCATCGGACAAGCTGGTCGCCATCGCCGGACTGGCGGAGCTGGTCGCCCGCGAGAACCGACTGGACTGTCCGCAGCCTTGGTCGCTAGACGAAGTCTATCTGGCGGGCATCTTCCGCTCGGCCATCCCGGCACATCTCCTATGGGTGGCTCGACCGGTGTGTGACCTGGGCGCCGCCCCCTTTCCTCCTGCCCAAGGTCGGCCTCTCCCCTACCGGGCTCCCAGCTGGTCATGGGCGTCCGTCGATGGGTGCGTCGAGTACCCACGCCAAGTGAGAGACGCAGTGGACGTCCAGCACACGGAAAAGGAACCGCTCGTGTCTCTTGTCCAGTTCGTTTCCTCGACAACTTTCCCTCTGTCTACCGCCAGCCACTCTAATCCAGGCGTTCCTCCTTCGGCCTGGGACATCATCTTGGAAGGCTTCTGGGTTCCCGTCATGTTGGCCACATCCGAGTATCGCAGCGATAAGAAGTCCGGACTCGAAGACGCTGAATTTAACGACACGGAAAAGGGACGGCTCAGTGTTGTCCACCCCGCCAATGGGACGTTGTTTTCCGTCTGCTGCGACGAGTTGAGAGAATATGACTTCAAGGTCGGAGATGCCGGACATGCGTGCGTAGGACAAATCAAGGGCTTTTACCAAAACCTAGCAGTCCGAGACGCCCACGCCCCCCCAAGCGAGCTAGGCCATGGCAGTAATGACAGTCTGAGTTTAGGCAGCTCCGAAATCGAAGCAGATGAGGAGGAGGAGGAGGAGGAGGGAGAGGAGGGAGAGGGAAAGATAAGCAATAGTCTCGACAAAAATAGGTACACAGGTGATGAGTCGTTGTCAGACAGCCTTGGCCACAGCTCTGACATGGAAGGAAGCCTGGACATGACAGACGGGAGTGAAGACTATGGGAGTGAAGGGAGGTCCGAATCTGTCATGGGATCGATCTCGATCCAGCCAGAAGAAGGTGACGAGGCTGGCAGCTGGCAGACAAGCGATTACGGCGATGCCGAGAGAGAGGATGAGGCCAGAGGCAGCGGCACAGAGCGCGCGTACTGTGAAAACTGCCAACCCCCAGGCGGGTACTGGGAAGAGCCAAAGTTTTGTGCCCTGCAGATGGCCAAGGTCGCCTCGCTGGGGCTACCGACAGAAGTATTTTTTCTGGTCCTGCAGAGGTCTACCAGCATGCCTGGTGCTTGGGAGAGGACAGGCCTTGGATGCCTGGAAGTGACAGGCAAGTATGATGCGCCGCGCTCGCTGTTTGCAGGAGCTCAGTGGGGGAGGATTCGGATTGTTTAGGTGGAAGCTGTAAGCTCTTTTTGTTGTCTGGCTGATGGGGGGACAAACTCGATGAGGTAAGTCATGTTGCTTTGATTTTTGCAGGCGCTTTTTTTTCTTTCTGTACTTTTGCTAATAATATTAGCAGGACTCGAGTTAAGAGGGCAAGAAGAGACGTATAAAGACGATGAAGTATGAATATATAAGTGTTCGAATGGCTGCACCTTTCACGTACGGCCATAGATACTGAAATGCACGGGATCCCGTCCGCTCTCCCCTAGTTAAACCAGTAATCGGCGGATTAGTAGTTGGGTCGGTGACGACCAGCGAATACCCGCTGCTGTACGTTCTTTTTTTTTTTTGCGTTTTTTTTCTCATCCTTTTTACCTACCCTTAAATTAAAGACAGCGTGCTGTACGGGCCACACACTCGTGTAGAAAGGGTCCAGTGGGGCGCCGCAGCAAAATTCGACGGGAGGATTGCTTCCTTTATGGCAAGTGGCGGAAAGATTGAGAGTGCTGTTAAAGAGACTGAAGCTGTTTAATTGCGTTAAGACGGATAGACACGGGATAAGAAGGCCATCTAGAGTCAATTTTGGGTTCTCCTCATGGGAAACGAAGAGAACTCCAGTGGAAATAATTTGGCGAATAAAGATAAAGACGTTGCACTTGTTGAGAAGTGGCCATCTAGATTATCATTGCGCGAGTTGTAGAAGTACGGCATTCATCAAAGAAATATACCTAGTCCTGCTGCATGTACATTATCTAGCAAGACGTAAATCTCATATTAAGTCAAGTGAATACAGGCCTTTCATGGTCATTGTTGTAGACGTTTTGTATACATTCCTAGGGGAGAGCCTACTTTCCTATATGGCAGATCTATAGCCCATTCACTATCTACCTCGCTCTGTGTGCTCCCGTCATCCATCCAACTAAATTTTAGTCTCTGTGGGTAGCCGATCCTTCGATATTGGCGCCCTTTCCATTGTCATTGCTAGCCAAGACGGCCTCAAGAGCGTCGGACTCGAACTTGCCCTTCTTGGCCCATTGCGTCCCAGCTACGATGGGGCTTGTATTGTAGAAAATGGCATCAATCTGTTCCAGACGGCGGCCTGTCGTTTCAGGGTAGAACAGGTAGATGAATGGGATAAAGGAAAAGTTGAGGATCGTGTAGAGAAGGTATCCCTTCCATCCTTGGGTCTTCATAAGGGATGTCGTGTACGTGACCGTGACAAAGTTCCACAGCCAGTTGGAGGACGTAGTGAGGGCATTGCCTTTGGTCCGCAGGTGCAGGGGCATGATCTCCGCATTGTAGAGCCAGGGAACAGCCAGGTAGCCAAAGGCAAAGAAGGTGTAGTAGAGGAAAAAGGCGACGACGACGACGATGGAAGAGCCAAAGCGGCCGTCACGGATGCCGAGAGACATGGCCAGGAAGCAGGCGCCCATGCCAAAGGCGCCAATCATCATACACCACCGCTTGCCGATGCGGGGAATGATGAACGGAGGCAGAGCAGCCGAAGCCATGTACCCTGACGATGGTGAGCATTTTGGAGGTGAAGATGCAGCGGCAAAATACAACAGAAAGACTTACATAATCCATTGAAACCAGAGAGCAAGAGAGACAGGTTGTGGGAGAGGCCGACAGACGTCTCAAAGAGGTAGGCAATGTAGTAGCCAATAGAGCAGACACCGCTCAGCATGACCATGGCCATCAGCCACCAGCCGAGAGCCACACGACGCAAATTTTGGGTCGCTGGCTTGTTGGTGAAAATCTCGGTCCAGCCAGTAGAGCTGGACATGGATTCCAGCTCAATGGCCTGGTTGATGTTTTGAATTTCCGTCTGGATCTCATCTTCGGCCTCGGCATCCTGATCGTGCATGCGGTGCAGGATAGCCACCGCCTCTTCAATCAGGTTGTTGGCCATCAGCCAGCGAGGGGACTCTGGCATAAACGGCACGGCAGCCAGCAGCAGCAGGGCAAAGACCATCTGGATGGCCACCGCCAGACGCCACTCGATTTCGCCACCGGCATAGGAGAGGCCATAGTTGACCCAGTAGGCCACGCTGGCGCCGAAGCAGACGAGGAGGTACTGGAAGGAGCCAAAGACCTCTCGCGTCTTGGCTGGCAAGGTCTCGGCTTGCCAGACGGGGATGATGGACGTGTTGAGGCCGGTGCCGACACCGCTGACGACACGGCCGACCATGAACTGGGCTTGGCCATACGCAGACGTCTGCAGAACCGCACCGACGATGATGAGAATAGTTCCAACAAAAATCGGCTTCTTCCGACCCATGCGTTCGCTAAACAGGAAACTGGCGAGACAGCCTTGTCTTGTTAGTCATGTCCTTGTCTTGCTCTTTCTCTTCCACGAATGCTTCAACATACCAACCAGACAGCCAAGTTCATAGATACTCGTGATGAAGCCTTGCATGAACGTCGAGGGGTAGTGCATCTTGTACAAGAAGTCGTCGGCAATCAATACGCCACTCATGAAGCCTGCTCGTCAGAATCGGATCATGAACCTTTTCGGGTGTGGGTGAATTCACCTTGATCGTAGCCATAGAGCAGGTACGAAAGACCGCACGTGGCGGTAAAACACGCTCTCAATGCAAATCCGTCTAGACCCATCTTGCGAATTGTTCTGGGAAGCCTTGCGAGTGAATGCTGAAGAGGGGAGATGCTGTTAAATGGAGAAATCAACCACGCAGGAACCTGTCCATCGGTATGGACTGCCGATATGTGCATGCAAATTTGCGTCAGCCGAGCAAAAAAGTAGAAAAATGAAGCAAAATGTAAGAAAACCAAACTATCCGAAGTGGATGCCCCATGGGGGATGGATGGGGAAACAAGCATTGGGACGTGGGGACGTCTCCACATGCTCCCCCCCGAAATTTTCAACTACACGTGCTAAAGCAGTGGCGCATCCGACGACTCGACGATCTCATCGTCGGGTCGGGTCGGCTATCTATGCAGAAGTCACGAGATACTGTGTTCTCCGTACACACCAAAAAGGCCGGCTCTGCATGGTGACATATTGCCGTCCGTTTCTCTGATGCAGAACACAATCATGGCGACGACACCTCCTAGACCACCGTTTGAGAGTCTTCCCCTGGACCCCAAAGGACCGCCAGGCAATGCCTGGGGTCTCTACGGTGCCGATGACCAGTTTGGCGCGCTCAATATGCTGACACCCAGCGTCGTGGCAGCAGCAGCTTCGTCGGAGATCCGCACGGGTGAACGGGTCGCCCTGGACTGGCAGCTGACCAAGCCAGCCCGGCCGAGCTTTGACAGGCCGCCATTCGTCTGGAAGCTGCTCCCCAACGGCGAGGGCAAGACGATTCATGACGACGAGCTGGCCTTCAACACTCAATGCAGCAGCCAGTGGGATGGCTTCCGCCATTTTGGCTACCAAGGCGCAAAGCGGTTCTATGGAAACCGGACGGCGGCCGACCTGCAAGAGAGCGACGTCTTGGGCATCAATAGTGCGTCATTACTTCTATGTTTTTCCCACTGCACATCTCTTCCGTGCTGTCAACTAACGATCAAGTCTGGCTCGACAAGGGCGGCATTGTCGGCCGCGGCGTGCTCCTCGACTACGTTGCCTTTTGCCAGCGACACGGCCTGACCTCGGATCCGTTTCAGAGCACATGCATTTCCACTGCCCAGGTCCAGCAAATGATCCGTGAGCAAGGCGTCACCTTCCGGCCTGGCGACATTTTGTTTATCCGGTCCGGCTTCACGGCTGCTTACAACAACCTCACAGCCTCTGCACAGGATGCCCTGGCTCAGCGGACGAACCCCGACTTCCTCGGCCTCGAGTCCAGTGTTGCCACGCTGAAATGGTTGTGGGAATCTGGGTTTGCGGCCGTGGCAGGCGACGCTCCCAGCTTCGAGCAGGCACCGGTACGGGGCGACTGGACGAGCGACCACCTGGAGGATGGCGTCAAAGACGGCGGGCTGCTGCACCAGGTGCTTCTAGGTGGATGGGGTGTTCCCATTGGCGAGATGTTTGACCTGGAAGCCTTGGCGGCGCTCTGTCAGAAACAGAATCGCTGGTCCTTTTTCGTATCAAGCATGCCCCTGAATGTTCCTGGCGGCGTGGCAAGTCCGCCAAATGCCGTAGCCATATTCTAAATTTAATCATTACGAGAACTGGCAGCATCTTGTAACTACGTCACAATACGGGACTTGGCACGTGCTAGGTGTGCTCCTAAGAGTAATATTGCATGGTGACCTGTCTGTGAAAATACCAAAACCTTTATCCTATGAATTATTTATTCGTGGATGTGATACCCTGCAGCCGAGTTAGGATGGTGGAGAGCTAAAGTGCTAGATTGCGTAGATTGTCTTTGATTATAAGAAAGAATTTAAACCACATATAAGATGCGAAGCAGGGAGCACACTCTAAGCTGGAGAGATCCATAGTTTCTTGTGGTGATAGGGGAACTCTAAAAATAGGATTATACGGTACTTCTAGTCTTTCAAACACATATGGGTTATCCTTGGCAAAGGGGTCTCCGGAGCAAAAGATCAAAACTCTCCCGGTCCAGCTCCAAAATGCTGTCCTTTTGCAACAGACAACCACGGCACACCCTTTGAATCATCCGTGTCTGAACCGACTGTGTTGCCCCACCAGTTCAGCTTGATGTTGTTATAACTGAGGGCAAAGAAAATGATGATCGTGGCCAAGGCAGTACCGGTATCCATGGCTGCGGACAAGAGGTCTGGTGGTGTTTATTAGTATTCGAAGACTAGACATCAATCAATTGAGTGCATGACCTACAGTTGTATCGTTTCCACCATGCAAAGCCGTGCTTGCGAATATAATAGTTGAATATGAAGCCGAAAATAAACCAAAGAGAATATTGAGCTGTCATACGTTAGATTTCTGTGTTCTCAAGTACCCACACTTGACAATGAGGGACAGAGAACTTGCTTGTGTTGGCCGGGGGAATATTGCCAGCGGCGTTGAAGAAAATGGGCACGTTGACGTAACGAATCCAACTATTCGGGTACCGTCTGTAGAGGAGATATACCAGCACCGTGACCACCGGCTAAAGACAGTTAGCCATTCGTCTAAATGCCTCTTGAACGACATCAAGATCAAAGGCGAAGATGGGGAAACTCACTCCAATGAAGAAAAAGTACATCAGGCCGCTGTAGATTTGCCCTTGCTGGAACATTCTTTGTGGGCCAATAGTTCCCCAGATGATGGACGCATTGTATACAACCTTGGCACCATTGCAGGTGAACCGCTGCGTATTGGTCGGTTTGCATAGGTCCTTAATGTTGACAATCATCCATCGGAGCACTACGTGTATTCCGTTAGAAAGACTAGAATCAGTGAAAATACCAAAGTTCAAAAGAGCACATCCTTGTCCTCCGCTTACCTCCAACTTGGGTCATCGTGGCAAGAATCGAAGAGTATATCTGGCCAAAGAAAAGCGTCCGAGGGGGGATTTTCTGACCAGTTTGTTAGTTTTGTGGATCTGCCCCTGTTGTCTTCTATTCGAACGTTTGGTAACGTACCATGTATTGCCCCAACTTTAGGTCCTGGGAAAAGTCCATGCCGTGTTTGACCGAGTTATAGCCATAGAACTTGACCATCATATTGGCAATAGGCTTTCCAGGCCACGCATAACCGGCGATAAGTTCTGTGATGATATTCAAAAAGCTTTAAGTGTCAGACATGTCAGATACATCCAGTTCTCGGTAAAACCTCGTTTTGATGAAAAAAAAAAACTCACATGCGTTGGTTTGTTGTTCCTTCTAAAATGCCCTCGGGGACAATCAACAGCACGCCCATGCCGAAGCAGACGACAATGAATCCCCACACGGGCAGACCCGTCTCCCAGTAGCGAATCGTCGTGATGCCCAGACCGAGGATAACAACAGTCAAGGTAATGTACCACCAGTCGGGCACTTCGGGGTATACATTCATGAGCCGCTTGTGGATGTCTTCGCCACCGTGGCGAGCATTCTTGAGCTTGGCCCAGATCTCACTTCCATTGTACAGATAAGTGTGAATGACAATGGCCGTCACTGCAGCAAAGGAAAGACCATAGGTCAGCGAATACGACATGGATATGTACATGGGCGAGTATTCTTCGTATTTGCTGAGCACGAAATTCAAGTTGGAGTCCACAACGCGTGTAATGTTGTAAGACTTTCCCATGTTATCAAATGTACTTGAGGAGAGCAGAGGAAGGCTGTTTCCATTCGTCAATATCATTCACTAGACGACACACCAGGGAAAGGACAGCATACTATGCACTATTCCACACATTGGAGTAGTAGAGGATGGGTGATAGGAAGAGGTAGAAAAATGTGACCACGGCGAAAGCATTACAAGTGATATAGAATGGTGTAATGAGGGGGAATCCGGCATAGTTGATCTGGGTCCAGTCGATGCTCAGAGGAAGCAAGCCGAGGCCCGAGCTCATCTGATGAAGAGTCAGCGCGCTTTCCTATCAGTGTAGAATTGAGTACGTACGCCAAAAATAGTATTGACTTTCTGGTTGTGCGGTACAATCCATGTAATGAAAGCAAACGTGCTCAATGACGTCCAGATATAGTCGGGGAACCAGAAGAGAACGAATGCAAAGATGGTAAAGTAGGTGAAGAATCGGTATCGTGATAGAGTCCATCCATTTGCCGAATCTTTCTCCTGCGGCTCGTGAAGGGCACGGAAGAGAACGGTCGACGGAAGCGAAGAGGGCCAAATCAAAGCGGCAGGATAGACGAGCCAGCGACGAGTCAGACCGGCCAGGCCAAATCTACCGGCAAAGTGTCAGTATACTGCAGATGTCTGCAGTTCTGGGCAGCACGACGTAATACGTACCCGATCATTTGGGTGGTCAGCAGGTACAAGAAGCAGAATCCAGCACCATAGTCCCGGTTCCAGTAGACAGGACTAATGATGGATACCAGTGAACCACCGGCATAGGCAGTTCCTGCACTGATATTCACACACTAGGAACTTGTTAGCAGAGTTGAGGGGCAGGGAGAAGCTACACTCCACGAACAATAACAATGAGTGCGTGTTCTTTGACGGTGAAGGGCCCGGGGTTGATGTCAAAGGTGAATCGCCCAAGGGGAACACGCCAGCGCGGCAGTTTCTCCCAGGCCCTGCCAAGGGGAAAGGCGAGAAGCTGGGCAACGACATAGCCAATGGTGAGGGAAGGCTGTCATAGAGTCAGATTGTGTGCATCTCGGGCGTGAAGTTATAGAGGGACGGACGTACATAGCGGAGACTGAAGAATTCGTTGACACCAGAAAAGAGTATAACAAAAAAGGTGGTCAAGAACCAAGAACGAAAAGCTGGCAGTACTTAGAAACGGCATAGATTCAAGAGCTGGGCAAGTCGGCTTACTGCTGCAGAGAATGGTCGGATCGTCAGTATTGGCTACACAAGCAGCCACTTCTGGGACTATACATGTCGTGTCAGCAGATCATTCCCCTTACTGGCCATTTACCCCAGAACCATCAAGGTGATTTTTATTCCGATGGGGAAGATCTCCTATACGTACACGGTGACTGATCGCCATCAACGTTCCACTTGAACGCTTCCACTGGCGTCAACTCGACCTCCTCTGGCCGATGCACAGGAGGGACGCTCTCTTTATCCTGGCTGCTGGCATCATCCTGACCCACAGCCTCAATATCAATGGTCGTATCTTGAGCGGCGGCCTTTTTCTCATCGAGACCGGAGGATACCTGCGCTCCGGCGTGCTCAGAATTGGCGGTTCGGATCTCCATGGTGAATCAAAGATCCCCTTATTTCACCTATCAAATAAGAGAAAATAGGAGGGAGAAAGCCAAGAAGGACAAGAAAAGCTTGACTGGCGAAGAGGGAAAGACAAGAGAAAGGAACACCTTGGCAACCATGTACCCGTCTTGGCCGTTGACGCAGGGAGATAGGGTTCATCATCGTTATCAACGAGAAGAGCATAGTAGAAAAAGGTAACAATGGCATGGTTCGTCCTATCATGACATCCATAACTATGATTGCGATATCATGGTGTCGGGTGGCTTATCTGAAAAAGGAAGTTGGGCCTGCCCTTCCCGGGTCTAGACGGCCCCGATGCGACGTGGTCTGGTATTTGTATGGAGACATCGCGATAAGTGCCATCTGCTGAGCCCTTTTGTCGTGTGAGAAGAGACATTTTCCATTGTAGGGTTACGTAAACACACGCAACGCCGAAAGATTTTTGCACTTCGTCATGTAAGTCGAGAATAACGTATTTATTGAGTCCCCGCAATAGCTGAACTTTTACTGGGGCTGATGGCATCTTCAGCCCAGGGAGAGTATCTGTTTTTGTGTCATACAATCGATATTCAAAAGTCGACTGTCTTCCAGGTTGGATTGTTAATTATTCGTGGGAGAACGACTTGCCCTCCGAGTTTAGTACCCCCCACTCATTTCATACCTATATTCGAAGATTTCCTCAACGTCATAAACTTAAAAGACGCGTGTTTAATCCTTTACATTGGGTTCTATATCACATACTAAATCTCTGAATCTACAGGCAACCCTCAGGCAAACTGCAGCTCCTGCCACCCCGCTTCCCGGCAGGCTCTGCACTTCTTTCGGTATTCCACGGCACTCCCAGCATACCTGACCACGCTCCGCACCGTCCGTCCACGCACATTCTTGTTCACGCCCGTCATCCAGCTGTCAATCTCGTTGATGAGCGAGCCCTTGCTGCACGCGACGACGTGGTCCGTCCACGCATCGACGGCGGCCTCTGTCGGTTCCACGACGGCGTAGCCCTTGTCGTGGCAGTGCTGCAGTAGGTCGCCAACGACGCTTACGCTGTGTTCAATGTTGCGAGTGGCGTTGCCAAACGGCTGGTGAGGGCCCATGACCATGAGCAAGTTGGGCATGGACGGCGTTGTGATGCCGAGAAACGTGCGGGGACGGTGGTCGATCCAGACCGCCTCCGTGCCGTCGTCGGCCTTCTTGGCTCCCTCTTCACTGTAGCCTACGAGAGGACGTCCCTCGCGGCCGTGCCACTCAATGTCTGTAAAGGCCCCCGTGATGGCACTGAAACCCGTCGCACAGACCAGCACATCCAACTCATGCACCTTTTGGTCGGCCGTCACGATGCCCTCGGGTGTTACTTTCTCGATGGGCGTCGTCTTCAGGTCGACGAGGTGCACGTTGGGCAGGTTGTACGACTCAAAGTAACCGCTCTCGAGCGGGATGCGCCGAGTGCCGATGCCATGGTTCTTGGGGATCAGCAGCTCGGCAATGGCCGGGTCATGGACGCGCGAGCGGATCTTGTCGGCGATGAACTGGCCGTAGAGGTCGTTGGCCGTCTTGTCGGCGTATGTGTCGCGGAAGAGCCCCATCCACTTGCCGAAGCCCGGCTCGGAGTAGACCTTTTCATAAAAGGCTTCGCGCTCCTCGGGCGTCACCTCGTCTGTCTTTCGTGGATCCGGCCCGTGGAGGAACCCGGCCGGCGTGCTGGCACAGCGAGCAAAGATGTCGTCGTAACGACGGCGGATGTCGGCCATCTCCTCGGGCGTAATGGGCGTGTTGCGTAGGGGCGCCGACCAGTTGGCGTTGCGCTGGAAGACGGTGACGTCAATGTCGGGCTGGCGAGATAGAGCCGTGATGGTCTGGATCCCCGAGGCACCTGTGCCAATAACGCCGACACGCTTGCCGGCAAAGGCCGTGGTGTAGTCGAGGTCTTGGGGCCAGCGTGATGTGTGGAAGCAGGGACCGGCAAAGGTTTCTATGCCGGGGATCCGAGGCAGCGTGGGGGAGGAGAGAAAGCCGATGCAGGAGACGAGGAAGCGGGTTCTGTACTGCTGGCCCTCGGCATCCGTCAGCAGCCAGGTATGCGTGTCTGCCTGCCAATCGGCACGGCGGATGGTGGTGTCGAACTGGATGTCGCGGTAGAGGTCCTTCTTCTCGGCGACAAACTCGAGGTAGCGACGCAGGTCGGGCTGGGCAGCAAACGTGTCTTTCCAGTCCCACTCATTGATAATGTCCTTGTCGAAGGAGTAGGCAAAGGCAACCGACTCGGAGTCGATCCGGGCGCCTGGGAAGCAGTTCCACATCCAGACGCCGCCGACGTTGGGGCCAGCCTCGATGCATTTGACCTTCCAGTCGGGAAACCGGTTGCGGATGTGGTGCAGGGCACAGATGCCCGACAGACCGGAGCCGACGATGAGGACGTCTTGTAGTTTGACGTCGTGGTCGAGAGAACCCATTGTGGCGTTGGAGTGTCTTTGATTTTTAATTCTTTTTTTGCGTTTCGTTGATGTCTTTGATTTTCTTTTTCTGTTGAGACTTGCACTGTTTCTGTTCCCCGTCTCGTCGGGTGGAAGAGTCTTGTTCAAATATATGCAAGCACAACTGGTACTCTCTTTTCCTGCTCGTACAAGTGGTAAAAAGAAACATACGATCTAAGCAAAGAGACAGACGAGAATCAGTTGCAATCAACAGAGCAGAGCAAGATCGGATTTCATCGCGGATACCGTCGCCCGGACTTGCAATTTTCATTTCGGGCTCGTGACAACTCCCGACTTACACGATCTGGCAGGCGGGAAATCAAAGCAGCAGATTAGGCAAGCCAACCCGGATAGCGCCCCATGCTCCTCGTATGTGGAGGTTATCGCGTGTCCACTTGCTCTGGTCACTGCCCCACAAGCAGAGCAGGGGGCTATATCTCGGGAGTACAATGCATTACGAAAACAAACCAGGTCCGTATGGGGCAACTCTTGTCGCGTCCTCATCGACGACGGCAAGTATCCCCCAACAAGGGGTGTCCGGCATAGGATGTTCGCCACCCCAGCATCTGGCCATAAATGGCATCTCTTGGAGCGCCATGGCCTCGGATGAGGGGATGAGAGCATGAAGAGGACGAGATAGCTACGAATTTCTTGCCACACCCCCTTACCTCTACTCTCTGCAACACACCACCTCTTCCCAAAAATGGACGTCCCTGGTTTTGCCCTCGTTACTGGTGCCGGATCGGGCATTGGCCAGGCCTGCGCTCTCGCCTTTGCCAATGAGGGCGCCGCTGGCGTGGCCCTCGTTGATATCCAGGAAGCTGGCCTCCGCGCGACTGAAAAGCTGATCCGCGAGCAGCTGGGCGTCCGCCCGTCCTCGCGCAAAGACTGCGTCATCTCTGTACACGTCGTCAATGTCACCGACGAAGCGGCCGTGGATGCCGCTGTCGAGGCTGCCGCGGCCGGCTTTGGGGGCCGTCTGGACTACGTCGTCAACGCCGCCGGCATTGCCATTAAGCACGCGGGGGGTGCCGCTTGCGCGACCACGGCAGACTGGAAGCGCGTCTTGGACGTCAACCTCAACGGCTGCTTCTACGTGCTGCGAGCGGCAGCGCGAATCATGCTCAAGCAAGAGCCCATCCGGTCAGCTGTCGACGGGCGGCCGCTGCAGAGAGGCTCGATTGTCAACTTTAGCTCGATCCAGGGCGTGGTGGGCATCACGCTGTCGACGGCCTACACGACGAGCAAGCACGGCGTCTTGGGTCTGACGCGGACAGCCTCGGAGGACTATGCCAAGGAAGGTCTCCGGATCAACGCAATCTGCCCGGGCTACACGGAGACGCCCATGACGACGGCGAACCCGATGATTCTGCAGGCCATGGAGGAGCGGGTGGCGTCGTCGGTGCCCATGGCGCGCATGGGCAAGCCGCAGGAGATTGCCGATGGCGTGATATACTTGGCAGGAGGCCGCAGCTCGTTTGTGACGGGGACGGCGCTGATGGTGGACGGCGGGTTTACAGAGCGTTAAGTCTGAGTAGAAATTGTCCTGAATCTATTTATCATATTGCCATGTACGTACAATACTATCTCAAATGAAATCAAACCAACCAAAATCAAATACTATCCTCTAACAGACCCATCCTCCATCGACATTGTACACAGCACCAGTGACAAAGGATGCCTCATCGCTGAGGAGAAAGGCTACAACAGTGGCGACCTCTTCTGGCTCAGCCCGTCTCTTTTGCACCGTCACCTGCAGGCCTCGCTTGACATCCTCTGGGTCCTCTCCCCGAGACAGAGGTGTATTGACGGAACCTGTTCGTCAGAATGGCAAGAATGTGACACAGAAGTGGAACATGTACACACCTGGAGATACGCAGTTGACGCGGACGCTCGGGTTCTCTTTGGCGGCCGTCCGTGCCAGGTTGATCACGGCTGCCTTGCTGGCGCAGTAGGCCGAATTTCCGGCTGCTCCAAACTGCCCAAATGTGCTTGCCGTGCAGACCTTTATTGCTGTTAATAAAATTCAAACGAGGTGCCTTGTCCATCTCACTCACAATGCTGCCGCTCTTGATGGCCCGGAGCTGCGCCCGCAAGCAGTAAAACATGCCGCTGCAATTGACTGCCATGGTCCGCTCCCAGTCACCGTCTGCCAGCTCGGTAATGGGCTTGGCCGGCACAATGATGCCAGCCATGTTGACGGCCCCATCGAGCTGGCCCAGCTCCTGTACGGTCCGAGCGATCCAGGCATCGACGGACGTCGGTCTGCTGACGTCTACTACGGTGCAGAGAATCTTGATCTCGCTTCTCGATGGGGCGGCAGCAGCAGCAGCAGCGCGAATCGAGGCAGCGGCCTCTTCCAGGGCAGGTTCGTTGATGTCGCCCAGAGAGAGGGTGGCACCTCGAGCAGCCAGCAGCTGGGCCGCAGCGAGGCCCATGCCAGAAGCACCTCCAGTAATAGCAATCTAGACCGAGTTGGATACAGCACGAACACGGGATAAGAGAATAAGAGAACGACTTACAACTTTGCCCTCGAAAGACGCCATGGTACAAGTCTCTTACAACAAGGATGACTAATGAATACAACCAGACAAATATCCAAGCAAATGAGGGGTTCAGGGGTCTAAAATACCCCAGACTCCTCTTGACAGAAGAGGAATGTTTTCGAGGCCACGTGATCATTCGGCACGCAGCACTTCTTGGACTTGCTTGATTTACAATGATACACACATATATACATTTCAATACATATGCCAAGCTAAACTACTGCCTAGCCCATGACAAGAGTCAGCTTCCCCCAAATCTTGGCCAATGGCCCCTTGGGCTTGGCCTCCCCCCTCGTACCGTCGTACTCTCTCCACGCCGCTTCGTCTGCCTCGACCTCGGCCACGCCCGTGACGAGATCCATATCCTGAAGGCTGCATATCCACAGGTCTGACCGGCCCACAGTGATCTTGTGGCCAAAGTAGAGCAGCAGCACAAAGGCGATACCAATGTAGGCCGTCACAAATGTGCTGGCGGAGAACTGGCCGGGGTAGAATACGGTGAAGCCGTTGCACAGCAGGAGGATGGTGAAGAGGAAGATGCAGATATACGAAGCCCACGGCTGCAGCATCGAGCGATACGGCACCTGCACACCCCGTGCATTGACCCCCTTTCGGAATCGGAGGTAGACAAAGGACGAGAGGATCCAGGAGGTGTAGCCGCCCGTGTTGGTGATGCTGATAAAATAGTTGAAGACGGAGCCGGCCTGCTCGCCCAGATTCATGTACGCAAGCAGCGCAAAGAGGCTCGATGCGGCCACCGCGTAGATCGGCAGTCCCTGCTTGTTGCAGCGAGCAAATATGGGCGGTGCGCTGCCAGAGCGGGCGAGGGAGAAGAGCGTGCGGCTCGTCATGAAGAGGTAGGCGTTGCCGGCAGACCAGGCGCTCGTCAGCATGCCGGCGTTGACGACGGAGGGCAGCACGGTGATGCCCGCGTTCTGAATGCCAATCACCCAGGGCGAGGCGCGGGCGTCGCCGGTGCTCGTGGTGAGGCCCTCGGCGGTCGAGCTGCAGATCATGCCGACGGCGAGGGTGCCAATCATGTAAAAGACGACCATGCGCCAGAAGAAGCGGCGGGCTGCCGTCGGCAGATTCTTGCGAGGGCGGTGCATCTCCCCCGAGGCGAAGACGAGCTGTTCGGGGCCAAAGTTGAAGGAGAAGACGGAAAAGACCCAGACGTAGAGGAATCCGGTAAAGCGGCCACCGGCACCGGGCACGAGGTATTCCTTGACGGCGCCCGGGTCCCGCCAGTAGTGGAAGCCGAGGCGCTGGTGGTTGGGTCCGCCGCCGAGGACGAGGACGAGCGAGAGCAGCAGGAGGCCGACAATCATAATGACCTTGATGCCGGCGAACCAGAACTCAGTCTCGCCGTAGACACGGACGGGAAAGAAGTTGAGGCCGACAATGACGACGAGGAAGACGGTGATCCAGACGCCAATGTGGACATTGTTGGGCCAGTAGTCGACGAGGATGCTGGCGGCCGTGATCTCGTAGGCGACAATGACGCCAAAGGTGTAAAAGTACATCCAGCCCATGGCGAATCCGAGCGAGGGCGAGACGAAGCGCTTGGCAAAGTAGTTCATGGAGGCGCCCGGGATGGGCAGAAAGGTGCCGATCTCGATAATGGCCGTGACCATGCAGTAGACGAGGCAGGATGTGAGGACGTAGGCGAGAAAGAGAAAGGCGGGCCCCGAGGCCGCGAGGGCCTGGCCGATGGCGAGGAAAAAAGACGTGCCGATGGCGCCGCCGAGGGCAATCATCTGGGCATGGCGCGACTTGATCTGGCGCTTGACGCCGGCTTTGGTGACGACATCTGGGCAGCGGACCTGCTCACCTGCCGAGAGGCTGGCCACGCGATACATGCCCTCCTCGGTAGACTTTTCGTTGGCCGGCATATTGTCTAAATTATCGTCTGGATTTGAGTCTTTGCCAGAGGTGCGGGCCATTCTTTCAGAGAGATGGTTGAGAGACGCCAATGAGAATGAGAGAGTTGAGAGAGGAGAGACAGGAGAGACAGCAAGGAGAGGAGTTCAGAGGACCACCCTTCATTCCGTGAATGTACAGGTTGAGATTAGCAGAGGCAGTGGTCTACTGGGTCATTCCTTTTTAAGGTGTACGGTGAAAGGTGACGCCCCTATTAGCCCCTGCTCATTATCTCCAATATCTAGTATCTCCAATCTAAGATCTCCAATATCTCCAATATCTCCAAATCTCGTATACCGAAGTGCCAGCAAAAGACAGAGTAATATCAGCAAGCAAACGTGAGTGGGCTCCGTGGCGAGGCTTGACCAGATGCTCGGGTTGGCTTTCCTGAAATCTGCAGACCACGCGGGGAAAGCCAATCGGGAAAGTAACACCGAGTGGAGCAGAGGCAAGTTCTCCATCTAGTCCCACCATGGGCTGGCTCCGAGATAAGATACCCAGATACCAGACCATGAGGCAAATTTACGGCGACTACTGCCTGAGACTTTCCCAGAACAAAGTCTGCCAGAGATGGCTCGGTGCCAGACGCCTACACTTGCCCAAAATCCCTATCCCTTATCGACCCAGACCAGCCGCACCCATTCCCGGGACCCCTGCATGCCATGGCGCAGACAACTCGAGGAGGGGCCAGGACATCCAGTCAGCCGAGACAACAGGGCAAGGCAACCCGGCCGCGGTCCTTTGGCGGATGCTACACGGTAGGTGGCGATGGGGGGCCGCACGAATGTTGATACACAGTATCGGTCCATGACAAACAGAATTGCGTAATGTAAACGAGCAGTCCATCAGGAGACTAACAACGACAGTGCCGCACTCGTCACGTCAAGTGCGATGAGAACCAGCCGGCCTGCCTGCAGTGCCAGCGAGCCGACATTGTCTGCGGCGGCTACCGGAAAGACATTTTCTTTGACACGCGAACTTCGAGCACCACCACCAACAACAACAACAATGCGCCTATCCGCTTTCGCCGCCCCCTCCTCACCGTGTCTGAGCGCAAGCGGATGAGCCAATGGATCACTACCAGTGTGGCACCTGCTGCTGTGAACCGCGTGCTGGCGCGCATCGACGAGACGGCGGAACAAATGTCGACCGGCCACGACGGCATTGAAGAGGGCCCGTTTACTGTCTTCCGACCATCCGAATCGACTCCCGTCCCATCGCCAGCGTCACCAGCAACAGAGACTCTTCCGTTGCGTGACGGAGAAGCCGGGCAGTGGGATGCGGCATATCGAGCCCCCGAGTTTCTTCCGTGGCAAAATGATCCCTACGCCATACCGGATCTCCGAGTTCCGCCGTCCGACATGGAGACTCGCAGGGCTGATCATGGGCGGGTCGGGACAGCTGGCCGCTGCGGTATCGGAGCCGTCTCGTTTCCGACACAATGTCGACACTGGAGAGGTCGGCGCCAGTGGTGGTAGCAGTACAAGCGACATGAATTTCTTGACACACATGATGACTGATTCGGCGGTCGAACCGGCTGTTCATGATGACCAGGGTGACCTGGAAATACTGGAAAGTGCATCCTCGCCGACAACGCGAGAACTCGTGCAGTGCCTTGTCGAGCAAGCCGGGCAGATGGACCAGCATTCCATGGCCGGCCCCGTAGATGCTGCCACAGATATAGAGCCCGACCAAACCGGCATGGCCCTCTCCTTGTCTGTGCCCGAGCCAACATCCAGCGAATATTATCCTCTTTCGTCTAGCTTCCACCACGAACAGCACGCCCAGAATGACGGCGATATCAGCAATGTTGACGACGATATTGATATTGACCACCCACACCTGTCGTCCCCCGACTGGATTACCATGCCGCTGCCATTGCCACTGCCACTCGCCCCACCCGAGGCCCAGAAACAGCTCCTCGGCCAGGCCATCCCCCTTCTGCAACACTACGGCTTGACTGTCGTCTCCTTCATGTCACCCTTTCGCCACCACCACACGCCCTGGCATTCCATCTTCTTGCCGCACATCAAGAGCATCCTGGCCTCGCTGGCCCTCCAAGAGCCCCTGAGCGCTGCAAACCTCACCATCTTTTACGGCACTCTCGCCGTGAGCGCCCTGACCATGGGCGCCGCTGCCTCGGCCGATGCCGACTCTTTCTGGCGCGAGCCTGCCCGTGCCTTTCATCGGAAAGCCTGCCAGCAGGCGCGTGCCGTACTCGAACTGGCGTACGCTCCCGCGCCCGAGCAGAGACGACAACGGCAGCAGCAGTCCTACAAGGAGGCCCTCATGGCCCTCTTGACCATGGCGCAGGTGGCCGCCTTCCAGGGACAGAAGCGCCAGACAGAGGGTTTTCTCCTCGAGGCTGAGAAGCTCGTGCGGCTGCGGGGCCTGACGGTGGAACGCAAGTCGCGCCCCATGCGGCTGCTCCACCACTGCTATGTCTATATGCGGCTCTTCCACGAGACCTCTTGTGTAGGCCCGGCTGCGGCGCTAGAGTCGGCACACCGGCGACAGGTGCGCCAGGCCGTTGAGGGCAGTGGTATGCTGTCGTACATGAAGGACAACCTCAGCTTCCGAGTGGCGCGCCGACAGTGGCTCGTCGAACTGCGGTGGTCCATGGCCGTGCCGAAGCCGCAGCTCGAGGGGGAGAACGACCTGCACATCTCGCTGCCCGGCTGGAACACCGGCAGCATGTATCCCGAGATCTTTGGCATCCCCGAGTCCTTCTTCTTTTATCTCTCGCAGGTCATTCGGCTGGGTAACGAGAAGGACCTTGCCGAGATGAGGGGGACAGGAGGCGGTGGCCGCTACAAGCTGTCGCTCGAAGATTTTCTCTGGCGGGCCAAGCTGCTCGAGCGGGCCATTGAGCAGCTGTGGCCGCGGGGCGACTTGCGCCGCGATGCTCCTGCCCCAGACAATGTTGATGGTGCTGTAAACGCAGACATTGTTGGCGGTACTGACGGTCGCAATGCTGGCAATGCGGGAAAGCCCCCTCCCGACGACACTGCCGCGCCCCACGTCCTACCCGATATCCTCGATGGCATGCAGCGTGCCCTCTCCATCTATTTTTACCGACGCATCTACGACGTCCGTGCCAGCTTGCTGCAGGACGCCGTTGTCGCTGTGCGGGACTGGCTCTTCTTGTACGAGCGCGCCAACCCCGACCTGCTGTACGGCTCATTTGGACTTCTCTGGCCCGCCTTTGTTGCCGCCTGCGAGGCCGAGTCGCTCGACGTTCAGGCCTCTTTTGCTGAATGGTACAACATTGCCGCCAGGAGGAGCGGGCTGCCGTGTCTGCCAACCACGCTTCAGAGCGTGCAGCGGGTATGGAGGGCGAAACGGGAGGCCGCTGCTATCGGGGAGACGGTGACGTGGCTAGATGTGGCCCGGAAGGAAGGGCTGGACTGGTGTTGTTAGATTACGCCGTGTACGAGTACGAGATACCTGTAGCATCTTGAGCTGCCGTTATAAGATGACGTCATTGCTGCTATAAAATGCTGCGATGCACTGGCGAGAGACAGACCATGACGGCCACTTTGCACCGCTGAGATACCCCCGACACGTGTCGTGATCCTGCCTCGCTATGGCGCGTTGACATGGTCCAAGAAGGAGATATGCGCATGTGGAGACGGGTGGAGCGATACGGCTGCTATGAGGTGAAGCGGATGGCCAGAGTAGTCGGAAGGCGGCGGAGGTCCGAGAACCAGTAAACCGGCTGACGTGAACCATCCACATCAGCAGGCAATCCCATCCGTCAAATATGACACCGTCGTCCGTGATGAACAGTAGCAGGCGGAGTGGGCGGATTCCGATGGCGGCGGTGTCCTATCAAAATCACCTGACCTGGCGGCTGGCTGTCTCTGTAGTTCCGACAATAGTCTCCATCGTACTAGCTGGCATCGCAGGCGGATACTAGCGACGCGTTGGCGGAAGATGCCGCCAGCTCTCTGCTTTCACGATTAGTATTAATAGTCGACCTTGATGTCTCTATCTCGTATCTCTCCCTCTGCACCCATCTTATCGTCTTGCCGATCCATACTCACCCCCCCCCCCCCCCCCCCCCCCGAAACCATGGTGCAGCTCTCCGGCAAGTCGGCTCTCAAGCCACTCGAGCCGATCGAGGTCGTGGCGGCCGCCGTCGCAGATCCGACGGAATTTGCGACAGTGGACTCCGAGGGAAACTGGAGCGGCTTTCCTCGGTCCAAGGGACAGTCAGTCTCGTACTGGCTGCAGGGCGTGCGCTGTAACGACTTGCTCAACCACCGGACGACCCCCGAGCTGCCCTCCTTTGCCCATACAGTGATTATTGGCTCTGGGGTATGTTGGTACTGATCATTCGGTTGCCCTCTGCTGACAAGTAGATTACGGGCTCTCTTGTGGCCAAAGGTTTACTGGAGACACACCCAGGCGAGACCGTCCTTGTCCTCGAAGCACGCGAGTTCTGCAGCGGCGCAACAGGCAGAAATGCCGGACACTGCAAGCCAGATAACTGTACGTGGACCGATGTCCGATGTATGATAAGAAGGAAGGAAGCTAAGACTCTTGCAGGGAAGGGATTCACCAAATATAAGAATGCCTTTGGAGCCAAGCAGTCGTTAAAGGTGTGTTCACTGCGGAAGAAATATAGTAGATATCTATTCTCACAACGTCTAGATCCTGGAAAACGAGCACGATTCCTGGGAGAAGCTCGTCAAGTATGTCCACGACAACAAGGTCGACTGCGACTTGTGGGTGGGCGACTCGCTCGATGTCGCCATGACACCAGACCTCGCCCGGCTCCACAAGGCCAACTATGATGCCTTTGCTGCAGCCGGCGGCAAGATTGAGCGGGTAAAGGTCATACAGGACCCGGCCGAGGCGGCCAAGGTCACGCGGCTCAACAACGCACAGTCCTGCTACGCATCCGAGGCCTCGAATCTGTACCCGTGGAAGCTGATTGCCCATGTCATGCGGGCCAACCTGGACACCAAACGCTGCAACCTGCAGACCTATACACAGGCCGACCGTGTCGTGGCGGCTACGGGCGGCACCGGAAACTGGGTCGTCGAGACGAGCCGCGGAAAGGTCGCCTGTCTGCGCGTGGTGCACGCCACCAACGCCTACAGCGCTGCCCTCGAGCCTTCTCTGCGTGGCCTCGTGCGTCCGACGCCGCACATGTGCAACAAGTTTGTGCCGCCGCTCACCTACTCGGGCTCCAACGTCATCCGCCACTCCTACGGCGTGGACCTGGCCGGTGGGGGCATTCTGAGCGTCAACCCACGCTGCACATCAGACGGCATCCTGCTCTTTGGCGGGTCCAACACCGGCCAGATCCACCTGAACAAGTGGCTCGAGGATCACCCGGAGCGCTGCACAGACGACGGCTTCTCCGGACTGCTGGAGGTGACGGCCGAGCTGCAAAAGTTTGTCGGCCGAGAATTTACCGGCTGGGCAGACGCGAAGCCGGCGCCTGGCCTGCTCTATGACTACAGCTGGTGCGGCATTATTGGACGCACACCCGACGGCGTGCCGCTCATTGGCGAGCTTCCGGGCCTTCCGGGACAGTGGACGTGTGCCGGCCACAACGGCCACGGCATGGCGCGCATATTCACGGCGGCGCCGGGTCTGGTGCGGCTGATCAATGGCGAGTCCTGGGACTCGGTCGGCCTGCCCGATGCGTTCCAGCTGACGACCGAGCGTATCCAGAAGCTCAAGGAGAAGAAACGGGATGCTGCGCGGTTGTAGATGCTGCGAGGGCAGAAGAGGTCATGTTGTATTCAGAGATTGTTCGGCATATTGTTTATAGAACCCTGTAGAAACCAATGCATCATGCGATTCTATTTTTCGAGAGCCTGCTTTCCATTTCGAAGCACGTCACGCAATGTCGGGTATGAAAGCCGGCCGTTCTGCCTTGGCCCAGAAACTAAAGGGTGCCGCCGAGGCATGGCCGCTGCAAAAGAAAATATTTCCCGTCATGTGGTGGGTATGAAGTATCTGCGGATCGTCTCCAGATCTCGGATGCGGGGGCAAGGTATACATAATAGCCAGGGATAAAGGTCGGATAATAATCTGTATTCATTGTTACTTGCTGTGAATGGTGTAATTCTACTTTGTCTTAGTGTTGCGCTCGGGGAGCTCCCTGGAAGAGGCAATGGTAGCTTTGACTGCCGGTGGAGTAACCAAGTACGGCCTACCGATATTTGAGCGTCCCATCCCTCTACCCACCGCCGATTTCTGTTTATTCAATTCATACCACCAAACGGCCCGAATTGCTTGCCTATACTGGCATAGCTATGGATGTCGACAAAGCATATATAGAAAAATACAATGGCAAAGGGAGTTTTGATAGACCCAATGCGCACTGTACCGATGTCCTCTCCAAAGTGTATAAATGACGGCCGCGAGGCCGGCATTTCCTCGAATCATGTTCACTCGTGTATCACAACAGACAGGACACTTGAGACACCATGCAGCTGACAACGCTTGCATCGCTGCTGTTGTGGCACGGCCAGCTGGCCGCTGCTGCTGCCATTGACAATGCCACGTCCGAGGCTCCATCCGAGGCCCCGTACTACGGCCGCAGCCCGGCCGTCTACCCGACGCGTATGTCTCTGTTCCAGCCATGCTCCTAATCTCTGCTATATACTAATAAACAGCTGAATCCAACGGCACGTCCAACTCAGCCTGGGCCCAGGCGTACCAGCGCGCCAAGGCACTTGTCCAGCAGATGACGCTCGAGGAGAAGATCAACATCACGCTCGGCTCGACGGGCACATGTGTAGGCAACACGGGCGCCGTGCCGCGTCTGGGAGTGCCGGGGCTCTGTTTTGCCGACGCTCCCGCAGGAATTCGCGGTCAGGAGTTTGTGTCGGCTTTTCCGGCAGGCAGTCACGTGGCCGCAACCTTTGACCCTGACCTGCTCTTCCAGTACGGCCTGGCACTGGGCCAGGAGTACTACAACCGGGGCGTCCACGTGGCCCTCGGACCGGTGGCAGGACCGCTGGGCCGCACTGCCCGAGGTGGACGCAACTGGGAGGGTCTCGGCAGCGATCCCTACCTGGCAGGTGTGGGCATGGGAGCCGTGACGAGGGGTATGCAGACGGCCGGCGTCATTGCCTCGGCGAAACACTTCTTGCTCAACGAGCAGGAGTACCGGCGTAACCCAGAGCCGGGCCTGGGCGAGGCCATCAGCTCCAATGCTGATGACCGGGCCCTGCACGAGCTCTACGTCTTCCCATTCATGGATGCCCTGCGAGCTGGCGCTTCCTCTATCATGTGCTCCTACCAGAGACTCAACCAGTCCTATGCCTGCCAAAACTCTAAGCTGCTCAACGGCGTGCTCAAGACCGAGCTCGGTTTCGAGGGATTCGTCGTCAGTGACTGGGGCGGTCAGCATGGCGGCGTCGCCTCGGCCCTGGCCGGCTTGGATGTGGCCATGCCGAACAGCACCGGCTTCTGGGCCGACGGTCTATTGGAGGCGGCCGTCCGCAACGGCAGCGTGCCGGAGTCCCGCGTCGATGATATGGCCACACGTGTCCTCGCAGCCTGGCACTTTGTCGGCGAGGCTGACCTCGGCACATTCCCGTCACCGCCTGCTATTTACAGCAACACCCAGATTCATCCTCCTGTCGATGTTCAGGCTGGTCATGCAGATCTCATTCGTAGAATCGGCGCAGCCGGCACCGTCCTCGTCAAGAACGTCAACGGCACTCTTCCTCTACAGCGCCCCCGCTTCCTGGCCATCTATGGCTACGACGCTACCGTCAAGGCCGTTCCCTGGACGACGCCCTCACGCTATGGCGGCGGCTATGACGTCAACGCCGGCTGGGTCACGTTCAACGGCACGCTAATTGTCGGTGGCGGCTCCGGAAGCAACACACCCCCCTATGTGGTGTCGCCGTTCCATGCCCTGCAGGACAAAATTCGGTCTGTCGGCGGAACCCTGCGCTGGGACTTTTACTCGGGAGCCCCGACTACGCAGTACGCCAATGCCGATGCCTGCCTCGTCTTTATCAACGCCTATGCCTCGGAGAGCTTTGATCGTCCGAACCTCACCGACGACTTTAGCGATGGTCTCGTGAGCAACGTCGCCGCCATGTGTGCCAACACGATTGTCGTCATTCACTCGGCCGGTATCCGCGTCGTCGATGCCTGGATCGACCACCCCAATGTGACCGCTGTCGTCTTTGCCGGTCTTCCCGGTCAAGAGTCCGGCAATGCCATTGTAGACGTCCTCTACGGCGACGTCAACCCCGCCGGCCGTCTGACTTTCACCGTGGCCAAGAGCGAGGAGGACTACGGCTCGCTGCTCAACTCGTCCGTCGGCACTGGCGACAGCTACTTTCCCGATGCAGACTTTGACGAGGGTCTCTACATTGACTACCGCTCTTTTGACCGCCGGGGCATCGAGCCGCGCTTCCCTTTTGGCTTTGGCCTCTCCTACACCACTTTTGGCTACGCCGGCCTCACTGCCTCTCTGGTGAACACCAACACATCTCTGCCTGAGCTTCCTGACGCTGCCGTGTCCATCGTCCAGGGCGGTCACCCGGACTTGTGGCAGACTGTCGCTGTCGTCACTGCCACTGTTTCCAATACTGGTAGTGTCGAGGGTGACGAGGTTGCCCAGCTCTATGTCGGCATCCCTGGCGCTGACTCGGCAGTGGGAGCCTCAGATGGTGATAGCCCCGTCCACCAATTACGCGGTTTCCGGCGGGTAGGACCACTCGCACCCGATGCATCAGAGGATGCCGTGTTTGCGCTGACGCGCCGGGATCTCAGTGTCTGGGACGTCTCGGAGCAGCAATGGCGCCTTCGTCGCGGTACATACCACTTCTACGTGGGTGCCAGCAGCCGTGACCTGCGGCTGGAGGGGTCCTTGACAATCTAGAATTGGTGTATGAATGTAATGAATGTAACTTAATCTGATGAGGTGAATAAATTATTAGAAAAAAAAATGAAAACTATTCTATCCAGTTAACCAGTCTAATTAAGAGCCGCTTTTTGAAAACGTCTGCAATTTTCCGATACCATTCTTGCCAGGAACGGACACATGCCGAGAAGAAAAGAAATCTCTAGTCTATGAAAAAGTGGAAACTTCTATGCGGACCGGTCCAGACGCTGTGCCTCGCACATCTTGCTGTAGAGACCATTCTCCTGAATCAGCTCGTCATGTGTACCGGTCTCAACGATGTGGCCGCCGTAAAAGACGCAGATGCGGTCCGCATCGCGAATAGTTGACAGCCGGTGGGCCACGGCAATCGTGATGCGGTCACCCGTAATGGCAGATTCCTTGAGGGCTTTCTGGATAATGGCCTCTGAAGCCGTGTCGAGCGCACTCGTAGCTTCATCGAGCAAGAGAACACGCGGGTTGCGGATGAGAGCTCTGGCAATGGCGATGCGCTGCTTCTGCCCGCCAGAGAGCTGGCTGCCACTACTACCGGCACATGGCGTATTGAGGCCATCGGGCAGAGAGCAGACAAAGTCCCAGACATTGGCTGCACGACAGGCCGCCTCGATCTGTTTTTCCTCGTCCACATCACCCATCTTGCCTCTGCGGGCGTCCTTTTCACCACTCCCTGTATCTTGTATATCGGCAGTCTCGAGTCCCATGGCCACATTCTCCCGGATGGTGCCGGGGAAGAGTGTCGGCTCCTGCTGGACCAGGGCCAGGTGGCTGCGGTAGCGTCGAGGGCTAATGTCGGTCAGCTGGGCGGTGCCGTCGATGACGATGGATCCGCTGGTCGGGTCGTAGTAGCGTTCGAGCAGCGATATCATGGTACTCTTTCCGCAGCCGGATGCTCCAACAAATGCCACAAACGATCCGGGCTCAATCTATCACGAGTCAGCACAGAGTACTTGATTAGACAGAGTAAACACGACTCACCGTGACGGACACTCCGTTGAGTACCCGATTATCTGCCGCCAAGGGATACGAGAATTTGACATCCTTGAACTCAACATTGGTGCAGTTATCGGGGGGTCCACGAGACTCATTCTCGGCCGTCTCGCGAATGGTAGGCTTGAGGCCAAGAAGCCAGAAATAGTAGTTGGCAGCAGATTTGGCCTTGGTGAAGCCTAAAAAGGGTCAGCGTCTGTTTCTGTCTTGTGTAAACCAGACACGACTTACTGCTCGAATAGCCAAATAGCTGAGCCACGGCCTGGCCTGAGAAGAAGACGCCCATAAAGGACACCGTGAAGCTGTAGAGGGACACTTCTTGGCGAGACAGCAGGCGGGATCCATACCAGAATCCCAGGGCCAATATAAAGTACTCCATAGACTGCGTAATAGAGAACCAGACCATGGAAAGGGAGAGCGGCACCATGGAATTCGTAATGGCCTGGTCGAGCTCGTTGTCGTAGCGCTGCAGAATGTGACGCTCAATGGCGAGTGACGACACGGTGCGGATGGACAGGACGGTCTCGGAAGCCACAGAAGCGCTGTTGGAGAACTTCTTGTCAATGTTGTGCTCCATGCGTGTCTCGACACGGATGCGAGCCCAGCCGGCAATCATAATGGGCGGCAGCCCGGCAAAGACGCTGACGAGCCCCAGTTTCCATGATATGACAATCGACAGAATGCTGCAGGCGAAGACGTTGACGGCGGCGATGACGACGAGGGCGATGTTGAAACCCATCAGCTCAAAGATGGACTGGGCCTGAGAGTCGATGCGGCTCGTGACTGCGCCGACCATGTTCTCTGTCCGGTCAAAGAAGCGAAGGTCCTGTCGCAGGATGGTGTCAAACATGTCGTGCCGCACACGCTGGCTGATGACCTGGCAAATGACGTTGGACGACCAGCCGATGAGGAAGTAGACCACAAAGCAGCCGAGTCCCATCACAAAGTACATGAGTGAGACAAAGTTGCCCCGAGAGGACGACGTCGCCCCGTACAGGTCCATGACGCTGCCCATGAGCAGTGCCTGGCCAGGGTAGGCACCAGCTAAGGAGTCAGCAGAACCGTAAGCACAACAGCAATAAGATATGAGATACGTACCGCAGACAATGCAAATGATGAGGGCAAAGAGATACCACCACCTCAGCTCTGGCGTGTGTCGAACGAGTTTGATAATGACCGTGATCAGGCCCGGCTGGTCCTCGATGCGGAACCTTTCTCGGTCCGCCAGCTCGGCCAGCTGTCGAGCTTCCGTCGTCGCATATCTCGTCACTGTTCGGGCAGCTTCGATGTCGTCTGCAATCTCGGCCGCCTCGCCCGTTCTCGATCCGTCGTCCGAACTCGTGTCCAGCTTTTCCTTCTGATGCTGTACGAGCTCCTCCAGCTGCTCCTGTCCATCTTGCCCGCTCTTGTCGGCCGACGAAGACAGGTCTTGTGCCGCCACCAGACGGGCATATGTACCACCACGGGCTACCAGATCGTCATGACGACCCTGCTCGACGACAACGCCGCGATCCAGCACCACAATATTGTCTGCGTCTCGAATGGTGGCCAGCTTATGGGCAATGACAATAGTCGTGCGGTTCTTGGAGGCCCGGCTCAGAGCCTGCTGAACGATTCCTTCGGCATGGGGGTCGAGTGCGCTGGTGGCCTCGTCGAGGAGCAGCACACGCGGGTCAGAAACGATACTCCGGGCAATGGCGATACGCTGCCGCTGACCACCCGACAAGAGACCGCCTCGCTCGCCAATACGGGTGTCGTATCCGTCTGGTAGACTGGTAATAAAATCATGGGCAAAGGCGAGCTTGGCAGCTTCCATGACTCTCTGACGACGGGCTTCAGGTTCATCGTTCTCCCATGGCGTGCCGACCAGTCCGTTGGAAATGTTGTCGAATACGCTGGCGTTGAATAGCACAGGTTCCTAATAGTAGAGTTGGAAACGTGGACAGGCCCAGAATGTAAAGAGAAAAAGCATACCTGCTGCACAAGCCGCATATTTGTCCGCAGCCACTGGAGACGCAGATCGGCAATGGGTCTGCCATCCAGTCTGATCGATCCCTCTGTGGGATTGTACCATCGTTCCAGGAGTCCGATAATGGTACTCTTTCCAGAACCACTAGGGCCCTACGGAATCAAAAGTCATTATCGGTCTGAAATTGAACAGGACAAACGTCAAACTTCAAGACATTCTACTCACCACTAAAGCAGTGACCTGGCCAGCCGGGACATGGAGACTAAAGTTTTCAAACACTTGCACGTCCGCCCGTGTCGGGTAGCTGAACTTGATGTTCTCAATGTCAATGGTGCCCTCAATGTGGTCAGGCGATACACCTTCATCTGCAAACGGGTTGATCTCGGATTTGCGATCGATGAGCACAAAGAGTTCGGCTGCTGCATTGGCGGCGCGGTTGAAGATGACAATGTGTGGTGCCACGGCATTGATCGATATCGTCGCGACAATCACAGAGAAAAGGACGCTGTTTAAAGGGTCAGACTCTAGACAACAGTGTCTCCACTTGGCCTCGTCTACTTACGTGAACACAGTGCCCAGATTGTCGACCTCTCCTCTCAAGATCATGGACATGCCCTGCCAGAAAGCGAGCCCCATGCCCGCATAGATGACAAAGTACTCGCCTCCAAACATGATGCCATAGAGCCAATTCTTCTTGTTGCCGAGTTTGCGGGACCTCGCCAGGTACTCATCGTACCGCGTCATGATTCGTGGCCGCAGATGGAAGGCGTGTACTGTTCGTATGCTGCTCAGGATGCTCTCCGAAAAGTTTGCCGCCTGGGCGTGGATCTTTAGCATCCCCTCCTCGACGCCGGCATCGACGGCAGCTACACCGCCCACGACACCGAGCAGTGTAGGCACGATGCAGATGAGGATCAGTGTCAGCTTCCACTGGGAGATAAAGGCGATGATAAAGGCGGCTACAAAAGTGGCCAGGGACTGGACAAAGAGACCGAGTTTCTCTCCCGTTCCTGACTGGATGAGTTTGCCGTTGGATGTGGCCTGCATGGATATAGATCCGGCATCACCACGGTCGAAGAAACCGGTCTCTTGACTGAGTGCGGCTCGTAGATAGGCGTGGCGGATGTTACGCGTGAGGCGGAAGGATACATAGGTAAAAAGCAAGGCATACATGTAGGTGAAGACGAAGCGCGCAATGCCAATGTAGACAAAGTAGAGGCTGCGACCCTGTTAGCGAGAGACGAGAAGGAGAGCAGACCTAGACTGAAAGGCTCACGCGAGGTGTGACACGTCGTGCATCAGCTGTGATGGGGTCGTGGCACCTCTGGTAAAATCACCAAGAGATGTCAAAAGACGGCCCATGACTAGGTTGACCAGAGCCACCGAAGCACCAGAGCCGATTGTGCCTATGATGCCAATGCCTTCAAGGAAGTAATCCATGGGTTCGCCATAGCGGAAGACTCTCTAGACGAGGCAGTGTGAGTTGATATTCTTGGGGCATCGGGAGAGAGACGAGCAGAGAAATCAAAGAACACACTATGAATCCTTGGAAGCTCGACATGCGTTCAGGCATGCTGGGGCCCTTTGCGGCGACACCATCGGAGGTGTCCGCTCGGCTATTGCCTTCTTTCTGGGCCATAGTGGGCAGGGAGGTATAGAGAGATCGAGGAGCCGTATTCTTGCCCGGTCAGCAAATGCCGGTATTAGGTGCTTGAGAAAGCGACCTTTTCTGTAAGGTCCTGGACACAATTGAGATGAGATGGATTTTTTCGTGACTAATTGAATGGGTAAATGTCAGATATGGGAAGAGTTGATGTTATTGGTATTGGAAAGGAGGGGGGAACGGAGATATAAGCAGCGCATTACGGACAACGGAGGCGACTGCCGAGTCCATGATATCATCTCTAATCAGATTGTCGTCTGTAGAACAAGGTCAAGGGTAAGATCATACTCTTCAGGAACGCCGGAGCCTCTGAACAGCAAAATGCGGGGCCAGATCCAAGCCAAGACCAAGGCTAGGCAGCAGAGTTCAAGAAGCCGCACGGAACGGAGCCCGAGAACGAACCTACTATGTATGTTGTTTTGTACCTTTTTGGCTTCCCCTGCTTCTCATCTCTCATTGGCAATTCTCCTGTTTTTCCCACATGACCTCCTGAATAGAGAGTCAGGAAGCTGAAAGACGGGTAAAAGTCAGCCCTAGTCTTCCCCATATTTGCTCACACATACCGAGTTATACGAATGATTCGATGACTCCTGAAAAGTGTCGGTGTCCGCGGATTACGATTAATAATACGGCAAAGTCTTGGCGACAGGTAGCTGGGTAAAAAGCAGGGACACAAGCATACCCCAGACCCACGGAACAGAACAAAGCTCCCTAGCAAGTCTCATCAAAGCCATTGTAAAAATCAGCATGTTGATTGTTCTAGCTTTCTTTATTCAATTTTATCTATGAATTCAATTACGCAGTTAGGGAACCGTTTAGCTCTCAATTTCCACTCATAAATATGGCGAATTCTCAAACACGTCCATACAATCCTGGCTGACCTGGTACCAGTTTTGTATATTAAATGGTGGTCCAGGCACGACTGCCATGTCAACGTCGCCGGGCGCATTCCAGTGACGTAAAATATCTTGAGCATCTAATTGAAACTCATTTTGCGGGTTATATACTCCCGTGCCATCCGCAAGAGACCAGGCCATCGAAGGTGTGTTGTCTTGACTATTCCCCGTTGTCTGTGCATCAGAAACAGTACCAGGAGCCAATAGACCAGCCTGAGACGCCGCTGCCGCTGCCGCTGCTGCTTCCTGCGCCTCGGTCGTGGCACGTCTTTTTCGCTGTAGATATAGGCGAGCAACATTGTACAGGAGTTGGAAGAAGTGGTGTAGTCTGGAAATCGACTCGGATATGTCGCAGGCTACCTGCAGTGAAATGACAAATTTATACAGACGATCCAGATCAGCCTCATCGAGGCATTCGATGACGTGGCAAAATAGAACGGTAAAAGGGGTAAAGGGCGAGAGAAGAATGGTGCTGCATGTGTCAGTGTTCGTATGAGTAAGAAAAGAGATGGGATGAATGTCACTTCATACAAGCTAATATACAAAGTCTGCAGCATACAATCTGTATGGCGCAGTGACGCCATACAGACCTCGTGTCTGGCCAAGGCCTCTCGAGCAGCTTCAACACAGGCTGGCGGCAGGGTGGAGTGAGAGCTTCCATCTTGGTTGGAGACTGGTAGAGCTTGATTGATCAGTGTCAGGACGGAAAAGTGGATGACCTCGTCAGCTTTCAAGTAGAGATCTGCCAGTATCTGGCTGTGGCGGAGGCGAGTGTCCGAAGAGGATAGTGGTGTAGTCTCCATAGACGCTGCAGCTAGTCCTAGAGTGCTGGTTGCCGTAGAAGTAGTAGAGATGGTAGACTCGGCAAATGCGCTGTTAATCTCGGCGGCAAGTCGTCCTGCGCGGAGGCCACGCTCGCTGGGGTCAACAGTCACGGCCAAGGAGCTGTAGAGCTGCTCGTAGACGCGTCCCTGAACTCGGGCGAGGCGAATCCAGCGCACATTGCTGAGAATCTCGGGCAAGGAGACGTCGTGGTCCTGGATGGTAGAGCTTCGTCCCAGGCGCAACGTCAGGCTCTTGTCGATCGTGTAGATGGTCCAGAAGAGTCGAATCTTGGACTCGCGCGTGGCCGTGTCATCGTTTGCCATGGTTGAGATGCGGTGGTAGCCAAGAGTCTGACTCATCTGTGAGGCTGTGGCCATGAAGAGCCAAGCCGAAGGAGTCTTGCATATTTCAAGGGAATATAAGGCGCACACGGTCAGGGCCGCAATCGCCTCCATTGTCGGCACCATGTTGAGGCGCATCTGAGATAGAGACGCGCGCAGGTTGTCGCGCGCAATGAGGCCCGTCTTCTGAACATCGGCCAAGCCCGTCTCGTCTTCCGCCACAAAGCCATAGTCGATGGACAGCCAGTAGAGGCAGGCATTGGCAATGATGTACTCATCCTCCGAGTACGGCTGGATGGGGAAGCATACTTTCTGGCAAATGGAATATATGCGGTCTATGGGCAGGATATCCGACAGCCAGCAGGTCGACTGATCTGGTTCCTCTGCAGCCCACCGCAACAATCGTAGAGCTGCCTCTGGCGAGGGCATCTCCGCGTTGGCCGGTCGACTAGTTGTCATGGTGCGTGTCTGCGCGGCCGGATATTCTGCACGTGGACTCTGTAGTTCCACGGCTCGCCGAAGTGCTACCACGGCATCACCCATCTCCCGGTTGATGTCCTCAAGCACATCGTCTCGCAGGGCACGCTGCAAGAAGCCAATGGCGTGCAACGACTGCGTTGTCAGGGAGGAGTTGCCCTCAAAGACGGGGTGATCAGTGCCGTCACCAGAAGAAATAGATGAGACCTGCTCATCTTGCTGTCCATGACTCGTGCCTGTCGAGGTTACAAAGGATCTGGGCTTCTCAATCGAGGTCCTTGAAGCTGATTCTAAGGACGGGGCTGGGGTGGCTGAACGAAAAACTGCTGGACCTTGGCTTGACAAACTGGCTGAGCGAAGTAAGGCCTCGACTCTTCGTACGTTGTCGGCAATGTCGTCAATCTTCTTCTCGCTATCAGGGAATTAGTCAAGACAAGAGGAACCCCTACCCGTGGGCTGGCAGTCTTACTATTCGCTCGAGATAAGAACGCGCCGGACCTCCTTGGTCTTAGTACTGGGGGCACCATAGGCACAGGCAAGCCGAATGTTTCGGCAGTTGGAACAGGGCGTTCCCCGGTCACATCCAATCTTGTGTTTCCCCTGTCAGTCATCTGAAGTGGGATGCGGGTGAACCCACCAGAGTTCGCAAGCACTCACTTTGCGTGCACGGCACCGGTCACACTGAACATACCAGGTCAGTAAGGAGTTTCTTCTACTGGTTGGATGCAATAATGCACATGCATAGCGTGACATACCGCGCGTCGAACAGTTCCCTCTTGTCCCACGTGAGACTCTTGGGAGCTGGCATCGTCCATGACGGGTAACATAGACAAGTGATCGGATCCCGTGGATCCCATGGGCCTTGCATATGTCCGCTTTAACTTAATATTGGATCTCCTGTAGTCTGGCGGGATGGTTTGGGGGAAATAAAGAGACAGGAGGGACACCTGTGTCGTCCATCACTTGAAGAGGTCCATCAGAAGATATTACTAATAATGACACTGCTAGTATCCACTTCTAATATGGTTAGCGTCAAGATTCGGAATCCGCGGTCTCCTTATTGAATCAACGAGAGCTCATGTGTCATCGCTGATTAATCGACGTTTGTACTGTGTCAAGAAGCACCTTGTCACTGGTGTATTATGTAAAAGCCCTGTTCCCACAGGGCGTGAACGTAAGGTGTCAAAAGATAAATCCACCCTCTCTAACCGCTCTTTACGCTAAATCGCCTACTATGTATACTTAATCGCAGTCGGCAGGAAGTGGGAAGAGCAACCAGGTAAACCTCTCTGTCAAGTCTCTCTTCTCGAGCAAGCGATCACGAAAAGGGAAAATGTTCTGTTCCTCATGAATTTTCGATTGAATGATCCTCCGGTGGAAGCTCGTTTAGGCAAAATTTTTATTTGTCATCCAGCTTTGAATAGGATTCTGTTAAGTTTTCCAAAAGTAGACATCGAGAAGTCTACTACAGCAGGGTGTCCATTATAGCACCGTCATGACGGCATGCCAGATCATCTCTGGGAACCAATTTACGAGTGGATTTCTTTCAACGGATGTGGAAGGACAACATTGTATGCAGGGCATGCCATGGGACGGCATTTTGACGGAAGACAGATATTTCTTCTATGCCAACAATCAGCGTGGTATGATTCATTCCTCCACCCCCCAGTGTTATCTTTGGGTATATAACCATGTTTGATTTCGCAAGTTTAGCTAACTTGCTTGTTGACTAGACTACCCGATTGTTCCCAGTTTTCAGGATTGGGAGTTTCCACGTAATGGGATGCCGAAATAATGGTCTCGTGCGACGTCTTTTGGTACAGCTGAAAAAGCTCGATGTGCCATATCACGGTTCTCCGATTCTATCGACAGAGCGCACATTGTACCGGGAGAAGAAACTTCCTGGTTTATGTCGAATGAGATGGCCCACCTCTTTCTAGGTAGCTCAGCAGAGAACACTGATGGGGAAATGAATATGCTGCGCTGAGGGAGGATTTACATAATATTTTTGACCGACGATGTTTTTGCTTCGTGCCCAAGACGGTCAAAGATGGAGACGATAGACCGGCCTTTGTTACTCGTTTTCTAGTCGACGGAAATTATACGATGCCATTTCACAACACTATCGCCCAGGGCTTTCATTGGTGCATTTGCAAGATTTGCGTGGGCCAATTGAAGATGAAGCTAGTTATTCTAAGCGGACCCCTGGGGATTTCTGTTCGCATTCGGATGCCGGACAGTACTTATGCTATAAAAAGACTTACCATAGGTGAACTAATGCAGAAGTGTGGTAAGACAGTTCACAGAGCGCACCCCTCAGGAGAAAGCGTGGTGTACTAGAAGCGGTTAATTATCTTAATGACCTCGACAGTGACGGCATTGGTAGCAATCATAGCAGTGACGACGAAGGAAGCTTCTGGGGTTAGGACCATCAGGACCATCAAGAGCAGAGACATAAGAGCTTGACGTCAGATGAAAGTGCTTTAGATGCATTTTCATTGACTGGGTCAAGGGAAGTGGCTCACATCTCAGAAGGAGAGGAATTACAAATTCGGGCAACGGAAATGTACTCCTCCTTGAAGGATATAACATAGTGGAAAGGCGCGTAATAATACTGTCGGTATACGAGTAGGGACTAGACGAATAGAACGACGAAGGGGAAGATACGTGATATGTAGTGTGACCGGCAGGGCCCCCCTACTACGTATAGGTTAAATGAGGGTCCACCGCACAGAAGTCTCTGCATCAACTTAATTAGACACTCTGACGAAGTCTAGACGCGCGAAGGAGTAGAGGCAAGGGAAGGTGGACATAGATCTCTGGATTCTATGGACGAAGGGAGACTGCGAGGCAGACTCCCACAAGCTTTATACATAGGCAAAGGCTAGCCCTCACCTCGTGACAGTAGGCGCGGGTCCTGATACACTCCTATAGACGTAGACTTAGACTTAGACAACAAGCAACAGAAGTATCACTAACAGACCATTGTACCACCGTAGGACACTCACCTGCGGACGTACAGTCCCCCGGTGACTTCACAAGCATTTAGACGTCTGTCACTTTTGCTAGCCGGCTGTCCGACAAATACATTTATTCTTCTTAATTTCACTCCTTTATCCTTTATGTACATCTGTCTTTGGCTTCGCTGTGCAGGGGTGGGTGCTCTTCTGTAACATAGATGGCCTGCCAAATCAACATACGCGCGCATTCTTTGCTTTCCACATGGTGTGTTTAGAAAATATATTTAGTATGCGACTATTCCATTCCATCGTAAAACATAGAAGCCCTGTCCCATTTATCCATGTTCATGAAATAGTATTGGCACACGTCTTCTGCCGTGGGTGTAAAGATAATGGTATCCCCAAGAAACCAACCACATCGGGAATAATCTTTCAACATGCCATTGGTTATAAGAGGCATATCCAATGTCTCTGTTGCACTAGCTAGAAATCTTCCTATGGCTTCCATACTGAAATATGGCGATAACCAATGGTCTCCCTCCTCTAATCTCCTGTATGTAAGGAATTCGGCCTGGATAACCGCCCAGATAGTCCCAAGTTTTGAAGTGGGGTAGCAGGTCAGATTCTTTACATGATGATGCAGAACCATGCACGCACAACGTTCTTGAGGCAGGCTGGCATCTTCTTCCCAATCTGATGCTGTATCTTTGTAAATCCTCTCAAAAAACTTACCATTGTTCATTCTCTCAGTAGTAGCATATGCGAGAGTTTTGATAAAGACCCTCCATCCGACCTGGGCGACAGAAGGGAAACGTTCTATGACGCTAATAGGTAAGTTTGACGCCAACTCCAATGGTGTCATGTCTCTATGATCGCAAGACTCTTCGTCCGAAATTCCAGCCAGCAGTTTGGCTGAAATGTGTGCTGTTTTAAGCGGGTCAGCACCAAGGGCGAGCAGGCAAGAGAGACACGCCATGACTCCAAACATTGTCTCTCCAGGAGTTCCATACTGTGCCAAGCAGTAGCCAACGAGGACTAGTGTGTGCAACGGTTCGAGATGTAGGAGTCTGTGGCAATGTGGGCATTCTCGAGAAAAAAGTCCGCTTCTGAATCTGTTCATCTCGGGGGCATGGGGTACCTTAAAAATCTCAATTATGCTGTGACAAATGCCTTGAACAGATGTATGGCAAAAGACATGTTTCCATTCAGTGGGGATACGGGGATGCCCGCTTTCTTGTAAATGTCGGATGCATGCACTATCGGCATCCCACCTTCCACATATGTCCCTCTCCTCACCAGGAAACTTCATGCGACTCCAGGTCGTGTAAGATTCAACGCCGACTTGTGACGGTGGAATGTCAGTGTGTGAACGAAGGATATTGACCATCAACATGTCAAGTACTGTCACGTCATTTTCATCTCTGTATCTCATGGCAATGGACTCTGATTGTTGCATTCCGCCGACAAGACGCGAAATCATTGCACAGCAATTCTTTGAAGCATCTAGGAAGCTAGCAGCAAGGTGAAATAGATGCATGGTCTCTCCACCACTTAGGTATCCACGAGTGTCTTCGATGATCTGCTCCACAACATCAACATTCCCAGACATTATAGCAATTGCAAGAGCGTCGGGTTCTAGTTTCTTGGGTGAGTTCTGTATAGCATTGGATATTTCCATGGCTGACATTGGTAGCTCTTGAGGAGACACGT